>CM051829.1:104076288-105501288 GCA_028451465.1 Erethizon dorsatum | reverse complement strand
GCATGTCTCCAAAAAAATTCCTAAAATCCTCCAACATCCTTTTGAAGGAGGTACGGTTGATCATATTCCCCACGTTACAGGAGAGAAAGTAGAGGAACGCATGAAATTGGGCCCCTGTCCAAAGTTACATACTGGTAAGGAATGACGGTGTCTGAGATTCACACAGAGCCATGTCCACAAGCCCAGTTTCTCAACCTTGCACTCTTCTGTCTTGGTGAATGTGCCCTGAGTGACTCTATGACATAGTTCCAGTTCTCAAGGGACTTTTAAGCTGGTTGAGCTGAATCCTACCATATATGTTTGACACAGCTGTGTCATAAAGAGTGGCACATGATTAAGAACTAAAGGTATGCCACGAGGTAACAGGGACTGAAAGCACCCGAGTGGCAGTTACCGATATATGTCAGCAAGTGAGCTAACCAGGAAGGCTTCCTGGGGGAGGTGCGACTGTTTTTGAGATTGGAAGAATTTTAAAGACCCTGGGTGGGTGGCAAGGAGGTGGGAGTTGTTTCTGTTGTGAGAGGGCGAGGAAAGGTAAGCAAAGTTCATCTTGGTAGGAGAGGCAGACCTTGGCAGGAGAACGGTAGGAGATGTTGTCTAGGGAGGCGAAGGCTATGAAAACTAGACTTAGAAATATAAACATAATTCAAAGGAAAAACATGATTATTCAGTTAAGCCGAAGGTTTGAAAAATCATCCCCTTAGAGCTTGTTGAACAATTTAAGAAGCGGATGTGTTCAGAAGAAGGGCCTTGCGTTTTTACCTGGGAAAGAGCTCTGACACATGCTTCCCTTTACCATGCCACAGCTGGTCCCATGTCCTTCCTGTGGCTTTCTGCAGCGGAGAGGCTGCTGCAGTCTGAGTTCTGCAAAGTCTAAAGATCGGGAGACCTGAGCAGCAGTTCATCTGCACTTACAAGGGCTGGCGCCTGAGTTTGCTTGTCTGGCTGTCCTGGATTTGGGCGGCTACCACAGTGCATTCTTGGATTAAAAACTCAGCCTCTCATCTTAAGATCCAGAGAATCCAGCTAAGTTCAGCGATTCTTCTCCTTCTCCCTCTAAAGAACATTTAGCCAGTCTCTTAGTATCTCTCATAAAATCTGATCCAAAATGTAAATGTGTTCTGAAAATCCAAATTGCCATCCAGCTAGTAATGAGGTAGCACATCGTAAAACATCATAAAACATATCATAGGGATATGGCTGGGTATACCCATGCTCTTGGAAAAAGATATCCACATTTGGATTCCACTTGAGATATTCTCTCTGCCAAGCACTGTAGATTCTCTAAAAGAATCCTTCTCCCAGTGGCTACAGGTAGGTCAGGCTTAGGCCATAAAGAGCATCCTTGACATTGAGGTATTTTAGAATTTTAAAGGCTATTTTCTTAAAGCATCATACCAAAAGTGTTTCCACAGTTTAGAAAGACATACATTTTGCATGTGTCTAAGAATGATAAACTTTAGTATTAGGATTCTCCTAATATGCCCCCACCTCTTTGCTCAGGAGGCCACCTGCTCTCCTTTGCCAAATGAGGAATCCTTAAACCCAGACAGGTAAGCGATTTGCCAATATCAGAAGCTGGCATTCGACTTAGATCTCCCAACTTGCACTCCTATGCTTTCACTAGCTCAAAGCGTTCTTTCCCAATATATCTTTCAGGCTGTGCAGATTATTAGGGCTAATTGGAGAGAGTTCTCCTTGGTAAGGGTAATTAGCACAGAGATACCAGCTTTGAGTCAGAAATCCTAGGCTGCAATCCAGGCTCTCATTGCTGAAAAGATCTAGCATACTGTAAATCATTTAACTATTCTGATCCTCAATTTCCTCATCTGTAAAATGTGTATAATAAAAGTATCTAGTGCCCTGGGCTGTTAAGAGCATCAAAAAAGACACTCTCTGGGAACTTTTTAATGGATCGTAAAGTACCCTGTGAATCTGCCTGATAAAAAGAATGAAAACATGATTTTAAAATGTGATAATGTTTGTATTGACATAGTTTATATCTGTGTATACATCTCCTCCCACTACCCCCTAAATTACAAAATAAACAAGAAATTGGTTTTAAAACAGATTGCATTCTTGCCAATTTTTCACTCTAAATTGAGTGTTATTGGAAGGTTACAAGGCACAAGAAAAGGCACATTCTAAATCATTCCTGCTGAAATACATCAACATTTTCACAGTGGTTGTTTCATGGTAGTAGGAATGTGGGGAATCCTTCAAAATTTTTGGTTTAAATTTTCTCAATTAATGATGTATGGGGCTGGCTCAGCGGCACAAGCGCCTGCCTGGCAAGCGCAAGGTCCTGAGTTCGACTCCCGGAACCCACATATGAAAAAAGGGCGGGTGATATCGCTCAGCAGCATGGGAGCCTGCTGGCATGCGAGGTCCTGAGTTCGACCCCCAGTACCCACACACACACAAAAAAAGATGTATATATTAGCCTAACAATTAAGCAAGAATCATTCTAAAATAAATCTTGTTGTACTTTGGTGAAGGCCTCCATTTGATAGCAATAATAATTACTCCAATTTCTCCTTTGCTTCCTGTGTGGCATATACTTCACATGCTCTGCTTTATGCTTCATTAAAGTTTAAAAAATCTTACATGATCTGTATTATTATTCGGTTTGTAGACTGTAACCTAAGGCCCAGTGAGAAGGAAATCACTTGCCTAAGATTGCACAGCAAAGTCCGCAGATTCTCTCTGGTCCAGAACCCATACTAGTGTTGTGCGTTGCTGTGCAGCTGGGCTGCGATTCAGACGCGTTCGTGTGTGACCCTTCTGCTCCCTCTACGCACCAGTACCGTGGCCACACCAGAGCCTGCTTAACCGTCTCCTGTCATAGTGGACAGCAGCCTGGCCTCTCCTAGATGAGAACTGGGCTCCAAGTCTGACTCTGACCATTAAGAGCTGGGGGATAACTTCACACAGCACCCTTCACCTCTCTGGAGCCTGTGGTTTTTCATCAGTAGAATGAAGGCCTTAGATTAAATAAATGGCTTTCAAACCAGCTTTAGCTACAGACCTAGCCAAATTTTTTTTTCAAGTGAATTTTAGTTTACTGGCCCACACGCCAGGGATTTCTTAGATTTGAAGATGTAGAAAAGACGACCACAGCCTCAGTCCACACCCTGTGAAAGTACAGTTCCAGGCCCTCCTCCTCTGGGCCCACGTCCCCCGGCTATGAATGGATATTCAGAGCTTCGCCTGTTCTGCACTCCATTAATTCAAGCACAGCGTTTAGTTCTTTACCTTAAATTCCACAAAAAATAAAACAGCACAACAACAAGGAAAGAACACTCATCTGTTCATGTGAATCTGTGTGTCTAAAAGGTTTACTGGATATTGTGGGAAGATGGTGAAAGTGACAAGCAAATAACTTCTAATATTTGTTAGATGTTGCTGAAAGATTTTTGTCCTTTGAAACTTGGGTTCTTGCTCCTTCTCCTCTCTCTCCTAGTTCATTGTTTTCCTCTCTGGCCATCACTGATTTCTACTTTGGCTTCTTTTTCCTAGCACAATACCCACCGCAGTAATTTGTGAGCCAAGTGCTGTCAACATTTTTTTTTTTAACAACATGTCATTTGGCCCTTCAATGTACAGAGCTGCAGAGTGCTGCTTGCTGGTGAAATCTGCAGAGGATGAAACAGTGCCTAGCTTTCAGAGGCACCTAAGCTCTCCCGGAGTGACCCACTGGAAACCATGAATCGTTCCCTTCGCTGCTTCTTCCCGACGACCACCGGCCACTTTCTCCTCTGAAGTTCCATTTCACCCCAAGTAGACATCTCGTGTAGCATCTAAAATACGTTCATATGTATCAGTGTAAATATCTGCCTCGTCTCTGGACTGTTAAAGGAGGAGAGGGTATCCACTTAATTACTTCTTTACACCAGGCACTTGCTAAGCAGGTGCATAATGAGTGCTAGTGGATGATAGTATACGACGGTGTGACTGCTGAATTAAACAGATTATGCACTAGAAAGAAGCAAGCTACAAGTGATCCTATGGGCAAAAACAGACAGCAAAGCCACTGTATTATTCTTGGGGAAAAGCTAGAAGGCCATCCTGCTCTGTATGTGTGATATCTGCACCATGTCATTTTACAGGGGGGTGGGGAAAAGCTTCTAAAACTTTATTTATAAATTTTGGTTATCAGCTCAGTTGGCCATTTTATTTAGATCATTTTGTGAAAGACCATGTTTGGATTAGTGTTGGGCATAAGTAAATGGCAGTTCTTTATCCATCCTGAATGCTCAAATGGCTCACCCAGGCGTCCGCGCAGCTGTTGTAGGACGTGTAATGGCATTAGGCGCTGAGTTGGAGTGGAAGCTGGTGCCAGGCGTTTCTGGCTGCTTCTGTAGGGCTAGTGAGTCTCTTGGCGAGGCAGCTATCATTAGCGACAGCGCTAGGGGCAAGGCCCTTCAGTAGGCCACTTGCTGGAAAAAAATCTTGGATTTTTGTGCAAGGAAGGAGGCAAAGGCATTTTACTCCTGAGACATAAGCAGTAGTGATCGCCCCTGCAATTGCTTTACAACGACGGGGAGCGGAGTGCTCACAGCTCAAAGTGGTTTTATACCTCACCTGTGTTTTACTTAGCCCCTTCCTTCTGCTCTCCTTGCTTCTCTGCCTCCCTTATTCCTTTTCCCTACTGGCCAGAGTAAACCAGAGAACTTATTACAGTGCCCTGCTCTTACAGGCTTCTGGGGGGCATTCACACCCTTTGACTCTTATATTCTAAAAATTTTTGTGTAGCGTTCTGGCTACTTCATGTTGGTCTGCTGTCCAGATTTTTTTTTTTTAATAGAATTAGCAGATAAGGAAAATTACTGTGATCACATCTCAGGATAATGTAGCAAACTTTTTCCAAGGATTAATAGGAAATCCTCACATTTTCTAATTACATTTTCTTTCTTTCTTTCTTTCTTTCTTTCTTTCTTTCTTTCTTTCTTTCTTTCTTTCTTTCTTTCTTTCTTTCTTTCTTTCTTTTTCTTTCTTTCTTTCCTCCCTGAGCATAAACACACAAACAGGAAAAGTAGGGTTACTAAGCCACAACAAAGCCTTGGAGAAGCATGAGAAGCTTTTCAGGCGGGCCATTCCAAAGGCAATTTTATGTTTACGTAATAGGTTAGAATTAGCTACAGGTCATGTGTTGACCCACACTGAAGTCTAAAGATGTAGATGCATGTGGAATTGCCTAGAATGCTTCCCCACTAAACATCACACTCTTCCCTAATGATTCATACTGCTTGGGGTTTTTAAACAGAGCTACACTCCAAGTATACATTTGTGAGTCTCAAGGTACAAGTTCCTGACCATAAAGTACAGTTCCCAGCACATGGTAAAAAACCATCTTCTCTGTAAAAGATGTAGCATTTCAAAGAATCCTGGTCAGACATTCTGTTATACATTCATTAATTTCTTCCATCCACAGACATTTCTTAAGCACTTTCATTAGGGTTTTAGAGTCTTAATAAATAACACTACCCTTTCCTGCCTCATGTTTAGAACCATTTCAAAGATAGATGCATGGTCAGAGACATGCAGATCGAAACATCAACTTTATTACTGATAAAGCTGATTGGAGAAATGGCCACATAGACTTGCTAACATAATCAGCACTCTCCCAGTTAAATTTATTGCTCAACTCGCTCAGGAAGATTTCAGCGCAGTAAGATTTCAGCACAGAGAGAACGGGATTTCTGAAGGCAGGCTGACTCTCCTCGATGTGTTTCCTGTTCCTTCTGCCATACTTGCCAACTAGTGAAGTTGTTCTAGGGAGCCAGGAGAGAGGGACAGTGGGGAAGTGAGGCCTGGCTGCATCTGGGAGAGTTGCATTTATGTGTGCTTCTGTGTGGGAACATGAGAAGAGGGGGGAATGAAGGCCCTTTCCAGTATTGGGCAGTGAGTTAGATGATGGCAATACAAGAATGAGCATAAAAGATCAGGATAGACCTTGGAGCATGAGCTGTAATGTACTGTGGTGAAAGCTAAGAGATAGAAAGGCAGGTCGGGTGGGAGACATGAGAGCACATTGAGCGGGCATGCTTGCCTTGTGAGAAGGGCTCACATTTCTTGCAGGGATGTCACTTGACTCACTCAACTCCACAGCACATCTTCCTCTGTGGCATGGTGCAGCTGGATTGCACACCTGTCCACGAACACGCACAGATCATGAGCAGTGTCTATTCTACGAGAGCCGCAGTACAGTGACAAGGAGGAGATTAAAATAGTTATCCAAATAGTGACTTCTTAAAGTGGTGGAGACAAGGGCATGTTAGCACGTAAGACAGCAATGGAAAATTCCCTGGTTGTCAGCACCATTATATCTGAATTATTACCCCATTAGCTTTGGATTCCTCAGACATCTCTTGGGAATGATCTGTTTTCTGTTTTGTTTTTGTTTTCTTGGTTTTTTTTTTTTTTTGGCTTTTCGAGACAGGTTCTCACTATGTAGCCCAGGCTGACCTTGACGTCTCAGTGAGCCTCCAGTCCCACCCGAGTGCTGGGATTAAGGTGTGCACTGCCATACCCAGCCTGAGTTTTTGTTTGTTTGTTTGTTTGTTTGTTTGTTTGTTTTCCGTTCTTCCTCCTGGACTGCTTTTCTATCAGGCTGAATAGCTAACAATGAAATGCCAATCAGTTGACTACTGTAAATCTGAGACTTTGTAACCTTACTGGAAGAGTCTAGGTCTTGAGGTCAGAGGATTTGGATTCAAATTCTATTTCTACTATTAAATTGGTTCTCTGATCTTGGGTATTTCTTTAAATCTCTGTGATTATATAAAATGAGGATGTTAACAAGAATAGTGATACCTTATAAATTTATACTGAGGTTGAAATTAAATAGCACGTATGGTAGTACTGTGAAAAAACAATGTTACCCAACCTTAGTTATCATCTGATGAGACATTTGGTGCAGTCGCAAGGTAGGACAAGCAGCTGAAACACAGCACAGATCTGCTCTTTCCTTCCCCTGCTATCCTACCTCCTCCCAACTGAGTCTCCCCTTTCCTTAGTTGACTGCCCACCCCAAGAGGCATTCACGTCAGATGGGGAGGAGGGCAGCCCAACATTGCACGTGTGTGGTGCTTCTCAGCCCAACAGCTTTGCCAGCTAATTTGCACACTGACAATATTCAACCTAGAAGCCTCAGTTTATAAAAGGGCAGATGAATGATGATGAAAATAATAACAGTGTTTGAGCATTCTTGAAGGAATGGTTGGAACATGTATTTAAGTGCCTAGTAAGCACTGCAGAATAAGAAAGCTTTTTTCTCTCTGCTGATGGATAAAAGCTTGAACAGATGAAACGGTGGAGGAATAGATAGGATGCTATGAAGATGTGACAGGGGTGGAATGACTGGGATTTGATTGGATGAGGACTTCAAGTTGATGACCCTGGGGAGGGAGGTGATAATGAAGTTGTTAACTGAAGAAGGAATCATGGGAGGAGAGGTATTAATTAAGCTGTTTTAGATAAATTGAATTTAGGGAGTCTGTGTAATATTTGTGTTGAAACGTCCTACTAGCTTCCAAATAAGTATATGAGAAGATCAATTGGGGCAGAGATATAGTTTGGGTGCCATTGTCATAGGGAATAGTGAAGCTGCGAAAGAGGTGGGGACTTTTTGGAGAGACAGAGCAAGGCCTAGGATGGCTAAGGATGGGACAAGGAAGGAAGGAATGGTGGGAGGAAAGCCAGCTGGGAAGACCAAGAAGAGCCGGAGGGGCACATGTCAGAAATGGCGTGCAGAAGTGTGAACAGAGAGAAGGGGACTTTCCAGAAAGAAGAGTTTTCATAGTAACTTTAAGTAGAATGGGAAGAAACAATAAAAACTTTGGCTTTTGTAATCTGAAGTTTGCCAATGAACTTTAGGAGAGCAGTTTGATGAGAAACAAACTTCATGTAATTTGACTTACAAAAATCAGCTCTAGTAATTCCCTATTTACATATTATCTACATCTTCTTTCTCTCAATGATAATTCCGACCCACCAAGGAAACATTAAATGATGTTCATTACAAAGAAAATGTGTTTGTATTTAGGATGAGGTATTCCTAGAAAATATGCTGTAAGCTAAACCTGATTTTCTTGTAGTGAGAATGATAGAGATGAGGATTATGCTCTTGACACAGGGCTCCATGCCCAACATTTTATAGGCATGAACACAAACTCCATATTGAATTAATTAATTATAAATGATAGCCATGTATAATATAAAGCCTCTTCCAGTATACATAATTAAACATCATAATACAAAAACCAGTTGCATAAATTATATTTAATATGAGGGACTAACATAAATATTAAACAAAGTTATTGTTTTATTTCCTGACATTCTTTCTCATTGGCAGATGATAGGAATTTTAGTACCATGAAATCAGAAAGAATCTTTTGGAAAAGTTTTTAGAAATATCTCAGAAAACTTTGGGAGTTATTGAGGTTGCTTAATGCCTTTACAAGGAATTAATGGATTATTTTTGCTCTCATCTTTTTCTCAAAATGGTTTCCGTAGTAAGATCTGGTGCCTAAGATGTCTTTTCTGCTAGCATCAAGAATGAAGTCCTGGGCCAGTGATATAGCTCAGCAGCATAAGCACCTGCCTGGCAAGCACAAGGTCCTGAGTTCGGTTCCTGGTACCCACATTAAAAAAAAAAAAGAATGAAGTCTTTCTGTTTTCCTAATCTGCCATTTCACCAGGACTAGCACCTCTTCTTTATACCCCATGGTTGCTCGAGGAATATAGACTTGGACCACACATAAAGCACATGTGTGCTTAAAATGTTGAATTTCTCATCTTGATTCTCTGTACAATGCCAAAGGTTTTACTTACACAATAGAAAATTCCATCAAAAATTCAATCTAGCTCTGTGGCAAATTTCAGTGAATCTTAATAAGCACCAATGGTTTTACCCTTTTGGTGGAAAACTTTTGAGCTGTTATGTCCTGTGTGGTTATAAGGAAATGAGCCTAGTGTTTTAGTAAACACTGAAAATTTCTCATTTATCGTATCAAATATTTGTTTGTGTTGAACTTTGGAATTTATAAAAAATTCCCTGCATATTAACTAATTGTAGTCTCACAGTGGCCCCTTATATACAATATAATAGTGGGGCTATTTTTTTTGAATTGTTGTAGATGAAGATTGAGGATCAATGAGGTTAAATATCTTTCTTTGAGCAATGCTGTTCATGAAGAATAGAATGAGGGGCAGAATCCAGAACTTCCGACTCCTCAGGAAGTGATCTTCCCCCAAAGTCACCTTTCTGCTGAGTACTCTCCATTGCCTTTGGGAGGCTGTGTGTCCATTCAAATGTCAGTATAACTGTTTAAAATCTTTTTTAGAAAATTTGCTGTTAGGTATGTTTTCTCAGTTACACTAGAAACATGGCCACAGTGCCATTCACCCTCTTCCCTTCTGAGAACTCCTAATATCTTCTTTGGGGACTAGGAGGGATAAATGCACTTTGTTGCAGACATTTCGGAGAATGTGTGCATGGGCTGAGCCAGAGGGCCACGCTAACACTAAGGGTCAGTGGGCTCTTGTGAAGTCTGCTAGGGTACTGCTAGAATAACCTGGGGACATTTGTTTGTCACTCTCTGTTCATAGTAATCTCGGGAGTATGGTGATCCTAGCTCTGTTATTAGGGATTGCTGACCATCAGATTTCCAGAAGTCAAGCACTACCTATGCCTTCCTTATGAAAACAAAACAATGCACTTCAAATACTTTTATGACAACGATTCTATTTTTTTTTCTGTATTTTGGCTTTTATACAAGCACATTTTACTTCTTTGGAAATTTTACTTATGTGGAATTTCTCATTCTTCTTTTAATATCAATAGAAGTTTGGAGTCTGATCTAAAATGGCATCCAGACTATGAAGGGATGTCATTTATATTGATGACAAATAAAAATGGAAGGAGAGTACCAAAAAAAAAAAAAAATGGAAGGAGAAGAACATTTATGACAAATTTGAGTGAATCACCAAGTGAGATAGTTTGATCTCCTTCTGGATATCTCCATAAACAATATATTATCTTATCCAAAGGGAAATGATGCTGTTAGACTTTCTACACCTTTCTGAAATAGCACATGTTTTTGGAATAATTTTTTTCTGGTTGACATGATGGATTTGCCTTCTTCAGCCATCTACATTCTCCTTGACCAAGGTTAAGCATTTTCACAATGGTTAGCCCAAGAAGAGTGTATTTAAATTAAAATAAATTAAACGAGAAAAAATGTAAATAACCTTTGAAGGTCTGTATTTAGATTCTGTCAAAGAAAGTACAAGGGAGAATGTTTGTTTTGTGTGAGTATACATAAGGAGACCATCACCTCAAAAATGCTGAAAGGCATTCTCCCCAAGGGGTGTATGTATTTGAGATTTTGGGGGGGAAGGAATAAAGGAGATTGGACAATATCCAAAAGAGGAAAATGCTGGTGGTGTTGTATGATTTCATACTGTGATCTGAACTTGACATCCACCATCTGATTAGGAGATTGGAAAAGGCTTTTTCCCAGGACAAGGGGAGGATATTTCCTGATGGGTTTTGTGCAGAAGTAAAGGTAGTGGCCACATCAGTGCATCAGGACACAAAATAGACCGGCCAGCAACCACCATGTTATTGGGCCTCTCCTGGTCATAACAGGAGATGCTGCTAGGAGTCAGGCACTGGGGCTCCACGCCTGTTACTCCAGGAGACAGAGAGACTTGAACAATTTGAGTAAAATGCTTCTTGGAGATAAAGAGGTAAAAGGGCTTTATTCCTGTAACTTCACATGTATCTATGACACATTATTTTCCTAGAAATCAGTTTTTAGCCACTTCATAGGGATCCCCAAATGTGCTGGTTCCATGACTCCCTGAGTATTCCCTGATATACTTCACGGTCCTTGAGGAATTTTCAGTCTGCCTTTCCGGTTTCGGCACTACTCAAATCCTTGTGATTGTTTCCATTGCCATTTCCTACAGGTCACAATCTCTTTTCTAAAATTTTAGGGTCAAATGTATTTCTGAGTTCAGATATTCTCAGATTTTAGAGTACTGATAACAATATAGATTATATCCTGTTCCTACTAGTAACATGGTAAACAAAATAATTAATATTTATGTAGTGAATGTATTTATGCTAAGGGGATAAATAAGGATCATAGACAACTTCAAGTGGATTTGCATCAGGTTTTACTGTACCAAATTTGTGCAAATATATTTCTGTTTTCAGAGTATTTAGGATTTTAGAACTGTGGACATGAGATTATGAATGTATACTATTACAGTTAAACCTCATGAAGGCCCAGAGAGAATAAGGGGTACAGGAGGAAGGCACATGTGAGAATGACATTTCTCCTTATAATAGGATGAATCATGGCCCCTAAGAAGTGTCAGCCTCTCAATCCCTGGATTCTGTGAATATTACCTTTATTCGCCAAAAGCTATGAGTAAATAAAGGATCTTGAGATGGAAAGATTATTCTGAATTATATATGTTGTCCCTAAATGCAATCACATGTATCTTCTTAAGAAGCTGAGAGGGAAGAGCTGGAATGTGAAAATGGAGCAGAGGGAGATTTGAAGATGTTAACCTTGGAGTGTGGGGTGAGGCAGCCACAATCCAAGGGATGCTGGCAGCCCCTGCAAGCCGGAAGAGGCAAGGAACAGATTCTATCCTATTCTCTGGAGAGAAAGAGAGTACACTTCTTCCAACACCTTGGTTTCTGTCTGTTGAGGCTAATTCTGGACTTCTGACTTCCAGATCTGTGAGAACATTAATTTCTGTTGTTTTCAGTCACTGAATTTGTGGTTATTTGTTACAGCAGCAAATCCGATAAAGTATGTCTTAACATCTCTCATCTCTCAATGTCAGTCACTCTTCACAGATGACCTATCTTTTCTCAGTGTTTTTGTGCATGCGGCTTAACATTTCTAAATCTCCATTTCTTTATTTGTCATATGAGAATTGTAATACATACCTCTCAGAGTTGTAAGGATTAACTTTAAAGATTCATGTAAAATCCCTCACATATCACAGCATATAGTCAGCGCTCTATAAATGATAGTTTATTTTTGACATTACTGTTCTTTGAGATTCTTTTTATAACTTTCTGGGAACTATGAATTTACATTTACATTAGAATTCATCCATACTGCAGAAAGAGTTGATTGATCAAACTTCAATTTTTCTTCATCTAAAATGTTGCCAGCTTCTTTGTATTCACCAGTGTCACATGATGATGCACGCATTTGATGTCTAAGAGTGTGAGTAGACTAATGACATACCAATCAGTCCTGGGAGGCTTAGTTTCTTTATTTGTCCTGAACATTGTTACTTTCTCCTAAGCTGGAGTCTTTGAACTTCATGTCTTCAATCAACCCAATGATAATTAGTTTGAAAATGCTTAGAAATATATCTATTTGCCAATGACAATACCTATTGGTACTTAGTAAAATGTCTTTCTCCAAAAGTTGGCAACCATATGAAAGCAGTACAACCCCCACAAAAAAAAACAAAGAAAGAAACTTGAAAACACAAAAATTTAAGGGGTTAGAGCACTTTGAAGGGAGAAAATTAATAATTATAAATTGCCTAATCACCTACAAAGAATAAGACAACTGATTCATTAGAAAGCACCCACCAGGAATTAAAGACTATAAAGAGAAAAAGCTAATGGACAGCAGAGAAGGAAAATAATTCAGTGTTGTATGTCTGCAATGAGTTAGGTTGGGTAACACACAGCAACTCCAGTTAGACCACATACTTTTGGTAGTTTAGAGTATTTTAATGCTCTGCTAATTTGATCAGAGCTGATTTTTACTAATATAGATACGGTAGATAGTCTTATTTCTTAAAGAATAAAGACCTGTTAGTTTTGTCTTAACATATATTTACAATGTATTATTCTTTCAGACACTGTAATTTTGTGACCTCTAACAAATGTCTCAAAGGCACTCAAATGTCTCAAAGGGTGACTGGAAAGTGTCCACGGTCCTATTGAAAGGCCCATGCGATACAGAGATCACAAAATGTGAGAGCCGCAGACCCTTGGCAGTTATCTAGTGGCACAGAGATATCATCTAGTCCTTTATAAGGGAGAAAACAGGCACAGAGCCTCATAGTTGCTAATAAGCAGGGCAAAGCTAGACCTCCAGGGCTTGCTTCTCCATGCATTCCTCTCTCTGACCCATGATAAGGCAGTATCAGTTGATTTACAGTTAACTTCTTTCTTGCTTTAAATTGTTGCCTTTTCAAGTCTGCAACACATAGAAAGAGAAAGGAGTCCTAAACTGTCAGAGCAGCTTGGAGATCTGAATAAGAAAGCAATTGAGCTGCTAAGGAAGTATGATCATGAGACTGTCACTTGCCCTCAGTTCACTTAAGGTTTCTCTATCTGGGGAATGGTTCTCACAGCTGCCTAATCTTTTCTTTTCCAGGATTTATCATAATTGTCATTATTCATGTTTTATTCCTGCTTTGGGTTGTGGTGGTTAAAGGCACAAGTGGAGCTCCACTGCCTGAGTTCAAATCCTCACACCACCATCTACAAACTTTGTGGGCAAATTACTTAATTGCTCCATGCCTCAGTTTCCTCATCTGCAAAATGGGGACGATGTAGAGTCTACTTCAGATGAAAGATAACTGAGTTAGTAAGTGTAGAACACTTAGAACAGTTCCTTGTAAATATTATGTACTTGTTCTTCCTCCTCCTTCACCACTGTATCTTTTCTTGATGGGGGTCCTGGGTTTCCCCCTAATTTTCTCTCTCGCTTTTCTCACACTCTCACTAAATATCTCACCAAGTTTCCTGAAGTATCAGTGACCTAGTACAATATCTCTCCCATCTAGAATACCCTTTCTTCATCACTGCCAAACGACAATGTGTAAGAAAAAGAACAAATAGGAAAATAGGAAAGGTTCTCTTGGTTTTCTTTAGGAAAAGAAATGACCAAATGCAAGAGCAGGGAATTGGCTATGCCGTGTAAACAGTGAGACTCCCTTGCACCAGTTTTCATGCCCCTCTGAGAGTGAATACTCACTTGGTTCGCTCAAGCATATCAGCAGTTTTCCTGGGGTTGATAATGCCCAGCACAACGCGAGTGCCGCTGTGACCATGAATGAGTCATTTTGGAGCATCTGCAGATGTCCCACATGTCCCGTGTGTCTTAATGCCCCATGAAAGTCGAGATGTACAGGATTTAGAAGGAAAGTGAAAGTTTATGGGATCCAGGAAATCAAAGAGTAAAGAATTTGAAGACCATGGACCTGACACTATGCTAGATCAGCAACTACGGACGATAAACACAGGATGCCCACACCCACGAAGCTCAAAAGTTTGTCAGAGGAGAAAGCAAAACTGTAAACCTTCCTTTTATTTTTCTTTTCTGTCTCTTGTTTTCTTTGCTCAGTGCTTTGGTTGGACCTAGGTTCATTTTTCTTTTTTCTAAGCCCCACGACTGTAGCATTTTTCACAACGGATATCTTCACAATCTATTTGGTCTCTCGCTTCAACCCAAGTGATGGTCATTAATTGGTTGATCCATGTGAACCTGAAAGTAAGTGTACCCCTAAAATAAACTCATCTAATCCTTCAGTTCATGAGCGTGAAGATTGGGTGCTCATGCTGGGTGCATGAGATGTGCTTCCCTCAAACCTTGTTATGAGGTCAGCACATTACCCATCTGACATGAAAAAATTTTTTTTAAAATAAATAAATAAAATAAAATAAACTCATCTTGTTATTTGAAGTTACTCTTCAAAATTTCATTCTGGATAAATATATTGGATGGGAAACATGGATTTCTTCATCTCTTTTCCCTGTTACATCCAAGCAGTGTTTATGTGGCCAATATGTAAGATTTATATTTCATATTTTTGGTCCCTCCTCAAAATCTTCATTGCCACTGCTGCTGCTCAGGTCATCCACATCTCTATGTTGGCTTACGACAGCAGCTTCCTAACCCCCTCACCACAGTGACATTTTTGAAGAGGATAAGCCAGATGTTTTTCAGACTGATCCTCAGTTTGGGTTTCCTTTTGTTTAGATTCAAACTATGCATTTTTGGCAGAAATAATACACAAGCAATATATCCTTCCCTCTCCGTGCATGATATCCCATTTGTAATTAGTAAGTGATTTGTGGGAAGATATTTTAAGACTATATAAATATCATATTTCCTCCTCAAATTTTCACCAATAGTTACATGATAGCAGGCATATGATATCCCATTTGTAATTAGTAAGTGATTTGTGGGAAGATATTTTAAGACTATATAAATATCATATTTCCTCCTCAAATTTTCACCAATAGTTACATCAAACACTGAAGATTCTTGCCTAAATAAATTAGTACCATAATGGATGCCAAATGATAATTTTCTAACTCCATAATTCCCTGTACATTTTTTTAGTTGGTATTATTATTTAATTGATTCAATAAGATAACTATCAGTGTGGACTTCTGAATTCTTATTTTACTTAGTGAAGTATAATTTTTTAATTGTCATCATTCATTTTGATGTTGTAATTTCCCAGATTTAGGGAGTGGGAGTCCCTTCAAGCTGGCTCTTGTGTCTTCTAATATTTTCTCATAATTTTTTGATCATGTCTTCTATTTCTCATATGTTTTATCACCTTAATTTCTGATGAATATTTTCACTATAAAGTTAGAGATTAGTAGTTATTTTCTTTCAATATTTTAGAGATGTCTTTCCATTGTCTTCTGACATCCATTGCTTGTGTTGATCTATCAGCCTTATGACTTACTATGAGTCCTTTGCTAGCAAAGAGTCATTTTTTTTTTAGCCTCTAACTACTAAATACTTTTCACAGTTTCTCTTTGTCTTTTATTTTTAGTACGTTTTATTATCTTATGACTACATATAGTTTTCTTCATCCTTTTCTTGTATAGGTTTTTAAAGTTTAATGAATCTGTGGTTTGATGTCTCAGTTTTAGAAATTCTCAACTAGTATTTCTTCAAATACTGTTTTTTCACGTGTTCATTCCTCTTTCTTTGTAGGGCACTAATGACACATGATAGACATTTTCACTATGTACTGTATGTTTACTTTACTCTTCTTGCCATCCATATTTTTCTGTTCTGTAGTTTAGTCTGAATACTTTAAACTGATCTTGTCTTCTAGTTTAAAAAGTGTATTTTCTACTGTTTATCTGCTATTATACTCCATTGAATTCTTTTTTTTTTTTTTTTTTTTTTTTTTTTTTTTTTTGTGGGTACCGGGGGAACGACCTCAGGACCTCGCGCGCCAGCAGGCGCCCGTGCCGCTGAGCGATATCACCGGCCCCTTTTCCGTATGTGGGATCCGGGAGTCGAACTCGGGCCCTCGCGCTTGCAAGGCAGGCGCTTAAGCCGCTGAGCCATCTCACCGGCCCCTCCATTGAATTCTTAAGTGAACTTATTGAATTCTTATTTTCAATTCTTGTTTTTCATATAGATCATAAGTCTGTGCTGAAATACTCCGTATTTACTCATAGTTATTTTAATGTTCCTGTCTAATAATGCTACTATTTGAATCATTTTATATCTATTTTTATTTGACTTTGGTCATTTTTTTAAAAAAAATGCTTAATAATGTTTAGCTGGATTCTGGACATTACATACTAATTACATTAAAAGTGATGCAGTCTGAATGGTGTTATTTTCCTTCTAAGACCATTAATGTCTCACCTGGCAAAAGAGGAAAACAGGCAGATCACCTAATTATTGTTAAAGATTTAGGCCTGTTATGTTTCATTTGTCTTTATTCTTAGGATGTGGACTTTCTGATGCTTCACCTGAAAGTCTGAAATGCTAACAAGGGCTGTTCCACGTTGGCAAGATTTGAGTTCCTTTCTCTATCTCCTCCAAACACAAGCCTTCTAAAATCTCTCTTTATCCCTCTGGCCTTCTAGCTGCCGCTTCCCGATAGTTCTTTGAGGTCATACATTGTGTGCATCTTAGAAATAGGCTAGGGAAAAGATGGCAAATTTGTAAGAAGCAGGAAGCGAAACTCTCTAAAAGTTGCCATTCGACCACCGGAATATAGTGGCTGGGGGAGCACAGGAGGGAGGGAAGTGGCTCCCCTGGACCCAGGAAAGTTCTGAGACGCAGTTCGGGACTCATGGAGTGAGTGAAGAGTGGTTTTGAGGAAGAGGAAGGAGGAGACCGCGGGTGACTTCTCCCTGTGCCAGGAACCGAGGCACGACAGAAGTTCAAATCTGCGGACACAGGGTGACAGCCGGTGCCCCCAGGGGCCTCCGCAGAGGAACACGAGACAGCCGCGGTGCAGGGGAGCAGCAAAAGACTGCGCTGGCTGGTGATGAGTGCCTCGGAGGTGCAGCTGTCCCGTGCCAGAGAGCGATTGCCCAGGTGTCATTGTGGGGGGGGGGGCAGCGAAACAGCGCGGCGCCAAAACACAGCACTCGGAGCTCAGCATGGCGATGCGGCTCTCAGGCCCGCGGAAAGTGCACTGAGAGCCGCAGGCGAATGAGACTGGTCTCCGCCACAGAGTACAGGCTACTGCCCACTGCCCCGCCAAAGGGCTGCTCCTGGCTTGCAGGGACCGACCTGCGCGGAACAGGACTCTGTCATCACAGGTGCCTGCCTACAGCAGAGTCAACACCTGGAACTGATTTTTTTTTTTTCTCTCATTTGTTTTTTGTTCCAGTGAAGGTGTTTTTTTTTTGTGTGTGTGGGGGGGTTTTTGTGGGTTTTTTGTTTGTTTGTTTGCTTGTTTTGTTGTTTTTGTCTTCGTTTTTGCTTTTGTTTGTCTGTTTGCTCTTTCCTTCATTATTCCATCTGGTTTTTATATGAGTGTAAACAGAGCCTCTAACCTCTTTGTGATTGTGGTTGTGATCTGTTCTTCCTTTTATCCCTTCCTTCTCTTTTTCCCACCAGTCCTCTGCACCAGTTTCCCAATGTTAGTGGGATCTCTCTTGGTCCTCTAGCCTTACATCTAATTCCTTCCTCTTCTCCCAATTCTCTATTTCCGCCTTAACTCATTTTAAATTTAAACTCCTGAGGGCAAAATTGACATATTAAGGACTTGTATACTACATATAATTTTTCTGGTGTGTTTTAGATTTTGTTATATAACCACAACTCTACTTTATATGGTTAAAAGTGGCAAATAACTGGTTAGCTCAGGCTGTCATTTTCTAGGCTGTGTTTGATGCTTTAGGTACCATTATAGCCAAAAGTGACATAATTGTTCTACAGATTTTCTTCCTGGTATTCCATGACTGAGACTGACTAAGGAGCACAGAAAATACTGTGGCGCAGTGCCAAAGAACAAAGGACTGGTCCAAACAGGCAGCAACTTCTCATACCCAACAAATTGAAGAGGTAGGATCTTGCAGCAGGCTGAAAACCCATAAATAAGCTACACCTCGAAGATACCACAGAGAAGTAGTCATCTCCTAAGGATTTCAAACACTAGCAATAAAGCAACCTACCATAGGCAATTTACAAACATCACCCCAGGAATTAAACTAAAAAAAGAAATGAGACGACACTTAAACAAGATGCAACCCCACACATCCAATTCACCAAAGGCAAACCTAGGGGGCAATGAGGTGGGACAATCCAAAAGCCACCCACCTGGTATCTCTGAAGTGGTAACAACAAAGCAACTGAATGAGGTTCTGGAAAAAATTAAATCAGAAATAATTTCAGAGATAACTGCAGAGATAATGTCCACAATGAAGACCATGCTTAAGGACACTAGAGCAGATACAGACAAAAAAATAGATGAGCTTAAGAAAATGATGGAAACCATGAATGCTCAACATAGGAAAGAAATGGAATCCATAAGGCAGATTCAAGCAGATATCCAGGAGAACAAAAACTCCATTGAAAGTATTTGTAGCAGATTAAGCCAATGCGAGGACAGGATCTCAGATATAGAAGACAGGCTTCCGATTAGTGATCACAAAAAGCAGGAATTCTTAAAAATAGCAAGGGACCATGAAAAATCAGTCCAGCAGCTGCTAGATGACACAAAGAAAAATAACTTAAGATTAATTGGAATCAATGAAAAAGCAGGAGATAGCATAAATGACATCAGAACCCTGTTCAAAGACATTATTACAGAGAATTTCCCTGGTACAGAAAAAAAATTTGATCTTCATAAAAATGAGGCTTATAGAACTCCAACTAGCCATGATCAAAAAAAAAATCTTCAGCCAGACATACCATAGTCAAGATCCCAGAAATTCAACAGAAGAGCAGAATCTTAAAAGCTGTTAGGGAAAAGAGACAAATCACCTACAAAGGAAAGCCCATCAGAATCACAGCTGACTTTTCAGCACAAACCCTCAAGTCAAGAAGAGCTTGGAATGACGTATTTCAAGCTTTAAAGGAAAATAACTTTCAGCGCAGATTGATGTACTCCACAAAACTATCTTTCAATTTTTTTTATTTTTTGTGGGTACCGGGGGTCGACCTCAGGACCTCGCGTGCCAGCAGGCGCCCGTGCCACTGAGCGATATCACCGGCCCCTTTTTCATATGTGGGTTCTGGGAGTCAAACTCAGGCCCTCACGCTTGCCGGGCAGGCGCTTAAGCCGCTGAGCCATCTCACCGGCCCTATCTTTCAAATTTGATGGAGAAATAAAATACTTCCATGACAAAGAACATCTGAGAAAATTTATGACCACCAAACCAGCACTCCAAAATGTTCTGAAGTACATTCTAGAAGGAGATAACAAGGACTACAATTCCAGGAATCCCTCCAGAAGGAATCCACCAGGCAGGGCAGATAATTAAACAATTCACCAATCAAAAGGCACAGACTGGCAAAATGGATTAAGAAGCAAGATCCAACAATATGCTGTGTACAAGAAACACATTTAATTCAGAAAGAAATTCATAGACTGAAAGTCAAAGGATGGAGAACAATACTCCATGAAACAGGAACCCAGAAAAAAGCAGGGGTAGCTATTCTTTTTGCAGACAAAGTGAATTTCAAGCCAAGAATGATTCAGAGAGATAAAGACGGTCATTACATCCTTGTGAAGGGAACAATCCAAGAGGAAGAGATAACAATCATAAATATATATGCAACAATTACCAGTGCACCCAACTATATACAACAAGTATTAAAGGACATGAAAAATCAAATAAGTACTAATACTATTATATTGGGGGATCTCAATACTCCACTGTCACAAAAAGACAGATCGACTAGACAAAAAATCAATAATGAAATATTAGAACTGAATCAAACTTTTGAACAAATGGACTTAGTAGATGTCTACAGAGTGTAACACCCCACAACATCAGAATACACATTCTTCTCAGCTGCACATGGGACGTTCTCCAAAATAGACCACATACTAGCTCATAAAACCTGCTTAAGTAAAGGCAAAGGAATTGAAATTATCCCATGCATATTATCAGACCATAGTGCAATGAAATTGGAAATCAATGGCAAAAGAAATCACAAAAATTTCCTAAACACATGGAAATTACACAGCACCCTCCTGAACAACCAATGGGTCACAGATGAAATTAAAGAAGAAATTAGACACTTTCTACAATTGAATGATAATGACAGTACAACATACCAGAACTTATGGTATACAATGAAAGCAGTCCTAAGAGGGAAATTTATAGCATAAAATACCTATATCAGGAAAATAGAGCAAGCGCAAATAAACAACTTAATGGTGAACCTCACACTTCTAGAAAAAGAAGAGCAGGCTAAGCCAAAAGCTCATACAAGGGAGGAAATCATAAAGATCAGAGCAGAAATTAATGTATTGGAGACTAAAAAAACAATACAAAGAATCAATGAATCAAAGAGTTGGTTCTTTGAGAGAATAAAAAAGATTGACAAACCTTATTCAACCTTATTAAAAAAAGAAAAGAAAAGACTCAAATCCATGCATTTGAAAATGAAAAGGGTGATATCATGATTGATCCTGCAGAAATACTATACCTATTTTGAAAATTTATATTCTAATAAGATGGAAAATTCAGAAGAAATGGACAGATTCCTAGATACATATGAATTACCAAAACTGAATCAAGAAGATATAAAAATCCTAAATAAACCAGTATCAATAAATGAAATCGAAGATGTAATTAAAAACCTCACAACAAAGAAAAGCCCAGGCCCTGATGGATTCACTGCCGAATTCTATAACAAATTTAGAGAAGACCTAACACCACTCCTTCTCAAACTTTTTAATGAAATTGAAAGGGAAGCAATACTCCCAAATTCATTCCTGGAAGCAAGCATTACCCTGATACCAAAACCAGAGAAGGACCCAACTAAGAAAGAGAACTACAGGCCAATCTCACTAATGAACATAGATGCAAAAATCCTCAATAAGATACTGGCAAACAGAATCCAGCAAATCATTAAGAAGATTATACACCATGACCAAGTTGGATTCATTCCAGGGATGCAGGGATGGTTCAATATATGTAAATCAATAAATGTAATACACCATATTAACAGAACAAAAGACAAAAATCATATGATCATCTCAATAGATGCAGAAAAAGCTTTTGACAAAGTCCAGCACCTATTCATGATAAAAACCCTACAGAAAATTGGAATAGATGGCCTTTATCTCAATCTGATAAAAGCTATCTATGACAAACCAACAACCAATATCATACTAAATGGACAAAAACTGAAAGCTCTCTCTAAAATCAGGAACAAGATAAGGATGTCCACTGTCCCCATTCTTACTCAACATAGTCCTGGAAACTTTAGCCAGAGAAATTAGACAAGAGAAAGAAATAAAAGGAATAATGATTGGAAAGGAAGAAGGCAAATTATCATTATTTGCAGATGACATGATACTTTACATAGAAGACCCCAAAAACTCCACTAAAAAATTGCTCAATTTAATGAGCAAATTCAGTAGTGTAGCTGGATACAAAGTCAATTCTCAAAAATCAGTAGCCTTTCTGTACACAAATAACAAACTTACTGAAAGATTAGGGAAACAATACCTTTCACAATAACATCCAAAAAAATGAAATACCTAGGAATCAGCCTCACAAAGGATGTAAAATACCTATACACTGAAAACTACAGTACTCTGAAAAAGGAGATTGAAGAGGATATCAGAAAATGGAAAGATATCCCTTGCTCCTGGATAGGAAGAACCAATATAGTGAAAATGGCCATACTTCCAAAATTGTTATACAGATTTAATGCAATTCCAATCAAAATTCCAACAGCATATCTCACAGAATTAGAGAAAACAATCCTAAAATTCATTTGGAATCAGAAGAGACCTAGAATAACAAAGGCAAGGCAGGGGCCATCACAATCCCTGACTTGAAATTATACTATAAAGCTACTGTGATAAAAACAGTGTGATACTGGCAAAAAAACAGACCTGAAGATCAATGGAACAGATTAGAAGATGCTGAAACAACTCCAGACATACTAAGCAACCTTATATTTGATAAGGGTGCCAAACACATTCATTGGAAGAAAGATAGCCTCTTTAATAAATGATGCTGGAAAAACTGGCTCTACACATGCCGAAGATTAAAACTAGACCCATATCTTTCACCATGCACTAACCTAAATTCAAAATGGATCAGAGATCTAAATATTAAAACAGAAACATTAAATCTGCTGGAAGGTAGGATAGGTAAAACCCTTGAAGACGTTGGTGTAGGCAAAGACTTTATGAATAAAACCCCAACTGCACAGGTACTATCACAAAGAATCAACAACTGGGACCTCATCTTATTAAAAAGTTTTTGCACAGCAAGAGAAACCACCAACAGAGTGAAGAGACAACCCACAATGTGGGAAAAAAATGTTTGCCAGCTGTTCCTCAGACAAAGGATTACCATCGAGAACATACAAAGAACTCAAAAAAATCAGACCTCCCAAATTTAAAGACCCACTCCAAAAATGGGCATCTGAGATGAATACACATTTCTCAGATGAAGAAATACTAATGGCAAGTAAATATACAAAAAAATGTGCAACATCACTAGTCATTCGAGAGATGCAAATTAAAACAACACTGAGATACCATCTCACCCCAGAAAGAATGGCTATTATCAAGAAATCAACTATAACAAATGCTGGAGGGGCTGTGGGGAAAAAGGAACCCTTCGTCACTGTTGGTGGGAGTGTCGACTGGTACAGCCACTGTGGAAATCCGTGTGGAGATTCCTCAAAAAAACTAGGATTGGAGGTCCCATCTGACCCAGCTATTCCCCTTCTGGGTATCTTCCCAGAAGAATTAAAAACATCGTACCACAGCGATGTATGTGCACCCATGTTTATAGAAGCACAATTTGTAATAGCCAGATCTTGGAAATAACCCAAATGCCCATCAACCGAGGAATGGATAAAAAAGATGTGGTATTTTTATACAATGGAATACTACTCAGCCATAAAGAAGGATAAACTGGAGACTTTTATAGGTAAATGGATGCAACTCGAGAAAATACTCATAAGTGAAATTAACTGGACGCACATGTGTAAACATCGTATTGTCTCCCTAGTGTGAGAAACTGAAAGAGTAAATAAGATCCAAAAAGTACAATAGATATGATGAATCAGAAAGAAACTGGTCAAAAGGAAAGAGAGTCTGGGATGGGGGAATGGTGAAAAGAAAGAAGGGAAAAGAAAAAAATTGTATTTAAACATAAGATGGTTACGGTAGATACACTACTAATTTTGCTTAGTTCATTGAAGAGAAAGGTTTATGCCAGTAATGTTTGGACAACTGAATGTTGATATCTTGTATCCTGAGTAACTAATTTAGAGATAACAATACGTAATGTATTAACCATTGTTACTCTCCTATTATGTTGTTTTGAAATTTTGTTCTTTTTTGTTTTGTTTTGTTTTTTCTTCTCTTTAAAATAAAATTAAAAAAAAAGAAAAGAAAGAAATTGGCTAAAGCCTCAAATATTTGAATGGAAATCTTCAGGCTGACTTTTCCATGGTTTCCTTCTTCCAGGTTTTGTTTCTCAAGTCCCAGGTGTTTCAGCTGTCCTTAGCTCTGACATTTGTCTTCTCGGACCATGGAACAGCCAAATTTTTCTAGGATTCTAGTCCTTCATGATAAAAACTGACAAATGTGTCTTCTTTGGCTTTTATAGCAGATTTTAGTAGTCTAAATAAATCTGGCTGCTATTTAGCAATTATTTTAAAAAATTTCAGAAGTATTTCCCAAGCTCCCTGCAGTGGTTCGAATGTATCTTCATGAAAGTGCATGTGTTGGAAACTTGATCTCCATTGTGACGATGTTGGGGAGTGAGGGCTCATGGGAGATGTTTGGGTCTCCGGAGCCCTGGTCTAACTAATGGCAAATATTAAGCAGTGGGTGCCTTATCAAAATATAAATTCTGCCCATGCTTGCTCTTTCTCTTGCCCTCTCACATTGGATGAGACACCCAGTTGACTCTCCCAGACGTTGGCCACTGAATGTTGGAATTGCTAACTGCCAAAACTATGAACCAATAAATTTCTGGTCAGTAAAAATTAACCTGTCTGGGTAATTTTATAGCAGCATAAAACAGCTTAAGACATTCTCCTTTGGTTACTGATTTTTAACATTACCGTGTCATTGTCAGAGAATATGTAGTCTGTATGACATATTAGTTTGGACTGAAGAAATTATCAGTTTTTGTAGGTCAAATATGGCTTAACATTGACACTTAAAGAATTTCAATCTATAATTTCTTTGTAATACATTAATGCTTTAGAACCTACACTACGAAAGTTTTTATAGTGTATCATATATGCTTAAAATGATAGGTATTTCATATTTGTTGGGGGATTCTTCAGTTTTTCTTTCTTTTTAAAGCACTCACTGGGCTTTGGCATCTGAATCAGCCAACAGGTAGAGTCACAGGCTTTAAACAGTAGGACGCTGCTTCTTTCTCTCTAAAAGTATTGGTCTACACTAGATTTTCTACTCTAGACAAGAGAAGGATTAGACCGCAGAAAAAGAAAAGGCCGAGTCATCACCAGAGAGATCTTTACCTCATCTCCTTCCCATGTATAAGTACAGTAGAGAGGAGCGGAAAGAAAGGGCACCAAGCCTCTCCCCCTCTCCCTGCTCCATCAAGGGGAGGAGAAAAGAGATTTATTCTGCAGCTGAGTGTGAAGTCTTAACTACATGGAATTTTACTGACTAAGAGTGATCAAAGAGATAGAACATTTGTCCAAGTTATCCTTAAAGAATGCTAAAGGGAGCTGAGTATGGTGACACACACCTATAATCGCAGCATCTCTGGAGGCTGAAGCAGGAAGATCACAAGTTTAGGCTTAGCCCTGGCAACCTAATGACTTGGCAAGACTCCATTCCAAAATAAAATAATAAAATAAAATAAAATAAGTCTGGGTATATAGCTTAGTGTGAGGCCTTGGGTACAATCCCCAGCGCACACACACAGGAAGAATGCTAAAGGGAGCTTTGCTAATGTAAATTGGAAGTTCATGGATGATAAAACCTCTCTATACTTCAGCCAATACCCTATAATAACTCATTGCATACATACACATTGATAACAAGTGAAGTTTCTTAAGAACATTATTCAGATCTTTCATATCACTCCCTAATTTTCATCTACCTGATCTGTTAGATTCTGAGAGATATGGTTTAAACCTCCAACTACTATTGCTGATTTAGGTTACTATTTTATTTTAGTTTTGCTGTCTATTGCTTTAGAATTTTCAGGCTAGGGCCAGTGATATCGCTCAGTGGCGTAAGCGCCTGCGGGCGCACGAGGTCCTGAGTTCGATCCCCGGTACCCACAAAAAAAAAAAAAAAAGAAAATTTCAGGCTCTATTATTAAGTAAATATATGTTCACAATTATTATGCATCCTTGATTTTTTTCTTTCTTGTAGATGTTTTTTTTTTCTCTCATGATTTAAGTTCTTTTTTGTTTCATATTAAAATTTTTGAGCTAAGGAGGGAGTTGGCCAGAACAGCCTACCTCTGTTCCAGCTATGTTTTTGGAGTTCGGATTTGACTAGACTGTTTTTCTAATGCAGTATTTCTAACCTTTCAGAGTTTCTGATATTAAGGCTTATTTCTGAAGTTTAATATTTTCTATTTATTATTTATTCTTCTGGTTTTCTTTTTTCCCCTCTTTTCTACTGTGTAAATTAAAATTAATTTTGTTTTTCTGGAGCTTACACATCCTGTTTTTATAAAGAATACATTTCACTTACTTGTGTCCACATTTCTGCACCATTTCCTTCCATCAACATCAAAGCTTATCTTAGACATATATTTCCCCTGGACATGACAAGAATTTCAGCACCATCTCACTTCTCTTTGCTCTCTACTTCTGCTTTTGCTCTGTGTAAGCTTTTGGAATTTTAAAATGGCCTTTAATATCTTAAATATCACTCTCGTGGATTTTTAGATCTTTCCTTAATTTTGGAAAATTCACAGTGTCATCATTTCTTTACTATCCTTCTTTACATTTTTTTTTTTCTTTTTCATATTGAACTCCTGTTGGCCAGATTTTGAAAAATTTCCTTCAATGCCCAATTTGTGTATTCCCTTCTTCAATTTATCCCTGCCAATCCTGTCCGTTCTGTGGCTATATCCATTCAGCTTTCTGACCGATCCAATGAGGTTTCTTTTTAAATTCAATTGTTATTTTTTCATATCCAGTAATTCTATTTGATTTTCCTTTATAATGTGTGCTCCCACTTTATGCATCTATATTTTTCTCTCTTTCTGAAGTTATTTCTTATGGTTATTTCAAATTCTTGTCTGTCTCATGTATTTGGCTCTCGTTGGTAAGGGCCACTCCTATTGTTGTTCATGTTGGGGATGTTTCTCCTTTTCTGTTGTCTTATTTTGCTCCCCTGTGAGCTCATCCTCAATTCCCTTGGGATCCTTAGCTGCCCTTGCCAAGAAGGAAGGAAAGAAGGAAGGGTAAAAGTCTAGATCTTGGCTTGTGTCCTTCTAGGAAGTGTTTTGGTTTGTTTGGTTTGGTTTCAGGTCATGACGGGGAAGAAGAACGTCTAGAGATTACTTTTCTGTGTTCAACTCATCACCACTTTTTCCTTTTCACAAGTTTAACCTCATAGCAATTTGGCCCTGACATGGCCTGCCAGCGTGTCAGAAGGGCAGTGGGTGAGATGCTCATGGGGTCAGCTGGCTCACTATACCCAGTGATACTGGCTCCGTACAGTCTTCGGCTCATCTCTTCTTACTGAGCCCCAGTGTCTTAAAATAGCACTAGGCTTCCATGGTTGCCTTTTTGACCCATAATAGCTACAGTGCAGCAACACAACACCCATATAGAGGAGAAAAAGGGTAAAACTAGAAGTCTTTCCCCTTCTAGTCTGTCCTACAGGTCTCTAACCCTCTCAGGCTCAAGCTATCAACTCCCCACTCCATGCTAGGAGAACCTCCTACCTCCATTAGGATTTCTCCCAACTTTCGTGTTGGTTGAGAGGGTGAGAGGGTGAAGCTCTGATACCCATCAACCTCTTTATATTTGGAGTCTTCTCCCTTGTTGGGTTTAGAGGGTAGAGACAATGGCATTCCACTCAGCATCTCAACCAGGGCTGTGACTACATGGTCTTCTTCTCACTGATAGGAAATTAAAGTGTAAAACTCGAGTGTACATTAGAGCAAATTCTTATAGCAAAATTATTGTAAATGGCTTCAACACGTATAGGTTAAAAAATAAAACAAAACATAACTTTAAGATCTTTCTTAAAGAATCTTCAGGATTTTCTCCCCTAGGTTTCTACTCAATATTAATTTTTACCTCAGGGGAAAAAGGACCTTATGTAAAAATCTTTTATTCTTCCTTTCCCCACTTATATTAAATAACACAAAATTATTTTAATAATGTGATATGGAATCTAGAGACAAAACACTTTGGTCTACAAAAGGGAACCAATTTATTTCATAAATCACATTCTTTTGCTCTTTCCAGCAATTTCCCTTTTCTCTTGGAGGGGGATGTTATTATGTTCTATCTGTGGCTCTTTGTGTAATTTTAATTTATCATTAAGTAATACCTCGCTTTTTAACATAAAGAATTCAGTGTGCTTGATGGAGCAGTGCTCCATGGAAAGTTAGTTCTCAGCAACAACTGTTTAGAGCAGAGAAGTTTATTAATTTATCAGAACCTTATGTTCAATTTCAGATTTCTCAGCATAGGAACCAATAATCAGCTGCACCTGTTGCCAATTAAAGTATTAATGGCACATCAATCAAAGAAAAATCACTGGGAATGGAGATTACACAAGCTCTGTACTCATGTCATTTTTTGGAAGTTATCCTTTATCTCAAAAATAAGTGAGATCTACAAACCATACCCTTCATTCTACATTCTGCACTTTTCCTCTAACATGATTTTAGCAGCTGAATTCCTTAGACTGTGAGGCCAAATGCATTTTCCATGGGAGGAAACTGTTGTTGTATATTTAAAAAGTAATAATGTTGATATACATGTGGAGAATGGCAGGACCTGTTAACATCTTTACAAATCTTGACAAAAGTTAATTACTGGGCTTACAAAAAACAGAGCCCCACTAGCCCTGCTCTAAATGGATGGCATCGTCACTGCCGGGACAGGCTTCTCTTTTTACTTGGAAGAAATTCATGGTGCTCACACCAGAGATTCCAGCAGAGAGCCTGGGTCTCTTAATCCTCATTTGAATGGGTTGGTATTTCTTGGGGGATATTTGGGACTGAGGTTGTGCATGAAGGTGGAGAAGCAATTGGAAGGGCAGAGGTTACAGAACGGACAAATATGTTCAATCCTAGCCAGATCTCTGCCTGTGGCCTCAGTTAATCATTCTGGGAAACAACTTATTGTTGCCTCAGGTTCCAACTCTGTGAAATGGGCAGATGAGACACAAAGCAGACAGTTTCACCATATCTGAGGGTGGCTGGCATGTTTAAATATAGGAGAAACTTGTAAAAACAGTACAAAGCCCTGCACATGGTCAATGTCCAATTAATATATGTGAATTAGTGGGATAAAGAAGGCACAGCCTGCTTTGGAGCTTATATTCTAATTGATTATAAACCAGATGTACGCGATATTTCCTTAATAGTACAAGTTTGACTAATCCTGGTACACTTTGTCCCTGCCTAAAAGGGCAAATGTCGCTATAACATTATCTGTAGATTTTATAAATTAAGTGACCTGGTTTAAAATAATCTACCAGCCTCCATTTCCTTGTTTAGTAACTGCTATATTTTGAATCAGTTTCCCCCAAAGGCTTGGTCTCCAGCATGGTGGCACTGGGGGTTCTGTGGACATTTACCAGGTGAGATCTTATGGGGGGGTCTTTAGATCACTGGGGATGTGACTTCCAGGGGGAGCCCCTCTCTCTGTTTCCTGGCTTGAGATGAGTGTTCACTCCACCATGCACTCCCACCATGATGTGCCACCCTTACAAGAGCCTAAGCCAATGAGGCTAACCGATATTGGACTTAAATCTCCTGAGATATGAGCCGAAATAAACAGGCTGGGCCTGGTGTTTCAGTAGAGTATTTCAAAGCTGGCCAGCACAGTAATTCAGGGTATCTCTAACTATCTCAAAATTTTCCACGTAATCATCAGAATATACTTTATGAGAAAAAAATCCACCATGACATAATAAATGTGCCAATGTTATCTCAAATATTTTGAATGGCTAAAGACTGGGAAAGATGAAAGTGCACATGTAGGGTTTCTTGGTGTTAGAATGGTTTAAAGTCACTGCTGTAAGGCACATCCAGGATTTTACATTCTTTACTGAGTATATTTACATATACATATTTTATTTTTCATGTCCATCTTTCTGTCCCTTGCAGATCTGCCTTTTGTCTGTTCATTGTGGTGCAAAGAGATTATGAATAACACTACTCCAGCTTCCATTATGGCTTCTCTACTGCTCAGCCTGAAGTTGCTGGGCATTCGGTTTGACCAATCATAGCACCTCTGCCTCAAGCGACGCAGGTTGGTGCCTGGAGTGGGCATGTGTCTGAACAAGGCTGAGCATGTTGCTTGATGTAGGGATCCCCTGCCTAAAAAGTTGTTTTTCCTCTGGATGTCTAAACTGAGGCCTGTGGATGTGGTTCTCCACCAATTCAAGTCCTTTAGTAGCACAGGAGCACTGTGTGACGAGAAGAGAGCCTCAGGATGAGAGAGGAGACCCAGAGAATGCTGTAAAGGGAGCACCCCTGCTTTCGGACTGTGATCGTCGCTGCGGTACCCTTCATTCGCTCCTGAAGACTCTGCGGCATCTTTCCTGGCCTTGCAGCCAATGCAGTCTTTTCAAATTCTTTTGAATTGATTTTCTTCACAACTCAAAGAACCTGACTAATAATTCACGCTACAGATTCTGACGCATTCTCTTCAGAGCCCCGACCCTCCCTCACTCTAACGTCCAGAACAGGTATGCACACGGTTGTTGAGAATCTCTGTGCTGCACAAACATAACCGTCTGATGTTCAATTTTGAGCCTCAGGATTTCTCATCCTCAATACCACTGACGTCGTTGACTCGGTGACTCTGTGCATGGCAGGAGGTTAAACACTAGTGCTGGCTCTTACCCACTAAGTGCTGGTAGTACTACTGCCTCCGTCGTGACAAACAAAAATGTCAAAAGTGTTTTCAGACATTGTTCAATGCCACTAGAGGAAAGGAAGTGCAAAATTATCCCAGTTAAGAACCACTGGTATATACAAAAATTAAGTGCTGCTAGAGAGGATTTCCTTGTTTTTCTTTTTAAAGGAAGATATCTCTAGTACCTAAAACAGGGACAGCCTCATCTGTAGGTGCTCAGTGTATGTTTATTCAAGGAGAAAACAGAAGTTCTCTAAGTGAATTGGGGACGTGGTTGCAGATGCTGCTAAAATAAATGACAAAGAAAAGAAGTCTAAGGAGGAAAATCATGTCAGCTAATTCTATGACAACCTAGGGAAGGGAGGGAGGTGTGGAGAGAGAGAGACAGAAACAGAGACAGAGTCAGAGAGACAGAGGGAGATGGAGAGACAGAGAAAAACTACAGTGCTCATAGTTAGGCAAGTAAAGAATCTCATATAAAGTACAGTTTGTCTTAATGTGGGGAGTAGGGAATTAGGTTAGGGAGGAGGAGAAACATTCATTTCTTTTGAATTCTTTGTAAAGTACTGTGGTTTTTTACATTTATTTTCCCCCTTCCTTTTCCCTCCTTCCTTTCCCTCTCCCTCTTCCCTTCCTTTTCCCCCTCCCTCCCTCTCTGTCCCACAACAGAACAGTACAGCCCATCGGTGAAGACCGATGTGGGGCCAAGGTAGTTAAAACAGAACCTTGAAGAATTCCATTCCCTAAAATGATGGATATTTTTGAAGCGTAGTTGATTTCCACATCTTTACCGAATAAATTTTCCATCACAATTAAAATGATCAACACACAAAAGACCTATCCCTAGATTTGATCTTCCTCTTATTGTACTTAATTTAAAAATACACAAGTTAGAGAATTTAGTCTTACAATAATTTTTTCCACATTGAAGGACAACTGATATATGAAAACACACATGTGTATTCTTGGTAGTAGTAACATAGCCTTCATAAAATGACTTATATGAACCAGTCACGTGGTGTTAGCCAGACAAAGATCGTATGTACTGCATTTATGTTCAGATGAATTGGCTCTAACAGTGATGGTAAGTGTCCACTTCAACCATCCCTGCTGTTCTGAAAGAAATAGTCCAGGGCTGGGAATGTAGCTCAATGACTTGTCTAGCATGTACAAGGCCCTGGGTTCAATTCCTAGCAGTGAAAAAAGAAATGCCAAGAAAGCAAGAACCCCAAGCTGTTTCCAAGTGCATCCCCACACTCTGCTTGTTCTACCTGCCTGCACCTGAGTTCTCAAAGATTATCACCCACTTTGACTTTTGCAAATACTCTAGTTCTGAAAATGTGTTACTTTCTTTTCTGTTTCATCACCAGTCTGAGTCAGTCACTTTATTTTTCAGCAGTGTTTCACACCAAATAGTTTTGCTGGGTTGTTGTTGGGAGTGGGGAGCAGTCAAGCCCCAGTGAAAGGAGACGCTGGGTGGTCAGCCAGGTCCGCCAGGTGAGTGCAGGTGAGTCCCTGCCTCAGTCGTGGAGGAGGCTGCCGAACCTCTTGCCTCAGTAACATTGTGCTCCTAAGCACTCTGGAGTTAGACAAGCCCAGGTTTGCAAATTTACTATCTGGGGGCCCTTGGGAAGTGAGGTAAGGGCTGGGAGCCTCAACAGGACCACGTGTGAGGTATTTAAACTGTGAGACTCCAAAGTGTGTTAGAAGGGCTGCCATTGGGATTAATTTCATCCAGAACTACTCTCAAATAATGAAAGCCATGAATGTTAAATCCATGAATGCTAAGACACATAATGCAATCTGACTGCTCAAATGTCAATGACAGAACACTGTTGAGTTTTCCAGGTTTCAGACATTTTCATACTTCTGGATTGATCTGTGAGCCAGATTTGCAGATAGGCTGCAGTGGGGAGTTAATGCATAGGTTTCCTGGTTTGATTTTTATCTCGTAAGTGTTTTGGACTCATAATTCAAATCTCCAAGGAAGCCATGAGATGGCTCATGAGTATCTTCTGCTTGCACTTGACTCTACTCCAGGCTAGACCAGAACTTTCCCGATATTCTTTCCATTGCTTTTGGGATAATAGAATCACTCCATTCAAAGGAAGTCAACTGGTATCCATTGAAAGCTATAAAGCAGTGGCCATTCAGTCCCTGTCATTGTCAACTAATGAATGCCAATGCCTCATCTATTTAAGGTACCTTCATTTTGACAGCAATATATGTGTGCTATGGTGTGAATGTGCTTTTCCCCCAAATTCTTAGGTTGAGACCTAATCACTAATATGATGATATTAGAAGGTGGGGACTTTGGGAGGTCATTAGATCATGAGGCAGAGCCCTCATAAATGGAACAAGTACCCTCATAAAACAACCCCCAAAAAGCTGCCTCACCCCTTCCACCATGTAACAACATAGCTAGAAGGTGTCATCTGTGAGGAGCAGCGCTCACCTGACACAAAGCTGCTGACACTTTGACCTTGGGCTTCCCAGCCTCCAGAACTGTGTTTAGGGTACCCAGTTTAGGGTATTTTGTTATACATCCTGAATGGACTAAGGCCATGTGCCAAATTAATTATACAAATAATTAAGAAATCTGAAATCAAGAATTCTGAAGGTCTTTTTACTAGCATGATCCAGTGTGTCAATTCTTTTTGGAACTCAGATTTACTCCTTGTTTTAAAAATCAGTACATCCTGAAACAGTATCACAGCCACTTATCTTAAGCGTATTTTAACTAACTTTCCAAAGTATCAGAATGCTTTAATTCATTACCATCTGCTTCTGATGCTGCACTGAATGCTCTGTAAATTGAAGTAAGCTTTGCCTTTGGCCTTAAGAGGATTTAATCTACACCATTCACCATTGATGCAGATAAAAATCATATTACTCTATGGGGAAACATCAATAGAGTATCAGTAACACAGAAGCTTCTAATTGTTTGTTATTGTTTTTAGATGTCTAACTTTGAATAAATAATAAATAACTTTAACCTGGATAGGTTAGCAGACTTCTTTGAACCATGGAGAGGGATTGTGTATTAATTTCCAAATATTTCCTGTATCACCACTGCAATATACTCTAGGTTAGCATTATGTCTTGCCTGAGCCTTACTTTTGCTTTCCTTTTCTGGTCATTTTACCCCTTAAAAATGTTAGAAAGACTTTAACACAGCTGATTAATGCCCACTCATCCTCTACTTCCTAGCTTTGGCCCGTTTTCCTTGAGGAAACTTTCTGTCCTTTGCAGGCTGGGTTACTCTAGTGTTTCTAAAGCTCCCAATAGTCACTGCTGCCCCATACTACAAGACAGGAACACAGTATTTATTTTTTGATACCCCACTTGTTTCTAAGTTCCAGGGGCCAGGGCCATACATTTTCTGTTTACTACTGTTGCCTTAACATTTGACATAGTGCCTGCTAAAGAGTACATGTTGCTTAAGCAAATTAAAATGGAGACAAGGACTGGAAAATTCCGGAGCAGACAAAACCACTTAAGCCTTGAAAGTAAGCTTAACCTTGCATGCGATGCAAACATAAGCAAAACCTGATTTGGACCATTCCTTTAGAACCTTGTACTAGAGAGAAAAACAGCAACAACAACAACAACAACAAAAGCTTAACCTCAACTAGTAGAAGCCACTGAATCCCATATATAACTAACTAGGGATTCCCTAGTGGGGCAGACCAAGTAATGCGACTGTAGAGGTGTAACCAATCAGATATCCGCCATTTATTTAAAAGAATTCCAAACTCTTGTTTGGATTTGTTTCCTGATTCATGAGTGGAAGTACGCTCAAATAAAGTCTAAAATTTATCGTGTCTCATTTTTTACTTTCGACAATACACAGTAAATACTTAGTTGAATTAGGCGGCTCTTTTCTATTTTTCCTCAGTTGCTGAATTGCTCTTTGCTTTGGTGTCTACACTGGCTTCCAGAGCATCTCTATCTAACGGGAATTGCTGGGATGATGGAAGTTCTCTACATGTTTGTGAACACTGGGAAGGGGGCTAGTGAGACTATGAGACTAAATCTTTAATTATGTTAAATTACAATTAATTTAAGTAGCTCCATGTGGATGACCACATTGGACAGCACAGTCCCAGAAGATCACTATCAGATACATACACTGTCATATTTTTTCAGGAAATGTGTTTAGAGCTGTGTTTTCCCAAAGTAGCCACTAGCCACATGGGGCTATCTAAAGTTTGACTTAATTAAAATTAAATACGAGTGAAATATTTAGTTTCTCATTCTTGCTAGCTACATTTCAACAGCTTGAAAGTCAGATTTGGCTAGTGGCTACCATATTGGGCCTCACAGAGAAAATTTCCACTGTTGCAGAAAGTTCTAATAGACAGCAGTGGTTTGGAAGAATGGCTCACCTGAATGGAAACAAGCTTCCTGTTGAGTTATAACTATGAGGAAGAGTTGGTTAGAGAACTGGGGTCATAGTGTCCATAGAATGCTACTAACACTCAACTTTTACTCTCCTTATCTGAATAGGATACTGACCCCTATATCTCAGGGTAACCATAAATTAAGGACATTGATGAGAACAAAGTAGCTGACAGCACCACGGAAGTCCGTATTGACTCAGGCAGGCGTTCTCCTGTGAGAGAATGTCAGGGCCAATTTGAACACTTTCAAATCAGGCTTCTTATTTATTCCCAGACATGTCAGCCAGCAAGGTTGCAATGACCTCTTGATCCCTAGCTGCCACCGGATTCCCAGAAGGTAAGTAACCTCTCCTCGGAGCATCTCACTCTTTTCTCCTCATTAACATTCAGCTCTGAGATTGCACCCCCCCCACGGTGCAGATATTGGCAGCCACTCTCTTCTTTGTTGCCTCCAGAATGGCTAACCACAAAGCATCCCTGGAAGACCACCCAGGAGCTTCAGCTGGCGCAGTGTGGTGCTGTCCATCTGCCTAAAGGCACCGGGCACATGGTGCCAGGAACACCTGCGCTCCTCGGTTGGCCCTGGCTACCTCATCACTTCGCAGTGGCAGACAAGGTGCCATCACGAATGCCCAGGCTGGAAATTGCTACTTTGGAGGTTGTCTCCTCCCCCTCAGCAACATCACAGCAGTGGGATGCTGATCAGCTAAGAATGGTCCCAAGCAGGGGGTTTCAGTCAGGGCATTTTCTGAGGAATTTACTTCTGGTTTGACAAAGCCAACTTTTCTGTGTTCCGGGACACAACGAAAAAGCCATCTGTTAAGTTAAGCTTCTGCCACGAAGGAAGGTTTGGGGAGTGGGTATTTAAATAGTGCTTTTCTGTTTTCCTCATGTATATTTGGAACTTTAAAAATACATTAATAAAAATGATTAACTACAAGCCTTCTCTTTTTATTGGAAGTCTATTTCTTTTATTAAAAAGTTGACTTTCTCATCAACTTTGTGGATCTTCCTTACAGCCTTTGATGTTTCCTGCATTCTGTGTGTCACCTCTTCACAATCCTAATTTCTCAATCTTTGGCCACAAGAAAGACTTTGCTTTCATTGTTTTACTTCTCCCATTTACTTCCTCTCATGCCCGCACCACCCCCATGTTTGAAAACCACAGCCTTTAAAAATTCTTTTAAAAAACACTTAAATATCGCCGCCCCCATGTCCTGTCAGATTTCTTCCTCTTGTTTGCCTCAGAAAGTGGTGCTTTGATTGTCCATTAGAGAGTTGTTTACATTTCTCCAAAAGCTCCATTTAGTTTCCTTGACAAGGTGGAATAAGTGACTGGCTGTGATGGATAGAGGCACCTGTCCTAATGGCTGCTCACACTGTGCCCACCAGTGCACGTTACAGTGATAAATTGACAACAGTTGGGACATGCTCTGCTAGCAGCAAGAATGAGACTATGAGGACAAACACAGGCGGTTAGACAGTCTGCTTTAATATTCTTGGGAAAGGTGTACAGCCTCCTAATCTAACACCCTAACAGCTGCGGTGAGGAATTAGCGCACAGGCAGAATTTCTTTGTTACCTTGACACTACTTCTGCTAGTTAGTCTAGAATTATATTATCTGTAAAGCATTCCTCACTCTTCTCATTTAGATGCCTTGCAATCCTTGAGTTGAGCGCTCTTAATGAAGAGTACCTGGTGCAATGATCATTTTATGTTATTATGAATGTATGTATTTTTAAATTCCTTCACTGGAGACTTTTCCTGTCTTCCTGAGGAGAAAAACAAGGACAACAAAATGCTGCCTATTAGCTATGGGTTGATAATCAGGGAAATGTGGGACTAGCCTTAGTCAACACTGAGGTGTTAATTATCTGGATAATGCACTCAGGAGGTTCCCAAATTTGGAGTAATGAAGAGGTAACTGTCTGTCGCCACGCCCCACTCTGCTGGGGGGTTAGAAGGTGCCCAGTTCTCTATCGTGCTCACCCTTTCATTTTCTTTTTTCCACTCTATTGGTTTTGTGTTACCCTTAATGAGCCTAGGTAGCAGTGGGGCTCTGCAGTGGAATCTCCCTTGTTGACAAAGGCCAGACTCCACAGGCAGATCCAGGACTTGGAAGCCTCCCTTCACCACGTCCTTGTCCCAGGTAAGTTGGGAGCATCCAGGGCAAAGTAGAGGGTGGGTCTGCTGACACAGCGGCCATGAGCAGCGACAGCGGCAGCAATCTCCACACAGCCCCTGGCTCTATCCATTACAAGTTTATCTTAACTGAAGGCTAATCTAAAGGAACAAATGACCACTGAGAAAATGCTACAACTTAATACAAAGTCATAAAAGAGAGAGAGAGAGAGAGGGAGAGAGAGAGGGAATGCAGGAGCAAAAGAAACATGGACATAATAATGCTATCCTGAGCCTCACTTTCAAATGGCCTAGTTACTGATTTTATGATAAGACACATTTTGCCTTTGCGATTTGCATGGATGATGAAGCAATTAGCAGCCATCATATATAAAACATGCTAGTTCTTCATTAGACACTAAGCAAAATGGCGCAATGCAAGACGTGGAGTGTGGTGAGGCTCGAGCCACTTGCTCACTGTTGACTTCGCGTGGTTTTACTGGAAGCCTGGCTGCTGCTCACGTCCCATTGAAAGACTACACTGTGGTTAGTTTGATGTGCAGTTCTGACTGGCTGGCAGTCGCTCCTCTCCCCACCCCCTAGCTGCTACTAAATTTCATTTCAAGTTATAATTATTGACATTGGAAACAGCTCCTCATATCACAACAACAAAGCAACAATTATACAGGATCTGGTGTTTCTCATGCAAATTACAGCAATAAAATACAGGAAAATCCGGGCCACTTACAGACCAGTTTTTGTCTTTGGAGAACACAGTCTGAACTATTTGGTTAACTAAATTAAAATGTAAATCTTGGCTGGCTTTTCTTCTTAGATAGTGATATGAAACAGTTTCTAAAAGACAGAAAAAGCTTAAGGGACCACATTTCAAACAACTTGTCATGAATATATTTTTTTAATGAATTAGGTCTGAAAAGCTTAACTGTCTCTAACAATCAAGGATTCTAAAATGCTGGTCACATAGGAGAGGCATAAGGAGAGAGTGAGACCCGTAGATTTACCCTTTATATTTTTGTTTATAAAGGAACGTGGGGGCTTTGGAAGGTGCACAGTAATGGAGTCCCTTGTGTTTTCACGAGTCAAGCCCTATCGTCTTTATTCCCGGTTGGTGTAACATGTATAACGAGACATATAACCTAGAGAAGGAGATTAGTGTGCATTAAAACCAGGTTCTTTTACTTTATTAGAGTGGCTTTCCTTCCCGTCTTTGTCTCTTCTTCTACACAGAACCTGAGCAGTGACAGTGTCACAGTAAGGGAGGCCTAAATTAAAAAGTCAGCCACAGTGGCCTTAGCATTAAGGAGCTGTGAATGCGGCTACTCCAAGCCTCATGGAGCTCGGCAAAGAGCCAGAAACAATGATTAGGATCTATAGGGTATGGTTTCCGATCCATTATCTTGCTTCTTTTAAAAAACAAAACTAAACCAAACAAAGCACCCCTCTACAAACACAAAAAAGGGTCGCATCCGCAAGGCCACAATCGGTACACTCCTGACAACAACATCGAAGCAAAGCCACTGCTTGTGCCCTTGCTCAGGACTCAGCTAGCCACACATCTGCCTTGAAAGCGTTACCTCTGAGTTTGACCACAGGTAAACTGACCCATATGAAACCAGGACAATGGAGGATACCACTGACATTTAATTTATGTATTTAATTTTTTTTATACGGGGAAAAGCAATGGAGTGATCACATCTCATTTATTACAAATCTGATCTTTAAAAGGCAATAGTTTTACAAATGCACTTTTGCATTAAGAATATTGTTATCACGAGCGTGGAGCGAACACTGTGTGGGCAGTCACTCTAACTTACAGCAGCTCCGTACAGCCGCTGCAAGATAACCAAGAGTAATGGTTTTTGATAATCAGGCCACACTATTAATATAACATGAACCACGAATGCTTTTGTACTGCAGCTCTGGTTAAACTAGCAAATCTCATTGGAATATAAAGAAGGGGTGGGGAGTCGTGTTGCTTCTGCACTGAAATATATGCCTCTAGGTGCTGTTTGAGACGTTTCATGTCTTAGGGAATGCGTAGCTGCACTGAAGAATGTTTCCCTTTAGAATCTCTGGCCCTTTCTTGCTCAGTTCAAGCTCAAACTCTACCCGCTAGGTCAGAATTTAGGTTCATGAAACGCAGCAGATGGATTTCAAATGGCAGTGCTGCTGGCTGGGGGAGAGCTGGTGGAACATGCTGAGGTCCATAGCAAGCTGGGTTTATGCTGGACTCTCACTGGTCTGTGACTGCTGAAATATTGCTGGGTGTAAAGGGACTCATTTTGGCTGATGTGAGCAGAGGGGAACGCTGCCCCTTCATCGTAAATGTTAATGTGAAGGAAAATATGAGGGAAGCACTTCTGGTGGTAAGAGTCAGGCAACATAATCATAACAAGTAAAAGCAGGCTTAAGCATGTCACTACAATGTTTATTCATATGGTGACGTTTACTGTAACTTTCCTCTAAAAGGCAATGGTTTCCTCCTACTTTAAAAACCCAGAAACCATTATGCAGTTATCTTTGGACACACGATGTGTATCTCTGTCATGTAGCTCTCCATTTTCTAGGATGTGTGCACTGGGGGCGAATTGTCTTGAAAATCAATGCGTGGGCCATTTCTATACATTTGAGGAGGTCTATGGATGTATTCAGAGAAGAAATACACAGTTCCCAAATTTCATGTCAAAGAGAGAGGGTTAGAAAAGGCTGATTAAACAACCCGAGGCTCAGTAATTATTTAAGAACCTTTTCCAGTGCCATGTTTTTCATAAAATAATGCAAATCAGGAGTGGGTCTCTCTGCACTGCTCCAGCATCCATGGAAGCAGAAGAAAGTGAAGCGTTCCTAGTGTTTTAACTCAGTGCTCTGTGGCCACGGCCATAGACTGCCTTGTATTGTTATTTATTCATTATTCAAACAATTTATTGAGCACTTACTCCATACATGCCAGCCAATGGACGGGGCATGGAAGAGGAGGATGAAGTGAATCTGCCTCAAGGAGATTAGAATCTGGGAAGAATGAATAGACTTGGATGTAATTCATTACGAGGTTTGGTAGGACATGATAAAAAGTCTATTTAAGCTGCCACAGGAAAGATTACACTGAGCAACACGGAATTAGTGAAGATTTTGATGCATGTAATCTGAGCCTCGAATAGTTTGTACATTTTGCGTACATGTTTTATCATTCCTGCTATGTTGTAAATTAGCTTAGACTAGTCATTATGTCTAGTTTGTATTTACATATAATACCACACGGAGAAATTATCTGGTCTATAGATGCCTTACATAAATCGACACTGTCTATGCAATACTTACTGTGTTTAAGGCATTGTTATAAGCAACTGTTATCTTACTTAATCTTTGTAACATCTCCTGAAGCAGGAGCCACATTATCCTCATCTTACAAAGGAAACTGAGGCATTAATAGGTTAACTAGATTGGCCAACTTTATAGCTATTAGGTGGAGGAAAGGGATTGGAGCTGGGCAGTCCGGTGTGGCCTCAGACACATTTCATACCCGTACACTCTAATGGCCTCTGGTCAATAAACACTGTCTGAATGTTGAATAAGCTAGCAGGAGTTTTTTAGCAATCCTAATGTGATTTTATGTATCACTGTAAGATTTCTTAAGAACACTTAGCTCCGATAATGAGACAAAAATCATTCGTTTCGATTAAGGTGCCTAAAAATCAGTTTATAGCTGGGTCTGATAGCACATGCTTATATTTCCAGCACTCTGGGAGGCTGAGGCAGGAGGATCATAAATTTGAGCCCTCGCTGGGCAACTAAGCAAGATTCAGTTTCAAAATAAAAAATGAAATATGGGCTGGGTAGGTAGCTCAGAGGAGAGGCCCTGAGTTCAATCTCTAGTAACACACATACACACACATACTCAAACATCTGTTTATGATTATTTATCTCCACAAGTAGGTCAAGCATTTGTCCACAGTATATTTGCTCTCTGAAAAGTCTTTAGTTATGAATAATCAAGGATGGCCTTGACTTACACTGATTTTGTTTGAAAATAGTTTTTATGTTTGATGAGTATAAACCACCATCGCTCTTGGCATCAAGTCTAGAATTGATCCTTGTTTTGTCATCCCAAAGTGTGATGATGAATATCCATATTGTAAGTGCGAATTCTGTAGACCCAGATCACTAGCTCAATTGCTGTTCCACATGAATGTCACAACAACTCTTCCCTGAATGAGAGGAATTCATTGACATTTTGTCCAGAAGATTAGCAGTACACTGATCTTGTTGGCGTGGATCTCAATGGCATGAGAATTATAAGGAGTTGATGGGCCATCAAGGAAAAGAAGAAACAATGGCATCATATACAGAAGCAAGGGAGGGACACACAGAAACCTACTTTATTAGGAAAAGTTAGGTGGAGCAAGTACCTGTGTTTCACTGCATTCAGTCTCTACTTGAATCCTTTCCCCACTGTTATGGTTTGTGTCTAGATGTCCTCCCAAAGCCTCATGTAGTCATAGGTGGGGCTTTTTCAGAGGTGGTTGGAGCTAGAGTGTGTGATGCTGGGATGAAGGGTGTGTGATTACTAAAATAGTCCACTGATTGGTTTAGCATAGTTCTGGGTGTGGGTAATGGGAAGGCCCACCCTGGGTGTGAGTGCTACCAGCCCTAACAGCATGTAGCCTGGATAGAATATAAGGGACAGCAGACAAGCTGTCCTCGCTTGCTGCCTTGTTACATCAATGCTTGCTGCTTTCTGCCTTCTGCCTTCCATGAACTGTTTCTCCTCTGCCGTGCCACCCTGCCTTGAGGCAGACAACTATGAAGTGAAACCTCTACGAACTGTGAGCTACAATAAACCTTTCCTCCTTTAACTTTGGGTGTCAGGTATTTTGTCTCAGCAATGAGAAAAGTAATTAAGACACCCATGATACACTTGAACTTGTCTGTTTTAAAGAGTAAGATATGGCAAATGCATATCAGATAAAGTTTATTCTTCTAAAAGCTGGCCAAGAGCAAAAAAGGAAAAAGTTCTTAGTTTGTTAAGGTAGCTAAAATGGCTATTCTTGTACATTTTCATAGGAGTGCAAAAAAAAAAAAATTCTCTTCTTGGTAGTTTGAAACTTCCTCTAAAACTGTAAAATGCCATGTCAAAAGTATACGTGATTCCATGGCTAGTATTTCATCATAAGGAAATAAATAGTTACAGACATAGACAATGATGGACAAAAAAACTACTTAAAAATACTAAAAAAGCAGAACTAGCTTAAACGTTCAGCAACAGGAAAGTAACTAAATAAATTTTAGTATATCAATAAAATTTTTAAAAAACTAAATTACAGAGTATAGAACTATATATACAATATTGTCTAGATTTAGCAATGAAGACAATGTATCACAGGATAAACAGATATTATACCCATGTAAAATTACTGACATTTTTAAATTTTTCTTCCTTGTATACCATATATTTCCAAATTTTATGAACATATTTTGTTTAAATATACTGTGAGTGAAAACTAAATATGAAGTGCTACTCAGAAGGCTGTGGGCATGCTGAAGACTCATCCAGAATGATCTCAGCCTTTCTCTGTGAGAATAAGCTTTGGCCTCTCTATTATCTATGTTCTCAGTTGCTGAAAACAACTTCTTTCTTACCCTTCTTTCTTATCCTTCTACAGTAAATTCTAAGATATATATATATATATATATATATATATATATATATATATCTTATATATATACACATATAATATATATTATATATAAATTAGATATATACATAATATATATTATATATAAATTATATATACACATAATATATATTATATAAATTATATATACATATAATATATATTATATATAAATTATATATACGTATAATATATACAATATATATATAAATTATATATATATAATTTCCAAGAGAAGAAAATAGAAGCAAGTTGATTTGGAGAGCTTGAGTTCAACTAATCTAGGTGAGTTCATTTTTGGATTAGCATACAATATAGATTGCTTTTACTTTGTAGGTGATAATTTCTAACTTTAACAAGTCCAGCATTATGAATAGATTTCAGTACAAAATCTTCAAGATAACAGCAAATAAGAGAGAGCAGTATTTAAAGCAGACATGAATGTTCTTTCTTTGGACTTCCTTAGATAAGTATTGATTTCTACATGGCTACACTGGTTCCAAAGGAATATTGCTGGCAGCTGCTAATTACTGTACAATTGGCTTATGAAGACGAAAATGCTGGCCCATTCAGTAAATGTTTCTTTGTGGTTTAAAGAAATGAATCAAGAGCTAGGGAGTGTAGCTCAATGGTAGAGCATTTGCTTAGCATGTACAGAACGCTAAGCTTGATCTCTTGCACTTTAAAGCAGCAACTAAGACCAAAAAAAGAAGAAAGAAAAAGAAATGATTCAAATAATTCTGATGTTTTCCAATTGCCATATTGTGGCATCATTCTCAATTTTATTCCTGTTTAAATGATTTTGAAAAATTTAATTCCCTGGTATTCACAGTTGGCATTCATTCCTTTCCTCAACATTAACTGCATTCCTGTTATGCAACAAGAAACAAGATTTTTTTATTCTTTAAATTTTATTTTCAACCTCTTGGGGATTGTTTGACTTAAGACTAATTACTATATTCTTATTCTTTTACCAAGCACCCAAAATGGTGTATGGCATGTTTATTTTTTAAATTAAAGGGAATTAAAATAAATTTTTGAAATTTCATTACATCCCTTGGGATAATTAGAAGCATAAAAAAACATACCTCAGAAGAAAAATTGCCTTGGTATTTGTATGCTTAAGTGTGTGTTTACATATGTGGACATGTGAACGGTTGTGTTTAGTACTGGAAGTAAACATCACAGAAAATCAGGTAGCTAACATGCATGCAGGCAAGCAACAGAATTTTTAAGTCTTTCAAAATGTTACATTTAACTGAAAATATAATTTTCATATAGTAATTTGAGGAAAAATGAAAATACTTGAGTTTGTTCAACTTCTAGATGAATAGAAATTACAGAAAGCTCATGTTAATTACACTTGTGGTTATAATTGCATTAAAAACAATTTGCTAAAACAGGAGTTATTATTTAATATAAACAAATTTATAATTTAATTAAATTTAAATAAACTAAGAATTGTAAATAATAAAGGACAGTACGATATAGTGGTGAAGTCTATGTAAGTAGTCCTAGCCAGAAAAAGTATCACAGAAACTAAAATAGGAATCAACTTTCTATAATGCTGTTCATTTTATTTTATTTTTTAATTTTTTATTTTTTTATGTACAGGTACCGGCAGTTGAACTCAGGACCTCACGCTTGCCAGGCAGGTGCATATGCCACTGAGCTATCTCACCGGCCCCTGTCTCTTCATTTTAAAGACAAAGAAGTATGTACAGACAAGTTGAGAAACTTCTTCACTACTCTAGAGCCTGTCAGTGGCAAGCCCATTGCAAAACTGAGGTTTTCAGACTTGCTTTGTCATCACCCTTTCTCAGTCTACACAGCACAAACTGTCTTGCTCAAATTGGAATCAGTTATATAAATGGTTTCAGCCAGCTTTTCTAATAGCAGATCAACCTATCGGTAAAATGGCTCAATATCAAAGAAAACAAAAGGAAAAGAACAAAACACAATGAGAAGGAAGAGATCATGGACTAGTGTTAAATGATCCGGGTAAATGAAAATATTTATGGTGTGATATAAAATGTAAATAGAATTACAATGCATGGCAAATAACAAAAGGTAGCAAGGGCCAAGCGAGTCAACATGTAATATCATTGTTTGAGAAAAAGTAAAACTATTAATTTATGTTGAACTTTTTTTTTTTTTTTTTTTGGTGGGTACCGGGGGTCGAACTCAGGACCTCGTGCTTGCCAGGCAGGCGCTTATGGCGCTGAGCTATCTCACCGGCCCATTTATGTTGAACTTTAATAAAACAAGAAAATGGACCCGGTGAGATGGCTCAGCGGTGCAAGCACCTGCCTGGCAAGCACGAGGTCCTGAGTTCAACTCCTGCTACCCACATACAAAAAAGGGCCGGTGATATCGCTCAGCGGCACGGGCGCCTGCTGGCATGCGAGGTCCTGAGGTGGACCCCCGGTACCCACACAAAAATAAAAATAAAATAAAATAAAAAATAAAACAAGAAAATACACTTTGATCTCTAGGATAATTATTACAATAACATTAGTATGCTAACAAAACAGTAGAAAATAAAATGAGTAAAATTATTAATTAATTTTAAAAGAATAAAAGAAAGAAAAATGTATAAGAAGCAAAAGGAACAATCAGAAAACACCTAGTAAGATTTCACTACAAAACTACAAATACCGGTAATGATATTTAATGTCTATGGACCAAATATTCCAAATCAAATACAAAGATTGTCAAATGGGATGAAAAGTAAAACCCAACTATATCTTGCTTGCATGAAATACATCTTGACCATGGTATTGAGAAAATTTGAAAGTGGAAGAAATGGACAGAGGAATAAAACCAACCCTAACAAAAGACTGACACATTGGTATCAGACAAAAGAGAATTTTAGATATAAACAGTGACATTTCAAAATGATAAAAATATCAAACAGACAAGTATATACAATAATTTAAAATTGTATAATGTGAATTTCAAAATACATAAGTCAAATATGGGCAGAGCAGCCAGGCATGGTGGTGCATGCCTGTAATCCCAGCACTCTGGGAGGTAGACAGGAAGATCACAAATTTAAACCCAACATAGGCAATTTAGCAATTTAGTGAGACCCTGTCTCAAAATAAAAAGAAAGAAAAAAAGAAAAGGGCTGGCAATGTATCTCAGTGCAAAGGATCTGGGTTCAATCTTCAGTACTGGAAAAAAAAAATTAGAGAAAAAGTAGAAAGAGATCTGTAATCTTAGGGAGAAACTATAGCACATCTCTTATTAACTGATAAAGCTGAAAAAGTTGATAAAGACAAAGACAAAATTACTGAATCTAATGACACACATTGTTTTCCACTGCATGTGGAATATTTACCAAAATTGACCATATCCTAGATCATCAAACAAGTCTCAATTTTTGGAGAATTGACATCAGGCAGTTCTTTGTTCCCTGTGACATTAATCTAGGAAAAAATCCGAGTATTTGGAAATCAAGCAACACATTTGTAAGTAATGTATGTAGAAAATACGAACACTAGAAACATTAGAAAACATTTTTAACTGAATGAAAATGAAACATTTCAAAACCTTTACAATCTGTTAATGTTATGTTCAGAGGGAAATTTTGTCTTGAATGGATGTGTATGCAAAGAAGAAAGGCTGAAAATCCTTTTAAAAGAATTTAATGTGAGACTCAACCCCAACAGCAAAACCACAAGAAATGAAAACAAAAAAATGTAGAAGAAAACTATTAAATATAAAAAGTAGAAAATAATTGCTCAAATGAAAACAAAACACATAACAAATATACAAGGGAAAAAAATCAACAAGGCCAAAGGATACTGGTCAAAAGAAGAAAGTAGATACAAATTACCAATATTGTAGCTGAAAAACTGAGACATCACTAAAGAACCTAGAAACATTGAAAGGTTACTAAGCACATAAAGTAAATCACTTCATGCCAACAGTTTGAAAATTTTAGCAACATAGATGAATTCCAAGCGAAAGACTTTTCAAAATTAATATAAAATTTAGAACAATTTCTACTTCTGAACTTTGACCAAGGAAAGACATTTTAAAAAAGAATATAAAACATGAGAAATTTTCATAAGCCAACATTTATTTAGGGTTTATAATGAGCACTGCTTATCATAAAGTTTTCTGTTTGCTTTGATGTTCAAAAAAACAAAACAAAGCAGAAAACAAAAACAAAAAGCAACCAAAATAAGATATCAATGCGGTTATTGGTTATAGAGGTCAATTTTGAAGTTAAAGTATTAGTGAAAGATCCACTCTGGACAATTTTTCAAAACTTCTTAGCTCTAGCTGAAGATATGATCAACAGTAAAATAATTTAGTGATCAAAATGAAATTTTAAACTAACTTTAAAAACTTTGTGTTAACAATGGAGTACTACTCTTCCATAAAAAAGGATAAATTTGAATCATTTGTAGGAAAATGGATGTACTTTGGGAAAATAATTTTAAGTGAAATAAATGAGACGGACAAACTTAAGTATCGTGTGTTTTAACTTATATAAAAAACTCAAAGTATAAATAATTTAAAAAGCAAAATAAAAGACAGATAATAGAAAACAGGGAGACATATCTTTTGCAAATGGGAAGGGACCAAGACATGGAGGCAGGGGGAGGGAAGAAAGGGAAGGGAAGGGGAATAAATGAATTAAGATGTGCTATGTCGATATACCAACTCCCAACAATGAATGTAATCATTACATAGTGTAAACATGTACTAATAAAAAGAAAAAAATTTAAAAGGCCAAACAAAAATTTGTGCTAAACTTTAAAAATATAGTGTAAATAATGTGTCAGAGAAAAAATTATCATAGAGCTTAGAAATATTTAAAATGTTATAAAAATGAAAATATTACATAACACAATGTTCAGCTAAGGTATTACACAGAAAAAATGGTATAGTTTTAAATGCTTATGAGAAAAAAGTGAATATTTTTGAATTACATTCTACTCGAAAAGTTAGAGAAAACATACATGTAAAACCAAGAAAGCAAAAGAAAGAAGGGAGGAAATGTTAAAAATCAGAGCAGAAATTAATAAAATTAAAAATATAAAAGAGAAAGAATTTTAAAAACTTGGGCCTTCTTTGAAGAGATTAAAGTATACTTAACCATGTGACAAAACTAGTTGGTGAGAAAAGAAAGTAGCATAAGACATAAAAATAGTAAGACTAAGAAAAGGGGCACAGAGCTTACAAATTTAATGTAATGCTAAAAGCAAGTTATGTGTATGTGGTTCAAAAATTAAACGAATGGCAAAACTTTCAAAAACCTATAATTTACTAAAATTGACTTAAAATGAATAGAAACCTGGGTAGGAATGGAAACATTAAACAAACCATATCAATAGTTAAAATTCTTCCATATTAAAAACACAGATCCAAATGATTTTAAAGATCATCTTCACCAAACATTCAAGGAACAGATAATCCCAATCAAAAACAAACTGTTCTAGAAAGAATAAAAAGTGGATAGTTCTTACTTAATTTTATTAGGCTATTAAAACTTTAAAATGCAAACAAAGGCAAAAGACCTTAACAGACATCTCACCAAAGAAGATACATACGTGGCAAATAAGCATATGATATCATATGTCATCAGGACACACAAATTACAACAATAATGAGATACCATATACACATATTGTAATGGGTAAAATCCGGAATATTGACCAAACTAAATGTTGATGAGGATACAGAGCTAGAACTCCCTTTCATAGCTGGTGGGATGCAAAATGGTGCAGCACTTTGGAAGACAGTTTGGGAGTTTCTTGCAAAACTAAATCTACTTTTAATATATAATCCTGTAATGTTGCTGCTTGGCATTTGTCCAAAGGAGATGAAAAGTTATATCCACACAAAACCCTGCTCATGGATGTTTATAGTAGCTCTTTTCATATTGCCGAAAGTTGGAGGGAACCAAGATGCCCTTCAGTAGAAAATGGGTAAATAAACAATTATAAATCCAGATAGAGGAGTATTATTCAGTACTAAAAAGAAATAAGTCATCAAGCCATGAGAAGACATAGAAGAAATTTAAAGGCATATCAATAAGTGAAAGAAGCTAATTTAGAAATTTTGCATTTGGTAAGATTCCAACTGTATGGCATTTTGGAAAAGGTAAAATTATAGTGATAGTAAAAAGATCAGTGGTTGCCAGAAGTTAGAGTAGAGGAAAAAAGAATACGTGAAGCAGACTGGTGGCTATAAAATTACTCTGCATCACATTGTGATGGTAGATATAAGTTTTCCAAACCAATAGAATGTACAACACCAAGTATGAACTCTAATATAAATTATGAACTTTGGGTGATAATGAACTGTCAATGTGGGTTCATCAATTGTAACAAATGTGCCACTCTGATGAGGCTTTTAATAAATGAGGGAGGCCATGCATGTGTGAAGGCAGAAAGTATACAAGAAATCTCTGTACCTCCCTCTTAATTTTGCTGTGAATTTAAAACTTCTCTATAAATTAAATTAAGAAGAAAGAAAATTCCCATAATTCAGATAAGAGTACCTTACAGAAAAGAAGATATCATGAGACAATCTAATTTGTAAATATAGATTAAAATTATTAAAAAATATTTGTATACCATGCTCATAATAGCAGCCAAAAGATAGAAGTGAATCAAGCACCCATCCCATCAATGGATTAAAGGATAATGTATTTCACCATTAAAAAGGAAGGAAATTCTGACATATGCTAAAACATGAATGAACCTTAAGGACACTGTTATATTGTTAAGTAAAATGAGTCAGTCATAAAAAGACAAATACTGTATGGTTCCACTTATGTGAGGTATCTTGGTGCAATGGTTTGGTTTGGATAAGGTATGAGTGTGTCCCCTAAACATTCATGTGTTTGAAGCTTGTGCTGAAGTGGTGGAACATTTAAGATGTGAGGCTGGTGAAAGATGGCTTAGATCATTGCCCTTGAAAGGATTAGTATACTTCTCATGTGACCCTGGTTAGTTATCACAAGATCAAGTTGCTATAAAAGAGGCAAGCCTGGATCCTGAATACTTCTGGCTTCTTGCCTCACTGTGTATCACTTCTGCAGGCACTCATGTTATTGTGATGTCATCTAACATGAGAACCTCACCAGATGTTGAATAAATGCGTAGCTTGACTTTAGACTTTTAGCCTCAGAACTATGAGATAAATGAACCTCTTTTCTTGTAAAATAGTCAGCTTCAAGCATTTTGTTATGGCCACAAGAAAAACCAGACTAAGACATTCAGGTAGTCAAATAGATGGAAACAGAAAGTAGAATATTGCTCGCTGCAATTCTTTTACCACAATAAAAACATTTAAAATAAGGTGTCCAACAACATAAGATATATGTCATGCTCACATTGAGTATATCTCAGAAATTTGAAGTTGGCTTAACATTAGGAAATCCATTTGGATAACTCATCACATTAACAAAAAGAAAAAAAAATATATAGGATCACTTGCCAGATGCAGAAAAACTATTTGATGACTTTAACACTTCTTTGTTATACAAGCTGATGACACTCCAGAAATGGAAATGAAATTTCTCAAACTGAAAAAAGGCCTTTTTTCTTCAATCTATAGCAAACATCATATTGGATGTAATCTTCTAATAATTTCAGAGGAATTCATACCACTTGCATCCTAGTTATGTCTGTAGTATACAATGAAGAATTTTTAAAAATTAGAAATAAGGAAGGATAATATTTCTATATCAGTGGACATGATGTTTTAAAAACAAAAACAAAACATGTTTTATGAAGTTTATGACTTAAAAGAAACTTCAGTGCAATTTTGAGATAAATAATAATCAAAAAGGAAGTGCATGTTTTTTAGTTAATATCAATTAGTAAAATATTTAGAGAAAAATTTAATTCAGAAAAAAGATTCACAACAAAATATTTGAGGAGTACAAAACCTTAAAAGGGAAACACTTAAAACTGTAAGGAGGACCAGTGAGATGGTTCAGCGACATAAGTGCCTGCCTGGCAAGCGTGAGGGCCCGAGTTCGACTCCCGGAATCCATATACGAAGAAAGGGGCTGGTGATATTGCTCAGCCGCACGGGCGCCTGCTGGCGTGCGAGGTCCTGAGGTCGACCCCCGGTACCCACACACACACAAAAGAAAACTGTAAGGAGATCTAAATAAGTGAGGAGACTTACAATGTTCATGGATAGACTTGTAATTATAAAAGTACAATTTCTATTCAAATTAATCTTTAAAGTCGAATTAAAACTTGAATAAATCTTTTAATATATTATCTGATAAAGATTATAAAATTAATATGAAGGTGCAAAGGCTAGGACAATTTAGAACAAGAAGGGGTATTGCTGTACTATCCAGCAAGAAATATTACTATTATGGTACTTAGCATAATTAACATAGTGTGATATTGAATCGGGAATAGGCACATTAGAGTAATGGATGAGGAGTAGAAGAGGACTTGTCTTAAGAGTTTCATAAACACACAGAACTGTAATTTATGACTGAGGTAGAACTATAAATCCATGATCTATTGTGTTAATACCAGTTATGGGGGAAGATTAATTATACTTCATAACAGGCACACAACTCAAATTTTGATGAGTCAGAAAACTGAATGTGAAAGCAAAACTTAGAAACTTTTAGAAGAAATTAGAGAATATCTTCATGATCTGAAAATAGACAATTCAATAGAAAATCCATAAAAATATAGAAAACTTTGACAGCGTTAAAAACTTCCATTCAGTGAATGACACTATAAAGAGAAACAGAAAGAATCATACATTGGGTGAAATGATTTGCATCATAAAACCGGAACAAAACATTATTATCTTAAACATCTGAAACCTTCTAACAAAACGGCAAGACAAGAACCCCAATTTAGAAGTAAGCAAGTTAAAAAATGGAGAGTGGGTACCATAAACAGGCAAAAGAGGAAACAGAGTGACCATTAACCAACAACAAAATGAACTGATGATCGATAAAAATGCTCAACTTTTTTAGCAGTCACAAAATAAAAATTTTATTTATAATGGTTTAAAATTTCTGACTCATTAATATTTGCACAGTCAAAAAGTCAAAGGATGACGAGCTAAGCAGAAACTCTCTTACACTTAAACTGATACAACCATGTTGGAAAGCAACTTGGCAATATCAGTAATACCATAGATGAGCTTGTCTTGTGATCCAGCAGTTGCTTCTAGAGTTGTATCCTAGGGGAATCTGAGTTGCAGTGCGTAGGATTCACGTACAAGACTGCTCACGCGTCTCTTTCACTGAATGGAAACTTCATGACTGCAGGGGCTTGGTGTAGTTCATTACTATATCCCACAACCCAGAACAGTGTCTGACCCCTAGTAAAGAAACTTACGTTACTTTAAAATGCATCTAAAGCAAGCAGGGATAAGAATGCGATAATCATGAAGGTCAGTAATATGAACCTGAGGAGGACAATTCAGCACTCAGTTTAACCATTCTGCTCTGGCATCTATGTTCGTACATCGGTCTAGAGTTTACTCTTAACATTTACCCTTCCTTCTTACCCCGAAGGCCATACTTCCCGTTTTCACAGAATGGTGGCTTGGGGATGATCTATTGCTTCCACATCTTGGTCTCGTGGTGCAACACTTATTTCTTAAGTCTTTGTATTAATTCTCCATTAACTTTTATCTGAAAAAGACCTTGAGAATTTTACATTGTTGAAATAGCATCCTTTGAAGACAAGACTGTGGCACCATATAAATATGGTCCTTCAGCTTTTAGCCAAATAGCTGTGATTCCTGGAAAGATAGGCCCATCTCCAGTTCCTGCCTTCAGCAGTGAGTCGAGGGCTCTCAGGCAGTTCTAGACACAAAGCGACCAAGGTTCACTTCAGGTATTAGAAAGAAGTATTATGTAGATTAAATTGTATTATTTTCCTTAATGTGAGATAAAAATGGGCCTGTGTACAAAAATGTTTTCACTAATCATTTTGGAGATCAAAGATTTCATTTCCGAAGAACTCAAACTTCACATCTTTCAGCAAGGACTTACTTTGAACCCTGTTTAATGATGATGTAGAAGACTTTTTTTTCCTCTTAAACTACAGCTAAAAGACTTATAAAAAAATGTCGTTTCAACACTGAAGCACTTTAAATGACTGGCTCTAACCACAATGTATAAAAAGTATAATTCAGACCTGGCAAAGGGATCTAAATAAATAGTGATGATAAGCGACCTATCTAACAATGTAGCCTCCATGTCTTGTCATTAACACAATTATGTCAGCACAGTCAATCAGCGCATTACCTTGACTTTAAAGCTGGAGATTGAATACATGCTTTTAAAGTTGGAGGGAACAGAGAGAAAGAAGAGCTATCACACTTAAGCCAGCAATATGACTTCACAGTTATTCAGGGCTTTTTAAGAAAAACAAGGTTATACATTTACAAAATGCTTTGTTGTTGCAGTAATGCTAAAATTATTCTTATGAGTTCAATACCATCTGTAATAACCCTCTGGCGATCCCAAACAAAAAGAGGGACTCAGGTTGCTGCATTCCTTTCACACAGGAGAAACTGATTTACTACCTGAAGTGATAATTAGTGGGATTCCATTCAGTTTCAAGTGGAGATGAATCGCACAAGAGGTGAGTATGGAATCTCAGAATAGCAATATTCTTCTGAGAGCTCTCCCAAACATCTGGGCAGAAAAACCTCTGTAATGGTAAGCAGCAGGTGACAGCACCTGCCAGCTGCAGAGGGACTGGGCCACAGAAAAAGGTGAGACGTACCTGAGACTTCTGTGCTATTTCACGTCTGTTCAGCTCCAGGTAGTTCACCCAGGCTGCAGCTGCCTGTTTGCCTCATTTGTTGGCGTGACTTTAATTTCACTCACTGACAAGAGAATCACCGTGAGGGACTCTTATATTCACTCGAGTTTAAGATAATTTCTGCAGACTGGAGAAGAGGGTGAGAGAGAACTTTTTGAATTTAATCAAGAAGTTTGACTATCAGAGTTTGAACAATAAAACACTATTTTGATACTTAGGGGCCTAGTGCCGTTATTAGATGGACTTTTACCACACCAGTTCTAGAATGCTGGCCACTTCTAAAAGTACAAGCCATTTCACACAGCTACATCAGACAAGATTGCATAATAATACTTGGGAGCCCTTCTCTGAGGGATACACTGTATTACACCATTTTACAGAGGAGGAAATTGAAGTGCATAGTTTCATGGGGTGAAGTGACTTAAGCTTTCACAGTTCATATAAAAGATAGATTTCAAATACACAATTCACATTAAAGCTGGAAATTATACTGTCTTCTTGTGTGTGTGTTAATTTAATTGATTTGTTTCACGTCTGCTTTGTCTTACCGGTTCAGCCTCCATCCTTCATAACCAACCACGATTTTACAAACTTATTCACATTCTCTTACACAATTCTCCAGGTACTTGTAGGAAAGAGGGTCGTGTTTATTCTCTGGTGTCCTAGTATCCAAAGTAGCCTGCCCCATGCTTCCCAGTATGCAGTGTCATCCTTACCTTGCTTTATTCTTCTCCATATTACTTCTCACCATCAGGCATATTACAGATTTGTGTTATTTATTTGTTCACTCGTTCGTCTGTTTCCCATTTGGAATACAGGCTTCCTGAAGTCAAGGATGTTTGTGTTGTGTTCACTGCACTGCTGCATCCTCAGTATCAATATCTGCACCCACCGGGCCACTGTCATTCATCAAAGAAAGAATGAATGCTCTTGTTTTCTAGATGAGATGACAAAGACTTCAAATCTTGCTAAAGGTCAATCAGAGCATTAAATGAAGGAGCTGCCCTTTGAACCTAATTCTGAGAGCTGCCCTGTCTTCCTTGCACAGAGCCACACAGCTTTCAAAACAGAGATTATCAGTTCATTTAAGACACGAGAAATAACAGCATTATTAGTTTGGGTGTAGATCAAAGTCAGAAAAGAAAATTTGATGATATTTGCTGCTTTCAGAAAATTGGTTTAAATGATCCGGGTAACAAAAAAGCCATTGAACATGAATAGGAAGTGAGATCATTTGGTAATTTCCAAAACAATTTTGACAAACAATTTTGAGGTTTCAGAAATAATCGAATGGGCGGCATGTTGCCATTGAATACAAATTTTAAATACTGCAGCAATCTGCTCTGCTGAGGGCTGGGGATAGGGACCTATGTTCTATGATACTCAAAAGAAAAGTAGAAATATTACTTAGCCACTTTCCACTCCAACTAACAACGGATTATTTTTCGGTTCTTCTTAAACATCAGATAACTGCTTGTTTAAATAAAGTGAGGTGGAACTATGCTTAAAATTATAAAAAAGTGTTTTGGTGAAAATTAGAAAAGCATTCTTAATATTTTTGGACACTAAAACATAAGAGCTGAGGATTTGAACTTTACTCCAAATATGCCTGAAATTCACTAATAATTTCCCGAACAAAGAAGAGTTGTCTACTATCTTTTTCCATTTTGCGCTGTTACAAAATACCTGAGACCAAGTAGTTTAAAAAAGAATGGAAATTTACTACTCACAGCTCTGAATGCTGGGAAGTCCAAGCTCAAGGTGCTAGAATCCAGTGAGGCTCTTCTTGCTGAGACCTTGATGGTGGAATGTGGAAAGGTAGAGCATGGGAGAGCCAGCCCTCAGGGGAGGAGCCCTCGTGGCTGATTCGGTCCTTAAAGACTCCACATTTTCATATTATTACATTGGCAACACCTACAGTTTGAAGGGGCCATGTTCAAGCCCCAGCACCCAGGAAATAAAAGTGGGAGTTGAGAATGTTTGCCACAGTCCTGGAAAGGAGGCTACAAGCAAGAATAGATGACCATTTACCAACTCATACCACATACCAGGCATTTGCTCAACTATCCCACAAAGGGATTATTATATACAATTTACAGATAGAAATAGCACTTATTATAGCTAAGCGACTTGCCCAGAGTCACTGAGTTCATAAGAAGTAGAACTAGGATTCAAATCCAGAAATACTGGTTTCAAATTGAAAGCTGCTAGATGTGGTAGACAATGTGGTGGCCACAGAGGTCTTGAAATTTACTTTCTTAGCAGGATGTGGTGGTGCATGTAATTTTAGCTCTGGGAGGCTGATACAGGAGGAGCATTTTGAGCCCAGCCTGGCCAACTCATTAAAATTTTATTTCAAAACAAAAAGTAAAAGTTGCTCAGAGCAAAGGCCTTGGGTTCAATCCCCAGTACCAATATATATATATATATATATATATATATATATATATATATATATATATATTTTTTTTTTTTTTTTTTTTTTTTTTTTTAAAGACTTCTTTCAAAGGCTATTGAGAACATGGGAGAAAGAGATCTGGATCCTGCAGCTATTTAAATTGTAATGTACTTACAAACATAAGCCCTAGTTTGCTCTTACATAATGTGGAGAAAATAATACCTACCTTATAAGTTTAGTGTGAAAATGAAAAAAAAAAACAAAAACAAAAAAACAAACAAAAAAAAACCGCATGATGTATGTGTAAGAACCACAAGGCTGGCAAGACCCAAAGACTTTCTGGGTAATCAGACTTTTTCTTTACGTTTCCATACGTAACACTTTTTTGTTATTGGTTGGGGAGGAGATGGATAGCACTTATACAACATACTTAATGGTAAAATGCCCAGTCAGGGATAATGCCTATCAACATCTGAACAGAAAAGTGACAGAAAGTTCCTAGAATTTTATATGAGGTTGTTTTCTAAAAAGTGGATAAAACCACCAGAATCTTCCCTTGGTGGCATGGGAGAAGGAGAACACAATGAATTTGGGAGAAGAAAATTCTCAAATCCCAAAAGACATGTTCTGCCAACCATTACAGTCTCCAGGGCTGTCTACTTTAATACATTTAGGGGAAAGAGACCCTAATGAAAAACTTGAATCTGAGAGTTTTTCCTCAAATATCATAATTACTAACACAGCTGTTAAACAATTATGTGTGTGGTACTGGGTTAAATCATTGACATCTATGTTCTCTGTACAACAATTTTTCAAATTATATATCATAGTTATCTTGCAGATAGGGAAACTGAGTCCTGTAGAAGTTAAGGAACTTGTCCAAAGTTGTCCAGCAAAACCCAGAATGTGGCCTTTTTGGTCTGCTAAACTGCTGCAGTTAATCACTAAGCCATGACATCTAACTTCATTCTTTAGGGTTTGATGCTCACTACCATCTCAGGTGAGGAAGGTGGCTGATGTTTTCCCGAGGAATAGGACGCCGCCAGGTCTCCTGCAGAGAGGAAGAGGAACTATGCTTCTGCAGCAGTTTGCCCACGTTAGTCAGCAGAGATGGATACAACTTCCAGGGAGTCACTTTCTGGATTTTCTCATTTGAATGAGGTTTATCCACACCAGAAAAGGAGGACAGACCTGATCTAGGGGGACACTTATGTAACAAATGGCCTGGAATATAAAGAAGGGTTAAGGACATAAACTGGAAAGAAGGCTAACCAAGCAAAAATTAACAGGGATGTGTTGACAGTTTATAAACACTTAAGTCTGCAAATATCAGAGAGAGGTTTCCAAGAAAAACGTAAGAAAAAAATGTTCAAAGTGAGGCATAATGTACAATAATTGTTCTTTAGATTGCACTGAACAAAATTAAGGAAGGAAAAATTTAGGCCAGATGTCAAGAAAAACCACCACATCAACAGAATTTGTATCAGCTGCAGTGTGGAGAGTCCAGGCCCTGCCTGGCTCCAGCATGGTCAGCCCCTCCCAGTGAGGCTGCGCCTACACTTTCCCTGCTGGGGTCCAGCCCACTTAGTCCCTCTGGGGCTCAGTACTGAGTCAACTTCCACTGGGCGTGTTCTTTAATGCCTGCATTTCTCATGGCTGGATTTGTGCTTTTCTTAGACTTGGTTTCCCTTGTTCTGGTTACTGTTTGTCTTATTTCCTGAGCATAGGACCTCATTTTATTAAGCTATCCAGCTTTCCTTCAGCATAAGAATTGAACTTCTGCTGTCTCTAACAAAATTCCCCCAGCTCAATCAATCATCTGTCCACTCAAGTTAACTGACTGCTATTGGATTTCCTTTGTCAAGCTCTGTATCCCTGTTAGAAAACCCATGAGTTTCATTTGACTTTCCTCAGATCTGAACTATCAAGTGCAGCATACTTACGCATCCCAAACATTCTCTGTTTAATGTACTGGGCCAGAATTTTCCCAGCATCTTCAGCTGGGTATAATCCCAGCCCCCAAATTGCTCGCAGTTTATGGTGTGGTTATACTTGAAAGACTTCGTCATTTCTGGCTTCTTTCCTTCCATGGTGATATAACACGGGTATATTTGCACAAAACTTTATAGATTGAATGGAAGAGTGTCTTAGAAAGCAAAGAGTCACTCAGCAAGTATCTAGGTGACATTTGATTTGAACCTTGAAGAATAAGAGTTGCTTTTGAGGTTGATAGAGGTAGGGGAGAAGGCTGACACAAAGACACATTGAATGGACAGACACATCAGCTGTGTTAGAATGGCACGGCACGATTGTACAAGTAGTCCATGGTGGTTGGAAAATGGCACTGGAGGTGAGGAATGGCAGAAAATGATGATAAAGGATTAAGGAAGAAGTAGACTCAGAAAGAATCTATACACTCTTTTAATGAACTTGGACTTGAAGGCAATGGGGAGACATCGCAGTATTTTCAATTGGATTAATTAACTTAATGTGCTTGTATTTATATGTTGGAACCACGGTTTAGGTAACTAGAGTGGGAAGCGGAGGTGGAAGGTGCAGACAGGGAAACCAGGTAAGAGACTATTGAACTATTACAGCAAGGATTGAAGAAATAATAAATTCACATGAAATGGCTGTGAGCAAAAAGAAGACTGGCTTAAAAGAATAGAAGAAATACTTTGGAGGTGTAATTAATAAGATTTACTGGCTTATTCAGTAGAGAAGGTAAGGATGAGTGAGGAATCTAGAATAATACTGATTTGTAGATTAGATAAAGTAATAATTTCCTCTCTTTGACAAGTAGAAAGCCAGATAACTGGCTCTCTCAATGGATGTGAGCTAGTTGAGACACAGAAACGGCTTGCTGAATTGCAGAGCATAGGGCAAAATAAAACAGAAGGCCAGGTAGACACTGCAACCAAAGTGTTGATTCAGGCAGCTGAGCAGGAGGAGACTCTGAAACAAGAATACCACTCCAGAACCAGATGATTCTAAATGGAGAGTACAAAGCAGAGAGTTTTCTGAGATCTTCTGATACCTAAGTCATGCCAGGGAAGAAGAGATGACGAATTCAAGCTCAGGCACACTCAGTGTGAAGGACCTATTGGCCAACCCAAACGAGAGGTTCAGTAGGCGGTTGGATTTATGGTCTGGCATGAGGGATGAGTTATCAGCATGTAGATTGGATGGGTCCACAGGGATGGATGTGGTGGCCTGGGATAAACATAGCATTTTGGGGACAGTTAGCCCACACTTGTATCCTCTTTGTTGTTTATCCCCTGTGACACTCTAATTCTTGTTCATTGTTCCCCTGCCATTAGGAGCGCCTTTAACCTCTGCTTGTTACACTGATCCACTCACAGCTCTTTTGGAGCCCCCACAATCCTCCCTGAGCCTTCCTTTGCTGTTCTGATCCCTTCTATGCCTCCCCTGTGAGTCTTCAATTATCTCTCAGCTTTTCTGAGTCCCTCAAATCCCTTAAATCTAAGCTGTGAAATGCACACTATTCTTAGTAGGCATTGCCCCTTTTGAAGTCAATGGGAATTTACAAACAACGACAGTAAGAAAATAAACACGACCCTTCTGCCATAAAACATTGATGCAATTTAAGAAAAAAGCTAGAAGTGGTAGTTTTTAAACTATAGTATCTGGTCTTCCCTTATTCTGAAAGAACAATATCTGGTAAAGATTTTAGATCATTTTTCTTCCAACCATTTCTACATTTTTATTTTAATCAGAGTGTTCTTCATTTAAAAAGTAGACTGAAATCGACCACTCAAAGTAATGTGAAGAATTACACACACACACCCCAAATCAGACTCTGATTAGTAACTGGGGGTAAAGAGCAATGAATTTCTTCATGCATTTTAAACAATAGAATTTCATGAAACATTATTAAAAATGATTGTAAAAGGTCAGACAAAGCCCACACAAAACCAGAGATCATGAGGTTGGCTAGGCCTTTTGTTAAAGACACTTATAAAAATCATGTGTTGTATTTGAAGATTCAAATATCTATCAACTGCAATTTAAACTTGATTTGTATGCTGTGAGAGAAGGAATTACCCATAATTCATGTTTACAAAAAACAGAATAGTACGCTGGAAAAGTACTGAGCTTTGGAGGTGGGGCACTTGTCTTCCAATTGCAATTTGGTTGAATTCTTTGGGAGCATGGAGACAGAGAGAGAGGGAGAGAGATATTAAAACTTCAAGTCATATCCTCAATTGTAGTACACATATGGTTTTTTATCCTTACACATTCATTTTATAGATAAGAAAACTGGGCCGGTGAGATAGCTCAGCGGCATAAGTGCCTGCCTGTCAAGCGCGAGGTCATGAGTTAGACTCCTGGTACCCACATACGAAAAAAGGACCAGTGATATCGCTCAGCCGCATGGGCACCTGCTGGCATGCGAGGTCCTGAGTTCAACCCCCAGTACCCACCAAAAAAAAAAAAAAAAAGAAAACTGAGGTTGGAGGAGGCTAAGGGTCTCATATTACTATCAAATAGAACACAGGTTCAAATTCAGGTTTCATGTGTTCCATAAGACCATGGGCTTTTCATTTTATGCCAATACCTTTCTTACAAATGGACTGTTACTACTAAACTCTGTGAATTTAGCTTTGATAAGGCTCAGTACTTAATTTTTAAAATGGACATAATTATTTGTATAAGAGAATTTACATGTAGAACTGTTATGAGAATATAATGAGGAAATATATAACAAGTGCCTGGCACATAGTAAGTGCTCAATAAATTGTATTTATTTTTGATAGCTAAGAACCTTGGAAATGAAGTACTTAGTTGTTATTAGTGAGGCACAGTGGAAGCAGGTAAGTTGTAGATAGTGTCTCATACTCCTCCACGTGTGGAAGAGGGTTCTACTTCTCAGAATATATGCTCTTTGCCTATAGTTTTCTCACTGACCTTAGAAAAATGTCATTAAGTTTTCATTCACTCTATAGTAAATAGCGTAATAAAGTTCTTTCTGTGCTCTTGTTTTAACTAGTGATTCAAGGATATGTTTAGTTAACTTCTACCACTGTTTATCACTATGCTGCATCAGCAAAAAATCAGCAAGGAACATTAATTATCAAATGTGCCAGTTTTGTGACCATTAAGTACCTCATTAGATTCTGTTTTGGAAATTGCATTTATGAGCATCTTTATAGAAAAGAGCACAGTATGATTGGCACTGCTTAAGTATAGCACAATCTACAACAAAAATCATTTAATGGAGCTCCTTTTTATTATTGTGCTGCAAAACAACAAAATGATAATTTCTCTTAGCAAGCATAACTGAAAAAAACCACCTCAGCCTCACAACTTAGAACTTGTTGAAAGGGGGAAAACCTGCAATCTTCACATTATAAAAGCCTCAACTTTGTAGATGTAGAAAGAGTAAAGAGATGTATCTTGAGGATCAGCCTGTAATTTCTGTTTTGTATTTAAGCTCTTGTTTGAATGGCGAGGCTTGTCTACACCTATAATCATCCCTCCTCGTTGTGCTTGCTGGAATGTGGGCAAAACTAGTCTCTGTTGACAGGTTTTATATCATATCACCCTTATAGGCACTGAGTTTTTTAGTAGTGGTTAGCAGGAAAATCTGATATGCTTCAACTCCAAAGGAAAAAAATAGAAAAGAGAAAAAAAATTAAAACTATGTTTAAAATATATGATATAGCCTAAACTTTCCTCCATTAGGGAAACTATGGCTGCAAAAAAAGATTAAATACAAATTTGCTTTGCTTTTAAACCTACTTAAGAAACACCTATCCTATCTGTCCATATAAATTCCAATGGAAAACACGATGACACGCAATTACTAATCTCAATGTACACAGCTATGCCTCGGGGACTTGGTGGTTCATATTTTACTATTCTGTAATCAAATACAAAACTAATGAGTAAAAATATGCTTCCCCCAATAAATTTCCAGCACCTGGACAAGTGTCTGACAGGGAAATGGAGGATGCACACACAAAATTCATTCTGCAAAGCTATTAAAGTGTTATACTTGCCAACAAGTGTTCATTAAACAAGAATGAAGGATCTTTATGCCAGTTTCTTACCAAAGGCTTTTTAATATTTTAATGGAGAGTAAAGACTATTTATCTGAACTCTGATCAGTTAACGTTCAGATCTGTTATGAAGAAACAAGGAGTCCTTTATAATACCTTTCATAAAAATCCACTTTGCAATGCTTCAAATAAAGACTAAGGACTGTAAAAAATTATGCTGTGTATAAACAAAATCAGTATCGTTTTGAAATTATATGGTTATCCCTGGAACTCCTTAGTACATTAGAATCATGCTGTATTTTTATTTAAAAAGTGGTTAACAAAATCCAATATACAAATGGAAAATGGGATTAGAGGTGGCATCTTAGCCACGTGACTTTATCGAGGTTCCAAAAAGCAAGAAGCACAATTAATGGATCAGCCAAGGGGAACAGAAGTATCATCTGCCATGGAGGCCTCGGGAAAGAGCAAAGGGGAGTGGGAGGAGGGAGGGGGAGGGGAGGGGAGAGCAAAGGAGGGGAGGGGAGGAGAGGAGAGGAGGAGGGGAGGGGAGGAGAGGAGAGGAGGAGGGGAGGGGAGGAGAGGAGAGGAGGAGGGGAGGGGAGGAGAGGAGAGGAGGAGGGGAGGGGAGGAGAGGAGAGGAGGAGGGGAGGGGAGGAGAGGAGAGGAGGAGGGGAGGGGAGGAGAGGAGAGGAGGAGGGGAGGGGAGGAGAGGAGAAGAGGAGGGGAGGGGAGGAGAGGAGAGGAGAGAAGGGAAGAGAAAGGAAGAGAAGAGGAAAAGGGGAGGCAATGACATCAACGTGTGATGGTGGGACCTACTTTTCAAACTAGAATTCAAATAGATTAGTTCTGCCTGAGAGACAAAATATATGTACACAAAACAAAAATACTATGAAGTAAATTTAGTCTAATAGAAGTTATACTATAGTGCCCCTAAGACAATATTTTAGTGCTATTTTGCCATTCACATTCATTTTCATCACTTAATTCTATCACAGGAAATATGTAATACATACATTTGCATATATATATATATCCATCTATGAACACACATTTAAATCTGAGTATTGGAACACATAAGCAGTAAAGAGGCCTGGATCTAGACAAGGGACATCAGTATGTATACATACAATGACAGTTTTATAGGACTTTGTTTCCCATACCTGCATTTACACATCCTTATGTTTGTGCATGCCTAGAAGGTAACCAAGCATATAAAATAGAGCAGGAATCATGTCTTGTCTAACTTAAAGTTTAAACAATTTTTGAATGGATAGACTAGTAAAAATAAAAATAATAGCAATGCTTAAGCTAGCATTTATGAGAAAATTTCTGTTTAGTAGGGACTGTTTTAAGCACTTTATGTTTGCTTTTCTGTGTAATCCTCCAAACAACGCGATAAGAGAGACCCCATTATCAACCTTATTTCATAGGCAGGAAGGTGAGTCTTGGAATTTCCCACCACTAATTCATGGAAGAGTCAGGATGGGACCCAGGCAGTCTGCACACTATTAAGTCAGAAATTTAACAACATCAATGAAAAGTAGGAACACCAGAAAAATGCATAGAATAGATGAGTCCCTTATTTGTACTCCTTGTACCTGGCTTACCAAAGTGATTGAGAGCTCACAGGGTGGGGAGCTGTTTGGGGAGCATGAATGTCATAATATACACAGGTTGGCAGTATCAGGACCATTCATTGCCTATTTAACCTCTGGGTTTATGCTTGGGTAAACTAAGATTCACATGTTCAACTAGAAAAGGGCTAGGAAAAACAATAAATACTTTTTGGGTACTCTGACTTCCTCAGATAAGACAGTTAAATGTTGGTGAAAAGCATCATAGTACCTTTGTCAACTCCCACTTTGACCCAAAGTGTCTATGAGAACACTCAAGTGACACCAAGACACTTCTCACAGTTGCATCTCAGTGCGTTAGAACCTGCTTATTGTGCATGTCTGCTAATGCTATGCTGGCAATAGGGGCTATTTTTGCTACATGTGAGAACACAATCACAATTATGGGGTGGCTCCTTTTGTTTGGGTTTTTAAAGAGAATTTAACACAGATCCTAAGATCCCCTGCAGGATCTTTCATTTGGAGTCCTGAGATTCACTGCAGGCCGCTGATGAGTGAGTCTACAGAAAGCCAGCTTTGGATACAGTTCTTTCTCTTTAGTCCCAAAGGGCAGAAGAGAGTTCAGGGAGTCTTGTTTTTTAGATTTTTTTTTTAATGAGTAAAGAAAGAAGAGTCAGGGTTTAGATTAATGAATTTGACATTCAGGCCAATGATCTGTTTAGGTCATGGGGAAAACATATTTATAGGCCTTGACTTTAGTTTCTAAAGAATTGTCCCCCCAGTAACCAAACCAAGAGTGCTGCCAAGGTCTGTGCTCATGAAGTCATCCAGCTGGTAACAGTGAGGTACAGTGAGGTCCCAAGCTTCAGTCCTCACCACAACCTTCTGAAGCCACTACACTCTCCCATAACACACAGGCAGGTTGCGTTCAGTATGAAAGCCTAGCAGGGCTGCTCATGTCCATGAATAAATAGAAGGTTCTGGTCTTCCTCCTTGTAACAGTAAGTATCTGAATTTTGCAGACCATGAGGAAAAATAATGACTAACAATTTGGTAAACTCCCCTAGCAAGAAAATATTAACAAGGAGTGGAAAATAGGCTAAATATGATTTTCTTTGGGGGAGGGGGAGACAAACATATAGAAATACACTGTGGGATGAGAAAAACCAATTTTAATTTATGCACTTAGCTTATTTAACAAACAGAGTGCTCGCTATGTGCCATTCACCGGTCTAAGTGCCTAACAGACATTAACTCATTGAACTTTCTCTTTTGATGCAGCACTAAGCCTAAGAGATTGTTTTATTCTGAAACCTGGAAAAGAGATAAGGTTGTCTCTGTACATTAAAATGTCTTGCCTTATAAGGAAGCATTTGACTGCACTAGATTAAACTCATAAAAGCTAATGAAGAGTCCTCCTTAATACACATTTCTTTTTTCCTGTTTGGACTTGAAGTGACAACATTACAGAAACACCCTGCAGGTTTTTATCTAAATAGCAGCCTATAAAACAATGTCCTCTTGTCAGTCACCACTAATTCAGCACAGGCAAGCGATAAATCTGTCCAAAGGCCAGCAAAGTGCTTAACTTGGCACATCACTAATAAAATTAGGAATGCGGGTTTATTACATGAACCTTAAGTAGGTTTGGCCAAGATATTAAGATTTTTGCTTATGGCAACCATGGCTAATGTGGATTGGTATTTTCATTATAACACACCCCACAGCACTTCCTAGTAACATCTCAGGTTTCCAAATTAGACAATAATTTTCCACACTCTCATCTTTGCTGCTAGGTGCTGCAGCTGGAGCCCTGTCTCTAAAGCCTCACGCACTTTAGGGTACTCAAGGATGGCAGAGAGTTTTCACTAATGCTAATTCTGATGAATAAAATTAGAGCAAATTAATTAATACTTCTATTAACGTAACCTGATTTCACTTTGTTCAAGAACAGAAGCACTTATAGGCTTTTAACATGCGCTTAGAAATATCATTTCAGCTCAGGGCAATTTTGAGAAGTGATTTATAAGCAGTTGCAAATGCTGCTAAAATAGTAGGATTTGAGAAAGCTTAATGTATGTTAACCAAGTTGTCCTGCGGTCTTTGGTATTTTATTTTATTTTTTTAAGTTATGAAAGAATCATAAACATATCTTCTCTCCTGAGTCAACATTTATCGCGATGGCTTATATTTGCATAGTGATTTAGTTTACAAAGTGGTCTCATCCGCTTTCCTTTCTCTGATCAGGGTTTGATGTGATGAGGGAGATAGTGCAGGTGTTATTTCTTTCATTTTATTAAGGAGAACATAGAGCAAGGGCCAGAGCTGAGGGTGGGGATCAACTCTATTTACCTTGTATCAAGATCTCTATACATTTGTGAACATGTCTAGTCTTACACGGTGTAATCATTGCCTTTTGATCCTTACAATGCCTAGAAATATTGTGCTGAATACATGTGCATTCACATGCATACTTGATCTTTCTCTGGTATTTCCTTTGTCCCCAGTCCAAGGACTGCTTGACTCTTTTCTTCCCAATGACACTAACTTCTGCCTAATTTCTTTCCTCACCAGTCTTGTTGAAGCTGCCTACGTTGGCACCCAGTGTATGGCAGCTATGTTACGAGACTTGAAATGCAGCTGTGCGGGGGGAGATGGGAAGATCTCTTTAGCATGCCGCAATCTTGAAAAAACCTGTAGATGGGCAAAGTCACTAAAGTTCACTTCATGAAAAATACAACACACCACAGAGAGCAAGTATGATTGATGCCCGCAGAGCAAACTGTTTATCAGACAAACACATTTTGCAAACTTTGACATAAATTGTTAAGTTGCCTTATCACCCAGACAATGTAAGACTAGCATCTTTGTAGGAACTTTCCCAAAACTCTTTAATGACCTCTAAAAAGCTTTATCTTATCATGATCTGATTTGCTACTACAATAAATCATTTACAAATAGGCTTTAGAAATATGGATTCATTTTCCAAACATAAGAAGGCTTCAGCACTTGGCTGGCTATTGTACAACTGTGAAGGCATGATAAAGCACTCAATATGCTCAGTACTAAAAGATTCAACAGGAGAAAGTGCTGTAGCCTATCCGGATCTAATTGGAGGCTAATTACACATTTGGTAAATCACGCAGGCCCTTTAATTTTCTTCTTTCCTGCTTTCCGATTTTTATCACTTATGGTAGGGATGGGAGTAAAAAGGAAGTTATATTGTTCAATTTCTAGCATGTCTGATATTTTAAAATTAAAATGTTGTCTGGGGGTGGTGGTATACAATTAGCAGACAGGATACTCATGTTTAAATCGTGCTTCTGTTTTACATAATCCAATTTGATTCAGTGAAATCAGCTAAATTAACATTTATTGAGCACCTACTATGAGCCAGACACTATGCTAGGTATTAGGAATATGAAATGAACAAAATATTCCTGTCCTTAATGGATTTTTTATTCTGATAAACCACAGCTTATTAACACATTGCCTTTTTCACCTCTAAAATAATAGAATTAGCCTAAATAATTTTTAGATCTTTCTAATTTCCATGTGGATGATGATTATTTTTATTTTATTGCATCTTGCCCACTTCTTCCTTCTCACATTTTCCATTCTGTTCCACCTGGCTTTCTACCCTGGAAGACTGACAATGGGTGCCCTGGCCTCTAGAATTTGTCCTGTTTAATCAATGGAAATGACAAGAAAGGGAGGTGAGAATATTTGTTCTTCTGACTCAAAGATTCTCAGGAATGACTTGGACTGGCAGTGACTCTATGGAAAGTCCCTGGTTTTCTCAAGGTGGCCCTGTATATGCAACTCTGTCCTTGGTAACTAACTTGTCCCACCACATCTTTGGGCGAAGGTGTGGTAAAAGTACCACTGTCTCCAGAGCTTTTTTATTTTTTATTACCATGGCCTCCTTACGCCTTGCCCCTGGTTCCTACATTGTCCCTTTGTAAACTGTTTTCAAATCTTCCCATTTTGAGGATGCTGTCTGTTTGCTGCCAGGACCTTGGTTGATATACTATATGTTTTTTCAATTTTTGAAAGTGATTATTGAAGTCTTGACAAGAATTCAAGGTAAGGCAGAAATTCTAAGGAGGGGTCTGAGAATATTTATAACAGTTTAGCATTTCCCTTGCCATAGAAAAGGCATTTTAACTTTCCTTTATTTTCTGTTTTATCATGATAAGAACTCATAACGTGAGATCTATCCACTTCTCAGATTTTTAAGTGCACAACACAGCATTGTTAATTATAGTTATTATGTGTACAGCAGGTCCATTGAACTTATCTTTTGTAACTGAACTTTATGATCCCTTTTCCTCCCTCCAGCCCCTGTCGACCACCATTATATTCATTATTTCTATGAGTTTGACTATTTTTGATACCTCATTTAAGTGCGATCATCTACTTTGTCCTTCTGTGACTATCTCATTTTACTTAGCATAACGTGCTCCAGGTTCATCCCTGTTGTTGCTTATGGAAGGATTGCCTTCTTTTCTTAAGACCGATTAGTATTCCATTGTATGTGTGTCATGCCCCACGGAGAGATGTTCTAGTCAACAATGGACCGCATGGGGCTCAGCGGTCCCATAAAATTTTCATCACTTTAGTTTCTTAAGTGTACTTTGTGTTGTTCCTACACTAGCAAAGCAGTTCTCAGACCACGTCCCCATTTTTAAGTGACACATGACTGTATGTACCACATTTTCTATCCATTTACCCACCTTTGGACTTTTACGTTGTTTCCACACTTTGGCTATTGCAAATAGTATCGAGGTGAATGTGAAAGTCCTAATCTCTTCAAGGTCCTGAGTTCAAGTTTTAATTTAGTAGGACTCAGATAAAATATGTTGAGATAATGAGAAACTATAACTGTTAGGCTAGGCTGAACTCTCTTGCCCAGAATCCCTTCCTTGAGTGTTATAGGCTAAGGTGGGCCTTAACAGACATTCTTTTGTGCGGCAATTGGAAGGTGGGACTGAAGCAGTGCCATATTGTCTTGTATTCTCAAAAGGTCTGGGCAGGTTCCCAGGCATTTTTGCAGTTCATGTTATGTGTTAACTTACTTCATTGTTTGGGACAGCAGCTGGGTCTGCAACTGCTCTACTTCTTCTGGATTCTCCTCTAGCTTCTTTAACTTCTGGGAAAGGTATTAAGGTCAACAGTGAGAGGAACTCACCTCTGCAAGATGTGACTATCACCAAGTTAGAACTGACAGAGTTTCCAGTCTGCCCTTGTGGGTTCCAAAATGACCGGCGGCTTCCAACTTTTTCTTGTTCTCCCGCTTTCAACATTCATCTTCTTTACTCAGTCCCCTGCCCCAAGGACTTCAAGCTCGAGCCTAAAATGTGAAGGAAATACCCATGCGAAGACTGTGTAGCATGTTCTTATGATCGTTTAAGAATGAATTCCTACAATACATTTATTTCTCTTTATTTCAATGATATATACAGTCATGTACCCTGTAACATTTCGATCAACAGTGGGGTGCATACACACTGAGGATCCCACAGGTTATATCTCCTATGATATCATAGTCTTATTTTTTGTTGGTTTACTCCATGATGTTCCCACAAAGTCAAAATCACCAAACAACGTATTTCTCAGAATGTATCCATATCATTAAGAAACACATGACTGTATATATTAATACATAAGTGAAATATGTATATATTTGTATATCTATATATCTACTTATATTTCCATCATTGTACATCTACATGTATTTTACACACACACACACACACACACACACACACTCCAGCAGTACTATTCCTTTTGATTGAATCTTGACTATACTTTGGAAGCCTACTCTTCAGGCATATTCTCTTTAAGTTTTATCTACTTTTCATATTACCATCCAAGAACACACTGGCCAAGACCAGTTCATGAATATCACATCAAAAACAAAGACATCTTCCTTCCCAAAATAACCCATTTGGTAAATGGATGTAAACATGAGTAAGATTAACTAAACTGTGCGATTATCTAAAAATCTCTAAGAGAGGCTAATGAACACACATTTGGCTTGATATCCCTTGTGATGATTAATTTTGTGTGTCAACTAAAGAAGGCCATGAGGTGCCCAGATTAAACATTGTTTTGGGGTGTACCCGAGAGTGTTTCTACAAGAGATCATCGTCTGAGTTGATGGACATATAAAGTAGATTGCTGTCTGCAGTGAAGTTGGACATCTCCCAACCCTTTGACAGCCTTAAGAGAACAAAAGACAGAAGAAGGAACAATTCACTTCTATGTATTCTACCTCTGTGCTTGAGCTGGGACATCTCATCTTCTGCTCTCACACTGGGGTTTACATCGTTAGGTCCTTGGCTCTCAGGCCTTCGGACTCAGACTGAAGTACACCACTGGCTTTCTGGGGTCTCCAACTTGCAGATGGCTGATCGTGGAACTTAGTCGCAACTGAGTTTCAATTGCATGAGAAAATTCATTATAATAAATCTCTGTATTTAAATTTATAATGCATTATCTGAAATTCTTCGGACCAGGAGTGTTTCAGATTTGTTTCTTTTTAAAATTTTGGAATATTTGCACATACATAATGTGGCTCCTTGGGATGGGAGCCAAGTCTAAACACAAAATTCAAGCATGTTTTACACATACCCTAAACATAAAACCTGAAGGTAATTTTGACAGTATTTTTAGTGTGCCTACATTTTGGCTGTGAGCTGTGACATGAGTCAGGTGTAGGAATTTTTATTTGTGGCATCATGTCATTGCTCAAAATGTTTTGGAGTTTGGAGTATTTTGGATTCTATATTTTTGCTTAGGGATGGTCAACCTGTACACAATATCCCTTGTTGGTTAAGTTTCTCTGGGAAATGTGGTAAATAAACTCCTGAAGCCACTTTGGAGATACCATAATGGAAGATAGAGGCTGATAGATTTGAGAAAAAAGATGGTGTGGACACTAGGGAGGCAGAAGTGGGATCTGAGTATGGGGAAGGAAAACACGAGCAGACCAGGATGTACAAAAGCCTATAGAATAGAAAAGTAACAGATTAGAGGTGAAGTTCTTCAATATATTTGTTACCTACTCCCAAATTATCATGAGGCCAAAAAACAGGGTGTGGCACTACGTTTCCAGCCAGAGCCATTTGGAGTGACAGGGGGATGGCAGAGAGGTTTGGCTGAATGAGAGAATGGAAGGATGGGCAGGCCTACTGTTTCTTGAACGTGCCCTCTTTATTTTCCTGCTCCACCAAGGGCCAGGGCCAGGTGATTACAACCAAGAGATAAAGCTCTGGACAAAAGTAGAGGCCAGGACCAAAGCTATGAGGAAGTTTCCAGAGGGTCACGTAACTTCGTAAGTTGTACTTTTTGCCTGCAACAGGAAGTGACAAAATTGAGAGAATAATATTGGAGGACTTTCAACACTGATTTGTTGGTCTCTTGCTCCTAATTCCTAAATTCACCTGAAAGGACATAAGTGAGGGTCTGGATTTCTACCCCCTCTTCAGAGTCAAGATAATTGATATTTTTAGGGTAATATGAACTCGAAATGAGAAATTATGAACTGTTTGAGGTGTATAAGCATTGTGAAGTACCAAAAACTAAGAATGTATTTTCTGTAAATGAAACAATTAATGAACCCTAAACACCAAGAATCTAAAATAAGCATAATAATTATTCTTAGACAGGTAAATTGGAGTATTGGTAGCATGATACAAAGTATAAAGAGGGACCAATTCAAAATCTGGGAATAAATGATAGATTAAGAACTCTACAAATACATGGTAGCAGATGTCTCAACATAAATTAGTGGACTGGAGGATTAGAAGAAAAATAAGAGGCATAGAGTAGAAGGGTCCTAAGGTTGATCAATGCATGCTGTATACTTGTAGGAAATATCACACTGAATCCTATTAATATGTACAGTTAATATGTATTAATTTTAAAAAAGAAATAATAATATGTAAGAGAAAAATACAAGACATGGATGATACAAGAAGAAATATCAAGGGCTGGGGATATAGAAGTGTCTGTCTGGCAAGCGCAAGGTCCTGAGCTCGAATAATAGACAGCACAGAAGAGGTAAAATTAAAAGAAGAATATTTGACAAAATATCCAAAAACAAAAGATGGAGGGAGGGAGAAGAGAGGAGAGTGAAAGGGGATAAAAAAGGAATTAAGATGTATTATGTACATTTACCAACTTCACGCACAAAATGCAAACGTTATGTATTCAAACACATATTAATAAAAATAAAATAAAGTTAAATTTTAAAAAGGCTACACTATCTTAAAATTGGCTTTATGAGAAATGAAAAATGTTTGGAAATAAACACTGAGAATTTACTAGAAATAGAAATGAAATGCCTCTGATTAAAAATACTCATATATTTCCAAACAAGAAATTTACAAGGAAAAACCCCATTACCTGGATACTTATGGTAACATTTAAGAACATTAAAGACAAATAATTAATTTTAAAGCTATGAGAGAGAAAACACAGATCAATAGAAAAGGAAAGGAATTTGATTGACATTAGACTTCACTAGGGACGAAAAAGGGTCAGGAAGATAAGGGACTAATAACACATACTACATTTGATAGAATGTTTGCGTTCAGTATCTATGGAGTAATGTCAAGTTCAAAAGATAGTCATGAATACTATGTTCTACTCTCCTCTTCATCATCAAGGGCTTAGCGGAGGTGACAAAGTGACAGCTATTCCCTATGCATTGTTTTCCTGACTTGGTTCTTCTGGTGGCCTGGGATTTCTTTGTCAGAGCCTCTTCATCTTCTAGCACCCAGCAGGTTGACAAATGTTTCTTGAATTTGTTGTATTGGACTAATAACTTGTGATATTTCTTCTCTACTGAGAACTTGATTAATTAAACTAACAACAAATCTACTCAATAGACTCTGGAAATTGAGTCAATCAAACGTACTCCATCAATAAATATTCACTATGTAAAACAAAAAGCTGTAAGTCCAGTAAGAATGTCAAGGTGTATGAAGCATAGCTCCTATAAAAAAAGTGGGAGTTAAGGGATTATGGGCACAAAGCTAAGGTATAAAAATTTTAAGAATGAGTTAAATGCAAGAGAAGGCAAAGCCTGATTCAGGAATTTAAGGAAAAGAGAAATCAATTTCATTCAATGTACTAAGGGAAGTCTTCATGGATGAAGACACCAGACAAAGAACTGGTGCTAGGTGGAAGAAACAGCAGAAGCACAGGAGAAAGTGTTCTGAGATTGTTTAAAGCCAAGCATGGTGAAGTTGAGAGTTAATGGGGGTTAGAGGGAGGTAAGTCTAGAAAGACTGGCAAAGTCCAGATTGCGGAGGGTGCTATACATAAGCCAAGCAGCTGGATTAAATGCAGTGGGATCCACAGACCTCTGAGAGTTTATGAGTCAGGGAAAGACGTGGTGAAACACAGATGATTGAATGAAGATTAATTTTGCACCAATAAAAAGTATATGTTGGTTGAAAAAATCCTAGAGTCAGAAATATGGCTGTAATAATCTTACCAGAGAAAAAATTAAAATTCTGAACTGGAAAGATAGTAATGAACAAGGCAAGGCCGAATGAGATGGCAACTACTTGGGAACTGGATGGGTGTGGATTTGAAGAATAAAGGAAGTACGGAGATGACTGATAGTGGCTCCTGAAAAACATTTGCAAATTGCGGCACATCAAGTATCAGTGTCTAAACTTGGCTTCTATAGATGGAAGAATATATATACATATATTTTTTTTTCTAGTCAAAACCCAAACCACAAAGTCTTTTGTGAAAACTTGCTCTTTTCAACTTTTCAATCAATCAAAATATAAAAAATTGAATTTCAGCCTTTCTTTAGCTGATAGATAATGACTAGAAAAGTCAATCCGGTTAGATTATTTTGCACTGATTACTTTAAATATAGCTTAATTTAACATTATGAAAAGAGAAGGGCAACCCAAAATAGCTTTGAGTCCTCACTATTCCCAGGTATTTAGATTTGTAGAAAGTGGAGACCAGCGGTAAAAAAAAAAAAAAAGAAAAAATGCTGTTTTGCAAGTGAAAAACTCACAGTGAGACATATAAAGTAAATTTACTTCAATTTAATATGGATAATCATATGCAGGTCTAGAGTCTTTATATTTTATAGCTCTCCTTAATTCCACATCTTCCTACTGCCGACAGTACAGACATAAAACATTTCATCATAGTGTTTACGTTTTTTTTTTTTCCATAGAAAAAGGAAAGGAAAGGAAGAAAATCTCCTTCCTAATGGCCTATACTCTCCAAATTCCCAGCTATATTATTGACAATTGACAATCATAATTTCTGTGTTAGTGTTACAAAACTGCACTGATGTGACTGAGAATAAACAGAGACACTTACAATGGGAAGAGAAATACAACAAATTCAGCTGCATTTTTCAAGGTCTCATTTTAGAAATAAGTATCACTGATGAAATGAACATTTTACTGCTAAATATTTGTCATGCCCGCATTTAAATCACATTAATTTCCATGTCTTTGCTTTCAAAGAGCAAATGCCACTATCCCTTTGGAATTTAACATTTTCCTTGGCTTCCTTTAAGTATCACTGAGTGTAAGGTACATATGGTGGGGTGGGGCTTGGGTGTGTTCACACACCTGCACACACATATACACACAGAACCTACTGTATGTCACTAACCACCCCGGTTATCAAAAGTTAATGGACTCTGAAATTGATACAATCCCAATATTGCAGCTCATAAAAACCAGAGTGATATTTTATTTGTGACCTACATCATTCACATTTAAGAATCCAGAGGGAATTAGGACAACCTTCTGCATTTCACCTACATAAGCACTTTATTCATTGTACTGGATGATATCGTTTTTTACTTGCAGTAAAATATAAAAAATAAAATTTGCTATCTCAATCATTTCTAAGTGCATTGTTTGGTGGTGGTTAAGTACATTCGTGTTGCTGTGCACCAGTCCACAGAACTGTTTTTATCTTGTAAAACTGAAGCCATACATTCATTAAACAAGAAATTCCCATTTCTTCCTCTGCCCAGCCCTTGGCAACTATTATTTCCTATCTCTACCGATACCTCATCTAAGAAGAAACATATATTTGTCTTTTTGTGACATAATGCTTTCAACTTAATGCTCTCAAGCATTGTCCATATTCTAGCATGTGTCATAACTCCCCTGAAGCTGAATAATATTCTATTGTTTAATCATCCACTGATAAGACACTTGGGTTGCTTTTACCTTTTGGGATATTGTGAATAATGGTGCTATGACAATAAGGGTACAAATATTTTCTTGAGAACCACCTTTCAATTATTTTGTAAATATATATATATATATATATATATATATATATATATATATATATATCCAGAAGTGGAATTGCTAGAATGTGGTAAGGCTATTTTGTATTCATTAAGGACCCATCAGACTATTTTCCATAAGAGTCACACCATTTTACATTCTCACCAATAGGACACAAAAGTTCCAGTCTCTCCATGTCCTTGTCAACACTTGTTATTTTCTGTTTGTTGTTGTTTCGATAGTAGCCACCCAAATGTGTGTGAAATGATACAGGATTATGGTTTTTATTTGCATTTCCCTCATGATTAGCAATGTTGAGTATCTTCATGTACTTTTTGGCTTGGAGTGATACTTTTAGACTTACTGATAAATAAGACGACAAGGATAAAAAGCAAATTTTCTAATTTAGGATTTTGGAGTGCCGATCAAAAAATAGTACTAAGTATGTCCCCTATGCAAGGTTCTGGGTTAGGGATACAATTCATAAAAATAAATAAATAAAAGTAAAGGAAGAGCAAGTGTCTGCAGCGATGTGGTAGAGAAGAGAGGATGTGCACATAAGAGTGTAACGACTCCCCTGAGACCTCACGCTCCTCCCGAAAAGAAGTAACTTCCGTGCCATACCATTTCCAGCACAGGCATATTTTATGCTCTGTCTTTAATAAATGTTTGTTAACAAGTTAATAAACTCATTCTTTATATATGTGATCTTCAAAAACAAAAATTTCCGGTGCAGGTGTTTTATGCATTTTCTAAGCGATGAGCTTCACTGTGGATCAACATACACCATGCTCTCGTAAGTCTTCTGAAAACAGTTGCTTTTGAAGAGGTGTGAACTTTCCTTACTTCCCTTAAAAGGGTGTTAACTTCAAAAGGAGACCTGGTGAGTGTTAAAAAATTAACACATTTAAGTCAGTAGCCAAAATATCACCCCTGGATCTGTGAACCTGAAATTGAACTGGTAGACTGAGTTGACTCTAGTTTGGATGCCAAAAAAGTCATCACTCAGCACTAATCTGAACTGGGGAAAGTCTGCTCTTTCCTTGGCTTGGGGAGAGGGGAGGAGCTAGAGGATGGTGTTGCTAGCGGGGCATAAAAGCAGGAGGCAGCTAGTTATAAAGTCTTCTTCCAGACCCTTCTAACCCCTTAAACTTGCTTTAAAAGCTACTTTACTGCAGAGAATGTGCACTTTAGCTGGCTATCATCAAAAGAAACCTCTTTTTATTAAGAGTAGAATTGTTTATTTGTGGAGAAAATTGACTGAAATATCTTCACTGGGCCCTTTTCTTCCCTTCTTTCCTTATTTTTCATTGCACACAAACATAGATTTTTTTTGTCTGTTCTCTGTCACTTTGCCGGGCATCTACCAATATATTAACTAGACCTTGGTTCTCTCTGCAGTCCTTGTTTAGAAATGATCCTAACTACTAAATTTTGGCTAACAGTATAGCGAGTGCAGAAGTACTGCTGCCTGGCTCCACATCAGGGACTTCTAAGGCTGAAAGGAGGGCTGAAGGCTTCAGGCCTCCTAACCCCCACCCTACCCCATGCCTCTGGCATGGCTGCACTCAGCTGAGGCCATTACAAAGGCTTTTATGCCGTTCAGAGGCAGCGCATGACACTGCGGTTGTGAAATACTAGGCAACCTCAGGAGCAGAGGGAAAAATTGGTGTGTAACACAAGTACTGAAATTAAAAAAAAAGTTTCTGAAAGAGTTGAAGGCCTTGAGGCCATGACCCAGACTCCAGTTTTGCTAAAGCTGTAAAGCAGTAGGTAATGTATGAGTACTTCTAAAAGGGAGAGAACTGGTGGTCGAGTGGTCTTAGCCACTGCTGCAGAGCTCCAGCGGTCACGAGCAGTGTGATCCGAGAGTGCCTCACCTAGGAGATGCATTTCTAAAGCTGTCCACTTGCATTCACTCGGTTGTTCATTCTCGCATTCGGATTTATTAAGTAGTAACAGCGTATCAGGGACTTCGCTAGGTGCCAAGGATAAAGCGATTACCACAACCTATTCATTGAATTAAAGGTGTCACAGTCTAGTAAGGAAAGGCAGACATCTAAACAGGAATTAAAATGCAGGCTGGTAAGTGCGGCAATACCAGCAACGTTAGGCACAGAAACAAGCAGGAGAAAGAGAGCCTATCTGTTTCTCGGTGAGCTTTTTCTTCCTCATCTTCTTATCTGTCTCCTACTGTCTGTTTCTCCATTAGCATTCTACTGGCTCCTAGGCTCTTCCTTTCTCCATCCTCTCTGCTTTGGATTTAGAGCCTAGGGGGAAGACAGTGGAGGGATGTCTACTTTGTTTTACTTAATTTGTTAGTCTGTATTCATATTAATCCAGATCTTGCAATGTGTCCACTTTATAAATACTACACATGAATTCTGTTTTTGTCTTTCTACCACCCCGATAAGGTAGGTACTATTTTCCACCATTACTATATAAGTGAAGAACCTGCTGCACAAAGAGATTCCATAACTCTCCAAGGTGGTAGACTAAGTCGGGGGGCAGGGAGCGAGGTTGAAGCCAGGCTGTTGAGGTGCATGGCTCGTGTGCTCGGCAGTCCCCGCCGCAGTGGCTGACCTAATACGAACGTCTAGAAAAGTCCGTGCAGTCAGAGGAGCAGCAGGCCAAGGGCGGGCACTGAGGAACACACACGTTCAGCGGCTCATCAGGTAGAGCTGGCAGCAGAGGGTGGTGCCCGAGAGGGTGACAGGAAGGAAGAAGACAGCAGTGTCCTGCCACCTATGGAGGAGAGACCTTCGCATTATGAGGAAGGCGCTGAAGGGCTGGGAGCCGATGCGGGGACCTAAGTCCCAGGTGTTGTACCCACAGATTGGGTGAACTTGGAAAGGTCACTCGAGGCCCCTGAGCTGCTGTTTCCTCAGTATAAAACAGTGATAACTGTGCCACAGCTGTAATAAGGCTCATGTCAGAATAATCTTTCTGACCATCCTGAATATAATATTAAACATTCTGTAAACAACATGCCCATGATTATACCTTTCCACATGAAAATGATTTGGTTCAAATGCTAGTAAAAATCGCTCTTAAATTTCTTCATTTCTACCTTCCATATATACATATGAGTACTTATTTTATCTTCCTTTTAACATGTAAGAAAATAAACTAGTAGGATATAATCAATCAGTATGACTATTTAATACTCTAAACTATCAATTCAAAAATGTGTTAATTAACAGAGTTTTGAAATTTATTATATTTAAGAATATGTTCAATTTATGTTTTCTTCATAAAGGAAATTATACTTTAGAAAGGAAGTCTCTTTGTGAACAAATAACTATCATATAATATTGCATAACTGGAGGTCACTTTTTCCCTGCCTTTTACTCCAGGGGACATATCTGGAGATATTTCTGGCTGTTAAACCTGGGTGAAATGAAGGCATTAAAGTCAGTATAGAGATATCTGCGTATCTCATGTTTAAGGCAGCTCAATTCACAACAGCCAAGTTATGGAATCAGCCTAGGTGCTGGTCAACAGAGGACTGCATTAAAAATGTGGTATATATACACAATCGAGTAGTATTCAGCCATAAAGAAGAACTAAAATTATATCATTTTCAGGAAAATAGACGAAACTGGAGAAGACTGTGTTAAATGTAATAAGCCAGACTTGGAAAGACAACTATCATGTTTTCTCTCATATGTAGAATCTATGAAAGAAAAAGATGACCTTAAAGTAGAAGGGAAGAGAAGAGAAGAGGTGCTCAAGAGGAATTAGAGAAGAGGAATGGGATGAGAAAGGGAGAGTCAGGAAGGGTGAAAGGAGGTGGATATGATCAAATTAAATTCTATGCATGTATGAAAATGACACAATGAAACCTATTATCCTGTATGAGTAATATGTACTAAGAGAAGTAAAGTAAAATGTGAAAAAACTGAATGGAAGAGATGTTATTGATGTCTGTTGGGCAAAGGTCAAGGATACTCCAAATGTCCTACAGTGCGCGGTACAATGCCCTTCTCTTACTTTGCAAATGATGACCCAGCCCAAAACAACAGTGGTGTTAATGTTAGGAAATGCTACTGTAATACAGTGACTTAGAAGCTATAATTACAGATTAAAAAGATGAAATTAAAGAGAAAATTATAACATATTTCTTGAAAAATTAAGAAGTTCATTTGGATCTTGTGAAAAACATGCCAAAGATAATTCCCATTTCATTGAAAGTTCTTAAATGACATATGTGCTGGGACAGATACGCAAAGTTTTCAAAGCATTAAGCATAACTCAGCATTTTTGGGGAGGCACTTTGATGCAAAACTTAGACTCTTTTTACTCACTATATCTAATTACATGGCTGCACCATTAGCCAGGACTAAATCAAGAAAATCAGAACCATTCTAGATATTTTGAATAGAGAGAATTTAATATAAGGAATCAGTACCATAAATGGTGGCATTGCTGAGGAGCTAAAAAAGGGGAGGGTAAGGTAACTCAGAGATTAACAGGAAGCCCTGACTGCCTTGAGGGTCAGAGGAAGCACAGAGGAAGCTAGTGTTGTCAGATTTAAAAGCTGGAGAAGGCACCTGGGGATAGAATTGTGGTGGGGGAGACTTACGCGGAAGCTGGAGTGCAGGAAGAAGGTATGTCAGGGAAGAGCTAAAACGATGGAGGAAATACAACCCAGCCAGGGATGCCACATTCACAAGCGTGGGAGGGGATATCCTTGACCGCTCACTCTCTAGCTTTTCTTTCCACCTTTCAGGCTCCTTCTAGTCCCTTCCATTGGCTGTGACTGTCTTTTAATTAACTGTTGTGAGAACTTGGGAAATGTAGTTTGTTATGATACGATCAGAGAGTGGGGGAAGAGTGGTGAGTGAGCAGAAGGCAAATACCTGGCACTCACATCATTGCTAAGGAAATAGAGAAATACCTATTCCTTAAAAGGAAGCAAGGGGCCGGTGAGATAGCTCAGCGGCGTAAGCGCCTGCCTGGCAAGCCAAGGTCCTGAGTTCGACTCCCAGAACCCACATAAAAAGGAAAAAAAGGGCCAGTGAGATCACTCAGCAGCACAAGCGCCTGCTGGCAAGTGTAAGGTCCTGAGTTCAACACCCCAGTACCCACATAAAAAAAAAAGAAAAGGCAGAAAGGTGTGTCATTATCTAAACCATATTTTAAATAAATACTGTTTATTCAAATATGTAACAGATATGGCTGAGTCATTTTTAGCTTGATGAGTAATGACAAAGATCTCTGAAGTTTTCTCTGCAGCAATGGACATCAAAGACCTAAAGTTTTCTTCTACCTCCAAAGAAGGTGCATGTACAAGGCATTGAGCCATGAAACTGAATAATCATTTAGTTAATTAAAGAGAAGGTAGCCTTGTGGAGACATGTGGAGTGAAGTGTTCGGGTAACGCAGATCAATGAGATGTGTATGTCTGTAAATATACTTAAGTGCGGTTGCCATAATTTCTGTTATGTGCTGGAGACTGTCGATATCTAAGTATTCATGTTTGGGCACCTGCTGTTATGAGATTACATAGGAAAGCAAAAGTTGACATAACAAAAATCTTCACACAAACATCTTCACCAAAGTTGGTCCCAGGATTGCTTTCCAGGAAAGCCAGAGCTTCTATTGGTCAGTACGTGACTGGCCATCAAACACTGTACCGTACAATGCAAACACAATAAATATGTTATGGAGTGAAACCGGAAATATTGGGGAAAAAAGGGTTATGATGTTGGATAACTGAATAACTGACACAGTAAAAAACAAATGGCAGTTAAACCAGTTAATGAAGAGAAAATGATCAAAAAGAAAAAAAACCTATAAACAAAAATGATTTTATTATTTAGAAACTAGTAGAGGCTTCTAGGAGATCTGAAGATTCCCGAATATTTCCAAAAAGTTGTTTTTCCTGACCACATCATGGGTAAAATTTGAAACAAAAGTTGTCCGAACAGGCTATCATAACATTTGTTGGAAAATATCACCCCAAAAGTCAACAGTTTATTCATTCTTTTGAGAATAAAAACTAGTTGGAAATATAATGACATTATGTTTTATCAGGTAAAATAGTACACTTGTTTTCATGTATTTTAGATTCTTTTGAATCTAAATGATTTTCTTTTCACGATGGCCTCTGAAAAGTTGGTTCTCATTTTAAGCAGATTTCCTTTAGCAGCTTCCGCTTTTACAGAGCATCCTCCGGGAGGTGGCTCTGCTTGTCCTCTCTGGGCACCGGAGCATCACTGTTTTTGTCTGTGTCCCACCTTAGACACTGAGTCCCTGGAAGCAGTCAGGGACAGTGACACCGCAGTCACTTCAATATCACTGTAAATGCCATCTACAGCTTTTGTAGTGCACAGATTGGCACGAAAGCCAATTGCTATAGCTTTTAAGAAGCGAGAGAAATCGGAACAGATAATAGAGGACACAGACTCATAAAACGTTATGGCTGAAAGGGAACTTAAAATCATCCAGTGGCCATCATCCTCATTTTACAGTGGAGGAAACTGAACCGTCTAAAGGCGATAGCTTGCTGTGTCATGCCACTAGTTTGTGGCAGAGTTGTTGCTTGAAACTGGGTCTTGGGACTCCTGTCCAGAGCTTCCTTTCTAAATGACACTTGAGCATTGAGAGCAGTTGATGAACTCCGTGTAGCTGAAGCAGAAATTGTATACCTTAATGACTTCACAGGCACTGGCTTCTGGCTGCTGGTCAGAACTCTGCAGTCTGCAGGCGCAGGACTGCACAGTGGTAATGAACTCGGGCTCTGGAGCCAGACAGCCTGCGTTTTTAATGAGGCTCTGCCACTTTCTAGCTGAGTGACCTTGGGCAAGCTACCTAATCTCTCTGTGCTTCCATTTCTGAGTATTTTCGGAGTGCTTTCTCTGTGCCAGGGGAATAATAGCCTTACTTCAAAGGGTCTAAAATTAGCTAATATTTATGAATCTATTTAGAATATGGTGGCTCAGGGTAACCTTTTACCCTTTCCAATGTGAACCGGTAAGGAGCTTAGCAAGTCAACGCTGGGGGTCGTGGGGGTTGAGCAGTGACAATGGGTGGGAAAACAGTCTGTACCAGCTGACCACCTGGCCACCTGATAGCCTGAGGCCAGGGGAAGGCAGTCAGAGGCACCGAGGGACTGGATTCCTCTTCTTCCATTGGTTTGCTCTGTGTGGTTATCTGTGTAAGTTGAAAATGCATCAAACCTGTAATTTCTTCATGGTTTTTCTCTACTCTGAACTCTTTATTGCTTCTTTAAAGCCTGAGTTAAAAATTAATTCAGTTATAGTTAGAAGCCCAGAACTGGGTGAACCCAACCATATTCACTAGTCTGGTTTTCTGATAAAGAGCAGCCCATATTTGTTTGGCTAGGTAACAAAGTCTTCAAGAATTGAAGGGGTGGCAGCGAGTGACCCTGTTTGGCTGACCTAGATAAATCACCATTTAAAATACAGGCTACACCCATAGGCACACGTGCATACAGGCAAACACATCAGTTTGGATCCTCTCATCTCCCAGCCTCTGCTGCAGACAGATTTAAGTTCATTCATGCCACATCTCCTCACAAATTTTCCCAAAAATATACCAGTCACAGAGAATAGGTACCCAAGTCCAGCAGAATTAACACATTCTATTTGAATAAAAACATTTGTTAAATAAATCTAGCCTAATTTCTCTAAAGTCCAGATCTCATGCTAATTTGCATAGTTTATCAATCCTCTTCTTAAACCTTCCTGAGAAGTAGATTCTTCCATTTTACTTAGAATTCTTTTCAGGTTTCTCACAACAAGAAATGCTAGGATAAATCGGGCTGTTACAAAATGAGAATCCGAAGAAAACAAGCAATCTTACCAATGTGTGTCAGCTTCCCCTGCTCTGGTCAGTAAGATTTGGTAGGACTATATTTTATTCTTGTTTCAAAGGTGTTGAGAAAACATCCAACCTATTTTACTATCAGTCCTTTAATAGGGAGGGCATGGGGGAAGAGGGGACTCATCGCTGAAGGCTTCTTTTTTTTTTATTTTATTTTATAGAAAAAAGGTAAAATTGCATAACAAAATAATAGGAGAATAACAATAGTTAATACATTACATATTGTTATCTTTAAAGCAGTTGCTCAGGGTACAAGATATGGGCATAACATTTCTCCAATTGATATTAGCACAAACCTTCCTTTTTAATGAACTAAGAGACACTAATAGTATAACTGACTTGCTTTTTTCTCCATTTTCCCTTCTGTCCTTTCCCCTTTCACCCATCCTAGTTCCTTTTTCCTTTTGAACAATTTCTTCCTATTTCACAATGAAGGCTTCTTTTAGAGGATTCTTGAGTTTTGTGAAATTATCTTCTAAAAACCAGAAAAACAGAAGAAACAAGACACTACAATTGAATATCCAATGCAAATGGAATTAAACTGCAAAAAGCCCCAGGGAACAAGGAAAATTCAGTGAAACTTTTGTTTGCCTGTAAATATATCAGTCATTCTTTCGATATTATTGAGAGGCAATAAAATTGTGGGGTTAAGAGCCTGGGCTTTGGAGCCAGGTGTGTGTCGAGTCACATCCTGGTTCTGCCATTTATTAGCTGTGACACTTTAGGCAAGTTTCAAGCTTCTGTGAGCCTTTGTTTTAGCAAATGTAAAAAGGGGGTACTACAGGGCCTGCCTCATAGTGATATAAGGATTAGATAATGGAAACAGTATGCCTACCACTGTCTTGGAACCCTGTAAACATTAATTTTTCTTGTGTATTGCGTGACTACTATGTACAGGGAATGAATGCACCCAAGCTTCTAGTATCTTGGAGATATGCTGTGGTTGAGGAAATAGAAAATAGCCTACCTGCTCATAGAAAACTAACATGCTATACATCTTGTGATCACAAATAAAATTGATGCGATGTAAAGAAATAAAACAGAGATGGAATTGGATGGGGTTTTTGCTTTGTATAAAGAATTCAGGGTAGGTCTTTAAGATAACATGACATTTCAACAGAAACCTACAAAAAGTAGGGGAGTAAAACCTATAGACAAGTAGGTATCCAATGATATGGGCAGAGGGAGCCTTGCAAAGGTCTCACAGCAGGACAGTGTAGAGAATGCAAGAACAACCCCAAGAGGCCAGTGTGGGTCTAGCAGAGGGAGATCCAAAAGGGATGGAGCAGGACCAGAGAGGTCATTGTAGTGCATAAGGAGTTAACATTTGGTATTGATTGAGGTGGATATCAGGAAAGTGAGAAGTGCTGAGGTTCAGGTCTTGGAGTAGAGAATAGCCGGGGGCAAGCACAGAAGCAGACAGACCAGTTAGGAGGTTTTTGTAATAACTCAAGCAGGAGATGAAGAAAGCCTGGACTAAGGGGGGAAAGGAGGAGATGGTCTGACAGAATGAAATAGACCTAAAAGGTCTTGCTGGTGAATTTTATATGTGGCATGAAAGGAAGAGAGAGGTTAATGATAGTAACATCTTTAGTCTGTGGAAGAGAAATTCAGAGACTGCCTACTTTGGCACGGAGGCTATCTGGAGAGTGAAATTCCATGGCAGAAGGTGTCCTGTCTCAGTCCCCACCCTTTCCAATCCCTTCTCCATTTTTTAACATTGGAGTATTAACTGAAAAATAAAATATTCTAATTCCCAAGCTCCCTTATAGTTTCAAGTAACAATGTGACTGGGTTCTAGCAAGTAAGATGAAGGTAGACATGCCTGGCTGAATTACTGGAAACATAAGCCAAGGCGTAACCTCATAAGGGAAAGGCCTTTGTCCTCTGTGATTTGGCCTTTCCACATTTTTCCTGGGAAGTACACGAGTTGCGGCAGCCACCTGCGATGATGAGAACAATTATTCACTAACAAGATGAGAAGTGTGGGTCCTTGAGGTTGTAATAAACCAGTGGTTTCAGGTCTGGACAGAGTGCCATGCTCTAAAACATCTACTGTGTGTCATAAATAAGCCTGCCTGCTTAAGCACATGATAATCAAGTTTTTTCTCATCCACAGCTGAACACATTCTTACCTGATATTGAACATCCAAGTGGATGCTGCCAAGGAAGTTTGTCCTATAATCTGAAATAACAGGATATTGTCAGCATATAGATGATATTCAAAGCTGGGGGTCAGCCAGAGAAGACTCAGAAAAGCAGATGGAGAAGGGATAGTGATTGAGAGAGAAGCTGGTCCACGTGATATCCCAGGAGCCACCTGAAGAATTCATTTCAAAGAAGGAATGATCAGCTATGTCAGGTGTTAATGAAAGATAAAGTAAAAATGCATGGTGGATTTGGAAATATAGAGACCATTCGTGACTTTGACAACAGCACTTTAGGTTCAATGTGAAATAACTAGAATTTTTATTGGGTACAAACTGTGCCAAGACTCAGATAGCATCTGTACTTATCGGAAAAAAATCTAGTATACTACTTCCCTTTCATTAAAACAAAGAATCAACCAACTGATGAAACAATGGTTTTCACTGATGAAAGTTCAAGAAGTAAGGATAGCGGTGGTGATTATCTTTTTCTCCAAGTAATACTAACATTTTAAGTCTTTTTATCTGGTTATAAACCTTGGAAGAAGGCATGTAAGTAGTATAGTGGGTTAAAAAGAGAATGGAGTTGAGACAAGAAGAACTGAGTGCCAATCCTTCTCTACCTTACTAGTCAGGGTTTTCCAGAGATACAGAACTAAATATAGATAGCTGACAGATAACTAGATAGCTGAATTATAAGGTGTTGGCTCATGCAATAATGGAGGCTGAGAAATCCCACAATCTATAATGAGAAATCTGGAGTCCCAGGAAAGCTCGTGATGTAATTCGAAAACCTAGGAGCCAGTGAGCTGATGATCTAGATTTCATTTCAAGTCTAAAGGCTTGAGAACCAGGAAAGTAGGCGCAGAAGGTCGATGTCCCAGTGTTGTCAGGGTTTACAAGAAAAAAGATTAAATACAGGGCACATAATTTATAGGATTATTTCATAATATTCACCCAAACAGTCAAATGCAGAAGAGTGCAGGAGATCTGTCCATGCCCTGGAGACCCAAAGAATCCAGCTGAGGGCCTGGATCCCATGGCAATGTCCTGCACGAGTCCAGCTGAAGACCTAGAGCCCATGGCAATGTCCTCCATAAGGCAAGCTGGAGGCCTAGAGCCCACGGTGATGTCTCATGCAAGTCTGTACCAAGAATCTGCACTGGGAAGGCCCAAAGGTCAGTGATGGAAACTAGAAAGTCTGTGCCAGTGGGATGAAGGATCTGTGCCAGCAGGCAGAGGGATCTGCACTGGATCCAGGAAGCGACGCTCAAGATAAGGACCAGAGCTCCCCCAAAGAGACTGCAGCCATCCTCAGCAACAGTGCAGACTTGAGCTCCTCCAATGGTGAGAACAGCCAAGTTCATATCAGGAAAGCCAGAGTGACAAGCTTCTCCAGGAGAATCAACAGCACACCATCTTCCCCTCCAGTTCTCCATTTAGGCTGTTGGCAACAATCCTCAGGTGGGCCTTCCACACCCAGCACCATGCTAATTAAGTTCAGCTGGGTGTTACAAGTTGACCATTAGTTAATTCACCACACCCAGCTTAAGTAAGCAAACAGAAAAAACTCAACCTTCCTCTCCCTTTTTGCTCTATTCAGGTCCTCAGTAGATTCCATAACGGCCATCCACACTGTGTGTATGTGTGTGTTTCCAGGTGTTTACAGGAATCTGCTTCATTGAGTCCACTAGTTCAAATGTTAATCTCTTCCAGAAATACCCTCATGGACATACCAAAAAATAATGTTTAACCAGGTATCTGGGTCGGATATATACAATTAGCCTTTACACTCATCACCTCTAATTGTATGCTCTGATCCTAAATGGGTCATTGAACCAACCTGCTCTCATGTCCCTCCTTTCTATAATACACTGGACTTCTCCCTAAGATTTCCTGCCAGTTTTAATCCTCTGACTTCTAGACTAATTGATAAATATTTACAAGTGTACAGTACTTAAAGGAGCATCTAGCGTATCGTAGACATTTAAGAAATAAGTTTAATGAAAAGTGAGTGTACATATTTAGAGACGCTGCCATTGTTGTGACAGTGTCATTGTCACCGATTGGCAGACATATTCACATGGATGTGTTAGGAGACAGCGACACAGGGTTAGGGGACTGGACTCATCCGTGTTGGCAAGCAGTGAAGCCATGGTCAGATCTCATAACTCAAAATCAGTTACGAATTTTGTCTGAATTTCAAAATAGAAAATGTAAAACCTTTCTGTCCACAAAAATGCCTTTCCTTTTGTACATTTATAATCATGTAGATAGATAGTAGCCAATCAAAATAGCCAAGACTCCTAGACTAATAGGTCTGAACTTCAGAGACCAAGGAAAAGAACATATATACCTCACATGTGGGGAGCTAACTGGTCTGGATACTAGAACATCATTTAAAAATAGCTCACTGAGTCCTTTTATTATAAGCAAGAATAACATCATTCATGGAGAAAATCTTTTTTTGAAGGTTTATTTATTTGATTCCTCAAAGTAAAAATGCCCCAAATTCCCACACAAGCAGAAACTTAGTTAAGCTGCTTGGTTCTGTCGAGTATGCAAATATCACAACCCAGTCTTATGTTAGCTTGAAAAGATAATGTCATGCAGAAAATTAAGACCATCTGATGAAATCATGTTATGAAATGTGGCTTGAGAGAGCAGCATTTTGTATGTTACGATTTGATGTATTTTCACACCAAAACTGAAATGAACAGGCAAGGAGCCTCAATTAATGCAAAATTTGAAAATTTGAGATAAATTACAAGGTGTTTACTAAAAGAACAGAGAGGAGGGGGACATCTTAAACACTGTCTTGTCATATCAGCCTTGATTTTATGTAATGCGTCTAAGGACCTGAATGCCTTAGCTTTTCATTTAAAGTTTTGAACTTAATCTGATGGCAGTTTGGATATAATAATGATGCATTTATTGTTAATTTCCTTAAAGCCTTCCTAACAATGTAGACCATTATCACCCCAAATACCTTCTGTGTTTGAAGGGATTTCCATATTCCACAGTGCACAAAAGTGGACTCCAAAGCAAGGCTTAAGAGGAATATATGAGAAGCAAGAATATATTTCCTTAGTAACTAGCTCATCTTTTTTTCCTTTCTGCAGAACTGTTTTCCAGAAGATGAGGAGACTTGACAGGACTTTATTGGTTCATAAATTAAGTTCGTAGATTTACAATCATTACTTGGAATGCCAGGAACTCTTTTTAGGAACTTATGCTCAAAAGAGAAAAATAATGCTTAACTCAGAATATGAAATTGACACTACCGTACACCTAGATGACAGTGGGCTAGCTTGTCTGTCTCCTATCGACTTGATCCCATCTGCGACTGACACAGTTATTTTTGGCCAGTGGGAATAGTTTTGTTTTTGTTTTTGTCTTTTTGAGACAGGGTTTCACTATGCCGTTCAGGCTGGCTATGAACTCATTTTGTAGCCCAGGCTGACCTCAAACTTGCAGTGATCCTCCTGCCTCAGCCTCCTGAGTGGAGTGCTAGAATTACAGGCATGTGCCACAACATCTGCCAGAGGGAATTTTTAAACAGATATTCATGATTACATTTTCTTTCTAGTGTAAATGAATAAACAATAAACTGTCATTAGCCAGATGATCACTGAGAAGTAGTCAAAATTGTTGGTTTCCTTAGGAGGCTATAATGAAGTTGAGAGGTCAAATGAACGCCATACAAGAGTCTAAAATATCCATGACTTCCTGTTAACCAGCAAATCTAATCCAGGAGTGAAGAAAGATTGGTTAATATCTGCATGTCTTTTTCCTCCCCACCCCCGTGCAAAAATATATGCAGTCCAACTGATGGAGATCGATAGCCACATCCCGAGAGGATCTCTGGGCTCAGGGTTGGTGGGAGAGGTGTTTCGCGAAGTGCACAAGCGAAGGAGATTGCTCTACACTGATGAGCAGCAGAGGAAAATTCTTACTCCTGTCTCCTGGATCAGAACTCGGCCTGTTTGACTTGTTGCATTCATGAACAGGAGAACCATAAAATTCTCCAGCCCTTTCAGGAGGAAGAGTATCAAACGATAGATACTTCAAGCCAGAATACTGCATTCTGTAGAAAAACATAGGCTACTAATCACGAAGGAGCTGCCTATTTGGCCAAAACAAACTTGGGCCCCATTTTCTTGTGATCCAAGCAAGCAAATAAAAAAGAATTTTTAAAGTAGGATTGGAGCTAATTATAGGAGGCAGAGAGTAGGTAAAAGAGCTCCTTGTTCAGAAGCATCCACATATTTTCCTGAGATGAAGAGCAAATATTTTGTTTAAATAGCAAGCAATTTTCTATAAAAGTGCTACTGCTTGGAAATGCTCTTTATGATTCATTGCTGCCTTTTAACCTGAAAAAAATATTAATAACTGAGGAGCCCTTGTTGGTATCTTTATTATGCTTAAACCCAAATAGCCATAGTATTATAACTGGTGTGGCCACATTCAATATTTTTCTTTCATGAATGCAGCATGGGCTTATTAAGAGACCAGAAAATAAAAATAGAGGCAACCTTCCAGGCCTTAGTTTTACGTGAGATGCCATCGCGTAATAAGGCAGCTAAGTTTCAGAAGTTGGGGTGAAGCCACAGAGAATCTTGCCACATTTTCCCCTTCCTACCAGAAAGAGCACTTTTCTGTGCAAGGATTCATGTCATCATTCAGCGGTTTCTTCTGGCAAAGCCAGAATCCAGAACAGAATTTCAGTGAGAAAGAAACCAATAAATTAGATCTCTTTGTGAGCAATTTGCCGTTAGTTCTATTCTCCCTGCCTATTAAGAATCTTTATTTACTTCACCAAGAGATTTCTACTGACAAGTCCATCCATTTACCGCTAGCCTAGGTAAAATGATAATAAACAAAATGTCAAAAAATGTATTCATGGGACCTTCCCCATCCCCACCGCCTCCCCTTCTCCTTGGTCATCAGGCTGTTGTTCCAGGATGATGGAAGCTATGAAGTTTAAACCTGACACACTGACGGAGGTGCTTAGTGTCTTTAATTCATCATATTTTTATAACTATGCCTGTATATTACATGTGTTAATGACATATATGGTACAGTTATAAAGAAGGCGAATATCTAACTTACCTTACTGATCTGGCTAATAGTCCTGTTTCTGGGATGGGAGGTTGGATAGAAGCATACTGGGGGAAGGAAATTTTCCATTTTATGCTTATGGATGATTTCCAGAGGAACCTTTTGTTTTCAAGAATCTTTTGAGTACTTTGGGTGAAAGGCAAATGCTGCACAGTTCTCTCACATAACTCCAACGGAGACACCTATAATACAAAACGGAGATCCCCGAGGGCACCGTTATACATTTATTATAAAGCAAAGATTAAAACAATTTTATGGAAATTAAAGATAATACGGAACATTTGTCTCTCTCTCAGTCAAAAAGTAACATGAAGCAGTTCAACAAACAGCTCCAGGCACTCCGCGCGGGATGATGGAATGGCTGGGTCTGAGGGGACAGGCGGCCGGCTGCAGGCGGTGAGGTGTGGGCATCTTGCTGGTGCTTGGCAACTGTGTTCTGGTGAAAAATGATCCACTTGCAAAATCAGGCCAATGGGCGAGTCCAGGGGTACTTCGGTGGTTTGCCCTCCTGAAATCTATCTCATCAGGACAGGATGCGAACAGCAGGGGGGGGCCGGAGGGGTGCTCCGGAGAGCTTTTTAGGTCTTGTCTGCTCTGGAGTGTGCATGTGTGTTGGTGGGGGGAAGATTAAGTCTGTTCTGTTTCTACTTGATTCACAGGCTCACTGGACAAAAAATGTACAAAAGCCCTGAAAATTTGCAAGAACTCCAAGCCGGTAGCATTTCCATTTTATATATAAGAGAATCTTATTACCAAAACAGTGGTTGTCAGAAAAGAGTAAAACATCTGTGTTCAGCAAGAGCTGTACTCAACTTCATTTACACCCAGGGGTCTGATTTGACCTCTAGTGTGCTGAATTTATGTTAAAAAAAAAAAAAAAAAAAAAAAAAAAAGGGCTTTTAAATTGGGTTTGTTTTATTTTGATCCTCTGTCTGGGTATTTCCTTCATACCTCCCAGGCAGTTGCTCTCATGGATAAGCTTATATTTTTGTTAATAAAAAAATGCAATTGGTGCTAATCTAGACTTCCATCGTGGTTGTTCAAGCTTTCCAATGTTAATACCACTCCCAAAGAAAGGATCATCAAAAGAGTTCAGGCGACGTGGTTTTGCGGTCAAGGCAGTGAGCCATATTCAGAAATGTCTGCTTTCCATTCCCTGGTCCACTGCTGGGTAACTATGTGACATTTATAAGTTAATTGTTTCTTCCAGTCTTCATTTCTCTAGCTGTAAAAGGCTACTCTTTATTTACTTATTTAATGTGAGTCTGGGGAGGACAGTGATTTATGGAGTGAACTAGTTAAGAGATATTGGGCTCTTGATCTGACTGACCTGGGTAGGGATTGCTCTTTGCTACTCACTAGCTCCATAACTTTGTAGAAGTTACCAACTTTAACTCCTGTTTATATCTAGAAATGTATATGTCATTACTGTGAAGCTTAACTGACATAATGTGTGTATACAAAGTGTGTTAAGAGAAGGACTGGCACACAGCACTCAATAAATGTACAGGTTTTATAAATAATAATAATAGCTAAATGTTGTTAGGACTCCACACAAATAATTAACTAAAGAGGAAGCATTATCATATAATTATTATTCATAAATAATAATAGCAACATTTATATACAGATTTTTATGAGCTCTACACAGCAATGAATTTTAATGGCAGATCACAGGCACTGTACTTCAACTTCCCTTTCAAACTGTATGACTTTTTCTTATAGTGGCATAATGTAGTACAGACGCTTGAAACACCTCCAATTTTAATTCTCCTCCCCCATTGCCTCCTGCTTCGTGCTCTCTAATGAAAAGTAAAGGTTAAGGGCAATCTGTTTAAGGATAAAGCTTACTAGCCAGAGCAAGCCAGGTGATGGCGCAGGGCTCAGAGAGCGAAGTGAGCAGGAAGGGAGACATAAGAAACTTATGAAACACACAGAAAGTGGCTGCTCTTTCACATGAAAAATACCCTAGGGGAAAAAACGCAGCACCAAAAATAGCAGAAGAAATATTTTCAAGCACTTGTCATGTGCTTCCTTTTACCCTATCCAAGGGGAACTATGCTCCTCTAAATGGATGGATGTGTTTAGTACAGTAAATACAAAAGCTCTCTTGTTATAATTCATTAAAAAAAGTAAAGGTAAAAGAGATTTCTTTTATAATCACAAAAAAGACACAGAAGCCAGGGCTTCCTGGGTAATAACACACATCAAGTGGTATTATAGGGACAAGGCCTTCATTATTAGCTAATAACATGCACCCCGCAGTGTCACTGCTTAATTATGGTTTCTCAAATATTTTGGCAATAAAGGAACCACAATATACTTTCAAACACATATTGATGTACAGCCAAACAATATAGTTGTTTCTTATCTATTAATGAGGCTGAGACCTATGCCTTTAAAGGGATCAAAACTAAATTCTTGGGTATATTTTGCCATTTAAATATTTTTGAATATATGAATTCATCAGGATTTAGGGATTAGGTAACTGCCGTCTATACAAAAAAATCTGCAAAAATTTTCATTACTTTTTTATTAGTTGGCAGCAAATACTCTAACTGTGAACTTTTATGAAGCTATAAACATAAAGGACCTTCTGATACTGGTACGATGATAATTCTAAATTTCCTCTTTGCAGCTGTGGTTGATCCCCCCTATTTGGTACAGTCTATTTTTTTGTGACTTAACAGAAGAAAGTTGGCTCACTACTGTATTGCCTTTGAGCAGTTTCTTGGGAAGTTCTTGAATTAAATCCACATGGAAACCCAATTCCCCTCTCCACCTTTCCCTTAAGGTGGTTATAAAATGTCAGTAGAAAGCAAAGCTGTTTATTTTACTTAGCGTTGGATTCTGTTAGTAAATGAGTTTCTGGTGGGGCTTATGTGCAAACCACATCTTTCAATCAGTTTCTTTACATTACTAAATGTGTATTAAATTGTGCCATAAATATTAATTTAGAATTCAGAAGTTCAGATTTCATTTAAGTCCTTGTGAATAAGCATAGAGAGAAACTGTTTAACAAGTTCTAGATTCACATTCTAGCTTCACTAGCAAAACTTTGCTTAACTTTTGCAAGTAGCAGGTGAAAACAACTGTGCTGTCTTCCCAGTGGGCTGACTTCTTACCCAGCCGAGACCTGTAGCCTGGCTTTAAAGCAACAGGTTAGAGATCTACGCAAAGAGAGTGTGGTGATCCTGGCGGGGCAGCTTTCCTCTCGAAATCCAGGAGATGGTGTGCACGAGGCAGGCCCTGGCTGCTGGGCCATGTCTAATGCTTCTAGAGTTGGGCAGTTTCCAAATGTGATGGAACAAAGAGCTACACTGGGAGGTGGCAAAGTGAGAGGATACAGGGAGGTAGGCTAATCAGAGATAATATGGCTTCTCTAAACTGAGCAATAGGGGTTATCTCTTATGCAATCAAGCTTTGTTTTAGGGTTGAAAGAGAAAGAGGCCCTCATGAGGCCCTCAGCCACTCCGTCTACCGATCTCTAGAACTATATGCTTTGAAGAATATTGCAAAATGTACCATAGGCAGACAAGCACTAGTGCGTGCGTAGGGCATGAAGACAAAGACATCAATTGCATTTCCTTTTCATTTGACTTACTTTAACTGTGGCAACAGCTGATCTTTTAAAATTTAAGTTTTAAAAGAAGGGCAGTGGTGTCAACAGAAATTGCAGATTGGATGGTAAAAAGCACCTACTCTCCCTTCTTCGTTTTCTTTCCCCTATAGCCCTGGGCCTGCTGGCCCTATGTAAAGCGGTAGAAGTGTATCCATTGTTCTGGGACTTTGGGGGATGAATGTACACATTCTCTCATTAAAGAAGTACAGGATACATCTTTTCTATAGTGAGAAGCCATTTTATTTTCTTATGAAGTCTCATGATGCTCTACAAATGTGTTTTAAAATCTGCATTATTAGTCATAACCACAGCTGTAACCTTTGCAAATACATTGGAAATAATTAAATGTATTGATATGAAATATAATGGTCTTTGAGATAATCCCTGGCTTTTGCTTCACTTAACGCTGGTATTAACTCTGCTGTTTCTCAAGATCTTGGAGCCCACACATTTGTAACCACTGAGCTTCTCGAATAATCCAGAGGTGGTTGGAAGACACTTGTTTTGATCTTTCATGCAATGGGTCTTAACAGAGTGGATCTTTGGGTGTCATCTGGGCTCTGCCTGCCAGTATCATCCTTTCCTCTCAGGGCTTAAAGCAGACACTGCTCGGATTATAAAATAATCTCCAGGTAGCAACCAGTGTGTGATGGGCAAGCGAGTTTCCTAACCACATGGATAACTCTACCACTTTTGTGTCATTAGCTTGGAGGTTTGTGGTATTTCTTACATTAATGATGTGCCTCCACTCAAAAAATTACATTAGGAATAGGGTTAACAATCTGAGCAGTAAGCTAGAAAATCGGTTATGTGTGGTGATAAATTTCTCCTTGTTTTTTCTCCTATGCAGATGCTCCAAGGCTTTTGTTTGAATGATACATTTGACTCAAACAGTAAATCTGTAACATCTAGTGGAAAACAGTGGAAGGTAGTGGTTATGAGAATGGGCTTTGAAGTCACATTTGGGTTTAAGTAAATATTTCAATACTTACCAGCTATATGAACTTGGTCAGGTAACTCAAACTCTCTCCAAGTCTTGGTTTTTATCACTCCTAAAGGAGCAATAATACTTATACCTATAAGTTAGTGATTATTAAATAATAAAATTATGTAAAGGCTTAGTACAATTGATGGTGCATAATAGGGCTCTAAATTTGTAGTAACACTTGCAAGTATCTTGTGACAGGCTGCAAGAAAGGGATTCAGGGGCCGGTGAGATGGCTCAGCAGCGTAAGCGCCTGCCTTGCAAGCGCGAGGGCCCGAGTTCGACTCCCGGATCCCACATACGAAAAAGGGGCTGGTGATATCGCTCAGCGGCACGGGCGCCTGTTGGCGCACGAGGTCCTGAGGTCGACCCCCCGGTACCCACAAAAAAAAAAAAAAAAAAAAGAAAGGGATTCAGGGAAACACTGCTGAGTAGTTTAATTCCTTTTGGATTTTTCTTTGGAAATCCAGCTGGCTCCACCCTCGCTATGCAGGTTCTGTGTGCAACTCAGGTCTTGGTGCTCACATGTACTATCCAGGACATGGGGACAAAGAGCGACACACTGGACCTGTGACTGACAAGGAGACTGACTGTAACGGAGGCAACAGAGTGCAGTTGGGTACAGTGGGGACACTGGAAAGGAGGAAAATGAAAAACAAATTAACAAGAGGACATGACAAAGAACTGAGGCCCAGAGAGGAATATTGGGGGAAAATCTGAAGGACATTTAGGGGTCTAGATGAAGAGTTCAAATTCCTGCAGCAAGGCACTAACTTGAAAAGGCTTTTAGCCTTGCAACTGAGTCAATATCAATGCTAGAATCTGAATTGTCATTAGGAGCTGAGGTGTACCTTATATTTAGGCCTCCAGTTTTATAGTTCTGTAGTTACCCCTTAATAAAAATGACACCATTACTAAGATTCATAATAATGAAAACAAATATTTACTGGGTTCTTGCCATGTGCCAGGCTTGCCAACATGCATGCGCTCATTTAACCTTCACAATACCTCTTTGAAGCAGGTAGTTTTTTACTATTGCCATTTTACAAACGAGAAGACTGTGGCTCAGGAGAATGGTGGCTTGTTCAAGGTCATACAAAGCATAAATGGCAGACCTTAGATAAACCCAGATCTTAGACAAATCCAGATTTTAGACAAATCCCAAGCCTGAGTTCTTAACAAGGGTGATATGTGTGATTGCACAGGAAGAGCACTGTAAAATTCCTCATGCTTGCTTTCATTCAAGATGCTAGGTAAACAGAGAAAGCTTGGAGCTGTGTAATGCAGAAGCCCCAGTTATTAATCTCTACTCTGTAACTCAATTTAATGTCCCTAACCTGTCCCTTCAAGTGCGCAGGAAAAGCCTTATATCTTACTGTCTTCAATCTGAAGAAGACTTTTTGGCCTCTAACTTTCCTGTGCATGTTTCTCAAAAATACCAAATTCATGTCTATAAACATGTTTCCAATGTAGGCAATAGCTAAACAAATCAAGATTACCACTAAAGATTCTACTTAAAATAAATCAGTGTCAATCAAGCAGTTTTAAATAATGCCTAGGCTCTTCCGGTCTAAATCAGAATCACTTCAAAAGTGTGAAATCCTGTACTAATTTAAAGGGAGAAGAAAGGGTGTTTTCAAAACAACTCTCCATATTGAGAATTGGCATCACCAAATTAATAAACTATGTCACTTCTGTCCAACAGCTTTGATCTGTTAAAACAGATTTTGATCTCCTGTTTGTCCAGGTAAATAAAAACTTGATTTGTAGTAAAGCGGTATCTATCTTCCCAAATGCAGTCTGTAGAATGGATTTTTGCACAGGAAAGTCAAACTTCAAATCCTAGGAATCTGGCTGAAGTTTGGAAGTGTTAAAAAATATTTTTTTATTTTTTATATGGTCAAAGCTAAAGGGCGGACTGGAAGGAAGTTAGAGGCTGAAGTGACAGATTCACTGTCCGGAAAATTGATCAGTGGAACAGAAGCACCTGCCATTTTCCTACCAGAGAGGAAGACTCTAGAACTAGAGAATCAATTTCTTGGCTGGCCAACTCCATCCTCATATCACAATTATTATGTCGAGGATTATTGTTGGTGTTTGATTTGACAACACTGCTTTGCAGAAACAACAAAAGCCTTTTTTGAATTATTACACTCTGATAGAAGTAAGCTTTCTACTTACCAAGTTTCCCTCATTTTCTTCTGAAATTTCTCCCTCTCTTATCTTCTTATCCTGCATCTGCTTGGTCTTCTTTCTTGTTGACACACGTACCTATTCTTTACACATATGTTCCATCTGCTTCTCAAACTCGATAGTATTTCTTTTCTCCAAAAATTCTGGAGATTATTATTTTCCCATTAGAGCAGAACACCAGGACAGAGAGAACGGTTTAGTATTCCAGGGTTCCATAAACAGCCCCAGTGACTGCTCAGATTTAAACGACCTCACACATAATTTTAGCAAATGGAGATTTGCATTAAATGGTTCCAACAGGTGTATGATTATAAAAAGAATGTCATATTTTTTGTGGAAATTAATACTAGAATATAAGTTCTACTATTACTGCTTAGCAGCAAATGGTTCAAGTAGTACAATAATATAGCAGGCTCATTGAGCCAATTAATCCATTAGAGGAAAATTCCATTTATTTGAAAAAAATAGAGTTTTAGCTTAAAGAGGAACTGTGGATAACAATCCTAAGTGGAATTCATCTTAGCAAGTTACATAACTTAAAGTCCAGCTGTAGAAGGCAAAGAAGGATATTGAGAAAACAAAACTGCTATTTTTAATACTATCTGTCTTTTTGAGGGATACTAAAACTTTATGTCACTGACACTAATTATTTTGGCATCTTATTGGCAGTCACAATTGGACAAAATGTGGAAGTATGTAAGTACAAAATAAGTTCTTGGCTTCATTTCTTCATCCCTACATACTTCAGGGTTTTATTTATGGCTAAATTGGAGCTGGATGTCAAATCTGGGCCCCTCAGAAGAAAATCTTAATAATTAACTGGCAAAACTGAACATGATCGCTTTTGACACACCTACACTGGTAATTATTGCTTTGAGGCCATTTACTAATGAAATTAATGTATTCATTGCCCTAACAAATTAGCATAACTCATACATAATGCCTCACATTTCAAGACCTTGCTAGAAAAACAACACTTACTACTGCAGAATGAAATGGCAAGGACATTACACAGAGACAGTCTTCACTGAATTACTACGTGTAAAAAAACCACAATGGCTAAGTGTTCGTTACAATGCAAAATGTAAACACAATGTGAGTATTAAGCCATTAATAGTGTAGTCAAGAGGGTACAATTGATGATTATCTTTGCACTTCAAATAGGTAGATATTACAATAGCAGTAACCATGGAATCTAATTAACTGGCTACTTTTAGAACTACAAAGTATGAAAAGAATGCTCTGAAGACAGCCTCGGCTTCCACAGTGACAAAGAATATTGTTCAGCTGTTGCCACTTGTGCACATTTCTTACTAACTCAACTCAATGGCACGCTAATTAAATAGTGCCCCCTGCCCCAGCAGCAAGAGGGTTAAAAAGCGGTGGGTAAACATCTTAGTAGCTACCTGTTATAATTAAAGGGGAAAAATGTGAAAACTCTCTCAGTCTAAGTTTAATGTGTTAGTATAAGGAGATAATTTTGCTTTTTTCCTCTGTGAGCTTTTCACTTCTAGTGACAAAGAATAACTATAATTCCAGCAGAGTAGCAAGAAGAATAAAAAAAAAAAACTTAAAACTATAGTTTCTTTGACAAACTGTGACTTAAAGACATCTTCCCAAGCATACAAAGATAGTAAAAGTTGATGAAGTTTTCAATATTCCCGCCTTAGACCAACTTTAAGGGAATTATGCCCTGAAATTCTTACACACTTGATTGGAATGGTGCTTAAGATAAGTGTGCCTGGGCCGGTGAGATGGCTCAGCGGCGTAAGCGCCTGCCTGGCAAGCACGAGGGCCTGAGTTCCACTCGTGAAACCCACATACGAAAAAGGGGCCGGTGATATCGCTCAGCGGCACGGGCGCCTGCTGGTGCGTGAGGTCCTGAGGTCGACCCCCGGTACCCACGCAAAAAAAAAAGATGCATGTGCCTTGGACACACACACACACACACACACACAAGCACACACATACACACAGCAGTCAGAAATTACTGGACAGTTGAGGTTTGGGCTTGACTTATGCTCAATAAAATGATGTCTATTACAAAAACAGTTGCATTCGCGACTTCCTTCCATTCACAAATATTGGCCTCTATTTAGTACTGTACCTAGAAACATGTACTTCATCAAAATTCAGGGCAAAAATGAGAGAACTCAAGGGTTGATAACAACTGGAGGCTTAATTCTCCATGGATGGAAGGAGGGCTGTCATATAAACCAGCTTTCTCACATTTGAAGGAGGGAAATAAGTATTTGCGTATTTATACAAATTGTCCAAGATATCATTGTAGCTTTGGTCAGCTGAAGCTTCTGGCTTTTCTGACCTTAGTTCCAGAAATCTTTTCTTTACATTGATGAGAGAGTGAATGGATAAGCTTCATGGACAGAAATTATGGGGGTCTCCTTGCTTTGTTGAAGAGAAGAAACCGCTGAGAAGTATATTTTAGGACCAGCGGTTTCATTAAAATGTCCTTAAAAACATATTTTCAAATATTGTTAAGCCTGAAAAGTCATAAATCCTGAAATGTAGGCAAGGATTCAGCTGTAAAGAATCCGCTCCTTAGAAACCCAGGCTCCAACCTTGACTTCTGTGTCTCCCCATAGCATTCTAAGGGGGAGGAAATACCTTCCTTCATCAAATATGCACAAAGAGCCGGGAAATAACAAAATCCTGTTTAGTTGTTTGTTAATTAAATCTATCATAATGCCGAAGTGAATTTTCACTAAATTGACAAATCATACACACACATAACACACATATGCATGCACATATATTTGTGTTTGTTTTGTATTGTAAGCATCAAGCCTTAAGGTTGCTCACAAACAGATTCTTGGGAAAATCAAATCAAATAGAAATAGAATGAAGACTAAAATGGTGAAAGTACTGTATTACATGTCTGTTACACCACTACAGGATTGCAGTTGAGTTTGACAGCTGGTTTCTATTTAATTCTCACACAAGAGGCCTTGTATTTTTATAATTTCTATAACCCTCTCTGAACATGGCTATGATCTAGCACAGTATGTTTATCTCAATTCCCTGTACCTTAATCTTTGCCTTCCTTCCTTCCTTCCTTCTTCTCTCTCTTCCTCCTTCCTTCTTTCCCTTCCCCCTTTGCTCTCTCCCCCTTCCTCCCTTTCTTCCTTTCCTTTGAAGTTATTTCCAAACCTTATACACCTCACTGACTGTCCTGCAAAAATGGCCAACTAATGGTGATAAAACTTTCAGTGTGTTACTCTGCACCAGTGAGCCTTTTGCTCCTTTATTCATGGTACATGTTGGAAATGGAGTTTTTAAGACACTTGGAGATGGGCCATACTAACTTTGTGTTCTTTCTGTTCCCTTGTGAGGCCAAAAAGGGCATTAATAAAGTGCCATGAAAAACAGCAGGCACACTTGCACAGCACATCTCAGTTCATGTATGGTAAAGGAATCTCTGGTGAGAGATTTTGCTGCTATTACAAGAGACAGTCAAAGTAGGCCCAGTGACAGATATGAAATCCCAAGATGCAGCAAATGTGCTTTTTTTATGTATAGAATATGGACTTGCACCAAATGAAATGTTGGCTAAAGTTCAGTTCTAGGAATATTTCAATACTCTAAGAATAATTTAAGTTCCATCAATTTAGAAAACATGTAGATTTGATACTAATTCTAATTTACAGCCAATACTATTATTAACAAATCCAGTCATAATAGCTACCAGTGTTGAGTGGTCTGTGCCAGGCCACCTGTGCTAGGAATCATCATAATATTATTATATTATCTATAATAATAGTCATAATGATAAGAATATGAATACTTACTGCTTATCATTTGTATGTCTCTCGTGGTAGATCCTACTCTACATGTTTAGTTTTAATCTTATGTAGACTTCACAGTAATTCAATAAAATCGGTTTTATTACACCCATTTTAGAGGAGAGATGAAGGAACAGAGAGGATAAGTAATTAACTAAGGACACAGATCTGGTAAGTGGAGAAGCCAAATGAACCCCGACAGAGTGCCTCTCCAGTCCCCTTTCTAATGATATAATGTTCACTGCTCCAAACTTACTGGCTTATATAACAAGGAGCAGAGCCTAGAAGTGGAGGCCGGTCTGGCAGAATATTGTAGGTTTGCACGTCAAGCTCTGGCCTTGCTTTGAGGTTGTTGTCCTTGGTTTTTCCTCTACCAAGAGCTCTGCTTCCCTGACTTTCCCCAGGGCTTGCTGTTATCGTGTGGTCCCAGGTTGATGGGGCCCCTCTCAGGGAGCCTGATCTAAAGATGTTGCACCAACTCACCTTCTTTACAGCGTTTACCACCGCCTATGTGTACATCATTTACGTTCCCTCGCTTGCTAATGGTTTTTGGTGTGACTCCTGAGCTCGAAGCTCTGCAAAGGCCAGAAACGTAAGCATTTTCACCATCCGTGTACATCGGGGCCCCTCTTAATGCTTCACAGAAAGCAGATCCTGCAAGCGCTTGTCCAGGGAAAGAGTAAGAAAATAACCTAACCTGTGTGTTAAACCTGCAGCCCTCACCACTTCACTGTGTGATGACTTGCGGCATTTTAGGTCTTGACATAGGTTAAAAACAAAGGCTGTTTGTTTCCACGTTGAGTGGGTTGCACTTGGACATCATGGCTTCATCCGAGTTCTGTCACCTGAAGCTTTATGAGAAGAAAGTAACTGAGGATACACTTTTACACCCTATATTTACAAGCATTCTTGTTGATTCTTTTCTCGTTCGTCTCTAAGTGTTTTTTCTCTGCCCTTTTTGGGCTTTTAAAAGTTGCATTCTATCAGTGTCTTCCCTGGCGTCTTATTTACTTTTCTCTCATTGCTGAGACAAACTACATGATGCCCAAAATTAAGGACGGAAAGGTTTATTTAGCTCACAGTTTGTGGAGGTTTCAATCCATAATCAGCTGGCTCCAAAGCAGGGTGGCATGGCATACGGGCAACATGGAAGGCGGCAGACGATAGCAAAAGCAGCAAGAGCAAAAGCGGGGAGAATAAGCCTCTTTTCCTCCCTTAGATAGTACGCAGGCTATCCGCCCACACCATCTCTGCGCCCTCCTCTTCCACCAGCTCAGGATGTTTCCAAAGTGGGGGCCCAGGTCCCCTGCTGAGCCACTTAATTAAGCTTTTAAACTTCTCAATTCTCAAGTTGACACAGTGTATCAACCATTACACCTGGCTTTCAAACCTTCCTTCTCTAATCCAAAATGAGTGCAGCCAGACAGGCAGGTGGTGCCCCTCCTGGCTCAGGCCAATTCAGATGACACTGTTGCCTTTTTGAAGAAGGGAGGAGGCATCCTGGGGTGGCTAAGACTGGAAGGGAGGGATCTGGGCTCCTTATTTGCATAAAACATTCACAGCAAACTTTCAGCACTGCCCCTCACTGAAACAGGTCTGTAGCAGCTGTATAAGCAGAACTCCCCAGCCACTTCCAGAGTTTTAGTCCAGGGGGGCTCCCTTCTATGTACTGGCCCTCCTGTGCTACAGCACAGGCCTTGTTCCTGTAAGTTAAAAAAATGCATTCTCTTTGCAATTTTCATTTTGCTATAGATTACTAGTATAGTCATGCTTGAGCTATAGCTACAGTGCCAATTATCAGAAGGAAAAGTTTCATGTATCTGTACCACCTTGAGAAAAGATAACTACATCTTCCAAGTGGGTCTGGGTAGATGCGAAGATAAAAGCCATAGATAATTTTTTTAATGTGGTTGTTTTTCCTTTTAATCTACAGCAGCAACAGAGGGTGGAGGCAAGGACTAGCAGATGAGGTATCCATGACCAAAATCATTCCTTAAATTACAATTGAACTATGAGTTCTTGAACTGTAGAAAGTGCACAGGAAAGAGCAGGCTACAAAGGTAGGTTAGCAAAGCTATTTTGGTTGTTAAAAGAAAGATAGGAAGAAAGAGGAAAAAAAGAAGTAAACACAAATCTAAACACCATTTGTAAGTACAAAAGACAAGGTATGTCTTTTACCACAGGAATGTCCCTCATAATCCTCATTACTACTTACTAAACACTACATGCCAGTCACTACTGAGTATTAGACATATGTTAACTAACCAAGCCTTAAGTAATTTCTATGACCTGCAGTTAACAGATCAGTGAATTGCGGCATGAGAGATTAAGCCACTTGCCCAGAGCACTCAACAATTAAATGTCAGATCCTGGGTTCAAACTCCAGTGTGATTACTACACAGTTCCTTCCCTCCCAGGATCCCACACTTTTTGGAAGATATCTCCCCAAAGAATCTCAGAGACTGAGTGTTCAGTATAGAAAGCCCCCACTTGAAAGCTGGCTAGATACTGGCAGGGAAAACCCCAACTCCCTGAAATCAAACATGGCTACCTGCAACCCAGCTGGACTTCGACCAAGAGAGATAAAGAGAATACTTGGCATGTTTGTTTATAAATGGTACATAAAATCAGACTGAAACCTGGATGTGGTGGTGCATGCTTGTAATTGTAGTGAGTCAGTGTAGGTTCATCAACTGTGACACGAGTTCAAGACTCTGGGCGAGGATGCTAATAGTGTGGGAGTCATGTACATGTGGGATGAGAGGAATATAGGGAATCTTTGCATCTTCGGTTCAATTTTGTTGTAAAGTAAAAAATGCTCTGAAAAAATACAGTTTTTAAAAACAAAACAAAACAAAACACCCTTAATGATCCAAAAATTGAAAAGACAGAATAAGGAGGGAAACTAGTGAAATTCTATAAGGCACAAATCATTTGTTACAGCCACTTGAATCTACTGCGAGGCTTCCCTCCACTCAGTGTATGGCTCCAGTGATGGACTTGGAGAAAGTTTCTAAGGCAGAAACAAAGCTTACAGAGCTCCAGTGGGTGACTGGGATTGCCTAGATTCTCTCGAGTGGGGCAGATTTAGTCCTCGATGCTTACTTGCAGCTCTGACTGAAGCTGGTTCTCCCACGGACTCCATGGTCTTGTTGGACCATTCCTCAAGGAATGCCGCATTGTGAGGGTCAAGTGCTAAGAACCCAGGGACTGAAAAAGGACCCAGATCAGTGAAACTTATGAGAAACATTATTAAGAGGTAATCAATCTTCTTCTGGTGACATCTGGCAGGAGCATAAGGCTGCTAAGTTTGATCACGAGGGTTAGTACTGGGACAGCCAACGTGGGCAGTTGCCTCCCCTTGCAACTGAAGGGTGAGCTGTCTGGAGAAGGAACTTTGGTTGACCCCAAAATGTAATGCATGCAGCCTAGCCCAGGACACCCGTGAGAAGGTTCTCTGTTATGTTTATAAACTTTACAAAGTCATGCTCACAGTTATATAACCCCTACGTGGTGCCATAGTTAATGAAGTGCTAGAAGTTAGAAAAATAATGATGATGTTGTTTTGCCCGTGCTAGGCTTTACCATATAAGAGTTAAAGTCAGTGTTAATTTGCTGATGTGACACAGGATGCAATCTCTCTGGCACCAGCCACAGGTCAAGTCAATCTTCTATTTCAGGAAACTCACAGACATCAAATTAATATACAACCATAGTAAAGTCATTTCAAAGAAGGAATGCTAATGAGCAACTGAAATTTGTGGCCTAATCCGAAGGCAGAGCAAGATCAACTCATAAAAATAGCTATAACAATAATAATAATTTGTTGACTCAATAGTTTATCCTTGTTTTTATTTTTCATACATCAATCTGTAATACCAAATGCTATTTTGAAAAATGCCACTATTCCTTCTCCCCCTCCCACGGCTGCTACATACTTGCCCATTTAAAAGGAACTTATCGGCCTCTTTTGATAGCTTCCTGATTCTTACCTCTTAAATACAACAGTAAGTAAATAAAAGGAAAACTTTAGTGCATTTCTTCTGGATGTTTGTCTCCTGCCACACCATGGCTCATATGCACAATGGCTAGGAGTGGCTTTGCACACGGTCCGCACTCAATAAATACGGGTTAAGTAAGTAGGACAAATCAATGTAAACATTTGTTGCTGAAAGATCATTTTTGCACCTGTAGTAGAATCTGGAGTTGCAACCAATAGTTACTAAAAAACTAATACTTGTGTTAAATCTAATGAATTGTCTCTCTTCTATCCCATAGGTATTCGGATGGCCAAAGAAGTACTCCGGTCAGTGAACTAGTTGGAGACCTATAAATATTTTAGTGCCATTGGATGAATGAAGTATTATATAAAGTAATAAATGGCTATAACTGTATCTTCTACATTCTTTTCAAAAGTTTTTTGCTATATGTTTGTCATACAAAATAAATTCATTTCATTGTGAGGATCTTTGCATTAAAAATATCCATTTCATAAACAAACTGGAAGGGAAACAATATGATTGTAATATTCAAATACACTTGACACCAATATGTTCATTTCGTTAGTTTTCTCAGAGGACTAAATATTCACCAAAATCAGTTTTGAGAGTATTTAAATATTGAAATAATAGTATTTAAAGTATTTATAGCATTTATTGTTTTTTAGAGATGGCATTTTAAGCATTTCAATCTTTTGATCTGGTTTCTACCTAGATTCTTTCGATCCAGATTCCTCAAAACAGAAAAAGTGAAAGAAAACCTTTTGTTTTAATGAAACGTACAAGTCTGAAGATGAATAAAACTCATAAAAAGAAAATAAAACAACCAAATATCAAATTGAACAAGATAAGAATTATGATGTTATTTCACCTTTTATCATCTTAGATATGAAAATTTAAAAATCCCCCAATTTTCTTTTGAAAGAAAAATAAGCGCATAAAGTGTCAACAAGGCTTCTCTTAAATTTTTAACAGACTCATAAAAAAGTAAACTGCAAAAAACTTGAGAAACATTTTGCATATGATTACTATAAAGTTGTTTCACTTCCGGAAAACTCAGAATAGTATCGCACATGTTCAGTACAGCATAGCACAGGGAGAGTGCCAATGAGGAGAACACACATTTCAGAGCTCCTCTATCACAAATCCTGTTTCATATCTTTATAAATGAGTATCTCCTTAGCTTTGCAAGCCATAAGTTTTATGGAACCTGCCACTATAGCCTGAAAGAGAACTGTGGTGTATCCTGCAACATTTCACGTCCAAGTTAGAGCTGTGTGCCTTGCTAACATCTCTGGTGTTTGGTACAGTCGATGGCTGATGAGTTTCCGTATGAAGGTGGGTCAGTTCTCCCTTCAGAGCAAACTACGAGGTTTTATTCTGCTACAAATGCAGAGTCAATCCAGAGATCACAGAATCCAGTGTAAGAGGCTGGGGGCATGGCAACCTTTCTTGATAGAACTGCAATAACCTGTTATTTTATTTAACCCATTCCTTGAAACCTCTTCAGGAAAATCTATTTCCACTCTTCTGAGTAGAATGGTGGACGATCCAGAGGCAAATTACAAGTCTAAAAGCAAAGCAAGAACAAAACCTTTTCACTCCAGGAAAACAATAAACCGACACATTTTTTCCCTTCATACCTACAAAATGCCCTCACTATTCAGATTTAAATAAGTCTTTCTTAAAAATATTTTGGCTAGGGCCGGTGAGATGGCTCAGCGGCGTAAGCGCCTGCCTTGCAAGCGCGAGGGCCCGAGTTCGACTCCCGGAACCCACATATGAAAAAGGGGCTGGTGATATCGCTCAGTGGCACGGGAGCCTGTTGGCGCACGAGGTCCTGAGGTTGACCCCCCCGGCACCCACAAAAAAAAAAAAAAAAAAAAAAAAAAAAATATATATATATATATATATATATATATTTTGGCTGTGCTGTGTCACTCAAATGTAAATGACTCAGTGATCATGCATTTTGTAAATCCCATGTAATTCTCCATGGCCTTAATAAGTGTTAAATATGATTAATCTGATTAGGAAATTCTTATGTTTAGGAATAATTCCTGCATTACTTCATCTGAGAGTAATTATTTCCCCTCTGAAAGTTTAACACAGGGTTACTTCCTTGCGTGGAAACCCAGGAAACTCTGATCTTGCTTTGGAAAGATGGCTCCTTCTCCCTGCCTTGTCACCAGTTCAGGCTTTGTAGATTTCCTGTCACTCGCCCTAAGCAGAATTTGACTCGTCACAGTCTCTTGGATGCCACAACTGGATGAGCTTGGGCCTATGAGTGCTCAAATGAGTGCTGAGTGGCACTGGTGAGAGGGGCTAAACTATTTCCTCTCAGTTATGGGAAACAAAAAGTATAAGAAAATGTTAACCCCCCACCACCAATCTTTTAGTGGAAATTATAGATATAGAAAACATATGGAAGCCAAGGACAGGAAAAACATATTCTTTGGTAAAACAAGAAGAGACCGCAGTGGCCGAATGTGATATGGCTGGCCCTGCTACCCCCCAAAGATGACCCTGAGTATTCATAGTGTAGGAAATATGCTCCCAGATACAGCACACCAGCCATCAGCCGTACAGGACCTAAACCCAATTACTAACTCAGAGTAATGCCTTGTGCATGTGAACTTGTGAGTTATAAATCATTTGTTTCCCATTAATTGAGCTCATCCTTGAACAAATCATGGCAAGAACAGCTGTGTCTCTTACCTCAGAGGTATGATTCTTCATCTTGGTCTCTCTTCTTGCTCAGAACCCTATTACAATAATTTGATTTTAGTAAGAAAATGACTTTTAAAATTATATGGACCAGAAAAATAAATATGAAACATATTAACATCCATCTGATTTTTCCCCCATGCATGTAGAAGATGAAAATAACAGAGCTAAAAGGTTAACGGAAAGTGCACACTCCACCATTTTAAAATCTGGTTCGTATTTAACAGTTGGCATGATCTTTGCATTTATGCTTGTCTTTTTATGGAAACAATCTTCAGGAGTCTTTTATTCAACAAGGTATAAAAAGGTAATCCTTGAAATGTCTTGGACAATAATTTCACAGCAGCATGAGTGAGAGGATTTGAGGTCCTCTTTGATACATTGGAAATATTCAAGGTTTGCAGTATTGTACCTCATCCAAAGAAAACCCCACATAGCATTCATGCAGCATAGCTGGATTTTTCTAGAAGCCACCATGACACCAAAGAGGCAAATTATGCTCCAGGAACATAATCTCCAAAAGTAAAGCCAAGGTGTGATTAAAGGAGGAACATGTAGGCATTCTAGCATGTTTCAATGGTAGAAACTATTTACTCTATTTACTCTAAGGCAAACAGGAAAAGGAAGCTACCATCTGACATGGAGACAGAAAGGGCATTTTAAAACTGATCTGCATACAGAAGCCTGAAATGAACACAGTTTAACTGCAAACATTTGGAAAGATTAGAAGGTATGACTTCTCTTCTTGAGGGATTTTTTTTTTCTCATTGCAACAGTGAAATGGGAATCATCACACAATTTTTAGAAAGTGCATACAAGACCTAATGAATTTTTCCAGGAATTAAACATGTTAAAAAATAAACTCTAATATAGCAAACCATTGTAGATCTTGGAAAGTACCTAATTTTTTCTTGCAGCTGTCTTCAAGGCACAACTGCTTTATAATTTACTTTTTCTGATGAAGTTTGAGAATGAAAACTTACTTTAAACAGTGTGTTTGACTATTGTCTCTTATTATTTTATTATGGCTTTTGAGTAACCCTACTTAAAAAATTTGGAATGAAACAATTACATCTTACCTTCTTAACATCTGCACACACATACAGGCATATATGTGTTTGTAAACAAATTCTAGAATATTGTACTTACCTTAGGGGCTTCTAAATCACTCCAGTAGAAAAGATGTCTACCTCCACTGAGGTTCTCTAATATTAACTATCTGAATTCTCATGACCTTGAGCCTTTCATTCTTCCATTAGTCCCATCTATGTACATGACTACTTGTCAAAGAAAACCACCAGCTCTAAGAAGTCCTCTTTCAAAAGGCTGCCACAGGTTTAGACCCCAACAATAGGACAACAATTAATAATGCATGATGAATGAATAAATAAATGTAAACAACATTTTCTTCTAAGTCTCAAAGAGGGTTGATATAACTAAAATAGTCTCCCACATGTGAGGGACTTTCACTCCACATCAAGACTCACTGCTGATTTAGTTTTTGGTTATGTTTCTGCCAAAAAAAAAAAAAAAAAAAAAATGGAGGGCTGGTGATATAGCTCAGCAGCATAAGCACCTGCCTGGCAAGCACGAGGTCCTGAGTTCAACTCCTGGTACCCACATATTAAAAAAAAAAAAAAAGGAACATAAATGTCTCAAAGTGAGGGAATTGTTAAGCAGATTAAGATTTGCTCATATTATTAAATATGTTATACAAATTAAAAATTTCCTTTTGAGGTATTTTAATGACTTGGGGAAAAGTTTATGTTATGCTTTGTGGAGAAAAACAGTAAAATATGAAATTGAAAATATAGCTCTATTGAAATTTTCTCATAAAGAAGGAGAAAAAGAACAGAGAAGGAAAAACATAATTGAAATGTCTCTGCAGAAGCAGTTAGGGTTTTATGCTTTATATATTTCTGTAGTTTCTAAAGTTCCTAAATAAGCATACAATTTTATAATTGAAAAGTTACATTATAGAAGAGATTGTAGATCTAAATTATATAGAAAGAAAAAAAAAGTGCATTTCATTAGGGAAACTCCAAAACAACTAGGAGAGCAAATGTGTAGGCCATAGAAGTAAAGATGTAAAAAAATGGATTAAAAATACTGAAAAACTTTTTAGTTTTCCCTCGAAGTCACCAATAAACATCTTCTAATCAGAGAGGCACATTTTAGCATTTGCATGAGGATATTCTGAAATTGAATGTCATAAGTTTTTAAGATTTTTATCCAAAAGCTGTTAGTAAACCTTACAATAGTTTCTTATCAAAGATATTTTTATAAATCCGAATCACCAGTTGTAATTTTCAATTCCTCCTTCGCCCACCTGACAGCCTCCCTGGTCCTCCCTCCCCCGTCCCTCCCTCCTCCCTCCTCCCCCCTCCCTCCCTCCTCCCCCCACTTCCTTCTTCACTGCATTCTTAGATACGCCTTGTGCACTAGGCTCTGTGTCGGGAGAAGCAGTGTACCACAGATGGGACACGGCCCTTCCTGAAGTAGAGGTCTAGTGAGCAGACAGTGTTAGGAAGAGGCTGTTTCAATAAAGGATGGGGGATGCTCTGCTGGAGCAGGAAGACACTGGGTGATGTGGGGCACATAGGAGGGCACCAAACCCTGAGAAACTTTTCCAGATCAACACGTAAGAAGAGATGGGAAAGATGAGAGAATTCGCCAGGTGGGAGGCAATGCCGTGGAGCCTGTGCCCAGAAGAGTGAATGTACAAAGACCTGTTGTGGAGGAGAGAATCATATAGGAAGTCAGAGGAGGCAGAGGCAGCAGAGATGGGCAGAAACACAAAGAAAGAGAGGGAAAGAGAAACAGAAAGAGAAATGGACGGCGGGACAGAGAGATACACACATAGCAGATGATACCCAGGGAACAAATGTTGGGGACCTGAAAGCAATTCCACCACACTAGGGTGTAGATTTTAAGCCGGTGAATGTCGAGGGTTGGTGCCATCAAGGGAGCAAAGACCAGATGATTTTTGCGGTGTTTGGCCTTGTGTGCTACACTGAGAGTTTTGAGCTGAACTGTGAAGAAGTGAGGTATGGAGTAAGAGTTTCAGTGCGATGTGGTTTGGTTCCAGACAGATTACACTGAATCTTGTATGGAGAATGAATTATTTTATGTTCCTAAATGTCACGCAACTCTTTCAATTTGTCCTTTACATTTTGCCCCAGGGAACCCTACTCAGTCTTCCAGGCTTCTCCAATCTTCCTTCTTCTAGTTAGAATGAGTCACTTTTTCCTCCATGTCTCTTAGATTTTTGCCTGTGCATAAAACGTGGCTCAGCTTTCTTTTGCCTGGATTATACTTGTTTGTCTGCCTCAGGGCCCTGGGCTCAGGCAGGACAGAATGCATCCCTGCTCTACCACCTATTTTACTGTGCTTAATACTACTCAGTTTTTAACACTCATAAGATCTGTTTCCTTATCAGAGTCAATACCGATGTCCTAGGGTTTCTGTGAACGGTGGATGGAAACATCTGTATCAAACGCTTGGCCTGTAGCGCAAGGCCAGAGTGCATGGTACCATCTTCCTCCTGTTCTTTGTTCATCTCTATGGCATCTGGTAAAATGTCTACATAAAATAACTACTGAAGGAATGGTTACTAAATAAATGAAAATAAAGTTTAATGAACATTAAAATCTCTCAAAACAGATTTGTTCTTCGTAATTTGGGGCTAATGTGTCTCTGATTTTATTGAAATTCTTTTTAATAATGGATCCTATGGTGCACCTCCCACATCCTCTTTCAGGACCACAACACTGATTGTCTCTGCTGCTGCAAGGGCTCCGGCAGACAGACCTTCCTCTGTAATTGCCTTGGGTGCAGCATTCACCACACCCCATATCACCCCCCCTTCCCTGGGTCAGCCTTCATCCGAGGACAGGGCTGTGCAGAGGTAAAGGAATGATTTCCTTGCCCAACTCTGAGGCTCAGCCCAGTTTCCTTCCCTGGGCTGGGCTGAGACTTTCTTTGAACTGCACTGCAGCTCAGCCCCAACTCTTCTCCATCCTTCTCGTGAATTTCTCTTCCAAGCGCTAATTCCTAGAGACCATTCATATCGTCTTCATCTCAGAGCTGCTCTTTGGGAAAATAAATCTGTGACACCTTTGCAGTCAGATTTTCAAAATCTACTTTTTCTTTATAAAAACATCTTTCACAAGCCCTAGCACAACCGTGAGTACTTGTAAGTGATTGGCTACATTTATTAAGCCTCCTGGAAAGCGGGAAACATGACTATGAATGTTTCATGGCGTGCTCCTGTGAAACAGCAATTTTTCAGTGAATCTCCCCACTTCCCAGTTCCTTGGGGACAAATAAAACTTTCCTAGTCAGAGTTGGAGGAAGGCAGATTCCAAGGGAACCATTTTCTCCCATATTTTAAAATAGTATAATTTATATTATGAAATTATAAACAACATAAATTAGTAATTCAATCCCAGCATTCCCATTGAATGAACTAGAGATTTCATTGCATTATTGTTTTGTTCCACGGGACCAGTCTTTTGGTGTGTGAATAGAAAGTTCTTCTTTATTAATAAGTAAATATATAAAAAAAAATAAAGGTGCCTCTCTGCAATTATGTGCGTGTCTCATAGGAGAGCAATTCAGTAATTTAAAGTAGCCTTTTTCTTAGCATATTCACAACCACAGTATATAAGAGTGAAATTTGTGTCTTTTTAGGGTAAACTCCCTTTAAGTGCAGTGCAACAAAGCAGTTGTTCCCCAGTGGCATGTGGGAACATGAGAAGCACTTACTGGGAAAATTGTTCATCATTTACAGTTCCAGAGGTATGAAGTGTAAATACAAGACATTTTTGACATCCAAATAGTGACCATTGATCAAGATGGGTAACACCTAAATAAGATTCAAGTTTAATATGTGGCTTCTTATCTACCTGACACAAGAATCACACATAGGTTCTTAGTTTTAGTTCTTTCATTACTATTTCACAATACTTCATCCACTGTAATTTGAGGTATACAGCAGATGCAAAAAGTCTTATTATAGATATTTAAAATTCCTGAACACCTTGTAAAGGCATTTAATGAAGTGCTCATCCCTATCCAGACTTCATGATCTCTTTAAGAGGTCTTAATTGCCCTTAAATATATAGGTCCATGCATGAAATGTCCTGCCAAGAGCAAGACTGGCATTTTTCAAATGATTCCCATAAACTTCTCCTTGAACATCCACACCTCTGGAGTCTATGGCTTTCCTGTTTGCACTCCCCAGCTCCTGTTCATGCTTTGACTTTTCTCCACGTAGACCCCATCAGCTTATCCTGTGTAGCCCACAGGGACAGTAGCTTCCAGAAGGACAGAAAGCTTGATGAAGGCAAAGATTCTGTCTTATTCCTAGCTATATTTTCAGAACCCAACCAGTTTCCTAACCTCTGGCAAGTGTTAAATGCCTGTCTGCAGATGGAAGGATACCTGAGTGAACAAATGGCTTCTGTCTTCATTTCCCAGGCTAACTAGTACTTCTCCCTTCTACGCTGCTTACATACAGACAAATAATCTTGTGTTGGATTCTTTTAAATCTCATTATACATGAACTCTCTCATATCTGGCATATCAAGCAATTATCCTGCTATAAAAATTCTCTATATTTATGTTAAATTTTGAAAATATTTATCTGAGGAGGCAATAGATAGAGGAAGTCTTCAGGAATCAAAAATGAGCAAAAGTAGGAATTCAGAGAAGGGTCTCTGAAGCCCAAAACACAAACAAAATCAAAATAACTGAAAGCCAACTGTTATGCTTTGGGCATCTCAAGTTTACTCTCAATGAATTAGAGGGACAAAGATGGGAGAAAATCTCAGAGACCACCTAATCTGGGGAGTCTGACAGGAGAGCATCCCATAAAAGTGGTAATGCAAAGGCATTCATCCACGGAAAGGGGTGAATTAGAAGAAAATCTGTGTTACAAAAGAACAGCAACCTTACACCCATATATAAGGAATAATTCTCTCCTGTTAACACATAAGCAGGCCCTCCCTCAGTACATGTTCACACTGTCTTTGCCAAATTAAATTCAAACCCAGAAATTATTTTAAAAGATGTTCTAATTGGTACCGAATTGAAAGTAACAAATATTCTCTGTAAAAGAAAGGCCCTGAAAACTAGATTGCAAAACCTTCCTCCAGGTAAAGTTCTATCAAATATAACATTGGGAAAAATAGAACAAAATAAAACAGATAAATTAATCTGAGTACATTGGTAACCACAATATGTTGAAATAAGCTAGTTCAAGGATATGCTTGACTATAGCTTTGTAGTATAACTTCAGGTCCAGGGTTGTGCTGCCTCCCCCTCTGCTATTGTTATCCAGGATTAATTTTACTGTTTTGTGTCTATGATTTTATATGAATTTTAAGATTATTTTCTCCAGTTCTGTGAAGAATGCTATTGGTATTTTGATTGGGATTGCATTAAATCTGTATATCAATTTTGGAAGTATGGCCATTTCTACTATATTGATTTTGTCTATCCAGGAACAAGAGATAGCTTTCCATGTTTTGATAATTGCTTTGATCTCCTTTTTCAAAGTACTGTACTTTTTGCTATAGAGGTCTTTCCCTTCCTTAGTTAGGATAATTCTTAAGTATTTAACTTTTCTAGGTGATACTGTGAATGGTATTTTTTCCTAATTTTTTTGTCAGTGGGTTGATTATTAGTATGGTACTGGCACAAAAATGGACATGAGGATCAGTAGAACAGAATAGAGGGAGCAGAAACAATCCCAAGAACATTCAACTATTTGATCTTTGACAAAGGGGCCAAAAATGTATACTGGGGGAAAGACAGCCTCTCTAATAGATGGTGCTGGGAAAACTGGCTATCTGGATGCAGAAGATTTAGTCTAGACCTATATCTCTCACCGTGTACTAAACTAAAATCAAAATGGATTGAGAACTAAATGTTATAATAGAAACACTTAACCTCATGGAAGATAAAATATGAAAAACTCTTGAAGCCATAAGTATAGGCAAGGTTTTCTGAACAGAACCCCGGTTGTACAGGAAATAGTATCGAGAATCAACAAATGGGCTCATATCAAATTAAAAAGTTATTTTATAGCAAAGGAAATATCCAACAAAGTACAAAGAAAACCTATTGAATGGAAAAAAAATTTACCATTTATTCCTCAGATAGAGGACTAATATATAGAACATAAAAACTCAAAAAAATTAGACCCTCCCCAAATAAAAGTATCAAAAAATGGGCAAGTGAAATGAATTGACAGAAAAAGTACAAATGGCCAGCAAAAACATGAAGAAATGTTTAACATCTCTAGTTTGTATCACATAAATGCAAATTAAAACAACACTGAGATTCCATTTTACCCCCAAAAGAATGGCTATCATCAAGAAATCAAAAAATAACAAATGCTGACAAGGCTGTGAGGAAAAAAGGAATACTTCTACATTGTTGGTGATATTGTAAACTAGTACAACCACTGTGGAATCAGTATGGAGATTCCTTAAAAAACTAAAATAATTTCTGTCAAATAAAAACATTACAGGGTGTCCTCATTCACCTTCTTCACCGGAAATGGCACCATGAGACTTCTGGCTTTTCTCCAAGGTCAAAATGAGCATGGAAGTTCAATGTTTTGAATCCATTCTGGGCATGGAAGCATGCATGACCTAACTAAAGACAGGAAAGAGGATTTCCAGTATTATTTCAAAAAGTGACAAGAATGATGAGATAAGTATGTTTCAAGTGAGAAGGAGTGTTTTGAGAGAGAGTAATGGCAAAATGTCTTTTTTGGTAATAAATCCTTTTAAATACAAACATTTGTGAAGTTTGATGTGACATAAAGTTATGTTTGTTGAAAGATTCATATAAAAGTTATATAAGTTGTAATTCTGATGTGTTAGGCCGAACTATGCGATGACCATTAGGGCTCTAACTTATTGGGCTCTACCCTATTAGACTCTAACCTATTAGATTAAGTTTCTGTTTCCCTACCTCAGGGCAAATTCCTGGAAATCATGTGACTTGGCTGGTTGCCAAGCCCGCGCGCGGGCTACATTCCCGCGCCCGGGCTCCTTTGTCTCCTTTGTTAGCCTTTCCTCCAAACTGATTGGTTGCCCGTTTGCTAAGCTCCCCTATCTATAGGTTCCCCTAAGTAACCAATGAATGTATTAATTACCCTTTAACTCTTTGCAATTGGCTTCTGTAAAACTTCGCTTGCCTATCCCTCATTACCATACCCAACCCTATAGAAACCCCTTGCTCCTGCCCTTCGTGGTCTCCTTAGCACATTCGCTGGGTGACCCTACGCTAGTGTAGCCTTTCAATAAACCCCGTGCTTTTTACATAAGAGCCTATGTGGTTCTTGGAGCGTCTCCCTTCTCGGACCCCTCTTCCGCGGAAGTTACATTTGGGGGCTCGCCCGGGACTAAAGAGGGGCCAGGGGAGAGGCTTCAACGGCCGACACTGCACCTCTTGGGGTAAGTACGGCCGTTTCTTTATATTTCTGCCTCTCGACTATACCTTGTTCTTTTGTTCTGACTTCGCTCGTGACTCCATTTGCCTGACGCTGCAGTGTCGTTTGGGAGAGAATTTCCTTTTCCTTCTCTCTCCGTTCATTTGGGGTGGCCCTTAATTGGGCCCCAACTCCGCGGAGTAATTTTGGGGTTTCAGACCCGTTAGTTTCAGCAGTCACTGCTGAGTGTGTTTCGTATCGGAGTCATTTCGCTCTTTTGTTCTCTCTTTCACTCCCTGGCGCAAGCGTTATCATTACATTCTCTCCACAGAACAATGGGACAAACCGTCTCCGGACCGTTAGACCTCACACTGGCCCACTGGTCAGAGGTCAAACAAGCTGCTCACAATTTATCTCTCCTAGTGAAAAAGGGGAAGTGGATAACTTTTTGCCGCTCCGAGTGGCCTCTTTTTCAGGTTGACTGGCAGCCTGAAGGCTCCTTCAATCCAAACCTGATCCAAGCAGTTAAAGAAGTTATCTTCAGAGAAGGCCCTCGGGGGCACCCTGACCAGCAAGCTTACATCCTAGTTTGGCAAGATCTCAGTGAAAATCCGCCCACTTGGGTAAAACCCTTTCTGTCCCCCCTGCCGGCGGAGGGACCTAAGGCGCTTCCCGCCCATACACGCCCTGTGGTTTTGCCCGAGTCACAGGGTGACTTGATTGGCTGGGACATGGACCCCCCCCAATTATGTCCTGCCGAGGAGGGCTCCTCCACCCCCTGTGGCTGATCTGCCTCCATCAGCCCCTCCTTTTCCAGCCTCACCACCGTCGGATTCCAATGACGAAGGACCGGCGCAAAGAACACACTCCCACGATAGAGAAGTAGCCGTTACCCTACCCCTCCGGCCCTATGGGCCACCTATAGATGATGGTAATGGGGGAGAAATGCCAGCTCTCCATTACTGGCCTTTCTCCACCTCCGACCTTTATAATTGGAAAAATAATAATCCTCCTTTCTCTGAGGATCCATCTAAGTTAACTAATCTTATGGATTCTTTGATGTTTTCTCATCAGCCCACCTGGGACGATTGTCAACAACTCCTAGGTACCCTTTTTATGACAGAAGAGCGTGGACGTATCCTGGTTGAGGCACGCAAACTCATTCCAGGACCCGATGGTCAACCTACGCCACTACAGAATCTCATTGATGATCTCTTTCCCCTGAATCGCCCGACCTGGGACACTAACTCGCCTCAAGGTAGGGAGCATCTGTCCATTTATCGCCGGACTCTAATGGCGGGTCTCCGGGCAGCTGCTCGCCGCCCTACTAATTTGGCTAAGGTAAGAGAGGTAATTCAGGGGCCTACAGAGACCCCTGCGGCATTTCTAGAGAGAGTAATGGAGGCTTATCGCAGGTATTTGCCGCTTGATCCTCAGAGTGAGCAAATGCAAGGAACGGTGGCTATGACTTTTATCGGGCAGTCGGCCCCTGATATTAGAAAAAAGCTGCAATGCTCTGAAGGGTTACCTACTTTTAATCTACAGGATTTAGTTAAAGAAGCAGAAAAAGTGTATTTTAAAAGGGAGACAGAAGAGGAAAAAGAAATTAAGAAAGAAAAAAGACAAGCTAGAGAGTTTGGAAAAATCTTGGCCACTGTAGTTACTAAGGCAGCTCAGAGTGAGGAACAGGAAGATAAGAAAAAACCACGACGCCCTCCTTTAGACCCTGACCAATGTGCATATTGCAAAGAAAAGGGACACCGCATTAGAGAATGTATCAAATTAATGAGAAAACAGGAGAGAGAAAAGTCAAAAACTTCCAAGCACACTTTGCTAGCCCTGGAAGAAGAAGATGATTAGGGGCGACGGGGTTCGGATCCCCTCCCCGAACTCAGGGTAACTTTCAATGTGGAGGGGACCCCTGTCAACTTTGAAGTAGACACAGGGGCTGTATATTCTGCTTTGCAAGCACCACTTGGAGCTCTTTCTCCCAAGAGGTCTTTAGTTCAGGGGGCCAATGGTAGCAGATATCGAGCATGGACAACTCAGAGAACAGTAAACGTAGGAAAAGGAACTGTACAGCACTCCTTCCTAGTGATACCTGAATGTCCTGCTCCTTTAATGGGCAGAGATCTATTGACTAAACTCCGGGCTAAGATAACGTTCGAACCTACGGGTCCACAGGTTGTTTTTCAAAACCCTCTGGTGGACCAGCCATTGACAACCATGTTAACCTTGTCATTAGAGGATGAATATCGACTTCATGACCAACCCCAGGTGCTTGCCCTTAGCCCAGAATTGGATGACTGACTTTCCTGAGGCCTGGGCCGAGACGGCTGGGTTAGGGTTAGCTGCCTTACAACCCCCGGTGGTAATCACATTAAAGGCCACCGCCAGCCCAGTCCGGGTCAAACAATATCCTATTAATAAAGAAGCTCATCAAGGCATAAAGGTGCATATCCAAAGATTTCTGGATTTAGGAGTCATAAGACCCTGGAAATCCGCCTGGAACACCCCATTGCTGCCCGTTAAAAAGCCAGGCACAAATGACTATCGGCCTGTTCAAGATTTGAGAGAAGTAAATAATAGAATAGAAGACTTACACCCTACAGTGCCTAACCCATATAACCTGCTTAGCATGCTCAGTCCCACAAAAACTTGGTATACTGTTCTGGATTTGAAAGATGCTTTCTTCTGTTTGCCTCTCCATAAAGACAGTCAATTGATATTTGCTTTTGAGTGGACTGATCCCGATGGAGGCACATCTGGACAACTCACTTGGACACGCCTCCCTCAGGGTTTCAAGAACTCTCCGACGATATTTGACGAGGCACTCCATAGAAACTTGATGGGTTTTCGAACCCGACACCCAGAGGTAACCCTCCTTCAATATATCGATGACCTCCTGCTGGCGGCTGAGACAAAATCGAGCTGCCCATCTGGGACCAGGGGCCTACTACGGGAGCTGGGTAAGATGGGATATCGAGCCTCTGCAAAAAAGGCTCAAATTTGTCAAAAGGAAGTCCACTTCCTGGGGTATTTGCTTAAAGATGGTAAGAGATGGCTTACAGACGCCAGAAAACAAACTGTTGCTCAGATTCCCATCCCCAAAAGACGCAAAGAACTACGCGAGTTCCTAGGAACGGCAGGCTTCTGCCGTCTCTGGATTCCAGGATTTGCATCCCTGGCAGCGCCACTCTACCCACTCCTTAAAGAAGGGACTCCTTTTGTGTGGGATAAAGAACAACAACTGGCTTTTGATAATATTAAAAGGGCTTTGCTGTCCGCTCCGGCTTTGGCCTTACCAAACATAGACAAACCTTTCACTCTCTACATAGAGGAAAGAGAAAATGTTGCCCGAGGGGTTTTAACTCAGACATTGGGACCCTGGAAATGACCAGTGGCTTACTTATCAAAAAGACTGGACCCAGTGGCAAGCGGATGGCCCTCCTGTTTAAAAGCCATAGCTGCAGCCGCCCTATTAACTAAAGATGCGGACAAACTGACTCTGGGGCAAAACCTCACTATTGTGGCCCCTCATGCATTAGAGAGCATAATTCGTCAGCCACCCGATAGATGGCTCTCTAATGCTAGGATCACTCATTATCAAAGCCTCTTGCTAAACAAGGACTGGATAACCTTTGGTTCGCCAGCCGCTCTCAATCCGGCCACCCTGCTCCCCGCTACCTCCGCCGACCACATCCTCCATACCTGCCAAGACATTCTGGCTGAAGAATCTGGGATCCGGTGCGACTTGATGGACCAACCTCTTCCAGACGCAGAGGTAACCTGGTACACTGATGGCAGCAGCTACATATTAAACGGTAAGAGACATGCGGGGGCGGCGGTAGTGTCAAAGGACAAAGTCATTTGGTCCTCGGGACTCAGAGAAAACACCTCTGCCCAGAGGGCAGAATTGATTGCCCTCACAACAGCCCTAGAACTGGCCAAGGGCAAAAAGGCGAAGATTTATACTGACAGCCGTTATGCCTTTGCCACTGCCCATGTTCATGGAGCCATTTACCAACAAAGAGGGTTGCTGACTTCGGCGGGAAAAGAGATTAAAAATAAACAGGAGATATTAAGACTCTTGTCCGCTATCCTGTTACCCCAAAAATTAGCTATTGTACATTGCAATGGCCATCAGAAGGGAGATAATCCAGTGGTGAGAGGAAATAACTTTGCAGACAAAATGGCTAAGCAAGCTGCATTGTCGGGGCCTACTGAACTTCTTTTAAAAACTCCTGATTCTACAGAGGGAGAGTTGGCCAAAGCTGATCCACTTCCACTCATAAAAGAATCCGACCTGAGAGAATTTCTACAAAAGGCCCACCGCCTAACTCATCTGGGGGCTAAGAAACTTACACTGGTGGCCAAACAATATGCCAACCATTTCCCATTGTTCAAAATCTCGGAGTTGGCCAAACAAGTGGCCACCTCCTGTAAAGCTTGCCAACTGATTAATGCTCACCCCTCTCCCGTAACACGAGGAAAAAGATTACGAGGGACTAAACCTGGACAATTCTGGGAAGTGGATTTCACTGAGATTAAGTTCACAAAATGTAGATTCAAATATTTACTAGTGTTCGTAGACACCTTTTCTGGATGGACTGAAGCATTTCCTATGAAGACCGAAACAGCCCAAGTAGTAGTAAAAAAGTTAATAGAAGAAATATTTCCTCGATTCGGACTGCCTAAGGTAATCGGGTCAGACAATGGGCCGGCGTTCGTGTCCAAGGTAAGTCAGGGAGTGGCCAAGATCCTGGGGATAAATTGGAAATTACATTGTGCATATAGACCCCAGAGTTCAGGACAAGTAGAAAGAATGAATAGGACGATTAAAGAGACCTTAACAAAATTGGCTCTAGAGACCGGTCATAAAGATTGGACCATGCTCCTACCTTTTGCCCTATTTAGAGCTAGAAATACCCCCTATTCTGTATCCCCACACCTAACTCCCTTTGAAATCCTGTTCGGGACGCCTCCACCAATACAGGACCTCAACAACTGGCCTTATAATGCTGCCCTGCCTACCCCCCTCGCTGATAGATTCTTGCTTCTTGACCAGGTCCGACGGACGTTGTGGACGCAACTCTCCCAGGCTTATCAACCGGGAGACACCCTTGTTCCCCATCCATACCAGGTTGGAGACTGGGTGCTTGTCCGTCGACACCAGGTTGAAACTCTCCAACCACGCTGGAAGGGACCATACCAGGTGCTGTTGACAACCCCCACAGCTGTTAAAGTGGACGGCATTGCTTCCTGGATACACGCTTCACACCTCAAGCCCACAGCTCCCCCGTCGGAGACCGACTCCTGGATCCTCCAAAAGACTCAAGACCCTCTTAAGATCAAGCTTACCCGCAATCCGTAAGACTGCTCCATGCATTGTTATCTGTTGGCATTTATAATTGTATTTGCTCTTCTGATTCTAATTTTTGCTATAGCCTTTTGGACTGTTTTACATGAACAACACTGGGAATTCCCCCAAAAAGTTGTTTTCATCCTAACTTACCTGATTACTGTAACCGGATTGAGTGTCCTTAATTGTCTAAGATGTACTGGTTAATACTAAATGGGTTGCTGTCCCTCTGTATGGGACATAATATACACCAACCGTGGAAATGGACAATATTTAGCTGGGAAGACCACCTCACCCTTCTAGCCTGGGAGGGTCCCGGAGAGCCTAATCTGTGCATGTCACCTTGTCACTTCCTTCGTGGCCCCTATACAGTTAAGCCTGACTGTCGCGACAGCCATATATACATGTGTCCCGCCTCTAACCCTGGCAGGGGCTATTGCAACGACATACGGTCCTATTATTGTCCCTATTGGGGTTGTGAGACAATAGCCACAGGCTGGAAACCCCCATCTCCTGATCGATATCTACAGGGGGAATGGAAAAAAGGACTTCTGGGTCCTGCCCGTTCAATTGTAACTTCTGCCTCAAGCCCCGAAGTTTAAATGACCCTGGCTGGTTAACAGGGCGAACATGGGGCTTTAGACTATGGAAACAACACCACTACGGGCATAACCGGGGAAGCCTTATTCTCTTAAAAAAAGAAGACATAAAACCGAAGGTTGCAATTGGCCCAAATCCAGTCCTAAAGCCCAAGACTCAACCCAAACTCACTCGAGCCCCTAAATTGGCCACAACCACCCCCACTCCTATGCCCATGAACACTGCCTCATTTAATGTGTCCAGCTCTGCTATGGCATTATCCTCACAGACTGAGTCCGACTTTATACGCCAGCCAGACCAGCTCCCAACCAGGCAGCCAGCTGAAACAGTAGATAGATTATATAATCTTATATTGGGAGCCTATTTGATGTTAAATTATACCCAGAGTGACCTAACACAATCTTGCTGGCTATGCTTATCTGCGGCACCCCCATACTATGAGGGCATTGCAATTAATGGCACTTACCAAAGCCTACAGACAGATGATTCCTGTGATTGGAATGGCAATCACCGTCTCACCCTTTCTGAAGTCTCAGGGAAAGGGATCTGCATAGGGACACCTCCAAAAAGTATAAGACAGTTGTGTCTACAGACTCGTAATGTCTCTACAACAGGATATTTACTCCCCCTAGACGGGACCCGCTGGGCCTGTAACACTGGAATCACCCACTGTGTCTCTACCAAGGTGTTTAACAATTCAGCTCACTATTGTGTAATGGTAAAATTGTTTCCTCGGATCATATATTACGCTAGCGAGTCTTTTGAAAAAATCATGGAAAAGGCAACAACCAGGTACCAGAGAGAACCCACATCTTTAACTTTAGCTGTTCTAGCTGGCCTGGGAATCGCCACCGGTGTGGGTACAGGGACCGCAGCGCTCATTCAGGGCACTAAATATATAGATTCAATGCAAAAAGTAATTGATCAAGATCTACAGGAATTAGAAATGTCCATAAAAGCCCTCCAGGACTCTCTAACCTCCCTGTCTGAAGTGGTATTACAAAATAGACGCGGACTAGACCTCCTTTTTATGAAAGAAGGGGGACTATGCGCTGCCTTACAAGAAAAATGTTGTTTTTATGCCGACAATTCAGGGGTGGTCAAGGAGTCCATGGACAGATTAAACCAACGTCTAAAACAACGACAGAGAGAAAGGGAAACCAGAACGCCCTATGGAGGTTTATGGGATGGCGTCCTCCCTTACTTGATACCGCTGGCGGGCCCCCTTTTAGTAATACTCCTCCTGGTCACTATAGGACCACGTGTGCTAAATCGAATAACTACCTTCATTAGACAACAAATATCAACAGTCAAACTTATGGTTATTAGACAACAATACCAATCCCTCCAACAAGACTCCCATCTTTAAGATTAAAGATTCTCCTAAGAAAAGGGGGGAATGTGAAGTTTGATGTGACATAAAGTTATGTTTGTTGAAAGATTCATATAAAAGTTATACAAGTTGTAATTCTGATGTGTTAGGCCGAACTATGCGATGGCCATTAGGGCTCTAACTTATTGGGCTCTACCCTATTAGACTCTAACCTATTAGATTAAGTTTCTGTTACTCTGTCTCAGGGCAAATTCCTGGAAATCATGTGACTTGGCTGGTTGCCAAGCCCGCGCGTGGGCTACATTCCTGCGTGCGGGCTACATTCCCGCGCCCGGGCTCCTTTGTCTCCTTTGTTAGCCTTTCCTCCAAACTGATTGGTTGCCCGTTTGCTAAGCTCCCCTATCTATAGGTTCCCCTAAGTAACCAATGAATGTATTAATTACCCTTTAACTCTTTGCGATTGGCTTCTGTAAAACTTCGCTTGCCTATCCCTCATTACCATACCCAACCCTATAGAAACCCCTTGCTCCTGCCCTTCATGGTCGCCTTAGCACATTCGCTGGGTGACCCTACGCTAGTGTAGCCTTTCAATAAACCCCGTGCTTTTTACATAAGAGCCTATGTGGTTCTTGGAGCGTCTCCCTTCTCGGACCCCTCTTCTGCGGACGTTACACATTCATTGTGCTTTTTGATCACACCATGAATATTGTAATAATTAAACAATTTAAAATAAATTTGAATATCAAAAGAATTACTGGAGACAAAGGAATCATTATGTAATTCTAAGAGATGTAATATATCTGGAGGACATGCAGTTCTAATGTGTTTATTCTTATTAATACTGCCTAAAATACAGACAGTCCCCAATTTATGATAGTTTAACTTAAAATTTTTAAAAATTTTATGATGGTTAAAATGACACACATCAAGTAGAATCTATTTCAAGCTTTGAATTTTGATCTTTTCTCAGGCTAGATATTTGTGGTAAAATATTCTCTTTTGACACACCATAGCTTCTCAATAGATGCAGCAATATTTGATAACATTTAATTTTTGTTCATGAAAAACTTCCTTTCATGAAAATGTACTTAATCTAAAAAATGGAAGGAAAATGTCTTAAACTGATAAAAAGATATGCAAAAACTCCTATTATAGTCATGATACTTAAAGGTAAACTTCAAAAAAATTTTTTAAACTTGCAAAAATTTCCTTTAAAGTTGGAAACCTGACAAGGTTCTAATTATAATTGTAGTTGATGTTTCAATCAATTTGGCAAGTTCAAAAAACAAAAAAAGTGAATAAGTAAATAAAAATAAGGATTGGAAAAGAAGTAAATATTTGTAACATATTAAGGACATAACTGTCTATACAGGTCTATCAAAAATATTCTCAGGAGGGCCGGTGAGATGGCTCAGCGGCGTAAGCGCCTGCCTTGCAAGCACGAGGGCCCGAGTTCAACTCCCGGATCCCACATACGGAAAAGGGGCCGGTGATATCGCTCAGCGGCACGGGTGCCTGTTGGCGCGCGAGGTCCTGAGGTCGACCCCCCGGTACCCACAAAAAAAAAAAAAATATTCTCAGGAAAATACTAATTCATTATTAGAATTAATAAATGAGTTTATTAAAGTGACAGATACAAAAAGAGCTAGTTACATTGCTCTATACCAGTAATAGTCAAAAATTAAACTGTTAAAATTGAAATTATTTATAATAACAACAAAATATAATAGAGCAACCTAACAGAAGACATTGAGGAGCCTTATGAAATAAAGCAGTCTTATATTTACTCAAATGTACCAATGAAAAACAAAATATTTAGAGGTATATTATATTCAAAGATGGGGAGACTTAATTTCATAAATATGTTAATCCTTCCCAATTTGATCTATGATAGAATATAATGTCAGTCAAATTTCCAAGGTTTCTCTCATTTTTTTTCACGCATAGATGATGAGTATAGTTGTTCCAAAGTTTATGTAGGAAAATAAGAAATGTTTCTAATAAAGAAGTTGAAGAAATAAGAAATACACTATATATCAAGATTTGTTGAAGAAATAAGAAATACACTATATATCAAGATTTATTAGCGCTAAAGTAATAGCTATTGTGGTATTTTGAGAAATAGAAATAGAACAAGGGATTCAGTAGACAGCCAAATATAGACCCAAGTATATATTATATTTGATGCATAAAAATCTAATGATGCAAACCAATAAGAAAAGCATGGACAATTCAGTAAGTTAGGATGAATCCAATAGTTATAGATATGCAAAAATTTCAACCTCATAATACACAGTTCACGGTAAACTTAAAGGCTTCAGTGTGAAAAACAAAACAAAGAAAATTAGAAAAATATAGAAGACTTTCATGACCTTAGGATAGGGAAGTCTTTCTTAAACTGGACCCTTGAAAAGCAGATCATAAAGGTAAAAATTGATATTTTGATTTATTAGCATTCATAAGCTTTTATCAAAATTTGGGATGAGAAAAATATAAAGGTCAGCTATAAACGAAGGTAAAATATTTGTAATATATGTAGATGACAACAGAACATACAAGTAAAAGACTAATATAAAAAGAACATATTAATAAAAATAACTCAAATATAAATAAATCAATATTAACATAATCTAAAGAGTGGACTAGTGTTTTTTATGGGGAATCATGCATAACTCTTAAAATACATGTAAGATGTTCAGCATCATTAGTCATCAGCTAAATGAAAATTAAACCTACCATATAATATCATTTCCTGTATAGTGATTTTAAAAGTTATAAAATATGAAAACATTGAATATTAAGGGCATGGACAGAAAGAATTTATATACACTGTAGATAGGAGTATAAATTGATACAATCACTTCTAAAAATAATTTGATAATATCTTGAAAAACAATGAACTCCTAGGCACTGGTTCTCAAAATCTGGTCTGAGAACCTCTTTGCGAGTTCTGAGAGTGCTTCTCATTTCCAGTTACATATTTGAGACACCAAATATTTTTTAAACCATTCAACCCAAACAACAAACCCAAAAGCTTGAATACAGAGTAGATAATTTAGCTGTTTTATTGTCACACATTTAAAAGATTCACAAAAATTCAAAATAATGTCACTTTTTTTTTTTTTTTTTTTGTGGGTACCAGGGGTCGACCTCAGGACCTCGTGCGCCAGCAGGCGCCCATGCCGCTGAGCGATATCACCGGCCCCTTTTTTCTTGTATGTGGGTTCCGGGAGTCGAACTCGGGCCCTTGCGCTTGCCAGGCAGGCGCTTATGCCCCTGAGCCATCTCACCGGCCCAAAATAATGTCACTTTTCATTATTTTATTTTCTTTTCGGAAAAATAACTATTTTTCATTAAAAGATTGTCTTTAGCTTTTTTTTTTTTTTGTAGGTACCGGGGGTCGAACTCAGGACCTCGCGTGCCAGCGGGCACCCGTGCCTCTCAGCGATATCACCGGCCCTTTTTTCGTATGTGGGTTCGGGGAGTCGAACTCAGGCCTTCGTGCTTGCCAGGCAGGCACTTACGCCGCTGAGCCATCTCACCAGTCCTGTCTTTAGCTTTTTTATTTGTTATTAACATATGTTTTATTCAGCTCAGGCTATAACAAAAATAGTATCAATGGGGTGGCTTGAGCAAGAGAATTTCGTTTCTCACAGTTCTGGAAAGTCCAAGGTAAAGGTGCTGGCATAGACATTTCCTGGGAGGGGCTTTTTCTGGCTTGCAGATGGACACTTTCTTGTTGTATCTTCACATGATGGGGAGAAAGAGATCCTGTGTTTCTCATCCATTCTTGTAAAGGCACTGATTCCATTAAAGAGGGCTCCCCTCTCGTGATCTAATTACCTTCCAAAGGCCCCACTCCTAATACCATAACAGGTGGGGATGAGAGCTTCAACATACGAATTTGGGTGGGACATAAATATTGAGTCAATAGTAACATGTAATAGGTTTATTGTTATTATTTTACATAAACTAATAAAGTGTAAACACTTCTGAGGTGTAATTTCTAATGCTATAGAAAGTTCTTTGCTGTCCTCAACAATTTTCAAGTGTTAAAAAGGATCATGAAGCCAGAAAGTTTGAGGATTGCTGCACTAAAACTTTTGCAAGTACAAATTAGAAGACAGGTACAAGAATGATCATAGTCAATTACTCGTAGTAGAAAACAAAACAAAGAAAACACTAGAAAAAGCATTAATATTCACTGACAAATGGACAAAAATCATGGTAGACTGACCCACTGGAATGCTAGCTATATATTATAAAATACTATATCCTATACATAGCATTAACATACTGTATATAGTGAAAACACACCGTTTATATACAGGTATTTCTATGGATGGGCTTCAAAAATATAGTATTAGATGATAAAAGTAGGGCCGGTGAGATGGCTCAGCGGCATAAGCGCCTGCCTGGCAAGCGCGATGTCCTGAGTTTGACTCCCGGTACCCACATAAAGGAAAAAAGGGCCAGTGATATTGCTCAGCAGCACAAGCACCTGCTAGCAAGCATGAGGTCCTGACCCACATTAAAAAAAAAAAAGATGATGAAAGTAAATCAGGAATATAGAAAAAGTTTCTGGATCTAAAGACCATGGTCTGACTCTTATACTATGTGTATTGTTTAAGGAGAAATATGTATGTGGCAAACAAAAAAAAATGTTGGGGGGAAATACAAGACATGAAATTTAGAATAATTATTACTTCCAGGAAAACAGGAGTACAGAGCTTCCAAAATGTTTTTCATTCCTTAAACTGTGTGGTGAGTTTCATGAGTGTTTGCTTTATTGTTTATCATATTTTATTTTATTTCTTGATGCTAAGTACACTTAAAATCCACTCTCTTATCAATTTTCAAGTATACAATACATTGTAATTAACTATTTTTAGTCTGTAGTATTTCAAATATTCTTCTCTGTATAATATTTAATTTAGAACTTTTTAAATAAAAAAAAAGACATCTGAATGTAGTAGAAAGGAAAAGAAAGGGAGGAAAGAAGAGAGAAGAAAGGACCTAGGAAAGAAGGAACTGCTTCCTGACCTTTAATGGGGGCTAAATAAATCTATTAAAAGCACTTCCTGCAATGTTAACCAACTTTTCTGCTTTGGGAAGATAACCTTTTGGGGACAGATATCACCTATTTAGCCCTATACTTCTTAAAATGTTGTTAAAACACCTATTTTAAAACTCTTTCAGATAAAGAGACATTAGCGACGAAAGCCATGATGAGCCAATTTCTCTCTAGCATGGGCACAATAACATGTACAATTTATAGAGCTGCACAAGGTAGCAAGATCGAGAAATGGTCTCAAAAAAAAAAAAAAGACCCAGAGTTTTTGTTTTAAAGACTGGCCTTGCTTCCCAGGACGACCTACATCCTGCTTCCTGCCCACTCCCTCAAGTCTTCAGGTGGGGCAAGCACTTCCGGCTATCCCACTGAGCCCCAGGACCTGGCTGCCGGTCCCCCGAAACACTAATGGCTGCCCTCTGAGGCGGAATGCGGGACAGAGACCAGTGGGACCCTACTGGCAGAACCTTTCATTACTTCCTAATTGGAACAAGTGAGTTTTTCACCTCTCTTTATGTGGCTGCTTTGTACTCACATAATTATATAATTAGCAACTTTGGCAACTATTTTGCCACTTTTTAATTGTGTAGCTAAATATAATTGGAAAAAGCAAAGAAATACACCTAGGAAAAGGAAAATGGGAAAATAAGGGGGGCAAAAGTTCTTTAAAATTGCGCTATATCACTTCTGCTTGTGCCAGCAACTATCCCTAACATTAGTAACCGCAGGAGTAGCACGGTTCTGTTATAATATCACCACTTTGTTGGTTAGAAACCAAAGATTTAGTGAAATGCTGGGCCCCTTCAGAGACTGAAGCAGCGGCGTCAGTTCACACATCTGCTTTTCTGAATATCTGACAGACCTGCAGCAGAGTGATTCGCTAAAAATACAGTACTGCAGAATAACCACACTCAGAGTTAACCGTGTCATAGGGTTTACCATGAAATATTGGGAATCTGTTTTCCAGCCCTTTTAAAAGGACATCTGAAGCTCTTGATTTGGGTGTTCTTCGCCTCCTTCCCCTCGGGGGAGAGCTGAGACGTTATTTCCTTGGTAAAACTTAGTCTTCCAGGGACATATTTGAAAAGAGAAGGAGAAGGGAGGTCTGGGCTGACCACATGATTTCTTCATGCTCCAAGTTTGTCGAGTTAGTGGGCCTCTGATGGGGCTGAGTGTACAGATCACAGAGCGTGGGAGAGGAATGCTAAGTTCAGAGACCGTGGCAGTTGTGAAGTCTCCACAGACAGGGCGTGGACGGCGTGAGCAAAGGATTGTCCAGCCTTGGACTGACGTGGTTATCACACCACGACGGACCGAAAGCAAGAGGATGAAAGACTGTTCCACAATTTCTTAATTTCCCTGATTGCATAAACTTCAGGGTTCTTACACAATTCGAAGGTGTAGAAGGACTCCAGAAAATAAACTGAGGTTGGTTTTCCCACTGATTCTATTGAGTGGACAAGGTGGTAGGGAAAAAAGGTAAAAGTCAAATTTAAACCGAGTTTTAAAAATCACATTTTACAGAGCATGTATGATTTTCAGAGTCAAAGTGGGCCTGGAATCAGGTGGGTTGAGCTCATTCCTGTGGCAGGAAACAGGACATTAGAGCTGAATGGTTATAATTATGGTCTTGAGACAGAAAGTCTGGTCCTAGTTCTGTTCTTTATCTTCTCAACCTCCATAAACTGGAGTTTTTACCCATGAAAGGACAATCTATTAATAGGTCAGTATGAAAATTCCATGTCATAGCTTCTTAAAATGCTCATCTTAGTACCTTACATGTTAGTTAATGGTCAATAAATATTAGCTGTCATTTTATTATACTGTTCATTATTCTGAAGCTCAGTTTCCTAACCTATGAAAGGAGAACTCATATGAATGTACACATTTAAGAAATCAAGTTTTTTTGTTCCTCAGACAAAGGATTACTATCGAGAACATATAAAGAACTCAAAAAAATCAGACCTCCCAAATTTAAAGACCCACTCCAAAAATGGGCATCTGAGATGAATACACATTTCCCAGATGAAGAAAAACTAATGGCAAATAAATATACAAAAAAATGTGCAACATCACTAGCCATTCGAGAGATGCAAATTAAAACAACACTGAGATACCATCTCACCCCAGAAAGGATGGCTACTATAAAGAAATCAACTAATAACAAATGCTGGAAGGGCTGCGGGGAAAAAGGAACCCTTCTTCACTGTTGGTGGGAGTGTCGACTGGTACAGCCACTGTGGAAGTCAGTGTGGAGATTCCTCAAAAAACTAGGGTTGGAGGTCCCATTTGACCCAGCTATTCCCCTTCTGGGCATCTTCCCAGAAGAATTAAAAACATCGTACCACAGTGATATATGTGCACCCATGTTTATAGCAGCACAATTTGTAATAGCCAGATCTTGGAAACAACCCAAATGCCCATCAACTGAGGAATGGATAAGAAAGATGTGGTATTTTTATACAATGGAGTACTATTCAGCCATAAAGAAGGATAAACTGGAGACTTTTATAGGTAAATGGATGCAACTCGAGAAAATACTCATAAGTGAAAAAAACCGGACGCACATGTGTAAGCATCGTATTGTCTCTCTACTATGAGAAACTGAAAGAGTAAATAAGATCCAAAATGTACAATAGACACGGTGAATCAAAAAGAAACTGGTCAATAGGAAAGAGAGACTGGAATAGGGAAAAGAAAGAAGGGAAAGGGGAAAAAATTGTATATATATATAAGATGGTTAAGAGAGATACACTACCAATTTTACTTAGTTCATTGAAGAGTAAGGTTTGAGCCAATAATGTTTGGACAATTGAATGCTAATGTCTGGTATCCTGAATAACTAACTTAAAGATAATAATACGTAATGCATTGACCATTGTTACCCTCATATTATGTTTTGAAAATTTGTTCTTTTTTTGATTTGTTTTGTTTTTTCTTCTCTTTAAAATAAAAAAAATCAAGTTTTTTAAAAAAGAAATGTATAAAGGCAAGCTGCCCCAAATACTTTCAGTGTCTGCCATTTACTAAGAATCTGAAGTGGTAATTTCCTTCACCCATATGATCCTATCAAATTCTTTCAGCAACCATGAAAGGTAGATTATAGATTGGAAAACTAAGTTTCATAAAAGTTAGGTACCTGCTCGTGCCCACAGTGAGTATATGATTAAGCATAGTCTGAAGTACAATGTGTTAGGTTGTGCTTTTGTAATTATAAAAGAATTATTATCTTAAATTCTTCCTTCCTGATTGTAATGTTTCAATAGGAATAGCTAACAAATACTAAGTAACTGCTAAGTACCCGGTTCTAGACTGAGATTTTTTACTTATGTTTCACCATTTGCATCTCAGGATATCCTGATGTGACAGATGCTGTACCTCCATTTTAAAAATGAAAAAAAAATGTACTCATAGAGATGCAATATAATGTAAGAATTGTGGCTAAAACTGTGATCTGCTTAAATTTGAGGGCTTTGTTTCTTTCTACATTAAAATTCACTGTATGATTCAAGTATTCTATTCCTAGGTGTCTCCCTAAGACAAATAAAGATATACAACAACATAGATCTGCATATTACTCATAAACTGAATAACACATTGGAAACAAATATTCATGATTTAGTGAATGGATACACCAAGTGTGGTACATCTACACAACGTAATACTACTCAGCTATGAAAAAGGAACAAACTATTGATAAATTCTCTGGTAGAGAAAAACTTCAAAAGCAAATGCTAAGTGAAAGAAATCAACACAAAAGACATTATGTAATTCCATTAATATCATATTCCAGAAAAAGGCATATAGCTAAAAAGTACTTTATGATTAACTGGAATAGGGAGTGGGAAAAAATGTAACAGTAAACAGGCATGAGGGATTTTACTAGGGTAAAGAAAAACATTCTGAAACTGACTTATGGTGATGATTACACAACTTGGTTAATCTAACACTAATCTTTATAGTATAACTTGAAACCTGTGAATTATATTATTTGTAGAATACACTCACCAAAGATTTTTGTCTTTTAGAAAAATCATTGTGTAAAATATAGAGCATTCAGCAGTTCTTAAAATACTTTGGTTTTTGGTTCATCGTGTATTTTTTTTTGTTATGCTCGTCTGTTATTGTTTTAATTATGGTGCAATATTATTTTAATGCTTCGTGAGTCAATTCCACAATAATTTAAATGAATCTTTGAATGTTATATGTGATACTATTATAATAAGTATCAAATAACCTTTCCTCATTATTAAAATAACTATAAATAATGTCACGTACCGTAGCAATTCTAGAATATGTACTTCTTCTATTCACTGCCATTTACAGAGAACATCATTTAAAAAAATGTAGTATTCCCATGATGTAGGTCTCAAGATGATATTGAAGGTCCCTTCCTCTTCTTTAGTCACGCCCTGCTTCCCTATCAGTTTTTGATAGCTTTCAAAGGGATTATTTACATTAAGGGGCAAAATACTATTTTCCGTCCCTGCATTTCTGTACTTTCTCCTGGAATTCTTTCTTTTTATCTTGATCCATATTTTATTAATGAGAAAAAGCGAGACAGAGGGCAGAAGGAAGGTGGTAAAGAACAAACAGACGTTTAGAAAGAAGACTGTGTGTATGTATTGGGGGCAGGGAGGAGGGAGGGAGGGAGAGAGACAGAGAGGAAGAGAGAGAAAGTCTTTCAAACCCGATATTGCCTTTGGCTTTGAAAAAAATCTATTGATAGCTCCTGAGCTATTTCGCTCTATTGGATAGTATTCTAAAGTGTTGCGTGATAATTCTGCTCAATCTGCCGGTGAAAGCTTAGGATGACTCCTCAAGATAGACGCCCAGGGTTTGTCAGAAGGAGAAGAAAGCCCATAGCAGCTCAGTGAAGAGGGAAGAAGGAAACCACATTCTGCTTCAGTTAGGGTATGCTTTCCTTTATTTTTTTCAGGATTTTGGATATCCTTTTAAGAAAGTAGATTAAAAATCTTTTTTTTGAAAAAATAGCCGCCATTCCGGGGATAGGACAAAGGCCGGCAAGGCGGCGTCTACACCGCTGTGTGCGCCACCTAGCGTGCGTTCTGATTGGTCCGGAGTCTGTAATGACTAACGGGTCTCCTCTTTTGCTGAGCATTTTGAACATGACTTCCGGACTTCAGAGACTTCCGGTCCTGAAGGTTCACAAGGACAGGTCGTTTCTCAAGTGTTTGGTGTACGTAATAGGCACTTTGCAAATGTATGCAAACAGTTGAATGAATCACGCGAGGATTCTGACTGTTCCCTGAGAAACAGGTACACGATTCAATTTTGACTGTAGAGTTGCCTTGCTTCAGAGTCCTACCCGCATTAATGTGCCATAAAAAGTCATGGAACTATGTTTTATTTTTATTTTTATGTTTTTACCTTGTGAATAAAAGTTTAACCACTGGTTCTGAAGTTACAGTCTCAGGCTGAGACAGCCCTTTCGCATAGTACCGGAGAGTGATAGTGCGCTGTGGGTGCTCGGTGGTCTACCTGCTCAGTTTGAACGCATGATGTTCTCATCTTGTTATTTTTTCCCCCAAATGTGTTGTTCAGTCATTGAGCAATTGGAGGTGAAGTTCAGGAAATGAGAGAAGAAAATGAGAATTACCTTTGAACAAAATATCCCAGATATATTTCAAATTCTTCATAGTAGTTGTAAACAGAGCTGAAAGAATCCCATTCAAACAGCTGATTAGCATAGTCATATCTCCTTTTGTTTCTTTTAGAAAGTTCTACTCTTTCTTTCTGTAATAGAAATAAAAAAAGAAAAGACGTATCAAGGAAAGGAACAGATTTGTGTGTCTCTGGCAAAGTTGTGTGTGTGTGTGTGTGTGTGTGTGTATTTAGGAGAGGTAAGAAATTACTAAACTTAAAAGTATTTTTTTTTTCATATTAGGCCAGAGAAAAGTCTAAATTAAATTCTACACCAACCAAGACATTTACATCTATTGGACCAACTGGGTAAAATTAAAGCTAGAACTCAATAGATATTAAGTAACAATAATAAAATAATTGGAGGCTTTAGATTTTAATGAGGATCATTATATGCTCTTTCTATCAATATAATGGGCTATAAAGATGAGCTCTTGTCCAGTTATAGTTATTAAAGACCACTTTTTTTTTTCTTTCTAAAAATACAATGCCTGAAGATGCTCTCATGAGACTCTCATTTGGGTTGATGACATTGTGACACCTTGTTGGGCTCTTTGTTGCCATCTTAGAGAAATTCAACATTTTGCATTGTAAGATCTGACCCTGATTTGGCCTTGTTATGTCACATGTTGGTTTGTCTAATCACTTTTCTGGAAGCAATAGAAAATTCTATCTAAATGAAGGTCACATTTTTGTTTTGACATTTAACATGTATAAAGTAGACAAAAAGATTTTAGTTAGTGAACAGCAAAGGAATACAAGTGGAATGTTACATTAGAAACATGCACTTTAGGTCAAAGATCATGCTTTTATAAATTGCGTTGAAATACATCTGGAGAAGCACACAAACAGATAAAGTGCATTCATGAGGGTGAGAACAATAGTAGGAGTTTGGCAACCTTGTGATAGGAAAAACACACAACTGAATCCCAGGTCATGGGGTCAAAAACCTATAGCAGTGGTGGTGAACCTTTTAGAGCTTTAAATGATCCAAATAGCCTGCTGTGGCACATGTGCCATAGGTTCACCAACACTGGGTTACAGGAACCAAGGAAGTAACAAATATGAGCAAAGCAAGCCAGAAATGAAGAAGAGCTCTCACCTGCTGTGGTTCTGACATGACCTTTTCCCTTCCAAGATCCATGTGCAGGAAGCTTGGTTCCCAGTGCAATGGTATTGAAAGGGGGTGGGATATGTAAGAGGTGAGACTCAGTGGGAGAGGACTGGGTCGGTGTAAAAGAGTAAGCCTGGCCTCTTCCTCCCTCTTGGGTCCTCTCTTGCTGCATGATCTCTCTTTGCATGCACGTGTCTGCTTCCCTTCGACTTCTCTGCCACACTGTGATGCATCTAGGAGGACCTTTCCAGATACTGGCTCCATGCATTTTGGAGTTTCCAGGCACCAGAATTAGGAGACAAATCTCTTTATGTAATACATCATCCAGCTTTGAGTATTCTGTTACAGCAGCAGGAAACAGACTAAGATGCTTCTTTAAAGAATTATTCTCTCCTGTTTTTCTTGAAAATGTATACGCCTTAGTCTTTCTTTTTTCTCTATATTTAGTAGAAAAATAGGTTCAAAATATTAATTTTCATCTTAAGAAAACTGAAAGTATAAACAGGATAATGAGTCATTGAGAGGGTCTAGAGTATAGGACCCTACTGAAAGGAGCAGTGGCCAATTGGCTACTTGATGCTATGAAGGAAAGAGGCAAAGTCCTTCTAGAAAGTGTCATTATTGTGAGAAGATAGGGATTCATTAGCTTATAAAGCAAAAATCTCAGGGCCGGTGAGATGGCTCAGCGGCATAAGCGCCTGCCTGGCAAGTGCGAGGGCCCGAGTTCGACTCCCGGAACCCACATACGAAAAAAGGGCCAGTGATATCGCTCAGTGGTACGGGGGCCTACTGGTGCGCAAGGTCCTGAGGTCGACCCCCGGTACCCACAAAAAAACAAAATCAAACAAACAAATATCTCCCAACTTTTAAATATTAGCTGTATTTTAGTAAAAATGAAAAATAACTCTGTGAAAGTCAATTTTATATACATATTGTGAGTCATCTGTAGCAAAACTCTAGTCACAGGAATCAATGACATCTCTGAAAAATGGTCCATAGAAAAGAAAATTCAGGGCTGATGAGATGGCTCAGTGGCATAAGTGCCTGCCTGGCAAGCGCGAGGTCCTGAGTTCGACTCCCAGTACCCACATATGAAAAAAAAGTGCTGGTGATATCGCTCAGCGGCACGGGCGCTTGCTGGTGCGTGAGGTCCTGAGGTCAACTCCCGGTACCCACAAAAAAAAAAAAAAAAAAAAAAAAAGGAAAATTCAGTGGCCTTGCCAAGGAACTTTTCCTTTGTTCTTCTCTGAGAGCTCTAAGATCTTTCTAACCAGGGAAGTCAGTGACTTCAGCCCTGACTCTCAATGGTTAACCAGGGAAACTACATGTATCAAGTCCCTACAGCGAATGTAATCCTTGTATACTGCAAACTTGTACTAATAAAAGTCAAAAAATTAAAAATTTAAAAATAAAATTCTGGGCCGGTGAGATGGCTCAGCGGCGTAAGCGCCTGCCTTGCAAGCGCGAGGGCCCGAGTTCGACTCCCGGAACCCACATACGAAAAAGGGGCCGGTGATATCGCTCAGCGGCACGGGTGCCTGTTGGCGTGTGAGGTCCTGAGGTCGACCCCCCGGTACCCACAAAAAAAATAAATAAATAAAATTCTATTTATTTAGTGTTGATTTATGGATTATGATTGTATCTTCATGAGCGCTGGAGCAATACTGTCTGAGTTTGAACTGAGGTCTTGTCATTACTAACTTTGGAACCTCAAACAAGTTATATAAGTTCTAAGAGACTAAGTTTCCCAATATGCAAAATCAGTTTGGTAATACTATCTCTTTCATAATGTTATGAGGTAGATTGCATTAAAAAAAAAAAAAATATATATATATATATATATATATAAAGTGCTCAAAATATTACCCTGAAACATGGTAAATGATAAATACTAGTGAGCAGTAGTAAAAGTAAAGCAACCTTATTAGTTGCACCTATAGCAGTAACAGTGGCATTTCTGTGATACTGGGGGGGTGTGATAGAAATCTGTTAATATAAGTACTATAATGTGATTCAAGATATTAGAATGTAAGTTCTATGAGAGGAATTGTATCCCTAGCACTAGCCCAGTAGATTGCTGGAATCATGGTTTTTAAATAAAGGGAGGTTCAAAGAGAAACTTACACACCTAAATTTGGTGGGAAGAACATGCAGAATAACCAGATTGTACCCAGGTTTAAAAACACGTAAACAAGTTGTTTTAGCCTGATTTAAGCTGCAGTTTAGCAGATTCAGCACATTCCTGATAAATATATCTCAAAACTTTGAAAAATTCTTATCTTTATGGACATCAATAAAACATTGTTTTCTGAAGTCTAGTGAAAAATATATGAGCCCCCTCAGCCCCTGCATGAGAGTGATCCAGCCGGGCCCATTCACTCATAACAAGTGGGATTCAGGAGTACATCTTCAGAAAACCACAAATCATAGGGATGATACTAAAAATTCATGAAGGCCAGTAAGTCCCATAAACTGATCAGAATGGACAACCAGCCAATCAGAGTAGATATCAACCATAAACAACCAGTAAACTGATAGGTTCTGGGTGAATACTGGCCCTACGAATCAGACACCCTGCTCTCGGGGATCATTCACACATAAACAACTATAAATTTTAGTCTTAGGTCCTTAAAAATCAAAGCTCCCTAGTTTAATCATACATATTTAGATGATTGCAGAGTTCTATGGCAATGCTGTAAATATAATACCCACACGCTACCCCTGTTGTATTTTTTATCTGAGAAGGTTAATGGGCTGAACTGATACCTGTGCCAAACAACTGTCCCAAGATGTGAAAAGATAGACTGTTTTGCTTGAGGCACACTTATAATCCCATCCTGGTGCTCTCCATGTCCAGTTCAAGAGACACTAGTTGAAGAGAGCAGAGCCTTCTATTTCCCCCAGCAGGTCCAGAGTGTCCTGTACCTTTTAAACCACTTTGTTAGAAATCAGCACTCTGATTACAGGCAAGAGGAAAGAACATTAGAAACCAGTGCCAAGACTGAATGGAGAAAGCTGCTTTTTCTCATGAGTGAGAAGAGTAAACTCTTCAGATCTGCTGCCCTCACTAACGCCGAGGCACGTAAGGCAGATGAGAGTATCAGTCTGCCTTCTTTTACCTTTTACGTTTGAGCTATTTTCATTTCTTTTTTAACTTTTGGAAAACCAACAGAGTATTTATGGACAATTTATAGAGAAAGACATCGGTGACAGCAGGAAAGCTAAATTGTATAGTTCTTATCACTAACAGATGATTCATTTGGGTCCATTAATATCAATTGAGGTGTTATCAACATATGCTCTCTGTTTACTAAAACCTTCACCAATTAGGCTCAAGATCTATGTTGTAGACAGGGCTAGAAATCAGAATTAAAAGCTCTTTAACATTTTGAACTTTCATCTGGCTATTTTGAAAATAAATTTGGATTTTGGAAAACCAAATAATCTCTAACTAGAGTTAGGTAAAATTTGGTCTTCGGGCCACCTACATCAGAATCCTTTCATGTGCTTACTAAAAATGCATATTCAAAGCCCTCAGCCAAGACCACTATCAACCAGGGACTATGTCTTATCAGCATTTTTATCCCTAACTCCCAGCATATTACTTAGTCTATTGTAAGTACTCAATAAATCTGTTGAATAACATGACTTATTTATTTATTTTTTTTGTGTGGGTACCAGGGGTCGACCTCAGGACCTCATGCGCCAGCAGGCGCCCGTGCCGCTGAGCAATATCACTGACCCTTTTTTCGTATGTGGGTTCCGGGAGTCGAACTCAGGCCCTCGCGCTTGCCAGGCAGATGCTTACGCCGCTGAGCCATCTCACCGGCCCAATGACTTATTAATATGATCTTGAGAGAGATGATTTGGATGAGATTAAACTAGGACTTTACTTTTACCTTCCTTCCCACTGATCTTTAGATGGCAGAACCAGAATAGTCAGAAAAATACAAGTCAAAACATTTCCCCATAGTTCCTTGTAGGCTTTCGAATTTCCACCAAGTTAGTAATCTTTGAGACATGAAGTTAGTTTTGGAGCACTTCTACGCTGACTAAAAACTCAAAAGAAGTTAAATGGTCCACATTTTTTTTTTTTTTTTAATGTGGGTACCAGGAGTCGACCTCAGGACCTCGTGCTTGCCAGCAAGCACTTGTGCCACTGAGCGATATCACTGGCCCTTTTTTTCCTTTATGTGGGTTCCGGAAGTCAAATTCAGTACCTCGTGCTTGCCAGGCAAGCACTTATGCTGCTGAGCTATCTCACCGGCCCAAATGGTCCAGAATTAAACCCTACACCTTGGGCAAATAAGAAAACATTCAATACTTGGTGAAGATGGTGAAGGAAATACAGAAGTCAAAGTGCAAGATGAAGAGGAGGACCACTGAGAAGTACATTTGTCACAGGTGTGCAAACAGATGTCATTTGTAACCCAGGAGGACTAGACTTGCTGTGGAAGGAGTAGATGGCACTTTACCTGGTGGGGTTTGGGTGTTAAAACTCCCCAGAAACCCCAAATAATTTTTTTATACCAGCTTTTTCTTAGTTAAGCATGAAGAATCATAGTAGTATCAAAACACCTAACCAGTGATTCCCATCTTAGATCCCATAGAAGTAGAACCTAGTTTAACATGATATGCTGGGTTAAAGCATATTTTTGTTTTATATCATCTCATAATGCTCACTATTGCAATGGGCATGTCAGCAAACCCCTGAGAACCAGTATTGTGTGTGTGTGCATGTACATGAGCATGCGTGTTTGTGTATGTGTGTGAATGTGTGTGTGGTATGTGGACAAACAGGTTAGTCTGTTTATTAGAAAGGAGCAAGAAGGAGTAGATGGAGAAGGTTGATAAGGAGCAGAATGAGGGAGAATCCAGCACCCTAAAACACCACTCGACTATCAACTGCTTTCATGAATGTTAGTCACTTCCTAATTTCATTGTCTTTATACAGAGCATTTACAAATGACATTGTGGACAGCCCTGGGGGGCAGCACCTGACACTGTACTGAGCCCTCATTCTGTGTTTCTTAATTTGCACAAACCAACGTCTGTTGTCTCTTCAGCACCAATGAAAAAAAGTGCATTTCGTGGTTCTCAAAAGTGTGTTGACAACAGATCCCACTAAAGATAACAGAGGCCAATGAAGAACCTGATCATGTGTTACTGGAAAATGATAACTTAATGAAAGATATCTTTCCTCGTGGGTGGCCCGTACTTCCTTTCTCTTGCAGAGCTCCACAGTTTAACTCCTCCAGGTCATTATATCCATGAAGAGAGCCAAGAAAGCTTGACATTTGCTGTAGCAATCATGGTTTGCTTGGCGAGACCTCTCCCCCACATGTACACAGAGCAGCAAACCAAATACAAAGAGACCTAAGTGTGGGTCATGTCCAAGAGCAATGATTAAAAAGCTTTTTAATTTTTCAAAAAAATAAAAAGCCAAAATTTATCTGTTTGAGCTCTGTGTCCTATCTGACCAAAGTTCAAGAACATGAACTGGGTCCTAAACAAGGAAAATAATACAGAACTCAAACATAGGAGGACTGGAATACGCTCTCGGGAAGTGTGTGCTCTAATCTGACTGCATCACCATCCTTTGGTCCCTGTCCCGGTCCTTCCTATCCATTCATGGGGGGCTGCCCTTCCACCCTTGAAGTTTTGCACACTGCACACGAGCAGTCTTTACTTCCTCTTGGCATTTCTCACCTCTCCTTCGGTCTCAGTTCTCCTGGACTTGTGTTCAGCCGCAGCTAATGTGCTATGCTTTGCTTTCCTTCTCTCTTTGCTTTGTACTCCCCGCACCTTCTATGTAAGTAAAGGCTTATTTAGATGGTTCCAACCAGCTTTGTAAGGGAAGAAGTGAGACTTTGCCTATGCTCTTCTCATCATAAGTCTCTTATGAAAATACTCTTAGTACAGTTCTTAACAATTCTTTCCTTTCTCCAAACCATCATTCTTTTACAGTATTATTTGCATAATCCACTTTGACTGCAATACTTGTGTGTCTTAGTAACTTTCCCATCGTTGAGATACAATACTGAACACTCACAGCATAAAAGAAGAGAGGTTTATTTTGGCTCCTGTTTTCAGACCATGGTAAGTTGGCTCTAAGGCAGGAAGGGCATGGTGGAAAATTCTGGTAGAGTGAAGCTGTTCACGCCATGGTGAACAGGAAGCAGAGTAAGAAGGGAGGAGCCAGGAAGGGAGATATACCCTCTCCATGTCACCCGGAAGACTGGCATCTAACAAGCCCCACCTCCTAACAATGAGCCAGCCATTAACACTCCATAATCCAATCATCTTCCAAACACATGAGGCTTTTGGAGCCATTTCGCTCCAAAGCATAACAATGTAGTAAGTATCCTAGGAAAGACTTAGTTGCTTGGGTACTGCTTCAATTTATTAGAAACTCTGAAATGGAACTTCTGTCAATTTTTCTACATCAAATTTGCTGCATGGCACTAGCATCTTGACATGAGAAACAACATGACTCTTTTGACTTGAAGCTTTCTGCAACAAATCTCTGCTGAACCAGGAATGGTATAAGCAACTGAAAGTAACATTTATTGAGTACTTACTATATGTCAGACACTTTTACATATCTCACCATCTTATCTTCATTAAAACCCTTGGGGAGGTATTTTCTCTACTTACTGGACAAGAACACTGAGTCTCAAGAGTTTGGTTCAGACACAGGTCTGGGTCCTTCATGCTTCCCCCGTATGGATGGCTAGTAAGGGTCAATCCATTACCCAGGGTCTCTGACTCTACAGTTTGTGTTCTTAACTTTTGTCCTTAATGACTACTCATTTAAAGTCTCTCAGTGGATTTCCATCGCCCACACAACAAAGTCCCTTCCTAACTGGACCTCTGCCTTCCCCTCAAGCCTCATTGTGCACCATTCACCCAAACTAGACCTATGTGTTGTTTTCTCCACACAAATGTTGCTTTATAGCATCACGACTTGTCTCCGTACCCATCCATGGAGTTCCTAATCCTCAACAGTCAACCCGCGTACTCCTCACCCTGTTGATGTTTACCCTTGCCTCTTTACCATCAAGCGAGTAGAAAGCTCCTTTATCATGTTTCCGCACTCATATGCATGCCTGTTCATTCATGAGATTATCACTCTTCCAGCTTGTCTCCCTGACAATAGCATCCATGGACCTAACACAATGCCTGATGCGTCATACATCTCAAACAACTTTGTTGACTAAATATTTGATTGTACAGATCAGAGCTCAAAGCACTGACTTCTATGAACCTTTAAAGTTCAAGAGAGTACTATATCATGCTTCATACTTTTGATTATTTACCTAGATTTCTCATTCTTCCCAATCCTGTTTTCCTATCTTGTCAATTCTGGCTTTGTCATAAGCCAGCAATCAATGCTGACCTCATTACTTTTGTTCATGGCCTAAGTGCGCAGTCAGACACGCTTCCATCATGTTCTAGCTTCTTTTCCACCTTCCTTCACAGCTGCCACTGCAGTTTTTATCTTTACTTTCACTATACATGTGAAACCATAACACTGGTGTGGCAAAAATTTAAATTCCCTCCCTGATTTCCCAGTTTTAACAATGCCAGCAAAAGCCGGGCCAACAGGAAGAAGAAGAAGGAGGAGAAGGTGGAGGAGAAGAAAAGGCTCTTCATGAAGATGATACAAGAAAAGCCATTCCCAGCTGGAGACAAGCATTTTCCACTTTGGGCCCCTCACCTTGTGGCCTCTGGTGGACAGGGACTCTGGGTAAGCTGTCAGATTCCGCAGTCCTACAGTGAGGCAGAACCTCACCACCTGGCTCATCTCCTTCCTAGCAGATAAAACATTCTTTTGCTTCTAATTAAAAAGATTAATAAAGAAATAGGACACATCAGGTTCACATCAATCACTGCCCATGTGGTTCTTATTACTGTAATTAAAAGTTATCTCCCCCAAATTTGGGAATGAAAGTGTCATGATGTGCAATTGAAAACACATTATAAGCTTTATGTTTGCCAACTTCATTTTCCCTCTTTACAAGAGGAGTGGCAGAACAATGTTCTTATGGCTGATAGGTTTAGAGGTACCCTTAATAGTCTATCAGGAAAATGCACTTCTTTATTGTTGAAACACACTGAAAGAAGGTGCATTTCTTTTTTTTTTATTTAAAATGTATGATTGCTTATTTTTATAATTCCTATGCTTGCCTTTTCTTTTTGTTCAGCTGTCAGTGCCCTTGAAAATTCTGACATGAAAGACATTTTTAATAACAAGTTACAAATATACTAACAGATCCACTATCATGCTTGGGACGGAATGAGACAAACCTAATGTTTCAAGAATTTATATCTCCCAGAACTCATTGACTTTCCCAAATTGACACAAAACACCAACATACCTTGGCCCCGGGATTTACCTGGAAACACAAAAGATTTTGGGGACACTAATCCATTTATACAATCTGAAGGAGTGGAGTCAACCCTGGGTCAATTTCTAGGGGATTGACAATTTAATTTTACTGCAATCAAAATTTATTAAGAACTGACAGGTCAACTGGGCACCACTGACTTATGAGTTTCTTAGGCTGCAACCTGAGTGGAAATGGCTGGAGACATAGAAACCTGTTCAGAAAGTTCGTAGCTCACATTCTCCTTCTGCAAATGAGGTCTGCAGGCAAGAATGAGTCTCCTAGGAGGTCAGTTGATTCTCAGGGTTACTGGATTTTTTGTACCAGTTGATATCTGTTCCCCCTCCTTTGAAACTACAGTTTTTACTGGTATTCTTCCTCTCCCACTCTCTTTCCACATCTTTGTGCTGGAAGCCTTGCTGGTTGAAATGCATGAGCATTGCCTTTCTCCAAGCTTTCAGCCTTCTGACCCGAGGCTCTATCTTCTCTGTTTCTCTTATCTATGTCAAAGCAGAGGGCTTGTAACATTCTTTGCACATCTCACATCTGCACAGTTCAAAGCAGAAGCCTGCAGTCTCAGTGTTTTTTCTTATCTATCAAGGCTTTCCTGTGGAAACAAGGGCCTCAGCAGCTTCATCTACATGGCTGCCTCACAGCCCAACTTAACACACATTGACACAGGGCTGATCACCTCTGTAACTAGTTTCTTACTCCTGTGAAAAAATGCATAAGACTCCACCTTGCAGGCAATCCACTACTTAAAAACCATATGGCTTTCTAGCTTATTGACATCTAGTCTCCACTGCATAGGGCCCAAGCCCTTGTCTCCAAGGACAGTGTGGCCTCTTCCAACAAGAAATTCAGATCTGAACAGAGCCACGTCCTTGAAGTACTTTCCTAAAATCTTGCAGTCCCTATTATTGCCATGATTCACATGCAGAGAAGTCCAGTGTTCTTTCTAGCTTAGCATTTTCATTCAATTCTTTCTCAGATTATGAGCCTCTGGACCCTGGGAGAGCTACCCTTTTTCTCTTTGGTTCCCAGCACCTTCCACAGTGTTCTCACATTGCAAGTGCTCAAAGCATGTTCATAGGGATGATGACTATTAGAGATTCCTACAGTGGGCAAAGTGAGAGCGTCCCAGAGTTAGGCCCAGCAGGTGGAAAGCGTGCACAAAGAAATGCTTGTAGTTATGGATAATTAATACCCTTCTGCCATGCCTGCCTGTGTCAGAGGCTGTCATCTCAGTCCCCTCTGGATTTCTGAAAAGCTGGTCATCTGTGTTCAGAGATTCCCTCGGCTGCCCCAACGTATGCAAAGGATGGGGTCAGAATCTCTTTGCCAGAGAAATGATCTCCATTTATCTAATCAGTGCTGAGAAAAGCAGAGTGCAGACAACAGACAGTTGCATTTACAGGGTGGAATCTTAAAGGACCAGATTAAAGTGCTTGTGGGGGTTGGAATAGCTTTCCACAGAAATGGCTGAGGGCAGAGCCTGGCCTGGATGCTGGCCCCCCTGCCAAACACCCAGCACATAGACCAAGCCAGTTCCTGGCACGTTGGAGGGCCAAACCTTTTCAGATCAGAATGGGCTTCCCTATTTGAGTCTGGGGCTATAGGAAATGACTGATTCATGTACTAAACCCACAGACAGAGACCAAATATGTAGAGAGATTAAGAAAACAGGGAGAGGTCCTGCGATGCCAACACTGAAAATGTTCAGAGGAGTCTGTGCTCAAAACGGTCAGTTCGTGTTAATTTTACACCTGCTGCTACCCCCACAGTCTTTTACTGAGGAACTTACTTACATTGAAAGTTAAATTTTCCAAGGGAGAACCATACATTTCAAATATTCTAGATCTGCAAATATTTTCAATGAAATCGAATGAAAACATATCATTTGAGACCACAGATATTTTCTACATTTTTTTTTCTTTGTTCCTCTTGGACACTTTTCTAACTTATGTTTGGTTTCATCACTTTTTAAGACAAGAAAACATTATCAGTGGGACAGTTAGAGCACCAGCCCAACAGAACCCTCTGAAACAGGCAACAGAAGCACATTGTTTGGTCTGCAGCTCCTTTTTTTACTTTTCCATATGTTGGTCTGCATGGAGCTAGCGATAAGGCAGAGTGTCTATCACCCCGACAGCTAGTCTGGAGGCTCCTGTAGGAAAAAAATACAGCACAACACATTGGTTGGAAATGGAAACGGACATTTGGATGAAATGTTTTGTAGGTAAGGGGCTTGCTTTCCAACTAGTCTGCAAAATCCTTGAGACAGAGCCATGTACCTATCATCCATAATGCATGGCTTATTTTTAGTATACATTTACATACAAAGTTGATTCGAAGTCCTCCATGAACACTTCTTTCCAAAAAAAGTTTATTGGCTGTTGCAGAGATACAATCTCCATTTAAATGGCATCCGTCCTGCTTTGCCTTGGTGGCTGGCCATGCATTTTAAAGGCAGCTGCTTCTACCACGTTTGAATAAGGAGTCCTGGCCTCAAAAACCAAGAGCAACCTAATAGTGCTTCATTCAGTGTCATATTTGGCCAATGCTACACTTCCTTTTGTCCCTTTCACTCTTTGATCATCAGCTATGTGATACTACAGCTATGTACACCTTTCAATATTCTATATTAAAAGCATATTTTCTCAGATATGTGTTGAAGACACGCCCATAATTCAAGATTAATAAAAGGCAATATGTAGAAGATGCATAATAGATGGGGACCTTAAATGGAGCCTGCAAGAAACCTCTCCGGCTTCACTGGTGGTATCAATAACCAAGAGAGATGACTAATTATTACCATATTGCCATAACCTGCCATGCTATGAAATTAGTTGTAGAGTAGACCTAAAGTAGACTCAGAATTCTGCTTTGCTTTGTAGAATTCTGCTTTAATTTGTAGAATTCTTAGAAAATTTGGACTTACTATGGGTCAAAGCAAATGATTCCTAGTGGATCACACTAGAAAATCAATAGAAAGCCAGAACTGCTTACAGAGAGGCCAGAGAATTTTCAGCCAGCCAAAGCACACACTTTCGGTGTCGAGGTGAGACTTTTTTTGAGAAGATGTCCCGTACCTGCTGTGATGGCCTTTAGACTGGCTTCCCAGCACTCAGTCAACAGAGAGTGCCCTTTAGGGTTTGAAAGAAATAGGGGGAAGTATTTCTTGTAATCTACTTCATCACAGCCATTGGAAGTTACCGCCAAACTGTTGAGCCTAAATTTAGAGAATTGGATGGGATGGGGTACCTAGAGTTAAGTACAAGGAGAAATATTACAAAATTTATGTGGTGAATACAGCTAATTCTTCAGATTTTTGAGGTAGCTTTTCTAAACTTTACAATAGCCCAGAATTTGATCTTAAATTCGAAAAAGAAAGCCACAGAGGAACAATACTTCTTTTAAATTACTCCACACTATGAGATTACATGGGGAGCAGATGAAGGTGGAATAATAGAGTTAAAAATATTGTATTTCAGGAATAAGAAATAGTGTTTAGCAGGCCTTTTGAACATTTTGCACATATCTAAAAGTAAAATACAAGTGCCCAGCCCAAATATTAAACATTAGGGGAAGGTTATTTTTTCAGACCCCTGCTTCACATTATATAAAGAAATAACAAGCAAGGGTGCTGGGTTTGCTACATACAGTGCAATCTGCATTATGGATTCAGATGTAAATGTGGGGCAGTAATCATCAGTGTTTATCATTTACCATCATGATATTGGCTGTAGCTGTAGGCAAACTGCCTTAGAAAAGTGAGCTTTTCCAGCTTCTCCATTCTCCCCAAGAAGAGCCATAGCAGCAAACCAGACCTTTTCCTTGAGATTCTGGAGCATCAGTAACACAGTACACAGTAGTGAAGGGCCCTCAGAGCAAGCCCATCATTTTTGTGATCCAGTTTGAGAGGGACTGGTTATGTTCTGCCCGTGTTTCATTTCCAACTGACCTACTGTGACCCATTTGAACTGGCCAGGGACAATAACTAGCTTCTGAAATGCAAGTGTTTCATTTCATTCATTGAAATGGGGCTCAAAAGCTAGACAGTCTACTGGTTTCCTCACTTCCTAGTTTATATGGTGTTTAGATAGCATACAAGGTGGAGTAATGAGGAAGACAGAAGCTGCTTTAGTTAATATTGTTTTTCCTTTTTCCTCTTCTCTTTCCTCCTTCAGTTCCAATAAAAAAGTTTTCTTATGGGCCAAATTATAACAACTGTCATTTATTGAACACTAATTTAAATGCTTCTACATGCATCAGTGAATTCATTTATTTATTTTTATTTTAAAGGGAAAAAACAATAAAAACAATGATACAAAATTTCAAAACAAGATAGTAGGAAAGTAACAATGGTTAGTACATTGCTTATTGTTATCTTCAGAGTAGTTGCTCAGATTACAAAATAGAGGCATGAAAAATTGATCAAACAATATAGTCACAAATGTTTTTCAGTAGACTTATAGAAATTGTTAGTATAGCTCTTAACTATCTTGTGTATATATACATGTATATATATTTACTTTTCCTTTTCCCTTCCTTCTTATCTCCTTTCCCCCATCCCAGTTTCTCTTTCCTTTTGAACAGTTTCTTCCCATTTTTCAATATCTATTCTACATTTTGGATCTTATTTACTCTTTCAGCTTCTCACACTAGGGAGACAATACATGTGAGTCTGATTTAGTTCACTTATGACTATGGTCTCAAGTTGCATCCATTTACCTATAAAAGTCTCAAGTTTATCCTTCTTTATAGCTGAGTAGTATTCCATTGTATAACAATACCACATCTTTTTTATCCATTCCTCAGTTGATGGGCATTTGGGTTGTTTCCAAGATTTAGCTATTACAAATTATGCTGCTATAAACATGGGTGTACATATATTGCTGTGGTATGATGTTTTTAATTCTTCTGGGAAAATAACAAGAAGGGGAATAGCAGGGTCAAATGGTACCTCTACTCCTAGTTTTTTGAGGAATCTCCACACTGATTTCCACAGTAGTTGAACCAGTCTACACTCCAACAGTGGAGAAGGGTTCCTTTTTGCCCACAGCCACTCCAGCATTTGTTATTGGTTGATTTCTTGATGATAGCAATACTTTCTGGGGTGAGATGCAATCTCAGTGTTGTTTTAATTTGCATCTCTCAAATGACAAAGGATGTTGAACATTTTTTCATATATTTATTTGCTCTCTGTATTTCTTCATCTGAGAAGTGCATATTCACCTCAGATGCCCATTTTTGGATTGGGTCTTTAAATTTGGGAGGGGGGTCTGATCTTCTTCAATTCTTTATATGTTCTAGATATAACTCCTTTGTCTGAGAGACTGTTGGCTAAAATTTTTTCTCACTCTGTGGGTTGTTTTTTCACTCTGTTGGTGATTTCTTTTGATGTGCAAAAGCTTCTTAATAAGATGAGATCCCAGTTGTTGATTCTTTGGAGTATTTCCTGTGCAGTTTGGGTTTTGTTCATGAAGTCTCTGCCTACACCCATGTCTTCAAGATTTCTACCTACTTTTTCTTCCAGTAGATTCAGTGTTTCTGTTTTAATATTTAGATCTTTGATTCATTTTGGCTTTAGTTTAGTGCATAGTGATAGATGTGGGTCTAGTTTTAGTTCTTGGCATGTAGACAAACAGTTTTTCCAGCACCATTTATTAAAGAGGCTATCTTTCTTCCAGTGTACATGTTTGGCCTCTGAGTGTGTTTATAGTTGTGTCTGCATCTTCTAATCTGTTCTCTAAGGTGGCTGAGTGTGTTTATAGTTGTGTCTGCATCTTCTAATCTGTTCCATTGATCCTCAGATCTGTTTTTTTGCCAGTACCATGCTGATTTTATCACAATAGCTTTGTAGTATAATTTCAAGTCAGGGATTGTGATGCCTCCTGCTTTGGCTTTGTTGCCCAGAATAGCTTTTGCTATTCTAGGTCTCTTCTGGTTCCAAATGAATTTTAGGAATGTTTTCTCTAGCTCTGTGAGGTATGCTAATGGTATTTTGATTGGGATTGCTTTAGATCTGTACTATGATTTGGGAAGTATGGCCATTTTCATCATGTTGGTTCTTCCTATACACGAGCAAGGGATATCTTTCCATTTTCTGATATCCTTTTCAATCTCCTTTTTCAGAGTACTGTAATTTTCAATGTATAGATCTTTTACTTCCTTTGTTAGATTGATTCCTAAATATTTCATTTTTTTGGATGCTATTGTGAAGGGTGTGGATTCCCTAATTTCTCTCTCAGTGATTTTGTTGTTTGTGTACAAGAATACTATTGATTTTTGAGTGCTGATTTGGTATCCAGCTATGCTACTGAATTTGCTCACTAAATTTAGAAGTCTTTTGGTGGAGTTTTTGGGGTCTTCTATGTAAAGTATCATGTCATCTGCAAATATGATAATTTAACTTCTTCCTTTCCTATCCTTATTCTTTTTATTTCTCTCTCTTGTCCGATTGCTCTGACTAATGTTTCCAGAACTCTGTTGAATAAGAGTGGTGATAGTAAACATCCTTGTCTTATTCATGATTTTAGAGTGAAAGCTTTCAGTTTTTGTCCATTTAGTATGATGTTGGTTGTTGGTTTGTCATAGATGGCTTTTATCAGATTAAAGTAAAGACCATCTATTCCAATTTTCTGTAGGGTTTTTATCATGAATGAGTGTTGGACTTTATCGAAAGCTTTTTCTGCATCTATTGAGATTATCATGTGATTTCTGTCTTTGGCTCTGTTGATATGGTGTATTACATTTATTGCTTTGCATATGTTGAACCACCCCTGCATTCCTGGGATGAATCCCACTTGTTCAGAAATTTCCAGTGTTTCTATTTTTGTCTATCTCATTGGGTTCCTGGCTTGTCCTGGGTGGGCTGGGGGTCTGGGGTTGCAATTTGCTTCTGCATCTTGTCATTTTCTATTTTCTCTTTTTTATTTTATTTTGTTTTCTATGTTGATGCTTGGCAATTTCTTATGATAGATAGCTTTATCACTAGTATTGAGGCTTCTCTAGGAGATGTCTCGTCTTCGGGGATGTCCTCTATATGTAGGTGGTTCTTTATAGCTGTCCCAAGAACCTACCTTCCCAATTTGTAATGAATGCAAGGTTACTAGTTGGCTCAGCACCCAATCCTTTGGTATTTGGCTGTGGTGGTGATCATGACCCCATACTACCATAGCATCAGCATACAGAGGAGAAAAACTTTTTATAACATGTATGGCATCCTGGCTAAAGTAGTACAGTTAGTAATAACAATAGTTTCAAATAGTTTAACTACTCACAAACTATGGTAACCATTAACCTGCTACCTCCAATCACAGGAGCAAACTCTAAGGTTATTCAACAAAATCAAACATATACCATGTATTTGTATGCAGTGATTTTCCTCTTAGTTGGGTGATTTTACCCTTTTGTGGGGGGTGAGGGAGTTAAGATGGGTAGGGGACAGAAAAGTGATGAATGTGGTCAAATATAGTAGAGTCAAACCTGGAAGTCAAAGGATGATCACCCGAGTTTAGGGAAACTGGAGGACACAGGAGGGAAAGAATGAAAGGAAATACAAAGGAGTAATCAGAAAGGGAAGAGACAGTGTTTACTCACTTGAACGTTTAAATTCAAAAAGTAGTTGAGGAAGGAGAGAAAGAGGATCAATAGAAGAAAATGAAAAAGAAAGGTAAGAAACCTAAACAGTGAAAAAAAGAAGGAAGAAAGAGAAGGAGAATGGAAAAGAAAAGAAGAAAAGAAAGAAAAACAAGTAGACCTGAGAAAGAAAGAAAGAAGGGGGGGAAAACCCTAAAACAAAAATAACTACTAAATACAAGACAAAACAAGATGAATTCCAACCAGACAGGAAAGGGGTAGCCAATCAGGCAAATAAGGGAGAATATAAGTAGTAAAATACCTCTGGTGTTTACAGTTCTGTGATAGCGTCCATGTCAGATCCCAGAAATGTACTGTGTACTCCAGCCAAGTTTACCACAGGAATTGTGCTGGGTATGGAGCTGATCTTGGCCTCTGGATGTGGGGGCTGAGACTGGTCTTCTGTTGGTGGAGTTCTCCAGAGACCAGCTGCTGGCTTCTCGCTGCTGCTTTGGACACTTCCATGTTGTTGGTCTCGCTGATTAACCATGCACCCAGGGCCTGGCTTGTCCTCTGTCTCAGGGTTCTGGTGTTGGTCTGCCCGCCAAAAGCGTGTGCGTGCCGAAGCACCCTGGGCCTGGCCTGTCCTGGGTCTTGGGGTTCCAGTGTGGGTCCGCCTGCCAAAGGCCACATCAATGAACTTAACTGTGTCATACATGGTTAAATATTTTTTAAAAAAGTAAAACAAAACAAAGCAAAACAAAGACACAGGACAGAGAGGTTAAATACTTTTCCCAAGGTTGCATAGATAATGAATAAAATGCAAATCTTTTAAATCAATTTCACCACTATGCCACGATTGATTTTAATGAGCCACACTGACTTAACTCTCTATGTGGCATTCTCACATCTTTACTCTTACTTCTGCTTATCAATCTCCACAATACCTCTTACCTATACTCAGCTTTTATCTCCTTATTCTGTTATATGTTTTTTTGTTGTTGTTTTTTTCTTTATGTGGGTACCGGGAGTTGACCTCAGGACCTCATGCTTGCCAGCAAGATCTTGTGCACTGAGCGATATCACTGGCCCTTTTTTTCCCTTTATGTGGGTTCTAGGAGTCAAACTCAGGACCTCACGCTTGCCATGCAGGTGCTTTATGCCTCTGAGCCATCTCACTGGCCCTGTTATATGGTTTTTTAAAAGTTGAATTTTTTTGTTTTCCAAAATATTTCTGATGTCTTAGTTGAACAATATTATCTGCCACTTCTCTGGGAAACTGACAGAAAAATGCTCAATAAGCAAAAGCCAACTTTCCATTCCTAGGTGCCTTTTGTTGAATTGCTTTTCTCAAAAGGTTGCCTCTAATTCTATTTCAGGGCCCCAAAGATCCAGCATCCAGCTTCACATTTGCTATTGAAAGCCACTGGTCAGCAAGCTATAGAGGAATACACAAGGAAGGGGGAGTAGAATATATTAAGCTGCCTTTAAAAGTAAGTCAACAATCAGAAAATAAAAAACGAATGCTGTTGAAATGGAAGTCAGAAAACACTACAAATCTATTTACTAAGAATAAAGAGAAAACCAGCCAGAACAAAAGAAGTGTAAATGGGAAAGGTCTATATTAAAAACCAGTGACTAATGAAAAGAACGAGGTAAGATTCCTTCAATATGCATTGAGCTTCTGCTATCTTCTAGAACTGGGAAGCTGCAGTAGACAAGAAAGTTAAGTTCCCCATCTTTCTTGTGGAATGCATCATTTACTGGAAAAAAGCTTGAATAAGTTTTCACAGTTCTGCAAAATATTTTAGATGCTGAAACCTGAAGGCCTAGTAGAAGTTGTGTAGGGAAAGATTAGGAGGATAAAGAGGTAAAAGCACTGTGCATAAAATGTAAAGACAAAGTCCTGATAATGTCCTTTATCTCCTCATGCTCAGACTGGCTTAGTTCCTGGACTTTCCACCATATTTGATTGTTCTATTGCAACAGCAAGCAGAAACACCAAAACAACACCCAGGATTTGGAGGCAGATTTATTTATGTTGATGGGCATGGATAGGGATCATTCCCAAAATATCAGGCCCTGATCTCTGGTGGTCTAGGTCTTATATGGGATAAGCAAGCAGGAAGTACAGAGGCAGAATGGCTTGTCATCTGGGGATTGGTTTATACAATGTGCCTCATAGTGATCAGCTATGCATCACAGTAATCAGCCATGTCTAAGAGACAGAAGCAACCAGAAATGGAACAGGAACTATTACCTGGGCAACTAAGAAACTAAAATATATTGGCTGGGGTGGGCGGCATTTTCTGTTATGTCCCCCACTTAGTTTTAGTTTCCCTGGCAAATCTTTGCTGGGCATATACATGTAATCTTCTAAGACAAAGCCCAACTAGAAGCAATAACATTAAGATTGTCAGTGATCTTAGGATGGGACCTATCCAAGCTCCCCAAGATTGTCTTATTAAAGAGTTTTTCCCTAAATCGTTTTTAGGAAGAGACATAATTAAGGCCTGTCTGTTCTGTAACATTATTCTGGCAAGGTAGTAAGAGAGTTAATCTGATCTAGGAGAATGTCCAATATGCCTTGGATGCTTATGAAATCTTGGTATTGTTCTAGGCTCTTGGGGCAACTGTCCACAGAATTTAATGCAAAAACCACAGCTAGCAGGAGGTGGGGAAGCAAGGACTGGCATGAGCAGCCTGAAAAGACACAAAAATGAAAGGGAATAGGTATGGAGCAATCCTGTGAATGGTGTGCTCAGGCTTCAGCTGTGCATCAACTTGTCAGCATCCAGAGTGACAGGAGCAAGGCTTTGAGTGCATTCTCTCTTTAGAGTGAGTCTTGGAGGAACTGTCCAAGTAAATTCTCCAACAGATCTAAGGCTGGATTTCTGAAACTCGTAAAGGTTGTTAATATGTACCTCGGTTATATATATGTGCAGGAATGTCTACAGGTATAGCTGGTCTTTTAGCTAAACTTTCATGGAGTTAGTTACAAGTTGTTTTGGTAGAGTTATGTTTTATTTTTTAAATTTTTTTAAAGCTTGTGGCCTGTATGTTGTATGTAGTTTTTATTTAGTTATCTCTTCCATAAGCACAGGCCCATTGTCATTGCCAATGATCAAGGGTAGACCATATCTAGGGATGATTTCTCACAGCAGGACCCTACAAACTTTTGTTGTCTTGGTCAGCCTGAGTAGGTGCAGGTGAGCACTAAGTCATGTCGGGTGGTGATCAGGGCCAGTGACACAGATTCTGAAGCTTGAGCTGGCTGCAGGGGTACGGGTGCCAGCACTGTGGCTTGACCTTGCAGAACATACGGTGGGGGCAGGTCTAGCTGTGTCATTGGTGGCAGGTTTCCAAACAGTAGCAGGAAGCAGTAGCAGGAGAGCTTTGGCCAAGATAACTTTGTCCAAGGTGACCACAGAATATCTAGCCTGTCCTAATGGAGACACTTCCATCCATAAACAGGGTGTACTCAGCATCTGTCAGGGGGTTTATTTTTTTAAGTCTGATTGGCTCAAGAACAGTTTATCAGATAGTGCCAGGCAGTCATGGTCTGTTGGGCCCAGGTCTGTGAGCAGATACATGCCAGGATTGAGTGGTTTTATTGCCACAAGAATCAGGTGGGGATTTTTGCATAAGAGTCCTTGGTACTGGGTGAGGTCCAGCACAGCATGTGGCACCTGGACAGTTAGGTCTTTGCCTACGGTGAGCTCATCAGCTTTCTTGATCAGAAGGACAGTGGCTATTAGAGTGCAGAGGCAAAAGGGGGAGGCAGTCCTTAGCAACTGATTCTGAGTATTTGCACCAGTAGGCCACTGGGCACTCCCTGGGACTGAGAGTCTGAGTAAACGTAATTGTTTTTGTGCACTCAAGGTTCCATATTCTATGGTAGCCAGCAGCTGTAAGATATTTGCGGAGTTTCTTTCTTGTAACCAGTTTCTGCCAGACATTGTAGCAGAGATTTTGTGCCTTTCCAGCAGGCAGCTTGGATATCATTAATCAGCAGTACTTTATTAAAGAGGAAACAAGTTTTTGAACCTCTGGGAAGTAGAGTCTAGGTCAGTTGGCTTTAGAGTCTAGAACTGGCGTCTTTTCATTTAAAAGCGAAGAGGGGCTAATTGAAGGCAGAAGAAGGCATTCTTTAGGTCCAGGCAGGAGTACCAGCAGGCTGTGGGTGGCAGAAAAATAAGAGAACATGTATGGAGGGCAATCATGGTGGCATTGGCAGCTCAGAGATCTTGAACTGGTTTTACAGGCAGGAGAGGTGATTAACTGTCTATCAGGCTGATGTATGGCTGGATGCCTGTTTATGCTTCCCATGACACCTGACAGCAATGGTGGTCCTGGTGAGGCGGCATGGTTAATGGCCAGCCCAGGAGGTGAGTCTTGGCTCATACTCTAGGAGGGGAGTTTTCAGAACTTCAGGATTGCAGTTATTGGTCTCAGGCTGATGCAGGCATCATCTTCCTCTCAGAGAGCAATCAGAGCTGAAAGTGCAGGATTAAATGAGAGGGAAGCTGGCTTGGCTTGGTGTAAAGGAGATGGTCACTTCTAACTTGAAGAGGAGGTCTCTTTCCAGAAGTGGTATTGAGACTGGCTTACACAGGAGATGTCCTCCCAGGCTGCAAGTTTGTGCCTGGCAGAAGGGGCAAGAGGCAAGAGTCCTAGTTGCCCCTATGATGGCACTATTGGCTCCTGGTGGCCCAGCTGAAGGGAGCCCGATTTGGCCTAGTCTGAGCTCATTAGACCATTGAAAGTGTTGTCATCTGATCCAGGTTGAAGCTTTTGACAGTTCTTATATTTTACTCTGAATGGGCATTTATTTGTTAGTGTCTATAGTCCTTATAACTCATAGGCAGAGGGCATGGTCATTTATCCAACTGGATTTTCTTATGGACATCAGGTGCTTTTTTTTAAATCAGGTTTCTGTGTAACAGTGGTTGATGGGCTTTTTGACCCCTTTTTCGATGTCTTTGAGAAGCACTTTGGGTTGTTTCTAGGTGAGGAAACCTTTGGGAAAGGCCAATGCAACTCATTCATCAGGGCTGACAGTCCAATTTTTCCTCAGTCAAAATGTGGAACTCAGAAGGAATTGCTGATAGTCATATCGGGTGGGACTTAGATGACGCCATCTGACCAGGTTAGGCGCAGCCATGAAGCAGAAGGTTCAGGGGGAGGGCCTCTGTGGCCCAATGCAGGCAATGGCTAGCTGGAAGAACCAATTCAATTGGCTGGAAGTAGACAAGTCAGGAGCAGGGAATGAAGCTATAGGTGTTGGCAGCTACTGTGGCGGCCAACAAAGGTGCCAAGGTAGAATTCTTGGAAAGAATGGGTCTCTTTTTCCTTTTATTTTTCTTTGAGTGGTTTGGATGCATTTTTAACTCCATAATCTCAGGAAATCCTCTTTTGAAATTTTTTAAACATACAATCAAAGACCATAGGTTTATTCTGGCTTTCACACATTCTATCTCCCTACGGTGTATGTTGTGTACCCTTGAATGATGGCACAACAGACAAAGGATGGTTGCCCCTCAGAGAGAGACCATTCAGATGTCTGCCTGGCTGTGCCCCTCGCAGGGACTTAGGCATGATTTAGCTAAGGAGAGTGCGAGGCCTCTGTCGTACCATATGTCAATTGCCACAGAACCACAGGTGAGGGCCCAATCAGCCACTGTCACCAGTGCTTCCCAGTCTTGGTGCACAGACAGAGCAGCCTGTTGTTTATGCTGTCAGTTCCACTCATTCACACATTCATTCAGCAGGCACTCAGAGGTTAAATGTTCCAACCCCCTTCCCTTGAGAATGGTCCTGACTAATGGGAGTTGATCAGACTCCCCTTCTGCTCAGGCTGAGCAGGATTGACAAACTAACTGGGGTGCCCCTGGGGGGTCTTAGAAGAATCGGGCAGACAGGCTGACAGACAGACAGATAGACAGACTGCGTCCTCCTCCCTTTGGGGTCTGACATGAGCCCCTCAAGCAGGGAGCCAGGAATCCTCCTCTAGACCTCCAAGGGGACTTGAGAAATCTCAAGTGTGCACCTTCCAATTCAGACCTGGGGAGGTCCTTGCTCTGTCCACAAGGGCCACAACCAGTGACCAAAAAGGTCAGCACGGTTGGTCTTCCCAGCCAACACACCAGATGCAATGGCAAGCAAAAACACCAAAATGACACCCAGGATTTGGAGGCAAATTTGTTTACGTCAATGGGTACTGATTGAGATCATTCCCAAAGTATCAGGCTCTGATCTCTGGTGGTCTAGGGCTTATATGGGATAAGCAAGCAGGAAGTACAGAGGCAGAATGGCTTGTCATTTGGGGATTGGTTTATACAATGTGCATCATAGTGACCAGCTATGCATCACAGTGACCTGTCATTTCTAAGAGATAGAAGCAATCAGAACTGGAATAGGAACTATTACCTGGGCAACTAAGAAACTGAAATACATTGGCTGGGGGCATTTTCTGTTACACTACCTTTGTACCTGCAGAGTATTTTATATCTGTTTAAAGATCATTCTCCATGACGACTTGTGTAAGAAGATGGTGTATCTTTTTTTCTCTTTTGTCATTAAAATATCTAACAAATTCAAGTGTACAATAAGCCAAATATGGATGTGAATGAAGCAAAATAAGGGAAGGAAGTAATGTGGGAAACCAAAAGCAAAAAGACCATGCAGCAGATTTCACAAATGATTTGAACACGAAAGGACAAAGCAGATCAACCATATGGTTTCGCATTCCCCTATGAATATAATATTATAGAAAATACTATGTACTGGGAAAGAATGAAAAAAGTTCACAAAAGGGTAACTAAAGTCAAACAGTATTGAGATCCAACAGGGTTGGCCACTGAGTTCTTCAGAAGAAAGAGATGAGCACAACACATAAAGTGGTGTTCCTCAGTCTGAGAATCGGAAGATGTGTTACATGGTTGAAAAAAAAGATTGATGCAAGACAAGACTCCCTCAAACTACAGAGGCAGTGAAAGCAATACTGATACACATAGAGTAACTTGGGAAGCAGATTGTCAAAGATAACAGGAGATGCTGTATACAGGCATACACTAATGAAGAGAACTGACTGACACTGAGAAGAGAAATGTGTGTCTGCAAGGAGCTCCAAAGGTGAGTTGGAAAGAGAGCCTAGCTGCTTCAATTCCTTCCAGAATGCCTTTCTCTGGTTTAGACAGTGAGGTAGAGGATGCATACAGGGCTATTAGTAACATTACCTGCTCTTCAGGGTCACTGGAAAATGTTATTGTCTGATAAACAGTTACGGAAGCTGGAAAGTAGTATGAGGAGACACAAAGTGAAGGATGGCAGTTCCTCTTAAAAGATCCACAAGAAATTTGCTATGAAATCAACAGAGTATGTGGTGACTTAGTAATGACTCATTTTCTGAAGCTATGAAAAGAAGTACTTTTCTATGATACAGCTAAGCAAACTGCATAAAAGTCCCAGAAATTCTTGCTTGTTTACCACCTGACCCCTTTTCTCCTCTCTGTTTCTATCCTCTACATAATATGTCCTACTTTGACAATGGTGGAGACCTTTTTCAAGCAGCTGTCCTGTAGTTGTCTTCAAATGAGCTGTCCTCAGAAATTCTCTTCTTTAAAGTACATGCTTGAGTACAACTGCTCTGGATGAGATGTGTTAATGTAAACTATTATTTTGTCATTCATTCCTTCATTCACCCGTCAGATATGCTTTAAGTGCTGTCTGCATGCCAGGTACTGAGTTTAGAGGTAGATCTGCCAATGCCCACACATCCCGGGCTTCCTGATGATCTCAGGCAGAGGATGTTATAAATGCATTCTGTAAGGTGTTCTGCCTTGGTATACAGCTCAGGGGAGTGCAAATTCTTACCCCAGCCTTAGTGGCTTTTTTTTCTAAACTACCCAAGCTAGCTGTTCATTGTAACTTTGGTCCCAACAGGGGGACACAGGACAAATGCCAGTGTTTGAAGTCTAATCAGGGCATACGGTTTAAAACATCGAGAAAAAAACAGCATGAATAAAAATCAAACAGTTAATAAAAATATCATGTCATTTGTTTTCATTCTAAATAAATATCTACTTTCTAATTTAATTTTTGGATTCCTGTCTTCTGTTTTAGAAAAAGTCCCACTCCCATCCTCAATTGTATGTATTTCAGGTCCCATAAAACTTGGAATCGCCCTTGGTGAAGACGGGTATTTTTGGGGGGCTTTGTTGTTTTGTAGCTATGAAAACTTGAAAACGTGAGCTAACTGTTTAACTTGTATATTTATTGCTGTTACTATGTCATGTTTCTTTAAAGCATGCATAGCAATATTTAAAATTTCAAGCCATAGTAGTGGTGTGTTTTAGAGAAGCTAACCTGCAGCAAATTGCTTGCTTGGCAAGTTAAAAATTCTATATTCTTTAAGATATTATATAAAAGCCCACGAGCCCTCCGTACTTCAGTTTGGTAGTACATCCACTACTCCAGCTTCAAAGGTCATGTGTAGGACTTATATTGTCATTTGTCTCCTATTCCTTTTTCATATATTCAAGTCTTGATTCACTAATCTAAAACTCTCTCAGGTGCACATTAAAATGTCTAGCTCCGTACAGCTCTCATTTGACTTAGTGCTTAAACACTGTTAAGTACTAGCAACATTATATGCCACTTCTCTTCCAAAAGCTTGCATTGTCATGGGAAAGACCAAAAGTAAGGAAATAAACCATAATAGCCTTGCCTGTAGGAGGCAAGAGAAACTACACAGTGGGATATTTTTTGAGGTAGGTCTTAAAGAATGGGAGAACTGTCCAGCAGGTGTAGAAAATGGGGAAGCATTCCTATAAGAGGAACTGGAGTAGACAAGGCACAGAGCTATGCAAGCAGAAGCCAATGAAGAACAGAAAGACCTGTGACTCTGACAAAGGAGACCGGTAGGTGGGGCAGAGGCCCTGATTGGTAACAATGAGATCCTAAAGAGCTTCGTTGATTCTATAGCCTGAACACAGCAAGCAGCCACCATAGGTTTTAAAAGGGGCGATATATGATCACCCTAACACTTGAAAAGTGATTGAGAAATACCTCATTGGTCTGAGCCACCATAACTGGAATCTTATTTCCAGATTCCAAAATGATTTGTCACTTGATGTATGATGACTGTGGATTTCTTCAGAATGATTCATAGAAACCATTATCTCAGATTCATCCCTTCTGATATTAATTGTTTTTAATCTGAAATGTGATACTCCAATAGCATTGAAGAAAAGAGAAAGAAAGCATGTCTGCAACATAACTCCCTTGTTTTAAGTTTTCAGAAAAACGTCAGAATTCTGGTCCAAGGAACTACATTTACTTTTTCTCAAACTGTACATTTCTTCTAAACAATTTTCTGAGATTTCTTCATTGATTAAAGTTAGGACTTCACTGTAGGAATCCTTAAATCTTAGCCAAACATAGATTACTCTTTGGATAATACTGTGCACAGTGAGATGGAATATGCCTACTTTTGTGTATCTAAAAATTATTAAGAAGTTCTGCCCTGAATGTGAAAGCCAGAATGAAATGATACACGTTAGGCACAAAGCAAAGAAGTAAAGTACCACCTGGCGGGCAAAAAATATGGTTTTCAACATGGGCATATGTGCAGGTCTATCAAAAATACGATAAGGCAGAAAAAGCTGCTTGCATTAAGATCCACATCTCTGAATTGTTCAGAATTCCGGCACCAGTAAAGAGTGGGGAAAGCAGGTATGTCTCCGGGCACGTCCTTAGGGCAGAATGAGGTCTTGAGAGAGTAGATATGTTAATAATTAACCTCAGCTTGGCACCACACGAAGAGTTCATATTTTTAAATGCTTGTTGATCATTAGATAAGCTGTTTTCTCTCTCAGTACTTCCTCCATTTCTCCTAAACTTTTCTTCCCCCTTCAGTTGAGACCTGGGGCGAGAATGGTAGGGTTGTGTTTGGGAGGGAGGCAGACAGCACTCCTCTACACCTGGGAAAATGCTAATTCCTGTTTTTTAGAAAATAGGCTAAGAAAAAGCTCAAGGGAGTCTGGGACATCAAAGAACTCTTTTAAAACAACTTTTTTGACGATTTAAATGAAAATGAGGCAGACATATATGGATTAAATTTCCCCTTAAAGCAGCCTGAGGTTTAAAGATTAAGGGGGAGAGAGAAGGCGGTAAAATGCAGTGGGGGTTTATTATCATCCTTTCAACTAACGTGAAGCTGAGTGCGTTAACCCATGATGGTTCCGTGTGCACTTCACCATGGGTGCCGCGGTGCACGCACACATGCACGTGTCCCGTGTGGCCAGAAACCAGTCCCTCCTCAGTTGATGATTTATGCAGCTTGCCAGGAAAGAAGTAGGCCGCACCAGCCTTGAAAGCATTTTAGTTTGGTTGTTTTTACTCATGAAGGACATGTTGTCCTGTAATTACTCTGTCATTTCTTAAAAGGTGAAATCCGTAACAGGTTTTTGCCTTCCGCGTTGCTGTGGAAGTTCTTGTCAGAGCATGTCTAACCAAGTTGGAATCCCCAGTCCACATTTCTTTCTGAGGAACAAAGAGGAACTGGGCATTTTAAAATGTGTTAAAGCATCTAGAAGAAAAAATATTAGTCAGGGAGAATGTAGATAAGGTACAGAAAAATTGCAAGCAACGTTCTTGTTTCCTCTTTGGGTCACGAAACAACTACAAAATACCTTGTCATTAAGTACTTTTTTTTCTTTTTCTCTGTCAACAAACAAGTATAATTTTCTATCTATATGTGATAACAGAATAGGGTAGGGTAAAAATAGCTAATGTTTAACTCAGAGGCAAAATAAAAAAACATACAACCCTAACTAATGTAAATGTTAAAGCTATGTTTTAATGCTCAGGGATTCTAAAGGAGATGCTGGCATTGACCAGGCTAGTTGTTTGTTCTCAGTGCCACTGATAAATCTTCCAAGGTTAGTGAATTAAAGAAAGAGAAATTTTAGAGTTTCAAAATAACCAGGAATTTTACCATTTCAAAGATCAAATGCAATAAGAATGCAATCTACTATTTTTCCCCCACACCAAAGTTAATCTTTCAGTTTCAAAGGTCTAGCACTGTGAAATGTTATAGGGCATTTCTGGGCCAAGTCAGAATAAACATTTAGCAGGTTTATCATCAACTTAAGAATGATGTTGTAATTTCATGAATTCTAAGTCTTGCCTTCTCTAAGTTCACAAGAAAGACAGATCAATAGGTGAAATGTTTGTATACTGTGTGGCTTTGTATGATTAAGGAAGCAAAAGTCTAATCTCTGTGTATGACACAGGCACTCACTTGCCAGTGAGTTCTCAAGGCTAGATTTCCTCCTTAGGTTTTTAGCCTCATCTCAATTACCTTTGATTCCCTTTTGACCCAGCCCACACCAGTGCAGACACTAGCTATCCTGTCAGCTACCTGCTCTCTGCCAGTGCACTTTAGTGACAAGCTCTCCTACTTGTCCCCTACTCTCCTTGCTATTGTTCAGAAAGCTCTGTTAACTTGAACTTTTGAAAATAAGATCAAATAATAACCGTGGAAGTCAATTCTCAGATTGCTTTATTTATATTGGAATCCTTTCTGATGCTTGGTGGCATCACCTTTGTTGGTCAATACTCTTGCCAAAGTGGTTGTTACACATTTTACCTTATCTTTGAGTGGAAACATAGTGATTGCCATCCTGAATTTCCCAGGTTACTGCCTGTCCATTAACACTGTCACTGACTCAGCTTAGGCCTTGTGAAATTTTGCCAAAGTTATTGCAATAGGCCGTGATATGGGATGAGAAAAGTTGTGTTTGACATAGGATTTAAGCATGTTGAGACATGCCCAGGTAGACATGGCTGCCCATTATAGCTTTATTATAATGATAATCTTAGAACCTTCAAGAAAAACAGAAATGTCAGGGTAAATAGAAACAAAGAAAGGAATTTTGGTTCCAGAAAGATGGGGTAATATCAGAGGAAAGAGGTGAGTTTGAAATTGTCTGTGTGTCTTTGGACAGAATATTCCTCAGCCGGCCTGGCAGCCTTTGGCCTGAGTCTCAGGCAAGGTGTAAAAGTGAAACCAAAAGTTGACTTTACCCCAATCTCAGTAGGACGCTGGAAGAGTGGTCCATGGAGACATTGATTTCAGCACCCTCTGCATCCAAGTGAAGAGGAGTCCTTGGAAGACACCTCGGTTCCTTCAAAGCTTGAGGTAGATGACTATGGGTGACCACAGGAACAGTACCTTAGCAGTTAACTGAGTACACTGGCAATAAAACAGCCCATTTCACACTCACTATCATGGTAGTCACAACTGCAGAAAGACAGTGCTCCTAAGCATCTATGAATTGGTTTTAATCAGTATATATTGATTTCGTATTAGTTGCTTAGAACAAGGGATTTAGAATCTAGCAGTCAAAACTTGCTTTTTTGGCCATTAACCACAGTAAAAAATATCTTTTCTATTCCAACTCAGTACACACAAATACAGATACCACCATTTACTCTATTAGAACAAAGTTTTATGAAACAATGTTAATCCTTGCCTTGCAATGCACTCTGGTATTTTCTATATTTTACTGATATGTGCTATTATATTGTGTCTTCTATTCATTCATTTAAAAAGGTACATATTCTATACACTTCACCAGGGAGGAAAGAAATAGTGTATATCACCGAATAACCAACTAAATTTTCTAGAAGATATCCGGAAGACTCTAAGATCTATTTTAGGGGAGAAGAATTAGTGGGAATGGCCTGTGAGTAATCAAGGAAGACGTGTGGCTGTTTTTGTCAACCTATCTTTACTTTCAGGCTGTTATGGTTTCTTGTAATCAGGGTTTGCAAGGGAATAGATTTAATACAGGACACAAATTTATAGGGTTATTTTATAGTATTCACCCAAAAAGTCATATGCAAAAGAGTACAGGAGATCTGCCCATTCACTAGAGACCCAGTGAATCCAGCTGAGCGCCTGGATCCTACGGCAATGTCCCGCATGAGTCCAGCTGAAGATCTAGAGCCCATGGCAATGTCCTCCATGAGTCCAATTGGATGGAGGCCTAGACCCCACGACAATGTCTCGTGCAAGTCTGTATCAGTGATCTGCACTGGGAAGGCCCAAAGGCCAGTGATGAACGCTAGAAAGTCTATGCCAGTGGGATGAAGGATCTGTGCCAGCAGACTGAGGGATCTGCACTGGAGCCAGGAAGCAATGCTTGAGGTAAGGACCAGAGCTCTCCCAAAAAGAACTGCAGCCATCCTCAGCAACAGCGAGGAACCAAGCTCCTCTGACGATAACAGCTGAGTTCCTATCAGGAAAACCAGTGTGACAAGCTTCTCCAGGAGAATCAATAGCACGCCATCTTCCCCTCCAGTTCTCCTTTTATGTTGTTGGCAACAATCCCTAGGTGAGCCTTCCACGCCCAGAACCACGCTGATTCAGTTCAGCTGGGTGTTACAAGCTGACCATTAGTTAATCCACCACATGGCTGGAAAGCACCTTTGATGCCCCACTTCATTGCTGCTTCTTCTAGAGGTTTGTGTTCTAATGCAAAGCTGATCTAATCGTCTGACTGCAGAACTTTCTGTGGATCTCCAGGACTCACTTGAAAAAATCCATTTTCCTTTGCGTGAAGCATGTGTTCCTCTGTGCCCCACTCCTGCTTAACGTTTACCCCCAGTGCCCATAACCCTAAAAACAATGATCTACACTATAACCAGGCCTTAGTATCTGGCAACTTTCAAGTGTATTGTGACCTTTCCTGTTTCTGTGTTTTGGTACATGCTCTTGATCTTGGCATATGCTCTTCCCTCTGCTTGTAATTCCTTTCTCACATTCTCTATTGGTTGCTTCCTCCTTGTTCTTCAAGAACCTATTGATCTTCCTCTTTTTTCCTATTATCTGTCATATATATATAGGTTTTTCATATAAGAGAAGCCATGTGATATTTAAGCTTTTGTATCTGAGTTACTTCACTTAGTGCGGACAATGTACCTAAAAGTATATCTTGACTTAGTACGATTGTCTTACATGTTTTATATGTTCTTTGATGTATTAGTCTGGTTTTCTAGCTGTCTATATGATAATAAATTTATAAGGTCTTATAAGATAAGTCAATGAATCTGATGCTGGAAAAATAAAAGGGGGGGGGAATTGAAATGTGTTAGGCACATGTACCAATCCCCTACAGTGAATGTAATCATTAAGTACTGCAAACGTGCACTAACAAAAGTAAAAAACAACAACAACAAAAAACCATCAAAGGCAGAAGAAAAAGGTGATTAACTGGGATGTTGCAACTTGTTAAATATTGTTAAGCCTGCAGGTCAATTTTTGTGTGAGATCATTTTGAAAGTTAAACTATCTCTGAGCTCCTAATATACTATAATACAATTTAGATTTTATTGATTGGAAACAAAAATAACCTATTGATATATCAGTGAAGCCTTCTTTAATCCTCTTCATACTCCTGGCACAAGTGGTACCTCTTGTTTCATAGCCCCTGATATAGACTTCTATGATCTCATTCATTATTTGACTGTTTTATTTTGTGTGTGAGTACTGGGGGTCGACCTCAGGACCTCGCGCGCCAGCAGGCGCCCGTGCCGCTGAGCGATATCACCGGCCCTTTTCTCGTATGTGGGTTCCGGGAGTCGAACTCAGGACCTCGCTCTTGCCAGGCAGGCGCTTATGCTGCTGAGCTATCTCACCAGCCCTATTTGACATTTTAATTATGATCCATTTATGCATTCACTTAAAGCAGGGCTTATGCTATATCCCAGTCTCACTACTCAAGAGAACATTGATACTCCTTTTTTAGACACAAAAGAGCCAAACCATAGAGAAAATATCTATTGTTGTGATGTGCCTTTTTGTTCCAAAAACTACTTATATGGCTGAGCACATGAGTTGATTCACAGTGGGCTATAGCTAGAATGGAAAATGTCTATTGGAAATAGCATAGTATGCCTACGTGTAGAAGTCAGGCCAAATTAAAGCCTCTTCAAGAAGGCAAGAATTCAAATGCTGGAGAGAACAAACTAATAGTTGAGGGATAGTGACTGAAGGAGGGACATGAGTGGGTGGCTAAGTGGTAAGGGCTTGTCTAGCATCTACAAGGCCCAATTTCCAGTTACTACCAAAAAAGTGGAAGAAATAGATCATCAGGTTTCATAAAAGGATTTGGGGTCAATAATGAATAATGGAAGGTTTCTTAACAACCATGGTTATCCATGCCCTCTATTTCTTACCCTTCTAGTAATAGGTTAAGCAGGTTAAAATTTATATAAGATATGCAGAATTTCTAAGTAATACAAAATAATAAAATAACACATTGATAAACAAGAATTCATAAAGTTTTCAAAGATCTCTAAATTTTAAAGTATAGAATACAAACTATGGGCTAAGAAAAATGTTTTAAACATATTTGATGGGCCTTTACAAATTAATAAGACAATATGATATGACCCTTGTAACAGGAAAAGAAAAAAGCAATTTTCAAAGAGAAAGACAATTTACAAATAATAAGTAAGCATGTGCATGCACACACACTGTCACTCAGGACAACCATTGAAGAATAACTAATAGAAAATATATATAGTAAGAGATGTAGTACACGAACTTGGCTTCCATTATTGGAGAGGCTGGCAGAAAGTCTGAAATCCATCATGGTGCCTCTGTGGAATGGTGGGCTAAAGCTGTTGTGTACGGGTAGGTTTCCTCTTCAAGAAAGTCGTGCTTGTAAGGCTGTCTTGGTTACTTTTCTCTCATTGCTGAGACAAAATACCTAATGCCCAATGTTAAGAAAGGAAAGGTTTATTTAGCTCATAGTTTGTGGAGGTTTCAGTACATAGTCAGCTGGCTCCAAGGCAGGGTGGCACATGGCAGAGGGCAACAGTTCATGGCAGCAGAAGACAGCAAAAGCATCGAGAGCAAAAAGGGAGGAGTGCAGGAACAAGCCACTTTCCCTGCCTTATATTGTATGCAGGCTACCACCCCAGGGCGGGCATAGCACTCATACCCATAATCCCACCATTGGACCATGAATCAATCACAAACTCTAGAAGCCCACCCCCATGACTGCATGAGGTTTTGGGGGGACATCCAGACACAAACCATAACAAAGGCCTTTCCTAGATTACCTAGGATAATCTTTTTTACTTAACGTCAAATAATTATGAATTTTAATCACTTCAAAAATGTTATCACAGGGCCGGGGATGTGGATCAGTAGTAGAGCACGCACAAGGTCCTGGGTTCGATCCCCAGAATCACAAAAACCAAAACAAAAACAAATCAAAGCAAAACAAAACAAAAACAAAAAATGTTTTCACAACAACACCCAGTAATGTTTATTGTAGTCTGTACCTTGGAGACTTGGCACATACATATTTCCTTAAACCGTAATTAATCTCCAAGTTATAAAAAAAAATTCAAATTTCTGCATGACATGAAACAATTACCCTGCATATAACTGAAAAGGCTAACCATTTTCCTTGAAGAGAATACCAAGTTCTTGGGTGATATTCTTTCTTCTCCTTTGATAACTGGTAATTTAAATGATATAAAGTTAACTGTTATTAATCTATCTGATATTAGATGACAAAGGAATAATATACATGTATCTACACACACAAACACATGTGCACTTATACACACACAGACACACAACAAAATAAGGGGAGAAACTCTTTAAAAATTACAGTAATTGTTTCTGTAATTCTTTACATAGTTGTAGCTGATATTTATGTAGTTGTAGCACATCAGATAGTTGTGATTGTTTGCATGGAATGACCCAAACCTTCTTTTCTTAAGATTCTGAGACACTACTGGTCCTCACTGAATGGGTTTGTTGTAATTTTCCCCTAACTATGGTAATATTAAGAGTTTCCCTAAGTTCTCCTGGTTTCCAAACATAGTCCCATACTTCCACTGTGGGTTAGTGGTTCAGTATCCCTGGAAAACCAGAACCAGTAACCCCAGCCAGTGCATAACTTCCTTCTTTGTTTGCTAACTCAGAGGCATGAAGTGTCTACTATGTCCAGGTGGCAGTCTTAATGTCTAGTGCAGTGCAATCATTGTCATGCTTTTAGACCAGAAAAGCCTAAATTCATTGGAATGGCAAAAAAAAAAAAAAAAAAAGGATAAAAAGAAAGAAAGAAAGAAAGAAAGAACGAAAGAACAAAGTCACGATACTGGTTCAAGAGAAATAGTGAGCAGGGTCACTCTCATTTTCAAATCCTGATTCCTGGGGGCCAGTGAGATGGCTCCACGGCACAAGCGCCTGCCTGGCAAGTGCGAGGTCCTGAGTTCAACTCCCGGTACCCACATAAAAAGGAAAAAAGGGCCGGTGATATCGCTCAGTGGCACAAGCGCCTGCTGGCAAGCGCGAGGTCCTGAGTTTGACCCTTGGTACCCACATTAAAAAAAAAAAAAAAAAAAAATCTTGATTCCTGTACCAAGTTTCCTGGCTCTGGCAGAAACAGCATCATAAGTGTACACTGATATAAAGCATATATAGCTTCCTGGAGGACAATGACTCAACTCTAGCTGGTGATAAAATTGAGTTCTCCAACTATTCTATTCTATTCTATTCTATTCTATTCTATTCTATTCTATTCTATTCAACTCTTCTATTAAGCAGCTGCTTCAGTATATTGGGGAACATGGAGACCAGTGGGTTCCATGAGTGTGGGCCCATAGTGCCCTTCATTTGCTGTGCAGTGAGTTACTTGATCAGAAATAATGCTGCATGCAATTGTGTGATACGGAATACTGTGATGGTGGAGATGCATTCTGTACACCTACAGATGGTACTTTTGGCAGAAACCGTGTGTAGGGAAGGCGAGTCCATACCTAGTGTAAGTGTACATTCCAGATAAAATCAGTCCAACACAAGCAACCTGCTCCCAGGTAGTTGGCTGATCATTCTGGGGAATGGCGCCGTATCAGTGAGGTGGTATTGGTCTCCTCTGCTGGGAGAAGGGGCCCCCCCTCAGTGGCTGTCAGCAGACAGTCTTAGTGACACTGAGAAGATAAACGTACCTTGTCATTACAGGTACTCCGCATCAAAGATAAAACACAACGTAAACTGAAGCCCATATAAACATAATCATCTATACATAAAACCACATATATTGTATATTAATAATAAAAGAGGGACATTACTTATGTCTTCCTGATAGTATAGCTTAGAATAGCATATTACTGGTTATATAGTAGTTATGCCAAACAATGAGATATATACTTTTTTTCCTACATATATTAGCCACTTAACAGTTCCTGAAAACTTATCATTAATCACCATTAAAGTGATGAGAAAATTGAGACTTAAAGACCTTGCTTAACTAATATCTCCAAACTAGTATAAAGTAGAGGTGGGATTTCTATTTGAATTTAAATCTTATGCTCTTATCTACCAAGCAGGAAATAGCAAAATTATTTTAATTCCTTATAAGTAAGAACTTTAGAAGTTGACCTCTTGGCCTTGGTTATCCATCCACAACTTAGGTAGTGTAAACAATAAAAACTGGTGGGTTCAAGCCCTCACTAGGGGCTCCATAGTGTTACCTTTCCAAAGGCATTTAAGCTTGCTGATCTTTCATACCTGGGATAAATGGTAAATAGTTTACATTATTACAAACCTTAGATATTTAAGTATTTTCTAAATGGAAAACTTGAATCCAAATGTAAAATGCTATCCCCTTCTTTGTAATGTTGTAAGAGGTTAAATGAAAGTTAAAAACAATAACAAGAGAATTTTCTTTATAGATATTTTTATGTAGAAATTTAGTATAACTACATTACAAAATATAAAATAAAAAGAAACAAAAGAAGCAAATCAATAATTCCTGAAAGAATTTGATGAAGCAGTTTAAAAGGTCTTTATCTCAAAGATAAGAGCACAAACCCCTGTGCTGACCGGCTGAGTAGCATTAGCCAAGTCATTTGATCTCTCTAAGCCTCAGCATCCTCCTTTACAGAACAATGAGGTTGGGGTGAACGATCTTTAAGTACCCTTACAGGTCCCATATTCTCTGAACCAAGACCTTCAGGATCCTCTGGCTATGACCACTGTCCGCCACTTTGCTCTGACCGGCCTAGGGAATCTGACAAAACTCTCCCACCTAATCGATCGGGGTGCCTTTCAGCCACAGAAACTCTAGAGATAGTGTGCTGTTTGGCCCGTTTTTCTGCATTGAATTGACCTCTCAGCTTTTGTAAAATGTGTCTTTCATTGGCTTCAATACCAATCACATAATCCCTGCAAATTAATCGAGGGAGTCTGAGTTGGAATTTCCCCGGTGTTATTGGTATAAGGAAAATCTTGTTACTTAAATCTTACTTTTGTATGTGACATCGTAATTTTTAAGAGATCATCATAGCAATCTCCTATTTCTGTTAACTCTCTGAAAATCCAAATGGGTTTACTTCTTAAATTGCTAATAACCTTGCCCAGTCAGACAAATTATCAAGTATATGGACTACAGTTGAACACAAACTCATTTTATTTGATGAAGGCAAAAAAAATACTGAGATTTCCATCTTGAGAGTAAAACTGCCAGGGTGAATTACTTGGAATGCAGTTCAACATGATGAAATGCCATAAATTATACTGAGAATTTCTTTGTGTCAGTATGCAGCTCTGTATGCTTTTATTGATAAAGCAATAGTTTCTTTCCCCCCTTTTTTATAAGGACTAACAGTTACATTACCCTGGGAAAGAATTTGACTTCTATTAGCTGACTGCAATACTTATACAGAAAACTCTGATTATCTTCTACTCATTTTAGTAGAAAATGCTCCCCGCAAAGGACTGTCTGCTACCCCTGAGCGTGATGTCACCTGCCCTGTGTTTTTTGCACTCTTGTATAGATGTAACTCAAGAAAGCAAGCCATTTCACTCAAGTTAAAAGTAGGAGCCAATGTGGAAAGTATTCTCGGCTGCGACGTAACAAATGTACTGCTGCATAAAGTTGCTTTTTTCAAACAAAAGTCTGGCAGAGCTCAGGAAGGAGAACAGAAGGTAATACAGAGTTCTCCCAGTCCGCACTTGAAGCTCTCACAGTGTGCTGGAAGATTCCCCAGTCGCTTTTCCCCAACTGGGCATGCGTTTGGCAGTCAGTCTTCTGTTTAGGTTCTGCCATTTGATTTTCAAGAAATTGCCACAGCATACAAAAGTTAAAAATCAATCAAGGTTTTAAAGTTCCGTATGTTTGAGTAAAGTCTTCCATAGTGACCAGCCGCATTCCAAAGAAACCTGTTTGAAGGCTTGGATGAAACCTCTGCAGAGTCAGAGAGGAAAAGCTCTCATTCGTTCCCTTTGCATTAGTCATTCTATAAAACATTAATCTTAATGAACTGCTTTCTACAGGCAGGCACACCCAGGCTTTGCATGACATACCTACCATTTCTCAATATTTAGGCCAAAATGTGTACACTCAGATGCTGATAGAGATCGTCTTTCCAGAAACCATTAACCACGACATTAACTGTAATAACTTAGTGAGTTTAAGGAATGAGGCCAAGCAGGGGGTGGCTCAGAGTCACTGGGGAAGCAGTTTTCAAAGCGGAGTGAAAGAACACATGGATGGAACTTCAGTTTTTAGAAAAAGAGGGAGAAGGGCCAGTCCAGTCCTTTTTGTTTCATCTGTTCTACACAGCCACCTAGTCCTCCGAGTCTGGCTAGGTCACTTTTCAGCAGGTAGGGCTGCTAGCTTAACTGATTGCATCTGGTAATGGAAGCCACGGTGATGGAGTCTGAAGTTTTTTATTGAAAGAATTGACATGCAGACAGGACTTCCCGATGCCTTTGGCAGACCTGGGAGGAGGACTGCACGCAGGATTGCTGTGCTGACCCAAGAGGCTTCAGCGCTTTACCACCTCTGCCCTGTGACACACCGTGCCAGCCCACCACGGGGAGCTGCTGCAGGGGCCCGTCGCTGTGAATACATTTTTAGGCATCGACGCCCAGCCATCCTTATTCCAATGCATTCCTAAAGTTCAATTTCACTTCTGTGCATGACTGTTTTGTCATGGGAAATGAGTTTTTAAATTTTAGTTTTTAGTTTCAACTATCTCTTGACACTTTTGTGATTATTGAGACTGAGAAGACAAAAAGGTAAAGCAGGCAGAAGAGATTAAAAAATGGAAATGTCACAAGGAGGGGGAATGAACCCTTAAATTCAACTTTGGGCCTTACATACTCAGATGTATAAGCACTACACAGCACAGTGCTAATGAGTGGTGTGGATTTAGAAGTGATGTGGACTTCGGAAGCAGACCATGGCACAGCCCCTTACCTTAACAGGATTACATTTTACAGTAAAAAATCCCACATTAATAATATTTGCTAACATTCTCTGTGTACTTTATGCAACCTCTGGCACAAAGCGAAGAACTTCAGGCTGTATCGCTTTGAGTCTTCACTCTACAGTGCGATTAAGTGTTATTAGTATTATTATTATTCGCATCTTGTTGATAAGGAAATGGAAGCTCAGAAAAATTAAGTAATGTTGCTAAGATTCTGCTGGCAATAAATGGGAATCAACTAGGAATCAAACCTACATCCTCTAAACTCACAGATTGTGTCATTTTGGGTTATGCTATAGCAGCTCACCAAGGAGACAGAGACAAACAAAACCCATCTGTTGGAATAAAGGCTAAAACAGAGGTAGGAAAAAGTTCTAGGGGAACAAAGGAAGGAATGATTAATTTTTCCTAGCTTTGTAGGAAGTTGCTGTGGATCTGTGATGGGTTCGATACTTTAAGACATCGAGAAGAGTTTGTCTTCTTGGTGTTGTTTTTAGAGACAGGGGTACCTTCCCATCTTTCTGATTCAGGGTGTGGCTCTGAGATGAAGGCCTGCTTGTGAAAATTGTCTGTGCTGTCCAACATGTATCTCTTGAGAACTGAACAGGTGCCTAAGGAGATAGAGAAACTGACCCATACATTTAATTTAAGTTAATTTACACTTAGTTCAGTTTATTAAAATTATTTTTGCATGTTTGGAACTACTTAGGTATGTATGTCTATCTTTTAAACTATAAATTTTATTAAACATAAATCTGTATCATGTATTTCTAATGAAATGTTAGTATCTGATGGAGATGTCGTGTGTATAAAACTCATATTTTACTTTGAAGACCTAGTGAGAAAATAAGACATCAACATATTTCAATAATTTTTTTGTACTTTTTAGATAGGTTGAGTAAATGAAACATACTATCAATTTAATCTGTTTTAATTTATCTTAATGTATTTACTAGGAAACTTTAAATGGCATATGTGGCTCATATCATATTTAATTTGAGCAGTACTGGCTTAGGCCAAGGACAAAGATTTTACTATGAACCTGGCAGGAAGTGGGTGAAATTTAGTGGACAAAATCCTCAGAGTCTGTAAACTTAATACCCAACCCATTTTGTTTTGGGGGAAGCCACAGAGCAATAGTTGTGTACTGGTGTGTACTTGAGGGGCACGGCCTATAAAATCAAAAGCAGGGGACCATAGAATGTGGTGCTAGGTCCACAAGAAGCTAGAAGAGACACCTAATTCCAGGTTTGTAGAAAACAGCAGAGGACACTTGTGTGCACGCAGGTTTGCTTTTGCCACAAGAAGGAAGCACCATAAAATCAGATTGTATACGTTTTCATGGATTTGGTTAAATCTGTTCTGTGTCTATTTCAACATTCTCTCAGTTGCAATGCACCTTCACATTCAAAGGGGTGCAATATAACTCTAAATGATGTCTTAGGTACCTTCCTTTGTAGATGGTAGAAAGTTTAAATCACGCAGACCCTGGATAGTACACAGACACCCCACAACCACTTTTAGGCCTCCTTGAGATTCTCATTACTCTCGAAACTCTTGATCTTTGGCTATTAAACTTTGCTTGCTTCTTGGTGTGTGTTATGTCACCATCAGTCATGATATCAGAGCCAAAGTTTGGATGGGATAATGGCAAAAGCCTATCCATCCCTGTAGGGTGATCAAAACAGCATGTAATTCTAGTCAACAGTTATTTGCTTTCAATTTATTAAAGAATTATTCCACTTTCTTTTTATTTTTATTATTGCTGTGATAATCCTGCCATCAGTATTAATTTTATTCTTTTAAATATTCTTTTTCCTTATCTTTGGTTGCTTTTAGAAGTTAATTTTGTCTGTTTGGTTTTGTTGTTCTGAAGCTTCCCTATAATGTATCTAGATAAGAATTTAATTGTGCTTATCATGTGTGGTACTACTTGTACTTCCTGAATCTGATAACATGCAAATTTTGGAACAGTTTTCCAATTATTTCAATATCATCTCTTCTCCATTTTCTCTGCTCTCCTCTTCTGGACTCCTTTGCAATATCTCTCTTCCCTTCGTTCTTTATCACTGTATACTACATTATTAGAATAATGTAGATCTATTTTCCTGTTTCTTAATTCTTCCTTTAGCTAGATCAAATCTTGTGGTCAAACAGATGGTTAGTTTTATATTTTTAATAATTATGTTTAAAGAATGTATATGTTCTATAGTCAGTATTTGCTTCTTTTTCAATAGCTGACTAGTCCTTTTATGGTATGTTAGTCTTTATTATTCTTTCATTTTAAAAAAAATTTGAGCATTTTAAAACATAGTTATTTATAGCATCTAAACTTCCTATGGGTGGGTAGGAAATGCATAATCATCTGCTTCTTGTGTTTGATGACTCATACTTATGGAGAATTATTTTCTACTATGTTTTGTAAATTCTGATTTGTGAATTCATTTTGAATTAAGGTTATCTGGGAGAATCATATCCAGCCCCTTAAGAGTCTATCCCTTCATCAACATTTTGTTGTTTGGATACAGCATATGAGTTTGGGCCTATGACCTATGAATTTCTTAGTTTAAGGGGCTCTGTGCTCACGTTCATAGTATAAATTTGAAAGCACCTCAGTAAAAAGGAGAACATGAGTTTGTGTTTATTACAGAAAAGTATCCTTGCTGTTTCTCTATATAAAAGGTAAGGGGTTTTAAATGTATGCTGTCCAGATTTGTAAGTGGAGTCTCAGTTATATCTCTGTTCCTCCTTAGGCATCAAGGCCTTGCCTCCTGTTCCTTAGTTCCAGAGAATGGCAACCTCTTCCTAGTCACACTGAAGCCTCAGCTCTAGTGCCCAGCACTGCCTGTCAATTTCTTTTTCTTTTTTGAAAACCTGCAGTCTTCCCTTTCTTGTAAGCTTGCCTATGAACGTAAAAGAATGTGTGCTATGGTTTTTTCCTTTTTTTTTTGCAAAATTTCTAAATGTTTCACAACTGAGAGTTTTCAAGCTATCTAGCCCATAGTACTGGAGAACAGTAGAGTATAGAACATGTCAGATTTCAGAGATTCCTATATACATTTGGAGTAAAAAAGGAGTGGTGTCTCTACACAGAAACCTACCTAGGCCTTTTATCTCACACATTTCTCTGATGCAAGATGCAGAGTTGCTGTGTTATGTAGGCTCATGTGCATACTTATCCATAATACATATTTATTTGCATATGTAAGTGAATACATATAGAGACATAGATACCTCATTTTGGAAATTAAATTTGTCAGCTCCTGCTTCTGCCTTACCTAGCTGTGTTTCTTAATGGTTTCTCCTGATGCGTGATACTGGCCATAGTTCTACGGTGTTCTGGATTCAGAGTAGGCAATATCTGTCCCTGTCACAGTCCCATTGCAGTGAAATATGTTCACCCTAGCCCAGCGCTCCTGAGTTGTCGCTTTCCTTCATGTGCCCAAGTTCCTAGACTTAAGAACTCATGAATTTTTTTCTAATGTCTTGATATTTTGGAGCCACAAATCAAATCTGCTCGACTTTATTCTCCCTGGTGTATCTCCCTCGGAATAAAGCACTTGGCACCGAATGTTGATATAATGCGGAAGGTAGCACAATCATGATCAAAGCTCTTGAAGAAACCTCCCAAATACTCTTTGCCTGGATTCTCCACCTAAGTGTGTCACTGTCAAACTCGACCCACAGACCTTCTCCTGGGAAAGCCGATATATAATGTTTTCTAGTTTGTTCATTCTTGCTGTGTTCTTTAGATACATGCCTTGCATAGCTTTTCATGTTCATGAACAGTACTGTTAATTCCTATAACCAAGTTTGTAGATAAGTCAGTGTCAATTATTAGAGAAATACATATTTTAATACCTATGAATGATTAAATATATATGTATATTTTTTCATTTATAGGCAAAACAACTCTGTAGAAGGTTGGTTACCAAAACATTAATCTAGGTTAATAATTTTGATATTTATTTGTAAACTTGCCTTAGCTATTAATTATGAAGATAGAGATAAGACCACCTTTCTCTCTCAATTTGCATTTTTACACTAATATAATAGACCATTCTTTCTGTGATTGTTCTTATATGTGTATTCAATTTCTATTCTTTTGCCAATGAACTTGAAGTAACTATGGGAACTCTATAATAAAAATTGGCCACTCGAAATGTACAACCTCAAAGTGTAGATATTCTCAGTATTTTAGTAATTAGACAAAATGCTATTTCAGTCTTCTGTCAGTGTGGTACAAGGTAAGGAAAAAAAAAAAAAAGGAACCCGTAGGACTAGTGGGTGAGAGAACAGAACTGATTAGAATAAGGATATGGTGCCAACAAGGGTTTTGAAGAGGATGAGGGATGAGTTGTGGGAGAGCAGAGGGATGAGGAGAAAATTGGAAGGAAATGAGGAAGGAGCTATTCAAAGTAAGGGAAGACATGGCTTGTGAAGAAAGGCCAAAAAGGGCTTGGAAGCATTTTCAATTACCCAGACAAAGGCATTGGGCAAACACTTCTAAAGTGGTAGAAAAGAACAGAGACCATGCTGCAGGCACAGAGGGTCCCCTCCGATGGAGGGGGCCATGTTTGGAGGTAGTCTTTGGTGGCGTCTCGGGCAGACATTCATTCAACTGGATCTTGTAGAATTTATTTCTGGAATTTAGAATTGGAAAGTTGGCTGTAACAAAATATTTAAGTGAAAAAAATATGTAAAATATTCCACTAGCAAAAATATGAAGTCAAGTCTTTATATAACTTTTAAAACATTAATCTTATTTTTCCTCAGGAAATGATTATAATTCCATCCATAACCATAAGAGAGATTAATTTAAAATTTAAAAAAACTTTCACATGCTCGTATTATTCTTAATAATCTGGAGATAAAGTGTGTTTTGTGGGTGTCAGAAATAAAAAATGAAGTATATAAAAGAGTGCCATAAAGTACAAAATCAGCTGAGGCTTTTTTTTTTTTAGCAGTTTTAATATCTACTAAGCAGCACTCATAAAAGAAATATGTATCTTAACATATTTGTCATATTCAAACATATTAGTCATATTCAATGCATTTTGAAATGTCACCATATACTTCATAAATGTAATACTGAAAAACTTTGCTAATTTTCACCTCCTTAATCTGCAGTCCCCAAATGCTCACAAAGAACCCCGCAGTCCTACTTCACTTCTCAGCAAAGATTTAATAGCTGAGAGCTCTATCGTGTTCTCATATTACTAAGACTTCATTACTTTTACATGCCACACTACAGGACACTTACTAATATACTATTAAGTATTACCATAAATAATTAAAATGCAACTACGCTTGACAAAATGAAAGAACAAAGTGTATTCTGTGTTGCAGTCAACTTGTGTATACGTTGGATGGAGTGAGCCAAGCGCATATTTTAAAAATAGAAAATCAATTACTAAGAGCGAGCTTTGTCGGACTACAATAGGCCTACCTGTCATTAGTGTAAGTTAGTGAGATCTCTTTCCGGCTCCTACCTGCCAATTAAATCATACAGCTATTATATCACTACCATGGTTAAACTGAAAAAAAAAAGGGCCAATAGAGCTTTGTCTTTGTGCCAGCCTCTTCCACATAACGTTGCTTTGCATTCCTCGTTGATTTGGTGTTTCCAGCACTTTTTACCATCCCTCCCTTGCCCCACACATTCTGAGGTCTGAATTTGCTATCCTATCAATTGGTCACTGTTTGGAAGTGCATACCGTGTGGTCAACACCATAGGAACAATGCTCAGGATATATAAATGTAAGTAATAGTCTCTTTTCAAAGAGTTTACAATATAATTTGAGAAATGAGTTTAGCATAGGAGGAAAAAAGAGATTAATGTATAACATGCATAACATGTATAATTACAGTTTCGTTTGTATGATCTTCACCCCTGAGGTTACATTTTACATGACTCTCCATCCAGAAAAACTTCCCAAATTCTATGACACTGGATTAAGTATCATACGAGCTCTGCTGGATTCCTGCATTTACTCTGTCAAAATTTGCCCGTGTATGTAGCTGTCATGGAATCCATGTGATGTCATGTAGCATTTCTCACCAGACGACATCCATCTTGGGGACGGGGACTGAATCTTATTCTTAGCACCAACCTTCTCCCATGAAGTGCCACACACAGAAAGCAGTGGGAGCATACAATGACAAGAGGCTGGAGGCTCCGTGGGGCTCAAGCACACAGGCTGTGCCGCAGAGTTTGGCCTTCAGCTCAAGAGCAGTGGGAAATCAGTGAAGTCTTTGCCACCCCTGGAATGGCACAGGCAGATCTGAGTTTTGGAAAAAGAAAGCCCTATGTCTTTGTGTTGAAGAGCAGAGTAAAAGTGAGTTCAGGGAGCTCAGACAATTTGAAATAAACATTTAGTTAAGTAAAGAGGGGTGGCCAAAATTAACATGTGTTTGTGGTATGATTTACTCAAATTTGGGTAATAGCCAGGCTTTCTTGGCCAGTACCATGGAAGTGTGTTTATTGCTCTGTTGTTATGAGTCAGCTCATTATTTCTGAAGGTAAACAACTTAAATTACTTTGTTCTCACTTTTGATAATCTTTCATAGTCTAGAATATTTTCTGTGTTAGAGGTTGGGTAGAGATATAGAAACAAGTTCAAGGCAATACTGAAATAGATTCGAAAACTTTACTTTACCCTCTTAGCAGGTGGTTGTGCTGATATTCCAAATGGAACATTTTGTTTTCTAATTCTATTATTAGCTGCCAATCTTGCTAGGTGTGCAGTCCAGATTGCTGCATTTTAATAGTGATTTGTCATCTCCTTTCTTTAGGAATATGAGTCTATCCAATCAGTGTGTGAGGAAAACCAGTATTGCCCTGGTCTCTAGGGGAGGTGGATCTGGACTGGGAGTGCAATGAGGGGTAGCACGAAGGTTTATGGGTTGCCGCTACCTCCAGCTGACCACAGCAGGAACAATGGGTTCCTCGCCACCTTGCTCTCCTTGCACAAAGCCTTTCCATGGCTCTTCCTCCACTGCACTTTTGGGTCACTGCCACCAATGTTCATAGGTTCTGCCAGACTGCACGGGCCAGCTGCCTCCCACCAAGTGCTCCAGAGTCATCGCACACCTTTCCCCCAGCTTGTGAAGCACACAGATCTTCTTCAAGAGCCTTCTGTGTGTTTTTCCTTGTGACAAAGGACATTTCCCCTCTCTCCTGCACACTGCCTAGAGTGCTCCTGACCCCATTCCCAGCCCCACCTCCAACCTTATGTAACTGATTCGTACAATTTTGGTCGTAAATATTAGTTCAATTATTAATTTTTCAAGCATGCCTTCTCTGAAATGCTCCCACCACTACCTCCACCCAGCCTGAGTAAAAGTGACTCATTAATGCTCACATGGTACTATATAATTATCATTCACAATATTAACACTTGTACTTTTAATTAATTTATTTACATCATTATTTGATTGATGCCTCTCCCTCATCAAACTGTGGGCTCTGTGGGGATAGTACATATGTCTGTTTTTGTACAGCATTATATCCCTAGAGGTTAGCATAATACTTGATGTATAGTAGGTGCTCAATGAATATTTTTGAATAAGTAAGTGACTAAGTGATTGAATATATAACTCTAATTATATGCTCCTTATTTTTTAGCCTCTCTGTAATCTATAGCCATTTGCTGGAGCCTGTCTTTTTCTTTCTAGGTGACTCATTGTTTAGGTGCAGCTGTAGACTTTTCCTACTGCCTTGCTTCATATAATAGGTGAGAAGGTAGTAGCCAGTAGAACAGAGGTCCAGTTCTAAGAAGCCCTATATAAATTCACCTGGCATTATTTCTGCTTCCTAATGTGCTCTCTGACACTGAGAAGAGACACTAAAACAGAAATGTGAAAGGGTCAGGAGGCCCTAAAGAGACCTAATCTGTAGTAGATCCCTTGGCTCATTCTCTGCTACTTAAAATGGAGATGCCTTACATTATAACCCTATAATTTATTTTCCTAGTTAAAAAGGTGAGACTTTTTTTTTTTTTTGTGGGTACCGGGGGGTCGACCTCAGGACCTCGCGCGCCAGCAGGCACCCGTGCCGCTGAGCGATATCACCGGCCCCTTTTTTGTATGTGGGTTCCGGGAGTCGAACTCGGGCCCTCGCGCTTGCAAGGCAGGCGCTTAAACCGCTGAGCCATCTCACCGGCCCAAAAAGGTGAGACTTAAAGAGTTGGCCAAGTTAAAAAAAAAAAAAATAGCAACTATTCTAAAAATCATGGACAATGAGGACCTCATAAATTCACTTAAAGTTTCATCTTTGGGGCTGTCCCAGTGGGATTTATGGAAACACAGTGTGATGTTTCTCTCAAATTCAGAGAAGCACAGTTGGTTTCTACTCTTTCTCATGTACCTACGTGGGACTCCTATTATCCTCGTAAAGAAAAATTACTTGAGGGTGAATGTAACCTTTGACTAATTCGTGTTCTTATTAAATTTTTAAATCCATTCTCTCCCTTCTTTGCGTGAGTGTATTCGCTGGGGTGGTGGGGACTGAAAGATTGGAGGTGGTGAAGAAAGACAACAAGGACATGCAAAGTGCATGAAATGCAAAGCGTGGCTGGTCCCGACGTTGGTTCGGTGGGCCAGAATTCTCCCAGCTCCTCGGGCTTCTGGTTGTCACAGAGCAGCCCTGGAGCCGGTGGTCGTCCCAGGAGGGTGGGCAGGGCCTGCTTCCAGCAGCACCAGCTGTAGGAATGCAAGTGTGCTCCTGTGGGGGACAGCAGAGCTGGCTAGGGGCCTGCCGGGAGGCTTGTTTTCAGTCCTTTTTAAAGTTGCAATAAAATGGCAGAAAGTAGTTTTGAAACCTCTTTCGTACAATTTTATCGTCTGTTCCCTTTGCCACAGAAGGGTAAAGTTGATAAATTGCTAAATAATCAACCTTTGTATATTTCATTTGAAAACTAAAATTTTAAATACTCACTTTATGGCCCTGATAAAGCATGACAGGGACTCGGCGCTGTCCTCATCACATCTTCTGGTGGGTGGATTGGAGACGCCTGGTTTAATTGTACACAAAGGGGCTCTCACTGGCCTGGATTCCACTCCTGGTCCCTGACTCACTGATGGGCTAGAGTAACTATTCCTGGGAAGTGATCATTTCACGTATTTCCAAGATAGAAGTGGAATCTAATGTTTAAGGGTCAATTGAGGGAATAAATCATATTTATTGGGAAAGAAATGCACAGATGGAAAAGGCTCCCAACAACAAAATTATTTCAGATTTTGGAATATTCATGTATTTTTAAGTAAGGATTGAGTCTGAATTCACTTTTGCATTTACAATGTTTTGTGCAATGGTTGGCACATATCAGATGCTTAATGAATCTTGTTTGCTGAGTATATAAAATGAATAAATAAGCAAACTGAGTAAACCTCAAACAGAACTGTCCTCTCGATTAGTTTCTATAACAGAGGGCCATACACTTTTTGGTTTAAACAAATGGCTTTTACAGTCTCACAATTATTGTCCTGCAGTTGCGAGGGCCGGAAGTCTGAGATCAGGTGTCAGCAGGGTCATGCTCACTTTGATGGGTCCAGGGAAAGACCTATTCTGAGATTCTATTCTTGCTTCTGGTAGGTTCTTCATTTGTGGTAGTATAACACCAGTCTTCACAGAGGATTAGCCCTCCATGCTTGCCACTTTTCAAATTTCTTCTTTATATAAAGACACCAGTCATATCGGGTTAGAGACCCACCCAATTCCAGCAGGACCTCCAAAATAAGTTACATTCTCCAAGGACCCTATTTTCAAAATAAGTTCATATTTTGAAGAAAGATGAGTTAGGGGGCCGGTGAGATGGCTCAGCGGCTTAAGCGCCTGCCTTGCAAGCGCGAAGGCCCGAGTTCGACTCCCGGAACCCACATACGAAAAAGGGGCTGGTGATATCGCTCAGCGGCACGGGTGCCTGTTGGCGCGTGAGGTCCTGAGGTCGTCCCCCCGGTACCCACAAAAAAAAAAAAGATGAGTTAGGACTTCAACATGAGTTTAGGTGCACACAGTTCAAGCCCAAATACCCTCTTTTACTACGGATACACATGGGAGCTGGATTTTATTATACAAATATTCAAGGAGCCTTCTTTTGTTAGGTACTGTCCTGGGTGTCAAGAGATGTAGATTCTAGACTCAGGCCAGCCATAAACATAAACAAGAATTGTAGCTGAACTAAACAAGGAGGCTAGGATATAAAGTTTTTAAGGTGCTTTTTAACTCAAAAGTTCTGATTTTCTTAGCCATCCATTTGAAACATACCTGGTACGGTGCTTCCTTAGTGTTCCTTGCTTACTGCTGTATCTTTAGATGAAACTTTTAGAATTCCACACCAAATGAGTCATGCAATGCTTCTTGAAAGAGATCAAGAACTTGAATCTCCGCTTCAAAGAGACCAATTCTTAAGATCAGGGATCACTTCTGTTTGGCCTACTGATGATTTTCAATAGCTAACATAGTGGCCAGCATTCAATAAATATTAGTAGGCACTCACTAAATATGTGTTGGATAAATATTGAGTACATGAATGAATCTACTTATTTTATTTCCATATATTTGTCAAATATGTTCAATTCCATGTATCTTTACATCATTCCTCTTCACTGTTAACATTCTCCTATAACTACCAATCATAGTGTAACTTAGAGCTCAAACATTTCATGCTCAAAATCCACAAATCAAGGGATGTGCACAGATAAAGTAATTCTAATGTATTTACAGGATTATATGGCGTATTCTGAGCATTGTGGAGCCATTAAGATATAGTAAAGATATTCACTGGATGAAAAATGCCTGGAAACTAATAATGTCCTTCATACGGTATGGTGGAAAAAATCAGCACCCTGTCATAGTTGTTTCTTAAGAAGTTTTACAGTCCATATTTATCTCTATTAGATTATTTTATATATTAGGAAACCGTGTATTCATGAAGCAATAAGCATAGTGGAAAGCTGAGAACATAGAAGACATTGATGATGTACAGTACTGAGTGGGAGGTGCCTATAAATCATTGAGAACAGTTTATGAATTATAAAAATTATAAAAATATCCTTCTTCTTAAAGCCTCCAAGAAAGTTAGTTTTCCTATGATCTTCAGGGCTTTGACGTTATTCATTTATTTTCAAGTTTTAAAATTTACCATTGCCCTTGTGAGATGGAAGAGGAGGTAATTCCAGAGTTGTTGTGTTGCATCTGGCTAAGCCAAGGCCTCTGTACTTCTCACCAGTCCCGCCACCAACAGGACTTTGAAGGAGGACATCAGCCACTAAGAGCAAGAACAAGCAGACTTATGGAGTGGCCTGATTTCTTAAAGAATTTTAAATAATTTCAGGAAAAATTTAAAATAAGGGGAATAGAATCCAGGAGCATTTCATATTTCCCATTTTTGCCTAACCCAAGTAACCCCTTGCTGGTCAAACAGCAACAAGCCAATAGCCTGGAATGGGGGAACTGTTGGAAAAAATCTCATGGGGTACAGAGGTGCTCTGTCTTGCTGAACAGTAAAGGAAACAGGGCTCTCCCTATGACTTTAGAAAATTACATCGCGTTTAATTTTTCTCCCACATCCTGGTTTCATTTATGAGACTGTTCAGTTCTCTGAGGCTGTAGCTGAAAATCAGGAAAGCTTTTCTGCCAAAGAAGAAAAGATTTCCATGTGACAGAAATACCGTTCAAAGTGATTGATTTAAAAGCGCTGAACTCATATTCAGAGCCTGAAATCCAGGCACCGCCAGCTGGGTTGGGATTGGAAATTACAAGGGTGGAGTGAGTTTCTGAGTTGAGCTGCATTAAGCAATGGGGACAATTGCTTTTCTCACCTATCTCACAAGGGATGGAGGAAGGGAAACATTTAAGAATTAAGAAAAGAAATTTTAAAACTGTTGAGTTACTGCCTCCCGCTCTGCTAGAGGCAGAATTGCAGTTTGCAGAACCAGTTTAGTAGGGGAACTTTGGTGAGGAATTTAATAAATCTTTTGGTAAGTGTGAATTGTTTGAAGGGAGCTGCAGAAGACAAACTAAATGATAGAGAAGGAAAATTGTACATTCCAGTCCACTTTACTAAAGCTGGACTTACTGAATATGTAGGTGTCTGAGAACATAATGGGCCCATTTAAAACAAGCAAAGCATTTCCAGGGTGTGACTAAAAGGAGTTGGTCTACTGGAAAAAATATCTTGTGAATATTTTGTAAGAAACAGTAAGCACAAACAATGGTGCTAGGAGATTAGGACATATAATGTTAATTTGCTCTTTTAATTTGTGTGCTGTGGTTTTTAACAGATGGATTTATTAGTGGTTTATTTCTTCTTTTTTCCCCCCTAAATGCATAGGAAGCTATTTCCTCGCATCCCATTTGAAATAAAAATATTTGTAAAGGGGACACAGTGTTAAGGGAGATGTACAAATAAGACAAGTGCTAACTACAGTGTCTGAGAAGAATGTCTGTGTCTTGTAAATTGCAACAGAACTGCTTACACAGAAGAGAGAGCGCCATTCTGGAGCTGCGCTTTCCATCAAGTCACGGAGTGTAAATTTGAGCCATAAACGATCAAGAGGTACTGTACTGTGTAACTTGTACAATGTTCATAAAAGAAATTAATGAACAAATAAATATTCTCTGATGGACGAGCTGGCAAAAATCTAGCTTGCAAAAATGCCTTCCCCTTTAGTTGGGGAGAATGGTATGGGACTGACCCCTCTTTGAACACTGTGCCTGGCCTCACAAAGATTAATGCTTGGAAAGTAATCTCAGTGGCTGATCTCAAAGCCTTGACATAGGCCAAACCCCTGTGGCTGTCAGTAGGGGATCTCCCTGAAGGGAGGATGTAGGATCAAGCTATTTTCTCACCTTCTGGTCACACAGCCACTAACCCGCTCGCAATTCTGAGACCTAAGTATTTATTTGTATCCAGAAAGAGAAGTTTGTGGGTCTTTATTCTGAACAGAGGTAACCTTACCAGCTCAAAAATCTGTGAGTAAAGGTGAATTTTCTTAAAGAAGTGCTCAAAGGATGATAATAGCAGTGCCGTCCTCTAAGTTTTGGTTGGATAGCCCAGAAGCATTCTGAACTGGTTTTGTGAAGATGGATGTAACATGCACACCACCGGAAACAACATTCTTGGATGCTCGTTTCTTGGGCAAACTCCACAGCTTGTGACAACCAGTCTCCATCGTGTGGTGTGGCCTTTCAGGACCTGATTAATGTAACTCTGTGTCCCATTCCTGACTATGTCCCACCATTCCCAATCAGAAGTATAGTCGTTTCCAGGAGTGGCTGGGGAATTGGTTACATCACCCCCTGCACATACCAAAATCCACAAATGCTCGAGTCCTTTGTGTTAAATGGTGTAGTATTTGCATATAACCTGGGGACCTCTTTCTTACACATTAAACTGTCTCCAGATCATCTATAATACATAATACGATGTAAATGCCACCTACAATGTTGCTGTACTGTATCATTTCAGGAATAAGGACAAAAATAGTCTGCGTATATTCAATACAAATAGGATTTTAAAAATATATTTTCAATTGGTTGAATCCACGGAGGTAAGATCCACAGATACAAAGGGAAGAGAGAAGGCTGAATTTCCTTTTTCTTTCTTTTTTCTTTTGCTCCACACATCATCTGTGCCTTCTCCTACCCTCATCCTTACCGTCTTATCAAAAGTTTTGTGAGTACTGTTTCTTTAAGGAACTTTCCAAGTGTACCTTCCCAACCCATCCTGTGGGGCACAAGCCCAGGCCCATTTCTCAGTGAAACTTCCTTAATTGCTCTTTCCCTTAATAAGTTCTCCAGTTTCTGCACTTTTGGTTTTAGAATTTCATATCACACCGAAAAAGTTTTCTCACACTTGTTTCACTTTTTTTTAATATCACCTTCCAAAGTAGGCCTAAGGTTTTTGAGGTCAGGGACAGTATTACACAAGGCAATTACGCTTTGTGTGAATATTTAAAGTGGGCAACTTTAAATAGTTAATAACTCCTCACTTTATGCATACAGTTTGAAATAATCATTTAAAATTAATTTATACTTTTAAAGTGGCATCAGGAGTCGCATAATTTTAAAGTTTGATGTTCAGCCTTACAGCAGCATTTCTTCGGTTGCTAAATAGAAATATTCTCCCTCCTCTGTCAGTATCCTGTGAACCATGGTTCTGTTTAGCTGCTATAAAATTTTTGTGGTGATTTAATTTCTGTATAATTATAATTTCTAAATTATAGCCTATTAAAAGAGAATTCAATTTGTCAGTTATCAATATTAGTGCTTTAGCACCAAAATAATGTAATCGAAATAAATAATTTTGAATTGGAAGGCTAGATTAGGTAAGAAGATACTAATAAAGCCAAATAATCTCTATGATATGCTATGAATCATTTAGGACAAAGTCCCTCTGTGAAATTCTAGAGACAGGATGATGCATACAAAAAAAGCAGCCTTAAAATAAACACACTTGAAAATTCTCAAAAAGTGTAAAATAATCCAGCCAAAAATGATTTAAAAATAGAGAGAAAAAGTGCACCTGGCATTGTGGCTGTAAGATCAATATCTCCAATCTGCCCACGGTTAAACTGGCCATAGACACATGAATGAATTCTGGCATGCCATCTCCTGCTTTGCATTTATTACATTAATTACATAAATTCTGAATTCTGAAAAAGCACATACACCATTCATTTGTTAGGTTGTTTCCTAAAGCATAAGGTTGCCAGATAGAATGTAGGATAAATTTAAACCTAGAATCTCAGAAAATTTCAGTAGAATTCAAATTTCAGATAAACAACAAAGATATTGTTGATGTAATATTTTCCCAAATATTATATGTGACCTACTTATGATAAAAAGTATATTGTTCATCTGAAATTCAACTTTAACTAAGTGTCCTCTATTTTAGAAACTAGCTGGATGATTTTCAGTAATTAAAACCTAACAAGTATGTGTATGCCTGTGTGTCTGTGAAACCTAGTTTGGAAGATACTTTTTGTGCATGTGGTACTAGAATTAAATTCAAGGCCTCCTGCATATAGGCAAGTACTATACCACTGGGCTGCTTCCCCAACCTTAGTTTGGCAGATGCTTTATTATGAGTCACCTGGTATAAACTTTAATATAAGACAGGTGTCCAGTTTCCAACATCCCTCTCAGGTTATCTCTGTCATGGAATTTACTTCACTATATGACAGCTCTAAAGATAAAAAATTTAAAACCAAATTGGCAAACCATCCTGAAACTTTGCACCTTTCAAGAATAGAATATTAAGAATGCTATTCATTGTTTTAAAGGACTCCTCCATGATATTCAAAAGCAAATACATTGCTCTAATCTCTAACTCCTACTCCTGTCTTCTCAATGTTTTATTTTTATTTTTAATTTTTTTAGGCTGAGAAAAAAATCACCATTTCTCCAATTTATCTGTCATAATGATTTAGTTTCCAGAGATTTAACTAGTTCTAGTAATTATTCTTGAATCATATAATACTATATCACACAACCTTTGGAAATCACAGACTTTCACAGTTCTTGCAACTAGAATTACTCTTTTCTTCCTCAGTGATCCAAATGCATTGTGAGTTTTCCTTGGACACATTCATACATTCAACAAATATTTATTGACCACCTATGAACCAGGCACTGTTCTAGGCTTGGAAAACCAGTAGTAAGCAAAATATTGCTTTCATACAATTTACATTCAAGTGGCAGAAAAAAAGAAATAAACTAAAAATTACATAGTTTATTTGGTAATGATTAATAAGCAGTCCGGAAGACAAGTAAAGCAATGGAAAGCAGATGAAGGTTGCTTTGATAAAGACACATGTGAGCAGATACTCCGGGAAGTGGGAGTGTGAGCCAGACAGCTATCTAGGATAAGGATACTCAGAGAAAGGATCACAGGATGACACCTTGAGGTAGGAGCATGCAAGAATGAATGGTAAGAAAACAAGTGTGCTACGAAGTAGAGAGCAGAGTCGGGGAGAAGTCATAGCAAAAGAAGGAGGCAGTTTCCGCCTGCATTCAGGTTATTTCTGAACAATCTTGCCGTTGCCCAGAGTACAAAGCAATTAATTTCTTTAGGGCCAAGATCATGTCCCAGGCAGTGAAAGCATCTACTTTTTGATTGTTGGAGGTCTGACTGGGACATTTACTCTCCATGGATTGCAGCTTGGATTTGGCAAGTCAGCAGGGGTAGGGAGTGGCTTTTCTTTCCCCACTTGTGCCACTTGATTTCCCCCTAAGGAAGAGAACTTGCATGACCACAGTGGACTTCCTGCATCTAGGGGGAATGTCCGTTCACTGAAGCTACATCAGCTGGTGAATTTTCTGGCTAAAATTGCTGAGGGAGTTCTTGTTCATAGTCTCTGTTGCTTTCACAGAGCCTGAATTCTGCCTAACTCATAGAAAATTAGAAATAAATGTTTGCTAAACTGAGATATTGAGCCACTCCGTCTGTATTCCATCTCTACTCATGAGGATGATGCTATCTGGTAACTTCCAAAGTTCTACCAATTCACTCAGGAGGAAAGTCTCCTGACTCACCCTATTTCTCTTGATTTATTTGCTGACTCTTCATGTGACATTTTCCAAAGAGTCTTCTAAATTTGCATGTCAAATTCTATCAAGTGGCCTTGATGGCCACTAGGAAGACCACAGTGGAACTTCCTCTCATCCAGTTCCTTTCTTGCTATCACTGCTAAAAGATGACCCTGCAGTTTGTGTTCATTTGTCCTGATGTCTTTCTTATTCCCAGCAGGCATATTTTGACCACCAAAACAAATAACAGCATTTTGTTTCCATCTGGTATTTATTTTATACATGGAGGTAAATTTCAAAGTTCTGTAGGAAGATAGCTGTCCTTGACCACTGGTGATCTTTTCCTTCTCTCCTCAGGACACCCACAGAATCATCATTTTCTTTCCTATAAATCCTAGGCTCCTGGCCTTTGAGCTGGCAGTCTTTAAAGTACATGCTTAACTTCCCTCTGTCACACCATCCACGTTTGACCAGTGAAACCTCTTCCAACTTCTCTCTTCTACCAATGCTCTTTATTCTGTGTACTGGGTACTGGGTACTCTATGCATACTGGTTGACTGCCCAGTTTGTGCCTATCTTATTATCTCACTTTCTTTATTTACAATTTCCTCAAGCACCACATCTTTACAGATATGTTTTTAGATAAATTACCTCTCCAGAATTATCACCATTAACAGCTTATATTTGGAAAATATGGTCCCTTCAAGTTACAAAGGGACCAGGTGGGGCACAGTGATGAGAGAATTAATTACCAGAAAACCCCTCATTAAGTGAGAACAATAAATATCCCATTCAAGTTTAAATTCACATTATGAGCCATAAAAGTATACCTCACAAAAGATCCTGGTCTGTTTCATATGGCAGATAATGACCAGATACATTTAAAAGCCCCTACATCCATGATTCACAAAGCTCTTTTTGTTTTAGTAACATTGGTGGACAAATGCAAAAATAAAACAAAACCCCACCAAACCACATTTATGTCCTAGCTAAGCATAAAACAATTGGCAAAGTGATCTAAGGATTCTTGCAGATGGGTTGTAATCTTATATTACTCTAAATCAATATTAGGATGAAGAGCTAGTTACCTTCAAGTACAAATGGAGAGGGCCAGGGAGGGATTTGGGGATTCACAACTGTTCCCTAGTGGTCAGTCCTTTTATTTCTGGAAATACAGTCTTCATATGTATTTATTCTTCTGCCCCACATGGATGCCCTGAAAACCATTCTATGGTTCTCCTCCTTTCTGTGTTTCTCCTTAAATTCTACTGTGTCAGTCTGGGCATGCATCCAACATCAGTAAATGAAAACCTCTTCATGCTGTCCAGCTTCAACACCGCATACCGGTTGCTAATTGCTGTCTTTCCCACCCCACATCCAAATGTTAGCATATACAATATCAATCAGCTGTTCCTTTCATCTTCCTAACACCATGGAGGTGTTTATATTTGTGTGGGACACTTGAGCACTTCCAGCCAATGGGCTTTGGCATGTGGGGAGGCCCTAGGCAGGGAGCAGCCTCAATTGGAAACAGGAACTGAAACTGTTCTTGGTAAAACAGTACCCTCGCCCAAATCTAACTGTCTAGCTCAATCTCTGACCTTTTTGAAACAGGTCACCTTCAGAATTATGGGGTAGTTCGATAAGCTGGAATATACTAATTTATTGGCCATTTAAAGGAGAGGAAATTTTATTATGGATTACTGTGCTTTCTTGAAAACTCTTTTTTATAATTAAAAACATCTGGAAGGCATTTTAATATATCATAAACAAGAGGAAATCCAAAGCACGTGACTTCTAAGAAAACGATGCAAATAAGAATTCTTTGCCAAAATTTACTGTAATCTGTTTTTCTTTTTTTTCCGGGGTGGGAGTTTGGAGGTGGGGGATTCAAGAAAGGAGGGCAAGCAACAATAGCATTGAAAATTCTGCAGAGAAAACAGTTATTTCAAAATTAGTCTGCTGCTATTTTTGGCCAATGTTAGAAGACATTACACATTGGCAGAGTCTCTGAAATATACTTGGTTTCTTTTTAGAAATTAGTCATTTACTTGTAACTTTCTTTCTGAAATAGACAAATAGTTCAATAAACACAAACTAAATTATGAAGTTGTAATAAGAAGTAGAACCAGAAAGGAGACATCTTCCAGGGTGAATTTAGGTAAAGGAGAGACTATTTGCTTACTATTTTTCTCTTCTTTTCTGCATCCATCTTTTATTCGAGTAATAGCATCATAAGGTTACATGCATTTCCAATAGTAGGAAATTGATGCTGCCTACAACACTCCAAAGATTTTCCAACTTGTCTTTCATCAGATAGGGAATAATCTAGCTTTTAATGTAAGTAATATATTTTGGAAACTTTCTCCTTAAATGTGAAACTCTATGGAAAATAAGCACAAGTTGAAGAATTATGTACTCTTAAAATTGTGAGTAACAGCATGCAGACCCACACACTCACCTCTCCATTCACAGACCAGACAATAACAATGTGGCCAGTGCTTACTTTATTTGGCTTCTAAATTCTGGATGTATACTTAATAATGCCATGAAAATAACAATGTACTTTTGTTTGGTATAGAGTGTATTTTAAGTATATAAATAGTTTATTAAAATTCCTTGTAGGGCTATAAATCTAAAATTACACAAGTTTATGAAAGAAACAGTAGCATATTATAAAATGCAGGAACCTCATATTCCTGGCTAAATTCCAGATTTGGTGTTGTGGCTAAAGGCAGAACTGAAGGAAGACAACCTGTGTTCACATTATGGCTTGTACTTCCCAGCAGTGTCATCTCTAAGTTTCACGTTCTTCCTGTCTAAGATGGGAATGATATTGCCCATCTTCTCTATGATTAAATGAGATAATAGTTAATATATGAAGGAGGTGGCACAGTCTCTAAAATAATGGGGCATTCTATTATCTAGGATAATGGATGACAGCTGTTATTACGGATGCAATTTATTATTATTGCACAAACAATCCCATAAAGGACGTGCTGCTGACAGGACACCGTGCTTTTCATTCTCAGTCTTTGGGGCGGGGGATAACTACTCTGCATGCTTCTTTCTGCTCAAGAAGTTGCTGAACTGAATGACCAGTGCATCCCTTCCTCATATTTCACTATATGGATGGATTCTGGCTCTTTCCCTCCAGGCCCAGATGCAGACACAGTAGAAAGCTTGTCCGTGTATAGGAACATTTCATCACAAAATATCAGCTCATTTAATGCCAGACATTGTGAGAAAGGCTGAAGATAAGAAATGGATGAGACAAGCTTCCGGCTGGGCTAGAGAAACCCAAGAAGCATTTGTCCCTCTGTCCTGCAGGTAGAGGTGTACATAACTGGCAGAAGGAGTAGGTCACTTACGTTGACTGTGGGAGTGGAGGGCGCAGGGCAGAGGTTAAGGTACACACTCGACCTCCCTACCTGCAGGTTCTGCTTCAGGCGAGTCAACCAATCTTGGATTAAAAATATTTTTTAAAATTACATCTTTATTGAACATGTACAGCTCTTTCTCTTGTCATAACAATACAGTGTAACAGCTGTTTACATAGCATCTACCTTGTGTTAGGTATTAGGAGTAGCTTAGAGGTGATTTAGGGTATACAGGAGGGTGTAAGTTATATACAAATACTATACCATTTCACATATGCAAATCGAGACTCTGCAGATTTTCATATCTACAGGGATGAAGGGCCCTAGCATACTTGTGCATACTAAGGGACAATTGTCCTGGATGCAATTGAGAGATTAAGATAAAATTCATAAAGTTCAGTGTTTAGGGTCTTATTTACAAATATTTATTATTAACTTTATAGAAAAATGTTATAAATTAATTAAGGAAATTAGGGACCATATAAGCCCTCCTAATAAGCTTACTTTTTCAAGATTGTCAGAGCCAGCCATGTGGAGAATAAGGTAAAGAGCAAGGTATTCAGAGAGGATGGCACTGAAACCAGAGGGACACGGTTCCATATTCCAACTCTATAATTTTCCAGCATGAAGCACTGAGCAAGTTCTGTGACTTTTCTTTTTTATTTTATTTTATTTTATTTTATTTTAAAGAGAAGTGTGACTTTTCTTATAACCTGAGTTCCTCACCTGCGAAAAGGGAAACAACCTATATTTTAGTTTGTTATGAACACCAGTGTTAATTTATGTGAAGAATCTAGAGGATGGCAGCCTTCAATGATGATATCTGTTATTACTGGGCATTATTATTATCATCATTTAGGAGTCCTAAGGGCTTATTTAATTTACAAATCACTTTTCCTGTAATGAAAATACAATTCAGATCATTTATAAATTTATATATGTTCTTATATTGGTATGAACATTAGCTAGTATGATCATCAGCCATGGAGATAAATTTCTAAAATATTTTTGAAAAATACCTCACTTACCACAATGCATGTTGGAAGTTTTAAGGGTGTACTAGATTCCAAGAAATTTATTAAAATAATGTAAAATATAGTGTTTTCAAAGATGACAGCCAGTGTTTTACAAAATTTATGTTTAACAAATGTAAAAAATGAGGAATCCTTTAAAACCCATATCTAAAGATCATAGTAGATTATATTTACCGCTTCTCCGACTCCTTTGTCCTTAATAGGAACACAGAACAACAGCCTGAATAATACTCAACTGCAGATTAGGTGAGCAGGAACAGACTTTTATTACAAAGGAAATTACAAGGCTAATTTGCATTGACTGGTTTAAACAACGGTCTACCAACTGCGCTAATCTGAGCAAATATTACGTATAGAGAGAAATGGGAGGAATGAGGCTAAGACAATGCTTTTTTTCATATTCATATTTCAGAGTCATGATATCTTGAAATGGATTGTCAGATGTGTTAATGGACCTTACTATTTCATTTTAACACTAAATACTGAAAAAAAATTGTTTCTGGAAGCTATACTTTACAGGAGGCTTCCATAAACCCAAATCCAATAATTGTTAGCTACACAAGAGGCATGGAGCACATTAAAACCTAGCGTGATAGAGGATTATTTAGTAGACTGGGGAGTTCATCATAAATATTGCTATGAAGAATGTGGGATAACAAAATTAAAGCAATTAACTGAAGACAATATACTAATATTTGATCAAAATGTGTGATGTTTTGAGAGAAAGACATAGGGAAGCAAAATAATATGTACTAGTAAATATGGAGAGAATTTTAATAGCTTTTTCACCAATTCTGTTTAAGTCCTGACATGTTATCTATTACCTTCATGGGATTCAGAAATGTCTTTTTCTCATTTGGGATCATGGCCTATGGTGATATTCTTTAGATTGCAATATCTATTCATATGGTTTAACAATTTGTATTGTCAACCAGTCTGTGTATACACATTTTGAAAGGATCTTTAGCTTTTGCTAGTGGAACTATTTCCAGATCAGAGAGTAAAACAAAGGGTAAACCTCTCAGTCTCATGTTAGGAAGGAAACAAACAGAAACAGACAAATATAAATAATTTAGAATTAGAACATGGTAAATATATTTAGAACAAGATAGAAATAATCCATGATCACTCACTATACCCTCATGCACTGAAGAATGTAGGCCATCATGTAAAGACGGAAAGGGGAAAACAGTTAGGATGTTACTCAAGCTGCCCATGTTAAAGCATTACTGCTGCCAGAGGTCATCAGTAAATTTTAAAACAGTGCCCGATTATTCTTTCTCTGTGCTCAGTCACTGATACTATCTGCCAAGCTATAGTCAAACTTTGTAAATAAATAAACCCATAAAACCCTTGGGGGAAAGTCCTTAATCTACAATGCAGCGATTTTGTAGCTTAGAAAATAAAAACTTTGGAAAATAAACTTTTGCAAAATACAAGTAGGACTGGTATTCATCCTTCTACTAATGGTGTTGACAAAGACACAGGCAGTGTGGTTCATTAATTTAACAAAATGATCTTGAGCCAAACTCTGTAATTTGGTTGTTTTAGAGAATAAAGCAGACTTGGTCTCCATCCTCATGGAACCTATATCCTGTTGTAGTATCCCTTAATATGCTTACTTTAATGTCCAGGCAATATGGATATTGAGCAAATAGTCACCCATCCATGTAAACTGTGCCTACAATGTAAAGAGCAACAGCATTCTTAGTAAACAATGTTGGAGCAGCAGAAAATCCAAGGTTCCTGATATAAACCTCATCTAAGTTGCATCCTCAATTTCTCAATGAATACTATTATGAAAAAGGTAAATTCCTGGATGATAACATGTTATATAAATGTAAAAGTATAGATAGTTTTGAAAGACAATGTGTTATAATGTCCAAGTGTTCTCATTCAAATCAAATTATTTAACAGTTTAGTTGTATGCTCCTGGGAGCTGAAAAGAAACACATCACAGTCCAGCCTATTTTTAAAAAATAGAATGCAACATACTCACTGGAAATCTTCATAAAAGGCAGAGAATGTAAATGTGGCTATAAAAGCAATATACTATGGATGAGTCCTTAGATGATGAAAAAAGATCACTTTGACTGGAGGAGTTGGCATTGGACTGAACTATGACATATAGGTAACATTTGGTGTGTGAAACTGGCAAACAGCAATTTTAGGAGGAAAAACTGACTAAATACATAGTCAAAAAAGGCTCAGAGAGTCAATCAGACAAATTTAACCCTCCAGATTTTCCTAAGTAATTTTTATGATCCAGGCATAAGCTAGGAGCTCAGGATCCTGAGGTCTGTGACAAGGACACTGAGAGACAGGCTGGAGTGAGACTGGGGCCAGATTATGGCTGATCTTAATTGAAAATTAATGACTCTTAACTTTTTTAAAGCAAGAAGAATCCTTGAAAACTTTTGACTGTGGTCCGAGCTGGTGCTTAGGAAGATTAATTTAGCAACACTTTCCCAGTTGATTAGAGATAAGGGAAAGACTGGCAGAAAGGTCTGGCAAGAATTAGGCCAGGAACAATGAAGTGGTAAATTCCGGAGTAATCTAAAAATTAGAAAACTTGACAGTTGAATGGATTTAGGGAGTGAAGAAAAGAAAAACAATCAAAATTTACTCACATGATTAAAACTCAGGTTTAAAACTCTCCTACTGATATGACAGTAATCCCTGGGGTCTTGCAAGATGTTCAGCTTTCAGAAAGGAGGAAGAAAAGAAAGAAAGGAAGGTGGAGGGCAAAGGAAGGAGGGAAAAAATAAAACAAAACAAAAACCAATGCCCTGATTTTTAGCATTTGCTTCTCTGTGGTATAAATGTTCCCACCCTAGCTGACTTTGGGCCTGAAAAAAGATGCACACAGTAAGTCCTCATAAGTTGATATAAATCAGCTCCGGATACCAGTAGCAGACACGGAGACATGAAAGAGAGGAAATTTGAGGAGAGTGCTGTCTGGGGAGAGTGTCTTTGGAGACACTGAAGTGATTGGTGGAAATACCTAAATGATAATATTCGGCAAATTGTTGGAAATTATGGATTGTAGTCCAGTGGAGAAGTCAGTTGGATGCATAGAATATACACTCAAGGTGCCTAGGAAAAAAAAGATTAGATATAATGATAGACTCTTAGAAAATACCTGAATTTGGTGTATTATTGCATTTTCGGTTGCTAACAAAATACATGATGAGTGGTACTTTATATCTAAATATAGGTTCTTGTAGCTACAGTTTTAGAGGTTCAAGAGCATGATGTCAGCATGTGGTGAGGCCTTGGCTGTGTCACAGTAATGTCCCATGGCTAGAACATGAGCAAGAGGGAGAGAGCTCATGGTGAGAGAGGAATAAGAGAGCTTCACGAACCAGGATTGCTGTTTCGTAACATTTCACTCACATGAGAATTTATTTATTCTGCAAGACCAGCACTAATCCCTTCTGAGGGCAGTGACCCTAATGACTTAACCATTTCCCTCTAGGCTCCACCCCTTAAAGGTTCTCCCACCTCCCAACACCACTCAGTGGGGCCAGGAATTTCTGGAAGACAAGCAACATCCAAACCACTGCAATAGGGAGCAAGAGGAGAGAGAAAATGAATCATTTGGAGAGATCAGAGGCAAAATAGAAGAGTGATATATTCTAGAAACCAAGAAAAAACCCACCGTGTTTAGAGACTCTAACTAAAGTGTCAGAGGTGGTAGGGAGATCAAGGATAACGAAATTGAAAAAGAAGGCATTAGATGGGACTCCAAACCATTGTGACCTCGGAGGAAGCAGTTTCGGCAGAGTTATGGGTTGGGAGAGTTTTAGCAGTGTACATATTCTCATTTCCCAACATATTTGGCAGTGAAAGGAATGAGACACTTATGAGAGGGCATCATTTCTGAGCTATTATTATTTCACTGGTAATTCAGTTACAAGATTAGAAGAAAAACAAACTCCTATGAAACTCACTAGTGGCAAGAATGGATTTGTGCCCAACCCCAGTCCTGTAACCCTATCAGAACTTACCTTCAGGCTGTCGGTTATTTGCTATGGGTCTTTCTTAGTCAGACCACTTGGGAGAAGAAAGGCATTCATGGACAGCTGTGACCAAGCAAACAGAAGCAGTGGAGTAAGCCAACAGCAATCACGTGAAGAGGAGGAATTTGATAAAGCGTGTGTTTTATGAAAAATATGGGGCAGGGGAATGAGAAGCAATGGCAAGAACAAATATCTGAAAAAATACATTTTTGTAGAATGATTTGTGCTGTTCAGCCAATTTAAAGTTTAGTAGAACCAAACTGTCCTCTGAACCCACAATTCTTTTTCTTAAGTCATTCTCTGTGATATTTTCTTCTTTCCTGGAAAATAGATTTCTCCATTTCCACATGTGCAGATGCTACCACCCAGTGTAAGGTCTGGCCCGACATATCTTCCTTCCTTCTTTATCCCCTGTCCTCCTCAACTACCTTCTTACCAAGTTGCTAAGATAGCCTAATCTTTTTGTCTATACAACAGAAAATGTAGAACAATAGATATCTTTAAAGAACTTATTGTGCACAATTTTGCAGGCTGGTTCGAGAAAAGTACTTTGGTGCTTTTCTGAATTGGATTGAAATTTAAAACAAATACAGTAAAACCTTGATTTACAGGAATAATTTGTTTTGCTTGTAATCCAAAGCACTAGTATATCAAATCAACGAGAGAGAGAAAGAGAGAGAGAGAGAGAGGACCAGTTGTGATCATGTGACGTTCGGCATGATGTACTACTTGTATTGTAAGACATCACTCGTTTATCAAGTTAAAATTTCTTAGAAATGTTTGCTTGTCTGGCAGAATACTCAGAGAAGAAGTTATTTGCAATTGAAGGTTTGACTCTATATAGATTTGTATTGAAATCTTGAGGCTGATACTATAAGGAAGCTATTGTATAGCTGGAGACAAGCTATAGTATATATTTAAAAGCACTTTGTTTTAAAAAATTGTGGAGAAAAGGAATGGTTATTTGAGAAATGAATTTAGAATCAACTGGAAGATAAAAGTAATTTATCAGTATCATCAGTTTCAACTATAACAAGCATAAGACTTTTTAAATAAATTAATTGACTTGACCCTCCCCCTATTCAGCCAGAGGCATCTATTATCTCAGGCAGAATTTGGATTATTAAAGCAGGAATATAAAGAGAAAAAAGTCATTGTTCAGGGAAGGATTTTATTTTTAATCATAACTGTGTAGTGAGACAAAAATCTTGTGATTTAAGATTTGTGGTAACTGGAAGAGTGTTTCTAAATTCCAAGAGCTATTTACATACACAAATTAAAGCCTTAGATCAGTGATGGCGAACCTTTTAGAGCTTTCGATGATAATAAACAACAGCCTATGAAAAGCATGCCATAGGTTCGCCACCACTGCCTTAGAGGAATGAAAATATGTTTTAGTGTAGAGTAAAAGGAACCGGATGTGGGGAAATCATAATTTAAACCAAAAGAAAGAGAAAGGTATAGTCCTGATAATGATTCTTAGAAAATTCAAAAGAAAGGAAGAATTAATTCAAATTGAGTGCCCTGGCTTTTTCCTTAGGAAAATCCAAGAGATTAGAGGGAAGAGGAGTAGGATTTTAAACAGGTAAGTTTGAAACAATCTCAGTACTTGATCTTTCAGGCAAATTCAGGAAAATTATAGTCCTCTGAAAAAAATGCAAGTCCATGTGATGATGGCTGCAGTCTGCCACTTAGGACACTGTTTAGAAATCACTGACCTGTATTTAATCAGAGAGTGGAACTGAGAAGAACCTTCAAGTGCAGTTCAGTCAACCCTTAGATGACCTCTATAGAGGACGAAGTATAGCACGGCATGTTAAGGGAGAGAGAAGATGGCCGTGGAGAAGAGTTCTACAAGCTTCTTTATGAATCTAGGAGGCTCAAGAAGGTGGTGGAATTGAGATGCAATGGACTTTCTCATGGGCAGGCTAGGAGCAGATGAAAGGAAGCTGGCCGGAGATTCTGCAGAAGCATTAAGAGCTGAGACAGACCAGTGAAAGCGGAGCAGGGCATTTCCTTGAAATTCACCAGACAGACATTTCAGCATTGACACTGTGCTCATCCCCCAATCCTGACAAAAATAAAGCAGCATCAGTAATTCACTGAGCGCCGCGGCCAGATGCTAGCGGCTGTAGGAGACCAGAGAGCCTTTGTCAGATCAGAGACGAGCGAAGATATGAGGGACGGCATGCAAACCTTCCTTCTCTTCGCAAAGAGGAAACAAGTTTTTCCATGAACACATCTATTTCTTGAGAAATAGCAAAAAGGAGAAATATCACTAAGAAGATGATAGTTCGTAGATTAATTGAATATTTACCCAGAACATTTTGTTTTAAATGCACAAGCTTGAGATTTTTTACCAAGTTCAAGTTTGTATCACCCAATACCCCCTGGAATAGAGGGCTGGAAAGATTGTTCTATTTATGGAAAATGAGTAGCAATATTTCTTTTGCACCTTTAGAATCACAGTCCATATATTTTGATATACAAACCAACAGGGGAGGAACAAAAATATTGGAAGATATGATTTTGTTGAAAGCATTTTTAAGTTGCCACGCTATTTGTCATTTCTAATCTTGTGGTGAAAAGTAGAGAAAGCAAATAATTGAAGAGAAAGCAATTTTTCCTTTGCACAACACAGTAAAAACAGACCAGGCAGTAAGATCAGAATAAAGCAAGGCAGGATCTCATATCGTGAGATTCAACCTGAGTTAAGACTGTAGTGTGGCTTTCAGGAAACTGAGTGTAATCCAAAGAATTTTCAGCACCTGAAGCACCAGAAATAAACAGAAGTTGTTTATCTCTTAAAACAAAGTTGGCTTAAATAAAGTAGATTAAGGTAAGTTTATGGACAAACTTACAGTACCTAGAAAGTTGTGCTCATTTAAATCTTTCTCGAAAACTGTGTTCCTCTTGCTCTAAAAGTAGTTGATGGCAATGTTAAAATTTACCATAGTACTTGTGTTACTTGTCTTAACAAATAATGTATAAGAAGAAGCTTAATTTTGGAAATAAATATTCTATTGGAATTCAGAAATTTGTGACCATACAGTCCTTTTAGAATGGGTTCATACTCATAACCCAGATGGCACCTGTTAGCAGTTACTTAGGCGGTATCATTTCAACAACGAATTGCAAAGTTGTTAGGTGGCAACAAATATGTAATAGTAAAGACATGTGTTTGTAAGTAATATGTATAGGATATTCTGATTATTGTGGAAGTTGAGGGAACCTTGTCAAATTTGAGGGCTTAAAAATTATAGAAATAGTTGGGTGTGGTGGTGCATGACTGTAATCCCAGCACTTGGGAAGCTGAGGCAGGAGGATTGCCATGAGTTCAAGGCCAGCATGGGCTACATAGTGAGTACAAGGCCAGCCTGAACTACATATCAAGACCTTGTCCCAAAAAAACTGAAAACAAAAGCAAACAAACAAACAAAAAAATGTATAAACATTATCCAGAATTAACTTCTTTCTGGCTTCTGACTGAACCATTTTGATTTATTGAAAATAAATTTTGGTGCAGGCAGTGAAAAATGTGCGTTCATTATTGCACAGCATCTTTCCATGCATTTTGAAAAGTCATTCATATTTATTGTCATATTATTTTCCTTAAGAAAATAGTTGTGACGGGGCCGGTGAGATGGCTCAGTGGCATTAGCGCCTGCCTTGCAAGTGCGAGGGCCCGAGTTCGATTCCGGGATCCCACATACGAAAAAGGGGCCGGTGATATCGCTCAGCAGCACGGGTGCCTGTTGGCGCGCGAGGTCCTGAGGTCGCCCCCCGGTACCCACAAAAAAAAAAAAAAAAAGAAAATAGTTGTCATTTCATGAGTCTTCAAATACCACATAGTGCCACAAGTGTCTCTAATTTTAATAATAAAAACAATAAAATATATTGGAATTGTGTTCACTTCTTTAGAGTTATCCTTACTAAACCACTTTGTTTTCCTTAGAAAAATGAAGAATTTTGTAGTTTAAACTTCACCATAGTCGTGCCTTAAGTGAAGAAGTATTAAACTGTAAAAGTAAAACCTTGAACATTAAAAGAAAGATAAATGAGTAACATGGATCTCCAAATACATCCAGCTTCACTAGCTAGTAATCAAAAATGAACAAATAAAAATAAGATTTCATTAAATTTGATAGGAAAGTTTTCCATTTTATTTTTATTGTTAATCCTCATGCTGGCTACTGTACAGGGAGAGAGATCTCATCTATTGTTGATGGAAGCATAATTGGTACAGTGTTTCTGTAAAACAACTTGGAAATGTACATGGACTATTTACAGATATTTATAGGCTTTGAAAGGGTCTTCATACCTAAGAATTCATTCTAAAGGCATAGTAGTAAATCAGACGTAGTAGAATGAATCAGTAATTCATTCTAAAGACATACTAGTAAATGCTCTGGGTATAACCATTTTTATTGTGTACATTTTTCCATCATAAGATAGAAAAAAATGGAAATAATATAAATGTGTGATCATAAGAAACTAAATTTTAAAAATCTTTTTTTTTTGCATGTTTCACTTTGAGATGAGCTCTTGAATTCAATTCTCTACCAGTCAACATCAAATTTAACTCATGTCATTTTATTCTAGAGCTAATCCACTTATTCAATGGACTAGTAAAAGGTTGATTAAGAACGTGTTTTCAAAGAATATATAAAGTAACAGTAAAATGCCCCCCATGAAATACTGTGTTTGTGTATGGCTATATTTGGGTGGGAAGGCAAAACAGCCCCAAAATGCTACTAGAAGTTTCCTTTCACTGATAAAATTCTATATGATTTTATGTTAATTTCTTTTCAAATGTTTCTGAATTTTATAAGATTCTCATTATGAAATTCTTTGTTTTAAAAATCAGAAAAAAATTAAAATCATTAAAATTTTAAAAATAGGTATTAAAAACACCTTACTTATTATACAAAAGATTCATCTCCCAAATTTCTCTATTTGTACACAGTATTTTCTTACTATTTTCACAAAAATTGAAATGAAATTTAGAAATATTCAAAAGATGATGCTAGACACTACCCACAAATCATGAGTAATGTGAATAATGTTTCACGTTTTATGTAAACGTACATTTTTAGAGTGGTTACATATACATGCACCAGCTGCTTCTTTTGACTGCTCAACCTATTTTCATCAGAGAATCAGAAAATTTGAGTGGGAAGGAACCCTAGGAACCAACCGCTTGAAATCTCTCTTAGTACAACAGAATTTATTAAAACTCCCTGAGAAGGGCTTTCTTCAAACATGTTTCTAACCTCCTAACACCAGGAGGTATTTCCATGTGCTGGGCAGTTTAGATTGTTATAAAGTTCTTACATTGAGTGATAACAGTTGAAAAGACCTCACTGTCTACTTATTTTATACTCTATGTCCTTATTTGAAAGGATATTGACCATCTGCAGCCCTGAGCCTCCATTTCTGCCAGAAAGCAGGGAAGATAGTTTATATCAGAGGGATGGAGGCTAGATCTGGGATTCTTTTTTGGGGGTATGGGGTGGGGGACCGGGAATTGAACTCAGGACCTCACACTTGCTAGCCAGGTGCCTTGCCTCTGAGCTATATCCCCAGCCTAGATCAGGGATTCTAAAAGTGAGGTCCACAGACCACCGGCGTCAAACCACCTGAGAACCTTTTGTGAAACATAGATGCTTTCCCCAAACCAGAGTATTTGCAGGTAGCGTCGAGGAATATCTCTTTTTCACAATCTTCTTAATTGAGTTTTGGGGGGATGGGGGTTGGGTAGAAGGCCATGCTGGAAAGGAACAAGCCATTCTCAGACTGTTGCTTGCTTTAGGTGATGGCAATATGACAATATGAGCACCTGGATTTAACCCTTCACTGGGTCAATGTCAAGCCTAATCATAGCTACATTTCATTCCACCATTAATCTTCTTGCTAAACTATCATCCATTCAGCACCCACTGTCTACTCTCCCAGGCGTATGCTGAGGCTGAGGAGGCAAAGATGAGCCTCCTGGTGAGAAGCCCACTCCTGGCACAATGACATGGGAACTAACTGGCTAAGAGAGGCGTCAGTTTCCTGGTATCAGTGTTTGATGATTTTTCCTTTGGGGCCTTGCTTTGAGAAGTACTATCAGCTGGAAGGTTCTTATCAGCACATATAGTAGGCTCTCTTTTTATAATTGAATACCACTCTTTCTTTATTTTGTGATTGAACCTCATTTAGGAATTTCTTGACCTTGGCCTGGATGATTCTCCGAGCCTTTATGCATCTTGTTCTATTTTCATCTAGTGAATATACATTGCTTTGTTTTGGCTTGTTTTGTTTTGTTTCAATGAGGTGAAATGAATACAACAAAATTAATCACTTTATAGTGAACAATTCAATTACATTCCTAATGTTGTAAAACCATTACCTTTATTTTAGTTACAAACATTTTAATAGCCCCAAAACGGAACCTCATACCTTTTGAGCAGTTAATCCCTGTCCATCCTCTAGCAGGGAGTATTTTTGATGGCTCTTTTCCTTTTTTGGTTAACTTTTCACACCTCTTTATTCCCTGCCCAGTTAAGCCTTCTTAATATTGAGCGATTGTTTCCGTCTCTGTCAGCTTTGATTCTGCTCAGTGTTCTACGTTATGGGCAGCTGATATCATCTCATTTTTTACTTCATAGAAGTAAAAATGAGCACTCAACTTCCCGACTATCTGATGCAATTACCATTTTTGTGATAGTGATAGCATGTCATTTTATTACGAAAATAATATATATGTGTCGTGAACATTTAAATAATATACTAGAGAGTAAAAAGTGAAAGATTTACTGGGATAACTGTTAGTAACATTCTGGTATTTCTGGATTCAGCTATATGCATATCCCCTTGACAAAACTCTATCATATAAACCATATCATTGCATCGATAATCAGTTGTACCCACTTGTTCATTAATTTTATGAATTTTGTTAATTTTCATTTATTCATTTGTTTTTCAATCAATATTTATTGGACACTTATTAGAAGCTTAAAATTCTTGTAGGAAATGAGGATACAGGAGTGAATAAATACCCACGTCAGCATCTACCAGTTCATTATTTGAAATAAGAATGCATTACTCCTTCGCATAAGTGAGCCATAACCCCACATAATTCATTTAACCATTTTTCTACTGGTTACTAGAAAATTCTTTTAAACAGCATTTATTGAATATTTACCACATACAAGGCACTAGACTGAGATGGAGTACATTTGTTTCTTTTTTGTATAACTGAAATTCAATGAAAATAGCATTCAGTATTAAAATAACTTCCCTTTTATACTTGAGGCAAAGTTGGGTTTTCAAGGGCCTGAGGGCGAAGGAGACTCAGTGATTCCAACCATATGTTCAGAACTCTAGGAAATATATTAACCCCCTCCTGAAAGACTGTTCAGTAGAAGAAATAATCAAAAGAATCAAAACCTTCCTGGCAGCAGCACTAACCATTCAGATGGACACTTCGTTAATAAGGACAGATATGAGCTATTTAAAAAATGGCTGCCTACTAGCTTAGGTAAGCACTTGTAGGAATTCCCAGTCCTCAGCTCAGTTGATTCTTTTCTGCACGTTTTTTTTGTTTGTTTTGTTTTGTTTTGTTTTGTTTTTGTGACTTGTTTGTTTTGTTTTGTGGGAAATGGGCAATATTTGTATTTTTTCATTTACATATTTGGCTATGTAGAAACCCAAGGGAATGAATCATTCTGGATAGTTGAAAATTTTAATCATTTTTGATGGAAATCTTTCTAAAATGGATTTCACACTTCTCTGCCTTCTTAAACAGAGTGGATGGAATGTAATTAATCTTTTCTGATGACTTGGTTTTATCATCGTGCACATTAATGACTGTGCTGTGCTATCCCGAGATGGCCCCTTCCTCATCAGTTGTAATGTGCAGGGTGGTCTGTGGTCTTCTTAGTCTTTCTGAATAGCTGTGTCTAAGCTACGTTCTTCCCTCACAGGTGGACTCTCGGTTGCCACTCTTGCCACTGCTGGTGAAGCGGCACAGTGCAGGTGCAGACATGGGCTACGGAGGAAGAGAAAGCTGAGTTCATATCTCTGCTATTGATTTGGGGCCACTTACCCTCAAACTCAGTATCTCCATCTGTAAAATGAACACAGCAATCCACTCAACAGTGATATCTTAAGCAATAAATGGATAGGGTGGAAAACAAACTAAGGTTAGTTCCTATTCCCTCTAGAGACCTTACTTACGAAACTTATGAAAGCATTTGTCCTGACTGCGCTGCATTTTTTCACTCTGCCATGGGTCTGGACGCAGGAAAGTGAAGTTGATAGGATTGTTACAAAATCAAATTAAACTATTTTTGACAGGTGAGGCAGGGAGAGTTCTCAGTTTCATTCCATATAGAATTTGCGACATTGAGTTCAGGTGCTTTTATATACCAGTTACTTCTTGACCTCTAGGAGAGAAAGGGTCTGCCTCCAGAAAATGGAGTTCTGGAGGGAAAAGTACGATTTAGTTATTTTGAAGTTGAACATAATATGGAAAATGTTTATACCAGTTTAAATATCCTCTCTTCTAAGCTATGAACTTGAAAGTTATTTAGCCCAGAAAAACAAACATTCTTTTAAAATTCTTTAGTTATAGTTACTAAATACCTACCTCATACTAAGTGTGTTTCTAGGTGCCAGGGACAAAACGGCAAAAAAGAACAGATAAAAATCTCTATCCACATGCAACTTCCATTTTAGGACAAAAATAGATAGCGAAATATTATAAGTCTCCTTGAGAAAAAAAATTAATTAGGAAAGAACAAAATAAAACCAGGGAGTCAGGGGGAAAATATAATGATGAGTGAAGACCCCGTGGAAAATGATATGTGAAGAAGGACTTAATAGCCATAGATGTATTTATAAGAAGAATATTTTAAATAGAGGAAACAGTACACACTAAAGGAAGTAAGGAAGTACCTGTACTCAAGGAATAGTAAGGATTCTCTGAGCTGGACTAGAATAGTCATGTCAGATGATCATAAAAGCAAGGCACATTAGGAGTACTTGGGGCGAGGTACTGGGTGGAGTTAAAGTACAGCTTTAAGTTGACAATTACATTAAAGGTAAATGATCTAAATGCCCCAATAAAACAAGAGAGATTACCAGATTAGCTACATATGCAAGACCTCACTTGAACCCATAGGAAATACACTTTCAATAGAAAGACACAAATAAATTAAAATTAAAATTAAAAGTTGAGGACAAAGGTAAATATGACATACTAGCACCGATCGAAAGAAATTTGGAGTGTCTATACTAAATCAGGCAAAGTAGATTTATGGCAAATAATATTTGTAATAAAGGAAGGTATCTCAAAATGAGAGATGGGCAAAATCATAAAGAGGATTTAAGGCATAAATATTTATGCAGTTAACGACAGAGAATCAGTATACTTGATGCAAGTCCATAGAACTTCAAGGACAAATAGACAAACATCATTATATAGGTAAAGATTTTAATACTCCTCTTTTAATAATTAATAGAACAAGTAAGTGGAAAATTAGTAAAGACAGAATATTTAAATATCAACCATCTACACTTTGTTGACTTCTATAATGTCTTACTCCCAAACAGCAGAATACATTTTTTCCCAAGGGCACACAAACTATTTATCAAGATACATTGTTTCCTTGGCAATAAAACACAAACTTGTAAGGATTCAAAGCATAAAAAATGTATTTCCTGGTTACAATGTAATTGCAGCACAATGCAAATAGAAGTCAATAGTTAAAAAAAAAATCTTTGGAATATCTATAAATAATTGGAAGTAATTAACAATACATTTTTTTCTTCCCTACTGGCACGGGTGGGGGGTTGATTCCAGAATCTTCGCACATACCAGAATCTGTAGAGACACAAGTCCCTTATATAGAACAACATATTATTTGCCATTTAGTATATATTATTGCCATTACAGTGTTGCTGTAATTTATGAACATCCTTTATATACTTTAAGTCACATCTAGATTACTTATAATACCTAATACAATGTAATTGCTAGATAAATAGTTCTTATACCATACTGTTAGGGAATAATGGTATATCTACCCAACACAGATGCATTTTTCTACGTATTTTTAATCTAGTATTGGTTGACTCTACAAATGCAGAGCCCTGGGATACTGAGGGCTGACTATACTAAATAACTCCTCAGCCAAATAAGAAAACAAACTGGAAAATTAAGAAGTATTTTGAAATCAATTAACTTAGAAACACATATCAAAATTTGTGGTGTATAACAAAAATCATGTTTAGAGGAAAATTTATATTCCTAAATACACAGATTAGAAATAAGCCATCCAAATAAGAAGCCTCAACTTAAGGTTGTAAGGGAAAAATCATGTTAAAACAAAGTGAACAGTATGAAGGAAATAGTGGAGATCAGAGAAGAAATTAAAAAGAAAATTAATAGAGAAAAATCAATGACCAAAACCTGGTTGTTTGAGCAGATTACTAAAATTGATAGACCTGTAATAAGGTGATCAGGAAAATAAGAGAGAAAATATAAATTACTAATAGTATGAACAAAAAAATGATATCAATACAGATTCTACAGGTAAAAAAGTATTACAAGGTAAATTAGTCTCAATAAATCTGACTAATTACATAACACAGGTCAATTTCTTCCAATCACAAACTATGCCTGTCCACTCAGAAAGAAATGTATAACCCAAGAAGCCCTCTGCATAGGAAGAAACTGTTATGTATTTAAATTTTTTTCACAAAGAAAAATTCTATCTCACAGGTTTAAGTGGACAATTTAAGAAAGAAATAATACTGTTTTAACACAAATTCTTCTGAATACTGAAGAAATGGGAATGTTTCCTACCATACTATAAAACCAGCATTACTCCAATATCAAAACAAATAGTAGCAAAATTACATATCCATATACCTCATAAACATAGATGCAAAAATTCTTTATACTTGTTAAGAAATTTAATCAAATAATATATAAAAGATATAAACATCATAACCAAGTGGATTTTTTTTTTTTTATGTGGGTACAGGGAGTCAACCTCAGGACCTCGCACTTGCCAGCAAGCGCTTGTGCCGCTGAGCGATATCACCAGCCCTTTTTTTCCTTTATGTGGGTTCTGGCAGTCGAACTCAGGACCTCGCGCTTGCCAGGCAGGCACTTATGCCGCTGAGCTATATCTCACTGGCCCCCAAGTGGGGTTTATATGAGAGGTGCAGATTGGTTTAACATTTGAAAATCAATGAATGTAATTTGCCATATTAATAAATTAAGAACATATAATCATCTCTATAGATATAAAAAATTGATGAGTTGCAACACCCTTGTCTAACAATAAATTTCAACAAATTAAGAATCTGTGAAAAACCTATATCTAATATCAAAATTATTCTTAATACTGAAACGCTAAATGTTTTCCCCATAAGATCAGGAACAAGGAAAGAATGATTGCTTATAACTTTTGTTCAAAATTGTTCTGAAAGTTCTAAATGGTAAAGTAAGATAAGAAAAAGTTTGGATAAGAAATAGCAAAATACTTTTAATTCACATTTGAAATGATTGCCTAATAAAATCCAATGGAATCATGATTAGAAGGTTTGCAGGTCAGAAGATCAATATACAAAATCAGTGTGTTTTAGTGACATCGAGCAATTGAAATTGAAATTAAAAATCCATATCATCTTCAAAAGCATAAAATAAAATATTTTGGAATCAATATACACAAAAAGATGTAAATGACTTGCACATTGAAAACTAGAAATCATATCTGAACAAGACACAAATAAATGAAACATGGATTTCTGGAAAGAATAAAGATGTTCTCTTAACAATTATCCTACAATTAATGATATAATGCAATCCTAGTCAGATCTTGGGGATGACTTTTAATGTTAAATTTAACAAGTTTATTCTAAAATTTGTATGGAAATGTAGTGACCCTACCAAAACAGCTTTGAAAAATAATAAAGTTGGAGAAAGTCGCTACCTGGTTTCAAGACTATTATGAAGATCAAGACATTATAAAAATAATTACAGTGTGGTACTGGTAGAATGTTAGATGAATACATCAATGGAACATTATAGAGCACTTCAAAATAGATCCATGCATATATGGATAATCAATTTTTGACAAAACTGAAAAAATTATTTGTGGAGAAAAGACAGTCTTTTCAATGAATAGAACTGATATACTTTGATATTCATATATCAAAAAAGAATTCAATCCATACCCCCACGCCGTGGATACATTAACTCAAAAACAGGCTGTAGACTTAAATATAGAGTCAAAATTATAATATTTCTAGGGAAAAAAAATCTTCTTCTCTTTGTTTAGGCAAAGATTTCTTAGATATGGTAAATGAATAATCCATAAGAGAAAATTGATAAGTTGGACTTAAAATTACAAACTGTTTGACAGTTAAGAGAACACAATGCAACACATTCCAGAGCAAATTGAAACTCAGTAATAAGAAAACAAGTAATCTAGTAAAATATATGCAAAAGATTAGGACAGATACTTCACTGAAAATGTATACATGGGAAATAAGCACACATATATGTGTTCAGTATTATTAATCACAGGGTAATACAGATTAACAGCAAAATGATGCATCTCTAAATACCTTATAAAATGCCTAAAATTAAAACATTAATCTACCATCTTTTCAAGAGCATGTAAAGGAATAGAACATTGCTAGCAGGAATATAAAAAGATATATCCTTTTTGGAGAATTTTGGTAGTCTTTTAAAAAATGGTTAAATATGACCCAGCCATTGTACTTCTATGTAATTTATCCCCAAAACTGAAAGCATGTGACTTCTTTCTCTCTCTTCCCCCCTCTCTCTTTCATACACCTACCAACATGTATATGAAAAAACCAAGTGTAGTATAATCAATAAAAAAGCGGATGCTACTAATCATGCAAAAGCATAGGATAATCTCATCATAAATGTGCTATATGAGAGAAGCCAGACACTCTCAAAATAGTATATATTATATAAGTCCATTTTCATAAAATAACAGAAAATGCAAACAAGTGTATAATGAGAAAAGCACATCAGCTGTTGCCTGGAGACAGGGTGATGGGGACCAGAGATGGGAGTCAGGGTTACTTTATGATAGGAGGAAATTTGGGGGGGGGACTTGGATATCTTCACTTCCTTGACTACAGTGGTAGTTTCACAGTTGTCCACATGTGTCAAAATTTATCACATTTTAGCTGGGTGTGGTCATGCATAGTTATGATCCTAGCACTCTGGGAGGCTGAGGCAGGAAGATCACAAGTTCAAAACCACTCTGGGTAATTTAGTGGCTACCCTGTCTCAAACTAAAAAATAAAAAAGTATGGAGGTGTAGCTCAGTGTGAAGGACCTGGATTCAATCCCTAGTAGTTGAAAAACAAATTAGCACAATTTGCTCCTTAATTATGGGCAGTTTATTCTATTTCAATTATCCCTCTATAGAGCTGTTAAAATTGGATTAAATTAAAATTAGAATAAGAGATACATGTAATAAGGAAAATGATTTGAAAATTTGATTGATGAAAGATATTTTAGAGCATTAAAAATTAGATAATTTAAAATTTTTATTTTCATTTAATAACCACTGATGAAATGCTAATGCAGTGCTAGGTATTCTAAGTATTTTACAAATTTTGACTCATTCAGTTTTTGAAAGAATCCACCAGCTGAGTATGGACCCATCTATCCATTCTACATATAAGAAATAAAGGCACTGAGATGGGCACAGACTGTAAATGCAGGGTTAGGATTTCAACCCAAGCACTCTGGCTCCAGGGATAGAGCTCTGTTTCATCTTCCTAATAGAAAAGGAAGTTTATTTTGACTACTTCATAGATTCAGTAACTGTACTGTAGAATTTGCCTTTCATTTTCTTTTTTTTTTTTTTTTTTTTTTTTTTTTGTGGGTACCGGGACCTCACGCACCAGCAGGCGCAGTTGCCGCTGAGTGATATCACCGGGCCCTTTTTTGTATGTGGGTTCCGGGAGTCGAACTTGGGCCCTCGCAGTTGCTGGGCAGGCGCTTATGCTGCTGAGCCATCTCACCGGCCCTGCCTTTCATTTTCTATCCAGCCTTATTTTTTTTTTTTTTTTTTTAAGTAGATATTTGCAGAGAGGTTGAATTCTTTACTAGGACAATACTTTAAAGCATACTAATCACTACTGTCATTAGCACAAACTGTCCTGCCCACCAGCCCCCTGCCTTAAATACTTCCCTGTCTACCTCTTCCTCACTTCTTTTCCAAATTATTTCCATTCCACAAGGCATAAACTTTCAGGTTTTGAAGCAAATACAGTAACATGGCACTCACTCTGATTCTCACTTAAATCATTTTGGTACATTGTAAAGTTCCCTTGCGGTCCAGCATCCATATAAGATTGTTTAATACCTGATTACATATTGCTTTTAATGATTGTTTAGAGAAAATCAATTTTATGTTACCAGTTAGCTTACACATCTTTGAGATCAGAAATCAAGTCTTTATCTTTGCCATGTATATACAAAAATACATATTTTTGATATAGATTTGCTGACTTCCCTGGACTCGCGGAAACACATGTGCCCACTTACAGCTACATTGCCACTGTCTTTTTATAGCCCTCATAGAGAATAAGCAGCTCAGAGTTGGAGGTCGCCAATGCATCCCTATGCACACGCACTGCTTTCTCTAAGTTTTACCTTGGGTCTGTAAGGGGTGATGTCAACACAGGCATGAAGAATAGAGGCTAAATGAGTTGTGTTTAAATTGTGAAAATGGTGTGCTTTATGTGGTTAGGGAGAATTTCAAAGTTTTTCTTCTTTCAAGAATGTGACATTTGAATTGAACTGGTGAAGAGTAGGGGTCCTGCTGGAATGGATAAAAATTCATTGCATTCAGCAGGAGCACTGGGAACCACATCTTACCCACTCCCTCCTTCTTGAACAGTTTTCATTAACTCTCTGAGTTCTAAAACAAGTCACTCTCATTTTTTCATTACATGTTTCATAGAATTTATTGTACATAATAAATAGTTTGCAAGAGTTGGGTTTATGAATAGCTTGAAACAGGTTTTCCATGTCCAAATCAAGCTGCCATAGTAACCATTTTTCATTTCTGCCAAACGTATGGTCTTTTCCTTTTTTTTCCTGACTTGAAATATGTCGTTTAAAAAAAATCCCAAATTATTCGGGAAAGTTGATCAGGTTTCATTAAAATAATGACTTCATTGTTAACAAATGCTCATTTCAATCTTTTATTAAATGACTCCTTGCAGTACAAGCATCAAACACAAATCTATATAGCTCTAAGTGATTTAATGATATTTATCATATAAATTAAAACACATTTTTGTTCTCCTTCCAGTTCCCCATGAAAGAACCCTCCGCTATGTGCAACAATAGAGCTAGAAATGGGCCAGGTCGAGGTTCTGCCAGCAGTCTCCCGTAGAAAGTGCAAGTAGATAGTGGCATCAGCAGAGTATTTGTATCCAACATCCTCACGGAGCTTCTAATTTCTTGGCAAGAAGAAATTTTGCAAAGGTTTGTTTCCACAGGTGATTTTCCAACTTCTCATCATTTTAATATTTTGCCTTTAAAATGAATTAACATCCCTAGTCAGAACCTTCTACCGAGTGACCCAGACCTGGGAAATCCATGGGTGCCAAAAGCCAACCCTGTTCCATGGTCCACAGAAGCTGTCCTCGAAAGCTGTTCATCTCAAGTTCTCCAAACGAAAACCTGCCTTCGGAAGTAACCGCAGTGCGCATCCTTTGTCAGGAAGAGCTGCAGAGGCGGGAGAGAGTGCCTGTGTTCCGGCAGTGGACAAAGATCCGCTCTCATGGAGACACTCTTTACATTAATAATATATGTAGTTTAAGATTCAGTTTTTTAAGCTAGAGTTTAAAAATTTTTGGCTACCTATTTCTATTCTCTCAAACTCTGCTAATTGTTACCTAGCTTAGAGATAGAAAATTATTTATTAGTCCTGGGTTTATCCTGCAATTCAGAGGCAATGAGAGATGTGTACATTTTTACCATTCCCTATGAAAGTGGCTCACTTTAAAGCACTTTCTGAAAGCTTTTCTGTTTTCTAGTGTATTCTCTAGATTCTTACAATCTAACTTTCAAAACTTCTTCCATATATTTAACAAATATTTCATGAGTGACTGCTTCCTGTAATATTATATAGGTTCCATGGAGCCATATATTCAAGAATAAAATTTGACATCTGTCATCCAGTATGCAAATAAAACATAAAGGTGATGTGAAACATAAAGCTTAGACCCACATTGTGTAGCACTTGGAATGAGAAACCAGTCTGGATTACACTACCATTTTTCTGTTAGTACTGCTGTCATTCTTACTGTTATAGTAACTACTATTACTAATTATAATAAATCTCTTTTCTTTTGTAAGCTTCAGATTCCAACTGTAGCTAGTTAACTAAAAATAAATAAATAAATAAAGGTGGTATGGGGGATCTGCTGGAAAGATGTTGAATATCTCAGAATATCCAAGGAAAATCTAACACTAAGCCTTGAGAATTAGAGGAACTGGCCCCTTTGGAATCTGAACTGGAAGTTTTTTGTCCCTTAATTGCTGCCACAGCAATAAAATAGCTTCTAGCTTCCAGTTTAAAGCTCTAACACTCCCAGCTGGGAGAGCGAATCTAATCACCCAGTTCGAGTTACTATTCATTCCCAACGAGCTATCGCTAAGTGGGTAGGTCCAGGTACGACAGACATTGCTGTTGAGATCCAACCCTGGGTATCGGGTGGGTAGGGGGTGAAACAGGGTAACTACAGTGAGCTCATTGGCAAAAGGTTCCTCTGTAACTGTGGGGAGGATCAGGTGGGGCACTGCTGGACAGCAGGTCAGAGTTCAGCAAGGGGGGAAGATGGGCTAAGCACCACGCTAAGTACTTTTTACATGTTATCTAAATAATTCCTCCAAAAGCCTAATTCTGTATATTATTATTCCTATTTTCCTGTAAGAGAAGTTTAAAGAGGATAATAGCCAATAAGCAGTGGGACGAAGGTCTAAAGCCTGATCTTTCTGGCTGTGTAGCCTATAATCTATCCCTCACCTGGTACTGTAAATCCAATAAGTTTACATGTAGATTCGGTTTGGTGTCTCTATCCCTATGAGCTTTCTGTCCTCAATTCCTTATTTTGAATAGATGAAGAGTTGAGTGATTGAAGGAGTAAAGGAGCTAATAAATATATAGTTAACTAATACCTAGAAAGTATTTAGCTTTTCTTATCACGTTCTAAAATAAAAAGGAAGGGAAATGTATTCCAGGTATAGATATAGATATAAATATAGATGTATGGTTGTATATGAATGATACTATTTATATTATATTTATATTTTATTACAGTGCATCGTGAGTAGATCTTTTTTATAGAAAATCAGTTACCGTTTATTATACTGTTACTATGGGAAATTCTAAAATTTGACTTAGAAATAAAGTTTGAGCCCGTATAAGAACTACTAACCATTCAGATACTGCCTGTGGACTATTCTGGACGCACTCTCATAGTAGAAATAAACCTTATTTTAAAAAATGAGACATAATCTATACCTTTTCCAATCGGAGGAGCAGAAATTCCCTGGGAGCACATGGAGGTCGAGTGAGGACTTGGGTGTTGGGGTGAGATAAATCCAGGGTACCAAGACTTTCTGTCTGTGTTTGCGTAAGGGAAGGTAACACTTTGGGCCTGGCACTCTAACTGGCCAAGTCATTATCCCCACAAGGCTGCTGCAGTTGGTGGGTGGTAGGAAGGAAGTGAAAGAAGAGTAAAATTTTGCTAGCCATTGCTTATTCGCACCCTCAGGTTATTCTTTAGTCCTAAATTAACAAATTAGGAACCATCTATGAGAATGAAATATTGCAATAAAGAGAGTGGAAATTCTCATCAGAATTATCATGTACAATATGTAAAAAAAAAATGTGAGCTTTTTTCTTTATATGGTGGACCTGTTCTTGAAAATAAAAGTGTCAATGTTGATTACCCCTCATTTGGGCTCAGAAATGACTTTTTTTGATAAAATAAGAAAGTTTGGTCCTAAATGAGACCACTATTGTTGCAGTGGAATTCTCAGCATGGGGAAGATGAAAAGGAAGCCATAGATAAGGTGGGTGACCCCACCAAACCTGGTTGTATGAAATCAAGTGTCTTCATAAATACTGCAAAGGAGTTAAGGAAGAGCTAAGAATGCAAAAATACCTAAATTAACACTGATGAATAACTAAATTAATTAGGACACGATTAATTTAAAAATTCTGATAACAAATATAGGAGCTAGTGGGAAGGTAAATTACCTCTCCTGTCTCAGAGAAGGAAACACATTCAAGGCTTTTTATCTTAAATTTAGTTTAATATAGCCCATACATAGTCAAGATTACTTTTCTTTGTGATCAGAGAGAATGTGCTTTTGACTTATTCATCTGGCTTGGTTTCCAGGAAGATTCTGACATAGTAGGGGAGATTTGTCTGAAGGGTATGCTGAATACCCCAGATGGCTACAGTGCTGAGTGGCTTGGGCATGAGAGTGAGAGAGGGGACAGAAAGAGAGGAAAGGACACATGACAGAGAGCACAGAGAGACAGAGGGATTGAAATCAGAAGAAACTCTCTATGAACACTGGGTCTTGAATAAAAATGATGTGATATGGGAATATTTCCCCCCCAATTTTCAGGATGTTAGAAAATAATGATTATTTAAGGGAGAGAGAAGCTTTCTGGAAAACTAAAAACAACTCCTAACAACTGACTGTAACTTTCCTCACATGAAGACAAGTCTAGAGATACAAATAGTCATGGGAGGAATATTTTATGGAACAAAATATTTATTCTTGTTTCACTTATGAGGATATCAAGACAGAAAATTGTCTCTGGAGAAAATCATGCCTCTGAAAAATATTTTAAGATCAAAGTTTGCCTGACACATAAACCAACTTACTAACAATGAAAAACATGAAATTCTGTTTTGAAAGACACTGATTTTTCTTTCTTTCTTTCCCCTTTATCAATTTGGCTCTTTTGTCTCACAAAATATATGGCAAGTATAGCAAAGTGAGCTTTTTTACCTGTTAAAACTTGAAACTTGTAATGTGATGAGAGAATTCAAGCCTCACACGGAATGCTAGGAACTTAGTTTCTTTGACATAGTTCTGATAGTTTTTTGAAACAATGAAATTTATCTCATTCTAAATGCCATCAACCTTCCCATTTATATATACAATGCATGCTAAATTTTTGAAAAAAAACTTTCAATAGTATAATATCTTTTCTTATGGCTCAATTTCTCTTCAGCCAATGATGAGAAAATCAGAAATGCATTATTCTTACTAACTTGAGCTGAATGAAAGTCTTCATTTAAAGTAACTTAATTATATACAGAAAGTATGTAATAAAATAATGACCTCTATCATAAATCGTAAGTAGCAATCAAAATAATGATCAAATCAGATAATAAGTTTGATTATGTGTAGAATTCCACTTTCCTTAGGTATGTTATTACTTCCAGAACACGATGGAAACAAAAGGACTTGCCTGGAAACAGGCTCTCTGTTGGTCACATGCCTAGCACAGGTCTTTCTGCCCAGTGTGTTCTCAATAAATATTCAGTGATGATTATAACGAGTCTTCTGGAAAACACTGCAGTGTGCAGGTATTCTGAAATTAGAAAGAAATGGTCAGTGTAATTGATTGCGTCAATAGAGAAAGAATTCTATATCCAGTATCAATCGTATAAATTGTGGACCCAGACAAATGCAATTACTCTATGGCTTTTTTCTTTCAATTTCTTTTCTTTCTTTTTTTTTTTTTTTTTTTGTCCTGGGCATCCCACATACTAAATGGAGACCCACTGGCCACGTGTCGCAATTGATCAAATTATCCAGAGACAATGCAGAGCAGTAGCACTGTTGTCAAATGTTTCTGGAATCTGTTACCTTGTTTTCTGAAACAGACTGCTCTGCCCGGAGCAACACCTTGGAAGGTCCTAAAATCACTGGTATTGTGCAAGATGTTTTGCCTTTCTGAAGTCAGATAAAAGTTGCAAGTATCATAAGTGTTTATATTAAGGAAATAAAGGCTGAATTAAAAAATAATCGAGCATTGTGACAGTTAATTGACTGGGTCAGCTTGAGTAAGAAATGCCCAACAGAACTGGCTCAGCATAGTTCCGAGTGAGGAAGGCTCACCCTCGGGAGGATTATCGCTAGAATGCTATAAAAAGGGAAATGAAGAAAGAAGGCTCCCTTCTGTTTCTTCAGAGGAGCTCCAGTCTTCACCTTTACCTTGGACGTCGTCTCCTGGCTTCTGGTACAGACCTTTTAGTCTCCTGATACAGACTCGCACGGGACACTACATGGAGCTCCAAGCCTTCGACTGGACCCTTCGGATGCCCAATGCGCAGACAGAGCTTTTGCACTCTTCCACACCCGACTCTGGGGGTGGTCATTGTAAGCCAATCTTGTAAATTCTTATATATTTGTATATCTTGCATTAAATCTGTTTCGCTAGTAAGCACGGACTGATACAAACATAAAGCAGCTCTAATTACTTGCAGATTGAGATGGTGTTTGGGAAAAGCTGGTATCAGGCCAATGGAAAGTGGGCCAGTTATTTTATTCATTGCTACTGCCTCACAAGTTCACCTTCAGCCAGTGTGAACCATCGCTCCCCAGTGGGAAAAAGGAAGAGGAGACGAGAAGATTGTTCAGGGCAGGAAACTGGAAGTCAGTCTTAATTCTCTGCAGCTTGCTGCCAGTTTTATTTCTTTTATGAAATGGGCAACAAATATGTAATTTTTACATGTCTTTTACCTCCTTTGATCCATTTGACTCTCTGTTGTTTGAATTATCTTCTTAAATATCTAGACACGGTGAACTTGTTTTGCATAAAGCATGGTAAATGCGTACTTTATATATATTTTTCTCATTTGATCTTCTCTAAACCTAATATGACAAGTATAATTTTATTATTTTTTCTATTGTTTTTGTAACACATATGATGAACTTAGGGACTTGAAAAAAAAAAAAAAAAAAAGGATTTCCTTTAATTCCTGGAAGCCAGAAATCTGAAATGTGTCTACAGGGCTAAAATGAAAATAGTCTTCTCAATATATGTTTCTGAAACAACTGGACATCTACATCCAAAGAAATGAATCTTGACACAAACCTATGTCCTTCTGAAAAGTATCCATCTGAAAAGTAGAGCACAAAGAGTTAGGTGTATTGACTGAAATTTCAACAATAGGAGATGAAAGGAAGAAAATAAACTCACAAGAGGAATGGAAAAATTGTTAGAGGAGTGGGGATGGATTAGCACACTACAGAATAACAGAATAAAAATGGATGGGAATTTTCATGCTGCCAAACACTACAAGGAAATGCATAAAAGCTTGAGAAATTTAAAAGGAAAAAAAAAGGCTTTTATATTTAGCAATAAGTTACTTTCAAACGTGGAGCTTAAATGAGGTAAAAAGTCAGATTGCAAAAGGGTATAAAACAAGTAGATACTCAGGAATTCGAGGGGCAATCAGTGAATACTATTTGTTTATGGGGTTTGCAAAAAAAGTTTGTGATGTTCAAGTAAAACTAGAGACACTGCATGCAGCTTGTTGCAACACAAACTGATTTTGCATAACTGAAACAAAAAAGAAACTTAGTACGAGAATATTGGGTAAGTCTTGGAACCAAAAGGTGAGCTAAGGAACTGGGCCTTGAAAAGTACAATAACCAGGCCAGTTCTAACGGGAATTAGTGAATTAGAATTAGTCCCTGAGTCTTGTGCTGTCCAGTGAAGCTCCTCCAGCCCATTGCAATCTTCGTATTGCTGTGGTTCAAGGGATAAATGCCAGAGACATAGTTCACTGGCCTAGTTATAGTAATGGGCTCACCCTTGACCAGAGAAGGACAGTGTCCTGGGATTACAGATTAGCTCTTCAAAGAAAATCAGAGTTATAAAAGGTAACCTGGGAAAATTAGTTACAAAAAGCAAAAAATCCAAGAGAATGATTTACAAAAATTAAAAAAAAAAAAAAAATGAAACAAAACCAAAGCTAACAGTAAAGTTCATTGCTGAGGAGTAAAAGATATAGGCAATTCTTAGTTTTCACTGGCAATGTTAGTGGAAACGCGTGATGTTGATATCGATTCCGGATTTCGCAGTTTTGTGGTAACTAATGTTTGACGTTAGCCATGATGGAAAACTGCAAAGTCAGGAACAGGTGCCAGTATGCACCAGCTTCTATTAACACGGAACCAGGCAAAGCAAAGACTTCTTGCATATATGACGATGATGAGACTTCAAAGATAGAATTGTAGAACACAAATATAATCCAGTTAAAAGAGAACATTAAGAGATGATCAAATCCAGCCCTAGCCTATCATATCAAAGGAGATGGAGGTCAAGGGCAGCACCCTGACTTATCCAAAGCTTCCTTCTTGAATAAAAATAAGTTACAATAACTAAAGAAGTTTATAGGAGGAGCAGGAGGAGGAAGAGGAGGAGGAGGCGAGAGGGAGGAGAAGAAGGGAAGAGGTGGAGGAGGAGAAGGAGAAGGTAGAAGAGAAAGGGCGGGGAGGGGCGAGGAGAGGTGGTTCCTAAGGCTGGTCCAATTTAGCAGGGAAAGCAATCTGAGGGGAGTGAGCTAGGTTTTGAAGGACTGATGAAATGTGTTTCCTCAGGTGTAAATTGAGGAGGGCTGGTCTACATCTCTAAGAGTTCTTTCAGCTCCGACGTGCTATGATTCAGAGCAATATATACTAAAATTAGCAAGTCTTATACAGACAATAGTAAGCAGGGTGGCTTGATTGGAGCAAAGAGGCATGGTGAGGAATAAAGACAGCTCCAGGAAAATCAGCTGATGGACGTCGGCTGAGAGTTCAGGGTTAATACTCCTCTGAGAGGGTGAAATGAACATGTTGCAGTAAACCCACCATTGTGAAAAATGAGACAAGGCCCTTGTTGAAACAATAGCACCCAATATACTTTCTGTGGAATATGATTGAAACATTACTGGGAAAAGTTTTCCTAAAGTGCTGTAATAGCTGAAATCCCTATTGTCTTGTTAGATAAAGCAGCTATAATTTTAAATTTTGATTCTCATAGAATATATGCGACTTCCAGCAGATGTGTTCAGTCCCTAAGGCCAGTGTCTAGTGATATCAGGAAGAATGTACGGATTGAAGATTGAATATAACTCATTTCAGTAACCATATGACAAACCTGCTCATGGATGCTAAACGGGGTGTGTGCAGTGTTTTATTCCCTACTGGGAGAATTTACTTTTCGTGTGTATAGAAGTTAGATTATATTTTAGGACAGAAAATTATCCTAATTCTTTTGCCTGTGTTATGTATTATCTTTTCATAAACCCATATTCTTTTTGATCAGGTTACCAAATCAATGGATAAGGAAATGTATTCAGTCCTTTCACTGAAGTCCAGTTGTATTATGGTATCTTAGGACGTCAAAAACCAACATCTTATGCCTGCTTCCTAACCTAGCCTCTTCCTTTTCCGCACGTTTCATCATCCTTCTCTAACTGTTGTGTATATATATCTCTCTTTCTCAGTTTCCACCACTCATTATCTGCACAACATTAGCATGAAGTTAATTAAGATGTTTTCTCTTCCTTTCACACTCTTTCTATCGTGGCACACTTAGACCCAGTTTGTACTCCGTTTTTACAAATGAGATGGGGATATCACCTCTGTCCATAATTGCCACATGGGTTCCTTCTAAATCAAGGTGACTCTAGAAGCTATAAATGAGATCTGGGTCAGAGCTGGGAGAAGATAGAGACCATTTTGTACCTAAGTTGTCCCTCCTCTCTCTGACAGTCCTAATTTGTGGCCAGTGGAACAGTGACTCTCTTATTAGCGATGGATCTTTTATTTTCCTCAAACACTGAATCAGTTTCCATACTTAGAGTGCTGATCCCTTTTATAGCCCATCATTCTACCCACTGCACACTGGTACTTCACCAATTTGCCCTGCTCTTTCTTTCTTTTCTTGTTTTACATTCATCTCATAAGCTTATGCCAAATTTCTCCCCTTATTATGTTTTTATCTAGATATTCATTCCATTTCCTAGATAATATAAGCACTTCTCTTCATTATCAGCAATCACCATTCTCAAAGATTTAAACATTTAAACAGAGAATATCTTGACCTTAAATTTCTTCTGCTCCTAAACTATAATGATCTCTGAATGCAGCCATGTTATACTTTGTTCTTACTAAATTGTCCGTCTCCATACCTCAAATTGTAAGCTTCCCTTCTCTAATTTTCACTTCCTTCCCCTCCACTTTACAATGTCTCCTTTCAAATGTAAATCACATCTTATCATCCTTCTCCTCCCTCCTTAAAACCTTTCATTGACTTTTCACTGCACTTAAAATGCAATGCAAATTTCCTACAAGACTTGTTCTAGGAATGGATCTGACTTCATATCCCCTGCCTGTTATTATCACACACCATTTTCTTGCTCCCTCACTTTCTACAACACAGGCACCTTTTTTTTTCTCTTCCTAGAACAAGACAGCCCAGTGTAACCTGCTCCTCAGAGAGGATTCCTCTGATACCCCGTCCATGGAACCTCCTTATCTGATTTTACTATATCTTATTAGTTCGCAGCACTCTGGAAATAGTCTTCGTATTTATTTTTACTTGTGCCACTTTAAATAGCAGTCTCTCTTCTGCCTTCTTGATTGTTCTGGGGACATTACAAAGATCAAGACAGATTTTGCCTTTTGCGTATTTCTAGTTTAGAAGAAAAGTTAGACAATTCAGTAGGCAACTATAACACCCAGTAATCATCTTGAAGCAGAAGAGTATCATTTTTAAGAAATAGACTCTGCAGCCAGGCTGTCTGGGTCTGAGTGTTTAAAATCTGGAATGTGGTAAACACTCAGACAAGGGGAGAAATTAGTGTTATTTATGAAGTCTGATTGTTCCTCTTCATTCCTGGGGGACATCCCACTACAGTTCAGCCTGTCAGTGTCCCTTTCCTGAGCTGTTGAAATAACCCTGGTCTTGGTCTAACAACTTCTTCCTAATCCACTCTGGTCCAATTTTAAAATCATTTCAGAGGCTTCTATACCTGAGGATAAAGTCCAGCTCACTAATGCGGCTAGCCAGGGCCTTTATGATCTGATCTCTGCCTTTTTTCACCCTCTTTCATTTTCTCGGGCTATTCCTCACTATTATAATAAGGTGGCGCACTCCTGTAATCCCAGCACTCAGGAGGCTGAGGCAGGAGGATCACCACAAGTTCAAGGCCAGCCTGGGCTATGTAGTGAGTTCAAGATCAGCCTGAACTACATAGTGAAACCCTGCCTCAAACAAAACAAAACACAAAACAAAAAACCCCCCAAAATAAAAAATAAATAAATATAATCAAAAAATACTAAACTTTTTATAGTGTCCTAAATTGCAGCCTACTGTTTCTTTTCCTTATGCTTTTTCCCATGCTAACTCTTTTTCATACAATGTCACTTTCCTAAATTACTGCTGGTCTAAAAATCACTCTTATTAAAATACCTTCCTGCTGAGACTTGAGTTCCATCCTTGAAATGTAAACTGGTTCTCAAAGGTCAAATTGAGAGCTCTGTAAAATACATTTCAGAACAAGGCATATTACAAGAATTTCATGATGCCAAAGGGACCGATCTATCAAAAATGGTAAAAATCCTAAACATGTATGCACTTGATAATAGTGTTTCTAACATGAAGCAAAACCTGAATAAACTGAAGGGACAGATATTGATAGAGTAAGATGAGTGGAAGTCAGCAAGAATATAACAGATTTGAATGATACTTAACATCTAGACATAATTGACATTTATGGAACACTCCAAATGTCATTGGCAGAATACACATTATTTGAAGTACTCACCCACATCCACACAGATCACACTCTATGTTGAAAAACAAGTTTCAATAAATTTTAAAATAAATTAAAGATATTCAGTGTCATTTATCCATAAAAGTATTAAATTAAAAACTGATAACAAAAAGATATCTGGAAAATTCTCAAATATTTGGAAATAAAACAACATGCTTTTAAATACTCATAAAAGAAAATAAATCACAAGAACAATAAAGGCTTTTCATATTTGAAATTAAAGAAGATTAAAACCACAACATATCAAAATCATGGGATGCAACTAACGCTTGGGGAAAATTCTATAGCTTTAATTCTTTTATTGGAGAAGATAAAAATTCTAAAATCAATGATTTAAACTTCCATATTAAGAAACTTTTTTTAAAAAAAGAATAGCAAATTAAACCCAAAATTAGGAGCAGGAAAGAAATGAAAGAGACAGAAAATAAATAAAATAAATAAAAAGACTAGAAAGAACCAATGAAATGAAATCTCATTTTGAAAATAATCAATAAAATTGCTCAGCTTCTAGCTAAACTATTAAAAAAAAACAAATAATATTCTGAATAAAATAAAGTATATCCCTTTGGATACTGCAGACATTAAATGATAATAAGAAACTAATATAAAATAACTTTTGTGCCAATAAATATGACAACCTAAATTAAACAGACAAATTCTTTAAAAGTCACAAATTACTAGCATTAACTAATATAATCCCATTGCAATTGGCATCCACAACAATCACACCTATGGAACCATTTTTGATAAGGTCACTAATGACTGAACGCAATGAACCTTTAAGCATCTACTTCTCCATTTGCTAGTATTGGGCACTGCTGAATTACTCTTTTTTCCGATAATATAGTCTGATCTCTATGGTTATTCTTTATCACTATCTTTCATGGCTTAATTTTCTTTTTGTCCACACTTGGAAGGTATATCCTTTCCACGATTTTGTTCTGGATTCTACTCATTCAGAAACCTGCCTAGGACTGGGGATATAGACGAGTGGCAGAGCACTTGCCTGTCATATGTGAAGTCCTGGGATCGATCCCTACCGCTGTAAACAAAAACAAAAACAACAACATCCCCTCTCTGGGTAATTTCATTCATTCTCAAGATTGCACTGCTCTTTCTAGACTGATGTTACCGTATTTATGACCCAGCCGATTGGATAATCTGTATGTGAGCGTATAACCCACGGCACAAATTCAACATACGCAAAATGGAATTGACCCTCTGTTCAGACTGGAACTTTCATTTTTGTACTGTCTTTCTCAACAGAAGAATGAATCATCTCCACAATTCTCTTATTTTCCCAAGTCTGGAAATTGAGAGTCATCTTTTACTGCTTCTCTCTCTCACTGTGATCATCTAATCCCTGAAGTGTCTCGACTCCACCCTGCCTATTTTTTGCATTATTATGGATTTTTTACCACTATTTCTTGCTTAGTTTACTAAAACAGCCCCCTAACTCTTCTCTTTTGTTCCATTTTCTCCTTACATTGTCTACTATATTGCTTACATACTGTCAAGAGGGATGTTCAAATATAGAAATTCTATCATTTTCTTTCTGAAGATCTTTTATTACTTACTTTATCATTAGGATAAAAAACCAAACTGTATTGGAGTATAAAATATGTTCCATGACTTGATCCTGCCTTTTTTCTCTCACTTCATCACCTATTCATCAACCTTCACAATGTGCCTTTTCTTATATTGAACTTATGTGTTCGGTTTTATACATTTAGTCCCTTAGCCACTCTCTTTAAATTCTATGCATAGATGTTTTCTCAGCAGAAGCAAGTTTCTTCCATTCCATTTTCCATCTGAATTCTTGTCCTTCTTGCCAGAAACCTCATTGGATCTCAGCAATCTGAGCTGTTATCTCTAAGTATTCCTACACTCCTCTCTTAATGGAACTTTTACAATACTTATTACAATTTGGAACGATATTGAAAACAAATAACGACATTTGGAAAACCAAAATCACAACTCCACAGACATAGGAAATGGGGAGAGAAATGTAGAAGAAAACATTTAACAGGGCATGTTAAGATTGATTCTGTGAAAGAGTATGGAGAAAGACACTAGCAACAAAAGCAATGGATTTTAACACCAAAGAATAGAGAAGGGGTAAGGAGAGAAAGGAAGAAGAAAAGAGGAAGAAAAGGGAAAACTTGTTTGTAGTAACACCAGTAGTGGTGGTTGAATGAAATTAAGCAAAATTCTGTAGGGGAAACATCTCAATAATCAGACCCATTGAACTGTGGCCTGATCTCATCAGAGAAGATCGGTAAGTTCCAAAGTTTGAAGCATTGTACCCTGAAAATCTCTAGCACTTGAAACACAAACCGAATGAGAGGAAAAAAAAAAAAAAATTATATGGGCCAAGGATTTCTGGACTCTTACAGATCTTTTCCTTTTTCTATGTTTTGGATGACTTTAATTTTTATGATGGAAACTGATGCATCAGATTTATCAGAACCAAATGCATATAGTTTGCCACACATCTTCTCATTGCCAGGCCCAGAACTGTGATTCTACTTTGTGTTTGGAGGGGTTCAGGTCATAGTCTATGAACCCCAAAAGAAAGCATCTTCAATCAGGGAAAAGACATTGGGAATACCCAAGATTTGTCATCCTCTAGTCATAGCACAGACCACTAAATGTGATTTAAGGGAAGGTAGCTAAATTGAGCATTTGAGAGCCACAGGGTGCAATTACTTCTAAAAAATGCTCAGATGACTGACCACTAGAAACTTTTTACTCTAAGAGTTTGTTATGAAAAAAATAATAAATTGGTTCAAATATTGAATTTACTAGCTTTTTGCCTTATTTTGGCAGCTGCTAGGAAGTATTTGATACTAAGGACTGAGAATTATGGCATGTGCCAAAAGGATTTTAGAATTGAGATCTAAGTTGTGATCTAATTAAACAGTAAGAGCTGACAAAACAGTCACCAGTGTTCTGTTAATGACTTCCTGGGGGCAGTTCAACTTCCTCTGTCAAAGCCGAGCAAGGGCAAGGTCATCTAGCTTTGGCTGAGGGTTTTTTGTTTTTGTAAAAATAATACCTCTACCGTTCCCTGCATCTCTTCCTCTGTCTCTGTTTGCTACAAAATCATACACTGAAAAAGTGACCAGAAAGTCTGATTCAAGAGTCCCAAAACAGCAAAACCAAAAAAAAAAAAAAAAAAAAAGAAAGAAAAAGAAAAAGTTCTTAACAATCATCTAAAAATATACGAGAAAGAAATAGCACGCCACAGCCCACAGCTCTTACCAAATACAGGCGTGAAGTGAGGCAAAGGAGTTGGACAGCTTGAGAACACATATCGCCACAATGAGTGACATAAAAGAAAAGGCAAAGGCAGCAAATAGATACTCAAACCCCAACGCCCACATGTGGAAACATCTGCTCTAATTGTGGCCACACCTGTTGGCCTGTTTAGAGCACAGAGGCAGAGCTCGCTTGGGAGAGGGGCTTATCAGCATCTCTGACGGCTCAGATGACTTCCTGAGGGTCTTGTGGCTTTGTCCATTTTAGTATTGGGAATTTTGTTAAAGAGCCACTGCACTTGTGTAGGTGAAAAATGTTTATGGTTTCTAGTTTAGAGGACAGTTAGGTTTCTTTCAGACTCTTTCACGGAATTAAAACAACAGCAATAATGTTAATTGCATTGAATTAAAGGTGAAATAAGAAAATAATAAAAATGTCTGTAAACAGAATCTACTAGCTTATTACGACTGCTTTTGAATTCTTGTGTTCTAAACAAAGAAAGTAGATTAAAAACTTAGCTGAATTATGTTATTTCCAGTAACAAATGTAGTTCTTTCTATATCAGTTCATGTTAGATCCTTTGCCAATGACGTTATTAACTGCCTTGTGGCTGAAACTTGCCCCTTTTTGCACAGAATAGCCAGATAAAATATGGGTTGCCTCAATAAATTTGAATTTGAGGCAAACAACAAACAATTTTTTAGTATAAGTATGTTCTGTGCAATGTTTGGGACATTTTTTGTTTATAAGCCCAAGAACTCGTCTTTTTTTTTTTTTTTTCCAGACAATTTTTGGTTTTAAACAACTTTCAACAAGAAGCATTATATATGTGATGGATCTGACACAAACCTTGCCAAATGAAAAAATGAAATTTCTGTTTGAAGAAAATAAATGCTTCTTCCATGGTAAGGGACTCTGCCTGCCGGGTCTACTCATGCTGCAGGTAGATCCCTGCCATTTCCCAAGGGACTGTTAGGGGCAGAGGCCTGAGCCCTCTACAGAGACTGAGACTCAGATTTTTTCTTTAGCCCAGAGAGGATCATCGTAATATAGGGGAAATAAATGTAACTCCCAACCTGCTGGGTGTCAGACATGCCGATTCCGTGTTCCCCAAAATCGAAGAATGAATTCTAAGGAACAATGGAGGTTATTGAGAGAGATGGCTCCTGAGAGACAGGAGGGGACCCAAAAGTGGGTTGCCAACAAGTCCACTTCTCAAAGGAGGATTTATAGAGCAAAATCACAAGGTGGGCACAACATGGGTCAAAACTATGATCAACCAATAAGATTGCAAGTATAGCTGCTTAGGTAATATTAATCCAATGGGGAAGCAGGTCATGTAGCAAGTGTACATGGAAAGAACAAAGACCTTTTTTAGGAAGGGTTGGATCTGGAGGTCTTGGTCACCCACTGGGGTGACTGATGTCTATCTAGACTTTATTGAACCAGGTGATGCCAATTATCTTATCCCCTGGGAAGGTGGTAGGCCTAGTCATTCCATCTTTATGTTGAGGCCTGGCCTCCAACAGATGCACCTCTGGCCATAGTTGTAATGTGTTTTCATCTTTTGCACTGACTCTCTTGAGAGCCTAGCCCTGTCTGACTGCCTAGATTATTTCTACCTAATTTAGCTGTCCATAATAATCTCAGATAATTCCTGCACACAGTTACTGTTGGTCATGAAATTCAAAACCACTGCTCTGCCTATCATGTGTACAGCTTTGTTAATTACTAAAAATTCCCTCTCAATCTTCTCCCATAATTAGGATTGCATCTCACAATATGGCTAGGGGATTCTAATTTAGGCAGGTAAAACTGATTTACTCATTTAATCTTTTCTCGTAAGGATTTATTGGCCTTCTCGTCCTCTAAAATACTGAGATTTCTTTTTAAGTTTTAAATGCAGCAAACATTATCCTACCCGCCCACTTCCTTTGGGATTTCTGCATGGTTTACTCTAATTACTCCTGATGCCATACCTTGTGTACTATAAACAACTTCAGAGAAAAAAAAACAGAGAAAGAACAGTGTTTTTTTTTTTTTTTTTTTCCCCATTCCTTTTTTTAAGATAGAGACAAGGTAGCATTTTGTTCTCATAATGTGATGGACAAATCATATGGATGTTCTATTAGGATGATGGATGGTTTAAATTTTAATATGAGACATCCACAGTAGCAAATTTCTCCTAGAATATATTTGAAATGAACAGTCTCTGTTTGGTCTAAATTTAATAGTCAGGTATTTACGTTTAAAATTTTTCTGGGTATAAAAAAATTGATTGATCTGAATTATGTTCATTGCAAGAAACATTAAAATCTTAGTGGAGAGCAATTTGTTTCAGAAGGAAGTACCTGAAAATGAAACCCATTTCCTGCCTCAAGGCTACATCATATCTTACCTTCAATATCTATTTACCCTATTGTCCTGAGTGTTATTTCTCTGCTTTCTGTGTTTCTATTTTTATTTCACGAAGCCAAATTAACCCAGTGAAATTTTGCTATTTTGTTTTGCTAGACACTATTTTTTAAAAATAGGTTATGTTCAAAACACATTTTTTATTTGTCTATTAGGTGCCCAGATTCACATCTCTTGGCCTTGAAAACCATGATCTTTGTCCTCAAAAAAGATCACCGTCCACCATGGGTCAGAGACAAGTAGAAAAACAAAGTAATAAGACATGATGAATGCTTTGCTAGTGATGCTTATAAAGTGCTCTGCAAGCAGAAATGGAGGAACTAACTTATAAGTGTCATTTTATAATTCTAATCAAAATAGGATTTTCATAGTATTATAGAGATTAAAAGTATGCCACTGGTTAAAATTAGACAGAACTAGTTTCGAAAATCTGACTGTTTTGTCCTAGACATAAGACACTTTAAAAATTACTTAACCACCATGAACTTCAACTATAAAATACTGATGTTAATCTTTAAGGTTGTAAGTGCTAATTAAGGACCATTTCCTGGTCACCACTATTGTCGCTACTGCTGGCTAACTTTGATTCTTGAACTGTGGCCAATACTTTACATATATTATTCAATAACCCCCATGACTGTTCTTTGAAGGACATATTCCTTGTGTTCCCACTTTACAGGTGAAGAGATTAAACGCTCAAAGCCTCAGCCGGTTCTTTCACCACAAGTAGACTTCAGGGTCTCAACTGTAATCACAGTACTGAATTAGTTCAAGAGACCTACGTTTTCTCTCCTTTCATATCAATGTTTTAACTATTATTATTGAGAAAAGGTCTGGCATCATTTCATTAAAGCCTTTCTTTTATACAGGAAGGATCAAAGGATTGAGTGATTAAAACACTTGAGGAAACACAGTCAAAACAAAATAAAACAAAAAACTGGGAGACTAAATATCTTTGTGCTTTATAAACAACTGATAAGGGAAAATTCACAAAGAGTGGGAATTTATTTGTCACAGTTCTGGTGGCCTGGAAGTACAAAATCAAGGTGCAGCAAGTTTGGTTATCTGATAACAGCTTCTTTCTGCTTCCAAGATGGCGCCTTATTGCTGTGTGCTGTGAAGGAGAGGAATGCTGTATGTTCACATGGAGGAAAGCCTACCTCAAACCAGCCAAACTCAGCCCAAAACCCTTTTTACAATGAACTCTTCTGGCCTAATCACCTCTTAAAGGCCCCACTTCTTAATACTACTATCACATTGGCCTTTAGGTTCTAACACCTGAATTTGGGAGGCCCTAGCACTAAAATATTTGAATAAAGTCAGTCATTCAGATTGCCATCCATTCTCATACAGAATATTTGTTGTTAAGTTGTAAAATATCATAATTTTTTTAACCAGAAAAGTCAGGATACTAGTCTTGCCTCCCATTAATCTTCAGAAACAAATTAATCTAAGATAGACTGGATTTTCTTCTTTCTGAAGGCTAAAGCATCACAGGCAGTTTTTGTGATTTGGACCTGACTTAACTGTATAGAAAGAAGATTCTTTTCTTGGTTCAGGGACCTCAGGGTCGTATCTCCCCATCCGCATGCACAGAATCATAACTTCAGAAACTAAAGGACTTTGTGGCCTCAACTTGGTCTAACTCCACATGTTGCAGAAGCATAAATTATGGCTGCATGTGTGAGGGAAAAAACCAAGACCAAACTATTCAACTTCCTTATTACCCTGGTCAATGATTATATCCAAGAAGCTGAGAAATAAACACAAACATCATTGTCATTTAGTAGAGGGTGAAAGCATATGGAAGCTAATTCCCTTTTACAGAAAAAAACACTTTCATCCTACTGAGGCACAATTGACACATGAATTGGTTTATACATAAGGTATACAAATTGATGTTTTGTTACACACATACATTGTGAAATTATCACCACTCGAGCTAATTAGCATATCTGTCACCTCACAAAATCACCATTTTCTTCATTTTTAAATTTTTTTTTTTTTTTGCAGCGAGAACACTTAGGATCTATACTTTTTTTTTTTTTTTTTTTGGTACTGGAAATCAAACTCATGATCTCGCTCTTGCCAGGCAGACGCTGACCGCTGAGCTATATCCCTGGCCCCAAGATCTATACTCTTAAAACATCTCAAATGTATGATTCAGTGTTACTAACTGAAGTACATTAGATCTCAGAACTCATTTATCTTGCATAGCTTACATTTTCTACCCTTTGACCAATATCTCCTCATTTCCTCCCATGCCCTTAGCAGCTACCATTCCATTCTCTGATTTTATGAGTTTGCCTATTTTAGATTCTCTATATGTGAGTCATGCAATATTTGTCTTCCTGTGTCTGATTTATTTCAGTTAGTAAAATATCCTACAGGTTCACTCATATCACAAATGCATGATTTCCTTCATTTTTAAAGGCTGAATAATATTCCATTACATATAGATGTTTATCAGTTGCTTATCTATTCATCTCTTCACAGACATGTATACATTGTTTCCATGTCTTAGCTGTTGTGAACAATACTGTAATGAACATGGGGGTACAGATGTCTCTTTAAGATTCAGATTTAATTTCCTTTGAATATATATCCAGAAATGATGTTGCTAGGTCATCTGAGAGTTCTGTTTTTAATTTTTTGAGAAAATTCCAGTGTTTTACATAGTATTTTTGCCAATTTATATTCCCAGTAACATTGTACAAGGATTCCTTTTGCTCTACGTCCTCACCAACACTTTTTTTCATCTTTTTTTTTTTTTTACTTTTTTATTAGTACATGTTTGTCCTACATTCATTCTACAATATTGGGGATGGATACAGCTACATAAAACAACTTGATTCCTTTTTTTAATCCCCTTCCCCATTCCTCACTCCTCCCTCCGTCCTCCTTTAATTCCCCTTTCCCCATTTTCATCCTTACTGATATTACTAATTTTAGCTTATGCTTATGGCATAAGATGTTTACATTCATTGAGATTATTAGGCTCCTGTACATGGTATATCTTTATTCTATTTATGTCCCCTTCTGCTACCCCTCACCTCTTACCCTTGGTCTCTTGTACCCCTTCCCCAGAAAGCTTTGGACATCATACTACAGTGATGCATGTATAGCAATATTTAGAGCAGCACAGTTCATGATAGCTAAATCCTGGCACCAGCCTGTATACCTATCAACAGATGATTGGATAAAGAAAATGCAGTATCTATATATAATGGAATACTATTTGGCTATAAAGAAGGGCAAATTTGAGACATTTGTAGGAAAATAGATGTACCTGGAAAATATAATGTTGAGTGAAATAAACCAAACATACAATCTTAAATACCATATGGTATCTCTCATTTGAGTCAGGCAACGTACAAACAAAGAGATCAATAGAGGACCAATAGAAGGAGACAAAGGGATGGATTTCTTTTGTTTTATTGATAATGGCTATTCTAACAGGTGTGAGATGATCTCTCACTTTGGTTTTAATTTAATTCCTCTTTTACTAGACAAATAATATTTCTCTGAAAGTGTGATTTCTCACACTGAGAAAAGAAAACCATATTAGATTGCAATACCCATGATTTCATTTATTTTTTTATGTTCCTTTGTTATTTCAATCAAGTCCTGACAATATAAGTCACACTATGTTAGCATATTAGTCTACTGCCCATCACTATGACAAATAACTGAGATAAGCAATTTATATTGGCTCACAGTTTCACAGGTTTCAGTCCATGGTTGCTTGACAGCATTGTTGTGAGCCTGTGGCAAGAGGAACATCATCTTGGGGAATGCATGGTGGAACAAAGCTGCTCATCGCATGATGGCCATAAAACAGAGAGAGAGAGACAGAAAGAGACACAGAGACACAGAGACACAGACACAGAGAGAGACAGAGATAGAGATAGACAGAGAGACAGAGACAGAGAGAAAAGGAAAGGGCTATATCCCAATATTCTTCTCAAGGTCATTCCCCCAATGATCTAACTTTCTTCTACTAAACCTCCCACCTCTTAAAGTTTCCACCACCTCCCAATACTACCACAGGCTGGTGACCAAATCTTTAATCTATGAGTCTTTGCCAGTCACTTCAGATCCAAACTGTAGCAGTTAGATTTTGTATTTATAAAGTTTAGTTAAATTCTCACACACAACTCGAAATACAGGCAATCTTACTTTCATTTTTCATATAAGGAATCTGAACCTCCAAAAGATTATATGATTGGTCCAGGGTCTCACATCTTATTCATGCCAAAGGTAGGGCTACAACTCAGGTACTTCTCACTCTAAAGCTATAACCTGGTTAGTTTGCCCCTGAAAAGACCATGAGTCTCAGTTCTACCTGAAAGAAAAGAACCATAATGAAAGAAGAAAACAGAGTGTGGCCTGTTCAGGAATAAAATCCAGACTCTAAATCCTTTTACATAGTAACTATAGGGATTATTCTCTATCACTTATTTTGGAAAGAACGAGAAGTTTACAAAGCAGAAAGGAGCCAAGGAGGGACCATAACCATGAGGTAAGCAACCACAGGTCCTTCCGTCCATATTTCTTTGAGGCAGCCCTTCACTATGGTGGATTACAGTACCTTCATCATGATGTCCAGCATTGAAGTCAATAATAAATAGTCAAATACACCTTACGTCATCAGACCACCACTCCTACTTCTGTCCAGAGAGGGACGGTTGTTGGCTTTGCCTTTGGTAAATGACACAAACCTTCTTCTTCTTTCCAAGTTATGAGACACAACATCTATTCTCTATCAAATAAGCATCAAACATACTCTTAAAGGTAGTATAATACTGCATGTTTGAGTCTGCGATAGGGAGAGATTTTCTTGTATTCTTAGGTCAAATTAAAACTTATAGGTCAGATCTGGGGTAATATGGTTAGCCATTATTAAACAGGATTTTCTGTGTTTATAGGATGAGTTTGTAAAAATGATGTAAAGACACCCTATGCTGTCTAGAAATATGTTTAAGGTAGAAATTGGAGGGAGAAAACAATTCATTCTGTACTGCTCATTCTATACTTTGTGGAGCAGAACTAAATTGTCTTAAAATATTGCATAAGAAAGGTCACTCAGGGACGCTCTTCATATGATACTTTTTAAAGCTTCCAACCGATGCCACAATATTTTAAACGCTGGAAATTCAGTGGAGATGCCAAAGGGTCTTTAAGCAAAGAAGAAGTAGAAATCAATGCCAGAATTATTATTTTGAACAGGGTATTGACAGCTATAATAAAGTTATAGCAACTGGACCTGGGAATATAAAGTCAGTTAATGGACTTTATTTAGACAACATCAGATAAGGACATTAGTAATAACTGTTATCTTGATGGATAACCTGAAATTCAAGAAAATGTTTCCCCAAACACGAGTTGTTGTGAATTCCTTTCCCTTTTATCTTACAGGAGGCAGAAGATTGCAGCCTCCTATTATGAAATAGCATCATAAAATGCAGAGCACAGCCACCCTGACTAAAACCACCTTTCTCCTGTGCTGATACAGACAAACTAGTAGTAAATGATTTTTGAGCTCCTGGTGTGCAGATAAATTCCTACGGACATCCCCAATTGGACAGAGAGATTGAGAGACACAAGGCAGAGAATAGCTGAGGCCAGGAGAATTTAACATGGCAATTAGCAACCCCTTGGCTTCGCTAGACCCCACAGCCCCAGACAAGATGCAAAGAACCAAAACTCTCTTGCAGAGTAGATGATAAATGGGTTGGGTCCCTGGGGTTGCTGGACACAGTTATTATCCAATGGCAGGCCTGGATGCTGTGAAAGTCTATGTAGTGAGGTCAGAAAATGAAATTGGGCTTTAAATTCCCAAAGAGAGCGCCTTTGCTTGTGTTTCAATTGGTTTGTCCTTCCCCCTCGTTTTAGAAAACTCATAATCATATCACATCATCTGTGTTACCTTCTGTATCTAAACAAATAACTTCCAAAATGCTAAGGTTGTAAAGCAATTGCAACCATTATCGCTAGTGAGTCTGCCCTTGACAAGTTAGAAAAGTAAAAGACTAAACTGAAAATAAAATAGTTAAGGACTTACAGAACCATATATTTTTTTCTTTTTAAGTAGGGGGAGAATGTGTAGAGGAAGAAGAATCCATATCCTTTTTCTGTGTCAATAGTGATGGCTATGTTCAGGAATTATTTTAACATTCACATACAATGCATAACCATATCACATTTTATTGAAATGAACTCTTTACATTTCTCAATTTTGTAGACTCTCAGTTTTCTCATCAGAAAATTAGCTTATTGTATTGCCTATTTACAACTTTACTGTAAAGACTGAATAAAGTGATATGCATAAAATGCTAAAAGAGTGGCTGGTACTTAGGAATTTCTCAATAGTGTTAGTAATGGTCTTGATCTTGATGCTGATGATGACATGAAGAAAGAATGACGAGAATAATGGTGATCGTGTAACACATCGAGCAAGGATCATGTCTGTTTTGTTTAGGGTTAAAATCCCAGCATCCAAGCACACTGTCAGAAAAGCCATTAATATTAACTGGTGGAATGAATGATTGCATTAGTTTTTAAAATGTTGAATTCCACACTCGCGTTACTATTGATTTAGCTTAATCACGACAGCAGCACAATTCATAATAGCTAAATCTTGGAAGCAGCGTGTATGTCCACGAACAGATGAATATATAAAGGAAATGTGGTATTTACACACAATGGAGTACTACTCTGCCATAAAGAGAGGTAAACTTGAGTCATTTGTAGAAAATGACCATATGATTATGAAATGACCACCTCGAGACCATAATGCTAAGTGAAATCCATCAGACACACAAGCTTAAATGTCGCATGGTTTTTCTTATATGAGAACCCCAAAATATAAGTAAAGAGCAACATAGCTAGATAATAGGAAATAGGGGAAGGGGATGTCATGTGGGAAGGGGATCAAGAGATGGAGGGATGAGAGAGAGAGAGGAGGGGGAGAGAGGATGAGTAAAGGAATTAAGATGTGTTATGTGCCTACATCAACTCCACACCAGGAATGTAAACATTATGTACTGCAAACATGTACTAATAAAAAGAATCACTAAAAGGAAGTAGAAAATAATGTTAGTAAATCCAGTGTTATCAGGATACATTTATTGAGGGACTAATAGGTGTAAGGTGCTTGGAACATCAATTTGCAATGCATATAAAATGAATGTAAAAGCCCTAATGCAGAGGATATGTATACTTATTTATATATTAATAAAAGGGCCATGTGAAAATTCTACACACATTTTTAAAACATCTAATTATTTAAAAATGTCAACATCAGAGGATATTTGTCCACATCTGTCTGCCTTTCCTCTGTCCTTTCTCTTTCCCTCCCTCCTTGTCTCTCTCTCCCAGTCTCTGTTCCTTTTCCTTCCTTCCCTGCTTCCCTCCTTTCATCTTATCCCTCTCCCTGTCCCTCTCGTCTTCCTTTTTCCTATCTTTCTCTTTTTCTGTTTCACTTTTCTTTTCTCTCTGAATATCTTTAAAGCCCACACTTTTGTATGACTTAAACTAAATAAATAAAGAAATAAGAAAGTAAAACCCTGGAAACGTTCATTTTTCTATGAAATCAAACCTTGAGGTTTTCCACTGAGATTCCATTTTATTTTTTTATGTGAGACAGGCTCTTGCCATGTAGTTCAGGCTGGCCTTGGACTCATTTTGTAGCCCAGGCTGGCCTTAAACTCATGGCAATCCTCCTGCCTCAGCTTCCCAAGTGCCGGGATTACAGGTGTGTGGTGTGCCACCACGCCCAGCTCAGATTCCATTTTATTTTTTTATTTTTTTTTTTTTTTGTGGGTACCAGGGGGACGACCTCAGGACCTCGCGCGCCAACAGGCACCCGTGCCACTGAGCGATATCACCGGCCCCTTTTTTGTATGTGGGTTCCGGGAGTCGAACTCGGGCCCTCGCGCTTGCAAGGCAGGCGCTTACGCCGCTGAGCCATCTCACCGGCCCTCAGATTCCATTTTAATCGGAAGTCTGAGCCAATTTGGCATGAAGGACAATGGAACGCCTGCTCAGTCATGCTGAGATTTCTCTCGGGGTTTCACATCATTGGACATAGCATTCTGGGCTGGCCTGCACCCCAGCACTGATGGAAGACTCTTCTCTCCAGTCAGGTCTCAACTTCGGAGGCCTAAGGAGATAATTGGTGGGTTATTTAGAAATGCCTTTGCTAAAATTAACACCATTTATTTTCTTGAGTTTTTCACCCTTCATGATACATTATTCCCACTACCTTTCTTCTACTGAAATGAACTGAATTGAAATGGAATGAAGTGGGAAACACTTAAGGAGCTGAGCTTGGCAAGGCGGTACACCCTGGGAGGATGAGGCAGAAGAGTCTGAAATTTGAGCCCAGCCCGGGAGCTCAGTTACTTAGCGAGACCCTGTCTCAAGATAAGAAAACAATGAAAGGGCTCAGTATGAAGCCCCTGGAGTTACTCGTTAGTACCAAAGAAACAAACAAACAACAATAACAGCAACAAAACAAAGCAACACAGCCTAGGTGACAGCCAGCCATGAGTGGGAGACATGGGTGAGCACTTGTCCAAATTTAGTAGTCCAGTGAATGTTTAAAGTTCTCTTCCACGTGTAAAATCTTGGTTCCGTGCAATCATTTCAGACGGAAGTGCGTGAGAGTGAATCACATTTCCTGCTCCTAAGGCAGCGTCTGAAATTTAATGGCCATTTTTAATCTGCCTTGCCAAAATGCCATTTGCCTAACTGTGCTGTTCACAAAGCTAACTAATTTTCAGTTGTTCTTGCTGTTTCCTGTTTGTGTTTGTGCTCGCTTTGTTCTGTCATGAATACGTGATTCTACCGCCACTCCCTTCACCTGGCAGACGTTTGTGAATTGGCGCTGTGGGTGAGGCACCCAGAAACACAAAACTGGAGCCTCCTCCCCACACTGCGCGGCACCTCTGCGCCTAACACGGCTGCCCTGAGTCTTGGCTGCCTGCATTCCTTAACCTGTTCTGCTTCTCTGTGTCACATGTCTACCCGACACGTTATATATTCATTTGTTAACTGTTTGTTTCCCCCACACTACTGTGCGTACTGTATGCCTAGGGCCATGCTTAGTACAGAGTAGGGATTCAAAAAAGCATCTGCTGACATAATTAATGAATATTGGTAGGAACATTTGCCATCCATAGCATTTTTAAGCTTGAGGGTAGTGGTCATGGAGGTGTTTGCTTTGTGTTACGGCACTGAGCTTATATTTTCAATTTGTGGGTTTCCTCATGTGTATATTATACGTCACAATAATGAAGGTTAAAAGAATCCCAGACTTCTTAAAATCATATTAAATTACTCACTTGCTGACTACAGCAAATAGTTCTTAATTTGCCAATGTCAAAAATACATTGCTTCAACAAAATCTTTGCATTTTATGTTGCCAAAGCTTAAATTAGTTAGCAAAGTGACTATCTAGCTAGTCACTTACAAACTGAAAACCTTTAGAGTGGCTACTCTGTTGATCTCTCACTATGTATAAGTAAGTTTTAGGGCAGAAGATGCTTCAGAAGATGACAACCTTTCACATGCCAGATGGTGTAAAGAATAAACTAAACACCTAACTTCTCAAGTCACGGAGTATGTCCCAAGCTGTAGATTTTTGAGGCCCTTTCTGGGGTGAGATAGTTGAAGTCTTCACAAAGGAAGGTGGGTAGAACAAATATTTAGTAGGATAGATCTTTTTCCAGACGGGAAGTGGGTACAAAATCCACATTCACTGTAAGAAGTCAGAGATGCAATGAAAGAAAATCCAGTTTGACTTCAATATTCAAAATAAATTTTTGTGATAAGCGTGTTCTGCATGGTAGAACGTAAATCTGTTCCACAGATAAAGCGCGGCTGGTTCCGCAGGTGGGTATTCCACATGCAGAATGCGGTGCAAGTACCTTTGGCACGTTGACCCTCAAGACGGTTGCCCCCATTGCTTCTCACTAGGAGGTGACCTTCTGCAACAGATATCACCCATGTGTCTGGGTGCAAGTGCCAGGATTTCATTTCTATGGCCGTGGTTATATTTGATAAACAGTTTAGGGACAGTTGTATTAAGTAACTATTTTTATTGCTTAGGACAGCCTGTGCTTTACAAGCCAAAGAAAATAATTATGTTCTACTTAAGGGAGGTTTATTTCAAATGCTAGGTGTGTCCCCATTGTGACCATGGCTTATATTTTTCAAAATTGATTTTCCACCACATAAACAGTTACTCTGAACTTATGCGTGGCATTTCTTCCCAGTAACAATGATACAGTGTCTTTGAAACATTTCCTGGGAGTTCCCATTTTTCTTTCTTTCTGTAATACTGATTTCTTTAACACATTCTTTCCAGGAGAACTTACACCATGGTTCTACCATGCTAACTGTTGCCCCGTGTGACCTGGGGAGATAGGGGATCAGGAACCTTTAAAAGCAGAATCTTAATTACTCCTTGGAAATGGAAGGGTTTGCTTGCATTAGTCTCCCCTCGATAAGTCTTACTCACTTTCACGTACAAAGCATTAAGACCTGCACTAATCGGTTCTGTTGTATTGCTCCCCAAGGCAAACTTGGAAAGGAGAAGTTGGTCTTTAGAGCTTATCCAAGCTCCTCTCCTCTCTCCTCTCCCTCCTCTCCTCTATTAGGAATATTTACTGTCTGCTTCTTTCCCAAGGCCCTGAGCACCAACTTCTCCAGGTCTGGATATTGGCCCAGAACTTCCTCCACGGCTGGAACAAATCTACCCATCTTCTTTCAAAGTTCACCTGCCTATGTCCTCATCTGCAGATTTCTGATTTCTATTTCCAAAGGTAGTTGTGAAAATAACTAAGCTGTTAGTATCTGCAAAGGATCTACAATAGTGCTCTCTAATCCACAGTTTTGTTTCTGTGGTTTCAGTTTCACTCAGTCAACTGGCCCAAAAATGTCAAACAGTGTGTGGGGGGGGTGAGATTTAGTCATCCACTGAAGGTCTAGGCACAGATAAGGAGGGACTATTGTATATGTGTTTCTGGAGGCAGAAATCTATGGATTTGGGGAGAGAAGGCCTATTCACCTTCTAACTCTTCCACTTAGATCTGAGTGACAGATCTCATAGTTTATAAACCTTGATTTTCTCACCTATAAAGTAAAATAGAGTTGACAATACATATTCTATAATATTATGAGGCTCAAATTAGGTGAAGTGAATTGGTTTCCAAACTGTAAAATTTCCAGCTGTAAAATATTGTTTTAAATAGTGATATTGGGATTTAATAGGATTTAATCCTACCCAGGTGTCAACATGAAAGTCACTGCCCCATGGGAGTACCATATGCGGGGCTCTTCCCGAAGGGCACAGAATGGCTTGTTTCCTTGGCTTTAGAAACCAGCAATCTCTGAGGTCGACCCCCCGGTACCCACAAAAAAAAAAAAAGAAACCAGCAATCAGTCTCTCACCTTGAACCTCATGCCCAGCCTTTTGCCCCTCATTTTTCTATTCATAAATGCTTTCACTCCAGTCCACCTTCAGTGTGAAAACTCTCCAAGAAACCTGAGCCTCCCTGGGAAGGTGGCTCACCCTGGAGAATCAGTGCTCACACAATGCTGGCATTTACAGCCCGTGACTAAAGACCTGCCTCTGCTCCAGGCCTGCTGGCCCACTAAAGAAATTCAGGGCAAGTGGCATTTGAGAGCTAGGAACATGGGTCAAATTCTTTAGGAGCCTGGGTCAGAAGCAGAAGGTATCTGAATACTGTATGGCATTGTGTGAAATCCCAGTGGAGCCAGGGTCAAGGGAACACTTGTTGTGCAACGATTTCTAGGTGGGGTCCTAGGAAGTCACCCTGCTTGTGCTTCCTACGTCATTCCAAAATGAGTAAGTATAGACTTTGAGATGATGAGGAAATGCAGGGAACAGAGAAGAAATATCCTAAAAGCTGTAATGCTGAACCACCCCAAATTTACTCACTGCATCAGTAGCTCTAAGTAGCACACCAAACATCAGATTAGGCCTCTAGAGAGGAGAGAAGCAAGATGAGTTCTTATTCCAAGAGGCTCAGTTCAGTCCAGAAGATCATGTGGCTGAAGCTATAGAATTTGACAAGGAATTCCGATGGTTGTGGATGTCCTGGCCTCCTGTCATATAGAACTGATTCTGAATTTCAGTTAAAATGAAATCTAAAAGCAAAATCCCCAGAGGTCAATTTCAGTAGTAAAAATACTTTCAATGATTTTTATTGGCTTGAGATTTTGCCGCCAATGTCTTGACATGATTTTGATCTTGAAAAAAAAGCCCCAAATGCCTCAAGTCTCTAAGTTAAATTTCTTCCCATGGGCTGAATTCAAAACTCATTGGTGTAATCAAAGAACTATTTCAATTTATCATGAAAGGAAACTTCAGGGAAATAGAGGGTCTTGTATGTCAGTAAAATAATTGCTTATCAATGCATTCATTGAATTTATTATAATGTCTCTCTGTGTTTAACATCGCATAAATCTGATCCATTGTTTGGTGGTTAGCATAAGGTAATGAAAATATTGTGAGTTAATGTCTCTCCTCAGCTCTGATAATGGCCGTAACACTTTCTAATCAGTTCTTTGAATTAATGTGGTCCCTAGAAAACTTATTTGAGATGTATGTGAACAGGGAAGCTGCCTGTTTTTCTAGTATTACTACAGCTTCAGAGCAAAAGCTCGTGGGTTCATTTGAAAATTCTTTTAGTGTTTTCATCCTAGCTCGTGGCACCACATTATATTTTGGTGTATAGAAAGCACAGTATGTGAGGAGGATAATATCATATCAAAAAGAACCCTGGAGATAGCTGTAAAGTATACCAGTTAGCAACTCGGCAGAGAACCTCCCATCAAACAACCTGAAGTGAGGTTGCTTTGTTCATTAAACTGACCCTACATGAACCATTATTGCTATTTGGCTCTGAATTATTAAAAATCAGTAGCAAGATTTAGCACACCTCTAACTCTAAGCTCTCCTGTTCTTCAAGGTAAAAACAGTCTCTCTTTGTGCTAGTTATAAAACATATGTGAACGTACTAGCGCTCAGCTTCTAGTGATAACCTTGTTAGTGTCTATATAACTGCATGTAACCACTCAGCATGACATCCTTTTCCATTTCTCTTTATGAATAATTTTGTTATACCTCATCCATTTTCTAGTGCTCTTTATTACAGCATGCTACTACATTTATTAGAGTTCCCATCAGAGAATTCTTCTTCTTGTTATCCTTAATAGTCCCATGTACTGCCCTCTCTTGACTGTAAAGCTGGCACTGTTCAAAGCACATTTATTAGTTTATAAGCCTTACATTTTAAATTCCTGCCAAGAACTTCCTAGGTGAAGAATGAGTTTGCAATAAATATTCACACACACCACTACTGCTACCACCATCACCAACTCTATCACTTCTATTAGAATTATAGTGCCAATGGGCCATCTTTTAATCCACAAATATCAGAAAGCACAAAGACTAATAATTTCCTCATTTAAGTACTTTCGGATCAGGGACTTCAGCAAGTCATAAGGAGAGGTGATTTTATTGGATTCTAGAACACATCTAGGACTTGAAGATATCAGCTGATTTGGGGGCTTGTTGGTTTTGGTGTTACAATATTGTTGCTAGATTTTACTGTGCAGACTACCTCACTCTGACTAGAGGCAGCAATAGGCTGAGGGTAAACAGCAAACTCAATTCGTAATGACAAATTAACAGTGTAATGCAAAACACTCCCAAGTTGGCCAGGTTAGATATTAGCTTCTTGACTATTAGCTCATTTGGGTTTCTCATAAGATCACTTTTGCAGTAGAGCAGTAGTAAAAATACTTCCAATGATTTTTATTGGCTTGAGATTTTGCCACCAATGTCTTGACATTGCTACCCATATGGACAGATACAGAAAGTCAGTGGGCACCTGTCCCTTTGTTAGTTAATCACTTAGGTGTGAAAAGAAAGGGTCCCCTTTTGCTCTGCAAGGGAAATAGGAGCAAAGCTCTGCTTATCTTCTGTTCTGTTCAGGGAGGGATGAAGAGGTTATAAAGGTAACAGGAACATTGCCAAGGGGAACAGAAGAGAAAAGTGGGTAGGAGAAAGAGAAAAACGGGGGATGACCACTACTATCATACCAAAAGTCATTTGGCAATGGAATTTGCCAAATGTATATTCACATATAACCAAAAAAAAAAAAAATCACTAAAAGCTTTCACCACTTTTGCTTCAAGTGGACTTCTCCATTCTTTAAACAATAAAATATATGGTTACAGGAAGATAGAAGTGCAGTCATGACAACTATCTTATGATCGTTGGAGCTCACAAAACTCTTATTATGCAGCTGGCTTCCAAAGTCCTAATGGATAACGAGAGGCAGTCATCATCAATAATGGGGTCAGGCTGCAGGAGAAATCCACTGAACTTCGCTTGTAATTTGGTTCTGTTTTGATTCCCAAAGACATGGGTTCTCTATTACCAAGTCCAGGAACTGCCACACATATCAGCAAGGGCAGTTCTTGGACAATGGGAAGTATCTCTGCTCTGCTTCCTGTAATTAGTCATTATTAATATTCTTCACCAAGCCCTATTTTGCTGCCTTTTAAAAATCTCTCTTTGCTGGTGGCATCTAAAGCATACAAGTTGCCTTGGAGGAGTGCTTGCTAAGCCTGGCTTTTGCCACAGTTATTACCCTTCCAAGATCACAAACAGAAGTGGCACGGTCAGAAAGGAAACGTTCAGAGAGAGAGTAGCCTGAAATTGGATTTACCCCAGACCACTTTTTTCATATTTGTACATAACGACTGTCAAAATGGTGGTGGATTTTGTTTGTTTCCATTTCCTTTCTTGATCTTCCATAAAAGCCAAACACTTCATATGCCTTTCCCTCTTCTCCTGTCCATCTGCTTCCTGATATTTAGTTCTTCACAACTGCATCCGTAAATATTAATTGTACATGTTCCATTTTCAGAAAACTGAAGGCTGTTTTCTAAGTGTCTAGTTAAGAGAAATTGCCTGCTATATATATATAAAACCATTAAAATATGCAGAACATGTGCAAATCAATGCCTGCAATCCTCCTGACATGAATTCTGGGGTGTGCTCAAACACGGAGACTCAGTGATATCTTAGAGGAAAGTTTGATACCAGTATTGGAGGTGCAAGTGCAAGAACTAGCCCATCATGCCTTGGTGCAAAAGGAAACTTCTCCAGTGTTCTTCGAACTATATCACTTAAAAGAGAGACCAAAAGGATCAGGTCCAAAAATGTATTATTAGGTTCAGAATCAAGAGAGGTATTTGTGGGAGGAAATCCAGGAAAACTGAAAGCATTTTAGAAGATTCATTATGGTAGTCAGAACAGAAGTCGCAAAAGAAGGAGTCATAAATGTCAGGAAGATGAAAAGACTACTGATAAGACTGGAAAGTAGTCAAGAGTGTTCAGAGGCTAGGCTTACACCTAGTATCAAAAGACAGCAAAAGGAGAGCTAGACAATGACTCAACCTAAAGTAAAGAACATCAAGGGCAAATGGTTTTATTTTAAATATATTTTAGTTTTAACCTATTTCACACCTTAAGGACTGTTGGTAAGGGTGGAAAACAATAAAGATAAGGAAGAAAATAGTCCATATTTAAACACCAAGTAAATCATAGCCAATTACTGCTACACAATTGTTCAAGATAGACTGAAGATGAAATTCATTGCCATTTGATTATAATTGATATGCATATAATGCAAATTTTGCAGTACTTTTATAAAACTGCCCCCCATAGTTCCTGCTTAGATAAACATGGAGGAATTTTGACACCCCAGAGGTGTTTCATCTGGGTCTTTTCATGGGTAGTCCTTGGATGACAATGCCATCCCTTCTATGACTTCCCAATCTCTCCTCAAATCAGGGGATTGTGGATTTTCTTTCTCTATCTTGCACCCATCTCTTCCCATAGGTTTCTTTAAAGTGTTTTTAATCCAAAAAGCTATTTTTCCTCGCTTTGGTAATAACAAGGATGTATACTTGTAGATCCTATAATTGGTCTAGTGGGTAAGGATCTTATGAAAAGATAATTTCTCCAGATCCTTCTCACTTACCGTTGGACCTGGCCAAAGGTGAACTTGGATCCTAGGAAAAAAGCAAATACAAAGGTAGCTTTACTATTTATCCTTTGTTTGGAGAGATTGTTTTATCTTGACTTCTTGAGCCAACTGGGAAGCAAGTAAAGAAATTTTATGGTTAGATAAAAATCTGAATTCCTGCGATGATTGTAAAATTTTTCCTGTAACTACTTGCATGTGTCACTGGTGGTAGTTAATTATTAGAATGGGTCACAGGAGGTCATTTCGCAACATTCTTACATCTATGCTTTTTTGTTACCATTTACCAACTTTTTCATAAACAAAACAATACCAAAACGAACAAACAAACAAACAAAAACACCCCCAAAACCCAAAAAACAAACAAACAGATAAAAAACAGAGTCAGCGAGGGTCATATTCTTTCTCCAGGTTGAGATTTACCTATCTTCTGCTCCCTCACCAAGAATCTTAAATGCCAGAATCATTTCTTGTGCTATGCCACACAGCAAGCAAAAGCTATTCATTTTTATATCCAAAAACTACAGTTTTTTTAATTATAGAGAATGCTCATGTCCTTAAATTCACCATATTCAATTTTAGATCTTATAATCATTTCATAGGTAATTCTTAGATGTTGTTTTATACACGTAAATAACAAAGTCATTGAAAGTCTAATTTGTTTACAGGAAATGTACTGTTACTATTTTTCCTTAGCCCTTAACATCCTGGGAATTTCAATTCAACAAAGCAATCCAAGCATTGAAAGTAAATGGGGATCGTGCTACAGTTGTAATTTTGCATTTACCCCCAGTAAAGCTTCAGCTGAGATTCCCAGTGAAGACCATACTCTCTGATCACCCAGAGCCAACAGAAGGCCATGAATAGAAGGTGAAGATTCATGAACATTAAGGATGACCAATATTTTGGCATAAATGTCACAGGTTGAAATATATAGCTATATTATTTATATGAAAATTTGCATGATTAAATAGAGGTGTATTGACAAATATGGGATAAGTCAACTTTTCTTCATGGATTTCTTGTTATAAAAGTCTTTTATGTTACCTGAATCAAATAAAATAGTTCAAACAGAAACAGGTTGTTTACTTAATGGTCTGTGAAACTAGGACCAATGATTGCACTTTAAATTTCTGGCACTAAGGCTCTCAAACATTTAATAAAATCATCACATTGCTGAAATTTCTTCTCTTGCTCTACACTGTTATGGCTCAGAGATTAAATTTTAATAATGCAATCAATAGTGTGATGAAGAGGCTGTGGTTTTCTTTCAGGGAGGCATTTCTAAAAGAAATACAGAGAAACACTTTCTCAAATACTATAGAAATATGATGTAAGCAATGAATGCCTTCTGATTCTCCTTAACCATACTCAAAGGGAAGTTTGCCCTTTAACTCAGGGATCTCCAAATCCTACTGATTGTTTTTGCCTACCAATAACAACCTCAAAATATCAAAAAAAAAAAACCCAACCACCTTCTATACACATACTTGAGTTACCAATTATATTACCTTATACTCTCTGAAAATAGCATATATATGCAAAAATATAAAATTATAAAGATGAGATAACAATGAAGTAAACATTGTTTTAAAAATCACTAATATCTTAAAGCATATTTTCCATGTGAAGTTCATTGTTATGATAGTGGATGATAAATCCATATTTCAAATAACCTTTCTTGATTTTTAAAAATTCATTTTGGAAGATATATTGGAAGACCCAATTGAATATTCATTGTTTTTCATTTATAGAAAAACTGTGTTTATGAGTGGAAGTGTTGGCTCTATTTTCCCCACATTTACCCGGGCTTGCATTGCTGGTAATATCAGGAGTCGGTGTTACTTTTTAGAAAATTTCTGAGCCACTTGTTTATTTTGAAAGGGTTGATTTAGTTAAAACCTAGCAACATAATTTGTAAATTGACACTGCTGGCTGCACATAAGACTATACTATAATATGCTGGAAGTAAATGAGTTGAAGATGACTATTAGCCATTTTGCTTTGCAGATTTATTACTCTTCTCCCAATGACATTTCCATAACATGTATGGTATGAAAGGTAGATTGAGTGAGACTCATCTAATCTGTTCATTAAATATTAGTAAATGTAATTTCATTCTCATTAATATAAATATAAGCATACATAGCAGCTATAGCATTTTCTTCTTTTACCTCAATGGATCAACTTATATAATAGAGCATGGCTGCATATTCCTGTTTATTGGTTATTGTCCTAATTGGTAAACATGAGGGTGGGTCTCACATCTTTTTTTTTCTAATTCTTAATATACTCTCTGAGTGATTTCACATTTTCTGAAGATACCAGACACACTGTACTTTTCTTCTAAGCTTCACACTCATATACATGATAATTATCTGCTGGACAGTACCTGTGAAAATTCTATTTTTTCAAAACTGAATTTATACTTGTGATTAATCGTTCTACCCTCCATCCTTTTTCAGGCAAGGACTCTTGATTTTCCCTTCTTTGTTTGCCAGATTCATAACAAAGGACTCCTTTCCTTCCACTTCTCAAAACCTCTCCACGCAGCCACCACAGACCTTGTCTGCCTATATTGTTTCTACTCTAAATAATGGAATTTGCTGCTGATTTCTTCCAGTCTTATTACCATCAAGCTATTGTTTGATGATCTTTTTAAGAGGCAAAAATTATGTTATTTTACTTTAATAATTCCACATTAATGGTTCTCTTTTGTCCATAAGGTGAAAGATGGTACAAGACTTTATAGAGCATGGTCTGGTTATTGGCCCTTCTCTACTTCCTCACTCCTTGACACTCTTCTTTTACATCGTCGACTTCATCATCCCAAATTATTTGAAACCAGTAAAGGCACCACTGTGACCTATAAATCAGTTAATTCTAGTCTTTTCCTCTGCTTAGAATGTCTCCAACTTCAACTTATGTTCATCTGGAAAACTATTTACTCGAAGACCTAAATTTTCCAAATCTAAAGCTTTCCTGCTGCAGGTAGAATTGCCATCCTTTCACCACATGCATATCTGTTTCACTTCATTTTGATTTATTTACTTATTTTATCCCCCACTTGATGGTAAGTACCTTCTTGGAAGCATTTATTTCTTATTTATTTTCATGGAATCCAGCACAAATTCTAGTATGTAGCAATAAGACATTTCATTAACAGTATGTGTCAAAAACTGATCTAGGTGCTAAGGATTTAGGAATGAATCAAATAGACAAAAGTGTCCTAAGTTCTTGTAGCATACATAATTTGTAATGAATGTTATCAATATTATAATCTATATAAAATATGCTATAGTTTATATCAAATTGTTTTGATTTGAGTTGTACCAAGTAGTAAATATCACTTTGGGGTCACAAAGCTAACCAAAAACTAAAAATTTTGCCTTCTACCAAGAAATTCATTGCTTGCAATAAAACCAAGAAAAGCTCTTATTCATTGAATGCAATTTGCATAGCATCATTTCTTTTAATCAAAAATAGAAAGATTTATTATAAAAGCAAGTATATAATATTTGAAATACAGTACTCTTTTTTGTGGTGCTGGGGATTGAACCCAGGGCCTTGCATGTGCTAGATAATTACTCTACCAGTGAGTCACACTGCCTCCCCCAAATGACTTTTTTGATAATGTTTACTAACCTGCACATATCCAGATTAATTTCTCTGGTAAGTAGACCTCAAGTACATAGTAGATACTTGGCAGTTATTTGTGGGTGTGATTGAATGAATGCTACCCAGTTAATTAGATCAAGAATCTGTAAGATTTTAAGTTGTCTTCAAGAAATAAAATGAGATGGTAAGTTGAATAAGATAGAGCTAATGTCATTTTCACCATATACTTTTCACATAATGCCCAATACTCAACTTCGATCTTCTGAAATCATAGGTCCACCGGCTTGATGCTGCTGGCTTTGACAATTTCAAAATCCTTCCAGATGCAACAATGATAGATGACTATGTTCCGTATCCTATACAAGTGTTTTACATGAAATAGCTCACTGAATCATTGCAACAACTCTGTTTTTGTTTCCATTTTCCATATAATAAAACTGAAATTTGGAGATGCTTAATAATATATTATCACTCTTTAACAAGTAACAGAGCTAGAATTTGAGCTCATGGATTTGGGTCATGAAATACATTATGTCTAAATATGCCTCACTGCAACTCATTCAAGGTTCTTCTGATACTAAATATGAGGTCTGAACGTATATGAAACCACCCAACCCTATCTACAAACATACCTATAATCCCCTGGACATGAGGGATATACACAAATACACAATAAAGGGGACAAATGGAAAAGGGAAGAAGTGCTCAATATGAGCTGAACATAGAAACTATCAATCTTTTACCTCAAAAAATTTCAAATAAGAAATGTCAGTGACTCAGGAAGAATGAAGAGGAAATAGTACCACGTGGGTTATTGTTGAAATTGTTTATAAGGAAATTCATAAACAATTTTCTGCCTCTGCTTTAAATGCACAGTGACATGGTGAATGTAAAACCATTCTGATGGTGTCCTGAAGGAGTAGAGTAGACTGGATAGAAGGGCCAAAAATACATCACACCTATTAGAGATTACTATATTTAGTATACACTGTTCTATCAGGTTAGCTCTAGTTACCAAGCACGGCACTGATGAACGAGATGTAGGCAATCATGTTTTGAAGAAATATTGAATTTAGACTTAGTGATCTTAGGACAGAATTACAAAAATGGAAATCAGAGTGAACGACTGGTAAGAATGATAAGCAGGTGGATGGAAGAAGAGTCAGAAACAAATTGTACCTACTTCTGTCTCTTTTCTATAACTGTTTCTATGACTTAGCAATTTATGAACTCCTAAAACTATTCACGCCTCAGAAATGAATTCTTTATGACAAGCAAGAAGTCTTTGGAGTTAGGCCTACATCCAAACCTGGGTTTCATGTCTTGTTAGCTTTTCAAGCTTAACTTATCTATACCCTGCATTCTCTTCCTTTAAATGGGAATAATAACTTTTATTCTCAAAATGTGAGGATTGGAGAGATAACATACAACATCCACAAGCTAGCCCTAGGACATAATAGATGCTCAATAAATTTCTGTTCTCTTTCCCCTTAGTGAGTAACTGCACTATAAGAGTGAATGTACCGTTTATAAGCAGTTAGATTCACACACTTGCAAACGCATACGAACTGCTGACTTAGGAGAAAGAGAGAAAACAAAAAGGAAACACTGCAATTCAAATGTGAAAAATATTAGCATTATGCTTGAACACTCTTTCTTCCTCCATGTCTTAGTAAAAATTTAAAGTTATCTAAGAAAAGAGAACATCATTCAGTAGTCACAGAATTCACAGGGCATTTTTTTATAAGAAGCAGACTGCCAAGGATAGAAATTAGAAAATTGCCCTGTCTACTCCTCATTCTTGATTCTTATCTTTAGGAAAAGTTGTTTGTAAGAACTTTGGATTCTTTTTAGAGCCAAAATTCTTAGTCCTAAATGATAGGAGTTTTGTGAAGTAAAATCTGAAGTTAACATCTGTCTGAGACTCAAATTACCCAAGATCCAAGGCATAATCTTTCCAGGAGGCCACATTACAATCCAATGTGCATCCTCTATCACAACTGGAATTCAAATATTTCTTCATCTCCTAATCTGTAAGTAATATGACATTGCGGACAGCTCTGACCCCTGTCTCTAGCCCAGTGATGGTGAACCTTTTAGAGCTTTCAGTGATAACAACAGCCCACTGTAGCATGAGTGTCATAGATCCATGACCACTGCATCTCAGAGTATGTCTAGCAAAAAGTAATAGTGGAACACCCTATTTATAGGCACTCTTTGACCACACATGCATAATGAATACAATGGTTAGATTTTATAATTTTTACGTGCTTCAAAATGCTACTTCATTTTCAGGGATGGCATCTAGACAAGAATTTAGAGAACTTAGCCAACCTTCTAAGAGAAAATTTAAGTAATAAGTACAGAATTTTTTCTTTTTTTAAAAATAAATATCCTAGGCACTCTTCTACATGTTTTCCATATATTGATTCAGTCCTCCAAAAAGCCATGTAAAGTGGATAAAGTTATTATCCCTACTATGCAATTAAGGAATTTTAGATCAGAGAGTTTACATAACTTGCCCAAGGTAAAGTAACTGATAAATGGAAAAGTTGCCCTGTATTCTAGTCTACTTTGCCATGTATCACAATTCCTTATGGTATTTAGAACTTTGTGCAAGATAGAGTGGCTTCTTAGTTCTATTGTCAACATTTTATTAGTACAAGGGAATTCTTGTCCTGTTCCACCTTTTACTCAAACTCTAAAAAGATGGACAAGCATCTTTCTTCCAATATATAGAGATATTATTGCAAAATTTATTGCCAGGTTGAGACCTTGCATGCCACACTAAATTTTATGACAGTTATAAACACCTAAAAAATCTAAGTCCATCATGGGACTGCATATAAATCCTAATAATAACTCTCTGACCAAGCAGCATCATAAAAATCTAGTGGCTCAAATCAAGTAAGCAAGAACAAAAGTTTGGATGATTTCTGTAGCTTAGTACGTGGCTCTTCTTCCCTTTCTCTATAAGACATTTTGCAGAAAAAGGGAGAGGCCAGGAGAGCTGGAGGGAAAAGGAGGCTTCCCTTAGGAGCGCCAGTAGATCTAATTTTTCTGAACTCTAGTTTTCTTTCAAGTGAAATGGTATTCAGTACATTGTGAAGTTCTTTGAAATTCCATTTTACTAAATCCGCTCAGGATTTAGGAGGCCAATTTAATAAGTGATTGTAGAATTCCTGCCATCTGAGTGCTGCCTCAGGAGTTATTCCCCTGTTATGTGTTTCTTTTTAAGTATTGGAAGGCCTTGGGAAATACCAAACAGAATTACAAAAATGAATCATACAAGATGTGACTTTAAAGTAGTGAGACCAGTTCTACAAGCCACACCTGAAAATCAATGATATTACTGTAATCATACTTGCACTTCAGTCAAAAAGGCACAAAAAAACAATCAATGGGATTAGGGGGCAAAAAGGGATTAGAAGAATACACTCCAACATCCAAATAGTGGTCATCTCTGAGATTAAAGGGGAGTCTAATCTTCAGTGTTCTAAGTGTTCTAAGTTTTTAAGTGTAATGTGTTCATGTGTGTGTGTGTGTGTCTGTATATATGTTATGTCATTTCATTTTTGTCTGAAGAGCACCTAAACCAATGCACACACACACACACACACACATACACACACACAATTGGTTGTTCAACTTCTCTTTTTCAAGAATTTTCAAAGAAGAAGATGGATGTCATGCTTTCAAGAAATAACCTTCGCAAGGCTTCTTCTTAGTGAATAGTACATTCTCATTTTGTTTCCATTTTAGAGTTGGCATAATTATGGTTTCCAAAGAGGAAATAGAATAACTTTGCCATAAGTGGGTGCTCGCTGGTTTCTTTGATGTACTAATGGACTCCTGCCATGTTTCGCACTAGACTTCATTGATTAATTTATTCAGTTAGTCTTTCTAATATACTTAACAACACCATCATTCATTTCATTCTTTTACTTGACCTATGACATTATCATTTATTGGATTAGACTCATTGATCGGGTTCCATAAACCTTTCTCTGATACCCAAGAACAAAATTCACTTTTTCTCCTTAGAGACAAAAAGGAAAGAGAAACCATTTGTTCCTAAACTTAAATTTGTCATCACAGCAGGTATTCATGGGTGATGGTAGAGAGAAGTGTATCTTCCAGCAAGCACAGCCAACATGATCTGTCCACTGGTACGAATCTTGGAAGAAGTTGGATGTAATCCTAGCCTATCTAATCTTAAATACATACAACATATATATTAAATATATATTTAACAAAAAAACATGAAATTTATGACCAACATAAACTTCAAGTAAAAAAACAACATTCCTAACTGTCCCTTCCTCCCCTCCCCAAAACAGTTCTAATCTTCTATAAAGTCTTCGGAAACAAAGTAGCAGGAGTTCAGGTGTTTTCTACTAAAATCTTATTGATGTTCTTAATATAATACAAAAAAGCTTTCAAGGATAAGAAGAGGAAATTACCAAGTTACAACAGTGTTTCAAAGTGCTGAGGGGTGAGGTTGCTGAGGGGATTCATTCACACTGTAGTATACTATGTCACCAGGGACTCAGGAACAGAGAACAGGAAGAGGAAAAGGCACCTTTCATACTTACTGAGCTCCACTGTGGCTCCGTTATAGAAAAAGGCTTTTCAGAAACATCACTTAGGACAATAAACTTGCAGCCCTTCTCATTTGGTAAAGGGCATGCCCAAGAATCTATCCACATATACAATTATTGGCAATAAAATTTAAGTCGAGCAGATCATAATCACCTGCAAGAACTTGTCAAGCCTCCTGACAGTGAGTATGAAGTAGAAGAAACTTCAAGCCAAGTGATATTCATGTACTTTCTGGGTTAACACTCCATCCCGGGGAGGGAGACTATAAACTAAATGCTAGCTTCAGCTCTTCAGCTGCTTGCTCCCCTTTGCCAAAAATCATTGCATTAATCTGTACTTGTAGGGACAGTATATGTGCATTAAAAAATGAGATATCATGGTGAAATTAACTCCTTAAAAATTAAAATGAACATGTTTGGAAATATCAATTTTAAATTGCTTTTTTAAATGAGGAGAGTTTAAGAAAATTAAGAAATATAATTTTACCACTAATAGAGGTCGGAGGTATAAGAAAGAGTACATGGACAATATAAGGATGTCTCTAATGCTTAAGCGCTTCTGATGTTTTGTCTACCCTTAAAGCTATTCACCTAAATCAAAGTCGCCTGACTAATAGGTGTAGAGAAATAGAAAGAATAAAATATCTGGAGTAAGGCCTAGAATCAATTGTAGCTTCAGTTATTAGCTGTATATCCCTGGGCAGATCATCTAGCTTCTTGGGATCTTAATTTTGTCATCTGCAAAATGCAGACATGCAATAATTGTGCAATATAGAAATAACATATTATGAAAGTGGAGAAAAGTATGTCTTTAATAATTAACAACACACATATTTATAGCTGTCCCAGTATCATGAAGTCTGGAATGGTGCTTGCTTGTCAATTACTTTGCTAATTGAGGTCTTGTATTTTTCCAAATTTATTTTTAACCAGGAGATTATGTCAGGTGTAAAGTCTATGATCATAAGGTACTATTCTCATTAAAATTGTCTCCTGGCAAGCTTTGAAAAGAGCTTCAAATATGGGCTTACCTCTGATGATGTCCAGAAATCCTAGTAATTCAGAGCTTGGAATTTCATCCTCAGCCTTCCATAGATCTTCTCTACAGGGGAAAGGTTTATTTTTCTTCATCATGGCAAAAGAGAAGAACTTGCATTTTCGAGGTTCAAAATAGACCTTCCATTTCCTGTACTTCCTTCAATCGCCTTGGGTGACAGTTGATTAAGTATTCTGTGCTACGTCAAAACTGTTTGTGGAAATGCTCCAGGAAACTGTAAATTTCAAAACATGTAGTCTTGTTGTCTTCAGAGTACAATGGCTAATAAAGTCATAAGGGCAGAAAGGGCTCATTTTTATCAGTGGAACTCCAAATTAGAAACACACAGAGATACACCCACACTCAGAAAATCACACATGATCTCCTAAATTTGCCAGATAACTGGAACATTTTCAAGGATTGAAGATATTTTATTTAAAAAGACTACCTTAGAATTGTTAAAATAATTGAAAAATAATGCATGATATACAATTGTTTTGTCATTCACTGGATGTTTGCAAATTCTTGATAGAATAAGTCATCATAAAATGTGCCTGGCGTAGAACCTTCTATTAAAATTCCTTAATAAATGCCCAATAAATGAATAAATTAATTTGAGAGCTAAATATATCACAAACATTTTTCATTGGAAACATACAAATATGATTTATTGGTTAAAGTGGCCAGATGAATCTTATTAAATACATACTTTCAGAATGAACAAGGTTATTCTCACTTAAATAACCCTAGAAGAATTTATCCTTAATACTTACACACACAACATACAAAAGGGCATGAAAACATACCCAATACTACTATGGACTGTGTGAAGTATGCAGTATGAAGAAAGCATACCCAGTACTACTGTGTAAACATTTTAATCTAAGTAATGATGATATCATACATTCCATATATAAAAAAGGGAAAGTATAGGGAGTGCTATGAATTCAATTTTCATTTTTTATGAGCAAAACTAAGTTATTTGGAAAGCCACATTTACTTTAACAATAATAGGAAGAATAACAGCTATCAACTTTTTTGTCTTACTGGGGCCTACTTGTTTTACATTACCTTTATGAAGAATTGCAGATCCTTATGAAATATTTTGGTAAGCAATTTAACTCATTCATTCATGATACTATCTGTGTCATAGTCCTTTGTGCCTTCCAAATAAAGTAGATATTCCACAACATAGTATTCAAAAAATAATCACTACCTAGTTTTTCTCTAACATCAGCTCAGGAGCTTTGATTTTAGTCAAATAACATTGACTATAGCTTGCTTAAGCAAAAATCAAATTTGTTGGAAAGATATGTGATGCTAGGTTTCTTGGAAAAAAAGAACCAGACTCAGAGGTGGAAGGACCCAGAGTCTTTTATTAATGAAAAAAAATTCATAACAAAATACTGTAATAAGAGAATAACAATAGTTAATACACTGTGTATCATTATCTTAAAAGTAGTTACTCAGAGTACAAGACATAAACCAAAAAGATTCTTACAAAAAAGAAACAAATAGATAATAACAAAAAGTTCCCTCTCAGTGAACTAAGACAAACTAGTAGTATAAATGAAAGAAATTAACATATATATTGAAATATTTTTAAAACAGCAGAATATGTAATTGGAAGTATTTGGACTTCTCCCTACTTCATATTGATCTCCTTCTATTTTGGTCTTTATTTGTATATACGTGGTATGTGTGTTTCTCATACAGTAAAAACAAAGCAATATTTAAGCTTGTGTGTTTGACTTTTTCACTAACATTATGTTCTCAAGTTGCATCCATTTACCTAGGAATGCCTCAAGTTTATCTTTCCTTATGGAAGAGTAGTACTCAGTTGTGTACAAACACCACATTTTCCTCATCCATTCATCTGTTGATGGACATATACACTATTTCCAGGATCTAGCTATTATAAATTGTGCTGCTATAAGCATGGGCATACATGTATCTCTGTAATATGATGGTTTCAACTCTTTTGGGGAAGATACTTAGGAGTAGGATAGCTAGATCAAATGAAATTTCTATTTTTAATTTTTTGAAGATTCTCCAAACTGATTTCCATAATGGTTTTGCTAGTTTACATTCCCACCAACCAGGTAGTAGAGTTTCATTTTTCCCCTACATCCTCACCAGCAATTCATTATTAGACTTTCTGATGATAGCCCTTCTTTCTGGGGAAAGATGGTCAGTGTAGTTTTAATTTGCACTTTTCTGATGGCAGGCAATGAGCACTTTTTCATATATTTATTTTTCCCTTGTACTTCTTCAGAGAAGTGTGTATTCATTTCAGTTATCTATTTTTTGATTGGATCTTTTATTTGGGAAATCTAATTTTTTGAGTTCTTTATATATTCTTGATGTTACACCTGTGTTCAGAGAATAGCTGGCAAATTTTTTTCCCATTTTGTACATGTCTCTTCACTCTGTTGGTTGTTTCTTTCACTGTGAAGAAACTTCTAAATTTGATATGATCCCATTTGTTGATTCTCAGTATTATTTCTTGTGCCACTGGGATTCTGTTCAGAAAGAGCTTGCTTATGCCTATGTCTTCAAGAGTTATAACTATTTTATCTTCCAGTAGATTAAGTGTTTCTGTTTTAACATTTAGATTTTTGATCCATTTGGATTTTAGTTCAGTACATGGTGACATATATGGGTCTAGAGTCAATCTCTTGCATATGTATATCAAATTTTCCCAGCACCATTTATTAAAGAGACTATCTTTCCTTCAGTGTATATTTTTGGCTCCCTTGTCAAAGATGAAATAGCTGTGTGTGTCTGGGGTTGTATCTCTTTCTTCTACTCTGTTCCATTAATCCACATGCCATGCCTGTTTTGTGCCAGTATCATGCTGTTTAATCACTATAGCTTTATAGTATAACTTCAAGCCAAGGATCGTGATGCCACCTGCTTTGCTTTTGTTATCTGGGATTGCTTTTTGCTATTATGCATCTCTTCTGATTCCATATAAATTTTAGGATTGTTTTCTCCTGCCCTGTGAGAAATGACATTGGTATTTTCATTGGGACTATATTAAATCTGTGTATCAGTTTTAGAAGTATAGCCATTTTGATTATGTTTGTTCTGCCTACCCAGGAACAGGAGATATTTTTCCATTTTCTGATGTCCTCCTCAATTACCTTTTTCAGTCGGATGTAAATTTCATTGTAGAGGTCTTTCACTTCCTTAGGTTAATGCCTAAGTATTTAATTTTTTGATGCTACTATGAATGATATTGTTTTCCTAACTGCTTTCTTCAGTGAGTTTATTATTAGTGTATGGGAATGTTATTGATTTTTGTTTGTTTCTTTTGTATCCTGCTACACTGCTGAGTTTGGTTATCACTTCTAGGAGTCTTTTGGTCGACTTTTTGGGCCTTGTAAGTAAAGGATCATGTCATTTCCAAATAATGATATTTTGACTTCATCCTTTCCTATACAAGTCCCTTTTATTTCTTTCTCTTGGCTGATTGCTTTGGCTAAGATTTCCAGGACTGTGTTTAACAGGAGTGGTGATAATGGACATCCATCCTTTCTTATTTCTGATTTTAGAAGGAAGGCTTTCAGTTTTTCATAGGCAGTAGATTGGTAATTCTTTCCTTTTTTGATATGAATGGCTAAGGGTTTGTCTATTTTATTCATTCATTCAAAGAACCAGCCCTTGGATTCATTGATTCTTTATTTTATTTTTTAGTATCCATTTCATTAATTTCTGATCTTTGTAATTTCCTCTCTTGTACAAGCACAAGTTTTGGATTGCTCTTATTTTGAGATACATCATTAGGTTATTTATTTGGACTCATTCTATTTTTCTGATATGGGCATTCATTGCTATAAATTCCCCTCATAAGGCTGCTCTCAATGTGTCCCGTAAGCTCTGGTATGTTGTACTGGCATATCATTTAATTCTAGAAACTCTCTTTTTTCTTCTTAGTTTCCTCTGTGACCCACTGATTATTCAAGAGTATGGTGTTTAATTTTCATATGCTTACATAGTTTGTTTGGTTTCTTTTGCTATTGATTTCTAGTTTCATTGCACTATGATCTGATAACATGCTTGGTAAAATTTCAACTGCTTTGCACCTTTTCAGGCATGCTTTATTAACAATTTTGTGCTTTATTTTAGGAAAAGTATCATGTGTAGCCAAAAAGAATGTGTATTCTGTTGTCATTTGGTGAAATACTCTGTATATATCTATTAAGTTCATAGGTTTGGTTCAACTCTGATATTTCTTTGTTGATCTTTAGTTAATCTGTGTATTTGTGATCGTGGGATACTGAGATCCCCCCATGATAATTGTATTAATGTTTATTTGACCTTTTCTGTCCATTGGCATTTTGTTTTATGAAGTTGGGTGCACATGGTTTGGTGCATATATGTTTGTAATTATTATCTCTTCCTGTTGAATAATTCCATTAACCAATATGTAATGTCCCTTGTTACCTCTTTTGATCAGCTTTGACTCAAAATCCATTTTGTCTGAAAATAACGTAGCTACCCCTCTTTGTTTTCCGGTTCCCATTATGTGGAATATTGTTTTCCATTCTTTGATTTTTAGTCTATGATTTTCTTTTTTTTGTTAAGTGTGTTTCTTTTATACAGCATGTCACTGGATTTTGTTTCTTGATCCATTTTGCTAATCTGAGTCTTTTGATTGGTGAGTTGAGTCAATTTACATTGATCATTGTAACTGATAGATACTGACTTATTCCTGTCATTGTATTAATTTCCTGTTGCTGTTTTGCTTTCTTTACCTTCTACTTAATTGCCAGTCCTACCTGATATATTCATTTTATTGAACATTTGGCATTGTTAGCTTCATTATCTCCTTCTAGAGTATCATTGAGAATTGTCTGGAGTTTTATTTTGGTGGTCATGAATTTTTTTGGGTTTTCTTTATCATGGAATTATCTTATTTCTCTATCAATTTTGAAAGATAATTTTGCAGTATATAACAGTCTGGTGTGGAAGTTGTTTTGTTTAAGTGCTTGAAACACTTCATTCTGTGCTTTCCTTATCTTTAAGGTTTTTGTTGAGAAATCTGTTGTAATCGTGATAGGTTTTCCTTTGTATGGCGATTTGTTGTTTTTCTTTAGTGACATTTAAGATTCTATTGCTCTGTTGTATTTTAATTATTATGTGGTGTGAATCTTTTTTTTTTTTTCTGATCATGGCTATTTGGGCTTCTATATGCTTTACTTATCTATATGTTAAATTCTTTTTCCATATCTGAAAATGTTTTCTGCTATGGCTTGTGTAAACAAGTTTTTTATGCCCTTTGTGCTATCTTTTGATTTTTTGCTAATTCCAGTTACTCTTGTATCAGTCCTCTTTGAGTCATCTAGAAGCTGTTGGTTCCATTTTTCACGTTCTCTTGTTGTTTTTAAAGTAGCTCTCATTAATTGATCATTGTCCATAGCCTTGTCCTCAGGGTCTGATGCTCTGTCTTCACATTGATCCCTTCTGTTACCCATACTTTCAATTCTGTTTCTAATCTCCTGGATTTCTGCTTGGAAATTTCTTATGGACTCTCATTCTTTTCTATACTGGGCTTTCATGGTTTGCATCTCTTTCTTTTCTTTATCTCCAGTTGTTGATCATGTGCTTCCTTATGGTCATTATGTGATTAGTTATATTTTCCTTAAAATTGCCAAGCAAATTGTAGGGCTGTTTTATCTTCATTGCTACCCTTTCAGACCTATCTGCTGGGTAGTTTATGATTGCCTGCCCCATATGGATTTGGGGGGATTTGAGAGATTTTGGAGGCATTTTCTTGTATTGTATTTAAATGTTTCCATTTTTTGGTATTTGTTTGTTTTTGTATGTGTGTGTGTGTGCGCTGGAGTTTGCAAATTCTTTGGCTTAGCACCCTATTCTTTGAGAGAGAGCCACAAGGTTATTTATGACATGCCCAGGCAATCTAGGTATTGGCTTAGGAGAAAACATGTTGCTAACCACTGCTATGTTACCTCGTCTATGGTAGTAAATTCAGTGACAACAATGACATCAAATGTCAACAAGATATTGACAAACCCTAGGAACCAGTCATGAACAGCCCTTCACCCAAACAGAGAGGACTCTGACTTAGGAAAGACAGTTACCCACCCCCCTTATATTGATCAGCAGAGCACTGACTTCTGCTGGGTGTTGGCAGCAGTGCCAGACAAGATGCCAGACACCACTAAAGAAGATGCCTTCTTCTTTAGGATTGCCCCCTCTGACAAGCACACCCACCGAGCCTGGCCTCTCATAGCAGAATACATGCCTCATGATTTTCCTTGTCTGAGCCCAGGCCTCTCAGGGGACACCAGGAGATCCCTATTTAGCTCTCACCCTCTCCAAGCCTACTGCCAAGGCTGTCCCTCAGCCATTCTCTGAGGAAGGGTTTCAGTTCAGTGGTGTAGTGAAACTCCCTGCGTGTTAGTCTCTTCTTCAGTCAGATTAGAATGTTGGTTGTGAACTCTGTCGCCCTGTGCTGTGGAAAATCTAGGGACTGTAGGTAAGATGCAAGGTTCCCTGATTCTCCAGGCTCTGGCATGGGGTCTGGTGGGTGGTGCTGTCAGATCAGGGCAAGGCGTGCATTTCCTGGATCCTCCTGGCTCCAACACGGGGTTTGGTGGCCCCAAAGTCTTCCAGAAGTGCTGAAGGTTAAAAAGCATTTGTCTGTCCATGTGGGAATGTATCTGAAAACACAAATGTATCAGATATTTTTCAGTCCTTGTGTTGTTCTTTTAGAATCCAAACCAGCAGAAAGAATCCTGATTAGTTCCACCCAGTGGTATTCAGGGGATAGAAATAGTTCCCTCCAGACAAAATCAGGTTCATATTGTCTTAAGAAAGTGGAATGAATGGTGGCAGATGTTAATAATTGTCTATCTCTTTTCTAACTTATTTTCTGCCTCTTTCATTCCATTACTTCAGTTCTTGCAGTTCCATACATCCTCCAAGTGATCTCATCCTTCCATTTATTTGCCATTCTCCACCCATCTTTCTGTCCACTAAATTGTCCTTTCTTTTTCTGCTCTCATAACAATTTTGACCCAGCTTCCCAAATTCAGCTTCTTTTCCAAGAATCTCTACTAATATCTCTTTCTCTCACCTTCATTCTCCAGCTGCCTTAGGTATCTTTCTTTAGTCTTTCTCTAAGATTCTCTGTTCACTTCCATCAATCCTCTACAGGTAATAGTGTAATTGCTGTCTTTCCACATCTTCTTTCTAGGCCTATACCATTTGTTAGTCTGGAGTTCTCCACCTTTCTCTTCCCACCAATAGGAAAGAGCAAAGCTGGGGAAGAGTCACTTCACAAATCGAGGAAGTAGGTCTTCCTTGTTGGTTGGGGAATTCTCAGTCTCAGGATTGAGGCTTGGGAGGAGTGTGGTCTAGAAGCTGGATGGAGGCCGAGGGAGACAAGTTGCTCAAATTCTGGATGAGCACATCTCCTTGACCCCATGGAGTGAACAGCAGTCAGAGGAGGTACAGGTGGGGCCCCCTGAAACTCACTGTTTAGTACAGGTGCACTGGGTACCCAAGTTCTTGAACAATACTATCTCAAAAAAGCTGTGGGCTATTTGAACTAAAACCAGGGTTAGCTCTGTAGAGCCAGCAGCTCTGGTCGATCATTCATGGTTAGCACCTTACATGAAGTTGATGAGCACTAAGTGAATGAGGCCATAATCCTCTGAATAGTTTTCTCTGAAAAATAGAACTAATGTAATCTGTCCTGTGTACCTTCCCAGGCTGATGGAAGGGTAGGGAAGTAAATGGTGCTGGTTTGTTATGAAAGGAATTAAAGTTTTAAAGATTATTTCTAACAATTTTTCAAACAGGTAATGACTTAGTTGCTTTATGGGAACAAAAACCAGCAAGATATTTTATGAAGTGTTGTGTGTGTGTGTGGTGTGTGTGGTGTGTGTGTGTGTTGACCTCAGCACAGAACCATGAGAAGTGGGTTATGACTATAAATAATAATGCAAATGAATCACTAGTATTTTTCAACTCCCATTATTTATACTTTTCCCTTCCCCTTCAAAAAATGTTACAAAACCTGTAAAAAAAGTCTTCAAAGAAGACTAGAAACTCATTAGCTGGTGCAAGACATTAATTATTCTTAGGACACTAAGATATATGTAAGACAATCATTTTTATTGTGCAATTTCCGATTGAACTCCATTTTGAGTGTGATACAATTTTCTGTAAGCTTGTCTATGTAAGAAAGATTATCATCTAGAGAGTGAACTGATTTCAATAAAGTGGAGAGAGCAACTAGGATTTACTATACATAAGTTCTACTTCTGAGTTTTCATACTCGTTCATTTATCCATTCATTATTCACCTTCTGTGAAGTAGTTACTGAGCATCTATCTTATGGGAGAAGTTGTAGAAGGCATGGGGTAAAAAGAAGAAATGAGGCATAAGATCTGCCCTTAAGGACCTTGCAGTCTGCTGTGGGAGAGAAAAGTGAGCCACACAATTCCGTAATGATCACCATAACAAATAAATCCTGCTGTAGACGTAGATAGCGATCTACTCCACTTTTTTTAAGACTGTGTGGATTACAGAACTTCCAGAATTATAAAGTTGATCATAAAAGAGAAATAGGCCATTTACTTCATTCTATTATGCTTTCAGTTATGTTCTACATTACTCATTCAATTTTGTAGATAGATAAGTGGCTCTCACGTTGTAAGATGAAGGTGACTATGCCTTCTTCAGCCTCAGCAAGGCTGACACAGTTTCTGGAGGATGGGGGTGGTGTGCTTACTTCACTTATTTACCACGGGATGAGCGCCTCTCAGACTCATTTTGTGTCACTTGATGAATCAGGCATCTACATTTAGTTCTTAATTGTGTATCCAAGGTTCCAATTAAATTGCCAAGAGCTTTGAACACCATGAAACTGCTAGGAGAAAAGTGTAGTTAATGGAACTGAGCTCACACTGTCATCGCCACCCTGAGCCCACATTAGTGGCAATGAGTTGCAAAACATGGGCTGAGAGAAAAATGATGTCTTGCTGATTACTCATAGCCCCCCAAATAAAATGGCTCTTGCAGGAGAATTAAAGTTGAGAGTTAAGACCAACAAAAAGTGAGGAACAATAGCATCATGGTAGGTGACATGTATTACAATTGTATGCTGCCATGCTCAAAAAATTCTTAGCAAAAGGACCAAAAGAATCCCAAAGAAGAAACAAATACAACAAATACACAGCCTTTAAAAATTATTGGCTCTGATACCCCAAACCTTGACACTTAGTACCTGAAAGATCATGAACCACGCCGGGGTCTTTGTCACACTGTGTATGTAATACTTTCTGACTTCCTGATACTGGCCTATGTTTGTTTAACATCAGTCTGCACTGACTTCCCTCCAGCCCAGGGGACTGCACGCAGGCACCAGCTGTTTACACACCGTCAGGAGGAGGAAGGGGAGTGGCTAGCTGGCTCTGCACACTGTCTCATGTCAGAAAAGTTTCCAAGACTCTAAGGGATGTAGGCGACCACAGAGTTGAAGGAAAGTTCGATCTTTAGTATTTCCTTTTCTGTCTTTTTACGTTAAAAGTACTAAACACAGGCTCAGCCTGGCTCTCGTTTCATGGGCCAGCCGCAGCATCTGTGTTTCCCGATGAGCAGAGCTGTGTGGAAGCCCATTGTTTCTCCAGTAATGACTACAAAACCTTTTATAACCTTCCCAAGCTGTCTAGGGTATGACTTAATATGAACCTATCCTTGGGGATAAGCTGCTTAAAACAGGCAGCTTAAAAGATTTCCCCCAGTGAACAGAAGGGAGAGGAAGAAAATATGGCAATGGTAGAGAAAACCAAGGTGCAAAAGGAAATTAGATGAAAACGAGGCTTTACCATTGCTCTCCTTGGATGGTCATTCAGACTCCTCCACCCAGTATTCTCTTCATGACTCTAGTTGAGACACTGTGTTTTTGTGAGAGAGACGTCAATTATGAAAAATACGCTTTTGCTTCTTACATGGCAGGGACAAACTGCACGACATACACCCTGTAGTTTGAATTTAAAAGGTCATTTTGAAAAAAGCAAGGTAAGTACTACAGAAAAAATAATGGAGGAGCAGGAAATAGGAGCTGAAAGCTAGGCACCACGCGGGAAGTGCAGCACAGATTCATGCTGCCTCCACGTGATAGCCTCAGTCTTGGAGAAGGTCCCGTGTGAGGATGTGCAAACATGATTCTAACCCAAGCCTGTGCTTAAGGAGTTTTACAATCAAGTGCTAACTTATATAGGGCACGCACGTTACAGAGGGCACTACCACTTACTAGCTCATTTGATCTCAGTAGCACTGTCAAGTAGAGAAGCCACATAAGGAAATACATTTATCCAGGGTACGTGATGTATCTTAAAGTTATGAGAGTAAAAAGTAGCTGAGTCACATTTTTCTTCAGGTTCCAGCTCCTGGGCTATTTGTGGTTACAATAGGTGACTCTGAGAATTTTCCACCTAGGAGGAGAGAACAGCTATATAGCTAAGCAAACCAAAAGGTGCGAGTTGATACTCCAGGGTTATAATCTTATATTTTATTTCCTTTTTTCTTTTATTGCTCACCCATTCATAAACACATTACTTATTTGCTCAAAGTTCTGGCCAATTAGAAATTAATGCAATTTACCTCCATTTTACCATCTGCTTTAATTTGAAAAGAAAGATTTCTTTAAAAGTGTCCACATGCTTAATTTTGCTTCAAGAATTGAAACAATTGGATCTTCATTGAGCTTTTTTTGTGTGTGTGTGGGTACCGGGGGTCGACCTCAGGACCTTGCGCGCCAGCAGGCGCCCGTGCCGCTGAGCGATATCACCGGCCCTTTTCTCGTATGTGGGTTCCTGAGAGTCGAACTTGGGCCCTCGCGCTTGCCAGGCAGACGCTTACGCCGCTGAGCCATCTCACTGGCCCCTTCATTGAGCTTCTTAAATTTATCTTCTTTGTTTATACTAAAATACAGAACTATAACTGAATCTTCAGAACTATATTCCTGATGGAGGTAGTAGAGATCCAAGGAAAATATCCATACAGGAACACACACACACACAATGCACACACACACACACGTGAACACACACACAGACACAAAATCCCATAACATCTTCCTGACATCCTGCAACATTCTTCTACCAGCTATGCACTAAAGATGCAAACTACCAAATACCGGAGGATAAATCATAGTTCTCTGCCTGTTTTCCATTTGGCATCCCTGTATTCACAACCTTGATAGCAATAAGTAAACCTTCTGTTTCTTTTTCAAAAATTTTATAGGATGCTCTCATGTCCTTTTCGTCCCCTACTCCTCCTCCCTCAATGCAGCTCACTCAGAAAATGCTTTAAAATTTCAGAGAAAAAGTTTGCTCAAAGCAACTACAAATAAAGTGCATGTACATAAATAACTTAGCCTGACTTTTTGTTTAATGTCCAAGATGATTGGAACAGATTGTATGATGAACTACTTTCCCTTTGGCTAATTAAATAGCAGTCCCCACTTACCATAAAGCATATTCTTATTAAAACAAGTATCTATAGTCACTCTGCTGGATAAATTACTCCCAAGTAAGTGCCATAAAGCCCATTACATTCCTGCTTTAGGAATGGAGCAGGTCCAAACAGACAATCAAAGGATTTCACTGGGATTATTTTAGATTAGAAAAACTAAGGAAGACATGCAGCACTGACAAGATTGTAAAGGCATAAAGGATAAATTAGCAGTTTGATCCCAAACAAAGTGCTCTACTGGTATCACGGTATATCCAAAAGGAAAAGCAAATTCCTACTGTATTAACCTTCGCCAAAATGGAAATCTGTTTATGCAGAAATAAAAATGTCATGAACAACTGTTATCTCCTGTGCAAATCAAAATGACTGTTTTGAATAATAATAAAAAAATCCTTCCAAACCAACTATGGACTTACGCCATAGGAAAGAAAATGTCCTCATTTCAATAAATTGCCTCTTATATTTAATAGAAAAGGTTATGTTGTGATTTACCATATTAATGATCCATTATTGTATAACCATATTTTTATTGCCATATATTACTTGCTAAATGATGCCCTTTTTTTCAGGAAAAAAAAATTCATAGAACAGATTCTGTGGAAGTTTTTCTTGCTGCCAGTTGTTAAATCTTTCAAAAGCTGTCAGCAGCCTCAGAAATCAAGTTCAAAATACCATAGCCAACATTGAGTATAGGCACAGACTAGTCTATTTCTAAATTGTAATACAAAATTGCCAGAGAAATACCTAAACACAAATGATTGTTTAAAATAATATCATTTTATAGAGCTTGTTGATGTAAAGGACAAAGTCAGTGAAGTGAAATTGGACCCACAACTTCTATAAACATCACTAGACATTTCAGAGTTAAGTAATTTTTTTTTGCAGGCTAATTTTCCCTTAAACTCGTTATGCACTAGAGCTTTCCTGCACGAATCCTTCACAGACCTTGCACATGCCAGCCACAAGGAAGGAACAGGGCCACTAAGCACCCAAGGTACTCAACAGGCTCACCTTCCTACCTGGCCTCAGTCAGTCAAGGCCTTTTCCTTATGAGTGAATGGATGGCAGACATTGGCATCTTCCCTGGAAACCTGCAGGAAAGGAGCCATATTTGTTTCCACAAATGGCATTCTGGGTTCTCCCCGGGTCTGCCAGCAGATTCATGATTCTGTTTCTGAAGGACGGGGCTGTCCTCAGCCTATCAGTCAGAGCACTATCAGCTGGGACCCCGTCAGAATATTCCAAGCTTGTGACAGTGAGCTAGGTACCTGATGGAAGCCAAGGTGGGATGTTTGGGTATATCTTCCCGGTTAAGCTGCTACTTCTGTCATATTTCTGGTGACGAAGGACTGAAGAAACAAAGGTGTGTGCTGTCATTTCTTAAGACACTTACTGCCTTTGCTGTCAGTTCATGGGTATTCTCACCTTTGGCTGCTGCTGCTGGATGTTACAGCCCATCATTCATTCCACACGTCTTTTCTTGAGAGTATAATAGGTGACAGCTTTGCATTAGGTGTTGAAGACAAAAATGAACAAGACAGGCAAGGATCTTACTCTCAAGGAACTTGAAGTCTGGTGCAGGAGACAAACATTTCATAAGTTTTTTTTTTTTTTTTTTTTTTGTGGGTACCGGGGGGTCGACCTCAGGACCTCGCGCGCCAGCAGGCGCCCGTGCAGCTGAGCGATATCACCGGCCCCTTTTTCGTATGTGGGTTCCGGGAGTCGAACTCGGGCCCTCGCGCTTGCAAGGCAGGTGCTTATGCCTCTGAGCCATCTCACCGGCCCCATTTCATAAGTATTCAAAGGTTGGGAATATTTGAATCTACACAAAGGATGTTTGGGGAAAATTCCTGTCACTTTTTCCCTTAAATTTGTACAAGCAATATATAAATGTATGCATGTTATGAAATATCTAAACAATATAGTGGAAGACCTCCTCACTTTTCCCTGCAACTTACACCATTCCTATAGGTAACTACTGCATTTACATTTAAAAATAAAATGCAGCCATGTGCACACGCACATAGGTGTACTTTTCATTTTTTACATAAATGAGATTATTCTGTAAAGATTATACAAATGTGAATTATATCTGGGAACATTTTCCATATACTATACAGACATACTTTTTTTTTTTTTTTGGTAATTAGTGAGTTCCCATATATGAATGTAACAATTTATGTAATCATTCTCTTTTGGTGGGTGTATTTGTTTGGCGACTGTAGCAAATTAGCACAACTAGATGGTTTAAAACAACAGAAATGTGTTTTCCCACAGTTCTGCAGGCTAGAAGGCTGAAGTTGGTGTGACTGTGCTGAAATCAAGGTGCTGGCCCATCCACATTCCCTCCACGGCTCTATGGGAGACTGCACTTACCAGCTACTAATAGTAGCCAGCTTTCTTGTGCTTCTGGCTGCAGCACCCCTGCTTCCAAGGCCAACATCTGCAGATCTCTCTGTGCCATCTTCACATGGTCTTCTCCTATCTGTGCGTCAAGTGTGCCTCTAACTCCATCTTCTAGGAGCATTTGTTATTGCGTTCAGGGCCTATCTAGGTAATTCAAGATAATCTCACCATCCCCAGATTCTTAAATTACACCTGCAAAGGCCTATTTTTTTTTTTTAAATAGAAAGTAACATTCACATATTCCAAGGTTAGAATCTGATAACTTTGGGGGCATTGTTCATTAAGCATTTAAATTGTTTCCATTTTTAAATATAAGTAGTGAAACAATTATGGTTACTGAGTATTTATATTTGTGCAATTCCTAAAATATTTTGGTAAGTGAAATTCCTAAAAGAAATTTTAGAATCAAAGAGGACACACAAAAAATATTGCTAAATGATATTGTCCAAAAAATTCACACAACCGCACTTGAAGCTAATTTTACCACATTTTGGTCGACATTAAATATTTCGTTTTCTGTTCTTGGTAACTTGAAAAATGAAAACTGCCAATGTTTTAATTTCAATTTTCTGTATTATTAGTGATTTTAAAATTTCTATTTGTACCATTTTTATTCTTTTTTTTTTTTTTTTTTGTGGGTACCGGGGGGTCGACCTCAGGACCTAGCGCACCAGGAGGCGCCCATGCCGCTGAGCGATATCACCGGCCCCTTTTTCGTATGTGGGTTCCGGGAGTCGAACTTGGGCCCTTGCGCTTGCCAGGCAGGCGCTTAAGCCGCTGAGCCATCTCACCAGCCCTACCATTTTTATTCTTATTTAAATCTTTGAATTTTCTTATTGATCTGTAGATATTTAATGTTATTCATATTTTCAGTATTTTCTGTCAGTCTGTCACTTGTCTTTATAGAATTGTTGAAATTTTAATTAATGTGAAATCAACCAATATTTTCAGTTTCACATGTTATTTGGATGTATGTATTTTCAGTTTCACATCTAATTTGGAAAATTTTACCCACCCTTAGATAATATTCTCCCACATTTTCTTCAACTTTTCAACTTTTACTTATGTTTTTAGTTGTCGGGTATTTAAACTTGTGTGATGTGTAAGAGTCCAGCTTTTTTAGTTCTCTTACCATGGAAAACCAACTTTTGGTGCTATTTTTACAACAATTTATCTCCTCTCACATTAACTTGAAATACTTTCTTCATCATAAACTAGTACCTCAAATACACTCAGATTTGTTTTTGAGGCACATATCATTGATCGATTTTTGCTATATCTGTGAGTTCCATAAGGATGGACTTTGCTTATCTCTCCATTACTACACCCAAGTGACACATAGCAAGTAGTCAGTTGAGATGCCAGATAAAATATAGAACTTGAATTTCAGATATGTAATAAATACTTTTTCTCATATAGGTGTGTCCCAAAAGTTGCATGGAACTTAATTTTACTAAAAGATTATTCGTTATTTATTTTAAACACAAATTTAACTACTGTCATAATTTTAGTCACTAAACCTACCCACCTATCATTCAGAAATATCAGGTAAATGAATGAAAACACTATTGTAATTTTGTAATTATATTTCTTATTATATTTAATAGGCATATTTATTATCAGTCCAGAGTTCCTTCTTATTGGTCTTCTATAAATGTTTTGAATACTTTTGAGAATACTTCTTGCATAAATTTCAGAATCACTTTGGCTTTTTATTGGGATTTTATTGAATTTATCAATAATTTCTAATTTATTTCTTGCATTTCTATAATCCTTATCAGTTTCATTAGACTGAATAAAAAAATAAAACCAACCAGCAAAACAAACCAAACCTCTGACCAAAGTCATGCTTAATAGTCATGAAATAAAGCCATTATCTTTGATGAAAGAATAAGGCAAGGATTAAAAACATTATGACTAGAAATAGGCTCTGTAAAAAACAAAGCAAAACAAAGGAATGAAAGAAATGAATATTGGAATAGAAAACTTAGCCTATAAATTCCTACTAAATATGCAAAAGAATTAATGAAACATATTCAAATTAATATGAATCATTTTAGTAACGTGACTATCTAAAAATACATATAAAAGAGTAATTTTTATATCTTTCAATGAAAACCAGTTAGAAATTGTGGTGAAGCCACTATCTAATTCTTCACTGGAAATGGAAATGCAAAACATCAAGAGACAGACTTACCAAGATATATGTAGAGTCTACAAGAAAGAAAATATTTAAAATTTTACTAAGGGACACAAGAGAAGCCTTGAATGCATGACGTGATTCATCCTATTTCTGGATAAGAAGGTTTAATATTGAAACTTATTAATTTTAATAAAAATTACAACTATGTTTATTATAATCTTTATAATACAAATTTTATGCCATTTATAAGTTTGAAAAACATTAATATATCCTGTACTCCTCCTTATAATGAAATCTCATGGCTAAATTTTCCAAAATTTGTGGAATACTTGGATACTTTAGAAATCTATCTTATTAACTTAAATTATGTATAATCTGAAATGATAAGATTATTTGTTACATAATAATGCAAAAAAAACCTTACATGTGTACCCAGAGTTAATGAAGTTTCATCAATAAAAAACCGCATCAAGATCAGCCAGAAGAAGAAAAAGACCACTAATTACTAAGACAAAAAGAATGAGGGGGATTTGTACTAGCAGATATGAAAGAATAGAATAAAAGTACAAAAATCAGATCAATGGTTTGTTGTAAGAATAGACAGAAAACAGGACAGAACAGAAAATGCACAGCATTACACTGTAGCATTTCTTACTCCAGCACCCATAAAGTCTTGTTCCAGGGAGTTTTTCTTACAGGATCCTGGTTCAAAATGGCAGACTCAGAATTCAGCTCTCCTTCCTTCTCTCTTGTGGGTTCCCTTAGGGCACGATATCTGTATATGAAATATCTGTGTGTGTGTGTGTGTGTGTGTGTGTGTGTGTGTGTGTAGCGCTATCACTCATTATCCACAAGGGAATGCTTCCAGGAAGTTTCTTTTTTTTTTTTTAAAGTAGGTTCATTTATTTTATTTTTTTTTTTATTAGTATACGTTTGCAGTATATGAGTACAATAATCTTGGGCAGGTGGTACATGTATATAATACATCTTAAATCATTTTTCTGTCATTTTTATCCCTTCCACCCTCTATCCATGCTCCTTCCAACTCTTGATTCCCTTCCCATTTGCAAAAGCTCTATTTTCATCATTTTCCCCTCAATCCTTTTATTTCACCTTTTTTCCCTCCCCTCTCCATCTCTTGTTCCTCGTTCATTTGAAAAAGAACTCCCTAACTCTTATTTATCTATTTTCTCTGTTAATATATATGTTGAGTTTCTCAGATAAGAGAAATCATGAGATATTTGAATTTGCGTGCCTGACTTGTTTCACTTAATATAATGGTCTCAAGTAGCATCCATTTACCTACAAATATCTCAAGTTAATCTTCCCTCATGGCAGAGTAGCACTCCATTGTGTGTAAATACCATGTCTTCTTTATCCATTCATCTGTTGATGGGCATGTAGGCCTTTTCTAAGATTCAGCTATTACAAGTTGTGCTGCTATATATATGGATATGCGTGTATCTCTGTAATACGATGTCTTTAACTCCTTGGGGATGATACCTAGAAGGGGGATAGCTGAGTCAAATGAAATTTCTATTTTTAGTGTTTTGAGGAATCTCCACATTGATTTCCATAGTGGTTACATCAGGAACTTCTTGACACCAAAAACTGTAGAGGCTCAAGTCTCATACATACACAATGGCATAGTGTTTGTGTAGAACTTGCATACATCCGCTTGTATACTATAAATCATCTCTAGATTACTTTTAATACCTAATACAATATAAATACTATGTAAAGAAAAGAGTCTGTGTATTCAGTACAGATAAAATACCTTTCTGTCTGGATATTTTCCATCTTTGGTAAGTTGAATCTATATATAAGAAACCCGGAGAACTGGCTATAGACATATATGTCCAGTAGTGGTAGTAAAACTACAAAAAGGAAGACTATGGGGGAAACTTGGATGTTAGAAAGCAGATAGTGTTGGATTAAACAGGAAAACTCATCAGGGAAATTCATAGCTTGAAATACAATAGGTAAGAGTGGTTCTTTCCATCTGCAGAAATGTCAAGTATGCAGTCACAAGTTTGAAGGATAGATGAACAGGATTGCAGTAAACACTAAGAGAATTAATTAAAAGAAGGTATGATGTTTAATTTTAGGTGTCAACTTGACTGGATTAAGGAATATGTAGAAGCCTAGTGAGTCATTATTTTGCATGTGATGGTGAGGGAGTTTCCAAAGGAAGTTAGCTGTGAGGTCAGGTAGATTAGGTGGGAGAAGATCTACACTCAGTGGAGGTGGGAACCATCTATCTGGTAGACTAGGGCCCAGTGAGAACAAATAGAGAAGAAGGTGACTTGTGCTCCTTCCTCCATGCCCTTCCCATCTCAGAGCTGGGACAGACTCATTTTCTGTCCTGGACATCAGGGGTCCAGGCTTTCCAGTCTCTGACTCTTCTTACTCTTGGCCCCTTCCATGGGTTCTCAAGCTTTCAGCCTCTGAAAGTCACACCATCTCCCTGGTTCTGAGACCTTCGGACACTAAGCCACATTACTGTCATAACAGGGTCTGCACATGACATCTCAGTCATCGTGAATGCGTGATCAATCCTGAACAAATCCTTTCTCACATATACGTATTTTATTGGTTCTGTCTCTAGAGAACCCTCACTACTATAGAAGGGCTCAGAGTAACTGAGCAAATGATGTCTACTCCTCACTTTCTCTGCTGCCGAAAGCACAGAGTGCAGTGGCTTTCCTATTGACACCAAGATGAAAGAGAAGAATAAATCACTACATGACACATGATCTCTTTGGGGTTGGGAAACACAAAGAATATATGTTGGAGGTGCAAGAGCCAAATACAATGAAGCTTGAAGTTCAGTTGACTTCCACATCAGACACTGATGGCAAGTGACAGAAAAGCCAGGTGTATGCAGGAATTAAATAAGTGCATTGGACTCTCCATCCACAGGGTAAATCCTCCTTATTTAGGTAACTGCAGTATTCTAATGGCTTCCAATCCCTAACACTCCTTGCCCACTAATCCAAGATCCATGAGCAGGCTTCTCTCTTAAGCAATGAGGCTGTTGGGAAATGGATCCCTATAAATCTAAAAGGAATTTTATACTATCTTCCTATACTAATTACTTACTAATTATTAGTAAATCACTTAAAAATGTTATCCAGTACTGAAGGAAAACTAAGCAGGTGGAAATACGAACTCATGATGGAGAAGGATCAAGATTGGAAAAAAGAATAGGTCAGTTTGATCTTAGTGATTACAATAACAATAAAAAGAAAAGGAAAATTCAAATAATTCTAACTAGAAGTGTCAGTGCTTTCACCACAATGTATCTCCAAAGGAAAACAAGTCAGCTAATGTCATAAATTATAGTAGATCCAATAGAATGGAAAATACATAGCTGCTGGAAAGTCTAAGGTGTACATATTTATAATGACATATTTGGAAGTCTCTAAGACTTAGTGTTAGGTGGAAAGTTAGATGGTAAATTCTGTGGATGGTATAATCCCAGTTGTTGAAGTGTATAAATACATGGAGAAAAGTATGGAAGATATATACCAAACTGTTCCATATGGAAGAAAGAAGGGAAAACCTGGGTTTGTTTAGTGTTTCTATGCCATGTGAATTATTTTGTAGTGTCTATAGATTACTTCTGTAGTTAAAGAACAGACTAAAAAGTTAAATGAAATAATTGTATCTTTCACTGGTAGAACTTAGGTATATAATGTACAGTATATCACATAGACTTTTTCACACTGGTTTTATTAATAGTTTTTAAGTCAGAATGAACTTAGTACACCAAAGGTTTCCCATTCCTCCCCTTTCATTTTAAGCCATTCCAGTCACACATTGGGGCATCATCACAGGGTGCAAGTCAGACTAGTGACACGGTGTCACCATACCTCAACTTTCGCCTTTATTCCCTAACATTTTCATACTTACCTGATAAAGATAAACTAGTGGGAGTTCAAAAATATGCAAACAACTGATCATTGGTGTGAAAGGACTGACTTGTGAAGACAGATTAGAACAATGGAATATGCATCTGGTAAAGTGAGTGCCAACTGGTTTGAGTAGGAGGAGAGAAGAATGTGATTAGTATCCAACGAGCACTTGAAAATGAAACATTCCCTAAAAGGCAGGTCTGTATTATTAACTGGAGAGCAGAAATTACTAACATACTTAGATAAAAAGCCACCGCTTACATTCATCAGATAGACCTAGTCCTTTCTAGATCCTGTCTCAGGGCGATATTACGAAAGGATTTATCCTCAGGCAACGTTTTTTGGGATGAGGAGAGGCAACATCTCCTGCCCAGGGGCTCTGGGTTTCTAAGAGCCCTTGGAGCCCTCCGTAGATAGACTGGCCCTGATGTTACCTTAGGGCACAGCTGTTGGGTGGGTCAGCTTCAGAATGGTGTCAGCCAGACTCTGTTGCCACCTCTGGGGCTTTCTTACATCCCAAGTGGAACATCTAGCTGGTCATATTATTTTATTTCCCTCTCTACCACTGGCAGCAAACTCTTCAACAAGATGGCATGTAAATGCCACCAAGCTTAGGGTCAGGGCACATAGTGTGTGTACGAAACAATGTTTGTAAATGGAAGAAATGAAGAAAGGTTGATGGCCTGTTAGAAAAGGAAGTCAGAATAGAAAAAAATATGAGAGCTGTATTTAGGATACATGAAAAATTGTCATAAAATTCACAGAAAAAAAATTGAAGGCAAAAACAGTGGTGAGGGTAACAGGACTTTAATTTGACACATATAGAAACACATAAGGCACCATTAGTACATATTTTTAAATTTTTTAAAATTATATACAGTAGTCATCTTAGTGCAGTGATTAAAACATGATTCTTGAAGCTATACTAGCTAGGTTCAAATCCCAACTCTGCCGTTTATGAGTAGATTTGGGTACATTCTATTTAACTTTGGCCAAGTTACTTAACTTACCCATCTATAGTTTCTTTACCTGTAAAATGAATATTAATAATAATATCTATGCATAGAATTAATATAAGAATTAAATTATAATAGCAAATGCCTGTTAAAACATAAATAGAATTACTTACATCTAATTTCATGGAAGTAACCCTCTGGGCCTATCAATATCCATATTCTTTCACTAATGGAAGCCCAGTACTCTTCATAATTTGCAACGATTTTGCATAAGCTCTCACTCGTCACCTATCAGTTCAGTTCAACATTAGCTCTACAAAGCTGTCCCTGGTGTTCAGTCACTTGTTTCTTTCCAGGAATACCTTGTTTACATAACTGCTTACAGCAGCGCTTTTCATGTCACACTCATTCCGACATACAGACGTATGTAAGCCTGTATAAATTTTGTGTTGAGGGCAGACATGTAAAAAGTGAAATGTGTTCACTGAGAGTCTCCGATGAAACTTGACTTGTGTTGACTGTTTCCTTAGTCACCATCTATTGTTGGACATTTGTCACCTTCACTGAAATTAAAGTCAGTCACCCTTGTAACCTGGTGTTTGGTAATATGACTGGAAAATAGTAGGTATTCACCAATGTCTATTAGATAAATTAATATTGAAATCTCTACCATCTGGGTATGTCTATCCTTCTCCACTGCTGCAAATTTTTAAATTAAGATATAATTCACACACATACTATTTGTCTTTAAAAGTGCACAACTCAGGACCTCATGTGCCAGCAGGCGCCGGTGCTGCTGAGCGATATCACTGGCCCTTTTTTCGCGTGTGGGTTCCAGGAGTCGAACTCAGGACCTCGCACTTGCCAGGCAGGCGCTTACGCCACTGAGCCATCTCACCGGCCCTAAACATAACATTTTTAAGGTTCATTGACATTGTAGTAAGCATCAGTGCATTTCTTTTATATGACTAGATAATATTCCATTGTTTCTATATACAAAATTGTGTTTATCCTTTCATCATTTGAAGAGTTTTTGGACTGATTCTATTTTTTTGGTTCTTACAAATACTTTCTCTATGAACATTCCTGTATGAGTTTTTGTGTAGACATGTTTTTATTTTTCTTGATGTGTAACTAGGAGTGGGATAACTGGGTCGTATGTTAACTCTACATTTAACTTCTTGAGGAACTGATAAAAACTATTTTCCAAAAAGACTACATCACTTTGTATTTGAAACAAGCAATGTATGAAAATTCCAGTTTCTTCACTTTCTTGGAAAAAGTTGTTATTACCCACCATTTTTTTTTTTTTTTGTCTTCTTAATGGGTGTAAAGTGGTATGTCATGATTTTGACTTACATTTACCTAAATGATTAGTGATGTTGAGTATCTTTTTATATGCTCATTGGCAAATTGTATATTTTTGTTGGAGACATGTCTGTTCATATCTTTGCCCAGTTTAAGTAGATTATTTAGCTTTATATTGTTAAGTACTATGAGTTCTTTATATATTCTGGATTAAAAATTTATTTTGCAAATATTTTCTTCACTTTCTTGGTGGTTTCTGTTGAGAAGTAAATATTTTTAATTTTTTTTTTAATTTTGATTAATTTTGAAATTCAGTTTAGGTTTTTTCTTTTGATACTTGTGTTTTTGGTGTCATATTTGATAATCCATTATTTAACCGAAGTTCATAAAGATTTATATACACCTTCATTTTCTTCAAAAAATTTTATAGATTTAGCTTTTATTTTTAAGTCTGTGATCTATATTGGGTTAATATTTTTTTACATGTGGATATTCAATTTTCTCAGAATAATTTTTTGAAAAGTTTAGTCTATGTTTTCCTTCACTGAATTGCCTTGGTGTCCATATTGGAAATCAATTGGTTACAAATATAAGGATTACTTTTTTGTACTTCCAATTCTGTTCCTTTGATCTATGTATGTATTTTTTTTTTTTTTTTTGTACTGGAGATTGAATGCTTTTTTTCCTTTTTTGTGTGTGTGTGTCAATTTAATTGCAGGTTTGTTTTCAAAGAAACAAATTTCAGTATTTTTTCTAGTTACTCAGTCCAGACAATCTTCACTGATTTATCTTTGAGTTTATGACTTCTTTCTTCTGCCAGTTTAGATCTGTTGTTGGACCTCTCTCGTGCATTTTTATTTCAGTAATCCTACTTTCAACTGCAGAATTTCTATTTGGTTCTGTAATTTTTTATCTCTTTATTGATAATGTTTTTTAGTTAGATCCATTTTCACATTTATCCTCAATTACCCCTTACCCTTTTGATGGTCCTTCAATTTTCTCTGAGAACACCGTTGCCATTTTTTGTCTGTTTTTTTACCTATACTAGACCAGATCCTTCACATTTTTCTATTCTGACTTTGTATTCTAACTAACAAGCCATCAGTCTTACTTCACTTTCATTTGCAAACATTTTTTGAGCACTCAGTATGTGCGCTGACCCTAAGCTTGGTGGTTTTCACATACCACCTTGTTGAAAAAATAGGATTTTCTACCAGTTTTGAGCCCATAGACTAGTGGTAGAGATGGAACCAAAATAATATGATATGCTAAATGCTCCACTTATAATGTAAGAAAGCATCTGTTCGTGGTGGAGAGGCTGGAAAAAGAGACCAGAAGTGGTGACAGAGCATGGTTTGCACGGTTCGGAAGCTGACCCACCCACCAGCTGTGCCATAAGGTAATACCAGCTCTACCCACTGATGGCTCCAAGGGCTCCCGGATATCCTGGAGCCCCTGGGGAAGAGATCCAGACTCTCTCCACTCCAAAAATGATGGATGAGACCCTGAGTACATGTTAACCCCCTCAGATAATCACTTGACCTTAGGAATGTATCAAATGACTAAGATAAGAAATGTCTTAACTAATTAATCTGTGGGCCTTCCTAAACATTTCATTGCTGCCTTTCTATTCCTGTTCTCCCTTGTAACTCACCTTCCCTTCCACCATCTGAATGTAAAATGGCAATTGGCCAACACGATTCCTAAAATCCCACCTACCATTACTACTGTTTATTGTTCACATGGTTAGAGCTCTTGCTTGAATTGCTGTCAGTTCATCAACATGTGCCTGTCTGAAAGTTGAGGCTCTAGTTTTGCTTTGCTATTCAACTCAGATACTTGTTTTATATCAACATGGGCTTATTATTATTTTGCTCTACATTTGCTCTTAAGGGGGATTCTGTAGTATGTCATTTTAGTCTAGAATTTAATAAACAGTTGTAAAACTTAAATATTAAAATTCCGCTTTACTACACAAATGGTTGGAAGAAAGAGTGAAGGAAGCCGGCCTGGGATGGTATCTCATAGCCTCACCTGGGTGTCTCTCTGGCATATCTCAGCCTTTAATAGAAGAGTTTTATGCACCACCCCTGCTTATCTGTGTGTTCACAGGTGTGTGAAAGACTATCATCTGCAGAACAAAACACCCTATGGCACCATGACAATAAAAAGTGGTGACTCTCATCTATCTTTGCCCAAGGGAAAGAAGGATTGAGAGAACACATAGAAATAGAACTTGGAAGGGGAAGAAAAAGCCACAAGCAATGTTTAAATTGTTTCAATTTGAGTCAGTGGAAAGGAATGCCCCACAGAGAGCTTAGAAGCACTGACCTTGCAGTGGAGCAACTGCACCCGTAGATGTGGTGAGATGGTCCAGGACAAGGCCCTGGTTTGCACGAATTCAGCCATGACCTAAATTAAGGAAGCAAGAAGGCATTAAAAAAGCAAGATAAGAACCTAATCACATCTTTCTGGAAAGGGAGAGAAAGATATTGTTAATAGAATAGACTGGGGAAAAGGACAAAAGTACAAAGACATATCCTGAGGAGGAGAAAAGTTCCTTTACGTACAGTTTGAGAAATACTGTTCTACAGGATAAACTTGGCCAACCAGGCTGAGAGTTCATTTATTTTGCGTCTATATTATTTTTATTCTTTCTCATCCATAAGACAATCCATTAAAAAGGAGAAAGTCCTTCTTTATTAGAATCCTAAGAAAATTTTTATCTTAAAAATGTACATTTTATTTTTTCTTTATTTTATTTTCTTTCTTTATTTTTTTTTATATGTACATTTTAAGAGTCCAAACAATTCTAAATCTTTCTTGGTGCTAAAGCATTAAATAAAATAAATGAATTCTGAATTGAAACTCAGGGTTCTCCTCTCCTTGTTATCAAAACAATATCGCTTTTGGGATGAGACAAAGTAAAGATAAAGAAGTGAGGACCAAACGATAAAATCTCCCAATATTTCTACCTCATGGTAAGTTTCAGAGTCTCTTTGCCTGCATTTCACTTGGAATGACCAGAGGCAGAGAGTCATTGGAACTGGGATGCTGTTACTTCATTTAGGGGGACCATGGCCACCTGAACAAACAGACAACCAAAATTTGGGTCTAGTTCAAAACAGCACAGCCTCTCTTCCGACACTAGCCTCCTGCTTAGTAGCTACCTGTTACGCAGGATACAGCAGCCCTGGCATCTACTGTCAAAGATTTCATCAGTTCAGAAACAAAGGGAAAAACACATTCTCAGACATACAAACTAAATCTAACACAGCGAAAGACATCGATTTCCTTATAACTGGTATGCTTATGCTTCCAGTGAAGCCTTCTGAATATGAAAGGGAGGTACATGGTGGAAACAGTGGGGTGTAATGATTTTCACTGTAGCAGAGTGAGGTTTATATCATACTGAGGTGCATTCAAAAGAGAACGGTCTATACATGTGCAGAGTGGACACATTTTACTAGGTTTCTCTCTCTCCACAATTTTACCTTCCCAAGCTTGAATTTATAGGCTTAGGTTTCATAGTGTAATTACTGGATTTAATATCAGAGAGGAGAGCAGCTTTGGTTTTTAGAGTATGTTTGGTGTTTATTCAAGGGAAACAATCCCCAATGCAGTTTCATTTTCTTTTCATTTTCAGCGGGGAGGGAAGAGGGGAATGAATACTGATATTTATGGAGTTTAAGGGTCTGGCAGCGCTGGGAACTGCAGAACTTTGTTTATCCAGAGTCCAGTTTCAAACTAAAAGGTGCCAACGCAAACTTCTCCAAACTACCACGCCAAAAATGCCAGCCCTGTCTTGGAGGAGCAGCCTTCCCAGGCAGGGAGAGGTACTCAGAGCCAGCTCACTCTGAAGCTGAACAGTGGAGAAAGCCCAAGCACTAAACCATGATGTCTCAAGCACAGCAGTTTAAAAATATGCTTTTTATCAGATTTGCCTCATATTTTTTATCACAGCAGGATTTTTGTCTTCACCAGCTAAGCTGATTGACTGTGTCCTCCACAAGCAGCCCTCTTTGATATTCATGTCTTCAGGACAGCTCCATCCCTTTCACTCAAACTCTTGCTGGGGTCTCTTTATGCACCCATTATTACTACAGTTGCAGCATCTGTCCCCCAACCGGGAAGGAAGCTTTAGCTCATCAGGATCACCTGCATATCTCCAAACAGTGGGTGCCATCAGAAATCCAATGTTGTCAGCACTTTCTTGCCGTTCTTGAGACATTACATCTCTGCAGCCCTTGGAGTGTTTCATTCTAACAGCTGGAAATTCCTGGTTTTCAATACAGTTTGCTTCTTCCTCTTCATATTGCTTAGTATCAGGGCCAACTTTTTAAGGCAGTTTTTAATGAACCCATAACCAGTGTGTTAAATATGTTAGTTGAGTTTTTCCATAAAGCTAAGCTAATATAACATGATTTTTTTTTTAGGCACCCTATGGAGAGTTAGAAAGGTAGGGGGTAGGAAAAGTGAGGGTGTGTAATTGATATAGTTGGTATATTGCCAAATCCCCCCACCTCTAAGGATTCCCCACCCAACAGTGAGCTGATAGCCTTTGAGTTAGCTAAGCTTTCTGAAATAAGGAGCTCATCTACAGATCAAAGCCAAGAAGGACTCTGACTTCAAGTATAAGTCTTTGCTAAAAGCTGCCATGAATGGAAATGTTAACTTTTCAGATACTGTTCAGAGTTAAGCCCTAATATTTAGCCCAAACTCAAAGTTGAACTCCATTTCGTTGCTTTCATGCTTAGCATTCTTCTTATTGCAAAATTATCTAAGAGAATCACTACATACAAAAAGATAATCAAATGCCACAAAGAGTGATAAAGTTATGTTTATTTTTCTATAACCTTGGAGAGCCTAGAGCATTTTGTACAGTACCTAGGATACAGCAGATTTTCAAGCACTGGGTATCATTTATGGTTATTCCTTTGTGATCTCACTATTCAGTCTTAGGAGATGCCAGAGAAATTAATTTAAGCTCATGCTATTAAAACTATGAACGGGGAAGATAGTACTGAAAAATAAATGAACACACAAAACAAAGTCAATAAGTCAAGTAGAATATATTAGTTAAAATCCCAGACCCTGGATCCAGATTACTTGAATTTCTGTTTCAGCCATTTACTAGCTATCTGACACAGGTCACTAATCCTAACTTTCTGGTGGTTTGATTTTCTCATCTTTGAAATTTGGGACAGTAACTGTATTTATTTTATTAGAATGAAAATTAGTTGAGTTGACAACTATAAAGGGTTTAGTGCTTGGCATGTAGGAAGTGTATTTAGGCATTTGTCGAATGAAATACTTTCAGATATAATCACTGATTAGAGGATGTTATTCCCTTATTAGATTCAAAAGCATAATAGCTAGAAATCATACATATCTTACACAGAAGAACTAAATCCATCAAACAAAAAGCATTCTGGAACAAATATTTAAATTAAAGTAAGGTATAAGAAACTAAACATTTACATCCTTCTCAATGGTATCACTTTAAAGACATGGGATACAATTTAGAGATAAACTGGCAAAGGTTTTGAGTTTCAACTCTGACTCTTACAAACCATGTGAGTAAAATTTCTACAGCTAATTTTCCTCATCTGTAAAAGGGTTTATAGTACCTGTATAATACACAGCCATGAATGGAAGCTTGTGAGGACTAAATAAAGCAAGGTTGATAAAATGCTTTTCATAGTGTCTAAACTACATTCTTTTTTTCAATTCCTTTTTTCAATCAAGAGGCTATAAAATATTTTTGGACATGAAATTCCCGTATCTTGTCTGAATTCTAAAAGCATAACAATCCCAGAAATGTTAAGAAATCAGACAGCAAAAATTAGGTTTAAAGATAACCGAAGTTTTAAATTTTGCTTCTCGTTTTGACATATATTTGGACTTGTAGTATGGCAACAATGAGAAGAAAAGAGTTAAAATTCCTTTCGCACCGAAGTTTTTCTTTTTTTTAAAGAGAATCAGTCAACATTGTATGAAAGATGACAATTGCCCTTGCTTAGCAAACTCCATATATTTTCCACATATTGCTGAAAATGTATATATAAAACGAGAAATTACTGGGCAGAAGTACATAGCACTATGAAAAGATATATAATTACAAATTTCTAAGGAACTTTATCTGGAATTTATATTTTTATTTCAATAGTTTTAGAGCCATACAAATTTGATTTCCTGTCAAAATTGATTTGTCTTCATCCTCCTTCAAAATCCTCACATGTACGCAATTCCAAGTCACATAATCTGAGACTGCGAAGATGACTTGTAAATCATCAGGTCAAATTTTCCTATGAGGACACTAAGGCCCAGGAAGGTGATCCCGGGCCACAGACGTGCTCAGAAGCAGAGGTGGACTTTGGATCTAACATCTTGGTGTTCTTTCCATTTAATTCAGTGCAGTGAAAGAATTTTGTTAAAGTTGCTGAACAAGTGTGATAACAGCCATCACTTTGAGGTTTGGTTTGCAAGGCTTGCATGTGTAAGGCTGTTTATTTCCTTTCGGATACAACATCTACAACTTGGTGAGTGACTGTGCTTAGGCTGTTGTCTCCTGTATAAATGGAAAGGTTTCCTGTATAGACTGATTTTAGTGCCTGCTTCCGTTCATGCCTGTGTGTGTATCTGTGTGTGTAACTTATGTGCACACAAACAAGCATAGGCACCACTTTTCACTAATTTAACCTTTTGCTATTTCATTACTTATTAAATTTATAAATATGTTATGTACGTATATATATCATACAATTTAAAGAAATACAATGCTTTGATGCAAATGAATATAATTGTTAATAATCTGCTATGGTTTGAATGTATCTTTCGAAGTTCATGTGTTGGAAATTCAGTCCCCAACGCAACCACGTTGAGAGGTGATACTTTCAGGAGATGACTAGATCATGAGGGCTCTGTCCTGTTGATGAGTTAATGATGTTAGCACAGGACTGGGTTAGTTATTGGAGGAGTAGATTCCTAATAGAAGAATGACTTTCTATCTCTCTGTCTCTGTCTCTCTGTCTCTCTCTCTCTCTTTTTTTTTTTTTTTTGGTCTTTCTGTCTTCCACCATAGGATGACACAGTAAAAAAGCTCTTGCCAGATGTGGTCCCTTGATCTTGGACATCCCAGACTCCAGAACCATGAGCTAAATAAATTTCTGTTCATTGTAAATTCCCCAGTTTCAGGTATTCTGTTAGGGAGGCACAAAATGAACTAAGACATAATATTCAGCTGAGTCCAAGGTGGCCCTTCTGCTCAATTAGAAAACAACATTTACAATAACTTTGAACTTAATCTTTGAGCTCACTGGGGTAAATAGACAGCTATTGAGTCTAGCATTTTGGATCCTTCAGTTAAAGTTACATAATCTTTTTGTGGGTTTCTACTGATCTCAGTTTATAATTCATCACAAATACGGTATGGCATTCGCTTGCCAGAACTATCAAACAGCTTTCTTACCACTAAGTTCCTGACATTACCAACTTATCTTGAGAAATTTGAAAATATTGGGTTAGTAAACAAAATATGTCAAAAGAAGTTTAGTCCTTACGACAAACAAACTGATGGTATAGGTTCTGTTATTTTCATCTTATAGTTGTGCTGACTGAGTCACAGAAAGGTTAATAATTTGTTCAGTAAGTAACAGAACTGATATTTGAATCCAGACATTGAGGCACTGGAATCCATGTTGCTAATTACAGTTCTTACACTCTTTCTAGTAAGACAGCTGATTCTCTAAGAAGAATAGTTTTGTTTTTTATTTGGAATGTGGAGGGGGAAATATAATCACTTACCAGTTTTTATGGTCCCCTAACTCTTCCTGAAAACCACTTCAAATTCAGAGAACAAACTTATTTGCTATTTAGTGAAGAATGCATTATTTTAATGTATTATTTGTATTTTATATTCAGTATATGTAGAAAATATCACAGAGTTTAAAAAATGTGCATATAAATTGCATATATGGTTTTGTTGAGGATATATTGTATTACCACTAAACTCTTGATGTGTATTCAGGGTTTTTTTTTAATGGTTCTTTGAAAGTTGAGGGCAATTAATCATGCTACATTAAAAAAAAATTTGCAATGCATTCTTAATACTGAGCATCAACCAAGAAAGTATAGTATATAATCAATTAAATGTAATTTTTTATGTAAACTATGCCTAAGAAAACACAATTATTTTAGCAGTGAAGTGAGGTATAAAAATCAAATAGCACATTGTAATTGCTATAATGATTATTTTTCTTACATAACAAAATTATTACTTACTATTTTTCTTCTCATGTTTGTTTCTACAACCCATACATGTCATCTTTATCAACAGAATTTTCTAACATATATAACTACACCCTACTTGTCTACTTACATTGACATGTATATTAGAAAACAATGGCCTGAGTGTGACAAACTGGTGTCTGGGTTTCCTCTACATATAGGGTTTTCTGCAGCCCTGAGGTATTCTTCTGAGCATTGTTCTCCCACTGTTCTAGGACCCATGCTGAAGATTTCCTAGAGCCAAAGATGGAGCTGTTTTCTGCCCAGATTATAAAATATCATCCACTGAGGGCTCTATTTCCCAACACTTCAGGCTAGGGAACTTGGAACCATAGGTATACAGAGAGGGCAGCTCTAGAAGATGCTAGTATCACTGTCACGCTAGCTCTCTCACTCCCCTGCAGGAATAAAACTGCACCATCGAATGTGGAATGAGAAAAACACAAAGGTGAGGTCATGGTAAGAAAGAGCACCCTAGAGCCTTGCAGGAAGGGTGGTTCCAACCTGTGTGGGGAGCTGTGGTGGGCAGAGAGGGAAGCTGAAAATTATAAAAGAGAGAAAGGAGGGAAGAGTGGGAAATTGGGGTTTGCGTCAAGCCCAAAAGGAGAGATGGCCTGAGGGAGGATTAAGACTAGCAGTGATTGTCAAACTGTGCTCTGTCCAGGAAGGACGAACTCCAAGGGTCTGATCTCCCAAACAAGAGGCTAAAGATTTCACTACCACTCTGTACTATAGAACTGGACCTTTTCTAGTCCCCCTTAAATCTTCCAGTGAGGCCCTATGGTTTCATTTGTAGGGGGGGTGCAAATCTAAACAAATTGGTAAGTGGGGTTTATTGCTCTTAGATTCTCTCTGCATACTTGAAGGGTAAGAAAAAAGTGAGAAACTCTGACTTCTTCTAAATAACCTACATTATTAGTAACTTAAGAGGAAATCAGATGTATATAAATAAAGCTTTACTTATATTAACTCCAGTATACACACAAAATGCCTCCCTAGGTTGCTCACCATGAGATATTTCATTTTGCAAGTCTAAAACAGGATAAAAATGCCATTGCCCCTAGAAGCAACACCATAATTTATATTCTCATTAAGTGTTTGTACCTCCTTGTGCCCAAATTTCCAAATGTTTTAGTATAAAAGGAGAGAATTCAAGATAATGGAGCCATTGCTATAGGCACAAGGGGGTACCTGGAAATTGATACTGGATGTCTTAATTAAAACATGATCCATGCTTCCACTTCAGACTGCTTCTTTGAGAAGCACAGCAAAGATAAACCATAACCGTAACCAAGATGACAAGGACTGGTTACAGTCACAACCACTAGGCAAAGACTCTGGAATTCTATCTTCCAGGACTCTTGGTTCCCTTATTAGTAACAATCAGAAAATTATAGTAGAAGATTTCTAACTCTTCTTCAACTTATAATATCATAATTACCTGTGGTTTTAAACATTTATTTTTAAACCAACAAAGTTATTTTTCCCTACAAAATCTGACACAAAAAATACATAAAATCTCTATCCTCATTGAAAATGAGATTTAGAAATCCAAAGTCTATGTTCTCAGCCTCCTTATAATCTCAGGTAATGCAGAGACATGATTAAGGGGTTCTACAGAGAGGTTCATACTTAATATTTATGGAGCTCAGGACAAGAGAACAAATGGAGACCATATGGCTACACGTTTAAAATGAATTCTTATGAATAAAACTAAACACTTAGACATATTCTAGCCTCCTACTTCATCTAATATATCTTCTTAATAATGGATAAAACCATATTTAAGTCTAGAATTCTTGGACTCCTTGATTTTTTGGTGGAAAATTCTGGAATGAGGAAGAACAACTCCTGCCTGCCCTGTTCTTGGTTCCCAGCTCAGTCTGTCCAACTTTTCATACCATCACATCTCTGTCCCTCACAGTGGGGTGTCATGTGCCCTCTCTGGACAATTGACAGACAACTAAGAACGCTGACCACAATCTCAGCAAACTGACATTGGACAACATTTTTGATAGGTAAAACTTGGGGAAAAGACTATTCATTCAGGTTCAGACTATTCTTTTTTTTTTTTTTTTTGTGGGTACCGGGGAGTCGACCTCAGGACCTCGCGCGCCACCAGGCACCCGTGCCGCTGAGCGGTATCACCGGCACTTTTTTCTTATGTGGGATCCGGGAGTCGAACTCGGGCCCTCGCGCTTGCAAGGCAGGCGCTTATGCCGCTGAGCCATCTCACCGGCCCCCCAGACTATTCTTTACAAAGAAATCCAAAGTCCTAGGTGCTTAGACCATGGTCTAGAGAGCTAGAGAGCATGCGTGGGCTCAATACAGCTTGCAGCCCTGTAGATCACAGGCTGTAACCTGATGCGGGGAGGGGTGTGGCCACCAAGGCACAGTGCTCTGAAGTGTGGAAACAGATCAAAGCTTCTCTTGCTGGAGTCTGAGAGCAGCACAGACTAGATAGTTTGAGAATCATATACTCGGATTGCTGAGGGTCTCTTTCGAAAGCAGTTCGGAGAGACACAGTGGACACCAAAATCAGATCTTTATAATCAATCCCATTGTCTATGCCTCAAGACTGTAATGTCAACTCCTGCCAAGTTTTCAGCCTGCCAGTCTGCCCTACACTACAGATTTCAGACTTGCTAGCCCCCACAATAGCATGAGGCAAGGCCTTAAAATAAATCATACATGGGTACATTTTCTTTGCGGAATTCTAAAATTCACTTCAGACATATAGTCTAAACCACGCTGATGGAGACATCTGAGGACCTTCTCTTATTGGTGATTAGCTCTTCTAAAGCTGATTTTTGCAGCAAATAAGAAACAGGAACAAATTATATTTGTAGAATGAGGCTAGTTCACTTAGGCATAGTTTAACCATGTAAAGTATTTGTTTTGGGAGAGGTATGGCCTTTAGAATACGATAGAGCTAGACTCAGACCCTCTGTTTGACACTCTGTATGTTGTATTACCCAGGGCTGGTTCCCGACTTCTCTCACAGCTCATTACCTAATCAGTATCATCAGAGTAATATTAATTTCTGAGCTGGTGAAAAGTTAAAGTGAGAGAAGTATGACAAGCACATCTCACAGAGCTTGACACAGAACAACTTCAAAAAGTGATAATCACTACTTGTTACTATTACTGTCAATAGAGAAGTTAGTTAACACAAACATGGAAACATCCATTCTGTACAACAATACATGTCAGGGAAGATGGGTTTTGGATAAGGCCAAAGTTGTTCAGATATTGCTGGTTACTTAACCTCTCCAGGCTCCAGAATTCTCATTTTTAATATCCATTTCATAGAATTTTAATGAGAAACAATAAGGTGACATACATGCAGCACTGAGAATAGAATCCAGGGCTAATAAGCATTCCATGTATGTTACTTATTGTTATTATTGTCAAAATAAATATTACTTGTTGCACTAACCAGTGTTTGTTAAACACCTACAATGAGCTGCATGCTAGGAAGAGTCCCTACCCCCATAGAATCATGACCTGACTTACATAAATGGAAAGCTCTTGAGAGTTTGTCAGGACCAGTCAATTCTACCACACTGGTAACATTTACCTTTTGTGTAGCTTCTTATATTTGAAAAGCACAACCAGTCCTCAGATACGGAGCATCGCCATTAAGTTAGAACTCGGAGTGATTTGGAAAACTCATTCAGGCACTGGCAGGATTATACAATTTTTGAAAATAGCATGGCAACTCGGAGGGAAAGTCCATGGTCTCAAACCACCATTACACACATAATCAGAAAGGACATCATTGTCAGGATAAAAATCCATACTGTTTCTAACCTATGGAATCCTATTACATTTAATTCATAAAGTAATTTTACTGATGACTTTCAGAGTTGCCCATTGAAAGAAAATAAAATTTAAGTAAAAGGATTGTGGGGCCGGTGAGATGGCTCAGCGGCATAAGCTCCTGCCTGGCAAGCGCGAGGGTCTGAGTTCGACTCCCAGAACCCACATACGAAAAAGGGCCAGTGATATCGCTCAGTGGCACGGGCGCCTGGTGGCATGCGAGGTCCTGAGGTTGACCCCCGGTACCCACAAAAAAAAAAAAAAGTAAAAGGATCGGTTTTTCTTTTTCTTGACTAGAAGAGACATTTAAGGGTATGACATTTAGCATGGTGATGGCATACTTTTCTGTTACTTGTCAATTGGAGGTAATTTTTAAACATAAACATATTTATATAAAAAAAGCAAAAGCAGAAGTGACAATTGTCATTTTTATGGAAGCCAGATCTCTCTGAGATAATTGCATGTGTACATTCAAGGATAGAGATTTAGAGCTGAAGCACACTTTGTAGATTTCAGTGACAGATACAGGCCTTGAAATACATCTCCAACACAGGAGATCAAACAGATTTTTTTTTAGTTAAAGCTCATGATAGCAGGGTAAGAAAATGAGCTGACAACTTACTGAGTTAATCTCTCCCCTTTCACTCCCTCTACAATAGATTTTTTCACAGTTCCTACCACTTTTATTGTCTCTTATCTCAGACATTGCACCTGAAATTTGTAGCCCCTGGGTCAGCCCTTGAGCTTTTCCCTGTAGGTGGGTAACTGGCACGGAAGCCTGCCCTGCCTGTTAAAGTGGTAAGGGCTGGTAACAGAGATTACTCTAAACCAAGCCCCGAGCTTTTCTAACTGCTACAAAAGCTGCTCCTATCCCTGGAGCTGGCTGCACCCTTGTCTGTAAGTGTTAAACCTTACAACAACCTGGGGAAACATAGCAAGTGCAATTCACCAAACCTCTGAGTTCATCAGGTGCAGAGAGTCAGATTGCTCTGAGCACCATATATTAACATACTGAAGAGCTGAATCAACACTAAGTTTATTTCTCTGAATAAGAGATTCGTGGAATCTCAGTCATGCAAAGGAATTTTAACAGTGAGAGGAATAGCGGATAAAGAAGGATAAAAGAGGTAAGGGCATCTTAAAGAGAAAGGAATAGACAGGTGCCAAGCCTCTAGAAAATAGTATTGTAAGAAATGAAAATCCAAAACTGTTCAAGTTAAACCTCATCATATCAAAGAAAATCTTCAATCCCCCGAAATGTTTCCAAGCCCTAACAAATGCCTCACTTATGTTAAGGAAGATTTTATATCATAAAAATTGCCTACAGCAATGGAATTTATATGCCCCTTTGGTGTGGTGTAGAATAAGAGCTGTATGGCAAAAAGGATAGCTGTCCTGCGACCAGACAGACTCATGTTCAAATGCAATTCAAAGCTGGGTGGTCTTGGCAAAAATCACTTAATTTATCAGCCTTGATTTCCTCACCCGTTAAGAAGAAATAGTTTATTATAGTCTACTCTATAATGGGTATACAGTAAGTGGTGGTTATTACTAAAAACTATGACCTTCAGTTAGAAAAATACTAGGCTATAAACACCAGGCAAAAATACTAGGTTATGCAGTTGATAGAGTGGTCATACATCCCAGTTTGCTCAAGACAGGCCTGGTTTATACCTGTTGTCTTGGCGTAATTATCAACTCTGCGATAGATGACATGCTCATTCTGGTAAGAGTGCAAATAATCAGTGGTTCTCCAAGGCAGAAAGAGCAGTTGCAGGGATCAGGCAATCAGTCTCAGGCATGGAAAGCAAGATGGCTCTCATACATGGAGAGGGCTGGACAGTGACCTCTCCCCATATTCAATCCCTACTCGTTAGAGAGTCAGAATTCATGGAAAAAATTTCCCTACGCATAAAATTTCTTGAAAATAGTATTATTTTATTCAATGTTTTTGGGTATCTACTAAGTATCAGGTATTGCCCTAAAAATGACTGTTTTCAAAAATTTCTTGTGGTACTACTCAAGAAAGAGGCATACATTTATTTCATACTATAGTTACCAAGTTAGAGGTCTTAATAAAAATTAATGAGAGATTTTCTAAGAAATATTTAACTTTGTCCAGAAAGAAAGTGACAATGTATAGGATTAGAATCCAGCTTTGAAATTTGGGGAGGTATTTGTCAGACAAAGCAGACAGGGACCACTGCTTTTTCCAGCATGAAATGCCCTAGGATAGACATGAAGAATGCCTAACTTGTCAAGATAATTCGGAGAATCAGATGGAGGAACAGCTTTGATGAATGGCAGATGAGACCAAGACAGCTACCTGAGTCAGGTGAGAAAGACTTGTAGAGGCCACAACAATCTTGAACCAACTAAGCATTACTGTAACTAATGGAATGACTGAAAAAAGACACTCCTGAAAAAGAAATATCTGAGAGATTTGAAAAAAAATCTTTTGGAAATACAGAGCACTGACACATAATTGTTCAAATTAATTTTTTTTAAATATGGGTACTGGGAGTCGAACTCAGGACCTCGTGCTTGCCAGCAGGTGCTTGTGCCACTGAGCAATATCACCGGCCCTTTTTTTCCTTTATGTGGGTACTGGGAGTCTAACTCAGGACCTCTTACTTGCCAGGCAGGCACTTATGCCGCTGAGCTATATCACTGGCCCTCAAATTAAATTTTGCAACCACTAAAAAGAAACAATTAGTTCTTCATTCTGTTGCTTTCCATGTCTCATTTATTTTTTTATGTGGCTCTTTCTGTGAGTTAAGAGGTCCATTCTTTTCTCACTGTGAAATGTAATGTCCCTGTGTCATTAGTGGATAAGCAAAATTCTCTTTGGACCACTGTCAGGTGGAAAGTACAGGGCCAGTTTGAACAATAGTATAGAGTTGTGAGTGGGTAGAATTAATTACATACTAAATGTTTTGTTTTTTATTCAGCTCTATCCATCTTTAATACTAGACAAACTGATTAACAGAATATCAGACATCCAGAGATAATAAATCTTGCATGAATTATATGTCTAAATAGAGGTATTCATCAAATGTAGGGTGCAGAAAGAAAAATGTTTGTCCAGCCATCTAATCCTTCCACAAATGCATTTTTTCAACAAGAATCTATGCTGGGCCAGGGAATATTATTGGTGTCATGAGGAACTGAAAATTTGATGAGCTATATTCCTGCCTTAAAAGAGGAAAGAAATCTCACATAACCCCAGGAATACATGGTAGAAGGTAATATAAAGTAGGATCTGGAAAAAAGTAGAGATGTTAAGAACATAATGAACATACTTTTCTTCTCCACATGATTAGAAAGCCAAGTAAAATAACAAATTTTTTTCTTTCATGTATATCTGAAATTGAATACAGAAAGAAAAATCACACCATACCAGACAAGTATAAAAAATCTTAGTGGTAATTGAAAGTCAAATGACTTATGAAATAAAACTACAAGGGTGTGGTTTTAATATCCATAGAGTGCTAATAGTTGAAACCTCAATGATCAAGTTAAACAGGGATCACAGTCTACTATTTGGAGCGAGGAACAAGCTGACTTCCATGAAGGGGAATTTCAAAATCTCTACCTTCTGGTTAGGTTCAGGCCTACATTTATTTGCCCACTTGTGCCTACAAATATAAATGGTAATCTGTGACAGAAGGAAGTGTGTAGTCAGGAATTATGGTGGAATTGGAGCCATGTGATGTGGGAATTCATAGAGCAGAGATATTAATTAGAAAACAGTAGAGTATGATTACATGGCAATTGCCAAAGTACCCAACATGGACCACCACAATCCACACCAGTCTTGGGAGAAAATGATTCTAGACTATGAAGAACTCTACTAACAATGAACAATAATGTGTAACAGAGAGAAAATTTTATGCCCAGGGAATTACAGATGATAAATAACTCATGATAGTGAAGTTAAGAAATAAGGAAAAACAACTAAGTAGACATGAAAAAGAATAAAAAATAAATGGAGATAAAGTAGTCAGTTGGAAGAAATCTAAAGAGATGGGGGAAAGACACAGTTAAAGAGAGAATAAATGAATTGGAAGATAGAGCAGCAGAAATCTCCAAAAAAGCACGTGGAAATGGAGAAGAGAACCAATGACCTAACAATCAAGAAATTTGAAAAACAGAATAAAAAATCTCCAAAAAATTAGGATAGTTTAAAATTTTTATTTTAAATTAATTATGGATTCATAGAAATTTACAAAAGCAAGTACCTTACAGTCAAATAATATCACTTTTAAGTGCATAGTGTAGGGAGATTATTACAGAGAGTAAAATGATAGTTATAATAGTGTATATTTCAAGATTGTTTGAATGGAGGGAAGAAATACCTAAAAGCTCAGAAAGAAATGCATAAATAAATAAATGTAGACTATTCATATGAAGAAAAACTATATATTTTTTAAAGTAGGGAACCTGACTATGTCTCATTTAAATAATTACTCATTCCTAATGGGAGTGGGAGAAACAGAACAGTACATCTTTTATAAAATCATAGCAAAATGTGCCACTTAGTGTTTATGGAAACATATGTGTTTCATTTTGTATTTCTATAAAAATATGAATAGGAAAGAGTTACAGAAAGTTAATGATAATGATTATCTCTGTGAAGAGAGAAACAAATATTCACTAGTTAGTTCAGGAATATATTACTAAATGAATATGTAGGTATTACATATTTTGCTTAAAATATTATTATGTAAAAGTAAACTTTTTTCTTTTTTTTCTTTTTTCTACTGAGGATTGAATCTAGAACCTTCACACTGAGCTACATTCCAACCTTTTTAATTTTTTTAATTTTGAGACAGATTCTCACTAAGTCATTAAGTTACCCAGACTTTGCTAGAACTTTCGATCCTCTTATCTCATACTCTGGAGTGCTGAACTGCTAGCGTGTGCCACCATATACTTGGGTTATTTCTTAAAAATATTAATAGCAAATTAGACAAATGTCACTGATATTACACAATATGAAGATGAGCATTTGTTTTGTTATTTTTCTACTTTTCACATTACTTATGTTTCTCAAAACAGAAACTATGGAGAGGGAACTTCCAGATTAGAGGAAAGAGGATAGAAAAGGTAATGTCCAGAGCTGCTGGCTGTGAACTAGTTAAAGTGTTGTCCCAATCTACTTACTGAGGTTCATTTTTGCTATCTGCTCTCTGAATTAAGGATGTTAGTTAATTTTAAGGACTAGGTGCACAGTTAACTCCTAAAATGACCAGGAGATGCAAAATTCTCTGCATTCAATATGCTGCAGCCTTTGAAGGACCACTAAGGAATTATTGTACAATTTGTTTACCTTATTTTGTTGAATAAAAAAAGCCACAAGTTTTGTCTTAAGATCTGTAGAGTTGGGTTGATTTGAATATCCAATCAATGTTGATATGACATATTATTTCTTTTGCACAAATAATCCTGGCCAACATTTTGTTTATGGAACACAAATGAACATACTTTATTCTCTTTGAAACTAGAAAAACAAGGACTGTAGTGTGTTGTGCTTTTAAAATAATATTTATCAGTAGTTTATGCCTTTCTTTTCTATTTATAAAGTTTTTATATGTATGTCTTCTATAATCCTCACAACATTACCATGAATAGGCATTAACGTCATGTTTGTTTCTTGCACAAGGAAATCAGAACTCAAAGAGATGAGTGTTATGTCTTCATTCCCGCATTGGTATTTGGACCATCCTCAGAGTCAGTGAAGGGCCGGCCTATATTTTACCTCATGTGAGCTGTGCAAACAGATCAGACAAGTGTAACAAAGAATGCCCTCTGAAAACAAGCGAATTACTATATGCTTCAAGCTCTTTTTATAAAGTCTTTTAGAAGTTTTGGCTTTGTGGATCACTGTGTTCTACAAAATGCAGTTAGTGAATTGAATCTGAAGACTCTGTTAACTTTGACATTGTCCATGTTTTTAAAATTAGTCCCAGTTTCAGAAGATTTCATATATATATATATATATATATATATATATATATATTAGGGTTTAATATATATGTATATATATGAAATCCTGCAAAATTAATGAACATCAGATACTACATGGGTGAGCCTGAAATACATTTTATTAAGAAAAGTACAAATAGGATAGAATATAACTTCCATCTGCAGAGCTTCTTTCATTCTAACCATTGCCCCCAGAATCTTTACAGATCAATATAATAGGAGACAGCAGTAGAAAGCATATGGCCCAGTGTAAATTAATGAAAAAATGAGTTATAAAGATATTATATGATGAATAAATTGAAGTATTCAGCCATAAATCCAGTAAGAAAGGGAGAAATTAAGAAATAGTGAATAGGAGGAAAGAAAAGGCTCAGAATGAGCTCCGAGATGAAATGAAGGATGCACGTGACAACTGTGTGTCTCTAAGGGGCAGCAGAAGAGAAGAGGGGCTCTGGGAGCCTTGAGGTCCTCTAGTAAAAGCCTCCAGGAGCCAGAGTGAAATACTGGCAAGAACAGGGCCTACCCAGGAAAATAAATATTGGGTCACTGCCTAGGATCTAAAAGAAATAAGGTTAAACCTAATGAAAATCAGACATCAGATCTAAGGAAAAATGTATAATATTCTGTTCTTTCTTTTTTCCAGTTTGATTGGTTTTGATAGGAACATGTGTTTATGGGCGGGCTCCGATCTATGCATGCAGATGTTTGTTTTCTTTGAAAACCCTGAGATGGAGAAGAACAGAAATGAGAGAACACTGTACTGGGAAATTGGTGTAATCCAGTGCAAATTTTGTGGGATGTTAAATGTTGGCATCTAAATGATATTTTAAAATTATTTGTATATTCTTTATATGTTTTGTTCTCTGAGACCCAGAGAAGAGTTAGAGCCAAGAACATATTCAGAAGATTTGCTAAGTCCTTTATTTTAAAAATATTGGAAGACTCAGTTACCTGTACCAAAGGTGGATTTGTGCAGATCAGCAGATCTAGTTTCTAGTAGTGGTTGCCTCCCCACAGAGGCAGAGATTAAAGCATTAACAGAAGCAGGTTATATAGTGCTCATAAGTTTTCCATAATCTGTGGGGCAAGTGTTCATGAATCAAGAATGAAAACATTACTAAGTTCTAAATGTTTATGTAGAAGAACATTAAAATTAAGTCAATATAACTCATCTGCATGTATCCATACATAAATAAAGTGAAGATTGCAGGGAGGCAGCAAGAATCCTCACTACAGAAAGACTGTCTTGCTAGAAGAGACAAAGGAGGATGAAACCTGGAGTGAAAATGCAGACCTCTGTTGGACATCATAGTTTCCAATGGTATTTTTCCATTTGCTTATTCATTCAGCCACTAAGCACTTTTTGAACACATGCTATGTATCAGGCACTGTGCATACCAAGTGAGCACACAAAGATGAATATGGCATTAACATACGGCTACTATCACACTATCTTTGGGTCTTTGGGCTACTTGAAGTCTAGAGGAGTTATTTTCAGGAAAAACACAATGAAAAGAGGAAAAGAAATTGTGTGTGTGTGTGTGTGATTGAAAGTAAAAAGGAGGCAAACTCAAATTGAAAGATGAAAAATTAGGTGTGTTTGAAAGCATTAGAATGCATGAAGAGACATCAAACAAGAAGGAAAGCACAGTTAAGGATACTAAGGGTAGGCCTGCTTTTGCTTTTAAAATTTGAAAAAGGTAGGAATTTCACAAAGTTAAGTCAGCTTGCACAAGAGGTTGCATACCCTCTCTGCTTCACAGCCTGAATGGAAAAAGGTGACAGGGAATGCGAGCGGTACATTTGGTGTGAGTTTCCAGCACTATAAAGAATGTGTATCTAAGTTGGGGCAGAAATTCACTCCAACTGAAAAGTCCACCCAGACCTTGTTTGATGGGTCAGGAAACAATGGGTGATGAGGAAAAGAGCAGCAGCGTATTCCTGATGGCCACTGAAGTTCTCAAGAGAGTCACCTTCCATCAGATACAAAGCATGCATTTCTGCTGGGTCTAGTAGAACAGGGCCAGGTCACAGGCTTCTCCTGCTGCTGGCAGGAGAAGATAAGTGAGGACTGAAAGGATGATGGAAAGAGAAACAGAGAAGAGTTGGACTTACGTATCTTATAATTTCTGGAATCTCTGTTTTTTTCCAGAACATTTTTCAAAGTAGCTGTTAGTTAAATGAGAACTTGTTTACAGTATCATTTATCAATGCCCCTTTGTTTCTCTATATTCAGTACTTTACTTACCTGCTTAGCCAAGATTACTGTAGAAAACAGTATAATTTAGATTAGAAGAAAATCTACATGTATAAACACGATCACAGGAATAGCTGTTAAATTGAAGAAAACAAGGAAAAAGGAAGTTAGGGAAAAAGAATATATGAATAATATTAAATTCGTATTTAATTAAGATAATGTATGCTAAAATTTATGCATAGAAGGAAACATGAATTATATAATTTTGGACACTTTTAGATAGTAGAAAGACTACAAGTTAAACTGTAAATATATAGTGTCATGCTACCTTAAACTGTGAATATATTTTTCTTCTCTCCAGAAAAAAGTCTGCCCGGATAAGTTGACATTAAACATTAACCAAAAAAAAAAAAAAAAAAAAGAAGACTTCAGAGCTCACTGCTTTTACTGTCTGCTCTTAAGCTTTCCAGCAGTGGCTTTTTCAGTATTAAGTACTTGGGACCTTAACAAGAAGAGAAGAAAGCAAGAGAGGGAGAAAGAAAGAGGGAAAGAGAGAGAGAGAGAGACAGAGAGACAGAGAGACAGAGAGATTTGTGTTTACTTTTCCAGGTATAAGGAAACTATTTTTTCTTTGATCCTTCACCAAACTCTTTTTCCACCTGTAGAGGACGCTCTGGGTGCTCTGGTCATCCTGCCGGCACATTTTCTAGTGCCATCTTCCTCCATTCAACAAGATCTTGAAAATGCCAAACTCCATTGACCTATGGGAAAGCATTTTGAAAAGAATGTTTCTCTTGGGGTCTAAGTACAGATCACTGCATTATAAAACCAAACATTTGACTACAAAACTGATTTACAGAAAACAAACTAAGGATTACAAAGGCTGATGATTTTCAATCACATCACCCTTTAGTCATGCCATGCTTGGCCAGACACCATTAACCCATTACTGTGAGCTATGGCTGTGTGCATACCCAAATGGTAATGCACGTTCAAGGAATAATTATCCTTATGCCTGTTAGATTCATACTGGATATCAGACACTGAAAATGTCTAAGGGTCGTCTATGCTGTACTAGAGGCCACAATCAAATTAAAATAGGCTGAGGGAGTGCGGTGAGGGAGAAGGAAAGCACAACCGTCCAACATGGTTTGCTCTGAAGATCAGCACTATTTCCAATGACTAGAGGCCTATTTAATTATTCCACTCAAGTTCATTCTTAGAGGGGTCTTGTCAATAAAGTCAAACCAGGCTCTTGCTGTGTAACAGGGTTTTTGAGGTTTTTTTTTTTTTTTTTTGAGACCTTTATTAAAAGCAGACAGTTTCTCTAACCTTTTAGCAGAACCTATTATCTGATGACGTGAATTAAAGTCTCTCAAATGACTAATAATCATATCAGGGCTGCCATGTCAGCTTGTAGATTTGAATAAGAGGGTCTGAAAACATTTGCATGCCTCGATGTGCCAGTGCTAAGAAGCTAACGCGATAGTGCTGTCATAAAGCGCTGGAAAGACATGACTTAATGTAATCTGTCATGTCATATGCTAATCTTCAACCATTACTTGAGTGCTGTAAGTAAGTAGAAAGCATTTGGGAGAAATCCTTTCCAATTTCTCTGAGTACCACTTCTGCTGCTGGTCAGCTCAAATGGGTTTTGTGCGTTTAATGCAGAGCTCAAGTCAAGTTGGTTTAGGTCACACTTAATTAACCAGCACACTGATGGGCTGGGTCGCTACAGCTCTATGGAAAATGGTTATTTCAGAGGCGGCCTAACAAGTAAATATTTCATACACTGAAGGAAAAGAGAAAAGGACACTTTCTCAGTCCTTGATAAACAATGTGTCCTTTTCAGAGAAAACACTGTGAATCTCAACAAGACATCATTTTGGTTTCGGCTGCCTCCTTCTATGTTTGAGTTGAGTTTACAGAAAGGAGATAATAAATAGTTACAGACATTCCTCTCACCCTGATAGCAAGAACTTCTCTGTTCGGCAGATATGGGCTTAACCTCTCACGTAACGGAGGCTGCTTTGACGTTAAGAAGAAGCGGAGAACCACTGATCAAAGGGAGACATCCACTTGGCACACTTTCTAACAAGACGACGTCTCCTAAGACACAGGCATTAAGGAAGGCAATGGGGTCCCGGAGCAGAGTATGGTTTTTAAAATGGACAGTGAGTGAGACTACAGACACTGAGAAGCTTTTGTCCGATGTTTTTAGGAACGTGTGCAAGGGATTGTGATTTGAAATATAAAGTTTATTTTTATCGGCCACACTGAGTCAAGTCAAAAAGATGTTTAAGGACTTGAAGAACTGCCTTCTGGAATAGCATTTTTGAGGATGCTGAGCAGATGGCATGAGATTAGCCTCAACGATCCTGCCTGAATTTCCCAGCATTCCTTGGAGGCCCAGTATCAGTAACTCAAGGGAACTTTCACGCGTGTGGGAACTGGCTTTTTATAGGGTCTAATTAGAAAGCGCAGGCAATTCCTACCTACAGCATTAAAAAAAAGCTTCTGTGGATTTTTTTTACTTGAAAAATGTGTGTCAAATTCCAAAAGAAAAATTAATAAGAATTAAAATCGATAGCGATATGGTCATGTTTTCCTTCTAATCAAGGATCCTGCTGAGGTTTTTATCTTTACAAATGTCATTTGCTTCTGGATTATTTACACTTCTTGTAGAATATCATCACCATTTTGCATGAATTGATAGTTACCTCATATAGGTCCATGCTCCTTTATATCTACATACAAAATTCCAACTGATATTCTAAAAAGCTGAAAGGTGAGGGTGATCCTTGGTGCTAGTAAAACGAGGTTCTTTACCTGGTCTTTAACTCCAGACACAACCTAATCATTAGAGGACCTTTCGTCTGAACTTCTCAGTTCTAACACAGCTGTGAAAAGTGGTTACATGACATTGTTTGGATGGTTAGAAGCTGGCACACATTTCCAAGGCCAATCAACATTTGGACCATCCTTTTCACAAAACACTTTCAACTTAGTCCAGGCATCTTGCGCTTGTACATTGTTAGCTGTGGGAAAGTTCCATATTGTTAAGAGAACAAAGTAACACATTCCTAGGCTTTGAGGTCAATGGCTTCACCTTCCAAATCAAGACAATAAACTGTCTTCCAAATCTTCCAGAAATTTACTAGCTTCAGATTAACATCACAGAAGTCTGTATAAATAGGTCTCAGGAAATGATTCTTTCTAATTATATTAGGGCAAACAAGACCCTCTTTTCATATCTGCCTGTTACCAAAGCTTCGTATCTGCCTGACATTGAGTTTATTTCACCTAGCTGCTGCAACTTCCTAATGGTCTCTCAAACTTCTGCTTCTAACAACTTAAATTATTCTCGGCGACAAACACATTTTATATTTACCATCCCAAAGCTTGAACTCTCTGGGACTCATGATTATCTTTACCTTCCCTCTTAAAAAAACCATCCATGATTTCTTATGCCTGAACTTTTACCTAAGTAAGCTCACTCTTTGAGTATTTCCTTTTTCATAATTAGTATCTTTACTCATTTACCTGGGAAATTTCTCTGACTAATCTAGCCAATTCTTATTATTATCACTGATCTTTGATCATTTCATCTACTCTGCTTGCATGTGCTAGGTCTTGTGCTAACCAGCAACAATAGTGATCAAATAAGAAAATGGTTCTCACTTGCACACACTTTTACGTTAAGTCTTACAAAAGCAGTATAAATTATGTTGGGTGTGTACTCTTGCATTTGACCTTTTATTTCATATGAGGCTTGAAGGCTCTATTCAGAGAAGACTTCTTGACCAGGCCTTTTCTGCTTATCACCTTCTGAAGCAGCCCACCCAGTTCTGTTAAGGAACTGCTCAGTTCAGTTCTGCAACGACTTAACAGACCTTAAAGGGTCTGTTGTGTAAATAGCACTATGTAAAACAGTATGGAGGGTAAAAATTAATCCTGATGCATATCCCTGAATCAAGTGGCTTGTAATCTTTAGTAAAGGCAATTCTTTACACATTTGGCAATGGAATGACTCAAAGACAGCATAAAACACCCAACTGAACATGACCAATTTGTATCTGTGTGGTTGATAGAGATGGAATATACATATAAGAACTTACAGGCGGTGGGAGAAATAAGGATTGGTTAGAATTTTCCAAAAACCTCAGAGATTACTAGTAAACACCAACATAAAATAGTAGTGAATTGAGTTCTACCATAGGATATTAGGAAACCATCAATGTGTAGTGTGGGTTCTGGTATAGTAGAAAGGAAACAACAGAAACAAGTAATAAGATGGGATTGTAATGTGAGGGAGCAGAGAAGGTAAAGGAAAATCATGAGACCCCGAATCTGTCTTCCATGACATCACTCTGAAGTACTGCGTTGACTAGTGTTTCTCCCAAATCAAACTTCTGTCATCAAAAATAAACCAATTTGTGCGGTAAGTGGCTGAAGGTATTAGGGCACTTTATATTGCCTCATCAAGTCAGGTTTTTAAATCAGGTCAGCACCATTCCCCTACTTAAGTAGTGTTAAAAGTAGTTCTAGAAATTACTTTCTCATTGTCTCCCTTATTAAGAAGCCTGATTTATAGCGAGGCATGGTATAGGCTCTTAACTAATAATTGCTATTCATTCTTAGCTGAGCAATTTGGGTTTCCCAGAAAGCTCATAGTAAAGGCAGCTCATTCATTTCTGAATCAAGTTTTTGCTTTCTAGAGGCCATTGAGCCTCTTCAGCTCCTCTTCAGCTTCCTGCTGGGTTTCTGCCCAAGAATTTAATTGTTAGTGGGTCCCAGCTGAGCCATAAACATCTTTTCTTTAACTCCTTCCTTCCTGGCTGCCAAATGGTATCCTGCGCTTGAGAAGTCAAGTCCCCAGTGTGGGCTTTTGGTAGTGGTAAGGAGCTGATGGCCAGGTAAGAAGATTCGATAAAGCACACACAAATTTCACCAGTTCCAAAGCCACGTCATATATGCATCTCCACTCCAATCTCTTGGTTAAGGGTTGAGATGAATATGTGAATCTTTACACTGAATCCTAGATAGCAACACCAAAGAGCTTTTGTTTTTGCTTTCTACTGTATTCTCGACTGACACTTATTATTTATTTATTTAAGCCAAAACCAGTATTGGCTAAATGTTTGCAATGGAGAGAGAGTGATACAAAGTGAGGCTGGAGAGATGAGAGGGACTAGGTCATGCAGGGCCTTACAGACAAAGCCAAAGCCAAAAGTTTTAGTCCATCTCAAATGCAGTGAGAAACTATGGAAGACTTTTCAAGTAGGAAAGTGACATAGATTTACTTTTTAAAACTGGCACTATGAAAATAAATTAAAGCAGATACAGTATATCAATTAGGAGGACATTTTAATTGGCGAGTGATATTTTGTTGTAATTCCTATTTTACAGATGAAGAAAATACAAAATCCAGAGAGTCTGTGCCAAAGCCGGAATTTCAATCTACTTCCGTCAGACCCTCTAGGTCACATTACTTCCACTGCATCAGTCTTTTGCTTCCGAGAATATCTGTCTCTCCATTTACAAAATTTCACATGAGGCTGGAGAGTAGGAGACATTCTCAATGGGGCACACCTGGTAATTAACACACTATGGATCTTAATTCATATCCTTAAGGCCAAATCTAGTGCTCTGTCCACATTGTGCTTCCTTTTATTGTTAACCAACAATATACAGTATTTCAAAATGATCCCGCCTTACAATGAAAATCAGAACAGTTAAGTCTTAAATGACATTAGGGTCAAAAAAACAATGTGTGAAAATACCTGCCCAGTATACCTCATAAGATTGTTATGAGGCTGAGATAATTTGCACTAAAACACTTCATAAATTGTCAAGTACTATGGAAAAGCAATGCATTACTGATATTTGTTATATAGGAAACCAGAGTGCTGTGGCAACTTGTCTAGTAGGGAATGAGTCTTCAAACTTGAATTTTCATATTAGCTATCCCAAATTGTGAATGCCAGTGTGTTTAAAAGATTTTTGCAAATCAAGAACAGGGCCAAGGAGAAACAACTGATATCCCTGTTTCCACCACAGTCTATTACATGGTTATGTCTGGAGTTCAGTCAGATAATCCACAGTGTAATTACTGGTTCTAGAGAAAACCCTGTGTCCCAGAGTGCTGCCCAACATGTCATTATTGGAATTTCTATTTTATGAGGCAAGGGCATTTTTAAAAACACACCTGAAGCTGAGAATTTATCTTTGCAATTTAAATTCTCAAGGAGAATGAAACATGGGTACACAGACCCAAATCAATAGTCATCTTTCTTCCATTAAAGAACTTTTAGAGTCTTTTATAGGATCCCATTTCTTATTATTAGCCCATTCCTAAAGTTACCTTTGGTCTGACTGGGTGTTTGTCAAACTGTAGATCATGACCCATTGGTAGGCTATGAAATCAATTCAACGGAGTAAGCCCTATTTTTAAAAATGAACTAGGAGGAAGAGAAAGTGTCTGAATGTGTTGTATATAGTCAGGTGTTGCTTTAGGAAGCTTTCGCCTCAACCATAAACATATGTACCTATGTCCTGGATCACAATGGAAGACATTTTTCTCACTGTAGTTTACTATCAAAAAAGAGTTTGCAACACTCTGGTCTATTGAATTTAGGAAAAGAGCTGGTGTCTTTACACTTTTGTAAACTGAATTTATTCAAGCCTTAGCCCAGTTTCAGGTGGGGGGGGCTGCTACCCAGACTTGATGTGGGTTATATCTGCCTCAATTTAAGTATTCCCTAAAAGGTTTCTAAAAATACATGGAGGTATGGATGGGGAACCAGAGCTACCCAGCAGCTGCTCATTGAAAGAATGCTGAGCTATTGCTACTTTAGGGGGATGAGGGATCTTTAGAGCAGTAGTTAAGAAAAGGACTTTTTTGATAACATATATGAGACAGACATACTGTGTGCTGGGCTCTTGGTTTACACCTGTATAGTATGCATGACGCAGCAAGCCTTGTTCTCAGTGCTTTACATATATTAACTCATGTATCTTATAAGGCAGGCACCACTGAGAGTCCCATTTTGAAGGGGAAGAAATAAAGACATTAAGTAGATGAGGAACAACAAAGAGATAGCCCTGCAACAATAGGTACTGCTGTTTTTGTGCTTCTTTTAGTTCCCATCACAATGCTCACTGATAAGGGTGTTTTACCATCAATGATAGCTCAGTACCCATCACTAGGTCAAGGTTGTGTCTATGTAGATTGATGCATTCATGGGTGCAAGTAGTAGAAACAACAGCCCGTAGGAATCCTACCAACTCAGTCCTAAAATAAAACCAATTTGTAGTAGAATGCCAAAAAGCAGTGGTTCCCTAATTCTGGTATCCTATATCCCTATATATATAGTTAAAATAATAATGATAAAAAGATGAGTAGTAATCTCCAATTGTCCTCTCTTCTCTTCTTTTCACTCCTTGCCTCTCTTTTCTTTCCTCCCCTCTCCTCTCCTCTGTCCTCTTTTCTCCTTTCTCCTCCCTTCTCTTTTCTTTCTCTCTTCTTTCATGCCTCAACATACCTGACATCATTTACAAATTAATTGTAAGGGAAAATGAAAAGTGTCATGTGAAAGAGAACTGAAACTTCTTTAGATGGAAGTGATTAATTCCTATTGGAAAATAAAAATGATAGAGTGTGCAGAACTCTAAAGGCCATTGTATTAGTCAGCTTTTTTGTTACTGTAACCAAATATCTGACATACAAACTTAAAGGAGGAGAGGTGTATTATGATTCATGGTTTCAGAGGATTCAGTCCATGGTTGGCTGGCCCCAAGGTGAAAATGGTATGATGGAAGGGCTTTGTGGAGGAAAACTGTTCAACTTATGGCAGCCAAGCAGCAGAGAGTACAGAAAGAGCTAGAGAGAGATATATTCTCTTCAAAGACACCTCCTTGAATTGGGTCCTACCTCCTAACACCACACTCAGCTATGAACCCATCAGTAGATTAATCCACTGGTGAGCATATTGTTTCCAAGATCCGATTCCCTTCTGAAAGCCCCACCTCTGAACACATGAAACTTTGGCATCATTTTAGATCTAACCCATAACAACAATAAAATTTACTAAAAATTGGCCACTGTTTCCACATGCTTTTTAGTGTCTGTCATGGGATTTTTCAAAGACTGCAGATTAGACCTTGGTCCAGATGTGAGGAGGGTAGGGAGTGAGGTGGGAGTTGAGTCACTGTGATTACCCAGTCACTAGTGCAAAATCTGATCTCTAGCTGGGGTTCCAGGTGGATTTCCAGGTAATTGTGGGTGGCAGCCATTTTTCCCTTTTCTTGACTCTGTATTTGTTCCACTTGTGCATTTTTTTACTCTATTTGAACTTTTTGATAAATTTCTTTATCAAATGGTAAAGGATCAATATGAGGAAAGCTCCTTGTTATTTGCTTTACAGCCTGTACAACACAGAGTGTCACCTTCTGCATATAATGAACTCAGCATAAATGGGTATTGAGTGACTGAGTGCCAGACCTCACCAAATTCTAGGCAGGAAGGATTTGTGTATCCATGCATCTATCACTTCCACTGTTTTTTTTTTTTTTTTTTTTTTTAAGTTTTCTTTTAGTAATTTTTATCTTTTGGTGTTTTTTAGGAGACCACATCCCTACATCCCAATTCTTGTCCCAACTTGGCAATAGCAATTTAAACCAGGAGCCACTGTGAGCTTTTTAAACATACAGTGAGGTTGGTTATACCAAACACATGCAACCTCCTCTAGCATGGAGTCCTCTGTATGCTGAGATCCTCTGTAGTTTCAGGTAATGGATCTCTCAGGCGCAGCTTGGTTCTTTGGAAGTGCATGCACAGCTTTTCTGGCACTGAGGTCACCCTCTCAGAACTGTGAGTATCAGGCCTACCAGGTCCACAAGCTCCCACCCCCACAGGCATGGGCAGAAACAAAGGGAGCTTCCTGGGCTGTGTAGGCTTCTATATGGAAGAGCACAGACCTGAAGGTCCTAAGGGTGTGGTGTTTCCACCCAGGACTCCCATTTACATTTAAGATAGTGCTGGCTCTGAAGGCAAGCAGCAGTACAGACTGTGCAAACTACTTCGTTACTTAGAAGTAACAAGGTACATTAGGAGAGAGTGCAGAGAAATGTCATCAGTTCCCCACTTAGTGCTTCTTCATACATAATGTTCTAGCATGAAATGTCAGTTTTAGCTTCCACAGGTTATCTGTGTGTGGGTAATTGATGAAGTTATCTGGTTTATAAAAGAGAAGTGGGTTCTGGAGGTAACTCTGGTCTAAAATCATCAGATGAAATGACATTAACAGAGAGGAATGATGGAGAGGAGGAGGGGAGGGTAAGGAGAGAGGAGCGCTCAAAACTCTGCATGTGCAATTAGGTAGGATACTAAAAAGGCTTTTCCATGTGTACCACATGGCTTGTAAGGATCTTTAAGTATGCCCCCCACACACTCCTTGTCACACAGCACAGGCAGCTTCCAGTTCTGCCAGTTCCTTTAATTTGGATTTTGTTAATTGAGGGCAACCTGAGACCCAAGTTTAAGATGCCAGACCTGTGCTTTCCTTGCCAAGTGCTAGGGTGAACAAAGCTCCTTCTGACTTCATGAACTTTAAAGTCGTCCTTCTTCCCAGTCATGTCCCCTATGTTATTATTGTGTGCATCCCTCCTCCACCTGTTAATCTTTTGCATAGTTCTTAATACAAGGTTTGTACAAGGTTTGCTTGTTCTTTCATTCATTCAACAATTGTTTTACTGAATATCTATTTTATAAGCATCATGGTGTTGAGTAATGATGATGCAAAGGTGAACAAAATACATTCCCTGCTCTCAGGATGCCCCTGGGAAGACAGACACATAAGCAAATCATTTACTCATTATCTTAGTACATTTGATGCTAAGTTGCTATGGGAACACCCAGCGAGGCACTTAGGGTAGTCTGAGAAGGAGATGGTCAGAGCAGGACTTCAGAGGAAGTGCTGCTTGGACAGTGGAAGATCTTGAGGAGCTGACTTGAGAATCTGTGGCACGAAGAGAAAGATGAAAGGAAAAGGAGTTCCCGGAAGTGTCTGCAGAGGTTTAGAATGTAGGGAAAGTAGAGCCAGTCTGGGGAATTGCAAGTAGTTAAATATGTCGGTAGCATCAAGTGTAAGACTGAAGGACTAGATATACAGCAGTAATGAAGGGCATTTGAAGCCCTTTTGAGGAGCTTGGACTTTATGCTGAGGGCCGTGGGGAGATGCTGAAGGGTTTTAAGTGGGGACTGATGGATCTGATTTGCATTTTATAAAGGTCTCTCCAACTGCAGCACATTGAGCAGATTGGAACTGGACAAGAGACTGGCTGGATGGCCATTGCAGTAATCCTGAGAAGAATGTGAAGATGGCAGGAAATGTTAGATATAACAGGATGTGGCGCTGATTGACTGTGGGATGTGAGGGAGAAGTAGCAGCCAAGGATGACCCTTGGGTACTGATGATGGCATCGTGCCAGCTGCCAAGCATGCTAAGCAGCGAGGTGGGCAATTATCCGGTAAAAATTTATCTTTCCTTTTCCTCTCATTATTTTATTATTTTTGTATTTTATTTGTTCTTCTCTGAGAAAATAACATTAACTTAGCGCTCAGCAGTGCTGTTCTTCGTAACTTTGGAAACTAATAGTAGCTCCTAAGAATGAGGCAGAGTCGTGAAAAACTTTGAAAAGACTACAATTAATTTTTTCAGGGTGAAAAAAACCTATGCCATATGCAGAAAGTTTCCAATTAGGTTAATGTACCTTAAACTGTATTAGTAATTAAGTGCTTTGGGTATTAAAATACCTAATCTAGCTTCAGGCTATTTTTGATAAATCCTTTGACATTTTCCCAACTGAGTGGGAGAGACAGAGCAGAGGAAGCCTCGCCTGGGATTATGGAGCTCTTGGCTCTGTTCCCCAGTTTTTAGCAGCTTATCATATGACCTTGGCAAAGTTGCTTTCAGTCTCCAACCTTCAGCTGTCCCATCTGTGAAATGGCAAAAATAAGAATATGGCACTATGATTGACCATGTAAATAAGTCCCTCTTACACAAGGCTTGGAACTCAGTAGTTTGGTTTTTGAGTTATGTTATTATTATTTTTTTTTTAGGGATTTTTTTTTAGAGTTTTAGTTTAGGCTTGGTTTTTATATTATTTATTCTATTTAGGGAACGATTAACCTGCCAAAAAGAGACTATCTGAAATTTCTGATGAATATATAAATGTATGCAGAGCATGTATGTGTGTGTGTGAAACCAGAACATCCATATAAGTTGCACAAAGCTACTGCAACTCATCTAAGTTGTAAAGGACCAAGGATCTTTCTGTATTTCCACTTTGGTATCCTTGCCATGTGCTTTTTTCCTAGGTAACACCTATATCTCCAAGCATCATCTCTACATTAGACAGGAAGAAAGTAAGTTGGTGCCAGCTGTGTTTTTCAGAAAGAAAACCACTTTTCTGAAAGCAGTAGCATGAATGCATTGGGAACAGAACTGCAGCCCAGTGGCAGGTCCAAAGGAAGCTGGGAACAAGAGTGGGAAAGCTCAGAGCTTTTCCTAAATCCATAGTAAATGGGGGCAAGTAAGAAAGAGGCTGAGGTTCAGTACTGTGCAAGCAAATCAGAACTAGGCATCACACCTGTTAGCTGAGCACCATCTAGAAAAGGAAGCGTGAATCATTTTTCAGGAAGTACTGCACTGAAGGTTAAGTGGGAGCTGAGACTTTGGAAGGACTGCTTCCACTTGCAATTTCGCTTCAAGTTTGGTGGAAGAATTTGAATAATAGCTTTGGTTCAAATTTGTGGAAATCTGACCCCTAAGATGAATTAAAGGAATACCTGATTTCTTTATCTAGCAGGTCAATTCTGAATAAAAAGAAAAGGACAGAGAGAAAGGTGTATCTGAATAAGTGGAAAAGTAGGCAATTCCTACAGAATCCTCATTTTTCTCAGACTCTTTGGACTTGTTGTAGAGTGTGATGGTGAGAGACTAAATCCAGGAAACTGAAATCAAGTGACGTAGTTGTGTGATGCCCTTGAAGTACTGAGCCAGCATTTTGGGACACAGAAGAAAGAATCAAGCAGTTGAACAAGTGTTTCCCACTTCCCATGTTGAGTGGTCCCTCCCATCTACCAGGGTCCTTCAAGAATCTCTGGAAAGATCTTGCTTCCACTTTAAGACAAGGCAGCAGGGAGCGGGCTCAGGGTACTTTCTCCATCAAATTGGAATAAAGTCTCAATTTTCCTTCTCAAACTATCATTTAACAAGGTTTAAGCTTATGTGCCTCAGGCAGCCTATTAGGACATTAGGGAAAACTGCCCACCATCTTTTACAAACTTGAAAACAAAACATGTTTGTATTCCTAGAGATGAGGAATAGCTCCCAAGTCGGGCCACACACAGCCCTCTCCTCCTTAGCTCTGGTCCCACAAGCTGGTAAACTTACACTGGGCCATGGCAGGGAAGGCACACAAGCTACCTTTCCTTTGCATCTACACCATTATGTAAGCCTCTGTATTCACTGAGACTCAAAAAGGAAATTCTGCTTTTAAAAGGCAGCTTTCTTAGTAAGACTGTCACTTCCTCTTTTCTCCAGTGAACTGTTTTCCTAGAGAAAAGACTGCATGCATTTTCAGATGTCCTAGGCTGGCCCAGGATCCCAGGCCGACTGCGCAGGGCAGGGGTGGAGCAGGTAACTCTCACACCAGCACAGCAGGGGCATCCAACCAGAGCTCAATGAGGAGAAGCAGACTCCTTACTCATGTAAGTGAAGTTAATTTCCAGAACACAGGAGAATTACCAGGGAGGCTCCAACTACAGCGTGCAGCCTTGTCTGTGTATTTTTGCATGCATTTCTGTCACTACCAATCTGTCTGTTTGCAATGCAATATTCCAGATCCTTTACCAGACTGAGTGCATCCAGGAGAAGAGAAGCAAGTTCACACACAATTAGGACACACGTGTGAGCAATGTAGTAAGAGCAATTAAGGTTAATAAGCAATGAATCTATTTTCCCAGCGCACTACTAGCACTTGTTCCAGTGACTCAAAACCATGTAGCTTATACTCTGAAAATCCATCTTAAACACCATGATATCCTTTATGAAGTTTACATATCAATTTTCATCAGTTCCTGGCAACATGTTAGAGGCCCCTAGCATCATATTCGCCAAAGTCTGTTTATAGGAAAAGATGCTGGCTCCATCATCCTTCCTTTCCTATCAGAGATGACACACAAATACCCCCAGAAGCAAGGGCTGAATAAGAATTCAAAAGTGACTTTCACTATGAATTGAAAAGAGCCTTGGATACTCATCACTCACTCCTCTTTTGATTTCTCCTATCAGGGTTGAAGACACCGGTGAATGGGGGTGCAGTTCAGAGACGTTGGCAAAGCAAGGATTTCTAATGGAATGAGTTGGTTCACTGAGGCATCCCAGTTAGGTTATAACAACATGCCTTGATCTCCTCGGAGAACATCAAGGTCCTAGGGGCTGTAGCAATTCTGAAAACCTTCTTGGGCTTGAGAAGCCACCTCTCTGCTTTTATAGTTCAGAGTAAATTGGCACCCTGCTTTAGAATGAGTTTATGAAGAATTCTCTCTAAAATTTTTGAAATTTCCCTCAAACTCTTAGGCCATGATAATATTGTCTTGGGGTTCCTGATTCCTCATCCAACCCCATGTCCTGTAATACAGTTGCAACTTACATTAAACCAACACTTTTCAACCAGACTTGCCCATTTAAAATTGGGAAAACTGAGTGAAATAAAAATTTTCACTCTAGCCATTGGTCAGAGTTATAAAAGGAACACATGTTAATATTTTACTCATTTTATTGTAACATCTCATCCTTTTTGAATGAGAACCATCAATCAGAAAAACACAATTTACTGTTTTTTGGTGGCTTTCTGAACTGAGCTTGATGGCACAGATATTTTATTCCTGTGGCCCACTGTGTCTTTGGGCCCAACAAGAACCTACATATTTCTGATTTCTCTGCTGCCACCATTCTCAGCTGGGTGATTTTTCCAGCATTCGTGAGTTAGGGCAATAAGCATTAGCCTTGGGGTGAAGAGCTGTTAGGAAAAAATTTCTTTCGGGAAAGAATGTGAAAATCCTACCTATTAAAAAGGGGCAGTTCAGAGGCTGTTTTTCCTGGTAGATGTAGCTCCCCCTGCTGTCCAGTTAGGGGCAAGAGCGGCCAAAGGAATTGAAAGAGACAAAGCAGAACCTACTTGAGTCAAGGCAGCCCCAGGAGCCAGCAGCAATTGACCGTCTGAAGAGTGCTTAGTCTGAGAGAAGGCGATGGGTGTTCAGTGAGGCAGTGTTAGGGCTTTGAGCATGGGAGTAAGACAAGTTAAGGGGCTGAATTTTTAAAGAGTACCACCAAACTGTTAGTGAAATCAAACATAGAAACAAAAGAAAGCCTTGGATTCACACACGAATCTGATTAATCAGAAAGTTTTCCACCCTTCCACTGTGGACCTTCTCCTAGAAGATACTGCTTTTTTTTTGTCTTCCAATATCAGCTCCACCAGCTGTTAACTGAGAAGAAGTTATGTAATCTCAGTCTCATTTTTCTGGTTGGCAAATGGGCTATATTATGATGATTCAATGACAAAAAGTCTGTATTTATCACCAGGTCGAGTATTTGTATAGAAGCAGCCAACACGTGATGTTAGTCTGGTTAATGTTATTTTTCTTGAAACCATTGGTTCTCAATATATTGGCTATATATTGGAATTATTTTCAAAAATACTGATTCCTGAGTCCTATTCGTAAGTACTCTGATTTAATTGACATAGGACGTGGCCTGGGAGTTTTCAAAATTCCCAGGGAATTATAGATTCTAGCCTAGTTTAAGAGACATTGCACAAGGGCTCCTCACCATCCCTCCTCAGAGAACAGTGTCTCCTAAGGGGAAAGGTGTGCCAGGTGGAAGGAGAGGAACTTCTGCAGTGTCGGACCCACTGTGGGGACCAGAAAGCAGTGAGTCACCCTGGAGCAGGTTACACTCTCAGGGTCCACCCCAGGGAGCTTAGCCTTCAGTGTAACAATGTTACCAAGTAGTATGTGGAGATATTCCAGCTCGAAGTTTGAGAAAGTCTCTTTCTTACTCTCCCTCCTTTCCTCCATCACTCCCTCCTTCCCACCTTCTTGCTTTACCTTGGCTTCTTTTATTCACTATAATGTGTTGAGTATTTGTGACAAGGAAATGTCCTTGGAAAAGAGATTCCAGGTCTTTATTTTGATAATCTCTTCATATTCAAATCTTCTTAGAGTTATTTTTTTCCATTGCCAGCCTTACTTTGAGTTTCTAATACCTGTCTCAACTCGCAAGCACCCACTTCATGTTTGCTGATAGATGTACCCTGGGCCTCTTATTTCGTTTCTATAAATATTCCTTCTAGGGCCGGTGCAAATGTCCCGATCCAGCCAGCTTTAGTCTATTGTTGTGACTGGGTCGACCTTTGACAGAGGAGCTTTGGTACATCACAGCTGTGAGTCCAAATTTAGAGGATGATTATTATTTACTAAAGGCTCCAAAAGGAAACAAAATCCTCCATCAGAACCTAGTCATTAAGGTTAACAGTAAACCGTAAAATGAATGGAATGTTAGCCCTGTGAACAGGTTCCCAAAAAAAGACAATGAAAATGTTTTTAACTAAAATGTGAGGAGACTGGATGGGGCTTTGAAAGTAAAGAAGGGGAGGGAGTAAGTGATTCAGTACAGAGAATAAATCTCAACAGTAATTTAGCTTTTACGACATTAGCATAATTCTGTGACATTAGCACTTCATTCTCTTTTCCTCACCCATCCCATTTCAAAAAAAATTTAAACTTGAGTGTAAAAAGATTCACATTGAGATAGAATTATTACAAGAATTATTATTGCTGTCTTCACTTTATTTTTCTTTCATTTCTAGAGCCACGATGTCCTCTTTATGATGCTTCTATGTCCATAAACCAACTAGAAGACGCTGAAACCCAATCTGTAAACGTGCAAGGCTTCTGGATTGGTGGGGAGGGGATAGGGTGAGGAGGAGACACAAATTGCAAAGAGCAGAATAATCAGATACAGAGGGACTTTGATCTTCTGGAGACCTAAGCTAATAGATGTTAAGTGCAGTTCAGTGGAAGTAATAACCCATGAAGAAAACAAAATCTGCAAAATGATAAAATGCTGCAGTCTACTGATCAAGGAAGACATTGGAAAATGACTATGAAAGCATCCTTAGCCCAGCAGATCCAAGGTCTGCCCGCCAGCAGCCAGACATTCCAGGCAGCCTGAGCCGGCTCCCATTTTGTGGCCTGATTAACACTCTGTGTAACCTGAATGCTTTCTTCCTGGAAAGGTTCGAATGGGCGCCATCACAACCTGGGCTTCACCGTGTCTGCCAGAGACACCATAGTGAATCCCTTCGGGGCTCCCATGGACTCTGTGGGTGCATTTCAGGGGACATTATTTCTATTAATCAATTAGTGCAAGGACTTCTGAATAGGCTGTAAGTGAAGTGTTGGTCAGTTCTTTTTTTTTTTTTTTTTTTTTGTTAATTTCTGATGTCAGCACAACATAGTTAAGACAACTTTCAAGAGATTAAACTCTTGCCAAGTAAACTATTTAGGAAGAAATTTGGAATTTATAGATACTTAAATGCATTTGAAAAATCCAGTGCCTTTATAAAAAGAGACTCTCTAACACTAGTTTATTTAAGCACTATTTTATTATGAGTATCCATTTTTTGAGCAGTGACTATGTCATATGCACTGTATGATGTAAGGTAGGATTAAATTTATCTGCCTATAGAACAAATTAAATATTTATTATTGAAAGAAAATCTAAAAGTTGAAGCAGTTAGATAAGCTTAGTCTTGATAGACTATTGTGAAAAGAATTAAACAACCAAGCAAAACACAATTCAAAAATGTGAGTTAAAAGTCAGGAAAGTGGAAGAAAAGTAAAATGTAATTTAAAAGCTCTACCTTTTCATATTCCATACCATGGCTAATTAAACATATGGAATATATTAATTAACTACAAATTAATGTGCTTGGAGAGGGTGGAACAAACTAAAATAAAGAAAAGCTATATAATTGTAATCCATGCATGATGAGGACAACCTCTGTTGGGCACCTGTATTTAGCTGATATTTGAACAACTTACATCAGAACACTTAAAAGCAACATCTCCTTAGAGGATTTTCCTTTTTGAGAGAAATTGAGATTGACAAATTTCAGATAATATGGACTAGTATCATGGCTGTCCAGAAGGAAAGGTAAAAAGAAGAAAAGAAATAAAGAAGAAAGAAAACTATACCACTGATTTATTCCAATCCACTTAAGCTCTCTGTAAAATTTCCCAATGTTAAAGAGAATGCTGGTGAGCATTTACATGTATCTTCCCTAATCACTGTGCTGGCTTTCAGTGTAGGTATTTACAAAAAGACCAGCTCATAGGTGAAATATATTTTACCAATGGGGAAAACAGACTGGGTCTACAAGATACTAAGGAGACTTACTGGAAAATTAAAATGTGGGACCTTCAAACAGGTGTTGGAAAGGGTATTTTATATAATATAATACATTTTTAAACAAGTGGACTCCTCCTCGGAACATCCTGTTGGTACAAGCTTGGCTCCCAGTGTAGACTAAACAAGTGGCTGAGATGAGAACTCTAGCTCTGAGTTTGCCGTCCATTCCTCAGCCCAGAGTACTGCCACCCATCATCAGGAACTCTCCTTATCTGTTATATGCATAGAACACAATTAGAATAAGCATGCTGAGTGGATTAACTAATGATTGCAAACCACTTTGGAAATAGAAAATACCCCATACGTGCACAGACTTAATAATGATTAGATAATAGGCTGTCCTAAATTTTACTTGTAATTCAAATAAACCTTTTCTTAATAATGAAAGTATTGCTATTAAACAAAAGACTTTTTTTTCTTTTCTGGAGGTTTTCATGGTATTTTCATTTGAGCTGAATTTCTGTTCTTCAGACCCATATTTCTGCCAATTTCTATCTCTTGTGCTTTCTCTGGCACAACCGAAAGAACAAAGTTAATAACAGAGAAAGGACAAGCTTTAAACGTGCTGCATTTATCATCAGTTGTAATTCTGCTATTAAATGGTCTTGGCATTTGGGAAATTCTTCTCAATCTTACTTTTTTTCTTAGAGGGGAAAAAGGCAGCTGAATGCATGGAACGTACACCAAAAATAATCCTTTTCTATCTTCTACGTTCTCAGACTTCTCCCCCTTTGCATTCAGTGTATGACCTCCTGCCTGTCTAGAAGAGTGTGCAAGGTAAACACTGGAACTTTATTTCCCCTTAACCTTTCTAGAAGTAACCTACTCTTGCTCTTACACACACATGCACACACGCACACACACACACACACACATACACAACTTGTGTAGAATTATTTTCGCTCTGATTTTTGCCTGTGGAACAGATTGAAGATTTTACCATCCAAAACCCACAAAGAGAAAACTCCTACTGTGGTCTTCAGAATTTCCATTCAGTTGATTTGCCTGCCAAGCGCAGTGACCAGTACCGCCGCTCCTGATGGTGGGGAGCATATGGTACTGCTGTGAATAGTTTTGCTCTCGCTTCTGTGAAATCCCACGCCTTCCTACAGAATGTGTTTGGAGGAGCGAATGGTAAGTGTTGCTCTTCAACACAGCTCCGTCTCTGCCTGTGGAACCCAGTCCTCTGCAGAACAAAATGAAGAGATAACTTTAATTTTCACAGGCACCGGGTTAGTGTTAGCTTTGGGGTTAATGGCTACTAGTTAGCTATTCCTTTCCCCCAAGAGGAAGGATTATCTTTTACATGTCTTGGATTTACTGGGATCTATAACGATAAACCAACCATCCAAAATTTTTGTTCGTTTTTTGTTTTAATTCTCTTCCTCTTTCCCCTCTTCCTTTAAAAAAAAAAAATCTCAAAATGGGATAGAATCTCCAAGTTAAACTGGGGTTTTGAGAAAGAGGGCTGGAATTGGAGTAGGGAAGCCTGCACTATCAAACTCTAACTAGCCTTGTAACCTTAGGCAAATTTATTTCGTGCCTCTTCTGTGAAACAGATGGTGTGGGCCCTTACCATCCCTTCCAGTTCCAAGATGATATATATTTGTCTGGTCCAAGTCCACCCCGCTCTCAACCTCATCTCCAGGAAACTCTTTCTAAACCTTTCAGAATAAATTGTTGTCCTTCATTTTCTAATACAGCTTTCGGAAACTTACTTGGTTGCTTATTTCTGGGTTTATTCACCTCTGCTGTCAAGTGCTTCTCTTATGCGTTTAGCAAAACTCTCTCCTGCTGCAGGATAAGGACACTTTTTTCCTCTCCTGCTTTTCTGAAAACAGAGAACAGAGAACCCTTTGCAATTTTGCTTGTGATAACTTTTCTTATTTCTGTTGACTGTTGCTTCAGTTGTTGGTACTCTGTGCCCCCCTCCACGTGTTTTCTAATGCTCTTCTAGTCGCTTCTCCTCTTCCTCTCTGGGTGGACGCTCTCATGTTCTGCCAGCACAGGTGTGGGTGGGTGAGGGGCTGGGCAGGGCCCTTTGGAAGGCAGCTACTGATTCCCTGTGTACCACATTGACATTCACGGATATGTAAGTGGAGGGAGGAGGGAGCCAGGATTCCTCTTTTGCTGAAGAGGCCTGTGGAAACTTAAGCCCTAGACATGCTTCAGTGAAAGGATGAGGATTCGCCCAGATGGGAAGCTTCAAGTACAGAGGCACTTGTGCATCTACTTATCTTCAGTCTCGATGATACTGTTTATGAGTGAGCTATTCAAATGGAGGGAGAAGCCCACAGAGGAGAAATAGCAGTTTGGGATGATTCTGTACAAGAGGAGAGGCCCTAGCACCAATCTAGGGGGAAAGGAAGAAGGGGATAAAATTAAAAATGATTAATGGCAGATCTCTAATGGTCTCATTGGATCCAAAGGAACAGGGTAACACTGAGATAGAAACACTTGATATACGAAAGGAGAGTGAGTGTGAAGGAAAATAGATCATTCCACAGATTCTGGCAGGCTCTGAGGATAGGGGAGAATCCCGGAGAGCAAACAGGGGCTGCCTCTCCCACACACAGCGATACCCTCTCTGGCATGGCACCATCTTCTGAGAAATTTAAGGAGATAGCGTAACTGTGCCTATAGAATGGGATGTGAATCTAGAATAATGAGTATCAACTTTTAGGAGGATTTTAGGGCTATAGTCACCTCTCCCTCTAAATACACCCTTAAAAATACTATTAAAGGCATTTGTGTGTATGTGACTGTGTGAGTGTGTGTGTGTGTGTGCATGTGTTGTTCAAAGTATCTGTTTGAGAATAAGAAAATAGATTAGATCTTTAAATTACGTGAGACCTAGCATTTTTCTTGCTCCAACCCATTCCTTACTTCTTCCCACCTTCTCCACATCAAGTTTAGAATTGCTATAATGTTTAAAGCTACCTATAAAGATTATAATATCTACTCTTTATGACATTCTTAACATATGCCCCCACCGTACTTAGCGTGCACATGAATTTTTACATTGAGTCCTCACAGGAATATACGAGGCATTCCCAAACATTTTATGTAGGCTTATTAAGTGTCAGACAATATTCCAAGTGTTTTCTATATGTATATGAATATACATAAAATTGAATTCAGTACAACTATTATATCATTTTATTACATTTGAGGACACTGAGGCACAAGGAGATTAACAATGCACGGTCAAACAGTAGTTAGTGGTAGCATCGGGATTCAAAGCTCATGACTGATTTACTTCACGAGACTGCAAGCTCCACAAGAGAAACAATTGCATGCGATTTTGCCAAATATTGTATCTCTGATGCCTAGAATACAGTAAGCACTTAAACATTTTGGTCAAATGATTGAATACAGATCCTAAATCATTATCCTCTGCAAAATAACCAGAAGAAAACCTGAACAGAACAGGTTTTCTTCAAAGTCAGGGGAAACACAAATAGGCAATAACACTAAGAGAGATAGTTATTCATTCACACATCATTCATTCAACGCATATTTACCTAGCACCTCCTTATGCTGGGCCCTGGTTTACATGATTGTTTTTTGAGAAGGAAGCGATGCATGCTGACTCAGTAACTTCTTGGACCCAGCGAGGGCCTCCTCCATCTATCATCCCACCCACCTCCTTTTCTCGAGGCTAATCCCTTGAGACCAACACCGTGGATAGACCAGTTCTGATCCCATTCAAGGAGGTCTAAGCCATATTTCCCTTGTTTTCCATCTGTCTTAGACTCGCAGAACCCACTGGGGATAATGACTCAGTGCTGGGGAGCGTGTGGAGGCTGCAAGCAGCAGCTCTCAGAAGGTGGGACTGCAAATTGGAAGCATTTTATTGTTTTCTCCTTTTTTACTCTGAAAACTTTCCAAAATGAGAGATCTGCTTGAATAGTTTGTAAAATCCATCTTAAGGTCAGCTCTAATTCAGTTGGGTCCTGGCAGTGGCTGATTTCTGCACTGTTACACAGCTGCCAAAACACACTAGTTGCCCACCTTCCACATCAGGGGTGGCCCTCGGGCTCCTGCACAGCGGCCCTGCAGCCTGCTGAACCTACTTGGCCTCTAGGAAATGTGGAACGTGTCACTGCCAAAGAGCAGATCTGACCTATCCTTTGGTAGACATGGTCCAAAGAGCCCAGAATCTCATTTTTGCTAATATTTTAAGAAAACAAAGGCATCCATTGTGTCACATAATAGGTACTCACATGATCTTCCATTTCTCATCATTTCTGTAATTGTGATAGGATTTTATCAGCTAGATCCACACAGTCCCTAGCACAGTAAATTATTGTCTCTATATAAAACCACATATATATTAAATGGTTATCCATATATAAAACTTGGAGAAAATGAGGAATCAGGAAACCTAGGTTCTAGTTTCTCAGTTTTCTATTAACTAGTGTGATAAAAATTTGAAAATCATGTCCCTGTGGCTCAGTTTTTCACTTATAAAATAAGATTAAATAAGACGAGTTTTTAAATTCTTTCCTGTTCTTGAATTTTATGATTGAAATTTCACTTTGAGGTAGTATTACATAGTAAAAAGAACAGATGCCAAAGCCCTGAGTCCACAGAAAGGATTTCGTTCCTGCCACTGACTCTGCTAGTGAGAAGCCATGAAAGCTTCAACACGTTATTCAGCATCTCTGAGTCTCCAATTCTTCATCTGTGGGATAGAGATGTGGAATTGTACTTTGCAGGATTGTAAGAAGACAGGTAAAAAGTCAGTCACTGAAATGTACAAGGCATATAAAACACATAGTAAATGAAAACCAAATAAGGAATCAGATTTAGACTCCATTTTTCTTCATAGAAAAATGTTATGGCCAGTTGGGGCAATTTGCATTAAAGGCCCCTACTCTTCAGCACTCCCTGAATCTATGCTGAAAGTAACTCTGCCAAGCTCTGCCAAGCCTTGATTTTGGGTATGGCTAGATGACATACTGCATTTTGGCCAGGAGGATGTTAACAGGTATGCTACAAACAGAGGTTAGAAAAGTAACTGGACTTGGCATTGGTGGCTGTCATCACTAAAAGAAGGACATGCCTCAACTAATACACATATCCCAAGAAGAGTATGAGACACATAGGACAGAGCCAACACTAGCTTGTGACAAGGTCAGACCAGCCAGATCTCAGTTAAGTCAACTCTTAAAAACTAAATAAATGATTTTTGTGAGCCACTGGATTTTGGGGCTTGTTGTTATGCAGCAGTTTTATGGCACTAACGGATATACCATTGGTTTAAAACAGGAAACAAGAGATGTAGATTATTTTATTTTTCAAAGTGAACTCCATTGGTGACATTTGCAAATATATTTACTTTTCAAAATTTGGTGAACCTTGATATATACTTTTGGGAAGAATTTGGTAGAAGAAAGACAGTGAAAAATTTGCTAAATTTACCTTTCTGGTTCAAAAGACAGTTTTAGTGATTTCATTTTAAATTGATAAGTTATAAACACTAGAAAATTTGCCAGTAGGTCTGAGAAGTCTAGTGTTAGTTTTAGGTTTGTGGGAATTTTAGCAGAGAGGGATTTAATATGTGCAGGTACAAATCTGATCACAGAGTATGTCTGTATGTTGCTTAATACCGTGGTCCATGTATAAAACCTAGACATTTTAGTAACCGTTTCACTTAGATTAATGGGGCTTAAAAATACAGTGTTAAAGGTGGCCATTAATGGATCACCAGGACCCTCTGTTCATGGTGAAGGGCGCATGTCTTACAAGGAAGGACTCTGAGTGAACGCAGTCACCTCTGACTGACACCATCGCATCTTACATAAGTTAGTTGGCTTATCTATATAGCTACATTCTTCTAGGCATTACAATCAAAATTAGCTGGTAAGCTTCTTCAGGACAAGGAAGTTATGTACAGCACTGGGCCTATGATTGCTTGATTAGCAGCAGATGAATACCTTTATAGAAGAATACAAAGTTAAAACCTCCTTCTCATTACTCAAGATCCAGCCCTAATGCTCCTCTAACGGAAGGACTGTGTTCCCCTGGGAACTGTTAAGCCTATCTCCATGTCCAACCCTGCTACCAGGGTAACAGCTAGCTCCTCAATGACATGGAACATGTCATACTTGTCTTGAACTTCTATTGCAACCGCAAGCAGAAACACTGAAACAGCACCCAGGATTTGGAGGCAGATTTATTTACATCAACGGGCACTGATTGGCATCATTCCCAGAATATCAGGCCCTGTTCTCTGGTGGTCTGGGGCTTATATGAGATAAGCAAGCAGGAAGTACAGAGGCAGAATGGCTTGTCCATTGGGGATTGGTTTATACAATGTGCATCATAGTGACCAGCTATGCATCACAGTGACCAGCCATTTCTAAGAGACAGGAGCAACCGGAACTGGAACAGGAACTATTACCTGGGCAACTAAGAAACTGAAGTATACTGGCTGGGGGGCGGGGCATTTTCTGCTATACTATGACTACCAAAACACTTTATACATTATATGATCTTAATATTATTAAATAAATGAGTGATAATGTTGTGCCAGTCCATAACTGAGGAAGCTGAGGATCAGAGATATTAACTAATTTCTGGAAATCACAAATCTGGACAAAAGTGAGAATTAAATTTGAACTCAGTCCATCATCTACTTCTACTATGCCACACTTGCATCAACAGTTCTTATGGCGATAGGCACAAGGGTGCAGGTGAAGTACATGGCGTTGTAGCTGATGTTGAATAAATATTACTTGCCTTTATGACATTGATGATGTTACATCTTATTTTGATGGCAGAAATTTCATCATTGGAGTTCTATCTCTTTTATCCTGAATGCTCTTTTCTCAAAAGTCATCAATTTATTGTTGGCTGAAGGAGATGGAAAGCAAAGCAAACATCCCAATAGAATATGGCTAATTTATAATATTTAATGTTAATCAGACTATCATATGGTAATTAATAACTATGTGTAGAAAGAGTTAAATAACACAGAAGTACGTTCAGTATTGATGTCATGTTGTTTTAAAGAAGCATAGTATTTTTAATATATGTAATATATTTGCAGTATTATCCATAATGCTTTCAAAATTTAAAAAATATTGAGAAAATCCTGGAAAGAAATATTTATAGTGTTTGCCTTTAAGCAATAAGAAAAAAGAATGAATTTTACAATTTTTTATTTTACTGAAGTTTTCAAGTTTCAGAAAATAACTGAGTCTCACTTTGATATACTGAAAAGATTTAATAATAGTCTCCATGCTGCCTTCTTTATTTCCTAACCAGTAGCAGATGGCCCACAGTCACCATTCTTTTTTGTTTTGTACTTTTATTGGTACACCTTTACAGTGCATAATGCTTACATTCACCATAGGGTATTGGTACATGTACGTAACACATTTCACTGTCACCAGTTTGCTCCCGTTTTATCAATGATTCTGTTCTGTTATCATGGTACCTGTAACCCTGGATTGTACTTAGTTATTTCTTACTGACCTCCTCTGGTACCTGACTGTCAGTTTACTAAGAACAAGAATTGCCTGATACCTCTGCATATTCCACCACCTGACTGGTCCTCGGTCACTGATAGGGTCATAAATCTTTGTTGAATGAATGATATTTCTCATGACAGAATTAAGAATTTGCCCCATGACCCCCAAGAAAAGGGAGAACACAAGGATTGTATATAAATGTGTACTGCAACAGTCGGAGCTTGCAAACATTGCAGTACTTGTTTTCACGTCTTACTTCAGTTTTGTACATTTACAAATTAGAAAATAAAATTTAAAATGTAGTGAGCTGTTTTTCCTCCCACATCGCCTTTTCTGAGTAATGATGAATAGTGCTCAATATGCATACTTTTCTAACATGAAATCTGTAAATTTTCCGAATACAAGCAAAATGTATGGAAATTATGTCAAATCTAATTTAAGTGTGTTTTCTTAAAATTAGGACGTATAATACTTAGTTTCATGAGCAGAACAAATAATACAATTAGTGTTTATTCTTCGACTACTCTTTTGCTAAACAACTCAGTTGGAAAAGGCTTGCAACATTGAAACGTGGGGCTTTCCAGTCACTGTTCCAAGTTTCATATGTTAAACAAAGACAGACCAACCTGAAACCTTTTGATAAATATGATGCTTGTGGTAACTGCAGCATTCACTTCGTATCCCATTTCTCCACGTTCCTGTCAGCCAGATGTCACTTGCAATGCAAACACTAGAAAAATATGAAATAATAATTTCATACATCATCTATGTGTGCATGAGCCGGTCAAACATTCAATACAAATTCAAACTGCTACTACACACAGAGCAAATATCATCCAAATAATATTTAAAATGATTGAAAGGCTTTTGATTTGGAAGTGTATTCTCTTAAGCTAAGTGGTCCCCAAGACCATCTAGAAAATTCAATTGTTTCATTTTTAAAATGTTTTCTGCCCAAAATTATATCAAACTCTAATGTCTCAGTAGAAATACATGGGATTGGATTGCTGACTGGGCGCCTGATGTGAAAGAAAAAAATCTAATTTCACCATGGCATTTCCTCATACTGTCTCACCAAAATAAAAAATTGATAAAATTTTAATGGATAATTTTCAGAAGCAAAATGTTAACTGTTGGAAGATATGCAGGGAAACAGCATTGTGGGCCACGAGAAGCAAATGGAGGAAGGAATTGACTGTAAATATAAATATACAATGCTATATAAAAGGCATTCTTAAAAGCTTTTTCTTATCAAAAACAGAACTTCAACTTTAAAAAGCCCTTTACTATCAAAATATAAGCTTTCCATGTAACTGTGTCCATTTCTAAGCTGCTCTTTCCAAATCTTTTCTAATTTTTTTTTTTTTTAGGATGATACAGGAAAAGGAATCACACTGCAAGCTATACTATTAGATATACATTTGTGCAGTGTTGATTTCTAGTTTTGATGTTAGGTATGAAAGTGGGTCTGTGTACTGCTGTCTTCAATTAAGAGATAAGAGAGGATGGTATTAGATTCTGCCTGCTTTTTTTTCACTAGGGTCCTAAAAACACCCTCGCTTTCTCCTCGCCATTTAGAGGTGAAGTTCCCTGCCTGCCCTGCAGGGAGGGGAAGAAAGGCTCTCATTCCCTTTGTTTTAAGGAGGGAGCTGAGTGCTGTAAGAGAACAGGATTCCTGACTAAATGGATCTTCCTCTAGCTGTCTGACATTCAGCGCATCTCTTTATGATCTTTGAGCCTCAGTGTTCGCATCTGTAAGGCAGAGGTCATAATTCCTGCCTTGTTCTCTTGTGATATTTAGGAATCAGGTTTACAAAGCACCTGATACAGCGATTGACAGAACATACTCAAATATTACTTTATGATTATTCTAATATTTTTGAGCTTCTAATGCCTGCTACCTTGGGTTGTGCCTTAACTGAAATCTTTCCTGATTATTTCTTTACCGGAGAGGGCAGCCATGGGGAGCCGAGGGAAAGAAGAGCCATTTGTCAGGTCACCCAGGACATTGTGAGCTGAGCCACATGATAGCAAAGGCACTGTGGGGTCCTGAAAGTCCCTGTGTGACCTACAGCCATGGGCTGAAAGTGCTGGGGACACCACAGAGAGGAGTAATCTTTTTCCTTGGAGACACTGAGTTTGGTCACTAATTTCCCTTTCTCAGCAGAATCAACCCTAACAGTATATTGTTACTTAAAAACCTGAGACCAACTAATAACATTTGGGGTTGTCTCTCTCTCTTTCCTCTCTATCTTCTTCTTCTTCTCTGCTAAAATATATTTTTCTGTCCAGACAAGCCTTAGTTTATAAATTATCTTGGTAATGTGGTAATGCATTCTTTCCCCTCTCCAGTCCTCATACAGGGCTTTGGATCATTAATACACATTTAGTATTTAAAATTGAAGTTAGCTTTTTCACTTGAGGCAGCTTATTTAACCGAATAAAAAACTAAACAAAAACTAATTCTATGTATTAGCTAGGATGAAGAGACTGTTTGGTGTAGTTGCTGATGTATAGGATTTACAATTAAAGAGAACCAGATGTTTATCTCAGTTCTGACACTCGGTACCTTCATGGGCAAATTTCTAAATGGCTCTGGGTCTTCATTTCATTAGTTATGAAATGGGAATGTTTTTACTTCTTAGAATTATTATAAATAAAGTTGCCAAGTAAAATACAACCAGTTAAATTAGAATTTCAGATACACGATTTTTTAGTATGCCTCGGGCATTGTGTGGGACATATGATATTAAAAACTAGTTTCTGTTTATCTGAAGTTCACATTTAACTAGATAGCCTATATTATTATTTGCTAAATATGGCTCTTCATTAAGTATTATCTCATTCCCTTCTTCTCTGCTTAGTTGTTGTATAATCAAATATCTTGTATATAGACCAACGCAATATATTTTACTTTGCTGTTCTTTTCAAGGCTCCATCTTCAAAGATTCTGTGCTTTTTGCCTAATGAGGGAGGGAAAGCCTCCTACACTGGTGACATTTCTGTCCAGGCTTGACTTCTCCCTGCTCCTTCCCGACACTGTTGGCAGCATGCATCAGAGGGTGTGGGGTGGCCTAGTTAAAAGGACAAAGAGAAGAGACAAAGCTGTTACAGGTCCCACTCAATTTAAGGCAACTTGATCTTTGAACATCTGAACTTACTATGAAGCAGATGTCCTAAGGAGTGATTATTCCCATTGTTTTACAAAGTAATCTGCTACACACTCTTTATATTGTGATTTCTCTAAAGAGTTCCGAAACAAAATTGTAGAAAAGGATTTGATGTATAAAGACGTAGAGGTAAGATAACCTATTTAGCAAAAAATCTGTTACTTAAGTAAGTGATAATGGCATTACTAGCAGCTCTGTAAACTCTGCTTCCATGGCACCATCACCCCCAAGTCAGCTTTACCGGACACTGTTATTCATCAGGCTCAAAAGGCTTTCAGCTTGCGAGGAGTGCCAAATGCCCTCTTGGGGTGGTGGCCAGGCATGAACTCGGCTGTTCACAAAAGATGCAGGCAAGGGTTTTAAGGACACATTTTTTTGCTACAAGTTCAGCGTTGTTCCTCCCTGAGAAGCCAGAGATAGTGCATAGGATATGATTCAATGGAAAATCTTTGTATGAGAAAATGGCTCTTTCAGTGTGGTCTATCTGACGATCAGCACATTGGAGTCTGTCCGACCCACGTTTCCAGAGCTACAGCTGGCTCTGCTGGACAAAGGGCAGCCAGCAGCACCCTGGGAGAAGCTTTCTTCTGTCTCAGTTCGGGGAAGGAAATAGCTCCGTGTCTGGCAAATAGCTACGGCCTAAAACCTAGGAATATTTCTAGATTACACATTGGCCTTTCCAGGGGATCAGGCTTTGGCTAACAGCAGAAAGCAGGTACTGTCCACTCCTTAGGCTCATTTTCTCATGTAAACAGGCGGCCACCACTCTGCACCAGCTGCAGCTTCTGGGTGGTCCTGTTAGGAAGTTCCAAGTGGATTGCAGTGCAGTCATGTAGGCTGGTGGTCACACAGCTAGGATAAGCATGTGGGGGAGAGAGCAAAGGCATGTAGGCTCTTCATGCTCCTGTCTCGTCTCTCGTCTCGGGTGGAAAATCAAAGTAAAATGGGACTTCCCAGAGAAGTCTGTTGTCCAAAATTAAAAAAAACAACATTGAGCAAGCCAAAATCATAGAGGCAAAGAGTGGGTGGATTTTTCTGATAATTCCTAATATGAAGGTTATTAGGTTCTTCTCCTCCTTTTCCCTTGGGCATATAGAAGTAGAGCTTTAGTAAGTACAAGTTATTACATACTAAGTATTATTGCATACTAAGGTATGATATGATACATAAACATTTTATACTCTAGATGTGTATAGTGTGTGATAGTTACAAAGTACTTGCACATCTTTTTAGTGGGTCTGTTGTCATTGTGAGGTGATGTGAGACTGAAAAATCTCCATAGGAGAATCAAATGGTTATTTCAGGTGGAAAGAGCAGTGGATGAGACAAGGAGGCAGAAGAGGCAAGTTGTATAAAGAGATCTTGAAGGGGTTGGTGTCCTGGCAACAGAGAGCCCATGTGGAGGTGTAGCAGCGCCCAGCAGGGGTGTGGACAATGAGAGGATTGACATGGATGGAAGTCAAAAGAAATGTGTACAAGGAGCGCACAAATAAAGACTCAGGAGTTGTAATATGACTCAACAGACACCTGAAGTCTTAATGATTTAGCATTTTGAGAAAAAAATTTTTTGGACCCCATATTTTACCTCAAAATAATTAAAAGTGAAGATTTAAGAATAATGTACATAGTAAATTAAAGAGCATAGAGTAACCAGAAGAGAAGAAAATGGAGCAGTTAACAAACATGGGGGGAAGGTTTAACTTTCTATGCTTAGAATTGGTAGAAGAAAATTCATATTGTGATGGTATTGATCAAGTATTTTTGAGGAATCACATTTTCATTTTGATACCTGTGTCAGCTTTTCATCACTGTGACCAAATATCTGAGAAAAACAATTTAAAAGAGGAAAGATTTATTTTGGCTCAGTTTCAGAGCTTTTAGTCCACAGCTCCACCACTTTTAGGCCACAGCAATGTAGGAACATTGTGGTGGAAGTCATGGCAAAGAAAATCTGCTTACTCCAGGACAGTTAGGAAGAAGGGAGAAAGAGATGAAGGGGCTGGGAAACAGAGATAATCTCCAAGATGACACCTCTCTGTGATTTACTCCCTTCAACTAGGCCCTTCCTCCTGCTTCTATCATCTCCAAAAGAAGCTAGCAGTTGATTAACCTTGGATGAATTTGGAGCCTTTATTCACTTACTTCTGAAAAGTCCATGGCAATCAAGCTTTCAAAATAATGAGCTTTTGGGTGGTATATTTTAGATCCCAATCATAACAATACCAATAGACCAAGTCAAGGAAATCAATTTAAGGTCACAAAGATATCACTCTCAATAGAGGCTCTTGTCTTCTCCAGGTTCCATGTACCATCAAGACATTTGGGCAGGTGCTATATAATCTATAAGTCCTGGAGTAAAATTAAAATTTAGACTTTCTTGTTAAAAAAGTGGGAAGCAAGCACCATTAAAAGATAAAGCTCTTTCCTGTATTTTGTGATCTCTGTTTTCATGGTATTACTTTCTTTTTAACATTATCCTAAGTAAGGAAAAATTAAAATATGTACTTATTAGCAAGAGTTTTATCATTCATCTCTGTATTCTGTGATATTAGTTTTAAAGGTAATGTAAGAGCCTTTAACTCATATGAAATCACTGACATCACAGAACTGTATCGTGTCACTTGTACATGCATATGTGTTTCATTACCAAAACATGGCAATGCTGCACGAGATGGACTCAACCATCACTATTTAACACACACATTCTATTAACACTCTACTCTTGGCTTTCTAATAAATAAGGAAAAACTCAAAGGAAAAGCAACTGTGCATTGCTTTATCATTTCCTTACTTTCCATGTCATCATTTCCAACATTAGTGGTTGTTTAATACATGAAAGTAACACGAATAAGAAAGGAAGTGATAGAGTTTCTCCACTGTTTGCTTTTCCTAGAACTCCGTGTCTTCTTTCTGTGGTTTGTATGGGAAGCAAATTCTGCTAGAATGAAAATCATGGCCTTCTGAGGCTACCAATGCTCCCCAACCCTATGCCTTCTTCTCCAAAGAACTCAGTCCTAGATGGAACACAGTTTTTCAGTCTTCCTTGTGCTCTTATGCTCGTGCGTCCACCAAAATGCCACGCTCACTGGGTAAAATGAATGTGGTATGTGAATAGGGAAGCAAGGAAAGATGGCTGCACCTGATATATTGTATCTGGATCTTCTGCTCATGCACAACCTTCATTGTCCTTTTGAACTTCACTTATAAAACCCAAATCCAAAGATTAAATTACTAAGAATTTCAAGATGATAAGAGCTGAAAATTACACAATGCGTGAAGTCCCATGTGACTATGCAGGCTTCCCATCCCCAAAGCCAGCTGTGACCTCAGGTCAGTTCTACTTTGACTGTCTGAATAATTGCACTCTTTTTGGAGCCCCTTTGGTGCTCATTGTCTACACAAGTAGTACCTGATATTTTCTATCCTGTAAATCTATAGTAAGCTTTTTAGACTTATCCTCAGCCCCTGAAAAGGAAGAATTGTCTTTTATAACACCATGTATCTGTAGTGGATTGTAAGGTGTCCTGTGTGTGCAGCAGGTACCTTTTGTGAGTATGAATGGTGGTGAGCACCCCACATACTTCTGGGGGTATGATTTGACTCATGGAATCCCTCAAACAGAGTTAGTAATTGTTAATTTATTCCCAATTGCTAAATTGCTTTTTTTTTTAAGCTAACAAAGGAGTAAAGTGTCCTGGCTATTACTTCTGATATCCTTTGTAACCTTTTGTATCTTGAAGTATTGTCAGAGAGCTACTTTTCTGGTATGAATAAAACTTCTTGCTAGTCCCTAGTCCCCTAAACATTGGTAGAAGGATGACAATGACAAGAGATCCGGGAGTTTGCAGGTCACCATAATATGTTAGTCCAAAAATAAAATGAAAAATACTTCTATCACTTTCAGGTATATGGCCATAGGTCCTGGACACAGAAATCTTTTTGTATATAGGATGAAAATTTAATACTTATGAAAATATTTAGCCCTCATCAGAAAAATAAAAAGATGGTACAATGACTTTAGAACATACAGTTGTAGGCCAGCTCACCATGGCGAAAATGAGACATTCAGAATTGAGTCGAAAATGTTTCACATAGTACCCCCTCCCCCTCTTCCCCACTCCAAATCTGGGAGCTGTGGCAAGTACTACAGTAACCAAATAAGATGGTACTGCAGAAAGATTGAAAGATTCTTGGGGTTTAGGTTGATTGGATCTCTGGTAGTTGCCCAGAGTAGCTCCAGGAACGAGAGTCCAGTGGATTTCTGGATTGTATCTCAGAACCTAGAATCTATGTAGCAATAAGGGTGAGAGCTTGGAAAGTCATAATGCCTTCCTGTATCATGAGGACTACGGGCCTAACTTAGGAAACCCATCCAAGGAGATTATGATGCAAGTATGCTCTAGACTGGCGCAGACAGCAAAAAGAAAGACACACTGCGGATCCTTAAGGTTGACTTTTGGTGGGTGAGGGGTTCAGCTGAATTTAAAGACATTGAGTCTGGTCACCTAGACACAGGGCCAAGAATTAGACAATGTGATCAGGTCTTTTGCTAAAACAGCCTCATGGGATAGGCAAGGTTTCAGGAAGGACAGGAAGTCAGGGAATGCAATCCCTGTCCTTATTCCCCAGCGAGAATCTGAGGAACAGAATCCAGAGCACTGAGGGAGAATGTGAAAATCTATCTGTTCAGTGGGGAAAAATAGGGGGAATAAATCCTAGGCAAGAAATAGGAAGCAATGAAAAAAGGATGGAATTGAAGAAAAATGATTATGTTTGTGAAAGTTCCTTGCTTTACACAAGGCCTGATACATCACAGTGATGCTATTTGAAGTCAGTTGAAGATTAGAGAAATTAGAAAGAAAGAAAATACGGTGTGATTTAGTTTGGACTGGTGCAATTTTTCTCTTTTGCCCTTGCTGATAAAAATGTCATAATTTATCTCATGATGAGAAACTTAAAAGATAAACACTTAATTGAAATAGGCTGACACCTTTCCTAAGGGTACTCATTTTAGGACTAGGATGAAGAGAAAGAGGGAAGGATGGAAAATGAAGGGGAAGAGAATTGATAGCTCACTAATCTATTTCCAATCAAACACAGCTCGAGGTCTTTGGAAGTCAGACCCCCTGGGACAGTTGCCAAACAAAATGCAGAGAAGTTGACTAGCTATGATCCACAGAGAGGAGTCCAGCTCTGAAAGGCCAAGTTTAAAAGGAGAGAAGGATCTTCTTAGGAAAGCCTCTCCAAGGGGCCATGGTTTCTGTGTTCATCAAACATCCTGAAATCCTAGAAATTTGGAGGTAGTCACAATTGATTTAAGCCTTTTTTTACTATAAATCTCATTTCCAAAAATGATTAACAGAGGCAGAGACATCAATGGCAAAGGCCTGGTAAGAGGAAATGCTGTCAGCATATCATCTAGATAGGTTAGAAAATGAACGCCCAGGTTTCTGGGAAGGAAGACTAATGACATGAAGTCAAGATGAAATAGAAAGGAGCATCACATGGACTCCAAAATCATAAACCACGAGCTCACCCTGACTGGAGACCCTCAGCAATTTTCTGAACTGGAAAACTATCAGGAGTTAGTCTGAGAGTATTTTCTTAGGCCTCATTTGGAATACCTGGCTTGTTTGGTTTCGTCCTGAAATTCTGAGAGTAGCTTTGCCCAGGTCCTGACATTTCTATGAAAATACCATCCTTCTGTTTACATCTTTCAGGGCAATCGATTGTACACTCAAACGCAAGGAAATGAAGGGTTGGCTCACTAAAACAATAAATAAACATTTAAGATACTTCCACACCGTGCAACTATCTGATTTTCACAGTGTCACAATTCTGCTACCTCTCAGAAATAAAACAGAGCTGTTGACCTGAAATCAGTGGTGGCTGAGACCAACGTCCTCTGTTTATGTTAAGATCAAATGGTGAAGCAAGTATATAAATTCCTGCCAAATAAAGCGAAAGCAGGCATTCTGTTCTGTTTGGTAGTGGAACGGTCCTGTACATCTGTTTCACGTGTGGTGCATCACTTGATTACTTAAACTGTGTCTCCATTGAAAACGTACACACACACACACACACACACACGCCTCTTTTTTTAGAATAATCCAGTGAAATGGCCTCAAATCTAAATATTGGTGTGCTGCAGTTTCTCTTGTGACTTGATGGTATAAATTTATTATGTTCTAGTGGTCTCTGAGTTGACCTGCTCTCCTTCAGTGACACACAGGACCAGCTGGAAATTGTTCCTATCTTCTTAAAACCTGGGAACCACTGCAAACTTCCTGCAAGCCTTTCTTATGCAGGGAGCTTTGGAGTCCCTGACACTGGATGTTAGGGACTGGCCCTGCTGCTAAGACAGCAATGGTCTCTAAGCCTCATAACACACCACTAAGTTGTATGAGAAATAGGCTTATAAGCCTAAAATTCAAGGTAAATCTTTATTTAATTTGAAGGGTGGAATGGTTATATGAAAATTAATCCCCCAACTCTCTCCCTATCCCACTCTTGCCATGTCTTATTATGGCTACAACATTAAAAGATAAAAATAGACTGTTCTTCATTTTCAAAAATGTAGTATTCAGTAGAAAGATGGGTAGTTAGGTGGGTAGGTAGATACTCACTGTTCAATTCTAATGTTTCTGACTTAAAATTTTAAGGTCATTGTCTCCCTGCTGACACCTCTTACTACATCAACATCCCATTATATCATTATAGACTCATGAAGACATACTTTTACATTTTGCAGGATAATGACTCTTTTGTATTTCAGTTTTTAACCTAATATAAATCTTGAATTGCAATTTGCATATCTTTTGTTTAGAAAAAAGAGACCCCTATTTAAGACTTTCTCATTTTAATACATAGGCTTTAAAGTGCTTTTTTTTTTTTTAAGAGAAATGCACCAAAATATTCCAATTTATTCTTCAACTGAATCTGATTCTACCTCTACTGCTGCATCAATAAATTAGCAAATGTCCTGAACAATGCATTTCCAACAATGATGGCTCAACTGCTTATTTCTCTGTGTCAGTAGGCTGTCTGCCTGTTAGAAGCCCAATCATAAACTTCTAATGACGATTTGGACCAGACTGTTCGACTGATATACATATGTATTTTCAATTTATTTATTGCACATGAAGAATATACTGCCTGCCCAACAGTTCTTTTAGTTTCTGACTCTTTCTTTGTTTTTGATTGTTTCTTTTTTCTATGGTAGGACTATCTCTTATAAAGTAGTCTGGGAAATTTGTCACCATGCCAGACCTTGGGGAATCTTGAGAAAGCTTTGACGACACAGAGCACGGGCAGCATCCTGCCCACCTCAGCACAGTGGGGGGTAGGAATGAGTGCTGAAGTAGCCAGCATCCCAAATGCTAACTCAGTGCCTAGCCCATAGTGGGCTGGCCCATAGGCCGACTATTTGTTGAATAAATGAATGAAGGAAGAAATAAAATAGTTTCTCTTTCCTCCCAACTCTGTCATCAAATTACAGAACTGATTCAGTAGCTGCCACTCTCAGAGCCTGTGAGATGTCTGTCCCTTCTTCCTGCCTGACCCTATAGGGAAAGAAAACTACCCCTTCCTTCTGTCCTTCTGGGTTCTTGGCTAGGTCCCCTGTAATAACAGACAGGTAAGCAAAAGAAAAGCATACACACTTATGTAATACAAGTTTTCCATGACATGGGAGACTTCATAAGGAAATGAAGAACTGAAGAAATAGCTATACCTGGATATTTCCATACTAGATTTAAGGAAGAGTGGATAGTGACACCAGAGGACAAAGTCATCACAGGACAGGGAAGGGTAGGGGGATGACCGAGGCCTAGAAAACTGGGGGAAACTTAGCAAAACCCATTGTCTATGATTTTTCCTGTCCTTCCTCAATCTTATGACCTGCTTCAGGGGAAGAGCACAGGGTTCTTCCTGAACTTAATTTCTCAAACTGCTTCAGCTTACCCTACTCAACATGCCAAGGCGTCACAGTTTAGGGAAGCACACCCCGAACCTGGTTAACTCCGTGTTGTTCAGTTAGCTTTACCCTGCTCTGGCCCAATCCCAAATTGGAAGGCTTCCTTGGTTTGCAAAGGCACAAGACCACTGTAGGAAAGCTACTTCTTGTGACAAGGGAAGCCCACCATCTTAAAAACAATGTTTAACCCTGTGCTTTCTAACGTCCTGATGACCCAGGAAAACCCGCCGCGTAGGTTAAGGGAGTGTGCAGGAACCGCTGAAGCAGGAGTCAGCACGATGGGGAGATCCACGCCGGGGCAGAAGTCACCCTACATTGGAGTTTAAATCCCAGTTCTTCCATTTGCTAGCTGTTTTAATTTCAGCTAGTTATTTAATTTCTCAAAGTCTCCACTTCCTCATTTGTAAAATGAGGATAATAATCTGTTTTATAGGGTATTTGTGAAGATTTTTTTTTTTTTTTTTTTGGTGGATACCGGGGGTCGACCTCAGGACCTCGCGCGCCAACAGGCGCCCGTGCCGCTGAGCGATATCACCGGCCCTTTTTTCGTATGTGGGATCCGGGAGTCGAACTCAGGACCTCGCACTTGCCAGGCAGGCGCTTATGCTGCTGAGCCACCTCACCGACCCATTTGTGAAGATTAAATGTGACAGTGTATGTAAAAATGTTTCTGCAGATTATGTTTGTAGCATGTGTTTATCTCTATTCCTGCCACCACCTCTGCCCCCTACCACCATCACCTATTACTTCAAATTATTTCTCCTTTCTTCCTGGAGAAAATGGGAAATGCAAATGTGGCTACAAAAATAGGCAGAGTGAGAAAGATGAGCAGGAGAGAAATGGATCGAAATAGCCACAGCAGAAAGCCAATTTCAAACCTGAAGTTTACTGCCTTACTTTGGAGCCCTCAGTCTTCACCTAACCTTCCCTTTGGATGAGGACATGCTCCCTGGACACACCAAGAAGTCCACATTTGGCCAACCTGGCTGACAGTGACCTGGTGGGGAGCCTTGCAATCTCTCATAAACACAAGCAATTAAACCCCAAAAAGCTCTTAGGCTTATTTCCCAGTAAACTCACAATGAATAGCAACCTTAATAAATGTTATAAATCTCACCTCAGAGCCAACAGGAAATTCAAACTTTTGCATGTGTGGGAGTCAAAGTGCTGCTGAAACAAAAGGGAGGTATGTGGACAAGGAGAACATTGTGCTCCGTGCTTGGTCCTCCTTTCCCCTGGCAGCACCAAAGAGCCCCAGGCCTGGGAAAGGCCCTTAATTGTATTTTGTGAGGCAGTTCGCTGGTCACCTCACTCCTTCCTTCCTTCACCTGCCTTAACTCTTTCCTGTCCCTGTTGCCCAAGAGGCAGGCCATTCATATGTCACCTACAGATTGAAATAAATGATGGAAAGATTTGATGGGGCCAAACAGTGGGAAAGTTGCTTTTTTAGCTCAATGTTTCAATCAGAAACAATTTTAGAAATTTAATTAAACCCTAAAACGGAAACTCAGAGCTATAAAAAAAAAAAAAAAAAAAAAAAGGAAAAAAAGAAAAAGAATATCAAAGAAGAGAAATCACTGGATATTTTGATCCACACCCTCACAAAAGGGTGTTAGTTTTAATAAACGGTCACAATTTGGGGCTGTTATGAAGCATAAGGCACACTCCCGGCCATGTTTCCAATTTCCTCTCCTGCCTTTACTGCTGTTATATTAAGGTCTGCGGTGAAGCAAAATGTTTATTAAAAAAGGTGAGGAGAGCAATATTCCAGATTAGATTATTTCACCTGTCTGAACTGTCCACCAGCCAATCAGAGCTCTTCGCCCTGGGTTTGACAGCCTCAGCCTCCCACCTCTGGGGCTCAGGGGGAGGAGGGGCAGCCTGTGCTTACAAGGTAAATGCAGATCAGGTTATTTTAATTACCCACTTTGACTGACTATGGAATACATTTTTGAGTCGCGGAGAAGGGACAAATAAATGCATCCAGAGCCTTCTCCATGATGGAGATAATTACATTGGGAATGAAAAACATCTCAGCAGCAATGGGCAATGAGGACAGAGTGATAGAATGACACACGATAGTCTTCAGAGAAGGTACCCTTCATGTCGTGAGAGGTTAAGGTGGGGATGTTTTTGAGGTGGCTTCATACAGAAATATAGTTTTTATTTCTTTGAAGACCCAATTCTTACTGAACTTTTCCGGAACAAAAAGGAGAAAAAGTTCAGTGTGTTGTAAATTACCTAGAACACAGCAAAATCCCATTAAAGTAGTGTATTTCTTTGATTCTCTTGAGGGTTTTTTTTTTTTTTCTTTCAAGACAATAGGCTTTCTTAAAGTGAATCCCTAGGGATTCCCAAATCCTTTAATTGTTCTGAATTTCTGTAATTGTAGGAGGTGCTGAAAAGTACTTTTATATATTGAGTGAATTGTCTCTATTCCCCAGTGTTAACTCCTCCTTTATACTCCTTCCATTCTCTTTCATGTTATTAGGTACATGATGTTCCTATTCCAAGCCAGGATGGTACATGAGATTTTGTTGAAAAAAGTTATTAGGATTTAAGATATGCTACTAGACCTCTGGCGTGGCCAGAACTACGCAATAAGTTGTGTATAACATTGTTCTAAGGAATTTGTTTTAGAGATATATTTTAAATCCTTGACACAAGTATTTCTCTTTTCTTCTCCCACATTCAGATACATAGGTCTTCTGCCTGTAAAAATCTTCGAGGTCGGTAGAAGGCAATAGAAATATAACATGTGCCACAAATGTAAGCCACATATCTCATAGGTAATTTTATGTTTTCTAGCAGACAAATTAAAGAATAGAAAAAGATACCAGTGAAAATAATTTTAACAATAGGATATTTAACCCAGCATATCCAAAATATTAATATTTTAAGATACAATTAGTATGAAAATTTTACTAATGAGATATTTGTCATTTTTCACATGAATTCTTCAAAATCTGTTTTGTGTTTTACAGTACTTAATAACACATCTCAGTTTGGATCAGCCACATTTCACGGGCTTACCAGTCACTGTGATTAACATTTTTGGTGGTGTGGCCCTAGACACTCAAAATTTCTAATTCTTTAAGGAGTTTAGCTGATTTCCTTCCCTTTATTAGCTTTGGCGTACATCAACACTACTGTATTCTTTCAACTGCATGTGCTTTAAAACCTCTCAGGTCCTGTAAGATCTGAGTAAACCCAGGAACATATCATGTAACAACAGACCCTCGTGGTCTCCAGTGAGATGAACCTGATACTTGGCAATGCTTACCCCAAGAACACAAAGTCCTCTTCTTTTAGGAGGCCTGTGTTCCTCGTGAGCATTTGTGGAAGTATCAGTCTGCGTATGCAAATCACTCTAGAGAAGAGAGGCTCCTACAGTTGGGGGGCATCCACGCTCTGTAGCTGGGGTTTTATTGAGTCATGGTCCCAGTTTCCACCTCGCCTTGTTTTTGTCTCCATCCTTCAGTGGAACCTCAAGCCTATGGAATCAGTCCTTAGGCTCCCTGGTGCTCCCTGGTCTTTCTGCTACACGTTCATTCCGACAGGCTGTCACCATGAGTAACTTGACCCTGTCTTCACCTGAGATAATCAAGAACTCTGTGTGAGGCTTTCAAGTACAAACTTTAAAAAAAATATTAAATTCCCAAAACATATGTTTCTTCCTCTCATCCCACCCCATCCCAATCACAAAATCATGAAAAATATATCTGGAATTATTTTTCTGGAAAAGAATTTTTACAGTCTACAAAACAATCTTTCAAGTCTACCAGTGTAAATGAATGTCCTCCCGGTTTTATAGTTATATATCTGGAAGCTCCGAAGAACAAACTATGATGTGCAGGGCCAGCCAGCCAGTGTGCAAATGGAACTGGGAGCAGCTCTTCTCCAGATTTCTACTCTCAGGAAAAGAAAAAATTTAAAATATTCTAACCTACCACAAAACTCAACTTATCCTCATAGCCCTGCTATTTCAGAAGTCCATTCTTCTAAAGAGGGCCTTTTGATATCAAATTTCTTGCAATAGTTGATCTGCTCAGCAAAAGCCTCAGAATATTAATTGTTTGTGAAAGAAAGTTCGTGCGAAGATGGAGCCAAAAACAACTAAAGCAGAGGTCAAAAATTTAGATTTAGTGGGAAAAGTATTCACAGTCTTTTAGGTGCCTGTAGTTTTAAAAATTTTTATCCTATATTTTCCTTTTTTAGTTGTTATATAATTATTGTTTTGTATTAGTTAATTAAACATTAGACTAATTTTTGTTTTACAGAAAACATAAAAGGTGAGGTTTACTTTTCAGTGCCTTCTTCCTCCCTGTTACCTGTGTCTGGGTACATGCCATTTAAACCAGTACAGCCATTGTACAAGATGCCAACCCTCACCTGGTAGCAACTACCTAAGTTTCAAGACACCCTGTCAACTAGGAAAAGGGAAAAAAAGAGAGACCCAGCACTCCAAATCCAAATCTCTAAAGTAATGGAAGATGCCACCAAACGCTGTCTTCTGCCTTCTCTCTTGCTAAGACTCCTGCTGCGTTCTGAGTTGAGTAAATAGTGCAGGGCCAGGTAATTTGTCTTGTTTCAGACACAGACTGCTGGGGTCTCCAGACAAGCAGGGAGCTCACGGCTCTAAGACTGCTCAGGCGGCCTGGACCCTGTTTTCCCGCTATCCTGCTTGCTGACCCATAATGCCTAGGTGGTGCCATGGTGAATGCTCTGAGGCACTGTGAAGACAGTGAATTAAAGAGGAATTAGACTTGTGTGAAAGAGAATATTATAATTTTCATGTCAAAGGAAAAGATCTTATCATGAAAAGACATAAAGGAAACAGAAAGGCATATTGCTAAATGAAAGAAGCCAGTCTAAAAAGCTATACACTGCATGTTTCCAATGGTGTGACAGTCTTAAAAAGGCAATATGGAGATACTACAAGATTAGTGATTTCCAGGGGTTAGCAAGGAAGGAAGGATGAATACACAGCACAAAGGAGTTTTAGAATGAAACTACTCTATACGAGACAACTGTATAATGGTGGATACGTGTCATTATACATTTGTCCAAATCCATAGGATGTACAATGCCAGTAATGAACCCTAATGTGAACTATGGACTTTGGGTGATAATAATGTGTCAGTGGAAGTTTATCGACTCTAATAAACGTGCCACTCTAGTGGGGAATGTTAATAGTGAGGGGAGGCCACACATGTGTGGGGGAAGGGGCTACTTGGGGTCTACGTCCAGGTACCTTTCTCTTAATTTTGCTGTAAATGTAAAACTGTTATAAAATAATAAAACATTAAAATATATAAAAAAATTACACATCATCTAAAGGAATTTTACATCTGAGGAAATCAAAGTTAGAAATGTTAGGGTACTTGTATAAGATCCCACATTTAACTAGTATCAGAGCTAAGCTAGGTTATTGCAGGAAATTATACAGAAATGAAAAGAAAAAGTAAATTGAGGTACACCAGACAAGGAGAAACTTGTGGCTTTTCTCTTCTTTTGTGAGTTAGATCATCTTGTACTTCATGATATAATACAAGTAAACTGCTCCTTGCTATCAAATGGCTGGGTGGCCAGAAGTGGGTAGGTATTCTGTATATTTCAATTATATGGGGAAATGTCTGTGCTACACTTGTGGCACAAATGTTATGGATGCCGGGGTTTTCTCGTCAAGCTCAATGCCACGAGAGAAGAGTCTCTCTCTATCCTCCATCTTTTGCTCTATCCTTAGTTCCCAGCATAGGGAATACATTACAATCTCTGTAAATAGGTTCTAAATGAAAGAATGGATAAATGAACAAATAAGTGAATGAGTCCTTGGAAAGGAAGCTCTTTATAGCAGATATGCACTTTACATATTCATTACATTCCTGTAAATGTATAGGCAGGCCTGACTTTGGTAACTCACGTGATGGTCTCTTACTTTGTCATGTGGCAACTTTGCATCTAAATTATCAGTAGCCACTGTCTTATGCCATTAATGATCTGAACCAAACACATACAATCAGAGGTGGAAATCTTTTAGAGGACCTTTCTAAAAGTAAAATATTTTATGTGTGTTGAGGAGGACTAATAAACCCTTATGCATCTGTTTTTCAAGTTGGAATTTGTGCTCATACCACTGTGGCTGTTTTAATAGCTGGAGTCATCTTTCCAAATGAAGAGGACAGCCATGACTAACAAAGAGCAGAAAGCGACACCTCTGAATGCTCCGAGGCCCTCCAGCACTTGTGACAAGTGATTAAAAGCAGAACAGGGCTACGCCTCAAGAACTCTTGCTCTCCACTGCTCCCCTTGAACCCGGGGAGACTTGGTTTGCCATCAATTCTGCACAAAGTGAGGCTGTATTTTTCAGTTGAGAGGCAGTCAGGGGGACAGAGACAAACACCTTGGTACGTCAACCTTGAAGTAGCACCTGGAGGGCAGGGGCCTTTCACAGTTTAATAGTGGACAGAATGTTATGGTGATGATCTGGGTCAGGTGGTGACGGAAGCAGTCACGGATCCTGGAACAACAGATGTCACAGTGACAGCTGTAATATCCAAGACTTATTTTTCTTCTTCAGCAGCAGAACCAAATAACGAGTAACAGATTCGATCCTACAGAGGAAGCACCGCCTTTCCTTTATTAGTTTGCTCACTTTGGCTGTACAATGTTAACTCCTGACACCACATGTGCTAAATTTCAACCAGCCCAGTGTTTCCTTACAATACAAAATAGGGGACACAGTGCTCAAGGTAGACTTTTAATAGCTAAATTTATACACACACGCATGCACGTGCACGTTGGTGCTACCATCACCCAATTCTCCTTCGTTCTCACTGAGAAAACTTATCTGGCTTTTAAAAGCCTATTGGCTAATCGGTAGACAATTACTGACAAAGTAGCTCTCTTTCAGTAGAGTGAAATCAAGAGTATCATGATTATAAATATGCCACAGAATTTTCAAATGGCCCAATACACTGGATAGTCTATGAGACTGTAAATTTCAGTGATTTATAAGTATATAGAGCAGTGTTACAATATTAAACAATGAATGGACGAAACTGTGTCTAGTGTATAATAATACCTAGCATAGTAGGCACTCAATAAATATTAAACAAATGAATTGTGCATGCTTCAGGGCTGTTTCTGGAACCTTAGCTAATTGTATCATTGCTCTTAAGTGTTTACTACTTGCCTTCTCCTTTTCTGCCCCTAAATACCATTCTACCTCTCTCTGTATACACCTTGCTAATTAATCCTGTTCTAAATAATATGATACACTGGTGTTTTTTATTTGTTTGTACTTAAAATATATGGGATCCAATAAAAAGTAAATTAAATAGCACGAGTTAAAAGAATTCTTGGGCTGGTGATATAGCTCAGCAGCATAAGCGCCTGCCTGGCAAGCACGAGGTCCTGAGTTCGACTCCCAGTATCCACATATAAAAAAAAAAAAAAAAGAAAAGAATTCTTAAGGAGAAACATCACCACCACCACCAACAACAACAAAAAACCGCAACTCAATATCCTTTAAAGTGGGCTTCCAAATGTCTTCCCTGTCTGAAAAATTTCTTCTATTCCTCAACCAGTGTGGAACGGTGAGAACTTCAACTGCCCAGGCCTCTGTGTCCCCAGCCTGGGGATATGTGCCTTCTGCTGGGGCTGAGCTACAGGCTTCTTTGAAACATACAATAATATTGCTACCTCATTGTCAAATTTCCTGGGCAAATAGATCTCAGTCTTTCTTCTTACCACAACCTTATCTGAATTAGTAGAGCTCTGTCCATGGTCATATTGTCTGCCAGTCTTAAACAAATTTACTTTAGGTTTTGGAATTACAACTGAGATTCATGATTGTATTGGTTAGGGTTCTCTAGAGGAACAGAATCAACATATCAATATCTCTATCTCTATATCTATATCTACATCTATATCATCTATATGTATATGTATATATATATATCATCTATATCTTTATCTATATCTATAGCTATAGCTATATCTGTATCTATACCTATATCTATATCTATCCTGCAAGTGGTTTTATTAAGTATGCTTATTGGTGGGAGAGTCCATAATGGCCGTACACATGCTAGAGAGCTATAAGATCCAGTAGCTGCTCGGTCCAAGAAACTGGAAGCTGCAGAACAAGAGGGATCAAGGATACCTCATCAGTCTGAGACTGAAGATCAGGATGCTCCCTGGAGAGTCATTGGTATGAATCTACACTAAAAGGTTGAAGAAACTGAAGTCTAATATCCATACACCAAGGCATTAGCAAAAGATCCACCTGTTCAAGAAGGATAGAGCTTTTCAAGTGCAGGCTGATTTCTTCCTTCTTCCCCTTTCATTCTATCTGGGTTACAAGCCTAATGGATGGTGCCACTTACAACCAGGGTGGGTCTTTCCCCCTCAGCTTGCTGGTCTACATGTGAGTCATATCTAGAAATGCCCCATAGATATACCCAGAACAGTATATCCTGACAAGTTGACATAGCACAATTAAAGGTCACGATGGTGATCCTAGCTTCCCCTAGAGATGAATAAGGAGCATATTGGGGGAGACAGGGCTGTATATCAGTGATCATCATGCTCATAAAAGGTTAATTGAACATCTATTTGCTGGGCCTTGGAGACATGAACACGTAGAAAATGCAGTACATTTCCTCAGAAAGCTCAAATGTATACAGGAAGACAACAGGTGTCTTAATCACATTTTTGTAGCTGTGACAAAATGTCCAACATCTGCAACTTAAAGGAGGAGAGGGTATTTTGGCTTACAGTTTTAGTCCATGGTTGGCTGGCTGTAGAGCAGAAACAAGATGGCAAAATGGACGGTGGAGAAAAAGGTGCTCAACCCATGGCAGCCAGGAAACAGTGAGAGAAGAGAGGGTGTGAACAAGAATACGCCCTTCCAGCTCAAGCCCCCATACCTGCCTCTAACCAGGCCTCGCCTCCTAGCAGCCCATTCAGCTGCTGAACTAATCAAGACACACATCTCCTGATGAGTATAGCATGCCTATGACCCTTCCACAACCAACAGAAATTGAGAGGATGTTTTAGATCTAAACCATAACAACTGAGAAAATAAAGCGGCCCTGAAAAGAGCACTGATGCATGGCATAGGCAGTAAGCGTTGGAAGAGGGCATGCATGAGGATGCCAGGCACAAAGCTGAGACATACGGGAGAAAAAGACTTAAGTTGAGACCAGAATCCTAAAGAAGTGAAACCATGAAATTTCAAGAAAAAGAGGAAGGGTTAATTCAATTTCAAACCAAAGTAAAAGCCCTGTCTCTTTTCTCTTGGAAGCAAGAGCAAAGATTTTTTTATATTCATATCTGGCCTATCCAAAACCAAGCAGTAAAAGGAACTTCACAAGACCAAGTTTGATCGCATGCGATTGACAGGAGTAGAAATTTTCAAATACTGTTGGACAAATCCCTGAACTTCCACAATCTGTCACACCAGCCCCTCCCGCTTACCTGTGGGTGCCCAATCTAATCCTGTGGACAACTAGAACTGAATGTGGCAGGTCACAGCCTAGGTGAGTCCTGCAAATATAACCAAACACGCAGTGTTAAGAGAGAAGGAAAAGGCAAAGAAAGAAATCCTCGGTGGTATGAAACCCAATTTTAAGCCTCCGGAGCATAGAAAAGCCCCATTATTCATTAAGGGAGGTCCCATCAGCTATTTTCTCAGGCAGCTTGTATTCACATTAATGAATGAAAGAGAGAATTTTAATGCACCCCTTGGAGAGAAATAAGACCCCCAAAAAGTTCATTTCCCAGGTCCCTCTGGATTTTTTCCCCCTTCCCCTTTTCTAGTGCATAATAATGAGGTTTCATGGTTTGTCAAGGCAGAGAGCAGGGTAGTCAGGTTCTGTATTCACAGCCTCAGCACCACAGAGCTTTCCTTCATCTGTAACCAGGCAATTCCTCCAGGGCTCCTAACTCACACCTGACCTGGGCTCCCACCGACAGAGGGACAGGGGGACGGACATTCGAGCCCTCCTCACTAGGCAGGGGGCGTGCAGGCCGCTCCTGTGAAGATTCTTGCCACCCCTTTGCTGCACATCTCCAAACACACCCCAACCTTGAAACAGTCTGGTTAGGTCCTGGTTTCTCTACCCCACCCCTGACAAATTAAAGAAAAAATCAACTACCAGATATTTGGAGAAAGGCTTCATACAGAAAGCTGGAGGTCAGGGTGTCAAACTTATTTGCCCTGAAATGTCCCTGGACTTGTAGAAATTCATATTTGTTTATATTATAAATGCACTAAATGAGCTAATTATAATGATCACAACTCACAATTAAAAATAAGCACAGAGATTTCAAAGACTTTCAATATCTTTTCTTTAATCATTCACCCAGGCTCAAAATATGCATTTTTTAGATTAAAGCATTAAAGTTGCTAATTATATTCTCAGAACTAACAATTATTTCTTTACCCTTTTACTACCTTCTTCTGGCAACAAAAAATGTCAGCACTGATTTAATTTTTTGTTATTATAAGATTAAAAGAAGTTTCTAAAAACGAAATTAAATTTGCCCTATAGCTAGAGTAACTTTCCTATGAGCATCTGAAACCTCTTCCCTAAAACAACAGCATAAAAAAATGATTCAGACTTTCCTGACTTTTGCGACACATTCCTTCAGTGATTATCTCCAATAACAACTCAACCGTTTTAATGAAACTCCCTGCACATCACGTTCTGGTGAAAGGTAGAACATATTAGATTAATAAAGAAAATGAAAGTTAAATTGGCTGTTGGAGTGTGAAGCCCTGCCCGTGTCATGCATGGGTTCTTCACCTTTGGGAGCCTAGTTCAACTTCAGCCCGAGGCCCTAAGTGAAAAGTTCAGTAGTCTTGAGCATGTCCCCACTTAATATATCACAAAATCAATTATTTTATGGTGGTACACTTGGTAACCTATGCTCAGACAGAATCAAGTTTTGTTCCCACTGGGGATTCACCAATTATCTATTCAGTGAATTATTTTCAGATAAAGCAGAAACACCTGATGTCAGCAGAGGGAGTGTCTGCCTAATACGGGTATCATTCTGAGCCTGACGTGTTATTGCATTTGTCACGTGCAGGATGGCACAGAAAGACTTTGGATGGATTTATCACATTACCGAGATGCTTGATGGGACACTGGAGCATGATTCAGTGCCCAAAGTTAGAGCTAAAATGCTGTAGCAAAGAGATCCAAAATGAAGCCTCGGAAAAATTGGGGAAGGGGGTAATCAAGTGTGCAGATGCTGCAACTCATCTATCTTGCCTTATTTCCAATAAGTCAGCACAAATAAAATTTGTGATAATTCAGCACAATTTCCTTTTACTGGCTATTGACCTGGGCCACATTCAAAGTAGGAACTGAAAAAGGGCACCACAGACTTTGATTCCAAGACTGTGACAAAGGTCAGGCTTAAGACAAGCATGGTTTATGAGGACTGTCACCCTTAGCCATCTGCTCAGGTGGGACTGTAATTCTTTCAGGGTCTCTTTTTTCCTTTCCAGAAATCAGTCAGCCTAAAAACACCCATGGCATTTATTTTTCTTTTTTGCAAAATTAACAATAGTACCTGAAATGGAACCAAAAGAAAAGCATGACCAGAAAAGTTTGTCCAAAAGTTATCTTGCATTCCAAAATCTAAAAGTTTTAACCTATGCACTTTAAGGTCCCACCATGAATGAGTCACAAAGCATTTGTGGGACATCTGCTATTGTACACAAGAACACTGATTGATATTAAAGGAAGAGGACCACCTTTGGGAGGCCTTTGGATGTGATACCTGTGCTGTTGTATGGCTGTGTTGCCTCTGTGATTATTTCCTTTACTGGAATAACTGCCTATCAAAAGTACCATGTCACAAATGATGGAGAAAATGCCTGGTTATGAGCAGTTTCTAGAACCAGAATTACTTGGATTCAAATCCTAGATCTATCCAATTATCAGCTGCGCTATATCAGACATTTATCACTATAACCCTTAGCTCCTTTAACTTCAGAATGATAATAGTGACTTATGACATCACCTGAGGATTGTTAATGTATTAAATGTTTTGCATAATACTTGTCACAAGTCCTCTGAAATTTTAACTACTTTAGGTGGGAGTTATAATTATTACTGAAACTGTATTGTTGTTCTTGTTATACTATTGGTACAGAAGAACTAAGTGCGTATGTACCTAATGATGCCCATTTGATGTCTATAAAATTCTTGAAAGAATCAGTGGAAGAAACTAATAGTGACAGAGCTTGAAGCTCAAAGGAAAAGAGGCAATGGGTTTAGAACAGGCATTAATCTCACTGCAAAGAAGGCGAAGTCAGTTCTCAATTATCTTTGGTAATAGGAGAGAAGAGGATAATCTAAAACAACAGCTGACTCAACAAGCTGGCATTTTGTTTTTAATTGAAATCCCACAAGAGATACAGACATATAACCTGTTAGATTCTTCTCTGCATCCTGGCTCTGTTCTTGGTCCTGGTTGCTGGTAGGTGCCTGAGACTTGGCTATTTCTCTGAGAGAGAACTTTACCTTCCTGGTGATGTACTGGCCAGTCTAACAGACCTTTCCATGAAAGAGCTTCCCATGCATTGGTCAGTCACTCTCTGCCCCTTTCAGTGTAGTACCCTTATATAATTGGTATGTATGTTTTGAGATAGGGTCTTGGTATGTAGTTCAGGCTGGCCTTAAACTCACTGCTATTCTCCTGCCTCAGCCTGCCAAGTGCTGGGATTACAGGCATGCACCATCACGCCTGGCTTCCAAATATATTACTTTCAGGCCAGAAGATCTTCTCAGGCTGAAACAAGCACTATTTTAAATACCTTACCTTATCTTAAAGGTATAACCTACAAGGAGACAAATGAATTTGCTTCAGCAAGAACTATTACTCCAGGCCTGGGCCTCTGAATTTCTGATTCCTAAGCTCCTGTCTTTTCTCCTCTGCCCCTCCCCTTCTATTGTTTCCTGATGTTGTTCTCGTCCTTGGCTAGCATCTTAAACACAAAGAAACTGTCTCATGAAGTAGAGGCCAACTTCCTTCTACTACTCAGGCAACCATATGAGGCCAATGTTAGTGAGAATCTAAAGTGAAACCACATGACAAGTTCAAGCTGCTTATTCCTTAGCATGAAGTTCACACAGAGTGCAAGTTTGAGAGGAAGTTTAGGTAAATATCAGCCCTGCCTGCAGTCTTTCCAGCCAACCACCACAAATGTTTGCCTCTTCTTTTAACTCAGGACTTAATAGAACAGATAGCTGAATTGTAATGATTTGACAGAAATCCATTCATTATACAAATAATTATTCAACAATGATTTATTAATTCATTCCTTCTACAAATATTTATGCTAGCATGTACTGTCCTAAGTCCTGTGGAGAAGAAAAGCTAAGATAGATACACAATCTTATTCTTACCAGGGTGCAATTTTGCTCTTAGTGGACATTTGGCAAAGTCCAGAGAAATTACAACTGGTGGGGTTGGTGCTACTGGCATCTAGAGGGTATAAATACTGCTAAACACCTTACCACACAAATGCCAGGCATCCCACAAGGATGGATTACCTGGCCCCAAATATTACAGTACCGAGGTTGAGAAACCTGAACTCTAAGGTATTGCAAGCTACATTTTAATATGAGAGAGCAAAGGAAAGAAGAGTGAAATTCACTTCTGTTCAGAGATCTAATTAGATCTCCGAAGGCCTAGAAGAAAGTAGCATTTGACTGTGCTGTGAGATTTGGATGAGTTTTTCCAAGATGGAGATTATAGAGTTAGAGGAAGTGGAGAATAAATTTCTTGCAATGGGAGGAAAAAGTAGTCTTAAAAATGTGTTGAGGTCTAAAGGGAGCTCCCATTAAAAACAAAACAAAACAACCAAACCAAACATAATCATTTGAAAAGTAAGATGAAAAAGTGGAAAGAAGGAAGCAAAGTTCTCAAGACCTCAAGTATCAGGCTTGAGAACTGGCTTTTTCCTTGTCAGAGGCCATCCATTTGAAGCACCAAATCTGGTAACTGTTGAATTAATTAGTAATTTTGGGCCTGGTGTGCATGTTGTTCCATTATTCTGCAGTAAGTAACTCTGGAGTTAAAATGGATTGTAGATATCTTCTGATCTTATACCCATGTTTGACAGGTAGGGGTGCTGAAGCCCAGGGAAACCATGTCTGTTGGCCACACTCACAAAACTATTTGTGGGAGATCTGGGGTTTCCATCTCTCTCGGTCCAATTCTTTTCCTGTTATTCTTTGCTGATTCCAGGAGGAGCTACCATACGCATACTTAAGGTTTTAATTTGTGTTGAGTTGCCTCAAAGTGCAGAATGCCACACGAACTGGGTAGAAAGATAGTGGCCAAGAGCTGATGATCTCAATCCAGTGATTGGCTACTGGTCTTAGAGAGTCCATACGAGGCTAACGCAGGGCGCAGCCACACCTCGTAGTCAGTGATAGTCTTTTCAGAATTGCTCCAATGTTCTTCAAATTCAGGACGTTCCACAGACCACCTATAGTATTCCAAGATATTCACCTAAAATTTTTATGAACCACTATTCCATAGATGGGTGGGAAACAAAGTTGGCAGAAGTGGTACAGGCTTTACAAAGGAATATAATATTAACATTCCAGTTTCCAAAGAAATGTTATAGTTCAGCTCCATCAGATATTTAAAATTGAGGGACAATTTTAGTTCTTTATCCCTGTTAAGGTAGTTACCTAACACATATTCTTCCAGTGACTTCCGAAAGTCTTCATAATGTATTTATTTATAAGTAAAATTAATGTAGTCATTTTCATTAGAGTCCCCTGTCCCCACTTTTTATGATGCAGTAGTCAAAATCTTTCAAAGCACAGGAGTCCACATAGGCAAATAGAAGCAAAGGGGTCCTTAGCAGTGAGAAGGTTGGGAACTATTGAGTTTCTTGTTACTTCCCCTGTGTTCTCTGCAACATGGTATTTAGTTAACAATCTTCTATGTGCAAACTTAGCAGTGTAACCTTAGCTTATCGTGTAACTTGTCTGTGCCTTACAGGAATGTTGAGGTGATAAAATTAGTTAATACATATATAAATTGCTTAAAGCAGTAGCTGGTACACAGAAAGTACTATTTAAGTGTTAACTATTACTATTTCTTTTTTTTTTTTAATGTGGGTACTGGGAGTCAAACTCAGGACCTCACGCTTGCCAGGCAGGTGCTTATGTCACTGAGCTATATCACCAGCCCTACTATTTCTTTTAATGGAATTCTGTGACACCTTTCATCGAGACACACTGAATTTTAATTCATGTGCTGATAATTCAGAGAATCTATGGCTTGAGAGTTGTACGTGGACTTATCCTTTTCCTTCATGTCCAGACCTACGGTCATCTCTTCAGTGACCTGCCACAAGTCTTAGGCAGCTATAATTGTCACTACAAGTTCCAGCAACCTGGGTCTCTGGAGTCCCCAAGATCCGTAAGTTTATTTCTCAAATCTTAATGTCAGTCTTCCACTTAACTCGTAACACGACTTCATGTAAATGCCTGACACATAGTGAGCTGTTATCTTTGAAACAAATGGATTGTACTTGCTGGTCTTTCTTTACTTTTTTTTTTTTTAAAGTATGGGTGTGCTGAGAGTCGAACTCAGGACCTCACGCTTGCCAGGCAGGAGCTTACGCTGCTGAGCTATACCACCTTCCTATCTTTCTTTACTTTTGAATGTGATTATATCAGCAGTGTGGCTATCCTATTCAGAAAAGATTAGTTTGTGTTATAGTATGTCTCTTATAAATAAAAATGGGGAAGGAAATTAATTTTAACTGTGTCTTTAAAAACAGTGTCCAGTTGACTGCATCTTTTATGGTATTGGAATCCACGTTGAAGGAGGGGCTAATGGGAGAGAACTTCCTTAATAAAAGTGTTGGGAACAGATGGAATCTAAAGTGTTCCTCGAATTTTTCTTTCTTTTTAAAAATTCGGGATCAATTTCTGAGAGGACCTCAAGATGGCGGATGAGTAAGAAGCAGGCAGCGAAACTCTCTCTAAAAGTTACCATTGGAACACGGGAATATAGCGACTCGGAAAGCGCAGGAGGGGGGGAGATGCCTCCCCGAAACCCAGAGAAGTTCTGAAGCGCAATCTGGGACCCCCGGCACCAGTGATGGGTGACTTCCAACGAAGAAGAAGGAAAGAAGGAGCAGACTGCACGCGGGCACCTTCTATCCTACTATCCCGGGAGTTGCAGCGCCGCGGAGGCTCAATTCTACGGACACACGGTGGCAGCTGGTGCCCAGGGAGCCCCCACGGAGGATCCTGAGACAGCGGCGGGGCAGGGGAGCGGCGGAGAACGGCGCTGACCGGTGGTGAGTGTCTCTCAGCCACAGCTGCCCCGCGCCAGAGAGCGACCGGCCGGGCGCCATTGTGGGGGGTGTGGCGAAACTCAGAGCGGCTGGAAAACTGCTCTGGGAACTTGTGCTCCCGACAGGGCAGCACGGGGCCTCTCAGGCCCACGAAAGTGTGCTGAGGTCAGCAGGCGAACGAGACTGGACTCACAGCCACACCTGTCCCGCGCCAGAGAGTGACCGGCCCAGCGCCATTGTGGGGGGCGTGGCGAAAAACCAGAGCGGCGGGAACCAGTGCAGGGAACCCGCGCTCCGGACAGCGCGCTGAGCCTCTCAGGCCCAGGGATCGTGAAAGGGCGCTGAGAGCGGAGGCGAGCTAGACTGGTCTCTGCCTGAAAGTACGCGCATCTGCTCACCGCCCGCCAGAGGGCGCTCCTGGCTTACTGGGACGGACCTGCACAGAACAGGACTCTGTCACCACAGGGTAACTGCCTACAGCAGAGTCAACACCTGGAACTGATTCTTTTTATTTTTTTATTTTTATTTTTTATTATTTTTTTTTCTCACTGATTTGTTTTTTGTTCTGGCAAAGGGTTTTTTTGTTTTTGTTTTGTTTTGTTTTGCTTTTTGGTGGGGTTTTATTTTTGATCTGTCTGTTTTATTGTTTTTATCTTCGTTTTTGTTTCTGTATGTGTATTTGCTCTTTCCTTCATTATTCTCTCTGGTTTTTTATATGAGTGTAAACAGCGCCTCTAACTTCTTTGTGATTGTGGTTGTGATCTGTTCTTCCTTTTATCCCTTCCTTCTCTTTCTACCACCTGTCCTCTGCACTAGTGTCCCAATTTTAGTGGGATCCCTCTTGGTCCTCTAACCTTACATCTAATTCCTTCCTCTTCTCCCAATACTCTATTTCCTCCTTAACTCATTTTAAATTTAAACTCCTCAGGGGAAAAATTGACATACACAGGACTTGTATACTGCATATAATTTTTCTGGTGTGTTTTAGATTTTGTTGTATAACCGCAACTCTATACAGCTAAAAGTGGTAAATAACTGGTTAGCTCAGTCTGTCATTTTCTAGGCTGTGTTTGATGCTTTAGTTAACATTATAGCCAAATGTGAAATAATTGTTCTAAACATCTTTCCTTCCTGATATTTCATGATTGAGATTGACTAAGGGACACAGAAAATACAGTGGCACAGTACCAAAGAATCAAGGACTGGGCCAAACAGGTAGCAACTTCGCATACCCAACGAATTGAAGAGGTAGGATCTGGCAGAAAGCTCAAAACCTAAAAGCAAGCTCCACTTGGAAGATACTGCAGAGAAGTAGTCATCTTCTAAAGATCTTAAACACTAGCAATAAAGTAACCTACTTTAGGTAATTTGCAAACATCACCCCAGGAATTAAAGAAAGAAAAAATGAGACGACACTTAAACAAGATGCAACCCCACACATCCAATTCACCAAAGGCAAACCTAGGGAGCAACGAGGTGGGACAATCCGAAAGCCACCCACCTGGCCTATCTGAAGTGGTAACAACAAAGCAACTGAATGAGGTTCTGGAAAAAATTAAAACAGAAATAATCTCACAGATAACTGCAGAGATAATGTCTACAATGAAGACCATGCTTAAGGACACTATAGCTGATACAGACAAAAAAATAGATGAACTTAAGAAAACTATAGAAACCATGAATGCTCAGCATAGGAAAGAAATGGAATCCATAAGGCAGATTCAAGCAGATACCCAAGAGATAAAAAATTCCATTGAAAGTATTTGTAGCAGAATAAGCCAATGCGAGGACAGGATCTCAGATATAGAAGACAGGCTTGCAATTAGTGATCATGAAATGGAAAAATTCTTAAAAATAGCAAGGGACCATGAAAAATCAATTAAGCAGCTGCTAGATGACTCAAAGATAAACAACTTAAGAATAATTGGAATAAATGAAAAAGCAGGAGATAGCATCAACGACATTAAAACCTTGTTCAAAGACATAATCAGGGAGAACTTTCCTGGAAGAGAAAAGGAATTTGACACCCCTATAAGTGAAGCTTTTAGAACACCAACTAGACATGATCAAAAAAAAACTTCAGCCAGACATATTATAGTCAAGATCCCAGAAATTCAACAGAAGGGCAGAATCTTAAAAGCTGTTAGGGAGAAGAGACAAATCACCTATGAAGGAAAACCCATCAGAATCACAGCTGACTTTTCGGCACAAACCCTCAATTCAAGAAGAGCTTGGAATGATGTATTGCAAGCTCTAAAGGAAAATAATTTTCAGCCCAGATTGATGTACCCTGCAAAACTATCTTTCAAAATTGATGGAGAAATAAAATACTTTCATGACAAAGAACATCTGAGAAAATTTATGACCACCAAACCAGCACTCCAAAACGTTCTGAAGGACATTCTAGAAAGAGATAGGAACCCCAACAGAAGGAATCCACCAGGCAGGGCAAATAATTAAATAGCCGGAAAGCAGAAAAACAAAGAGTGGGAACCAACAACAGGAAAATATCATGACAAGTCAATACATATCAGTTTTAACCATCAATGTTAACGGTCTCAATTCACCAATCAAAAGGCACAGACTGGCGAAATGGATCAAGAAGCAAGATCCAACAATATGCTGTATACAAGAAACACATTTAATTCAGAAAGAAATTCATAGACTGAAAGTCAAAGGATGGAAAACAATACTCCATGCCACAGGAACCCAGAAAAAAGCAGGGGTAGCTATTCTTTTTGCAGACAAAGTGAACTTCAAGCCAAGAAGGATTCAGAGAGATAAAGACGGTCATTACATCCTTGTAAAGGGAACAATCCAAGAGGAAGAGATAACGATCATAAATATATATGCGTCAAATACCAATGCACCCAGCTATATAAAACAAGTACTAAAGGACATGAAAAATCAAATAAGCACTAATACAATTATATTGGGAGATCTCAATACTCCACTGTCACAAAAAGATAGATCAACTGGACAGAAAATCAATAATGAAATAGTAGAACTGAACCAAACTTTTGAACAAATGGACTTAGTAGATGTCTACAGAGTGTTCCATCCCACAACATCAGAATACACATTTTTCTCAGCTGCACATGGGACGTTCTCCAAAATAGACCACATACTAGCTCATAAAACCTGCTTAAGTAAATGCAAAGGAATTGAAATTATCCCATGCATATTATCAGACCATAGTGCAATGAAATTGGAAATCAATGGCAAAAGATCCCACAAAAACTCCCTAAACACATGGAAATTAAACAGCATCCTCCTGAACAACCAATGGGTCACAGATGAAATTAAAGAAGAAATTAGTCACTTTCTACAACTGAATGATAATGACAGTACAACATACCGGAACTTATGGGATACAATGAAAGCAGTCCTAAGAGGGAAATTTATAGCATTAAATACTTATATTAGGAAAATAGAGCAAGCGCAAATAAACAACTTAAGGGTGAACCTTGAGCTTCTAGAAAAAGAAGAGCAGGTTAAGCCAAAAGCCCGTACAAGGGAGGAAATTATAAAGATCAGAGCAGAAATTAACGTATTGGAGAATAAAAAAACAATACAAAGAATCAATGAAGCAAAAAGTTGGTTCTTTGAAAGAATAAATAAGATTGACAAACCCTTATCCAACCTTATTAAAAAAAGAAAAGAAAAGACTCAAATCCATGCAATTGAAAATGAAAAGGGTGATATCACGACGGACCCTGCAGAAATCCAGAAGATCATCTATACCTATTTTGAAAATTTATATTCTACTAAGATGGAAAATGCAGAAGAAATGGACAGATTCCTAGATTCGTATGAATTACCAAAGCTGAATCAAGAAGATTTAAAAATCCTAAATAAACCAATATCAGCCAATGAAATTTAAGATGTAATTAAAAACCTCCCAACAAAGAAAAGTCCAGGCCCTGATGGATTCACTGCCAAATTCTACAAGAAATTTAGAGAAGACCTAACGCCCCTACTTCTCAAACTTTTCAATGAAATTGAAAGGGAAGCAATACTCCCAAATTCATTCCTGGAAGCAAGCATTACCCTGATACCAAAACCAGAGAAGGACCCAACTAAGAAAGAGAACTACAGGCCAATCTCCCTAATGAACATAGATGCAAAAATCCTTAATAAGATACTGGCAAACAGAATCCAACAAATCATCAAGAAGATTATACACCATGACCAAGTTGGATTCATCCCAGGGATGCAGGGATGGTTCAACATACGTAAATCAATAAATGTAATACAGCATATTAACAGAACCAAAGACAAAAATCACATGATCATCTCAATAGATGCAGAAAAAGCTTTTGACAAAGTCCAGCACCTTTTCATGATAAAAACCCTACAGAAAATTGGAATAGAGGGTCTTTATCTCAATCTGGTAAAAGCTATCTATGACAAACCAACAGCCAATATTATACTAAATGGCCAAAAACTGAAAGCCTTCCCTCTAAAATCAGGAACAAGACAAGGATGTCCACTGTCCCCACTCTTATTCAACATAGTTCTGGAAACTTTAGCCAGAGCGATTAGACAAGAGAAAGAAATAAAAGGAATAATGATTGGAAAGGAAGAAGTTAAACTATCATTATTTGCAGATGACATGATACTCTACACAGAAGATCCCAAAAACTCCACTAAAAAACTGCTAGATTTAATAAGCAAATTCAGTAGTGTAGCTGGATACAAAGTCAATACTCAAAAGTCAATAGCCTTCCTGTACACAAATAACAAACTTACTGAAAGAGAAATTAGGGAAACAATACCTTTCACAATAACATCCAAAAAAATGAAATACCTAGGAATCAACCTCACGAAGGATGTAAAAGACCTCTATACTGAAAACTACAGTACTATGAAAAAGGAGATTGAAGAGGATATCAGAAAATGGAAAGATATCCCTTGCTCCTGGATAGGAAGAACCAATATAGTGAAAATGGCCATACTTCCAAAATTGTTATACAGATTTAATGCAATTCCAATCAAAATTCCAACAGCATATCTCACAGAATTAGAGAAAACAATCCTAAAATTCATTTGGAATCAGAAGAGACCTAGAATAGCAAAGGCAATTCTGGGCAACAAAGGCAAGGCAGGGGGCATCACAATCCCCGACTTGAAATTATACTATAAAGCTACTGTGATAAAAACAGTGTGGTACTGGCAAAAAAACAGACCTGAAGATCAATGGAACAGATTAGAAGATGCTGAAACAACCCCAGACATACTAAGCCACCTTATCTTTGACAAAGGTGCCAAACACATTCGCTGGAAGAAAGATAGCCTCTTTAATAAATGGTGCTGGAAAAACTGGCTCTACACATGCCGAAGATTAAAACTAGATCCATATCTTTCACCATGCACTAAACTAAATTCAAAATGGATCAGAGATCTAAATATTAAAACAGAAACATTAAATCTGCTGGAAGGTAGGATAGGTAAAACCCTTGGAGACATTGGTGTAGGCAAAGACTTTATGAATAAAAACTCAACCGCATGGGAACTATCCCAAAGAATCAATAACTGGGATCTCATCTTATTAAAAAGCTTTTGCACAGCAAGAGAAACCACCAACAGAGTGAAGAGACAACCCACAATGTGGGAAAAAATGTTTGCCAGCTGTTCCTCAGACAAAGGATTACTATCGAGAACATATAAAGAACTCAAAAAAATCAGACCTCCCAAATTTAAAGACCCACTCCATAAATGGGCATCTGAGATGAATACACATTTCTCAGATGAAGAAATACTAATGGCAAACAAATATACAAAAAAATGTGCAACATCACTAGTCATTCGAGAGATGCAAATTAAAACAACACTGAGATACCATCTCACCCCAGAAAGAATGGCTACTATAAAGAAATCAACTAATAACAAATGCTGGAGGGGCTGTGGGGAAAAAGGAACCCTTCTTCACTGTTGGTGGGAGTGTCGACTGGTACAGCCACTGTGGAAGTCAGTGTGGAGATTCCTCAGTAAACTAGGGTTGGAGGTCCCATCTGACCCAGCTATTCCCCTTCTGGGCATCTTCCCAGAAGAATTAAAAACATCGTACCACAGCGATATATGTGCACCCATGTTTATAGCAGCACAATTTGTAATAGCCAGATCTTGGAAACAACCCAAATGCCCATCAACTGAGGAATGGATAAGAAAGATGTGGTATTTTTATACAATGGAGTACTATTCAGCCATTAAGAAGGATAAACTGGAGACTTTTATAGGTAAATGGATGCAACTCGAGAAAATACTCATAAGTGAAATAAACCAGAAGCACATGTGTAAGCATCGTATTATCTCTCTAGTATGAGAAACTGAAAGAGTAAATAAGATCCAAAATGTACAATAGATATGGTGAATCAAAAAGAAACTGGTCAAAAGGAAAGAGAGACTGGAATAGGGAAAAGAAAGAAGGGAAAGGGAAAAAAATTGTATATATATATATAAGATGGTTAAGATAGATACACTACCATTTTTACTTAGTTCATTGAAGAGTAAGGTTTGTGCCAATAATGTTTGGACAATTGAATGCTAATGTCTGGTGTCCTGAATAACTAACTTAAAGATAGTAATACGTAATGTATTAACCATTGTTACCCTCCTATTATGTTGTTTTGAAAATTTGTTCTTCTTTTGATTTGTTTTGTTTTTTTCTTCTCTTTAAAATAAAAAAAAAAAAATTCGGTTAAATGTCTCTGTGGAAAGCATGAAAGTCTCCAAAAAACAGGCCCTGTATTGGTCTGAGAAGCAGTGGGCCGGACCTGTGAAGAACGCTTGGTTGAGATGTAACCTTCTATGTGCAAACTTAACGTGCCAGTTATTTTATTTAGGGAGAGAAAGGAGGGGGGATGCATTAGAGAGAAAGTCCACAGCATAATTAGGAAACAATCAACACGTTTTTCTTGCTGTCCTAATTTTTTCTTCACTTTAAAATGCTCCATTGAGTTTAATTAAACTTGCCCTAGGCTTATAAGCCTAGCAAACTGGGGAACATTTTTTTTTGAAACTCGCTTTCCTGTCAGAAAGGTTTTCTTCAAGCTGGCCCAGTACTGCTGAACTTCAAGGTTTCAGGGGATGTTAAAACAACTGCAACCAAATTAATGTAGATTATCTTTATTTTTTCCTATTGATTTGAGCAGAGGGGACGGGAAGCTGAGCACTGCCAAATAAAAGACTTCTGCAAGGTTATTAAAGATGCCTGGTTTGGGAAGCAGAGAGGGGGTGGACAGTTTATGTAGTTATGAAAGGAGAGAGGGGGACAGAGGAGGCACACCAGTGATGAATAATTACTGCTATTTCAGTGGACTGCTGTTAGGAATGCCATTTCTACCCTTCATCTCATATGTCAGCATCTTTTGCTCTGGGGAATTACCACTTCCCCATTCCTTGTGGTCCCAGGAAGGCTGCCAGCTATTTTGGTCTGCCCTCCAGCAGCCCTCACCCTCTTTGGCAAAGGGTTGGATGAGCATGTGACCATTCTGGATCAGAGCCATTAAGTGTTTCTCTCCCTCTCTGTCCATCTTGGTCCCTGTCTCTCGCCAACCTTCTGCCCCTCTCTCTCTCCCCCTCTCTTCTTGATCAGTCCTCCCCTCTTGGGAATTTAGATCTTGCTTTAGGAGACATAATCAGAAGATGCTTGCTATAAATCATTCTAATTTTAAGGTCATGTACAGTTTTTTGCCCCATGGGCCCAAACTAAAATTCCAGTCCTTTCTGAATCCAGGCTTCTCAGCTTTTCATTGAATTTTGTGAATTCTTTATAATTTGTATTTATTAAATAATACTAAACTAGACTAAAGGAATGGACAACACCAACAACTGAATGTTTTACAATAGCAGAAGTTTGCATCTTACTCATGCTACATATAGTCTGTCAGCTATCTGAAGCTCTACTCCACACACACTTCACTCTAGGTTGAAGATACAGCTTGTGTTTGGGAAATGCCACACTTACAGCAAAGGGGAAAGAGCAGTCAGGTGATGTGTATTGATTCCTCTCTTTGGAAGAAGAATTTGTCATTTTCCTCACCATCCCTTGGCCCAGACAAGCACACCATCAGAGGAGTTGGGAGCATACTTCCCACCTGGGAGGGAGCTGAGAAGAAGAGGTCAAATGAGAGGGGCGGCAGATCCATCAAACCACAATACGAATTGAACTTTGGCTGTGCCAAGTGTTATCAGTGCAACTGCGGGGGAAATTCCTTTACTGCCCCAAGTGTCAGTTTCTACATTTTTACAGCAGTACATTCCAATATCCAGCTCCTTTTTTTCTGGGCACATGGAAAACTACCCACATAGCTGGATGGGACCATACGGCAAGGCCTGGCCAATGAAAAGAGCAGCAATAGTGAGACTTAATTCCAGGACAGGCTGCAGGGGATCCTCCAGGATCTCTTTTCCCCAGCTGAAGTAGACCCCAAGTTTCAGCAGGCACCATTTCTGCCAGTGTGGGTCTCTGAGCGACTATAAACTAAAGTAAATTCCTTGCTACTGACCCACACTGGACACTCTAGTAAGAGGAAACAGGTAACACATTGCTATGTTAAGCCAGGGACTTTGAGCTTAATTTGTTTCTACCACGTATCCTAGGTTTTACTGGCCAGGACAAACATTGGTAGTGATATAACCATCTTATTTCTGCTATTAATTTAATTCCTGCTTGAAATACCTTACATGGATTCTGTTTTTCTGCACTGATCTGACTGATACAGGTGCCTAACCCAATCAGGGGATGATTGGGAGGGACTTCTTGGACAAAGTGACACCTGAGCTACATTTATAAGTATGAGTAGTGTAGGTGAAGTAAAGGAGAAGGTATGTTTTGGACAACGTTTATAGCATTTGTGAAAAGCACAGATGTAAGGAACAGAATTAGGGGCATCTATATTTCATTCTACTTGTTACAGTTACAGAAAAGGAGGCCAGGAAGATAAATGAGAAGTGTTTTTTTACCCTATGAAGGTGATCAGTGAGAGATGCGCTTGTGTCCATTATTGAAGGTAAGTGAAGTCAAATTACGTGAAAATAACGCAAAAAGTCATTGATGGCATTAAAAGAGAAACAGACGAGGTGAAAACACGTGAACTTTAGACAAGCATCTTCACTTGCCACTTCAAGAATAAACTTGGGGTATGTTTAGTGGATAAATGAAGAGTAAGAACCCATTTAGATGGAAACTATGGTAGCCCTGGGGAAAGGTAAGAAAGGTTTAAACTTGAGAAGTAACAAAGGAGATCAGACTAGAGAACACATTGCTAAATATTCTGGATATTCAATTCATAATACATAGTGATAAATTTAGTGCGTTAGTGGAAAAAGGGAAAAATCAAAGAATGGTTCTTAGGTTTCTAATATGGATAGCTGGGTGGGTGAGATCACAGAAGCTGAGAAAGATATTGGAGGAGTGGGTTCAGGTAATTAATTCAAATTTTTACTTATTGTCATTGAAACATTAAGGGTATATTCACATAGTTATATCTATGAAAAGTAGATATCTGAGTATGAAACTCAGAGCAGAGTTCTAAACTGAGAACATAGATTTGGAGACTTCAGAAAAATCGGTCAGGTGAATCTGAGGAAGGGGGTTACCACACAGAAAATGTTGGAAGTTCTATGTCCTGAAAGAACATCACAATTAAGAAAAGAATTTGCAAATAAACAAAAAAAGAAGAATAGGGAGGATCAAGGAGAATAAAAAAGAATATGGTGGGACAAAATGATAATAACGTGTTGGAAGCAGAAATTTGTTAAGATATGATCTATTAGATTTCATAATAAGGAAGATTGCCATTAGGATTTAGAAGGGAATTAGAAATCAAGAATGGAGGATAAAAGGATGATAAGAAAAGATGATAAGAAAAGAAAAGAGATGGGGCCAATGGAAAAAAAAATTGAATATGTTTCTAAGATACAGAAGGAATCCCCCAAGACAAAAAAGATAGAAAATATTTATGGTAGAGTTAAGGAGAGACAGATTCAGTCCTCAGAAGCAAGATAAAGAGTTAGAGTCAAGGATGAAGGTGAAAGATTGGCTTAGGACAAATGAGACACCATGCCTAATACAATGGAAAAAGGAAAATGAGTCAGGCTGTGGACAAAGAATATCTGATGGGAAGGCTTGGGTTGGAATGGTTAGAGACTGGAAAGGCCTATCAGACTGAAGAAAGAAAGAACTCAAGGCATTGAGATCCCTAGTTAAAGAATAGTGACCTGGTTAGTGACATTTTTAGAAAAAGAGGAAATTATGGTAAGATTAAATAAAGTGTCTCACTGAAATTAAGATTTAGATATGTTGTAGTCCGTTCTAGATGGTCACAAGTTCAGAAAGTGAACTATGTACCACCGTGCCACAGTGACTGGAAGGTGAAACGAAATATAGACAAAAGTCTTAGAAGAGAACAAAACAAGAAACTGCAGTATGTGTTTAGCCATCTAGCATGGATGCTACACGCGAGCTTATGATAATAATGAACTTTGGGTGGGCTTGAGGACTATGGGGACTGAGAATTGAGATGACTACTACGCCCATTCCCAGTCTAACTCAAAAGTATCCCAGACTGGATGACAAAGCATACAGTCACCCTAACTAAAGGAGAAATGAAATTTTAAGAAACACTTAAATGTCAGCTAAGAAAGGAGATGGGGCAAATATTTTGTACATTAAGTCAAGGATGTAGCTAGGAGGTTAATGAGGTGTTACTGCACAAGTCGTTCCTCAAGTCCCTCAGTAAGTGACTGCATAATACCACCTCCTTTCTTTCCGCTCTGGAAGTTCTTTTCAACAGCGTGCTGTACTCATTCTTCTCACCTCAAAGGCTTCAGCTAATCTCTCTACTTACATCTAAATCTTTCAAGGCCCAGTTTGAATTCTGTCTCTGTTAGGAAGCATTTCCTGATTATAACTGGCTTTCTGGACTTTTCTATTCTATGCACCACTGTGCACTTTTTGGATATGTCAATGTGGGGTACATCATTATAAACTGCTCATGAATTCCTGTGTTGGCTTTACTCCTCTAAATAGCTTGCAGGCTCTTTGAGAGCACGATCTGTGTGGTGGCTATTTATTATTTTGGCTTCACTTTACTGTTCTATCACCATGTCTTTAAAGGAAGTGTCTCTTGTCAATTTTAGCTGTATGTGTCTGCTGAAAAACAAGATTACTAGTTACAGTATTTCACCTCAACATTTCCATCACAGAAATAACCAAGTGACGATTCTGGGTCACTTATAAAACTGCATCTTGATAGTTATGGTGATTTGTCCATAGGATAGCTAATAAGAGTTCATATTTAGGATTTTCCAAACAGGAGCTGAAAAGGAAGGGAAGGTTTTTGGTCTGTTTGTTTTTCCAATCAGATATGTTCTTGGTGGTTAACTTTATGTGCCAATTTGAATGGGCCACAAAGAACACAGATATTGGGTCAAGCATTATTCTAGATTTTTTAATGAGAGGGTGTTTTTGGAATAGATTAACATTTTAATTGATAGATTGAGTAAAGGAGATTTTTCTCCCTAGGATCAGTAGGCCGCACCCAGAGTCAAAAGTTCTCAACAGAACAAAAACGTTGATCCTCCCTGGAATAAGAATCTTCCTGCCAGACTGCCTTGAAACTCAAATATTTGTTCTATTTCCTCTCTTTGGACTTGAAACATCAGCTCTTCTCAGATGTTATAGTTTGGGGGAAAAATGTCCCCCAAAAGACTCATGAAATCCCAGGTGGGGCTTTTGAAAGGTGATTAGATCATGGAGCACTAACCTCATCCAGGGAATAATCTATTAACGGGTTCATGGGTGAATAGGCTGTTAGGAGGTGGGGCCTCATTGGAGGAAGTGACCACTGAGGACATAACCTGGAAGGGCATATCCTCTCTCACTCTTCTTGATTTCTCTGCTTCCTGGTTGCCAGGAAGTGAGCAGTTTTTGCCTGGGAGCCAACTGACCACACACTGAAACATCTAAAACTGTGAGCTAAAGTAAACTTTTTCTCCTTCAAGTTGTGCATGTTGAGTATTTTGTCCCAATAATGAAAAGCTGACTAACACACGGAGTCTTGAGGTTGTGGGCCTTTCAGGGGAACTACATCAGTTCTCCTGGATCTCAGGCCTTCAGACTCAGACGGGAACGAAGCCATTATTTCTCCTGGGTCTCTAGCTTGCTGGCCCTCCCTGGAGATCTTGGAACCTGCAACCCTCCATGATCATGTGACACTTTTTCAAATACATAAATAAATGAAAAGAAAATGAAACTAATATCTATAGATAAAAAGGCAGAGAGAAATAGAAATACGACTTTAAGACAATTTCTGGGTTTTTATTTCACTTCTAATGGTCCTAGTTCATAGCTATAGTAATGTTTCCTTCCATTCTGTGAGCTAACCCAGATTCTTCCCATAAATTTTCTGTGGTGTTTTAACTAGCCTGAGTTGTGCTTCTGTGACTTGTAACCAAGAGAACATTTATTTAAAACCTTTACTATGTTTTATATGTCTATATTCCCCCAACATTCAAGACTGTGCAGGGCACATGGCTGGTTCAATAAAAACTTGTTGAATGATTGATTGAATGATTGATTGATATTGGAATTAGACTACTCCTTTACTTAAGTCGTTCCTGCTAAACTAGCCTTCTCAATAATATATTCTTAGCCCTGTATTGAGGAAAATTTATCCATAGTTTTCTAGGAGATAATACAACTCAGAGAAAACAAGGCCACTGGTAATAAATAGCCTAAATTCTAAAAGAATAAAACAGATTAGACTAACTAGAAACTTTTTGGCTGAAATTAGGAAGATTGTATTAGCCACAGGGAATGTGGTAGATGATTATTTGATCTTGTGTCTTGATAGTGCATGTAGTAAAGTGCTAGATAGAGCATCTTGTGAAATCTTGATAGCTAAATTAATTTAAATTAGCTGAATGTGTAGATCTTAAATACAGTATATCTGAAGACAGCAAACATGGGATGAATATAATATAGGAAGGTGTCAGGTTGGAATGTGCAGGCTGGCTAATCAGATAAGGGGATCAGTTTAACTCTGTTTTATTGGGCCATCTTTACTAATAGCATCTGAAGGGGTAAACAGCATGCTAATGAAATCTTCAAAGGATTGGAAAGAACATTAATAAATTAAACAAAGAACTTGAAGAGATATGAGAGATACACTGACAAAGTAAAAGAATATTAGAGAGAAAACTATTCCTCAGATCACTTAGATCCCTAATGCTTAATTAGAAAGAAAAGTGACTAAGATAAAGTTGCTGAATTTTAAAAAGATACTAGGGATCAATGTTAAGTATGTTGGAAAGTAAGGGGATGTGATAGTCCAGAAAGAATGTAGCAATAAAGCAGTGTGCATTCAGACTCAGTTATTTTTTGAAGAGGGAAAATGCATCTCTAATCTTAGACTGGGAAAGGACTTTTAAACCATGAAATCTGAAGAAGACTCCATAAAGAAAATATTTGCCAACCTACTAACTCTACACCATTATGCATTTGTTATAAAAAGCAAAAAAATATAACAAAGGGATAATAATTATTATATATAAGGCTTTTCAAATCCCATATAATTAGAATGAATAGCCTAATGGAAAATGAACAAATTACAAGAGAAAGAATACTCAAAAGACAAAAAGTAAATCATCAACAACATATTAAAATTATAAACTTACACTTAAAAAAGAAAAAGACATCATGTTTTTAACCTTGTGCATCAGCAGACCTAGAAACAAGATGCTCTTATTTGCTGTTATTTGAAATATTATCGTAAGTTGACATAGAGTGCTTAGTATGTGACTTAGGCACAAGATTAAAGGACAGGACAAGAAGCCGACATTAAATTGGAACACACCAGTCTTCAGTAACAGAGGGACACGATTCTTTAAATAATTGATGAAAAGAGGTTTATTTTTTTTTTTCACAGAGAACTCCTAATCTGGTGTTCAGTTGTTGCAGCAGCTTTTATCCGGTCATCTCCGAAGCCAGGTTTCAGCCATCTGTGTCCCACCGTGCCCACATACACTGTCATCGTCTGATTCAGCCCTTGGAAGAGAAACCCCAGGAAGGAGACCGACTGAAAGTTTTTATAGGCTATTCCTAAAGGTTTTGGTTCACATATTGTTTGGAGACAGGATAGTCTTTTGGTCACCCTAAGAGAAAGGCAGCTTGGGAAATGTAGTTTAACTGTGTTCAAAGAGGACAGCAGAGCTGTGAGATGAGCTAGTGTTCTCTACCACAAGACTTGACTTCAGCTCTGTCATGTAACCCACTCATTGTAGTCTAAGGAGGGATCAGTCCCAGAAATACATTAATAATTTTACATTTATTAACTCTTCAAGGACACTTTTGTAACATCGGCAGATTCTTTAACATCTCCATGACGTAAGTATAAAGGTTTCCATGAGAGAAACAACGCTGTGAGAGTCTTTAAAAATATCTTTGGCCGGTGAGATAGCTCAGCGGCGTAAGCGCCTGCCTGGCAAGCTCGAGGTCCTGAGTTCGACTCCTAGTACCCACATACGAAAAAAGGGCCCGTGAGATAGCTCAGGGGCACAGGCGCCTGCTGGCGCACGAGGTCCTGAGTTTGACCCCCGGTACCCACAAAATAAATAAATAAATAAATAAATAAATAAATAAATAAATAAAAATAAAAATAAAAATATCTTTAAGACAGGTAGAAATTGGAGGAGCTGAATTCAGGTCTGAATCTACACTCAACTTCTTTTTTAGTCTTTACAACAGTGAGTAGCACGAGCCCTTAAACACTTCATCTGTTCCATCTTGTTCAACAATGGCTGCATAGAAACCACCACTAACTTTATGCTCTGTCAATCATAGTTCCAGTCAATATTCAGTGAGCCTGCTCTTTGTCAGGTGATGAACTACTCAAACAACTATGTATTACTTCTTTCAGTCCTTGCAACTAGCCATTGAGAAAGACATTTATATTTTCCACTGTGTCTAAACTCAGCAAAAAAAAAAAAAAAATCACAGTTAGGTTGCAGTTCCTGACTTCAATGCTCAAGATCTTCACCATCAGCATCATGAAGTATTCACTCCCAAACATGCCCACGTCCCTAGTAAACCTTCAGGGACAAATATCATTTGTAGAAAGATGAGTCTATATACCCTACCTCTGCTCTCAATAAACTACAAATTCTTTGGGGAAGACCAGATACTCAAATATACATATGCGGGCATGCACACACACACACACAGAAAGAGTGTGCAAGCTCAATACAATGGCAAGGCTGTCAGTGGTCTGTGTTCCAGAAAAGGATAAAATGAATACCTAATGGGGATATAAGGAGAAGTTTCATGGAATCAGGAAGATTTGAAATGCATGGATTGAGAGAGAGCTGAGAGACTGGGAGAATGGGAAGTAGACAAATGTCTTTCAAGGTGGAAGAACAAAGGAGTCCAGCCAGGAAATATGGTGACAGTCAGAGTTGGTTCCATGAGAGACAATCTAGTTAGAATAAACAAAAAATAAGGAAAAAATGTTTTACAAGCAAAAATTAACTTGGCTCTGTTATTTTCCTGTCCACTGCAAATGATCTGAATTTTAACTTAGTATCCTCTGAAGGTGTCTCATTCTTAGTTTGAAGTTCCTTCCCTTCTCTATTTTTTATGAATGTACAAATGTTATGAGGCAAAGGTGAGTTGAAAAGCTCATCTGCAGAGACACAAATATATTACCCTAGTATTCATTGCTGATACTGCTTTTGCAACAACTGTTTTCCTATTAATATATGTGCGGTTTACTTTATTTAGCAAGACTTACATAGAAGGCAGAGTAGACACCAGAGGGAGAATGGGAGCCAGTTCTTTGGCTTCAAAAATCTTACTTTAATATATGGAGAAATTGCCTTCTGTTCCCAAAATAACATAATATATTTTTTAGAAAAATGTACAAGGATTTCAGGAGCAATGTGTGGGGTAGCTGTAATTTTTTTACTTATTTTAATGAACATGATCCTCAAATCTCCCCTTTACTATGAAAAACATGGCTTTGGGGTAAATTTTAAACCATAAGGCAGCTAGTTTAAATCAGATGTTTATTGGACCTTTACTAGGTGTATGCTGAGTCCAAAATAATGAGCAACACAGCTTTGGTTCCAAAGATCTCAACCAGGGACCGGAAGACACTTTCCCACTGATAGGATAAATCTGTCCTCTTATCTTCTTGGCATCAGTCCTTTAATAAATGTTTACATCTCTCCAATTATAAATGGGACTCTTTTCTAGGTATCGAGCATATACCAGTGTTTGTGTGGTCACATCCCTATAGTCCCGGGACTGTAGGAGGTTGAAGCTTGAGAATTGCAAGTTCAAGCCCAATCTGGGTAATTTAGTGAGAACTTGTCTAAAAATAAAAAATAAGAAAAGGCTGTAGATATAGCTCAATCCCCAGTACTGAAAAAAAAAAAATATATATATAGCAGTGAACCAAACCAAACAAAATAATAACCTAGAATATGTTACATTTTATAAAGCAAAATAAGATAATGGGGTAAGGCCATGGAGTTGTTGTTATTTTGAATGAATTGGCCAGGAAAATCCTGTCCGATGATATGAAATTTGAATAGAAGTAACCAGAATGAAGTGAGCAAACGTGCCCTGTAGATACCTGGGGAAACGTCAACTTAGGCAGAGCTAAGTGCAAGTTCAAAGGCCTGACCAGTGATGGAGTGTTAGGAGAGCAAAGCAGGCCACGCGGATGGTAAAGAGTGACAAAGAAGAAGGTGACAGAAGGCCAATGACAGCAAGTGAGGAAACCAGTTTATGCCCGTCAGTTTTATTCTAGGTAATATTAAAGACCTTGGAGTGTTTTAAGCAGAGAAATGATACTGCCTAACTTACTTTTAAAAGGAAGTTCCAGGCCCAGTGATATAGCTCAGTGGCATAAGCGCCTGCCTAGCAAGCACGAGGTCCTGAGTTCGACTCCCAGTACCTGTATATATATATAAAGGAAGTTCCAGCTTCTGTTTGTGAATACATGGTGGTGGGACAATAATTACAACTGAGAAATCACATAGAAGACTGTGGTAATAATTCAGGAAAAGGGACATGGTGGCCTGGACCCCAGGATTGGGCTTAGGGAGGGGAGAAGATGAGAATGGAGTAGAAGTGATGAAAGAGGTTATTTACTGGATATGTTTGGACATTAAAACTGATAGAATTGTTTTGGTCCATTGTACTTAGGGTATGAAGGAAAAACACAAATCAAGGATGAATATAAGTTTGGGGACCTGAGTAAATACCAAGTGAAGTTGTAATTTAATAATCTAACAAAGGCAAGGTGTGGGATGTTTGAGGTGGAACAATGAGATACTGATCAGATACACCATGGAAAGATGAGTGCATGGGTGGCTGATGGGAAAAGGCAGGGCCGAGGTGTCAGTGTGAGCTGCCAATGTGTGGTTCATGTTCAAAACACCTGACTGGGGAAGTTTGCCTAGGCAGTGAGCACAGAATAGAGAAAAGGAGGACTCTAAGGAAGGTGCTTTAGGGGTTCTGTTATTCCAAAGTGGGGGGCATGATGTGTAATTGAGCAAAGGTGGCTGAGAAATAGCGGTTAGCAAGGTAGGAGGAAAACTAAGAGAACAGGCAGGGTCCTGGAGGCCAAGTGGATAAATTATTCCTGGAGAAAGAAGGATTAAGAAGCGTGTAAATAGCAACCATGTATCCAAGAGCAAATAGAGAGAAGGAAGACTCCCCAAATTTGACAGCCCATGACTCAGTTCCTTATTCTGGGTTCTCACTACCTAACAGCACTTTGGCTTTAAATTACCTGTTGCTACAGACTCATCCTGGGCCTTCCTCTTGCTTCTAGTGAATATAGCAGTTCTTTTTTTTTTTTTTTTTTTTTTTTTTTTTTTGTGGGTACCGGGGGGACGACCTCAGGACCTCGCGCGCCAACAGGCACCCGTGCCGCTGAGCGATATCACCGGCCCCTTTTTCATATGTGGGATCCGGGAGTCGAACTCGGGCCCTCACGCTTGCAAGGCAGGCGCTTATGCCGCTGAGCCATCTCACCGGCCCAATATAGCAGTTCTTGCTGCTGTCTCAGGTTGACAGCTTCTAGTTTCTAAATATTTCCAACTAAAGAATACCAAGCAACTATTGCAAAAGAAGAGATGATTAAACATCTCCACTTAATTGAGGCTTTCTTCCTACACGATCATCATGATTATATAGGCATTGTTGGAGCCTTCATTATCTAATCATTTTCTGTAAAGTCTACGGGTGCCACTGCACTCAGTTTTACGTACACACTCTTTTAATCTGGGCAACTATCTGAGTGTTAGATATTTAGTTTCCATTTTAGCACATGAGAAAACTGAGATGGGTGGGCAAAGTGCTTGCTTATAGGTAAATGACAGATCCAGGACCCCAGAGGTTCTAAATCCAGATTCCATGCTTTTAAGCACTCCCCTGCTTCTGACTATCATGGGCCTGGTTTACTATTAGTAAAATAAATTTTATTTCATTTAAGGACAAAAAACCCCATGTCCCTTCTAGGATGTTAATGCACTCTATGTGATACTACCTCCATTTCTATCTACCACCCCCCTAAATTTCTCATTATCTATTGAAGGATGATGGTTCTGGTTTTGGAAGAAGGAGAGGAGAGTAGATAAGTGTATGTGTGGCTTTCACTTCACACATGACTTACATTTCCTCATTGTTTATACCACTTCTCTGAAATTAGGCTTGCAATTACATCTGCCCATAGATTTGTTTTAAAAATAAATTATATTTATTTTCCAAATATATGAAAGGCAGAAGTTAATATACATGCATTATATTTACCAGTTTTTAATTTCTAAAAATGTTATGGCCCATCATTTCTACCCTTGTTTATCATTATATTTATATAATATTTATACCAGTAGTGTTCTATTTGGACTACATTGACAATTTTTCTCCTTTATTGTATTTTTAGTATAATCCTTTTACTAGAATTATCATCTTATAGATTTGAGATTCAGTTCACCATTTTTGATGGTAGAAAATGTGAGTAAGATTTGTGCTTCTTCCAAACTAATGTAACTGGGCTAAACTCCATTTACCTCTTTACAAGATATTCATTTCACTTCTCAGCTTAATGAAAACCAGAATAATATTTTCCTAGTCTTGGAAATTGTACCCCACCATTATTTTTGGTTAATGCATATTTTTGACCTATTTGTAGGATTTTTATCTCATCATAAAACTTTCATTAATATTCCAATGACTTTTTCAGAGACCATCCCTCAAAAACCAACAGGAACATGTTAATAACTTGATGGGGTTTGGAGCTCTACTGAGTGTCTCATTATTTCCGCAGATCTACAAATGTAAAGTCAGAGCTGCCATCTTTAGAATTTCCTTTTCAACATATTAAATACTTTTAGGAGCTAAATTTTCATTTTAAATTTCACAGGAACATGAGGGCAAATTTCCAGTGCCCAATGTGCCTGCTCTAAACATTGCATGCTCGTTATCAATAGGCAAATATAAAAAGCCACAAATGAGTAACAACCCTATGAGCTAAATTAGGAAAATTCCAGGAGTTAAAAGCAAAGATTCAGTTCTGGTAACTAAACTATGAACATCTCTTCAGCCTCATCTGTCATCTTTCCTTTTTCTTTATAGCTGCCATTTTCATTTTTTCCCTTTAGAAACGGCAACTGGTATGACTGTTCAGTCATAGTCCCTTCCTTCCAGTATTTTAGCTACGGACTTCCTCACCTTTCAGGTCTCCACTATAAACTCCCTCTCTCTGCAGTGTCTGCTGTGATGCGCAAACAGGAGCAGCCCCTCTTGGGCTATTTGCTAGCACTTTGTAATTCTATCATAACATTCATGGCACTTGAGAATCAGAGTTTCTGTGATTGAATCCCATCATATCACATCTTAGGCAACAGGGCAGTGATTCATCACTTTATCCAATAGACTGTCATCCATACGTACTTCCTAACTCTCTTGAAATAATGAAATGCAACATTAAAACTGGTGAATAAGTAAAACATTTATGTGGTGGTACAGTAGAGTGTGGTTTATAAATTCAGAGTTCCTAATACTTTGAGTGATGGCTTCAAATCTCAGCTTGGGCACTTAACAACTTAATTTACTGACCTAGGTAAATTACTGTTTTTGTATTTCAGGTCTTTCTCTATGAAAATGTACCTAAAAATAGATATTTACTCAGAGAATTTTACTGAATATACTATGATCTGTTTTAGAATAGCCAATGAAATATTTTAGATAGCATTGTATCTAATATTAAAGTATTTGATATATTATTTACTACTGTTTTTATTAAATTATATGATTACATAATAACAAAATATGCTTACAGAGCAGGTATGAATTGCTTTTGTAGTAGTGGTTATGAATTCAGTGGTGATACCAAAAATAACTAATGCAAAGATTTCTCGAGTAAAAATAATAATTGTACAATAATGTGTTGAATCTAAAACCATAGATTATTAATAAAGATCAGTATGTGGCATGACAATGACTATCCCACTAAATTCTCTACTAAGTATCAAAAAGAATGAATGTTATTTGCTTTTCTTATCTTTGATAAATGGATAAACATAGATGCATTATATATGCCATAAACTAACATGCAATCATTGACAGAATTAAAAATAAATTGTCTTCCGAACATATGTAGAAGCTTAAAAAATCAAGATATAGCTTATCTAGCAAAACACAGAAAACTAAGGGAAAAAACCAAATACATAAATAATACATTCTATAAAACATGGCAAATGCAAGGTCAAATATATTAGTTACAAAAAATATGTAAGTGCATTATTCATCCTACTAAAAAGCAAGACCTTTCAGAATATTTCTAAATTTATATAATCATTAAAAACTATGTGAATATTAAAGTGAATGATTTATTAATAACCAAAAATTGCCTGATAATTTTGAGTTTTCTACAATAAGCAGATATTACCTCTTTAATTAAGAAAACAGTAGATAAAGTTAGGCCATGATAAGAACTCAAAAGAAGGCTTGACATAGTGCACGTTCCACTTAAAATTTGGTTTATAGGATTAGTCATGGCTAAATACGTCAAACTCAACACATTAGCAATAGTATCACAATCATTCAGACTCCTAGGCTCTAGGGTATAGTGGGTCAGGTTTGTGGAAGTCCCCAATGAAATTCCGTGTAGTGATTTCAGCTACTTGTGATGTGTCTCGTTCACCACCATCACATCACTTTTTGCAGACTAGTGAGTGGCATATAGTTAGGACTTACTTACATTATGTTCACCAAAATAACAATAATGACATTAAATTGCTCCACAGTTTACGAATGAAGTTCTCAGCTTCATTTCTATTTTCTGAGATAATAGAAAATTCAGGAAACTTTCATTTACCGATCTGTCTCACAAATTTAAAAATTGTATTGATTTAACTCAAACATTGGCTTCTTTGTCAATTAGTCATCAGACATTGCAGAGAGAGAGAGAGGGAGATGGAAAGGGAGAGAGAGAGAGAAAGAAATAGGGAGAGAGAGTGAGAGAGAGAAATGGCTGATACATTGTGTCAACTTGAAAAATTTAGAAGTTTAACTAAGTAACTCAGCAGGGGGTCGGGGTCCTCACTTTGTAAACATCCTGAGCCTGTGCAAGAGGAGGGCAGGGAGATGGTGTGAGTGCTACACCCACCCGAGGGCGGGTAGCCTGCATACAATATAAGAGAGGAAAAGAAGCTTGTTCTCTCCCCTTTTGCTCTTGCTGCTTTTGCTGTCCCCCGCTGCCATGAATGGTTGCACCTCTGCCATGCCACCCTGCCTTGGAACCAACTGATTATGGACTGAAACCTCCACAAACTTTGAGCTAAATAACCTTTCCTTCCTTAATTTTGGGTGTTGGGTATTTTGTCTCAGCAATGAGAGAAAAGTAACTAAGATAGAATTTTATACCAGGAGTGCGGGGTCATTGCTGAGACTATACCTGACCATGTGGTTCAAGAGCCTTTGGGAATGGCTTGTGTGAAGAGTTTGGAAAGGTTCAGAGATGCCACCTGAAAGAGTAGAGCTGGAATACCTTAGGCTGTTCTGTATGGGAGATTCTGGTCAGAGCTCAGAAGACCAGAAAAACCGGTAAAGACCAGGTTTGGGGGTTTCTGCTGGGAAGAAGGTCTGCATTGGTTGTTGGACTACAGATGATGTGTGTTATGGCTTAGTAGAAAGTTTGTCTGCATTTTGCTCACGTCGAGAGACTTTGCCTGAGAGTAAGATTAAGGGCGGCAGACTAAAATCTGGCAGAAGAAATTTCAAGGCAGTAGAATGTTCAGGTGGTGGCATCGCTATTGTTGGGGGCTTTTAGCCAGATTTATGTTGAGAATCAAGAGCAAAGAACCCAGAAGGATGATTTCAAATGTTGTGAATTTGACCAGAAAGAAAGCTCCAGTAAAGCTGTGGACTACAAAGATAGAGCTGAGGAGATTCTCAATTGCTGAGAAGAAACAGGAGAATATAAAAGATGGACTGAGGGCATAACAAGAAGCAGCAAGTCTCAACCCTTCGCAGCCTCAAAACTGCAAAAGTGAAAGACTTTGCTTTGAGAAAAAAGCTGCAAAACACCATGTTATAGAATGGCAGAGGCCGCACCATGTTCCAGAATAGTGGCAGCATAGAAAATTTGTTCCTTAGAATTGGATTCAGAGTGCCCAGTGATCCAGGCACTTGACCCCTACAGCCAAGAGAGAGAAAAGCCTGACTACTGCTCCAGCTGGCAGCAGACTTTGGCAGCAACCATGTGGTGCTTGTGTTAGGTACATGCAGAATGCGAGTTGTGGGGTTAAGAAGGCTTCCACCCTGGTTTCAGAAGGCCTGGGAGGCCAGGCATTGTGCCCCTGAAAGTGCACTGTGTGAAGCTGTGAGTGTAAAGCCAAAGGTACAATGGAGACCCCAGAAGTTTGGAAAAGCCAGGAACGTGGATTGTCTAAGGAAAGCTGCAAGGAGGGAGCAAAGTGGGCCTAAGAGAGAAGCTGTAGGAGCTACAACCACTAGAAATGCTGTAAGGGTGGAGCCATCCAAGCCCTTTGGAGTTCACATCTTGCCACAGCTTGCCTCTGATGCTGCACATGGAACCACAGGACTTAATCTTTGCTCCACTGGATTTTGGACTTGCTTTGGTCCCAGTCCTTTGCATCCCCCTGTTTATAACTTTTGGAATGGAAATGTTTATCCTGTGCCACTGAATATTGGAAGTGTTTAACTTTTCATTTATACAGGGGCTTTCAGCTAAGAGTTTGCTTTCATCTTGGAGGAAACCTGGGACTTGGACTTTCCAGCAATGCTGAAACTGTTAGGGACTTTGGCAACTCTTAGAGATGGACTAAATGCCTTTTGCATAAAGGGATGTGCATGAGTCTTTGGGGGGCCAGGGGCAAAATGCTATGGTCCTAATGTAATATAATGTTGATAGACGTAATACTGATTCTTAAGGATTGTTAAATCTGTGTTATAATGTTCAAGTTGTGAAATGACAAGAATAAGCAAGTCTTTGTAACTGGAAACCAGTTTAAAGAAATGTGGCTGGTTGCCAAGTTGACAAGGGCTGGATCCTAATCATTGATACATTGTGTCAATTTGAGAAGTTTAAAAGTTTAACTAAGTAACTCAGCAAGGGCCCAGGGTCCTCACTGTGTAAACATTATAAGCCTGTGCAAGAGGAGGGCAAGGAGATAATGTAAGTGCTACACTCACCCCTGGGTGGGTACCCTCCTTACAATACAAGGGAGGAAAAGAAGCTTGCTCTCCCTGCTTTTGCTCTTGCTGCTTTTTCTGTCTTCCACCACCATGAACAGTTGCCCTTCTGCCATGCCACCCTGCCTTGGAACCAACTGATTACGGACTGAAACCTCCACAAACTTTGAGCCAAATAACCTTTCCTTCCTTAATTTTGGGTGTGGAGTATTTTGTCTCAGCAAAGAGAGAAATATAACTAAGACAGAGAGAGAGAGAGAGGGAGAGAAGGAGACAGGAAGGGGAGGGGAGGGGGGGAGAGAGAAGAGAGGAAATCACTCATGGTCCCTGTCTTCTGAAAGCTTACTGTCTATTAAGAGACAACAACTAACCTATTTTCCAAATTGGACAAAAAAGGCATCGTTCAATTAGAGCACATTAGCATATATCCAAGAGATCTGTCCTCCATTGACAAGGACAAGAATAGACCAGGGTTTTTACAGAACTATTAAAATCAAGGATTGTTATTAACACATCCTCTCTGCCACGTACCTGGTTCAATCCATCCTTCCAACATCCAGACTACTGATTCACCAGAGTAAGGAAATTTATATTCAATGGATCCTTTGTCCAATAACCCAAACTAACTGCAATATATTGGTTTACCCTTTTTTTATTCAACCCTATATATTATGTCTTGCGAAAAATATGTGTTTTGCATTCATTAATCTGTAAAAACAACATTTTACTACTGGAGCAGGGGAAAAAGGTGGATAAACTACAGGCAGGCTGTTTTATATCGAAGTGAAATGTTTTCAAACAAGTTTCCTTTGGAAAGGAGACACATCCTTATGCGGTGCACTCTGCTCCAGGCTTGAGTGAACAGTTTTGTGTAAGGTCAGTTGCTTTGCCCTAACCTTAGATGCTGAACCGTATCTGAAGACCTGCAGGACAAAAGCCACATAGTGTACTGTGACAGCCCCCGGAACTATTTTCCAATACCAGCAATTAGTTTATAGAAAACTTTTGTTAAGGGCTGGTGAGATGGCTCAGTGGCATAACCGCCTGCCCGGCAAGTGTGAGGGCCCGAGTTCGACTCCCAGAACCCACATACGAAAAAAGGGGCCGGTGATATCGCTCAGCGGCACAGGCGCCTGCTGCCGTGCGAGGTCCTGAGGTCGACCCCTGGTACCCACAAAAAAAAAAAAAAGAAAACTTTTGTTTAACAAATAAAATCCAAACACATTTCTCTTGCAAGATTAAAGCCCTCTTGGGAGCCACTGTCGAACTTCTATATCATGTGCCATCTACAGAGGTAACCACTGTCATAGGTAAGATGAGTTTCTTTCATAGCCTTTCTCTGAACATGGTACTGATTTCTCTCTGGTTTTGTTTGGTTTTGCACAATATTATTTTGTAGATATTTTTTGAAATCATTTTTTGTTACAGACTTTATCTTACAGATTTTATGTAACGATAGATCTCTGAATTCATTTTTATTGTCACAGAGTATATACCAAAGTGAGGGAATACAAGGGTTTAGTCATTCCTCTATTAATAGGCATTTAGAGTCTTTTTACCAATATGAACAATGTTACTGAGGATACTCATGAATGTGCTAGTGAGTCTTCTTTTATGCTGACACTCTGTATGGAAGTAAGCTTGTAAAAAGTTTAGAGTTGTCTGTTTCTTGAATTGCTTTAACAAATCAGAAATCAGAATGACTTGGGCACCAGTTAACCAGAAAGGAGGCATCAAGGAACCATGAGCAGTACCAGACGGAAGTGTCTGGTACATTGTGCTTGTTCCTTCTGCCTGAGCACCCAACTTAGAGCGGGGTTTTCGGTGCTTGCATTCAACACTTTAACTCACTTATAGATATTCTCGTGATCATATTTGACTATTCACATTAGGAATGGTGTTTTCATTTATTGCCAAAAAACCCACAGATAAAAGACTCTGTGTGTGTGTGTGTGTGTGTACTGCTGCATTATGGCTGATACAGAAATAAATACTAATTATAAATTATAATAAAATTAATTCAATTTTAGCATCTATATGATGCAAATAGTAAGGATTTAATTAAACATATAATTTTAAAGGAAGATTTTTAGAGAATAAGATATTCATAATGGGTTGATATATTTCTCAGTAAATATTAAATATTCTCATTTATCCTAGTCTTAATCCAAATCGTTCAAATTTAAATTTAGACCTTTCTAGATTTTGTATGCACCTGATGCTTCAAATTAGTTCCCCCTAAAAAGACGCTTTCACATTTTAAACTGTAACTGTGCATTTTTAAGAAGTCCATCTTATGACTTACTCAGTTTCCATACTTGCTAAAATAAAGTCAAAAGGTTTGGTAGTCTTCTACTTCAGGGTTTTTTTTTTTCCTCATCCTATCCATGGCATAGAATCAGAGAAGGAAGGAAAAGAAATATATGGGGCACTCTCTTTGCTGAGATTTCAAAATCTCCTTATGATTACTTCAAAAGGATCTGCAAGAAGTACTTTTCTGTTTAATTATTAAACAAGAAGGAAGCATTTCTCTTTCATAGTTTTTCTTTTAGAATAATAGGAAATGGGAACAGCATGGTGTGTTGTAATCTGTAGAGTGCATTCCCATTCACCACCTGGAAGCTCCTAGCAAGTTATAACAACCTATCACAGAACACTGCTGGCATAAGCAGTACAGCAGCAATGATGCCTACCCTTATACGTGGTAGCTTTCTTACCCCAAATTTTATGCTATTAGAAAAAAATTATATGAACTAAATGGGGATTTTCAAAGCAAATCAGAACTGGTCATCGGATGGCAAACAGAGAAGAGAGCAAGAGTCAATCTTATTTTCCATGCCCTTCCCCCAAATCACTCAGAAATGTCATTGTTTTATACCTTCTTGATTCAATGCAAATCAAAGCCACATTTCATTCAAACAGCTCATGACAGAGAGATCTTGGGAAATTTTCAACCCTGTGATTTTAAAATCTATTAAACCTCTTGTTCTTATAATTATCTTCACATTTTCTCCATTACTTTACATAGACGGCAGAATAAAGAAGCTGCAATTTTGATTACAGGATTGTTTTAATCTCATTACTTCCTCATGTCTACTTTCTCTCTTTAATTTCTAATTTGGAACATATTATAATTATAAAAAAATTCCAAAACTAATTATTTAACAGGTCTAAGATCCTAATCTCTCAAACATTTTACTTATGTCAATGAAACACACATAATGTTAAGCATTAAGAAAAAAATAATTTTAATTTATTCTATAAATGAAAACATTATATTTAATTTGATAACATATTACTCTATTCAAGTTGAATTTGAAGGGGAGAAATAAAATATTTTTGGAACATCTAAATCAAAGTTTCCCACTCTTTGCTGTACAGATGAGCCTAGAATCTTTTATTTAAATCCAAGGTAAATGTGATCACTGGTTATACTTAACTCTGATCTAGGCACTGTTCCAGGCTAGGAGATACAAAGACAAAGAAAATTCTGGCATTCAGGAGCCCATATGTCATAAATACAGCATGGGTAGCACTGTGAGGTTTAGGAATGACATGCTGGTGCATTTTAGGCATTAATAATTCTTTCCTACCAGTGGAACCAGGGGGAGGCAGTCACAAGGGAAATTCATTTATTAGAATTCATTTATTAGAATGAATAGGATTTTAAAGCAGATATTGAAGTATATTTTAATAAATTCAGTATACAGTTATTAAAAACACTTTGAGGCATGCTTATTCTATATGGATATATGGACAATTCCCTTCTACTTCGGTATTTCGCATAGCATGTTTACAGAAAGCTGCACTGAGGGCAAGATGCAGGCCGAGTTAGGTTCTATTTTCCTCTTCTACTCTCTCTTTAATATCTGCCTCCACTTTGGTTGAATTTTATATACGTGATTGTGCTGTGAAAAGAAATTACCATCTGGATTTATCTATTTTGCAAATTCGGACTGCTGTGTATATAAATGTCAGTGCGTATATGTATGTATATATTTTTAAATTAAGCTCACCTCTGATAATAGACACACAGATAGACAGACTACATAAAAACATTAAAGTTCAGACCTTGAAAATAAGAATAAGAGAATCTCTAACAAACACTTGTATATTATCAGTCCGCCTTCAATCACAGAATTTTCATGAAGTGAAGGCCATGAGGTCAAGTGTAAGTGGAACGCACATCATGCTCTAACTTTAGTAAGAGACTGACATGCTAAGACTGCACCACTTCACAGCTGAAATTATTCTGTGAAATTACACCCTTGGATTTATCTACTCTTTATTTTTCCATAAATTGTTTAGCACAGTACATTATTTTTAAAAATTCATAGATCTCTACTAGCCTTTAAAATACTTTACTTTTTAAAAGTTTGAAATCTACCTGTGCTCTATCACTTTCATTTGTGATGAAAGTCCTTTTCTTGTTTGGAGGAAGAAAAATCTGTTCAGATTGACAGTTTTTCTCTTAACCTCTGTCAGACTGAAACTTCCAAACTGAGTTACATTTTTACATGCACAAAAACCCATGTATTCACATACATCACACACACACACACACACACACACCAGAATCTCCAAGATTCCTGACTTGTCTTGAGAAATGAGAGAAAATTAAGAAGCAACACCAAAAGAGGAACTTTCTGCCTGCAGAGAAAATCGGGAAGAAGAAAAGTAGAAAAGCTGGTGGTATAAAGTCTCGGGGAAGAGGATTTATTTTGGTAAAACACTTCTGTTTGTCCTTTGTCTTTCGTTAATTCTTAAAGCATGTACTGTTGGATTGGTATGAGGAAGAGAAATAGATTATGTATTCTATCTATGAAATCAAAGGAGTTTTGGAGGAAGGAAAGCAAGTGTAAGGGAAAAGTTTGAAAGTGGAAAAGAAGGGCATCTTCACTATAATGAGGGGATGAAGCTATATTGAAAAAACAAATGGAAATTTTGTAAAGTTGGTGATAACTAAGGCATTTAAAAAGAAAATTATTGAATTTTCCTTATGGAGGGGCACTGTTGTCTAGCCCAAAGACTCTCTACCACTGAATGAGTTCCACAGCCCTTTTTAAAAAAGTTTTGAGACCGAGGTCTTACTAAAACTGCACAAGTAGGGCTTGAAGGTGCAATCCTTCTGCCTCAGCCTCCTATGTGCCCAGCTCGAACGTTCTTTTATAAGTGGATCGTGAGAGAGCATAATGTAATCTACTCACCTTTCACTCATTCCATGATCCCAGTTTTCCTCTACTGACACAAAACCCTCCATAAAATTTACTACATACACAATTTTCCATAGGTAGTATTTGGGGAGATTACATCAGTATTCTGTTGTCTGGTAGAACTTGAAAAATAAACAGTTGCATAGGTGATTACATGTCAAGTAGTGGCTAAGAATTTAGCAGAAACATCAATGTCTGGGGAAAGATGAGTCCCTGGTGCTAAGTTCATTCATGAGTGTGCAGGGGGGGAGACTAAGGTTCCCAACCCCAGTGGAACAGGAACAAAGGGCACTGAAGTGAACTGGGGATTTGGAGATGTTCTACAGCTCGACCCATGCATTACATTTCTTATGGTACCAGTCATGGCTCACTAAAGTCTACATTTAGAATGCAGTAGAAATAGAAGAAAAAGAAAGAGGAAAAAGAGGAAGCAGGTGGAGGGAAAAGAAGAGTGTAGAGGAGCTATGTTCCAATTTCTAACATGGATTTAGTTTCTGATATTTTGATAGCTTTTCTAAAAATCAAAGCCTCAACATATCATTGCAACACTCCAACTGGCTATGAAAATGTCTCTTGAGTTGTATTTCTCAGTAAGTATATGTGTTACAATTTAAGTCATCAGCTGGTGACCTCAGAAATAGCAGAAATAGGGGCCAATTTAAACTGGGAAAACTCTGGCTTCCTCCTGAGGGAATAAGGCAGAGAAAAGAACTTTGGAAAAGGGACTGCAGCTCCAAAAATGACAGTGGGTAAATCCAGGCATCCCTTTTCGGGATTTGGCTTGGGTTGAGATGAGTAAAGTACAGATATCTTCTATCTACCCAACTTGATGATCTTACTATCATCTTAGGGGAGAAAATTCTAGAATGTACATTATCATACAGAATGAAATATTATCTTATTTCAGTCATTTTTTGTCTTTCACTGAAAGAAAAAGCCAAGAATATGTCTTGAAAAACCCAAGAATGTGACTTTTTTACTCTCTGAGTTTTATCTTTACTGGTACATTGGGGACTCATATCTATTGACCAGAATAAGAAGATTACAGGCTAAACAGGAAATGTGTTCAGACAAGAGAGATACATTGGTCAGAGTTTAACAAACTCATCCTGGTCATATAAGTCACTGAGAATTGTGATGATTCAGTTACTGAGATGAAAAATTCCTTTTATTAAGTATAACGAGTTTGATAAGCAAAAAGAGGCATAAGTTAGTCCCTGGCCCATGTCACCTTTTTCTTCACTAGCTAGAAGCACATGACATTTCACCACAGACCTTCTTTCACCTGAGAGCTCTTTCGCCTCACTTGTCCACTGCCTTGGACAGATCATCACACCACTGGCTTCTTCTCAATAGTCCAGTCTCCACTCTGTCACCTTTGCTAAGGGCTCTTCCTGGCTCCTATATTTAAAAACAGCACCCACCACATCCCAAAACACACAGTCAGTTTCTATTTTTTCTGCCTTGTACTTGACATTATGAGAAATCCATTCACCGTTTTTCTGTTACGTATTGACCTAATCTAACAGTTATTTTCCTCTCTTTATAAAATAGCACCTAGAATCCAATTTCTACAAAAGCAAAGAGCTTTTGTCAGTTCTCTGCTCTGTACCCAGCATGTAGAATAGTATATCTAGCACACAGTAGGTGGACATGAACATATACTAGTATTTAAAGAGATTATTAGGGTGAAAATTCATCTACTGCTTTTTGTTTTCAACACATGGGCGAATAACAGATGATTCTGTTCAATTTCTCAAAATTTGGCTATTAAAATCTCTAACTATGATATTTTTGTTTACTGTCTAGTAAAATTCTGCTTAAGATGTAGTAAGTTTATATATAATTTTCAAGTGTTGCAATTATTCAGGCTTTTTCACTAAATTAGGTTGTCCCTTCCCCAAATTACTGTGAACTATTAAGTTTTTAGCAATGTAATGATGTATGATTCATCAGATAGCTGAAAGTCCCTTTTCCTTTGTTAAATAAAATCTAAGGGAAATGACTAATTAGTCAATTTGAATGATTTCCAAATAACACCACCAGTCTGTGTTTGTCTATACTACCAAGGTGAATTATTCATTAGCATTTATGAGAAGTGCCTGAAGAACACTAGCAGTGGGAGTAAAACAACCTGGAATGGTTTTTAAATGACCTTCCAAGCAGCTTGGATTAACACTGGCATTATTCTCCCTGTACAAATCAAGTTAAAATTTTCCATGTGTCAGGTCTCAGAAGAAAGCAGTGAAGGAGTGCTGCTCCACCAAGGAATGACCTTCTGCGCCTGCTGGCTCCTTCCTTGGGTTGTGTGTGTGTGTGTGTGTGTGTGTGTGTGTGTGTGTGTGTGTGTGTGTGACGGGGGAGGAGAGAGAGAGAGAGAAATGGAGAAGCAGAAAAAGAAGCAAAGGAGAAGCAAAAGAGAGTAAGAAAAATAAAGAGATGGGAGGAGGAACAAAGAAAACAGGGATGTGAAAAGAAGAAAAGAAAGGTGACATATAGTTCATGAAGAAGATAAGCGAAACAGAAGATAAAAGCTGGAAAGCAGGAGAAAGAAAGGGGTGACGCAGGGGTGGAGGCTCTCCTGATAGAAGTGACAGACTCAGAGATTCAGAGGCAGGCTTTCCCAGGAGTTGGCACACCAGGTTGCCAGCCTCCCAGGAGTTCTCCCAGGTGTGTAGGGCCACCTGACTTAATACTGATTAAAAGTGTAAATTGCAACACAAAAGAAAAAAGAGTAATTGTCATGTTGTTTCTCTCCTGTGAGGTCACACTCCCTGGTTGTAGCTGAGCCTGCTGCTAGGCACACCCCTCTTGTTTAATAAAATTGTATTAACTTTATCCCTGCCCTTGATTTGTGGCTTTCTCACGTTGTGAGGAATAAATAATAAATGATTGTAAAGTACTTGTACATATGAAATGCCACATAAATGCTTAATAATAATCAGCTTAGGCCAGGAAGCCAGGGGGTTGAATGGAAATCACTGCACTCGGCCATTCTCGTTTCTGTGGCTAAAATCATCCTGTATGCTGTCTCCCTTTCAAATCATCCAGGAGATTTAATCTTCACTCATTCAAGAATCCACTTCTCTGCAAGCTAAACAACCTTTGTCCCTCCATCCCTACAGTAATGTCATTTATAATGGTAGAATATAACTGCAAAAACCCATCTTTGCTTTGGCATTTCAGCTGTTTTTGCAGTGGTCTTTCCTTTCATTTTTGCACTTCCAAATCCTCACATGCCCCATGTTAAGTCATTTTTCTTACCTGATTGGCAATGCCTGTCCTATTCTGGTTACCTTTGGCAAAATCTGTCTCCTAGTCTTGGAATTCACTAGGTTTCGTTTTTGGAAAACCAAGGTAACTAGTTCTTTTCTTGATGGTCTTCACTTATGCATTTGTTTAATCATTTATTGATTCAGCGCTCATGGATGGAGGGTTGTCTATGCATCAAGGACATGGTGGAGTCCAAGATTCAAACTTGGGTGAAACTCTCCTGATTTGACCAGTGGTGTATATAGAAGGGAGTGGTTCAGGCCTGGGAAATGCCCATGAATCCTCTCCCAGCCATCTGGAAGGAGGAAGGGGTCCCCTCAGCTGTCTCTGTCTGCTCCAGAACCTGGTGGGTGGAATCTAGCCTTAGGGGTTGACATTGGCAAGGATTGCCCTAGTGCTGATACAACTGGCTGTTTTGAGCAGGACTGAATAATTTAAAAAAATATTTTGTCTAAACTCTTATTAGTACACAGAAGGACAAAATGAGTAGATGTTTGTTGTAGAAAAATAGTTGAAAATAAAAACGTGCACACCCAAATTAACTACACCTGCACCACCCAATGGGACATTTTTTGTTATTTTCTTTTTTTTTTTTATGTGGGTACCAGGAGTCGAACTCAGGGCCTCACGCTTACCAGCAGGCGCTTGTACCGCTGAGTGATATCACTGGCCCTTTTTTCCTTTATGTGGGTACCGGAAGTCGAACTCAGGACCTTGTGCTTGCCAGGCAGGCGCTTATGCTGCTGAGCCATATCACTGGCCCATGTTATTTTCTGTATGGGTTTTATCTCCATGTTTACATGATATAAAAATAGCTCTTAAAATGTATACCTCTGACTCCATAGTATTACATTTCTTATCAATGTGGAATTTTGCTATGCTTTGTATACATACATATTGGTTTATTACCTTGCTTTGGACAAACTATAACAAAATATAATTTCTTATAAAATGACTTTATCATGATGCTAATGACAGCTTCATATTCTATTACACATATGAATTACTTCAAATTTTAGATATATATGCATTGCTAAAATAAACCCCTTAAAATTGAAATTACTGGGTAGGGATATTACCTGCATTAAGGTTTTCATTATGTTGCCAAACTGCACTCCAGAAGGCTGGACTGGCTTACACTCTCATCTCCAGTATATCAGACCCCTTCCAATGTCCCTTACTTTCCCTCCTAGACCCCATACACCCCTTAGCCAAAGGAAGATAAGATGCTTGCAGCTCATCAATTTAATTTTTCCTCTACTTTCCCATCCATTCCCTTGTGGCATGCGGATTAGTGGGCCTTGGTTTTTCAAACAGGTGGAGAAAGCTGTAGGGTGTATAATTGCTTTTGGTGAAACCATCAACGTCCACGTTTAGTTCTTCCTGCTCCACTTCCTCCTATTCAATTAGGCTGTTCTTACCAGGGGGAGAGTTTTCAAAGCATCAGATGAAGTGTTACTTCATGATTAATAATTCATGACAAGAAATGAAGATTAGGAAAGGTAATAATGCCCTCCAAGCTGTTTTTCTCTACCATTCCCTTGTTCTCATTCACATAAAATGCTGTGTCTCAATCGTTAAAGCAAACATACAAAGTTTCACTGCCCCATAAACCAAAGATCCAAAACAGGAATTCATAAGCTTTTTGAAGTCCTAAGCCCCTTTGAGAATCTTGCAAAAGCAATGAACTCTCACATAAGGGGGAAAAATGAATATTGTAGCATGCACGATATTATGTTTCCTGTTCAAATGTGTCAGGCAGAACTCAAATTTCATCCAAGGATTCCCTAAATAAAAATCTCTGGTCAAATGAACAGAGAAAAACTAGGACAAGCTGAAATGAATCAAAAGTAGGGTGGACAAGAAATTTAATATGCCCTGTCCCTACTCTCCCTGCCCAAATTTGCAAAGAAAATAAAATCTTCAGGTATGATTTAGTTATTTAGGTACTTTTCAACGGAATCTATGAGGTAGGTATTAGAAGAATATATCTTGGCAAACACACATATTAAAAGGAAAACCAAATTGAGGTGACTGTGGGGCCATGGTTGATGCTGAAATCTATTTGCAAGGCTACAATTGAAGGTGAATTTTTTTCTTGCCAAATTCTATCAGCCATAAAATTTCCAAGGCACTGGGTCACACCCACTACTTCATGCTCTGCTACATGGCATTCTTCTAAGTTCTTCCCCAATTGTCATATCTCCACAGGCCATAACAAGGGACAACAGTCAGCAGCAATTCAATTTCAACCTCCATCTGCTGGCAATAAGAACATAAGGGGGAAATTAATGTACAGTCACACTTGTCATTACAATAACCCAAATTTGTTTTTATAGTATGATTTTCCAAGGAAATTAAAAAAAAAACAATTTGTGTTTAATTCCTGGCTCACTTGATAGATGGTTAAAATAATAATTTTTGTTTTTTGAAGGCACAGAGATGATAAAAATTTGCAAGGTCCACGAAGCACTTGCATGGAGTAGTATGAATATCAGAAAAGTTCTCTGGAAACCATTTTGGCATTTCCAAAATTCTGACATCTAATACTCAACCCAGAAAGCAAGTTAGACTGATAGTTAATGAGATAACATGAACATGAACACACAGCAAAATATTTATGCTTTGCACTCTACCCAATATTTTTTCACTCATTTTTCTCCCTTTAATTAATTCTCTTTTCCTAAATCTAAGAACCATAATCCCACTTACAGCTCTGTGGTTTTGAGCAAATTACTTAATCTCCCTGTGCTTCACTCCTTCCTCTATGAGACTAGAACAATAACGGAAGCCAACAATTCTCATTGTTTATGAGAATTAAGCAAAGAAATCTTAGGAAATTCCCCAAGGTATATGGGATGGTCATAAAATCTGGAAGTACAAATGTCATTATTTTATCTACTTTTTCACATACTGATGAAAGGTGAACTCACTGAGCTGATACTGATAAGTGAGTGCAAAGGCTGATCATAACAATGATAGTGGCATCCTCTGCCATATGTCATTTTGGAAGAATTGTCATTTCCCATTGCACAAATGGAAAACTGGTTCAAAACTTCAAAGATGGAACCGGTGAGATGGCTCAGCGGCTTAAGTGCCTGCCCGGCAAGCGCGAGGGCCCGAGTTCGACTCCCGGATCCCACATATGAAAAAGGGGCCGGTGATATCGCTCAGCGGCACGGGCGCCTGCTGGCGCGCGAGGTCCTGAGGTCGACCCCCCGGTACCCACAAAAAAAAAAAAAACTTCAAAGATATAATAGGCAGTGTGTAGGACAAACTATTTAGTGAACAGCTATTTCCAGCAAGGTAAAAGAAAACTCATAGCCAAGGTCATAAGCAGCCAAAGATGAAAACTTGCCAAACACACACGGAATTGGAGGTGCCTTGTAGAACCGTCCAAGAGATTCCCCAAGCACATGACTTTCAGTCAGACCAGATGCCAGTTCTACAGAGCTTATTCGACTTGCTCCTGACGAGCATGATGAGACAAGCCACTGAATCCATCAGATACGTCTACTCAACAAACTATGTGCGCTAGTGTGATGCCAGTAACCATTTACTATACATGTTTGCAAAAGCTTCCTAGCCCTTAAGCACCTATAGTAAGTGCTTACTAAGTATTTATTATTAATGTTACTAGTATTCATCATTATTTAAGAAAATAATAACGAAAAATGGATGTTCTATAATCCACTGTTTTCATATTTGAGATAATCCTATTTTGGTACTGGCAAGTAATGGCAGAGGAATTATTGGTTAGTACTAGTAACTCCCCATTCATTTATGGTCCCCTATTGATCTATTTCTTCATTAGTTTACTAATCTGCGGCCAATCCTTTAAGGAAACACAAATAGTGAAGCGGACCTGCACGTGTTTCCTGATCATTCTCCATAGAATTGAAGAGTTTAGACGTCAACATTGAAGAAGTCTATTTATTTTTTGTTTTCCTTCCTATATCAATGTCCTTTTCATAAAGACATATTGGTGTCACATTTGACTTTTATTCATAAAAATATTATACTTAGGGCTGAAAATAATTATACAAATAAATATGAATCTTCATACCCACAATAATACACACAGCAGTATGATCTCTTGCATAGTGCTATCTGGAGAAGATTTAATGATAGATTTCTGATTAGCAATTCCATAAAAGCAATTATAAGCAAATTATATATGGGATATTTTGAAAAACCTGTCTTTGTTGATGCTCATCTCGAATCAAGATGCAGAGAACTTTTCAAATAGAAGATAGGATGTATTATACACTTTAAATTGGACTTGCTTCATCAGGTACCTCAGGTTGTTTTTAATTCTCTGGGTCAGGGTGCTCAGTGTGATGCAGTCTGGGAAAAAAGGGGGGGATTTTAAAAGGCCTCTTGTTAATATGTTAATGCATCCTAGTGTCAACAGATGTGATCAAGTGTAAAAGGGCAAATGTCACATCAAGAGAGCACATCAAAAGAGCATCAAGAGAGGACCGACCTATGAGATGCTTCAAAATGAAGCCAAATTAATGCCAGGTGCCATGGTGCATGTTATAATTCCTGGGGTAGCATCTGAAAATTTGCCTTGCTTACAAATACGGGTAATGATTTGGATATATCCCAAGGCTTGAGAACCATGAATGTCCAGGGTAAACTGAGTTTTGCTCTCCTTGATTCAGAAAACTTTTCTGTAAAGGACCAGAGAGTAAACATTTTATCCCTTACGGGCCACACAGTCTCTGTCATAACTAAGCCCATCCTTTGAGTAGTAACTTAAAAAAATTGAGCTTGTTTGGGCTTGGCCCTGGCAGGCTGGATTTGGCCCACAAACTGTAGTTTGCTGACACCTGCTCTATTCTCTGAGTGCAAAAACTTCCACGGAATATTGTGCCCATTACTACCCTTGATTTTAAAAAGATAAAATTTCTTAATATCCCACGATGTTCGAAGATTTAAACATGTAGAACTTATAACACTTAAAAGCTTTAAGACATACTGATAATTACCTTTATTATTAGAATTTATAATCAATAAAACTTAAAAGTCCTGACAAATCCTTTTGGAACCTCAGTCATAGCAGAAGTGAGATCGAATGGAAGTCTACAAAATGACAAGCTTGTGTCCTGTGAAGATGATCTCTTGAGGTAAAACAAGGAATATTAAAATTTTTATTTATATTTACCTTTCATCTCATTCATTTAAATTTCTATTATGAAATGCTTTATGATGTGCTTAAAGTATCAGGATTCTAGGAAATACAAATGTTTGTAAATTATTCCATTTATTGGAAAAGTAAGAACCTTCAAAAGTCCGTCCCTCCATAAAAATCAATGAGAATGCTGGTAAGTAATTGTCAAATCATCTTTTTAAGTGCTCTGGAAATTAACCAAAGGCTTGCAACAATCCACAGAATCTATTCAAGAAAAATAAAATGGTCAATTCTCAGAACATTCAGCTTGTGGCATTTTTACTTGCTTCAATCCCAGCACTGCAAACATATGTCCACATAAAACCTTATGCTAGGATGTTCACAGCAGTAGGAGTCATAATAGCAAAAACAAAACAAAACAAAACAAAACCCAAAAAACTAGAAACAACCCAAATCTACTTTAACTGAAGAAAGAATAAACAAACAGGTGGTATATCTATAAAATGGAATATTATTTGGCAATAAAAATGCTGACTTACTGAGACATGTACAACACTGATGAACTTTGAAACCATTATACTGAATGAAAGAAGCCAATCAATCACAAAGAACATATATGCTATGAAATATTCAAGGTAGGTAAATCTATATAGTCAGAGAAGTAGTTTAGCAGTTTGTAAGGCAAAGTGAGTTTTGCTCTCCTTGATGAGTCAGAAAACTTTTTTCTGAAAGGACCAGAGAGTAAGCACTTTAACCCTTTTGGGCCACAGTCTTTGTGATAACTACTTAGCTCTTCCTTTGAGGAGTAACTTAAAAAACGAGCTGGCCCCAGCATGCTGGATTTGGTCCTGGACAGGGCTGATGGGAGGATGAATGGGGACTGATTGCTAATGTAGAGTTTCATTTTAAAGTGATGAAAATGGACTAACAGAAGTTTTGTTGTGTAACTGAATAAAGATACTGAACTGTACATTTTAAAAGGGTTAATTTTATGATGTATAAATTATATCTCAATAAAACATAAAATTATTACAGTGCATCTCATCTTTTTAAATATATATTAATGGCATGTAAGGTCAAGTTAGCTTGAAGTGAATTCTGGTCCCTTGAAAGACTAATCAGTTGTATCACTTTGGCACTTTTAAATATATTTACTTACAACTACAGACAAATACAAAACTAGTAACTTCAAAAAATATGAATATTCCAGCACTTTGGGAGGCTGAGGCAGAAGGATTACAAGTTCAAGGGCAGCCTAGGCAACTTAGCAACTCAATGAGACCCTGTCTCAAAATTTAAAATAAAATAAAATAAAATAAAATAAAATAAAATAGAAAGCACTGGGGATATAGCTAAGTGTGAAGACCCTGTGTTCAATTCCAGTACCACCAAAACAAGTGACTTGTATTCACTGAATTTTCTGTTTTATGGATTTAGAACAACCTGAAGTTGATTTAAAAAATATTGTCCTACCTCTATCCTTAAAATCTGGAGCATAGCGTTTGGGAAAATAATAGCTGCCAAAGAAAAAAAGGGAGGTATTTAGGAAAAAAATAGCTACAGATTGGTAGAAAAGGCCACAAGTTCTGTGGTAAACTTAGTTCAATACTAGCTGACTCCTGAAGCATGCATGTCTGAGTCAGATTGAGAGTAGTAAAGATGAGGGTTAGACATACGGGTTAAATAAAGAACAAAACAAAAACCTTTGACTTATATGTGAGCTGTACCCCATGAAAGGGCACTTGTGGCTTCAGTATAATCAATTTAATAGCCTGTTTGAATAAAAAATGCCACCACTCTTCAAAGGTAAAAAGAGAATTCAGGGTCACTGCAAAGTGCTAATAACAATGTCTAGAACACACTCAGAACTTACTCAGCTTCAAAAGAAATAGGAAAATGTGACCAGTTCTCAAGACAACCAACACTGACAACCAACACTGACCAACCTTGGAGTGACTGAGGTAATAGCAGACATAGATTTTAAAGCAGTTAGCATAGTTCTGTTCACTTTTAAAGTAGTAAGTATAAATAAAGTTGCAATGAATAAAAAGATAGGAAATCTATGGGGAGAAATATAAAGAACTGCAAAAAAATTGAAAATTTTGTAACAAAGATATCTGCTGTATAAATATCTTCTATACAAGATGTACTATATGCATTTAACATTACAACAGAAAAGGTAAGAGATAGGAAACTGGAAGGTACTGTACATCAGTAGGAGTTCTCTAACCTAAAGAATAGCAAGCATAAAAGTTGAAAAATAACTAGAACTTTATTGGTCTATAGAACAACATTGAAAGCTCTGTTTATGCATGTAACAGCACAGACAATGTATCTAAAAGTGGAACTTGATTTAGTACAATTTTCTTATATGTTTTATATGTACTTTGGCCTATTAGTCTGGCTTTCAATCTGTATATATGATAATTAACTTCATTATACTTCATTGTCATATAAGATAAACAAATGAATTGGATGCTGGAAAAATAAAAGGGGGTGAAAGGAAGGGGAAAAAAAGAATTGAAATGCATTATGTACATGTACCAATTCCTATAATGAATGTGATCATTATGTACCGTAAATATGTACTAATAAAAATCAAAAAAACAAATGAATAAAATCTCAGAAAAAGAAAAAGGGAATGGAGAACACATTCAAAACATAATTACTAAAATTTTTCAAAGTTGAGTAAAAGACATAATTTTAAAAATTAAAACCATAGAACCACAGAAATCTCCAAACAGAAAAAATTATGAAGAACCTTACCTAGGTATAACAGATAAAACTGCACAAAACCAAAGAAAAAGAAAAATTTTTAAATAACCCAAGAAAAATGAAATATTACCTACAGAGAGTAAAAAAATAAATCATTTTACCATTTGTTTATCAGAAACCATGGAGCTTAAAAGACAGCAGAAAAATATTAAAGTGGTGAAAGCAAAAATCAAACAGACAAAAAATGCCAATGAAGGGTTCTTGCAATAACATTCTTCCAGAAGGTAGGGGAAATACATTTGCAGATGAAAAGAATAAAAGAGAATCCGTCACCAGAAGATGTAAATTCAAAGAATTGCCAAAGGAAGTTCTGAGGCTGAAGAGAAATGATACCTGTTGGTAACTTACATCCTCAGAAAGAATAAAGACCATTTTGAACATGGCAAATGCAGGAAAAAATAAATTTCTATTTTCTTTTTTTCTTAATTTCCTTAAAATTCATAGGACTATTCAAAGTAAACATTATAAAGTTTTCTCTTGATGTTTATAATGTATTTAAATATACATTGGCTAGAAGATACAGATGAGAAGATAAAGATAAACTGACAGCTGCAAGTTTTCAGAATTTTACATGAAATGTTACAATGTAAATAGCAAGCTCACTATGAAAAATCAAGCAGATGTATTTTATTTTATACAGGAGCTACTAAAAGGGCACAGTTATATCTAAAAAGAAAATAAACAACTTTAGCCAACAAATTTGAAAATTTAGATAAAATAGAAAAATTCCTGGGGGTTATAGGGAGACAACTTACCAAAAGTAACATAAAACAAAAACTGAAAATCTTAATAATTCTAAGTCTAATAAATAATTTGAACAGATTATCAAAAGCCTTCCCACTAATGTAACTCCAGATCTTGGTTTTATCTGTGCATTCTATCAAGTAAGCGAGAAAAAATAATACAAAATATATACTAACTCATTAGCACAATCCCATTACAGATATTTGACAAAGACATTACAGAAAAGGAAAATTACAGATTAATATCCTTCATGGGCATACATAAAAATACTTACCCAAATATGATCAAATCAATTTTTAGATATTCAGAATAGCCAAGTATTGAAAATAGCCAGATATGCATAAATTGAAGAATAATCAACTATGATATATTTATACAATAGAATGTTACTCAGTAATAGAAATGAACAACTGGTAGAACCATACAACATAAACGAATATCAAACACCTTATGATGAAGTAGAAGTATGATACACAAAAGAATCCCAAGTGGGTGGTTCCATGTATCTGACTTCAGAAAAAAATCAAAAGTCATCTGTGATGAATAATATAACAATTTTTTTTCTTTGAGGACATAAAGGGAGAGAAGAACCGAAAAGTCCATCAAATAACTTTGTGATGCTGATGTTCTGTATTTCACCCGGGGCTTCAGTTACACAGAATCTGTCAACGTCTACCAGATGTGTTTAACCTTAAGATTTGGGCATTTCTTTCTACATAAATTTTACATTTAAAAGCCCAAAAATATTAAATGCTAATTAAATGCTGAAGTGTTTAGGAAGACATGTATTGAATTCTACAATTTTTAAAAAAGTAAAATGAATTGATGGGTAGTTATGTGGGTGGATGAATGACTATATATGTGAATCATTAAAAGTACAGTGAAGTGTTAATCTGAAGTATACAACTTGTTCACTGCACATGTCTTTCAAATTTACCTTATATTTATAATTTTTCATGATAAAAACGAATGATGCAAAAACAGTTTGAGTTCCATGTCTTACACTGTGGAAAATGTCTCATTTAGCCATTTCAAGAACCAACAATCAAGAGAATCTTAATATTATTTTGAAACCATTTGAAAAGAAACCACATTCAACATAAACTCACAATGAAATAACAAACTGGTATTCCAATTCTGGAAGGAATTTTCAAGCGTCTTTTCTAATGGATCTGGACTAAGAACCTTAGTTCATAGTTTTCTTCATTTTCTTACTTAAATCTTTCATCAAGTAGACAATGTGAGTCACAGTCAGGTCGTTCTACTTCTGTGTCATTGCCACATACTTCCTCTGAACAAATAGTCATTTTTAAAGGTAAACACACCAGGAAGATGTTTTGCCCAACGTTTCTGGTTGTTTTCTTGTTCCATGTGCTTCCAAGCCCCCAATCAGCTTGATAAGCTGTGAATGGCTTTTCCTCTTATTCTTCAAATTGGACTCCATTACAAAAATTGGGTGAACAAATAAACCAACAAATAGAGGAAATGAACAAAGGAATGAATAAGTATGACTTAGGCCAAAGCCTCAAGCCTCTGCTGCACTGTAGGTTCAATGAGCAATTTGGTACCTGGCCAGTATCTTTGTCTATTGCACAGAACAGAGTCTAATCCTTACGTCCTGGCTGGCTTCAAATCCATGGACTAAATAGAAATCTTTTCTGTCCAAAGATAAGTCAACAGAAAATGTCAAAAAGTAACTTATAAAAAAAGAAATCTGCAGTATAAAAATGTGAATTATTCACATGATTAGATTTAGACCATATAAGGAAAACTGCTCCCAAAATATTTGCTTTGTATTGCAAGTTTAAGTAGCTACTATTCAGAGTATTTTTATTTTCACTTTTGTACTCTTTAGCACCTGGCAGAAAGTAAATGAAAACACCGTTTTGAATGAATAAACAACTTTCTCCCATTAAAATGGTAACCTTAAAATGATGAATGAATACAGAGTCACTGTTGGGATCTGAAAGTTGTCAACTGATATGGCAGAAAATAAAACAAGTAATTCAAAAAGCATGCTTAAAAAATTAATATTGCAAAGAAACTATAATGAATTAGAGTTTCTAAAGTCTATAAAAGATTTTAGGTTAAAGCAAAAAGCAGTATGAGAGGAAAATTATAAAAATAAACCTGTACTTTAAAATATCTTGGTTAATTACTTTAATTTAAAAAGTGAATCCTGGGGCCGGTGAGATGGCTCAGCGGCTTAAGCGCCTGCCCAGCAAGCGCGAGGGCCCGAGTTCGACTCCCGGAACCCACATACGAAAAAGGGGCCGGTGATATCGCTCAGTGGCACGGGCGCCTGCTGGTGTGCGAGGTCCTGAGGTCGACCCCCCGGTACCCACAAAAAAAAAAAAAAGTGAATCCTCAGTACTTACAATTATCATAAGATATATAGATATATAGATATAGATATCTATATATCTTATTTTATATGTTTTCTTTTCTTCCCTCTACTAGAATTTAAAATCCAAAAAACCTGAAATTTTTGTCTTTTGGTTTATACTGTATTACTTAGCTTTTCCATTACTGGACAAGATACCAACACCCATAGCTTAATACCAACACCATAATCACACAAGGAAAGGTTTAACTCAGTTCACAGTTTCAGAGGATTCAGTTCATAGTCAGCTGGCTTGACAGCAGGAACATCATGGCAGCAGTACATGGTGGGACAAAGCTGTTGAGCTCATGGTAGCTAGGAAACAAAGCAGGGGAAGAGCACCAAAATGGAAAGGTCCAGGGACCAGATATAGTCCCTAAAGTTACATCTATATGACCCACCCAGACACACCCAGAAATGTGCTTTAGTAATTCTCTAGGTGGCTTCCAAGCCAATCAAGTTGACAATTAAGCTTAACTGCAACAACTCCTATATGGCCACCATCTAAAATACTATTTCACACAGAGTAAATATGTAGTGTGAATTGCATGAATAAACTAATTTTAATTAATTAAAAATGCACTTAAACTAGGATTCAGAGGTGGTTGTAGTGGTATATAGACAGGTAGGGATCCAAGTGTATTTTCAGCAAAGCAGTTAAAATCACACTGGTCTCGGGTTTCTCCTCTGAAAATAAATAACAGGCATATAGCTTTAAAAACTTTTCTAGCTCTAAACTTGCATTAATAAATAAGCTGCCTTTTGCACACAAATAAAACTCAAGTTTTTCCAAAGTCTAAGAAATCGTAGTTCATCAAAATCACTTAAAGGATTACTTTGGATAACTTAGACATTTTAGCAAAATTAGAGCTCAAGGGGGGAAAGGCAATTAAAAAAAAACAAGTGATTTAAAGAACAACTAAAGGCATAGAATTACATGAATAAGAGGACAATCACCATGAAGATAAAGAATCAATATTACTTAGTACTAAAGGATGCATTGAAATCTGTTAAATGTAAAAATAACCTGGAATAAATCATATATATATATATATATATATACACTATGCATGGTATATATCATATGTGTTTATAGATATAAATATGGATGAGAGGTAGGTAGGTTATGAAAACATAGGTGATAGATGGTATGTGTTTTCATGCATCCAAGTACATATGCTTGTGTATGTGTTGGCACTTTTACTTTCAAAATAATTTTTCAAGATTTGAGTGGGTGGAGAAGGAAAATTGAGAATGCAGAGGGAAGAGAAGGGCAGTATTTTCTGAAAACACCCAGTCAGGCCCTCTTTCCTCGATCCATTCTAAATCACTAGTGCCTTTTGTTTTCTACTCAGTATCTAATGTAGCATTTCTTGTTTTTGCCCAAATTCCTCAAAATGGTGTTTTATTACATCTCTGTCATGAATTTGCTTCATAATTTAGCTTGAGTTTCCTTGGAGATTACACCTAAAATAAGGAGCCGTGTGCAGGTAACTTTTTTAGGAGGTAATCTCAGTGAGTATGAAGGAGAAATGGGGAGAATAAAGGAAGGAAAGGACAATAGAAGGGTGTGCTGTTCAGGGTCCTCTGGAGGATGCATATGGTCAGTTTCACTTAGAATTTTCTGAGGAGCATAGAAAATAACTCTCACAATAATGTGACAGAGAATTAGCTAGGAGAATTATACAAATATCGGCTTCTGTCCCTAGTTGGTTAAAAGATGTCCATGAGGGCACTGACTCCTGGGCACCCCTGGCATTCACAGGGTGGTTGTTCCTTCTGGTTTCTGCTAATTTAGAGAAGCTGAGGCACAGAATGAAAGACATGCTGCCACAGGTCTTCAATGAGCAAGACATGGTCAGCTGAGGTGGGTGAAAGGCTCAAGGAACTGTCTTGCAACCATGGCTGAAATCAGGGAGGAGGCAAAGAAGGTGTTGCTTAGGGCAGAAAGAGAAGTCTGATATTCCCTTGATAGATCTCCGAAGGCAATATGCTCTACAGCTTATGGCTAATTACTTTCCATTTTCCTACTCAACTGACCAGAATCTTCTTTGAAAATAGCGATTTATGTTTCTTGGGGAAGGAGTTTTCCCAAAGAAAGAACTTGTTAATGAAAGCAATAAAGATATTAAAGACAACTAAATGTACATGTGGATATATTACTTGCATCTGTTGTATTCTAGAGGCAAAAGGTACCAGTTCTTTTAAAATCTACAAGGTTTCAGTGGAGCATGATGGTGCACACCTGTGATCTCAGCACTCGGGGAGGCCGAGGCAGAAAGACTGCAAGTTTGAGGCCAGCCTGGGCTATTTAGCAACTTAGTGAGACCCCATCTAAATTTAAAATATAAAATTAAATTAAAAGGGGCTGGGGATCTAGCTCAGTGTGAAGCCCTGAGTTCGATCCCAGTACTCCCCCAAAATGAAACAAACAAAACCTATAAAAGTTTTACATATTAAATCACAGAAAGTCATTAAAATAAACTATAGGGAGAAATATTTAGACTACATATTCTATATGAGTCCAAGTTTCACTTTGATGTTAAAGACTATAAGTCCTTATTCTTGATGTGATCCATACTATGCTAGTCCTTCTCCTCTTTGTCATCTTTCTGTGCTTTTCCAGAATACTTTTTCATGTACCAAAGAAGGCTAGAATTCCAAGTGCATTTGCTGTATCTCATCTTCCTTGCAGCTTTCTTCCTGATGAGTTGTACTAATAGCAGGTAAGAGTAGGAGAAAAGAAGATAGCATGAGCCGCAAAGTTCCCTCCTTCTGGATTCCACAGTGTGGCAGATGCCGGCAATTGCTGTCAGCAGCTGCAGTAGCAGCAGGGTGGGTTGATTCCACCCTCCAGCAGCGTGGACGCAGAGTGGACACAGAGAGGACCTTTCCCTTGTTTCCAGCCTTGGCCCAGGCAGCATAACTTTCACAGATTCACGACCAGCTGCAGCACTGTCTCCAACAGGGAGCAGAAGAGGCAAACAGTTGACTACATCCCAATGGAGTTAGCTTCTCATCTCTTGGCATTGCCCACTTTTATCTTTGTTCCTCTCTCTCTCTTTTCTGCTTTTTGACATGGTCTGCTGTGGTCTCCACACAATGTATATAATGAAACCTAACCGTCAGTGTGAAAAGCACAGGTGAGGCTTTGAGAAAATGATCAAGTAATGAAGACTCTGCCCTCATGAGTGGAACTCCTACTTTTATGAAAGAGATCTCAGAGAGTTGCCTTTCCGCTCGCACCTCGTGAGTATGCAGAGAGGAAGCATCATCTATGAATCAGAAGAGCCAGCCCCTCACTAGACAGAATTTGTTGGCAACTTGATCTGGGTCTTTTCAGTCTCTGTAACTGTAATAAATAATCTCCTGTTGTTTATAAGCCACTCGGTCTACAATGATTTGCAGTTCAAATACACTAAGATTTTATCCCTTCTCTTCTAACACACATCCACAATTTTTACATATAAGATGCTGTCTCTTAGAAGTATCTGTTGTGAGATTTTTTGTTTTCCCAAATGGACCCTGACTAATGCATGAAAAAGTGTTGTTGAGTATTTTGTTTGTTTGTTTGTTTGTTTTTTGCCTCATAATTCTGCAGATAGGCCCAGAATATTTTGTCATTTTTGTCTTATGTGAGCAAAAACCTGAGCACAGCACCTGTTTTATTGCTTTGCATGTATTCTGTGTACTTTGTTTTTGTACAACGCTGAAGCCTGCAACTTTTCCCACCCCATCTCCTGTCCTTCTCTCTCTTCTTTCACAAGTGTCAGGCCTGCATCTCAGGCTGAAGGTACACACTGTCACCCGCATCTGTGAGTCACAGTTAAGCCCTCCATGCATCTTCTGCATTTGAAACTCTGGGATGGCATCTGATTATCAAAGGACTTGCACCAACACAGTCCAGTCCTGATGGGAAACCAAGTTTAATAGAAACATATCTGGAGGCGGGGGGGATTACTTATAAGATCTCTCTTTAAGGTATGTTTTAGCTAGTTGTTTATCAAATATAGAAATTGTAAAGAAGGCTCTTATTTTCATAGCTTAACAAGTACATTTATTTAAAAATATAGAGATGTGGAAAAAGCTACTGCACATTCAGAAAAGAACAATCAGCGTAATAAAGGAATGGAGTCATATAAGAGCATGAGAAAACAATGAAGAAGAAAGCACTATGAAGGACCTTAGTAATTAAAGAACTAGAATATAAAATGGAGACCTGGCTTCACAAGGTAGAACTAGAGTCAATCAAAATAAACTACAGGGAGAACAATTTCAGCTTACTGAAAAACAATGTTATAATATATTTTAATCATCAAAATATATTAACAGTGAATTAAACATTTTGTAGTGTATTTGCAGGGCGAATAGCCCCTTTGTGGGGCATTCAAAGAAGGCCTCGGTGAGAGTGTGGCAGAAGTACTAGGTGGATGGCTAGGGTCTAATACTTTTAAGATTGGTCAAATAATAAGGTTGTTAACCCTATAAGAAATTTAATAAAAGAAAAGTATGCATTTTTACTCTCCCTTACTTTTGTAATTTTCTATTTCCTAAGATCATTCTCACATGCATGGTGATGTCAGTAGGACATGTTTGCAAAAAACATATGCTATATGAATGTGCCTGTTTACTGCATCTCAGTGAGGACATCAATTCATATCTCAGTGGAGAACATACGGAGCCCAGTGAAAGAAAGAAAATATATTGGTTTAAAAACAACTAATTAGAGCTGGTGACTGAACCAGAAATATCTTCTACCTTTACACTAAAACATTTCAAATTAGTTTCTAATGGATAGAAAGTAGAAAACTTAAAAATAGCTATATTTCTCTAACAGTTACTTTTGGTGTTGTTGCTGTGAAAGCAATGGCCTAGACAAAAACATCACAGAACATATTCAGCACAGAATATAGTTAAATTGTATTCGTGCATCTTTAAAGTCCAATGCACATGTCCTATGTCTTTTCTTAAGTTTCTCAAAACTATGTGAAACTAAAAGAAAATACCCATGAGTACAAATTCAGTTCCTGAAAAAATAGAAAAATAGCCTAATGAGTCAATGAACTGATAATTGGCAAAAGTTCACTTTGTGGTGAACTTATGGACAAATGTTTGATGGCTTATCTCAGATAATATCATTGCCTTCTGCAGTTACCTAATCTAAAACACTCATTTATATTTAAGCCTCTTTTTTCTTTTAACCATAATTAATCTGATTCTGCTATATAAATTATAATGCCTACATTTTTCCAAAATCGCTCTGGTTTCCAGACTCACACTACCAATTCAGGGTTTTATTATTACTTTATCCCTAGATGATCAAAATGGCTTCTATTGAGAAGTCCTGTCCCTTAACTATTACATTACCCATCAGCCATCAACATTATTACCAAAATTATCTAGTCATTTCACTCCTCCTTTTGAGAACCATCAGTGGCTTCCCATTGTCTCCCAATCAAAGTAAATTTTCACAAAACCCACCAGTAAAATATGTATTTCACTAGACTATATTATTTCTCAATGCCTTTCACCTCTGACATGTTATGGATTTATGCTTCTCAGTAAATCTTGACTAAATGATGCACAATTTCTAAACAACCTTGTAGTTAAATAAACATGTAAATATGGCAATGTGGTAATTTTCCTAAATTACTGAATTGATTTTAATAACTGTGCCTGATACGTCTCCTTATGTCTGTTTGCATAGTATATTACATAATAGTGTAAGTGTAGTGTGTGTGTGTGTGTGTGTGTGTGTGTGTGTGTGTATTGGTATATTGGAAGGAATACTGGAAATGATGAGTAATTGGTTGTATTGGTTGCCTCTGATTTTCAAATATTTTATTTCACTTTAGAAAATTTGAAAAACTCTGAATAAGAATAACAACAACAATAATGATGATGATGGTAAATCATCAACAATCTAACTGTACAGAGATAACAAATGGTAATACTTTAGGTTCTATAGTCTCAGTTCTCAGTACATTTTAAATGACAAATAAATATCTTAAAGATGAAAATTCTATGACATAGTTTTGTCACTTCAAGTATTATCACATAAACATTAAATGTTTTTGAAATGTGCTTCTAGTAAATATACGATTTATTTAGTCACATCTTATTTTTTGATTTTATGAAAGAATAAAACAAAATTATGTAACAAAATAATAAGAGAATAACAGTAGTTAATATACTATATATCAGAATCTTAAAAGTAGTTACTCAGAGAATATGACAGACAAAAAAGACTCTTACAAAGAAGAAACAAACAGATAATAGCACAAAACTTCCTTTCAATGAACTAAGAGAAAATAGTAGTATAAATGAAACAAATTAGCATATGTATTAAAGTATTTTTGAAACAATGGAATAGGAAATTTGGGGAATTATTTGAACTTCTCTCTAATTCTTAGTTATCTATCTTCTATTTTGCTCTCTTTCTCCATATATATATATATATATATATATATATATATATATATATGTGTGTGTGTGTGTATGTTTCTTGTATAATCTATATATGTTTCCCATATAATCTCCATATATATATATGAGTTTCTCATATATGTATGAGTTTCTCATACAATAGAAACAAAGCAATATTTAAGCTTGTGTGTCTGACTTATTTCACCAACATTGTATTCTCAAGTTGCATCCATTTACATACAAATGCCTCAAGTTTATCTTTCTTTATAGCAGATATAAATACCATATATATCATCTATAAATACCATTTTCCTTATCCGTTGATCTGTTGATGGACATATATGCTGTTTCCATGATCTAGCTATTATGAATCATGCTGCTATAAACATGGGTATGCATGTATCCCTGTAATATGATTATTTTAATTCTTAAGTATCTTTTGAGCATATATTTATAAGGGGAATAGCTGGGTCAAATGGAATTTCCATTTTAAGTTTTATGAGGAATTTCCAATTGAGATCCATAGTGGATGTACTAGTTTACATTCCCACCAACAATGTAGAAGAGTTTGCTTTTTCCCACATCCTCACCAGCATTTATTATTACATTTGTTGACAATACACATTTTTTCTGGGGTAAGATGGTATCTCAATGTATTTTTAATTTGCATTTCTAAAATAGCCAGATAGGAGGCCGGTGAGATGGCTCAGCAGCTTAAGCGCCTGCCCGGCAAGCGCGAGGGCCCGAGTTCGACTCCCGGAACCCACATACGAAAAAAAGGGGCCGGTGATATCGCTCAGCGGCACGGGTGCCTGTTGGTGCGCGAGGTCCTGAGGTCAACCCCCCGGTACCCACAAAAAAAAAAAAATAGCCAGATATGCTAAACATTTTTTCATGTATTTATTGGCCATTTGTACTTATGAGAAGCATCAATTCATTTCAGTTGCCCATTTTTTGATTGGGTCTTTTATTTGGAGAAGTCTAATTTTTTGAGTTATTTATATATTCTAGATGTCCTCTGTGTGAAGAATAGCTGGCCAAATTGTTTTTGTTTTTGTAGATTGTCTCTTCACCCTGTTGGTTGTTTCCTTTGCTGTTAGAAGCTGTTTAATTTCATAGGATCCCATTTGTTGACTCTCAGTATTATTTCTTGTGCCAATGGTATTCTGTTCAGAACGTCCTTGACTACATCTATGTCTTCAAGATTTGTAGCTATTTCATCTGTTGGCCATTATCTTATGGTTATCTCAAATATTAATTAAATCTGTAAGTACATCCTCAATTATTTTCTTAATGTAGATTTCTATAAGTAGAATTCTGAGTTGGAAGAAAAGCAAAAGGTATTTTTAATGTTGCTCATATATAAAGTTTTTTTAGAATGAGCTAATCCTGTGAGAAAATGTTCATCTCAGTGATATCCAGCCACTACTGTGCATTATCTTTCTAAAAGAGTAATTTTTTGCCATTTTTAAATTAGATTTAATTTTTATAAGGTAGTTGAACATTTTTTCTTATGGATATTGGTTCTTAGTTTCTATTGTGAATTGTCTATTCTTGGCCCAGTTTTCCATCGGAGTATGAAATAACACATATTTTGCCAGCAGGTTTCAACACACATGGGAAAAAGATATATTCATGGAATGTGCCTTTGAACCTGCACTCAAAAGAACTCAGGCAGAGGTTAGTGGTGAATAAAGCAATTGCTTTTGCTTAATGACACAGGTGGGGAAAGAGTTTGTAGAACATGTTTTTCTTGAAAGTAAAATATCTGTGGCTTGCAATGTAGGCATACCTACAATTGGGCTTCAAAAGTGCTTTTATAGAATGAACTGCTGGATACATAGTATAAATATCTGCCTTTTGTATAACAACAGTTTTTTAGAAAAGTTTAGCTAATAGTGTTTTCAAGCCTAAATTTAGGAATTGATAAGTCACATACAAGAGAAGCTGGAAACTTCAGTGATCCTTGACATGTCCTCTATCCAATTGCTATCCCATTCCTGTTCATTTCTCTTGGGTGTCAATGCAATAGATCCCCCTGGATCTTTCCTCTTTGCCACTGCTGTCACTCCAGCCTTGTGACACCCCACCCAGACCTCTGTAGCAGCTTTCCATGTCTAGAATTGGTACCAATACTATCTATCCTGGCTTTGAGTTCTATAAGAATTATGTCTATTAAGTATAATTTTCTCTTACTAATAGTAAAAGCTCATCAGAGAAAATATGGATGGTAGAAAAATGCAAAAAGAAAATAATTGTATATGTAATCCTATCTTAGAAATAAAAATTAAACCAGGCGTGGTGGTGCATGCCTGTAGTCCCAGCACTCAGGAAGCTGAGGCAAGAGGATTGCTGTGAGTTTGAGGTCAGCCTGGGCTACATAAGCAAGTTCAAGGCCAGCCTGCACTACATAGCGAGACCCTATCTCAACCCTCCCCCCATAAAAAAGAAAGAAATAAAAACTAAGTACCTGCATATATTCTTTGAGTTTTTATACTTAAGTAAAAATGGAATCACCCTGAACCTGTGCATAATCTCTTTAACTCACACAGCAATATATTTATTGCAAACATCTTCTTAGGTTTTTGTATATTTTTCTGCATCAGAACTTTTAAATGGTTGATGATATGTCACTGCATGGAATTCCAGGTCACATGCAATATTTTGCTATCACAAGCAATGCCACAGTAAAGGCCTTTATAATTAAACCTTTTTTTTTTGGTGGGTACTGGGGGTCGAACTCAGGACCTTGTGCACCAGCAGGCGCCCATGCCACTGAGCGATATCACCGGCCCGTTTTTCGTATGTGGGTACCGGGAGTCGAACTCAGGACCTCGCGCTTGCCAGGCAGGCGCTTATGCTGCTGAGCTATCTCACCAGCCCTAAACCTTTTAAGGTTTCAAAAATATTACTTTATTGTTTTCTTCCATCCAATGTAGTTATGGAGAAATCTATTAATCTCACTCTTCTTTCCCTGTAAGTGAACTACTCTTTTCTGGGAGGTAGTAGAATTTACTTTTGGTCTTTGTTATTCTCTGTGTGAGCTTTCCCTTATCTCTCTCGTTTCATGTTCCATAAGTCCTTCTCATTCTTGGGTCTTTCACTGTTCAAAAATACTAAGATGTTTTTCTCTATTATTTCTTTAAATAGTTTATCCTAGTTTTCTTCTTCTTCCCGAGACTCTCTGTATCCAGATACTGGCCCTTCTGTCCTTGGTAACTCTTTGCTTTTCTGTGTTCCATCTCTTCATTCTTTCCTGATGCCTTCTGGGAGAGCGTCTCAATCTGATCTTTCAGCTCGTTAGTTTTTTTCTTCAGCTGTGTGACTCTGACTCTTTAGCTCATTTTTATCATTCCCAGTCCTGTTTTCTAATTACATAAATTTTTCCATACTTATTTTAAATTATTCACCCATCAATTCTAAAAATTTTATGTACAGAAAATGCATATTGTCCTGTATCATGTACATGTTCTGTTAAGTTGTTGAATGTCACACAACTATTTTGATCCATGAGTTCTCTTCAGAGTGTTAACTGCTCTGTCTTGCAGTCCCTGCGTAGAAGAGCTGAAATACCAAAGTTCTAGTTTTGTCACACCAAAAAAGTTTAAGAGGAAAGGGAAGAGTGAGCCAAGAGTCAACACTTGTGCAAACACATAATCATTATTGATCCTTCCCTTCTGCTGCAGCCCCAACAGGCAACATCTCTGAGAAAGGTTTTAGGAAACACCAGTGGCAGGAGGCCAACTCCCAACCCTAGAGTCCATCAGCCTCGAGGCTCAGTGTGGAGCAGAGCATGAGTGCCCCAAGAGAGCTGAAGGGCAGAAATGTATTCACTCCGATTCTTCATCTCCTCATGGATCTTTTCTGAGCTACCACGATCCTACACTCAGACCCAAATATCCAGTCTGGGCCATCAGAAAATGACAGGCATTAATGATCCCCAGACAATAGGTGGAAAAAGTAAGAGCAGAAATTAAAATTTTCAACTCCAGTTCATGTGTTCACTGCCATATCCAGTCACCCTGTATCTCCAGTGACACACACACACACACACACACACACACACACACACACACACACACACACTGCATTCAGTCACAGTTGCAGACCCAAAAGTCAAAATTCCTTTATGTTCCTCCACTGGATCCCTGCAGTTTTGTTACATGGTTTGTTCTTAGAATCTATTTCCCAATTTTTTTCTTAATATCTCCAGCACTGATTTTGGGCAGGGCTATACAGTATCCCTTCTAATTTTCCATCTTCATAGTAATCAGCTCATAAAGAAATCTTCATTCACATCCATGCCAGTTCCCTTAAAATAAATCCCTAGACATAGCACAGTAAGCTCATTATTTTGACCCAGGAGTTCTCTTCGGAGTGTTAACTGCTCTGTCTTGCAGCAGAAGGGCCGTGGTACAGCAAACCTGAAAGTTTAAGGTTTTGATCAGTCTGCCAAACTGTCCAGAACTATACATTAGAATAAATATGTTGTTAGGTAATTTATATCCAGTCTGGTCTGAACAATCTGATGTCATGTGACTGCTATGGACCTAAGTACGCCATATCCAACCACACAGGATATTTTGTCACATAAGAAACCCACCTCTTTCCTACATCTGCCCTTACTTCTTATAATAGTGTTGTCATAATTGTTTGGTGGATTTCACTTCATTACTATATAGATTCCTCTCCAAATTCCTCAGATTTAGTCTCTACTTATTTTTGTTATTTTATGACATTTTGTTCATGCATCTATAATAGCACAATGTATTTTAATTATCTATTTTTGTGCCTAGATGAGCCCCTACACTGTGAAATTATTTTGGATAGAGACTCTACCTTCCTCTTTTTATTGCCTGAGGCTTGTGAGTGTTACCACGTTAGGTGACCGATCAATGTTGGCAGAACAAATGAATAAATTTTCAAATACCCGATAGAACCCAGATTAGATGTGCAAAACACTTTTAAGTACTTTCATTCCATCTTCAAGATCACTTGTATTATTATTTTCACTTTGAAACTCTAGAGAGGTCAAGTAGCTTGCCCAATGTAGAGCTGGGCTTGGAATTCCTGTCTAATTCCAACACTCAGACTTAACCACAAGGATCTATCTATTGTTCCTGCTGGTTCTGTGTTTTGATAAATGTGGGTGGAGAAAATAAGGAATATTATTCAATAACGAGGGTTGCTATTTTTCTTCATGAGGCTGCTATTTCTAACCTAATATAAACTAATATTTGAGAGCCATCACATTCATTATCCAATTATTTCAAAATAAACCTGAAAGTAGAAGGATTAAATTATATCAACTGCAAGAAATAACCTAAATAGTTTCTTTTTATAATAATCTTGCTGAGAGATTATTAAAAGGACTGACCTGAAACATTCATTTGCCTGTGACATGACACAATCCATATCTTCCCGTAACAGTTTCATCCTAAAATGTTCCTAAGCTTGTACAGTCTTTATTATTATTTCTTGTAAGGGGATGGAGAGGGAAAGGATATGAGTGTTTCTGAAAGGAGAAAAAAAAAACAACAAACATAATTTGAAGTGATGGGCTAACCAATGAATATGTGCTCTTTTAATGTCCAGTATCATCTCAAGAAATATTTAGCATCGAATTAACAATGAATATGATGAGCTACCTTACTGATTTTACCAGCTTCACGAACAACTCCACAGGTGCAAATGGAGAAAACATGTTGAATTACATCATTCTGATACCTCTGGAAGATACATATGGTTGAAGGATAAACAAATGATACCAGAGAGTCCTACAAGTTCAAGTTTTCAACTGTCTTCATCATCTACTGCCTGGCAGTCAACCAGGCTGAGGGGGTGGAATGGATGACCCATGCCACCTGATCCACTCCACCATGCTTTTGTTATTTCAGGCATGGAGACATAGTCCAAGGTAAATGTCACTGCTGTGTATTCCCCTAAAGCTGCATAAAAACAAAGGCAGAACTTATTGATTTTTAAAAATTAATTTCTTTCTGCCAGACTTCATTTAGGCCCACTGCCTGCTTTCTTTGAGAACACCTGGGCAAGCAGAAATTTCTATAGCTCGTTTAGAACATGGGAAAACTAAACTACACAGAGCCCAATTTCCCTTGTCCTTTATTTAATACAAGAGTAAGGAGGTCTTCAGCAGGGGTGTGTTGGTAGCAGAAATGGCTAAGAGGAGCAACACTTCCAGGAAAATGCCCCGAGGTGCCAGGGTCATGACCACACTCTCAAGTTATCTGTTCTGAAATTTAGAGTCTCGTTCTTAAAAGAGTCTTTGTTTTATTGGCAAATTTCCATATGCATTTATATACTGTAATTGACCATTTTATTAAATATTTTCAGGGCACTTTGGCAAAATATATATCAGGATTCTTAAATATGAGAAGTAAGGACCCCATTACCTTCTAGTTCTTTGTCCAAAAGGGTATAATTTGAGAATAAGCCCTGAGGAGTGTGCCCTAACATGTTGTCTTACTACTGAAATATTTCCATAAGAATAAAATTTTAAATATTTTATAAAGGTCTTTAGGCGGGGTGTTTTGACTCAAAAATAAAATGTTTTGCACATCTCAAATGTTCTAGGAACAAAGTGTGTTTCAAGATGAAAGGCAAGAGTGAAAGGCCGCTTCACAAAGAAAATAGTTGCAACGGAGAAGTCACCATTATATCTTCCTTCTTCAGCAAACATTGTAAAATTAACCTTTGGAGTCCTTCTCCCTTGCTGATAATGAAAAGAGCATCTTCTTATTAAAACAGCGAACGTGAACTGTGACAGGTCCAGATGGTGTCACTTTTGGAGATGGGCAGGTGTGATTTAGGTCTGCTCATGAATGAATGACCCTGCAGAGGCTATGGATCTTCTAACTCCTGGGTTATGACCCTTAGAATGGAAATAAATGAAATTATATGCAACTTCATAAGTGAAGCTTAATGCCTTGTGCCATGCTTATTATAAGACTATATTTTACTTTATTCAAGTCAGAGCATTTTATTTTACTTAAGATTCTCTCTCTCTCTCTGTCGCTCTCTCTCTGTCTCTCTCTCTCTCTCACACACACACACACACACTCACCTTGTTTTCAATAACTGAGATGCAAAATGCAAAATTCAAGCTCATGTCACAAAACCCTAAAGATGACCCAGGTCTGGTTGCTATGCAGACATCCCTATTGCTACACAAATTTATGGTAGGCCATAATTGTTTTGTGCTAGGAAACAGATAAATGACATGGACTGAAATGATGGTAAATTTAAATTGATGGCCTAATTAGTATTATCTCTTTTTGTATTCATTGTAAGAAAAATTATCCAGGAGGAACTCATTTTGTATTAATGTTGATATAAAGTGTAATTCTCCGGGATTTTCATTGTAATTTGGCATTAATTAATGCATCATTATTTTAAAGTGTTAATTAAATTGTTACAGAAAGGGACATCTGCGGTGGCTCTGAAAGGAAATCACATGAACAGTTAGTTTTGTATAGGTCTGTGTCTCAGGCTCCAGGATCACATGTACGGCCAGCCACAGGCCAACGGAGGCTGCAGACTGGAACGGGTGACCACTTCTCTTTCCCAGTCCACTGTGTTCATGAGAGGAACGGACGGGCTGTAGAGCGTAGACCTTTACAACACGGCTAGAACAGGGTGCACACCAGAAGGACTGCAGTGCTTTACTTGATTTTTTTGGGAGCCTGGCAGACATCACTCACAACTTTCTATGTCAACAAAAAGAATAGCTGATTCCTTTTTTTATAAAGTGGCCTAAAGATCTCATAAATAGGCAGCCATAGAAGGCTAGGTTAATATTTCTACTGGTAATAAACTCCATACAATATTGTAATAAATCAAAGGAGAGGTAATCTGTGGCAATGCCTTACGCAGTGGACCATCATTGTTAAGGCATCTGCAAGTCATTGAATGTGATCACGGCTTAAGATATGGAATTCCAAGGAAATTCCACTATGATTTCATATATCAAGGAATTGTGGCAATTAGATAGCAATGCAGATTGCAATTCAATGGAACTTGGAATCTGCAGGGAATATATAAGTAGGCCCCCAAACATGCTACCATTATGGTCCTACAGGACACACAAATGTGGGGAATCCTATTCTGTCAGCAGTATTATCCTAAATATTGGCCCTGTGTGGCTTTACTGAAAGAGCACTCTTTATCAAGAGTTGTAAACCAAGATTTCCATAGGAATAGCATAAAAGGATACTATAGCATTGTACCACATACAACTATGAAGCCCTTAAGTTGATTATGTATTTTCTTCAGGATACCAATTTAATATTATGGCCTTAATCCTTTCTTTTAGAGCCACAAGCCTCAAGTGTTCTAAGATTTATGAAATTTTCCTTATGGATAACCCTGTCCTATGAGCATATAAAGCAAATTTCAAATTCCTACCATCAGTTTGAAGTCCAGTCTCTCCTCTTGGTGCCAAATGATACTGACTTTCCTCCACTAAGATCCAAACTTTCTGTACATCTAGATCTTACTTGGGTCTCTCACCCAGCTTGCAGCCTGATGCCCACCTCACTCTAAAAATAATTAATAGATGGCTTCATGTAGCTTATCAAAAATGGCTTTCCTAAGAAGAGGGGGCCACAGAACTTTCCCAGATTCAATAGAATATGTGTGGAAGTGATTTGTTTTAGAGAACCAGTACAGAACCCAAAGTGCTGAATATTTCTGTGGCAGGTACTATTTATCATCAGAAAGGGCTGTAAGATGAGGCAGCCTTAAAATCAAATCCAACAGTACCTAATGAGGAAGATTTACTCTGGGAAAAAATAAAGAAATAAATGTTTAAAAGAAAAAACAAAAAACAATGGTTAAACAAAAGGAGGAAATAAAACCAAGCAGCATTTAAATGCTGGAAGAAGCTACTCAAGCTGTGGAAATGTTGCGTGACTTTCAAGTGAGGGTTGGGAGTTCATTTTGTGCCCTGAGATTTAAATTATTTTAAGATGAGCCCTCAGCTCTCAGTGAAGTTCCCTCCCAGTCTCTCTAGACGTTCTTGGAGTCAAGATGAGTCTGCATCAAACGCTTCTGTTTACCTTTGGGTCTACATTCCTGACTCAACCAAAATAATCTTTTATCGATTATCATTATGTACTTTACCGAAACTATTTACTTCCGCATGGACTTCTCCCTTCCAAAGCACTGGAACTGGGGACAAGGCAAGAAGTTGACATTACAAGAGAGCAAAACATTTTAACCTGAACATTACAAACACCTGGGCTTAAAGGTCACCCCCGCCCTTACAGCACACAGAATTTCTCAGTCATCACCCTCCCCTCCTGGCTATTCACTCTCTTTTCTCTTCCAATAATCCCAAACTCTGCCCCTCTCCTTTCTACAGTGAACTTCAGCCTTCAAGCGGTGCTAACTTCTTTTGCAGAACAGGTTAGCTACCTCTTTGTTTTACTTCTACTTTCATACCATGCCCTGAGGCCTTACTCTCTGAACCAAAGTGGGCCTGTCAAGTTAATTTTGCCAAACAAAAGGCTATTTAGTCTTAGGAAACAGAAGTTGTATTCAATTGTGGTTTTAAGTAATTTTTTTTTCCTCTGTTGAGTTTGTCTTCTTATAGTCTCAATGGTTACCTTGGGCTTTTTAGAGAACTCTGGTTTCTTTGTTAACAATACTTCCACCACCCACAGCAGATGCCAGTTCCTTACCGCAAGTAACATGTGTCTAGTTTCCTTTGTAGGTGTTTGTAAATGCCGAAGTAGGCTCTTCTTCCCACTTTGGGCACTAGATAAATGCTGCTAAGGAATCAGAGCCAACAGAAATTCACAGAAAATACAAGGAAAGCATTTCCAGGACCGAGGCTTGGATATGGAAAAGACAACGTGCACAAAAGCTTACTACCTTCCCAGAAATGAGCGAACTCCACAAAGGACATCAAACTAGCTTTAATTTTTAAGCATAGGATGTTCCACATTCTTTGCTCTAAATTTAGTGCTGTGGCATTCAGTTTAAACCACCTTGTGTCCAATAATATACTTCCTGGCCTGCCCAGAGGTCTTTGGGAAACATTTTATCTTTGATATAATTGCCAGGGTGAATCCCTAGTTATAACATACTCTACAGCATATAAAATAATTGTTGCAACTGAACCCATCACATAAATATCAGTGATTGAAGAGACTGGTTGGAATAAATCAATGTGGGTGACATATTTAATAAACTTTGTATAAACATTGTTTGCAACAGCTATAAATAAAATTGTCTTTAGGAATTTTACATATTGCACATCCCTCTATTCATGGAGAGGCACAGGCATGATTTCTAGCTGCACTAAATGACAAGTAAAGCCTTTTAAAACCTGCCCAGATCAGGACAGGCAAGCAGAGTCAGGGCTTGTGGCTGTGGCAGGTCAGGCAAGTGCCGAGGCCTGTTCCATCCCCTACGAGCTCCAGTCACTTGCCTGCCACTGGGAACCAGACTCACTGTGGGGACAGCTCCCAGCCAACATGCTTCTTTCTTTCTTTCCTCCTCTTTTTTTTTAAGAAAAAGCCACACCATAAATAAAGCATGATTGAGATGGCATTTTACATTCACACAGATTTTGGCATAAATAAATAAAAGGGATTTTGTTCAAATTCTGTCATCCTTACTTGCCATTTTAAAATTATCTTTCTCTACCAGTGCATCATATTCTGCTCCACTGAGAGTCCCATCAGCTCCCTCCTGTGGCTGACTGAACTGCTATGAAAGGCAGGGGTTCCTTACCAGGCCATGCAGCCTAGTGGTTCAACCTGGAATCACTTATTTCTGAGATAATGAGTTCAAATCCCACAGGGAATTCTCCCTCTCTCTTAACATGAATTACCATTTTTGGAAAAGTGTGATGTAGGTGTTGACTTCGGTTAGTTAACTGCATTGTCTCCCATGCAAACTTGTGTACTGCACTGTGCCCATTTTGCAGATGAAAAGGCACCCACTGAAAGGCGGTGACTGGGGATGCTGGGAGGACACAGTGCTGCCTCACTCTGACCCCAGCCAGGGCCTGTACATGAAGGCTTTCTCTTAGCTTAAGAGAGACTCTTTCACATTCTCAGATTTATTATTGTTAGATTCCAAAGGATGACAAATTGTGGAAATATTTAGGTTCCTTTTTTAGAGAGGTCAGACATAATACAGTGTGTCTTCAGCTTTAAGCTTAATGAAATGTCACATACCCATTTGGAAATTCAGGTATGAACTATGGGTCTTACATTGTTTGAAATTTACAACTTTCACATTTATTTTTATTAGTAATATTTTAGTCCCTCGATATATTTCTAATGGAAAAAACATGGTGTCTTCAAGCAGCCAAAATAATCCCTCTAAATTCCCACTGAGTTTAATCAAAGGCCATACAATTTAATGGCTAAAGTTACTGCTATATATTTCTGGTGTGCTGAGTTCAAATCCCATTAAATTAGGCTTTAATTAAAATTCACCTGAACTATTTTTTTCATTGTGTAATTGTTTTTTAATTCTTAATGACTCACATTAACCTCCTTTTACTCAAGAAAAAAAAAAAGGAAATTAAAAAAAAAAAAAAAAAAAAAAACAGCCGGGCAGGAAAAAGAACAGTTGAAATAGAGGCTGATAGGATGATTTTTTAAAATGTAGCTAGAGAATTGGGTATGTAATACAGATGATCAAGAGGAGACTTAATTAGGACTCAACTGCTCAGTTCGTAGTAGTTCTTGGGTCTTTATAAAAGCTAAGAGCGAAGCTAAATCATGTGTAATTTGCCATTATTTTCTGAGAAAGCTCTTGCTGAAATGTTATTTTTCACTTGCCTTTTTTTTTTTTCTTCTTGAGAGCACGGTATCAGACCTTGTATATACAGCTTGCCACTTGCCTGCTGTCAGAGAGAGAAGTGACAACACTTGTCACTACCAATCTCTTCATGTCTGGTCTCATCTGAGCGATACATACAGCCTGATTTCCAGGTGTTTGTTGAAACTCCAAGTTATGTAACATGTCTTTGCTGTGCTCAGAATTGAAGCAGAAGCACCACAGGGGGAATAAATTCTTAACTTTCTGGGAAACGTGAGCGTGCATTATGGCCTCATTCCGGATTATTTAGGGACGGAGGAGGCATCACAAAGCTGAGGTGTATCCTCACAGATTCTGGGGTGGTCAAGTGGAATTAATAAAAAAAATTTTTTTACAAACACAAAGCAAAGCAGCATAGCTTAAAAAGGTAGCCAAGTCTAAAAGCCCTACATATAGGAACAAACAAAAACGGCAACTAGTCCCTTGCTCATCAGCTTACATACTAAGGGCAACCAGATGTTCAATACTTTTCCATAATATACTGCACAACTATATTGTGACTTCCCAATTTTAAATACTACCTACCGATCTTTCACAATAGTATGTGAAGATTTTGGCTCCTTTAAAAACACATACAAACACGCATAACTTCTTTCTCCCTCCAATCCTTGCAGTAGAGTTTAACACCTATAATGTCATTGCTGCAAATACGCATACATATATCCTTGACATCCCTTCTCCATAGTCAGATCTTTTTTTTTCTTTTACAACTATGTTTTATTGTGGCATACCCTTCTGTAGCTTTTGGGTAAAACATGAATTTAGAAATCTTCTTCCCCTTAAAACTTTATCATTTTACTCTGAAGATCTGTGGTAATTATCTCTATGGAGAAGGACACTCAAATTTCCCCCCTCCTGCCAGCATTTGGAGTTGAACATGGGAGTAAAGTTAAGCATGAGAGTATGGGGGGAGTGGGAGTGGTCTCAGTATTCATAACTTTATTATGAAAACTTTCCCTAAAATATGCAGTTCCCACCCCTCCCAAATTTCTTCTGTCCTTGGTATACCAGAGCCCTTTCTTCAGGTGTTATTTCATGTTGGTGGTTTTGGTTTAAAAAAAGTTCCTGTTGTTTCAAGTTAGATATATCCACTTGCAGAACTAGTATAAAAGAAGATATCATCCCACATCATCCTTCCTTTAAAAACTAGTGAGTGCCTGATTGCTTTTTTTAGACAACTATAGAACCATCTGTTTGCTCTCCCTTCCTTTCCCAACCAGCTTAAGGGTCACATGATAGTGCTTATAGAGACCTTTAAGTTTTGTTTTTATATCCTAAGGCAATATAGTATTGTTAAAAGCATGAGATTTAAACCTAGAGAGACATGTGTTGAACACTGACACTGTCTTATATTAGATATTTGTGGGCTTCAATGTCTTCATTATAAAAGTAAGCTAACATTTCTGAGACTTCTTTCTCAGCTCTAACAATGGGGATATGATACCATTTTAAGGTGTAAATATTATATGAGTTATTCTATGGAAACTGCCTAACACATAAACTTGTCCTAATTCCTTTTTATCTTGGAATCTTAGTAGGTCATGATTTCAGGTATGATTGAATTAGTTGTGCAGAAAAACTGAAACAAAACCTAAAAGGACCGTGGCTGGAACAACATGTAGGTGGACAGTCCCAGGTAAGGTAGGAATTGAGGCTCTTTCTAGCTTTCCATACCAATATTTAAAAAAATAGAGATGACAATAATATTTGCCATCATTTGAGTGCTAGAAAGACGAACTGTATATCAAGTGCTTAATACAGTGTTTGTATACCAAAAAGCATGATAACTAATAAAGAAAAAATAGAAAATCCAATCCCTCAGGTTAGTCATAACCAATTATTTGACAAGGAATCTGGAAATATAGGATGTTTATTACAAGGCATGAAGAATTCACCCACCAAAAATCTGGTGGCATATTCTTACTCGCCTACAATTGTTTAGAATGAAAACAAGCACTTGGCAATTCAAATTGCATCTTCAGTAATGAATTCCTGGTTATTCCATTTTAGGACCACTCTCCTAGGCTTATTTTGCCCCTCATGGCACATATTCTTAATCTACCAGCTGGATAGAGATGGCAATAAAAACAATAATAACAATAACCACTCTGTATATGCTACATGAGGGCATCTGTTCAGAAAACTTCATTCATCTTGTCTGTATTAATATCATTTAAGACTAGCTTTTGCCCTACTCTTAAAAAGACATTTAATTTCCATCAAAATTGGAAATAGCCTCAGTAAGTTGTAGATCTAACTTTTGTAAGCATGCCATTATTCTTTCACTATCATCCTTCTAGAGCCTGGCAGAATTACTACATTCTTGCTAAGAAAATATGGCTGAGTGTAGTGCACATGCCTGTTAATACCAGCGCTTGTGAGGCTGAGGCAGGAGGATTGCTGTGAGTTTGAGGCTAGCCTGGGCTACATAGCGAGTTCAAGGCCAGCCTGGACTACATATGAGACCCTGCCTCCAAAAAAAAAAAAAAAAACAAAAAACAGGACTAAAAATATTTTACTTTCCCTACTAAGTCTCTAATAATTTTCTGGAATGCTATAATTACTTTCTTCTAAATTGTATGTTAAAGAATTTGCTACAAGTATCTCCAATGACTTTTTATTTCTGCTTATTGTCCTGGAAATTTTTATTTCCCTAAATCTTTCCACAACCAGATAATTCATTACTGGGCACCAATTCTTCTATATAAGAAGCATTGCCAAAGGCAAGATTTGCCACCTGACTTATAAATGTGTTGGCTGACAAAAGGACATACCCCCCCCCAACCCCATCATGACAGAGATAGTTGATTTTGTCCCACCCCCAGCCAAAGAAAAAAGAATCAGCCTGGGAAGTCTAATTATATACATCTACCATAGAGCAGTGTAATTCCTGATAGTTTATGTACTCAAGAGAGTACATTCAGGGAAGACCCTGAATGATAGACAGAGAGTAAAATGTGTTTTATGTGGAAGATGGTGGCCTGTTTGGGATTGAGTTACTTTCGAAATTATGCCCCAATGAATCATGATCTAAGTTCATTTTGTTTACTAAAATTTCCATTGTGTGTTTGTGTCGTAAAAATATTTCACTGTCACTAGGCCTCTTCATCCTCCCAATGAATTGCAATTCCTTAAAACACAAAATCTAAGAAAGATGTATATTGGGCAGCAAGCAAGGTCACTGAAGTCATCAATAGCCAGCCATAAAAGTCCTTACACTTCACTTTGACAGTGTACTTGCCTGCTTTATCTGGTGCTAACAACTCAATCCTCTGAGCAGATGACACATTGAATAAAAGAATCTTTTCAAATTCATGGAATACATCGCTTCTCATCATTCTCATGTATCATTTTTTGCAAGGATTCATTCTATCATTTTAGAGTCCAGAAATGATTACTGTGCCCAGTCAGTATCCTCGAGGTGCTGAAGTAAAAACCTCATTCTCCTCCTGAACATCCCATAAGGACAAGGGTAATTTTTTGGAATTAATTATCTGTCTAGCCTAGATTTTCTACAAGTTACTTTACACAGAAAACTAAATATAACATTCTTCAACGAGGTTTTAACTTTCCATCCTTTGTCAATAATTGTTATATAATAAAGAGACAATAGATTTGTAATTGAGCAGCAAAAAAATTAAATAAATAACTCAGTTTAAACAATTACATCTGGGAAATTCAATTCTGTATTCACAAATCTTTTAGCTGGGAAACCCACAAAAGAATTCATTACTCCTGGTTTACTGCTCAATGGGAATCTATAGGAACATGATGGCAGTCACATTATCACAAGATCTGCTACGGGATCTAACAGAATCTTCAGGGTCGAGAAGATGGGAAGAACTAACTCTGCAGCCTCTACACGAGTAGAAAACTAACCATAGTCCACAAAGGATGCCTGGCATCGTATGTAGCCAAGAGTATTGCAGAAGTAGGACAATCCTGTCATTTACATGATGACAGGCCTTATTCTTTCCCAGTGTGTAGATCTTTATCTAGAAAAGGTTGACCATCTGTCACACAGGCCCGTGTTAGTTGGCTTTCCCATTGGTGGGACACAGTATCCAATACCAAAACTTAGAGGAGGAGAGGTTCATTTTAGCCAATAGCTTCAGGGGGCTAAGTCCATGTTCAGCTGTCTCGAAGGCAGCTGGAATATCATGGCAGAAGGGCATGATGGAGCAAAGCTGCTAAGGTCATGGTGGCCAGGAAGCACTGCAAGAAAGCTGCACCAGAGAAGAAGGGGTGAGGGACCAGATATAGTACTCAAGGTCATGCCTCCATCATCCACCCAGACACACCCAGAAAAATGTTCCACCAATCTCCTGGGTGGCTTCCAAACCAGTTGAGTTGACTCGATCAAGCTTAATCATCACAGGCCAATAGCAACACTGACCTTCTGCTGTGCTGGCAGGCATTAAGGCTAACAGTGTGGAGTCTGGGAGTGAGAGGCTCTAAAGAATAAAGGGATGGTGAAAGCAGCTGCTCTACCTAGATCTCTTTAAAGTCATTGCTCAGGGCAAGGTTTCCCAATGTGTTAAGAGAGTAATGGCATCTCTTCCCTTAAAGATCTTTTGGTAGAAGAAGGAACCAAGTGACGTCCACAGATGCCTCCCTGCACACTAAGTTACATACGTTTGGTAAAGGTTTGCCTCTCTAGGCTTAAACACACGAATGCCAAGCTTGCGTGAAGGGTTCTCTGCTTTCAGGCAGTTTGTAATCTATTGTTAGGATGAGAGCTCAGGCAGGAAATAGCTCAAGAGCAGTATATGTATTGAATAAGAAATCAAAAATAGGATGTACAAACATCTACCAGTTCATTCCATCCCTGTATCTCCAGTACCTCAGACAGCACCTGGCACATCGTAGGTGGCTTACAAAAATTTAGATGAATGAATAAATGAATGAATGAATGATTTCACACAAAATTTACTCCAGTCAAGCTAGAAGTTTCAAAACTAAGTAAGTTAAATCTCAAAAGGTTACATACTATATGATTTTATTTATGTAATATTCTTGAATAAATAAAATTATAGAAATACCAAAGAGATTAGTGATGGCAAAGGGTTAGTAGTTGGGATTGAGGGGGTGAGAAAGTGGTTGTGGATATATAAGGATATTGCAAGGGACCCTTGTAAAGGAAAATCCACGTCAATTGTGGTGGTAGTTGTACAAATTTACACATGTGATAAAATTACGGTGAACTAGATGTACACACACACGAGCACATATAAAACCTGTGAATTCTGAATAGGGTGGTAGAGTCCATCAAAGTCAATATTCTCTTTGTCATACTGTACTATAGTTATGCAACATATTTTAATTGAGGAAAACTAGCTGAAATATTTCTTATTAAAATTGCATGTGAGCTTATAGTTACCTCATAATTAAAATTTAGACAAAAGTAACACAGTAGGCTGAGTGGGCTTATTGGAGGGGGTTTTATGAAGAGGTGGGATTGAGCTTGGCCTTGGAAGGTGGGTAGGATTGGCACAGGAGGAGAGGAGAGTGCTGGGGTGGGGTGGTGAATGAGCTAGAAAGTAAGAATTCAAGGGAATCATTCATGTTAACATGCAAAAAGCTAGCAGTGTAGCTTGGGAGTTTAGTGGCATGGTTTTTAGTAGAAAAAGTATGAATTTTGGAGCCTGGCTTCCACTACTCTGCCTGCCAGTCCCTATACTCACCCATTTGATGGCAGTACCTATCTAAGCTCTGCAGGCAGGTTCCTCAGTGCATCTGGAGGGCACGATACTTTCCTGGCAGAGGCAGGATGGCTCCATGTATTAGTGCATTAGATTTTGACACATGGTATTCGGCAAACATAGACTCTCTATCCCTGCCTTTGGACATGATTCTCCAGGTCACTCAGAAGCTCTGAGGCATATTCAAGGCAGATTTTTGGGCATTCTTATCGCTGCTTGGTGGGGAAGCTGTATTTCGTCAGTGCAGGAATGAAGGCCTGTCACCCCCTGGCCCTTAGCGGGAGGACAGGGCAGGGTGAGCTCAGCATGTGCACAGGGAATGGGAAGCTTCTTCAGGCTCTGGACTAGGAAGCATGCCAAGCCTTGCAGGAGGAGACAAAGATCTCAAGGCAGCCTGTCACAGCCAGCAGTGGTGACCACACTGCCTTCTGGCTTTACCAGCTCTGCTGACATTGTACAAGGCACAGTCATAAAGCCAGATGTCTCCGGGGCAGAGGAGGGGGATGCTGAGTCCAGGCAAGCTTCACTCCCCATGTCCTGGGCTCCATCAACCAGGGAGGGCACTGCTGGAGACACCAGCTGGCCCCGTGAGAGTAACCTCCTTTGGTAAAAGCGGCAGCAGCAGCCACAACAGCAACACAGAAAACTTTTTAAATAAAATGTTTGCTCACATACCAACAATTTTCTTAAATCTACATTGAAAATTAGTACCAATTTGGAGACAGATGAAAGATCTAAAATAATAACTTTCCAAGGAATGTTTCTCCCTCATTTCCTCTAATTTCAAAATTCAAAATGATTACCATTTTAAAATCTTGGTATATGTGTACGTGTGTGAGGGTGTTTCAGTGTGACTGTGCGCGCGTTTTGTCTGTAGTGCATATTAGTACATTTCTGCTATTTTCCTCCAAAGAGGGAAAACAGATTGGAGAGACAAAACTCTGGGTTTTGACAATATATAGTTTTGTAAATACAACATATAACGACACAAGCATTTACCAGCAGGCATTAGCTATAACAATATGAATTCGTGACTGAGCAGTATAAAACATATTTAGAGCTTTTGCTTTACAGTTGTAAAGAGATGTACACTGAAACTTAAGTTGCTGATCGCATGCAAGAAAGACATCTAAATTGACTTCTCCGAATTTCTGCTGCTTTCATGCAATAAAACCTTAACACTCTGGACTCAAAACAAAATCTCTGTCAAAATGGACGGTTAGTATGAGATCTGGTCAGAAAAGTCAGGCTGGGAAAATAAGTCAACATTTTTTCGTTACAGTGATAGCTGTGTGTGTGTGTGTGTGTGTGTGTAGTTTTGTTTTTTGTTTTCTCTACTACTGATACATCAGGCATCCAATCATGAAAAACAATGTCCATGTCACTAAAATGGCCTCCAGGCATCCAGTATATCTACATTGGGGTTAAACATCTGTGTGAAGATGTGACAGCACACCCTATAAAAGGTATTATTGAGTAATATAGACTTTCTGTAATAACCAAACAGTAAAGAATATAGCTTTTTAAAGGTCTCCCCATGGCTGATCTCATGACTCAAAGATAGGACACTGTGCTGCAAGCTAAGTAATAAAATCCGGTGGATACTCTGGGCTAGCTTGTGACAAATCATATCAAGGTATTATTAAAGAAAGAACTTGAGACCCAAGACTATTATTGATTCTCGACAGAATTCCTTATAAATAAAGTGTTGCAATCAGGTCCTGGACTTGCCAAGGTCCTGGTAGAATTCTTCCTATTACAGGGGAGGCTGCAAAATAGTAACGCTCCATTAGTGAAAGCCGAAAGCCTCTGTGTACAGCACCACAAGAACGGGTCATGGTCAAAAGACAGCCAATGAGAATGCACTTTCCAAAGGCTTTTGAAGTCCCTCTTGGCTGATCCCTTTTTGAAATGGGTAAAGCTGCCTCTGAGCTTCCACGCAGAGCAGCATGCCCCTGACTGTGCTCAGGAATGAATGTGTGACCCTCCAGTGCACTAAGGACACACCTCCATTAGTGTCCATATTCTTACAGCAAAGAGGTTGATACAGTCAACTGAAATGACAGGGTGATAAATATAAAACCACTATCATCAATAAGACTGGAATGTAAAAGCACTTAGTTTCAGCCTAAGTAACTCACAAAAAGTTTGGTTTCAAGAACCAATGCGTCATCCATCACTGCTCTACCTTCTGTTGACAAAGTAATTGTAAGATATCTAGAATGGAGGTTCAATAGGAGCTGACATTTTTGAAAGGAGGAATTGTGTGCCGTACTTACTCATTAAATGTATTTTTCCTCTACTAAAGATGTTTCCTTTTTTAGTTTATGTATAAATAACTTTAACTAAAGTTCCCTTGACACTCTGACTTTGCTCTGAATAGCACCTATGTTCATTAACATAAAACCTGAAAGAAAATAATTTTAATGTAGTTTTTTTAACACTTCAAAAGCCTCTAACAAATTGATCGAGCACAATTATGCATTCTAAAGGGAATTATAAAGAGATCACAGAAGGTTGAAAAGTTCTAGTTAAAAATATAAAAAAGGAAAACTTTGGGGTAAAAAAGAAAAAAAAAGGGCATTTGATGTGAAACTTTGATACACAATGAATAAAAGTAAACTTTGCATGCTGAAGTGTTTTTTCTTTTTTTTTTTTTTTCTGTAAATGCAATGTTCACAGAGAAGAATAAACAAGAACCCACAGCAAGATGAAGCTTGGATAATTTGACAGAATGAAGGATTTTTACACAAATGTATGAACTTTGGAGTAGGCAGCCCTGAGCTTGAATTTTTCCTCCACCTCTTACTACCTCATCATGAATAGTCTACTTTTTTTTCTGAGACTCAGTTTCTCTTTTTCTCTTAGACTCATTTGTAGTTGATCTGAGGATTTTCGGAAAGTACTTACCACACCGCTTTGCATACAAAAAGCATTTAAGAATTTAGTGCTTCCAATCCCCATGCTGTGAGAAGACGACATCTACCTTTCTTAAATTCTATGAGATTCTTTCTGGAAGAACTAATTATCTTCATTAAAGTTCCAAGGTAAGAACAAGACAAACTTTCTCCTGAGGTAGATGTATCAATTCAGTCTTAAATTTCTATCCAAGAGTGGAGAAATCTTGGAATTTTTTCATTCCATGTATTCCTTCAACCCTCACCTCTTTGGAAAATCTAGATAAATCTATTTCCTCCTAGGAGCCTTTGTAGATTCTTCCAGTAAGAATCTACACTTCTCTGGTGGCACATCATTTGATTTAATTTCCTCCATACTCTGAGTTGGTGGAGGGCAAGAGCTGTGTCCTGTTTGCTTTTGTCCCCACAGTACCTAGCACTGGTCTTTGCTGATTGTGAACACTCGAAAATATATTTTGAGGGCCGGTGAGATGGCTCAGCGGCGTAAACACCTGCCTGGCAAGCGCGAGGGCCCGAGTTCGACTCCCGGAACCCACATACGAAAAAAGGGCCGGTGATATCGCTCAGCGGCACGGGCACCTGCTGGCGCTCGAGGTCCTGAGGTCGACCCCTGGTACCCACAAAAAATATATATATATCTATATATATTTTGAGTATCTGTTGGTGTGCTGACTTATAGAACCAAGCTAAGGGGCAATGCACTAGAACTTGAAATAAAATTCCTAAGCAGCTGAACCATGACCCTAGGCTTTTTACATTTTGCAAATGCAGTCACTGTGACCATCATGCAGAGTCACTGAAATTCAGGCAGTCAATCAAAACCCTTTACTGAGCCCCAAAGAGCTGTAAGTAAGGGATATGGAAGAGAAATAAAAAGCTGTACACCAATCTTTGAGAAACGTACTATCTCACTAAGAAAATATACATAAGGGGAATGTTAAAAACACACCACCACCATATGTGAGTCATAAATCTTAGACTGCCAGACAATAAACCTCAGCGGATGTGTCTCCCATTGCCCTGAGTCATTCTATATAAGTTACAGCATGGAGTGTGTATCAGTAAAACTATATTAGACCTGTTGCTCTGCATGAGGCTAGATTTATGCTTAGCTAGAAAATCCAGGGAGCCAGGACAAATCTCCTATCTTTGTTTCAGATCACAGCATTTCCTAATGGTGAGGGATGTGGGCATTGGAGATGATTGGCCTTGGTCAGCATTTCGATTCTCTTTTCTACTTAATTTGCTTCTTGCACATGTTACTTAACCTCCTTGAGTCTCTTGCCTAAAATGTAAAATGAGAGTGAAAATAGGCTCTTCTTCATAGTATTTTCGGGCTTGGGGGATTAAATGAGTAAATTCAAACCAAATACTTAGCAGGGTACCCAGCACAAAGCGAGTATACAATAAGTACTATGTGTCATTAATTGTGTTTTGGAACCAGCACATTGTGGCGAGGACATCATTCACTAAGGCTCTTGATTCAGTGGTAAAATTCTTCCTCCCAAACAGATAATCTGCCTATGCTTACCACCCTTCACTCAAACCTACATATGCTCAAATATGAAAGCTGCAAGTAAATAAAAACAAGGGATAAGAGTGGCATCTAAAGTGACTTTTACCTAGAAAATTCATGGGAAATGTGAACTAGAGTGCTGGTGGGGGTGTAGGGCGGTGATGACGTGGAGGACAGCAATCACCTAGATGAGCAGATGACCACAGACTGGGGAACTACGGACCTCAGTACAGGTTGTACTGCCTCCAACTTTAGAAAACCAAAGCTCCGGGAATTTAAGTGCTTGTCCAAGGTGTCTCATTCAGCACTGGATTCTGTCTAACTCTCAACCCTGGAGTCTTTCAAAGACTTTTCGAAAACTTTTTCTCTGTGGAACATTTCTGAAAGTGTGAGAAAAGTTGCTTTGTCAAGAATCAGAGGTAGGGTCTGCCTTTTACTTTGCACCCAGGTTAGAGCCAGTAAGAAATTTCTCTGAGATCTAGAGAGCAACTGTCTTTGACAAGATCCAGTCTACATGTCATTTGCACAAAGGAAAGATCCTCTGATTCTTCACCTTGAAACTTTCTCTGCCCCAATGCAAAACCTAAAAGACAGAACTCAACTATTCTTTTCATGTTTAGATGTTCTTGCTTGCCTCTTACAGCAGCACATGGGTCCCTGAAGCACCTGAACCCATTTATTTTCCATCTGTTTCTTGCCTTCCTAAAGCAATTTTACTACATCCCAGAAGGCTTTGCTTCTCTCAGAGAGAGGAGAAGCACTCAAAGATATACAGCATGTGCCAGAGACTTTGCAGGTAAGCGAGGAAGATAAACAGGTTCAAGAGCCCATGAGCACAGATTGGCCTGGGTGACTTTTGGCTGCAAGATTATAATTCAAGGAGACCTGTCCCTAGGAACCCATCTTGTGGGGAGGAGGCTGACTTTGTGCTATGGTGGAAATTCAGGGTGCTTTTCCACATAGGTGGGAAAGGCCGAGAAATTAGTGGGAAGGTAGATTTTTCATGCATTCTGTTAAAATACAAAGAAGGATTTGGAAAGCTACAGGACTGCAAAGAAGCTTGACAAATCACTTTTCTCCCTGAGAGTGGCCTCAGGCTTGTCCTGAAGTAAGAACATCTAAAGCCCATCATTTGTACAGTCAACATAGATGCTAGCTGCTCCTGAGGAAAGATTCCCCTGTAAAACCCTGGAATATGTTTCCCCAGAGGCATGCTAGGTTCAATGGCTTCTACATGGATGCAGGTAGGGCTGGCTTGGGAAACTGGGCAAGAATGGAATCTGCAGGGGTGGGGAGATGCAGTAGAGGGCTGGGGGGACTTAGTTCATAGCTCTTCAGGTATCTGGAAGCACTGCTCACTCATGGACTCCTCTTACTCCAAATTGTTATGAGAGCCAATTATTCCACCTATTAAGGTTTTAATGTGGCACCAATAAGTCAAAACCAGTTTAACAACTAGGAATTATAGTTGATATAAAATGTTTGAATTTGGGCTAATAACATATACTAAGTTATAGACAGATGAGATTTAAAATGACTAAGGTAAGAAATTGGGTTCATAATGGACACATTAATAGACCACTAAACTGACTTTAAAGGCTCTGGCAGGCACAGTCAAGACACCAAATATATAACAGCTCCATCCATCTTGAGCTTCCTCATCATGTCACCTATTAGAATTTCAAACACTGTTAGCACACTGATGAATGGTTATTATATATTACCCAAGCATGCTGTCTTTCCAATTAAAAGAGAAGAACAGGCATCTGCTATTCAGTTGTATTAGGTCATCTATTTTTTTATTCTTGATGCTGAAATAATGAGTTTTATATCTCTAGATTGTTTTAGGAGCCATGAACACTTTTCTAAACCCAGGAGGTAAAGTAAAATTTTGTGGCTGTAATGACATCTCTCATGGGGAAATTACCCAGAATAGCTTGAGAAAAAGCCAACCATGCCAGCTTCTGGTCGATATCTTAGGAGACATGCCTCACTTCCCATCATCACATCGGCCACAGTGAGGTCCACCATCAATAACTGACCCCCCAAAAACACTTTTTCAGCCAGACATTGCTCTAGCCAATGAGAATATAGTGATGAACAAAATATACATGACTTGCATGCTCATAGTGCGTAAGCTTCTGTGGGAGACATAGCCATTAAACAAATAGGCAAAAAAATAGTTAATTACAAATATATTTACTACATGGGTGCTGTGAAAGAGAAAAAGATTCCAAGAATATTTCTCTGAGAAAAGACAGTTAATCAGAAACATGAATCACAACTTAAGATACATATATATATATATATATATGTATATATATATATATATATATACACACAACTATTTATTTAGGATATACATATATATCCTATACATATGTATATCCTAAAGGAGAAAAGAGCTCTTTGATGCACAGAAAGAAAAAGACTAACAGGGGCCACTTCATGAAGACCATGTAAGGGATTTAGAATTTCCTTCTAAGAACAATGGTATGTCACTGAGGACAGTTAAGCAAGTAAACCCCTATGGTTAAATTTGAGTTTTAAAAAACACCACTGTGGTTGCCACATTGGAGATGGATGAAAGGGCCCAAGAGAGGCAGCTGAAAGTAAAATTCAAAAGCAACTTTAAATCCATAGGTGAGACGATGAGGTCTGAGTCAGGATGAAGATGCTGGCCATGCAGATGAAGAGCACCGTGAGGATTCGGGCCCCTTTCGGAAGAAGGATCAGTAGCATCTCAGGTAAGATATGGAAAGGGATCAAGGGGCAGCTGTTCAAGAACCACTCCCAGAGTTGTGGTGTGGGAAGCTAGATGGATAGAGATGCTATCTGACCACCTGAGTTTTCTACCTTTACCAGGTAGAAATCAATGAGGGAAGCCCATTGAAAATACATTAATCTCTATTATAGTAGGCTTAACTTTCTGGACACTTCTTTGATACAAAATTTAACAAAGTAAGCAGTAACACTCGCATAGGAGCCAGAATATGCCTCACAACACCTATGAGATAAAATTGTAAACTCTGATGCACTTTTTTAAAAAAACTTCATTTCTCAATAAAAACCACCTATTTACTGTTCCAGTAATATAATGCTTTGGACTTTCTCACATAACACAGGGCCATAAAAATAATGATTTGAACAACACATAGAATCAAGTTAATGACCTCACAAGGTAGGCAGAACATCCACAAGAACATAGAAACAGAATAAGAGTATTTCATTTACAATGTGAAAAAAATGTGTAAGAAATAGTAAGTTTTCCTTCTTTTGACAATATTTGCCTAGGGAGGATATTCCTTTCAATTCTCCCCAATTCTTTAAAACAATTTCAACTATTGCTTTGATTTCTTCTTTTGTTTTTGTCCTTCTATTTTTCCCATCCTTCTGTTTTCAATTTTCACTCTTTTTTCTTGGCAGTTATAAAACCAGACTCAATAATTATTATGATAGCTGTAAGAAAAGGCATAGAGAACATTGGGGAGAGTTTCTCTAAAGTCAGCAAATACACAAAGAAAGACCATAAGAACATTTCTGAAGATCCATTTAAAGATCACCACTGTGATTTAAAAAGAAAAATTAGAGACCCTTATTTATCTTTGTATCCCAAGACCTTACTGCAATACCAGGGAAAACTTATTTCAAATTTATTTAGTGAATGGCTGTAGTGATTATGTGAGTGGAAGATGCTGAAGTCTTTGCAATGGTGTGGGGTTCATATGGCAAGGACAGGTGCATAAGCAATCGATGGGAACACAGCTTATACCTGAGTGACAAAGTCTCACATATTATATTAAAAGACTTTTAGGGGCCGGTGAGATGGCTCAGCGGCGTAAGCGCCTGCCTTGCAAGCGCGAGGGCCCGAGTTCGACTCCCGGAACCCACATACGAAAAAGGGGCCGGTGATATCGCTCAGCGGCACGGGTGCCTGTTGGTGCACGAGGTCCTGAGGTCGACCCCCCGGTACCCACAAAAAAAAAAAAAAAAAAAGACTTTTATAATTTCAGGCTAAATTATTTACTTTTTTTTCTGTTATTTAGCCCAGGAAGATTGTAGCATCTCTTTCCTTTGGCATTTAATTTAATTTGATATTTTTGTTATTACACAAATAATGTTACAAGAAATTGAAACAAAAAGAAAACATGAACCTCAGTCCCTAGCAATTAAATATATCAAATTAAACTCCAGTTGATGTGATTTTTTTCTCCTACTCTCTGTCTACAACACACACACACACGCTTACACATGAACTGAATATCTGAGACGTAGTAATCATAGTATACATATAGGTAAGCATATCGATCCTTCTATGTGATATTACATGATAGACTTTATACAAAATTTTCAGTTACGGTTTTTATGACTCCATTAAAGATTCCACTGATTTGAAAATGGTGACCTGAGCACCTATCTACATTCAAAAAAAAAATTAAAATAACAATGAAAAATATCTAAAAGAATATGTATCCATTAATTCATTTGTCCATCTATTCATTCAATAAATATTTATTAAGTGCAAAGTACGTGTCAGACACTTTTACAGGCTTTCTGTACTTAGTAAGAATAAGAGTTCATCTCTGTTCTCATGGTGATTACAGTCTAATGAGGTGGGAGACATTCTTGAACTTGAGGTAGATTCAGTTCCAGAATTGGCAGGCATGAAGATCAGGAGTGGGCTGTGGTGCATGGTTCAGGATGATCAAACGAGGGGATTTCTATAAAATAGCAGATTTCGACTGTTGATTCCTCAATCACCCACAAGGGTCCAGAGTAGCATTTGCTTCCAACTTAATTAAATCCTGGAGAAATGAGTTCCAAATAGTGTTAGATTGACCTCCGATGGTCCTTACTGGGGAATCTGGGTTAGAAACCAAAGACCAGAGCTAGAGGTAACTCTAAACCCGCACAGTAGTTCAAAGCATGGAAGGAATTGGAGTGGGAGGAGAAAAGAGAACTCCAAGATGGCACAGAAATGAGATAAAGAAATCGCTTTGACCTCAGGCTAAGCTTTCGCTTTCAAGGGCAGCATTGGGAGCGCGGAAGCCACCTGCTTGTTTCCTGCCCACACACTGTACAAGGGAGGCCGACTGTTGGAAGCCGGATCCTCGGGCGGCCTTACCTGGAGATGAGAACTCTCGAAAATCAAGCACAGGAATGACAACGAAAACCCTGCTATCAACTTATGCTAACTGTGTGTTCCTCATTTATCCATTGATTCATGTTAATGGTTATCTAACCAACAACATAAAAGGTTATCAAAAACAAACAAATAGAACCCTAGGGAACTAGAGCTAATTTAAGTAAAAGAAGAAAACCTAGAAAAAATATATAATTGGTATCCTGGGAGAAAGATAATATATCCCTGAGCACAATTAAATCACTCCAAAAAGGAAGTAATCAGTAAGCAAGACAGATTATTCAGATTTAAATAAGAAATCTAAAATGTAAAAAAATCAATAGAAGAGTTCAGCAATGAGTGAACATGGCTGAAAATGAATTTGGGTAATCAGGATAAGGTTAAAAGAAATCTCCCAAAACTAAATAATGACGGAGTGAAAACCATGAGACAATTCTTCCTCAAAGGTCTACCCAGAGTAGACCAAAATATTTCATTCGAATTCTTGAGGGAGAAATAGGAAATATAATTACATAAGAAATTTTAACTGAGATAAAGGCATAATTGATTATGCAAATAGAAATTGTAGATGCATTTTCATGAAATTTCAAACATTAGGAATGAAAAATCCTAAGAAGTCCTAGAGAGAAAAGGTAGATTATCTACCAAGGACCCAAATCACATTGGCATCACACTTTTTAATCAGGAGCGAAAGGTAACAGGCAACATTAAACTTCTGATAGGCAATCAAATCTCACCCAGAGCTCACCCAGCCTTTACTAAAAAAGAAAAATAGAAAAGAAATTATTCGAGGATGTATTCCAACAAAACAGGAATCATAAAAAGTATAAGATAGAATTGAACTGCAATTATAATAACAGAAGGCAATGCAAAAAGAAGATTGTACAGGATGTCTAAGCAGTGGGTAAAATAAGCAGTGGGTAAAATAAGTGAGAGTGTAAAGAATGTCTTTAGTAAGTCAATTCCATTGGAAATTGTATAATTTTGAGATTAAAATTTCTTTATGTTAAGCTAAAAACATTTGCCTTTCCATCTCTCAATAAGAAAAAAGAAGGCACTTAGCGACTTCAAGCATAAACAGATACAATGAAATCTATAATCCAAATAATGAGCATATTTAAGGAAATAGAGCCAGGCAAACAGACCCCCTTCACTCTTTTTCCCCCCCTTCACTCTTGATGCTTAGAGTGATGTTCTTCTGTAAGTGATAGAAATTAAATGACCTCAATTAACATGACCTTCTCTGGCTCCAATCAGTTCTGCCAAAAATAATAGTTACATTACACTGATATTACATTTGTGCTTATTTACTTTCAGTGTATAACATCAACTTATAGACACAGCAGAAAAGACAATCATAATTATGGAAAATAAAAGAATAACAATAGAGTTAATTGATGGAGTGGGGGGAAATGATTTAAAAAGTAAGTTTGCTAATTTTCTCACTTATCTAGTTAGGGGTCAATAGATATTTTCTAAATTGATGGATAAAAAGCCAGTAGAAGACTGGTATATTATTTAGCTATAAATGTAACTTCAAGAACTAGTAATAGCATAACTAATAAAATTGAGATAATGAGCATGTTAAAATAATAATGTTTTATAGTTTGGTGTAAATAGGTACAATCCAAAGCCAATAAATTTATAAATAGACATAAATACATCATTTTGAATTATGTAGCAATTTATGGTGGATGAACTTTGACTGTCTTTATAGCCTTATTGTATTGTTTGTTTTCATCAGATGACTTAGGAAAACGGCTCTCAGTAATAAGTAACAAAAGAACTCATAACTGTCATTCTGTTTTGAGTCTAATTTCTGCAAGAGGAGAAGGCAAAAACTAACAAAATATCCAGCTCTGCTGCAACGAGGACTGAAAGAGAGCCAAACATCTTTACAAGGGCAAAAAGGGAAACTACAGAAATTTTCAAAGAGGAATGGACTACATATCAGAAGGTGTCCCCAAAGCACTGTGAAGATGGCGTAGACGGTCCTGTTTCTTGACAACGTGTTCTGGATATGGCAAAGCAGGAAGACTCTGGTCAGGGCCTTCCAAAGTTTAGGCACACTTTTCATGCTTTTGGGACTTGACTTTTGCTACTTAGTCCATTTTGTTTTCCAAACAGCTGATTTTGAGGGAAAGATCTAATTTGAGATCATTAAAATCAATTTTGATCCACTATGAACAAAATGAATGCCATTTTAAAGAAAATTCAACTCCACTGTTAGCTCTCTCTCTCTCTCTCTGCCTCTCACTCTATCTCAAGACAAGTAGAAGACATGGAAGTACAGAAAGACTGTGCTCAGGTGCTCAGCGTGTGACACACTGGTCACACATCATTAGCAGCCGAGGCTGCTTGGACCGCTGGTAACCCTGTGTGGCTTCAGTGTGAGTGCCACTCAGGACAGGCGGACCACATGACGGTTAAGTTTTCCTTATTGTACGACCTTTCACAATTGCATACCCTCTCCGAGTCTCATTTTCCTCATCTGTAAAGTGAAAATGTTGAAATAGTTAGACACAACCTGTCTATCTCCTTGATTTGTTACAACAATTAAATGAGATCATTTGTTAGAAGTTCCTTGTAAATACAATGTATTATTATTCACCATCTATACCACTGTTGGAGAAATTATAAGAAAACTCTTCTATTTGACTCATTCTTTTCCCTTTTACTCTTGTCCATCACTGAGTACACTGATGATAGATTTTCAAGGGTTATACTAGCTCATTGGCTTTTCTGCTCCCAGATCAAAAAGGATTTTCATCTTGATCACACCTATAAGATGGAACTCAAGGCTCCTTACTAAAAACAACAGCACATGGCCACAGGCCACACGTTTTCCATCTCAGGTGCTGGAGGAGACATGCATTGCTGCACCTCTGCCAAGCATTTGGTACTCTAAGGCCTCAGCCTGCAGGATAGATCGAGTTGCCAGGCTGTCAATTATGGTCAGTGAGAATGGGGGAAACCGAGGTACAAGCACGTGTGAGATGTAGGCCTCAAATGAGACTGAGCAGTCCAGGCACAGAGCACAAAAAGTATAGGCTGAACACATTTAGTTTTATTTAGTATTTATTGTTGATCTACAACTATTTACATATCTAATAAAACTTTTAAATTTTGGAAATAAAGTATTAAAATAAAAAGGAGCTAAAAATGTTTGATGCATAAAAGTAAAAGTGTGATTTATCATTTCTCATATTGATGGCTGTTACTGCTTGTATCTAGATGTCCTCCCAGAGCTTCATGCGGTCATGGGTGGAGCTTTTCAAAAGCGGACGGATCTAGAGTGTGTGGTGCTGGAATTAAGGATGTGATGCTGGGATTGATTCATGGTGCAATGCTAGGATTAATGGTGTTCTGCCCTGGGTGTGAGCGCTATGCTCCCTAGGGTGGGTAGCCTGGATGCAATATGAAGAACAGAAAGAGGGCTGCTGTGGTCTCCGCTTGCTGCTGCTTCCCTGCTGCTTCGCTGCTTTGCTGCCTTCTTCCTGCCATAAAATTTTTCTCTGCGATGCCCCTCTGCCATGCCACCCTTCCGTGGAGCCAAAATAAACCTTTCCTCTTTTAGCTTTCGGTGTCACATATTTTGTCTCAACAATGAGAAAAAGTCACTAAGATGATGACAATGCTTAACTTGCCCATAAGGCTTGTCAACATTTATTGCTTACACTGAGGACCAGAAAAGACATCACTGAAATGATGAAAACATTAACATTAACATCAGTATCTGTTTCAAAAGTTAGTCATTATGTTTTTTTTTTATTTTGAAGAGAAAAAATAGCAATAAAACAAGAGTTTCAAAACAGGTTAGTAGGAGAGTTACAATAATACATTGCAGATTGTTGCCTTCGTAGTAGTTATTCAGAGGACAAGATACAGGCATGATATCTTGTAAAAACAATATTAGCACAAACCTTTCTTTTCAATGAACTAAGGTAAACTAGCTGTTTAACTATCTTAACTATCTTGTGTATAAATATATTTTTTTCTTTTTCCTTTTCTTCCTTTCCCCTTTCTCCCATCACAATTTCTCTTTTCCTTTGAACAGTTTCTTCCCAATTCACAATATCTATTGTACATTTTGGATCTTATTTACTCATTCAGTTTCTCACATTAGTGAGACAATACAATGTTTACATATACGGGTCTGATTTATTTCACTTATGAGTATGGTCTCAAGTTGCATCCATTTACCTATACAAGTCTCCAGTTTATCCTTCTTTATGGCTGAATAGTACTCCATTATATATATATATATATATATATATATATATATATATATATATATATATCTTTTTTATCCATTCCTTGGTTGATGGGCATTTGGGTTGTTTCAAGATTTAGCTATTACAAATTGTGCTGCTATAAACATAGGTGCACATATCTTGCTGTGGTATGATATTTTTTAAAAAGATCATTTAAGTGATGCAGCTGTAGAATGCATGTTTGCACATCACTTTGAACAATGACTTTTCATTAAGATCAAAGGATTGCTGTTTTAGATTAATTATGTTTGTTTTCAGTTCCAAGTCTTTGTTTTTTTACATGAATGAGAAGTGAAGCAGTAACTGCTAATCTGTTGGGTTCAATAACATAAGTGGTGTCAATTTCCTATCAGTGTCAGATAGAAAAATAGATAAAAATTCTAATAATAATTAAAATTTTCCTGCAATTCGTTGAATCAAAGGAAAGCTTTGGAAATTCATTCTAGTAAAAATGAAATATTTGAAATTATTATGAAAACCACGGTAAAATCAGTTAAATGTAACATTAAGCCACACTTATTTGTTTTGTTATAATAATACAAATAAAAGTTTAGAGAAGCACAGTGTCCTGGTAAAAACATAGTTCTTACTAAATTATAAAACTTGTGGAATAGCTTATGGAATTATTTGTTATACATGCATAACTCAGTTATGTCCAAATAAGTTGAAATATTCCACCATGAAAAAGAGGAGCCATAGATCTAAGTATACACACACACACACACACACACACACACACACACACACACACACTATAACAAAATACCATCATGTGGTAGCACTTGTCTTGAATGAAAAAGAATATTTCAGCATGGCAATTTAAGCTTTCTTTTTTTGCTATGCATCACTAAATTGGTTATAGAAATAGTTGCACTTTAGAAAAACTTTTTTAAATCAAACTTCTTGTTCCACAAAGATGCTGTATATTTTGGTTGCATTTTGTTTAAAATTATTGGAAAACCTTTAATCACAGTATTAAATAGAGTTTCTACAGACCTCAGGAAATTGTACATTTTGAATTTTTTAACAAATTACAATTAAGAAAACAAAATACATAAATAAAGTGACAAAATTTTTCGTATTCAAAAAAAAGCTGAAGAAATGAAAGCACTGAAATATTGTTTAAGTTTTACTTCTGAAATTTTACAATTGTACTTTGGAATAGTAGCTGACAGTATGGGAAGAACATTACGATAAAGTTTTTATTTTTTAATTGGGTAAAACCCCAATTACATATTGGAAATGAATGAAATTGAGAAGTTTTAAGATTTTGCAGCATCTATATCTAGCAAAACATTCAAAGGAATAATAGAGAAAACTCATTTGGTGAGTTCTGCCTGGTAAAAATGCTTTTCAAAGAATTCCCTTAGACAGTACCTATGAAAATATTTGATCTGAAACATAAAAATTTGAGGGTATTTTATGTTCCATGGAATATGCTCTGAAATTACTGATACTTCCCATTTATATAGAAAATATTTCACTCAATTAAAGATATTCTGGTATATAAAAAATTAATTGGAGATGCAAAAAAATTCAAATTTATGAACATTAAAGTAAAATTTAGAAGAAAATTACAGGAAGTTTTATGAGAAAATAACTAAAACATAATGTATATTAAAAACGCATTCTTCTGAAAAATACCTATAAATGGTAAGACAGATATAGCTCAAAACTGATTAAAGTACATGAATATAAATATAGAATAATTACTCAAACTGTATTATTTCCAAGTGTTCAGATTGTTAATACTACATTTTTATTTAACTCATATTATTTTTGGTTTTTGGATAACCATATTAATAAATTTTTCTTTTGACTTTCTAGGTACATGACATATAAATTCTTTTTCCTTCTCTTGTATTTGTATATAATTTAAAGTAGTTCATATGGATTGCTTTGGTGACTTGCAAGCCAGTGACTCTTGAGACCACATTTAACAGGGTACTTTTGGAGAAATAGGAAGATAGTGTTTGTGAAGCCTCATATAGAACACATTATATGTTGTCCAGAAGTTCATTCTTATAAATTTGTCAAAATGAACACCAATAGAGCTGTGTCCAAAATGCCAAAATAACATCAAATCCCTAACGATGTATATTCAATACAGTTTGGATGATGCTAATTATGGGTCTTACTCATTCAACTTTTTCCCTACAGTCAGCTATTTTCTCTGATTACTTTGTCCTCAGTGGTTATAGCAGTAATCAATATTCATGTAAAAGAGTTTGAAGCAGCTGACTGGTGGAGTGGGCTGAGAAGTTAATTATCTTTGTAGTCCAATTTAAAACCCACCTAGAATAACTATTAATGAAATATATTTGTGAATCATATATGAATTGATATGAATCTGAATATTATGGGAATTGCCACCCTTTATGACCGATACTTCCTCTAGTTTTTCTTGCATGTTGAGGCAGATGCTTGTGAAAGAGGAACCATCACAGGGACCAGACTAATCTTTTCACCCTCAGCCAGGTACTTTTCTAGTTACCTCTTAGGCATCAATTTAAAAAATAAAATTCTGATCTTCTTGGAGTCTATAATCTGAGTAGAGGTAACAAAAAATAAATAACTATGTTTTTAAAGTAAGTTAAATAGATCGTAGAAGGGAGGAAGAGAAAAAATACAGATCGTGTTTCGGTGTGATTCTAAACAGAGGAAACGGATAGAATAAAGGTTCTAGAGTGGATGTTATGTTTAAGGAATAACAAGGAAAACAAGGAGGGCAGTGTGACTGATATGGGTGGGCAAGAGGCAGAAAAAGACGATAGGTCCCAAGAATGCTAGCTTTTACTCAGAATGAAATGAGTTAATTTCCTTGCAAGAAGGTACCTTACACTTAGGAGGTAACTAGAAGTCTAGGTTGTTGAAGTCAGCTCCATGTTAAAAGGGAGGGGCACGTATTTGATAGTAAAAGATGAAAATAAACATTCATAGCTGTCACTAGGAACACTTCTGCAAGTGGAATACTTTTAAACAAAACGGACTGAAACAAACACACAAACAAGAAGAATGCAGCTGGAGGAAGAGATGCAGCAGTTCTGAACAGGCAAGTGACAGAACATCGAAGTCTTGGACCATGTCACCTGACTGAGTCAGTCGGTCCATTTCCATGGCAGCCTTTGCAAAGAGTGACTATTCTCGTCATTTTAAGCTGGTGTACTTTCCACAGTGCCAGAGAGCAGAGGGAAGAAGGAACTAGATGTAGGCTCTCTCAATATGTAGTCTGTCGACCACCAGCACAGATCACCTGAGGGCACACATGAAAATGCAGATACCTGGATCCTAACTCAGCATCCTGGATTATGCTGTGCAGGTAATTTTCATGCATCTCCAGTTGGAGGACACTGAACAGAACGACAGTTTCTTAAGGCTCTCTCTGACTCCAGATTTTTTTGTACAGAGTTTCCCATGCCAGGCCCCAAAATGTTCGATACTGATGTCCTTCATTTATGGTATTCAGGGCCACCGCTCTTTGGATCATTTGAAGAAGAAAAAGTTGAGAAGCGTGACTTAAGATATTGCAGTAGAGAAAGGGAAATGACTTAAATAAGAGTTTACAATTTTGTTGATTTCTATAACTGCCCAAGTATTAAGTGTTAGGAACAGTTACTGGCTGGAGATCACCTTTCATGGGGTGACCACCTCTGGGCTTGAGGGTGCAGGAATTCCTTTGCATGCACGTGTTGTTAATTGTGATGGTTTGAGCCAATTAGAAGAAATGATGGCTAACTACCTGGGATCTATTGCTGGGTTAGCTATGTTAACAGCCAATGACAACATAACTGGAGATTTATTGTTTGGCTTTAGAAGTATCAAACTAAAAACATAATGAACATGTTCATTCGTCTGCTAAGTTAAAAAGAGTGGGTTAAGATCTATGGTGTCTGAAGATTGGCCTTATTTTCCACTTCATCTTATTCTTCCTTGCCCTATGGAATATCCCCACCTACTCTATAGGAACTGAGGAAACGGGCTCACTAATTTTTCTTAATTTGTAGTTTGAGATCCAAAAAGCCTTGAGAGAAATCATTTGTTGGAAAACTAGCAATTATTGCAATTCTCTAATTATCCTGTCTAAGACCTTTCTTTATACCGGGATGATGCAGACGGTCTCTTGATTGTTTTAAAGGTCAAATTACCTTGGTTCAGTATCTTCAAGGCCAAATGAGACTAGCTTAATTTAATATGTCTCTGCTGCTTTTCTTTCAATCCAAAGAGGCATCCATCATGGGCTTCTCATTCTGACTGATATTGATCAGGTAATTGCCCTCAGCTTGTCAAACTATCATGATTTTTATAAGAATGAGTCTTTTCTTGAAGAAAATATACGAGAGAGAGAGACAGAGACAGAGACAGAGAGATATTTCTATTAGAAGTTTGCCCAAAAGCAAGTCAAAATAGGAGGCAAGATTGGAGAGAAAAAGAATGGGGCCATGGGAAGGGAGAGGAGAGGGGAGAAAGTAGAAGAGTGTTATGTTCTTCAAAACAGCCATAATGTTAATTATAATTATCCACTTAGTACAACTCAGGAAAAATTTCCACCCCAGCACATACACAATTCAGAACAATCCAGTTTAACAGTAGCCAACTGTGCGGTTGCTCAAAGTAAGTGTTAAAAAAATTATGAGCCTGACGTAGCTTTCTGTCTCAGGATGGAAGTGCCCATGATTTCTGTGGCTTGGAAGCACTGTGTTCTTTATTTTCATTAGTCTGAGGTAAATAAACCTCAGCCTGCTCTTTAATTTATCCCACATTATTAGGGTAAGGATGGAACCCAAAAGAAAAGAAAAGCAACAACAACAACAAAAAAAAAACCCTCTTGCCATGTGAGGAGTCCCTCCAGGAAAAGGTCTAATGTTGATTGGGGAATATCTTCTTAATGTGGCTGACATGCCCCAGGAAAAAGAAAAAGCAGCATTTAGTTTCTATCAAGACACAAGGCAATGTAAGAGAAAAATTCAGCTAAACAGCTTTCTGTGAAAGTGGAGCTTACAAAAGCTCATGTGAAGAATCTAGGAAGCCAAAGCGAGCCAGTGTCTAGTGTATCATTACCGTTAACAACTGTGTTCCAGGTAGTGCCGGGTGTCCAAGAGCTGTCTCAAGCCATCAGGGAGAGCTGTCCTGCCACAAGGCCTTCAGATAATCATCCACCATCACTGCAGACATTCAAGGCCAGCTTGGTGCCCTCAACTGAGAGTGGTTGAGAATAAAGAATGCTGCTTTATCACCTTGAGAATTCTTCCAGAAATAGTCCCTTAAAACATCAGTCCCTCCAATAAAGCCACTTTTAAACAGTTGACTCTTCACTCAGAATTTCCTTTTCTTTTCTTTTTACAGATCCCCACTGGCCTTAAAGGCTCTTACACTTGGTGGCTTGCTGGCCCAGCCCCACAACATAACAACATTTTTAAAAAGTATACCCATGACTCACATTAAACCTAATACTGACATTTGCTTTTTGAAATGGTATTTGTAAATTTGCTTCTGAAATTGTTTGGCTGCAAGTGATTCACTTCATTCAGAATTTGTTATGAGTTCTCAGGCATCATCATGCATAGCTGAAAATTTAACAAACAGAAAATACAAACCTACAAATTATTTTCAAATGCAGTGAAGTTTTAATGGATACTAAACTTAACAATTAATTAAGTTGGCATAATATCTCATCATGAAAGTATTTTGTAAAAAAAAGGATTTTATAGCTCATTTACTAAAATCTATTTTGCAGTTTTCTTTTTAGTATTTTGGAGGCAATTTTTTTAGCAAAATGTTAATCTTACTCTGTAGCTTGTATGAATATTTGATTCAGCCTTGCTTCTCTTAATGGCAATGGTCTGAGTAGGATGGGAAATACCATTTGTTGGATCTTTGTAGTGGAACTTTTTAAAGTTTCTCCTTGCCAAGTAAATCTCATATTGTAGTTCATCTTTTATGGGGGCCAGAAATATCCTGAACAATTGGATGGCTGTAAGACTAATTACAAGATACAGGATGTTGTATTACCCTAGGGTAATATGTCCAAAGATGAGGATGATTCTGGGCTCCACCTGAAAGTACATATCTGCTCCCCAGGTCATGCTCCACTGAAGTTACTGAGGAGTAAAAGAAGATGCAAACAAAATAACTAAAGGCAATGGAAAGTAGTTGTTTTGTTTTGTTTTTCAGTTTTCATTTCTGAGATTCAAGAAATTTTCATTTCTTTCCACACATGCTCATTTTTCCTAGCTATGTCTCAAAAGAATCACCAATGGCATGTTGGACTAACGTGTTAAATATACATAGCTGTAACAGATCAGAGATCAACTCCGTTGTCTTCCTCACTCTGCTGGACGCACCTTCCCCAAGAGGATGCTGGTGACTAACATTCTTGAGCAGCTGTGTGTGCAGAGGTCACCACTTGTTTCTCCACCAGTGGCTACTGTCAGTATCTTCCTGTTGAGACTTCCCTCCCTAGAGGGCAGGTGGGACTGTAAGCCTCACCTCAAGCTCACAAAGAATCTCTCTACTCTGTTCTCTCTTCTTTTTTGGCTCCTGGCCCCAATCCTCTGGGGTTATTAAAGCAAATGTCACATCAACTTATAGTTGTCGATCTTAGTTGCTGAACAGTTTCTGTGAATCCAACACCACCACTCGTGGTGAGTGCTATTTATTTTACTTTATTCATATTTCTTTCACTTACTTAGCATCATAGCTTTTTCTCTTGTTAAATGATTATGTATGTATGTATACATGTATTTATATGTCTATATGCACATACATATATAATTTGTGAGTACGTTTACCATTGCCTATCCAATTTAACATTTCCACACATTTTCAGAATTAACTGTATTTGTGAAAAGGATAAACCCTCAATTTTAAAGAACCCTTTTTCTTTCTTAAATCATGTGTATAATATGCCTTTTGGCTCTTCCTTTTGTAAATAATGTGTAAAATAATCAAAGCACCATTATGTCCTGACAGCTCGGGCCTTTGATGAATAGGGTTTTATGCAGGATTATCATATGACATTTCCAAACTAAATTATATTTATGAGTCATATAGAGTATTATTGCATTATCATTCCTCACTGTGATGATCAGAGTTTATATATTTTGCAAGGATTGGAAGAAAAGCAAAAGATCTAGATTGGATTCCTCCCCTCTTTTTTTGAATATCAAATTTTAAGAATTAAAAAAAAAAAAGAAAAAACAAAGCTATCCATCTAACACTCCCCTGATGGCTCATCTAAGGTTCCTGCATTTTTGCAGAGAATCTTATGTTTTGCATTGTCTTTTAGATCCTATTACTTTATATACAGCATATAAAGTGTTCAGAAATCCATAGAGATGAGTTAATCTACTCCCTCTTTATAGATGAGGAAAGTCCACAGAAGTAGAAATACAATTTAAATCTCCCAGTCCTGCACAGTGCTTTACTCCCTCACCTTAGAGCTTGCTTAGATAACAATCTGCACAGACCAGACTTGGTCAAAACATCAAGGTTACTACACATGAACAAAGCAAAGGAAAGGCATTCTACATACAAAACACCAGTTTCCAAAAGGATTTATTTATGCACTTTGTCAGCCATTTTGGAAAACATTATACCACTTACATCAGATATAACTTTTTCTTTATTAAATTCATAACAAGCTTTCTCCCCTTTACTCTGATATCACTCCGTAATTTCTTAGGAACTGCATAGGGGGAAGACAAGTATCCTTCAATTTACCTTTCTTAAGTTAGAACCCTCAGGATCCCTCTCGTTTTTCCCTTCCGTGGTCTCAGCTTAGCCAGCCATGTCTGCTAGCTTCAACCTTGGTCTGCTTGTTCCTGAGAGTGAGTTAGACAAACAAAGAATTCACTATCACTTCAAAGAATACAGAGGTTCACAGTAAATTGTGTGCATTGAATTTTTTGTATATTACACCATATTTTAAACGTTCTTCCAAGACTACATTCTGTTTGGAGGCTCCTGGAGACCATTCATGTGTATCTACAATGCTATCCAATTAACTCTACATTTGACAGCGTTGAATTTCCAACAGGTCAGAATACTACATAATGTACCAGTAAAATTAGCTACTATTCTGCTTTGTAACAAGTAAACCATAAAATTCACTTATAAACCCATGAGTCACAGAAAAAATTATAATGTAGTTAAAGATACAGAATAAAATGTGGGTAGAGAAAAATTCTCTACCCCAAAACTACTATATACAAACATATATTCTAGTTCATTGGAATCAACTTGTGTCATTCAAACAAAATAATTAAACTTATACTAAAATAAATTGTGCCTTAGGGAGATAGTCTTTACCAGTCGCAATAGGAAAAAATGTCTAAAACAGCACAAAGGTCTTCCAAGAAAGTATATTTAAAGTCCTTTCAGTTATCAAACAGAAATTCTTAGCAAATTTCTGAGATATTTCTTTTGCTTCTTTACTTTGGGTCAATATACCAGGGAGCAAAAGAGTCATAAATCAAAGTATTAACCCTAAAAGTGTTGCAACTCCTTTGTTTGAAAATTCAAACCAGAATTGGCATTACAGATTTTAAAAGTTTTCTTTCTTAATCCGATTGGAAAATCACAACCTTTTCAATGCAAATGGCATAATCATTAAACCAAACATCCATCATAAAGATGTACAAGCTGGTGTAACCTAAAAGAATAGAACAGACGAGAGGACAATTTGAAGAAGGAAACACAAACAACCAAAAACTGGTCACATTCTCTTTTGACTTATATTTGCTTCTTCTAAATGTGCAAATCAGCCAGTCATTGCAGGACATTTGTACTGAAGTAACCAAACATAGTTAAATGATGGGGCTTCCATCTGTCTTATCAGATTTAACACTAATGTGTTAGATCATTTTGTTAAACAGTCAAACTAGACGATCAAGATTATATCCAGACCATTTACTTAGCAATGACTGTAACTTGGCAAATACTGAATTTCACCAGAATCAGTTTACTGATGTTCATTTGGAGAAACTCTCTCTTTGTAATCAACTAACTATCAGAAAATTAAAAATATTTAGAAGACAGAATCAGGGCTCTTGTCACAGTGATCTTTAAAACTAACAAAATTTAATCTCTTCAGCAAGGGACTATACCAAACAGAAAGCCCTCTCATGTTCATAATCATATGCAGATGCAAATATCTCTCACTGTAATGAAATAATGATACCCTATTTTCTGCAGTTTCATTGACAAATAATAAGAAAGATGTCTAAATGGGTGTGGCAGGGTGAGAGTTAAACCAGATTGTAATTAGATTGCAGTATGCATGGTCATGTGGTTAATAGTAAATTTTCCTTGATTAACTGGTCCTGTTTGTTAAGAGCTCCTATTAACATTAGTGCTCTCCGTGTTGGCTGTAGGGACACACCATGGACCAGTGCAAAATTAATGAAGGCAGGTATGCATGCTGATTAGAATGTGGCAGTTTAATAAACTCTTCCAACATTAAATTATTTAATGCATTCATACTCATGCAGGCTATTCGATGGTCAGCTTGACCACCTATGTGTTAATATTGGGAATTGAAATGCAGGGAGTGGAAGAGATATAGTGGTGTATGAGGTAATTAGCTCTCATGTCTGATAAATGGGGCAATACCTATGTGTGCGCATGTTTTAGCACACCACAAATGGTGCTTTCATTAGTTGGAATCTTCTGCAGAAATTTTTATAAATGTTTAGTTTGATTTTTGCACCATAAACAATGGATCTGGTAGCTGTAGTCCCTGTCAGTTGAATATTTGAAGCAAATTTCAAGTCAGCTATAAGGTAAGGTGTTTTGTTAAAATAAATGGATAACAAAAATTAGATAGAAAAGCTTATCAATAAACATCTCCAATCTGGACAGAATCTGTCTTTCATATAGGAAATACATTGTATAAATACAAATGATTTCAACACATAAATGTAAACACATAAAACTATTAGGTTTTGAGCAAAGTAATAAGCCCTTACATTTTACAAACTGCATATTCTGTAGCTTGCATGATGCTTGCACATATGTTATTTCACTTAATTCTAATCATAAACATTTTAGGAGGTAGTGGTTGCTAATAAGTGGCCAATAAGAGCCTTAAAATCTCAGTTCTTGTAGCTCAAGGTCCAGAGCTTTTAGCACAAATCTACCACTGCCTACCAAATTTTGCATATGTGAGGATAAACTACCATATATAAACAAATTAATTTTTAACTGTTCCTTAGAATTCTAAGAACTTAACCTCTCTGTGAACAGGGTACTACTTAGATTTGGTGGAAATACAAAAATGAAAAATTCTAATTTTGAAAAATAATGAAATATATACAAGTATTTTAAGTGACTTACATTTCTCCAACTCCAAAATACTTTCTGATTGTATTTTAGGAATTTATAGGAACTTCCATAGGATTTGCATGGAGTTTAGTAAGCTATCACAGAATAATTCAGACTCTGGAACATCGATATAGTGTGAAAAATCTAAAAAGTACATGCAATGAAGTCATCAACAGGACTAGATTTACTGAATTATAAGACCACCCACTGTAAAAGCAAGCTCTGGGAGAGTGGTTGAATAGATTTCTCAGTGTGGGGATTTCTCTAGAGAAATATTCTTTTGCCACCATTGTCTTGAGTTCTTTTCCCATTCTTAGGATGACAGCTAAAATAAGAAGAAAAAGGAAATGATTCTTGCCCTAGAAAAATCCAAGGAGAGTAGCAAAGAAGCCTAGAAAGACTAACGGACAGGAGGCCAGGAGAACAGATCTGTCTTCCAGTCCTGAACATCCTTAAGAATCAGCAGTCTGACTCTGAGCAATCAGCTAACTTGTTTAGGCCTTAATCTTTACATAAGTAATAGAGGGAATTGGAGGAAGTAAACTCCCAGGCTCCTCAAATCTCTACCAGGACCTTTTAATTGTTTCTTGCTAGGAGAAAGGATGTCAACACCTTTATGCACTCCACTCCCTGGACAAAAGGAGCCATGGAATTCTGTGGCACAGAGAAATCCTCTCCTTCGAACAGCATACTCTGCAATCTCCCTTCTCTGTATGGTCTGAATGACAATTTGGGGGTTTGGTTGGCCTCTGATATCTCTCTATGGTCCTTGGCCAGCATGGATGGTCTGAATGAATTCCTACTATTGTGGGGTTTTTGTTTTTGCTTTGTTTTTTGTCTCTGGCTAGCTTCAAAGCATGCTGTGGTTATAAATTAATATTGTCTCTTGGTTAGCAATTACAGTGTTGGTTGCAGTATCACTGATGTTTGTCGTTACTGCTCCTTTTGAACAATGTGGACTGCTATTGACTTCTGGCACTTCTTCGAAGTGGTTGACTGCTATGTGAATATTGTAACTTATGATAGGCTTTCCACAACATTGTCATGGTGTCCATGAATTCCGAAGAATATAAATGCTGTCATTACACTTTTTGCATTCATGGTGTGTGCTGAAAAAATGGATTTTGTTTCCCCCTGGACCTAGCAAATATTATTCTGAGCATGAACAATTCCAATTTTTATATATTTTCAACCAATGAGCATTATGGGAAGTCACTGTTTTCTACCTACCTAAGGTATTTGCCCCAAAGAAAAAGCACAGACTCTCAAAATAGCTTAAAGCAGGCTCAGTTTTTACTTCTTACTTTCAGCCATTGGCTGCTTTAAAAACCAAGCATGAGGAAGCATTTTAGTTGAACACCTGAAGTGGGAAGAAGGAAAGATCATGTCCTGCATGAAGAATGATCTCAAAGCAGCAATAACAATTAAGCATTGAGAATGGCATGAATAGATAGCTGGGGTAATGAAATGTGAAAATAGAAATGCAACATTGATATCATGCACTTCATCAAAATGGCCTGATAGGCCCAGGTAATTTTCTCAGTAAAATAATCCCCTTTGCACCCTCTAATGCAGTATATTTACTATTTGTCAGGTATTTGAGTTTGCTAAACTTTCATAACAAATTAATGATGAAGGACCAATTTTTATCCCTGTTTTATATGTAGGCAAGTTTAATTAACTTGCCTGTGGTAACAGAGGGATGGAGGCCAGAGTGCCATTCAAGCCCATAGTGATCTTAAATCCTTACCAGTGGTGTATCCGAACTGGCATAGCCTCATACGGTAGCCACTATGCAGGCACTGAACAGTTGAAATGTGGCCAGATTGGATTCAGATGTGCTGTCAACTTAAAACCAGATTAGAAGACTTAATATGATAGAAAAGCATATAAAAATCTTATTAATTTTGATTTTGATTACATGTTAAAATAATAATATTTTGAATAGAGTTAAGATACATTGTTGTATTAGTCAGCTTTCCATATTGCTATGACAAAAATACCTGAGAAAATCAATTTAAGGGAGGAGAGATGTATTTTGATTCATGATTTCCCAGGTTTCATCCATACCACTTGGCTCCATTACTTTCAGCCCATAGTGAGACAGAACATCAGGGTGATCAAGCAAAGCAGCTCACTTCGTGGTGGAGTGGGGCAGAAGAGGGGGAAAGAACTATAGAAAAGGGGGCTGGGAAGCAGACATGGTCCTTAAGATCATGCCCCTATGGCCTACTCCCTTCATAGCTCATTCATCTGTGAACTCGGCAAAGGATTAATCCATTGATGAGGTGGGTATCTTCATGATCCAATCACTTCCCAATGAGCTGGCCTGAGGGGAACACTTTAGATTCAAACCATAACATGTTACTAAAATTATGTCCACTTGTTACTTTTTACTTTTTAATGTGCCTACTAAAACATTGTGTGTACAGTATGCATATATGTATATGTAATATATACAGTATATGTCCATATTATATACTATTTACATACATAATATTTCTGTTAATAGCACTGATAGATATTCTTCATCCAAGTGGTTCTATATTATTTGTTTTGTATATTTTCCACATGAAACTATTTCACTTGTAGCAAGAATCCCATTGGAAGAAAAAATAGAAAACCATTATTTTGGCTATAAAACATATGCTCCCAGATTCAGCCATTTCATGATGTGTTCCATGTTGGTAACCTAATGTAACATTCACAGTAGTTGTCCACTAGTAGTAACTAAAACAGAGTTACCCACTTTACACTGTTTGCCATGGAACTCTTCTGACTTAAGCAACAAACCATATTCTTGTCTAGCAGTTGGTGAAATATCACTATCTATCATGTACAATTCCCACTCTACATTGAGGTTTTTATGAGTAGGCATCATGTGTTGTTTACCATTTGGCAAAAGATTTGAGTGCAAGGAAGGCCCTTGGAGAATATGATGGCAGTAAACAGTGAACTCAGGGAAAATAACTCATTTCATTCACAATTGTGCAAATAATCTGAAAACCAATATTACCAACCACACACGCTTAGGTCACTTTTCACATAGAAATTTCCCTAGAAGAAAAACAATAGCCAAAATTAAGTTTTCTATGAGTATTTGTTGCTGATTGACCAAATGCATCTTCTAAATAAGATTAATAAGTCAGCAAATTTTACAAGCTACAGTCATTGGAAAGAAAATCTCAAAAGCCATTGTGAGAAGCTATATCAAAAGCAGAGGCCATGAATTATACACTCGAATATTTACACTCCCATGATGAGAAGATGACACATACGAAGAGCACAGAGTAATGCGCTGTAAATACTACTGGACATGGGTAGGAATTAATTAAATATATTAGACTTTGGCATATGATTTCAGACATTGTGGAAGTCTGAGAGAGGTAGATATGAGGGAGAGGTTTTAAACCTGCACTTACAAGTTCCAATTTGATTTGAGAGGCAATTGTGTACTAATTTTTTAAATAATTGATCAAATAGAGAAATCTAGGTTTTAAATTTTTTTGAAACAGCAAAAAAAAATCTTTAATGTTTTTTTCCTCACCTCTAGCTAAAACCCAGCTGAATTTTAAAACCAATTTTGGCAGGCACTTGACGGCATGCTTTTAGCATGATGTTTTAAAGATTAAGCTACGGAGCACTCTTTAAACATTAATGGAGGTCACATGGCAGATTCCACTCACACAACAGAATCATCATGTCCATCTCTCCAAATATGTGTCTTGGGCTCCAAGCTGGAAGGATACAAAGAGACGTTCTCACTCTTCCTCCTCTTCTTTGAGCTCTGAAAACACTTTTTAAATGTTTCTGTAGCACAACTAATTCCTCTCTTAATACATTTTGCTGGCTTTGGTGTTCAATTTAATTTAAATCAGCAGAATAATCCAAGTGAATTCAGGTTGCCCTAATGTTACATTAGGAAGATCTGATCCATTTGCAGCTAAGGTACACCCAAATTCATTAACATTTACTCAGTAGGCTTCCAGCAGGTGACTTTATGAGAGGAAACAGATGCATCTGAATGTCACCTTACCATACATGTGACTGTTATAGATTTTTGTTCTGTCCATATAATATTGCTGCAGCTCATTCTAAGAGAATATAGATAATGACAATAGTTTAATTTATTTTTCAATACACTGAATTACACAGAAATGTTTTCTGAGAGGCTTTGACAATTAAATGAGCCCAAATTTTGCACAGGCACAATTGAGGGGATTGACTTCAATGGTTTTCTAAGTGCTAATTACTAAACCTATATGTAGAATGGCTCAAAGGGCTAAACCTCAAACAGGGCACACAGGGGTTGTGGGTTCTAATCCCCATGTCAATGGTATGGCCTAAGGCAAGGCTTCCCAGAACTGAAAAGTAAAAGGAAGCACTCCAAGTATGGGGCTCCTACCCAGGGTGACAAAACTTATTGGACACTTATAGCCTCAATACAGGCTCCGTGCATCCTGAAGAATATGGCCCTTGCCAAAAGGAGCTTTTATGCTTGAGCTACAGAAGCCAAACAAACCTAAAACAAGTAGAATCTAAATAAAGTCTGACAAAAGTGCAGAGGAAATTCCAGAAGCCCAGAAAGAAGAGATCATGTGAGACTGGTAGGCCCACGGAAGCTTTCAGGAGATATTGCAGCAGACTGGAATGGAACTACAGTAAAAGTCACGGCATTTTACCAATTCTAGGACCAGCACATCCCTGAGCCTTGTACTTTGCTTTCTGTAAAATATGAATGATAGCTCCTGGCCTGTAAATGTGTAGTTATTGCATGTGTGGTGGTGGTGGTGGTGGTGGGAGGGAGATTCAGGAAAGACTGTGAGTATGAAAACATTTGAACTACTACGAATACTCCAATGCTATATAAACTGATATGTACTATTCGACTGTCGAAGTGAAATAGCAATGTTTCCAAAACACGTTCACTGAAATATAAGATCTGAAGTAGCGTATTTGGACTAGGATTGATACTGCTCGAGGGGCGCGTAGCATATGCTTCTGTGGAGAGCACCACGAGACATGGTGGCCAGAATGCTGCAGGGTCCATGCCTACGAAGTGCTCCTCTCAAGAGGAAAAATAATGCTGCCCTCATTACCTACTTCCTGAACAAATAAAATAAATCCCATGTTAAAGTCAAAGGAGAACAAAAGAGAAGGAAAAAGGAAGGAAGGAAGCAAAGAAGCAGGAAGGAAGGGAAGAAGATGGAGGGAGGAAAAGAGGAAAGGAATTGAAATCTTTACTTCATTCTCTAGAATGATGCCAGAGTAAACAGCACTGCCTATAGCTTAAGGATGGCTAAGGCTCCTCCTTGGTTTATCCTCATCCTCTCCTCCTTCTCTTCTTCCCCTTCTGACCCCTTCCCTCCTCCATCCATTTCTCCTCCCCCCAACCCCTCACAGACATTCTCTACCTAAATCACTAGCCCATGGACTAACTCCCCGGCCTCTGATCTCTCTCCTCTCACCCCTTCTTCCTATCTTCTAAACAAGTTCTGTTCTCCTTCGCATTGTTCTGTGTCCTTCTAATCCATGCCACCCTGAGCTTTCTTGTTTCCTTCTCATTCTTCTTTTTCCCATTTTCCTGAACAGCAAATGAAGGTCCTAACAACTCAGCAGACAGAAATAGATATGCCTTTTGGTTGGTGGGGGTGGTCTTGAGAGACTGAAAATATCTCTGTGAAGATATAAGATGACCTAGTGCTTACCATGCACTAAGCTTTGTTTCAAAAGTTTTTCGTTTCTTAATTCCTTTTATTATCTCCCTTTAGTTCTCATTCTATGAGATAATTACTGTCATTATGTTTATTTTACAGAAGAGGACAATGAATCCCAGAGAGGATAACTAATTTTCCCAAAGTCATATATTGGCAAGGAGCCTTGTACTCAGTTACTAAAGGAGATTGATGCCCAGTTAGAAAAATAAATTAATGTTCTCGGGGGCCGGTGATATAGCTCAGTGGCATAAGCGCCTGCCTGGCAAGCGCGAGGTCCTGAGTTCGGTTCCCACATAAAGAAAAAAAAATAATGTTCAAACTGTTAATGTGGTCTTTGTAGAGCTGGGAGTGGGAGGTTTGGATTTTTGTGTGTAGAGAGAGAGTAATACTGCTGAACTGGTTATGGCTAATCCTGACAGCCCTTATCACAAGCTCATGACAAGATGCCATACTGTCTAAAGCCCACCTCTTTCTAGGCAATGTTTCTCAAGGCTGGAGTTGAAGGGTGAAACAGTATTGAGAAGTTAATTTGTATTGGCTACCAATTTCATCGGAAATAAAGAGAATCAAATGAAGCAGAATAAGAATCAAAGTAAACTAAATTCCTTGAAGTCTGATATATCAAATTGAGTCCTGATCCTTCATACCCCCCTAAAATTAATGCAAATCTTGCTAATAAGAAGGCTCATTAGCAAAGAATCCTACACATTTCCGCCGCATACATATGAAAATCACCTTATTGCTTAATAGATGCTCTATGAAGGCTAATGCGTCATTGTAAAGTGGCTCTTGCCATGTTACCCCACCAACATTTTCTATGTTTGAAAAGATACAGAAGAAATATAAATTTGTTCTACAAATTCAAATAATCTTTTTTTTACGATTGTGATTCTTTTTATTATCAATATCTGGATTATTTTCTCCCTGGTTCCATGAGGACTTATATTTGTCTGATTATCTGATGTTTCATTCTACTAAAAGAAATCATTTTTACGTATTTAGGATTGAGAAGAAATCAGGTACATTCCGGAGTCTAGTAATTGACTGTTATTAGTATTAATAGGAGTTACACAGCCAAATCCCACTGCCATGCACTAAAAATTTACCCCTTACGATCAAGCCTCAGTAATCATTTTAATGCATTGCAATGTAATTTCCAGTTCACAGACCTCTCAATAGGCACAGCAGATAAGGGAGTTTAGGTTTGAGATAATAGAAAGGATACTTCTTAGTTTTTAATGCTTAGAATTAGAAATATATAATAAATGATCATATTTTCTTCAAGATGTGTGAATCTATTTGCTACACTTCATAGGACTGCAATGATGCAAGCCATCATTCCTCTGAGGGACTCTTACTCCTGGATCTTTCTCTGTACTTCTTCAAATGAAGGGAATCTGTATGGCTGTATTTCTGTCAGAGCCATTTCTTTGCTTTCACTTCTCTGTAATATATATTATTTCATTATCTGGAATACATATTCTTCCCATGCAAGTAGGTTGTGAAAATTACCAGCCCACACAAATTTTATCAATAAGACTCATGCTAAGTTTTATTCCTGATGCAAAATAAAAGAAATTGGTCTTATCTCTTCACTTCATATAATTTGTAACTTACATTGAATTTTTTAAAATCTTCTGATAAACAACTGCTAATACATATTTTAACATGTGGATAGATTACCAGAAAAGATAATCTAGGCCTTTTTTTTCTGATTCTGCCTGTTTAGGCAAGAAACACACGACCTCTTTTGTATGCATGGTCTCTGCATTTGCCGGGGCTATCTGCGTGGAACAACAAGAGAATCCTGTTCCAGTTATTCCACCTCTCTATATTAGTATCTTCCATGTTTTGAAACTTGACTCAACAATCATTAACACCAGGGGAGATATCATGACTTTTGAAATGCTCAGTACCTCTCAATAAAAAAGATGAAATAATTTTACATAAGCAAGTTTAAAATGTCAGGAGAACAGAAATGGATCTATTTGAAATCATTTCTGAAGCAAAATTTGATTTTTGTCAATGGTGCATAAAAAAAGGAAATAGCCAAGGAAACATTTTGATATTATACAGTCCTTCTGATAGCAGGTCAGCCTTAGACTTTTAAAACTTGGCATCCTAAAGCAATATCAATAAATTTAGTTGGATGAGAGAATATTTTCCAAAGTTTGCTTTAAACAAAGCCCAAAATGGAAGAAATTGGAACAAAATATGTTAATAAACTAAAGCATGTGCCATTTTATTGATGTGCCTAGTGGGGAGTTATGCTCATTATTTTACAATCACCATAATTTTAAATATTGCTATGTAAGAAATTTTGGGGATATCTCCTTTGTGAAACATAGAACCATCCAAATCCCAATCCACAAATCTTTAAACAAACCTACTTCAAAGACACGTATTTCTTCTATTCAACAATTGCAGGTGATTTTATTAATGTATCCTGGTAACCGGAAGTTAGGTCAAAAATATCTTGAAATGAGCACATTTTGCCCATCTCTTGGGAATTTCAAAAGTGGCATACATCATCCATGGGAGGAAACATAATGCATACAAAGCCAACTTTGGATAGAGCATAATTTGTTCTTTCACATATTTGTGGTTCTCTGGAAAAATGGTTTAATATTCATAGTAATGTTATGTTTTTAGGGGTTTTTTTTTCCTGAACAGTAAGTAGATTTATGAAGGCCTTTTTCTTCTTAAAAACTGAGAAACAATCACTTTCATTCTGTAAAAGGGGTATCCACTTATAATTGTGGTAATTTGTAATTACCCAAAAAGATCAGGATGTGCCGCCTCTTTTAGAAAGACTCTTATTTCAAGAATCTCGAGGAAAGTTTTTCCCAAAGCTTCATGTTGAATAGGTTTTAATATTTCCACATTTCTAAGAATGGTATGATCTCTAAAGAGCCCAGAAGTGAAGCGGCAGCACTCTTATCAGTGACACTTTTGAAAATAGAAAGTTTCCACGGTTCCTTGAGGTGGAAATCAGCAGTGAGGGAAGCTGATTGCTCCATTTGCTTCCAATGAGTTGCAGAAGGTGATTTCTGACCAAGAAGCAAGAGATACCCAGAACATGGTACTAAAAGCTATGTTCCCCCAGGAGACAAGCAGAAAGAAAATCCTGGGGCACAATTCTAAAGAGTTAAATCGCTTTGAGGGGCAATGGGCCAGCTCGGCTGGACCAGTCTCCTTTTGGTCTTCCATTTTCACGTCTTCTAGATAGGTATTTTCTTTTCATTTCCCAATATTCTGAAACATTTCTCTCACTGTGCTGTGTGTACTGAGAATAGACTGATCACAGACTTCAGAATACCTAACTTACCTCTCTGGTGCTCTGTGGCCACATCTTGGACATTTGTATCTTGATCTTTGTATAGGAGTCCCCAAGCTGGGACTGTTCTCCTTTCCACTGTAATTCTCTACCTTGTTCCAGGGCCCAATTCTAACTCACTTTAGTTGCAGTAAGCCTTTTATCTCCAGGTATCATGTGCTTGGGAAATCCGGCCAGTGTACGGAACATATTTCTGAATGAATGCATGTCACTGGTTATTTGAAGCATTAACAATCCACCTAATTATGACACTGTGTCTAATTGTCTATCTTCTCAAGTAAATCGTAAGCACCTAGATATCTTTCACTGTGGTTCATCTTCAGTGTGTATAGCAGAGACCTTTTTAGATATTAAGTCAATAAATCTTTAGATGAAAAGTAAGCATTAAATACTATTAGTACAAGATATGAAGTCTCAACATAAAACATTCCTCACATTTTAAAAAATATTCACACTTGGGAAATAGCACTGTAAAACTAAAGAAATCTCAAACAAAGATCTCAAAGACTTCACTAAAGTAGACATTGAACATGGAATCATATTAAATGACCAAACTGAATAAGAAGGACTCCAAATCTTTCAAAAGGAAATCTTTGAAAGATGTAACCAAATAACAAAAATGCAGTAAGCTAAACTAATGTTTTAAAGATTAATTATGTACAAGTTATACAAACTACCTTCTTTCCTTTGGAGGGCTGAAAAAATTAACTAATGTGCATTAAAAATAATTCTTTTAATTCTAAAGAGTCTTTCACAGAGGAGGCTCAATGTATGTTATATCCCTGGTGGATCCTTATCATCGTGTTGAATCAAGGGACACAGAAACCAGGAAGTATAGAAAGTCCCAAGTCAGAGAGTGCATCTGACCACAGAACAACACACGTCTTCAAATACTTGAGCCACTCTTCCCTCCTGCAGATGTGATGTACCTCCCCACCTCATGTAGCTCAAAGATAGAGCTCTATTTCCCTAGTTATTAAAGTCTCATAAATCATAGCATCCTAATGCTAATGAGCTAACTGTATTTTTCTACCATGGACTAGCTTAATATATAAAATACTTTTCTAACTGGATCAAGCAAACTAAATCTTGATTTTTCATATCTATAATGGTACCTGGGCACTTACCATTAATTGGTTCTGGGAAGTACGATGAGTACCAAAACTGATAAGTATGAAACAAATTGTTTTGGCCGGGAATAATAGCAAGTCACAGAAGCAACCAATGTTAACAAGCTGTAGCTTCTGCTTCAAATACTATACGGAGGACTAGTACCAGGACAAAATTTCACATCAAAATGCATTGAGGATGAAATTTGACAAGTTTCAAAGTAATCAAGTACCAAGAAATGCCTGTATTTTAAAGGCTTACCACAATACCAGCACAAAATAGATGCTCAGTGAACACATGTTCATTGACTGAATAATTTAAAACGTTTTTAAAATGTTTTTGAAGTAAATTGATGCACGTCTTATAAGCTGTTTCATACTGTTATCACCTAACCTTCTATATGTAAATATTAATAGATTCAACACTTCTGTGAAAAAAGTCAACAGAGGCCCCTTTTCTTTTTTCCGTCAAAACCACTGTGCTCTGAAACACTCCCCTAATGAGATTCAACTCAGACCTGATTCTAAAGACACTTCCATATTTAGAAGTGTTAAATTTATTTGAATTCCAAAAGCCTTTAACCCAAGTTTGTTTGCTTTTTTCAACAGCAACCAACTTAAGGACAACATATGGATCTCTCATACCTGCCTGATAGATAGTGTGCTCTAGTCAAGAATTTTAGAATAATACATAAGACAACGGACACAAGTCCACCCGACTTTGTGTAGGACAGAATAAAGAACACAGTCCACTTTTCCACAACTAGGGAGGACTGCGAATATGCTCACAGTAGCTCCTATCGCTATCTGTTGGAAAATGTAATCTCTCCAAGGAGAATTCTCATCCATCGCAAATATTTGTCTGTGGGACCGGTATCCACAAATTTCCACTTTCCTGGTTTAATTTCAATCTTAGAAGGGCAAACAAGTATGTGTTTCACAGCAGACCCTTTCTTGTCAACCCTTCGGATGGTTAGATTCTTTACAGTTTGACACCATCAAATCCAGTGAATGCTACGTATGGGGTCGTCATGACCGCTTCCTTGAGATTCGCCATTCCTCTTCCACTGCACCGAGCAAGGTTTTTGTTTTTTTCCTTCTTCTTCTTTTTCCAGTAATTATCATGAGACCATTTTGTAGGTAAAGAATAAGAGAAAAACCTACAATTGCTAATAAGCTCATTATTACTGAGGCAGCCACCTGGTCGGGAACTGCCCTTTAATGACCGCGATAGAGGTTGGTGCAAACGGACACCTGACATTTTGCCTTAGCACGCATCTCTGGCCAGTGATAATTAACCTGAAGGTAAAGAACCAGTCATTTTCTTAATACAACAAGGTGCCTCTTTCAAAGTTGGGGCTCTTCCTGTTTTAATAATCAAAAGGAAAAGACCTTTGGTACTTAATATTTAAACAAAATGTTTAATATTTACACAGTAAAGTTCTTCTTCTGATATTAAACCAGCATTAAGGCAGGGATGGAAATTGGTTTATAATCTCTGACACTAGGCCTGGAGCCTTGTAGTGTAGTAAACAATGTCACTTTTCAGATGGGCACCACCTGCAATGGGTTCAGAAATGTCAACTGTAATTAAACATTTTATTTCAAGGATAATTTATAGGTTATGTGCAAGAAGGCTGCTTTCCACCACGAGAAATTTCAAAGTACTTGGCTGTGTAAATAAGAAGCAGGTTTTTCTTATTATTATTGAATGTTTTTTAACAACCACATGCAAAATGTCTGAGGCCTAATTAATATTATTCTTATACATATGCTTCATGTTTTGCAAAGATTTTTAAAATCAGTTTCATGAATCTTGACTGATAATGATACATCTCTACATTACCAATTACTCCCTCTCACTGTAAGTAAGAATACCGTCTTGGGGAAAGGATACGGTATGTGGGGATTGGGTCTCACTAACCCTAAAATTTTTGTTTAAAGCTTTAGTTGTTTTAACTAATAGTTTCAATGGAGATCTGAAGAATATTTATGAGTTTGAAAAGGATGATAAGTCACTCAAAGGTGTGGGAGTCAACTAGGACCTCCAATATTGCTTCAGATCGTAACGGGAATTTAGACTGACATTATTCAATTGAGAAATATGCGTACGTTTACATTTGTGGATGCATGTAAGAAGAGGGAAGCAATCCTCCATTCTTTGCACAGCAATTCAAATTCACTCATTGTTTTCTGGTAGCAATTTGTCAGAAGCTTACATAATGACATAGAGAATTAGTATACACTTCCCAAACCCTCTACATCATTTTTTTCTCAAAACAGAGATTAGGAGGAAAGGCCATAAGTATAAATGCTCTTGAAATCATGAGGCGAAACGTGGGTAAAAGTTACGTAGTGTTTTTGCATGTAACACAGTCCATCATAAAGATTATTTCTTTCTGGTTAATTCAACAAAGAAAAGAAAAAGATGGTTTACTTCTTACTTTCTTTCCCTGTGCTTCCTGCATTACTTCATAATCCTCCCCACCCCTACATCCCTAGTAGTGGGGATTGAATCCAGGACTTTAGCACTGGGTTACAACTCTAGTCCTTTCTTTAAAAAAAAAAAAATTTTTTTTCAGGCAGGCTTTCACTAAATTTCTAAATCGTCCAGCTGGACTTCAACTTTTGGTCAGACTGCCTCAGTTTCCCAAAGTACTGGGGTTATAGGCATGCACCACAACACCTGGCTTGGCAAATATTTTGTGACAAACTTCACCTACCAAAGAGAAGCCTTGAGTGCACGAACAAGCTTAAACATTGGGTAAAGGGGTTTAATAAGGAATGCAGAGGCCACTTCTCGCAGGTGCACATCCTGGGGAGAAGCAAGTAAAGCCATGCACATAGAAGAAGCACTCTTCCACACACAAAACAGTAATTTTTGTCTTTGGGAAAAATTGATAATTAATAGCAAAATGCAACTAAAATGAATTCTAAGTCACTGTTCCAAAATGAATGTAATAAGAACATAAACAAATTCTGATCATACTTTTTATAATATTTTGTTTTAGAAATATTGCTACAAAAGCTATGTGAAGACATGGGAAAAGTAAACAACACATTAAGAGAAATGCTATAAATGTACATAATCAAATTAAATTCCTTAAAAAATGCTATGTAGAAAATATGACAACAATGAGTTAGAATAGTAGAGCTATGAATAATAAGTTTCCAAATTGATGTAATGTGATCATATGACTCTAATTATTAAATTCCGTGTCCAGTAAGAAGACAGTCACTTTGGGGAATTTAAAAGTCTGAAGTACACTTGTTTGTTGAACCACAATAACAAGGTGGTTGTAAGAGTTGGGTCAAACAAAATTTGAATTTCTTTGCCTCTATATCTCACATTCAACATAAAGAGAATAGTCCAAGAGGAGTGTTGGCAAAATTAGAGTGAGAAGGAGAACACAATAGTGGAATGGCTGCTTGGTCTGAAACTGGAACTTCCATTAAACTAATTTCAGACACTAATCACATATTTTCTTTCTCGTCCTGTTAAAATGCTGCCATGGCTGCAAGACAGAAGAAAGACAAAAGTTTTTCCAATCTAGCCATCTCTTATCTTGGCTGGGAATTAGGAAAGGCAATGGTTTGGGTTGTGTCTGTAGCTATCACAAAATAGGGATATGATATACAAAACGTATTTCAGTTGCATGAACCCCTGCTAAGTTAGACCATTCATAAATGTTAAATTTGCAAGGTGTTTTTCAACTCAGAAAGGAGAAAAGATGTGTCTAAGACCACGAAGCTAGTAAACGGCAGAATTGGTAAAATGGCACAAATGATCAACTTGATCGTCTCATCAACTATCAAGAGACAGACATAGATCTACATAAATGTGTAAATACGTTCACCTTGAATAATCAATTATATTTCTCATGTGACTTAAAGGGCAAAGTATGTCATTTTCCCTTTTAGCTTGACATGATTCTCACAAAAAAATAAAACAAAACAAAAAACCCCACAAAAATTACAATAATTATTTCAGTGAAGCTGCTACAGTGACAATGCCAAAATCTTCCACAGGTGGGACAAACCCAGTGCCACACTTCCAGTCTCAGGAGTGGAGAGGTACGGGGTTCTAGCTGGAGGTCTTTGGAATACTCAGGTGAAGGACATGGCGGTCATGGAAGAGAATCAGAAAGAAAAAGATTCTTCCCTAGAGCCTTTTCCATTACTTACTGAGATGGGAAAAGCTCAGGAGAATCCTAACATTCCATACCTGATCAAATAATAGGAATTCATTTAGAACAAATGCAATATTAAAAGCTATTTTTTGCCACAAAATTAATTGATTAACTTTTCCTTCTACAAATATATTACTAAAACTTTCTCACTGCACAAACTCTCCAAACAAAATTAATGGTTTGGTTTTGAAAACTAATTTAGATATTAAAAAATTATATTTTCCACCAAGATCTCAGCTACTCAGATTAAATATTAACCAAAAGCTGTCTTCTGCTTAAATAGAATTTAGCCTTTGAAGTGTTTTTATTAATCTCTTCTGATGTAGGTGCTTGAAATTCTATGAGAGTGCTGCTGCCACCCGTTCTGGGCATCACTTACTGTAATTTATTTTCAGAACATAATTCTATTTATAAATGAAAATCCTATTAAAAGAAGACAAGAAAAATTAGTCCTAGACTTTGCATTGGTAGAGTAGGAACAAAATGAGCGGCCTAACCTGAAGTGACATTTACAAATTACCTGTTAATTTAAACCGGGTTGAGGGATGACAGAGTTTAGTCAGACTGACAGGAAGTACCGAAGGAATGACAGTTGAGACTGGAGTGGTCATAAAGCTCTCACTGCTGCCACATTTATCTGTGTTCCTCCACTACCCCACCACCTCCCCAAAAGCTTTCTGCCTAGTAAATAATATATTTGTAAAAATATTTACATTTTTGGCAGACCAGTGAGAAAAGGTTATACACAGCCAGAGGCTCTCCTCCTTTGTTCGGAGGGAGAAAGTCACTTATTAAAAATGGCTCCTGGCATTAGTCATGTGAGTGCCCACCCTCCAACTATTTAAGCTCAAACATCAGTTGCTTCCTTCTTAGGTGTCTTCAATTAAGCATGAAGGCCCACTGGGCCACACACAGCTGAATACCTGTATTGGGCATATAGATCTGCACTCTGCACTCCCCCTCAACCTGCTCTCAGGGATTTTTTTGAAAAAGAGCTGGTGATGTTTTTTTACTTTTTCTACTAGATTTTTGCAACATAACATCCAAAAATATCTTGTAAATAAAATCTTAAAACCATATTTTTTTGGAAGGAAGTCTAAGAGGGAAGCAGAATTACTTCAGATTTGGATTTAGTTGAATTTAAATTACTGCCAGCCAGAATAAATGTCTGAAGATAACATGCACATCTGAATAGTTTAATAATTAGAACTTATTTTCAGACCACATTCAGCTTACAAGGAGGTGCATTTTTCTGTCTAGTGAAGCGTGTTCCCAGTAGCAGTAACAAGAGCTACACTTGTTCGTAGAGTGCATGCACGTACACAGTACAAAGCACACACAGCCATAGTCTTATCTTAAGCTATTCTTATTTTAAAAAACAAAAGCGGTATTTATTTTTTAAGTGGGATACCCTCTTGACATTTATAAATTAATGACAATCAATACATTTAAATAAAATATAAATAAAAGTTAAAGTATAGTAATATTAAGATACAAATGAGACCATCTTTGCATTCTTTTTTTTTGTGTGTGTGGGTACCAGGGGTTGACCTCAGGACCTCGCGCGCCAGCAGGCGCCCATGCCACTGAGTGATATCACCGGCCCTTTCTTCGTATGTGGGTACCGGGAGTCGAACTCAGGACCTCACGCTTGCCAGGCAGGCGCTTATGCCACTGAGCCATCTCACCGGCCCATCTTTTCATTCTTAAATTAATAATAATAAAATACCCTGGCATTTCATCGGCCTGCATCCTCATTAAAGTTCTTGTCCTCTTTTACCTTCTTTAACTGAGTTTCTCTATTGCAGAGCACAGTAGATTTCAAGGAAGTGTTGCATATTTTCTTCTTGTCCTCTCATTCTGGAATTCTACAGACGGTGCAGGGGTAATTCTGTAAAACAAAAGTAACTGCTGTGAACTATTCACATCCTGATTCTCAGAGTCATCACACAACTTTCAGTAGCTATTCCAGACTGGATAATTGTTGAGTTTCAGCCACTTCTCTGAACCAGTGCATTTTGGCGTTTGTGGAAAAGGTGACCGTAAGACTCAGCGAACCATTAGTGATAGTTTTAGAACAGGAATGTTACCAAAGTATGAAAATATTTGATCTTGAAATTTTGATCCAATGTTCCAGATTTTGTACCATTTGATATCTGGAAATAAGATAATTTAACTACTCAACACTAGCTCAATTAGAACAATCACACGAATAACTAGTATTTCTCTATAAGAATCCATATTTTTGTTCGTTCTGGGTTTTTTTGTTTTTGTTTTTGTTTTTTAGACAAGGTCTCACTATGGTAGTTCAGGCTGACCTTGCACTCACTATGTAGTCCCAGCTGTCCTCGAACTCACAGTAAACATCTGGTCTTAGCCACTGGAGTGCTGGCATTGCAGAAGTGCACTACCATACCCAGCTAAGCACCTATTTTTGAACTGGTGAAAATGTCAAATTGAGTGGAAAAGTTTGACACTTGGGATTTTGGTGAAGGCACTGTGTTGGAAAACAAATCCTTCTCCTGGGCAGTTCCTCAACTTAGCTGGGTGAGAACCTGTCCCATCTTCAAGTCCTCTCCATGCAAATCCTATGGTGTTTATTATTAAGACTTTAAAAGTTAGGAAAATTTTAAAATAAAGTTCAGAAAGTGGTAACCAAGAGAAATTTTTTTAACTTGTCCTCCTTCACCCCAGAAGTACCCTAGGAGAATTTCTCCCAACACCATTTACTATAAAAAAGAAAATCAAAAGCTCCCTTGTCCTGTACGACATGTAAAGAAGCATTTTGTACTGTTACTTTTGAGTTTTTCTTCAATCTGGGTTTAGAGATAAATTATAAATTATCTATGTCTTAGACTCTTCTGTCACATTGCTGTCAAAAAGCATATGCCTGTTTGGACAATCCTGGTTATTTCTACAAGATTTATGAAATGTTACTTTCCTCTAAGATTGATATCCACGTCCTTATTCAGTATATCAAGGGCATATGATAATGATAGCGATCAATGTTATTTTAACACTGCACAAAGGCCAGGGTGTCAAAGCCATCACTTCATTAGACAACAGGACTATTGATTATTAACTAGAGACCGGCTAAAATCGAAATACCTGTACAATCTCCCCATGCCAAAAATTATTGGTAGGTGAGCAGATTACATAATCTCAACCACTATGAAACTCTCTCAAAACTAGACAGAGAGGGTATGAGAAGCATTTCAAAAGACATTTCAGAATGTGCAATTTCTTCCATACATCCCCTGACCCTCTGTTATCCTCCCTCCCAAAGCTGAGATCATTTTAGACTTACAACACTGCTGAAGGCTGACCTTATGATACAAATGTTCATTAGACATTGAAGGGAAAGAGATGAGAAAACTATTAAGATGTGGGTGGGAATAGAGGGGAGAGAAAGAAAGAAAGAGGTCACAAATGTGAAGAGAGACAACTAAGGACTATATATGTGCTACTTTTCTCAATTTTTAATTCTACTCTTAAAAAAAATTCTATATATTTTCTACCTTTCACAGCACTAAAGAAAACCACACCAGTCTCCCTTCCTACCAAGACACATATTATTGTTTAGCTGGCTCCAATCATTTTTTACATGAAAATTTATCAGATACCCATTCTCTTTGCCTTGAGCTATAAGCTATAAAATTTGTACACTCTTTACACAGGTGTTAAAGAGGCCTCTGTATCCTGGAGTTGTATATTTGGACTCTGAAGCAATTTCCCCATCATGTCTGCTTTAATTGGACCATGCTTCCTAATCAACATAATTTCCCCTCTGACCAGCCTTCTATGTGCATACACGTAGAAAAAAAGAAGTAGATTAAAAGAAGGGCATTAAAAAAAAAAAACTAAACTGCTCAAAACAGTGATTTGAACACTTCTAATGGAGCTCTAAGAACTCATCCTAAGTAAAGCAAATGCCACAAGGCATGTGGAAAACTTATTAGTGAGGACCAAAGCAGACATTTATTGCCCAGAGGTAGAAAGTCCACTAATCTTCCTGTTAAACCTCTGTTTTCATTTCCTTCTCAACTAACCTTACCATGGACCAAATTCATCACCTGTCTTAAGCCTCCAACTGCTAGTGAAATCAAAGAAGTCTAGGGAACAGTGAAAGGAATATCATGGGAATTTATTTCCCCCATTCCTCCCTGCATTCCCAAAGATCATTCTGAATTCTTGAAATGTGAGGGCCGTGGTCCCTTGTAATATTCACTACTGTTTTGCTTCTCAGAAGTATCTTTAGGAACCTCAATGTGAAGCCATTACCAGTGCTTTTGAGGAAGGAAAATGGATCCACTTCAGTGAATTATTGAGCACACAGAAGATAACCTATGACTAATTGTGATAGGAGGGTGTGGAGGCCTCTGATGTCACAAAACTAAGTTTCTGACCAAAAACCCTTGATGATGCTAAGCTAAATGACAGAGCCCATTTTGCTAAGTGAGAAACTCTGAAATGGCAAATCTTAAAAGAGACCAATTAAGCTAGAACAATTTGAGCAACAAATAAAATAACGGTGTTGCATTATAACCCAAAGGATAAAACAAATACATGACTCCTACATAAGAATCCATATTGCTATAAATAAATGAAGAAAGAATGAATAACAAGAAGAGAAAACTTTTCCCTACAGATTTTAAATAATTCAGAGAGATACTCACCCCTCTGGGCAAAGGTCCTTGGTGCTTCCATGCTTGCCACCTTCTCTGCCCCAAAATATGGACTGGATTTAATAACATGTTTCCAAAGAACAGAGTGTTTGGAGGATTGCTGGGGAAGAGAAGAAGAAGTGGGCTTATAGTGAAGACATAGGTCCAACACTACCTTGTCTAGGTGGTCAAGATTAATACCACCAGAGAAAAGTCTTGTGGATGACATGTACAAAATCTGGGAAAAGAGGTGTCTTGGTTACTTTTCTTTTGTTACTGAGACAAAATACCTAATGCCCAAAATTAAGGAAGGAAAGGTTTATTTAGCTCACAGTTTGTAGAGGTTTCAGTCCATAATCAGTTGGCTCCAAGGCAGGGTGGCATGGCACAGGGGCAACAGTTCAGGGCAGCAGAAGACAGCAAGAGCAACAAGAGCCAAAAGAGAGGAGAGAAAGCCTCTTTTCTCCATTATATTCTAAGCAGGCCAGCCCCCCTAGGGCTGGTGTATCACTCACACCATCCCCATGCCCTCCTCTTGCACAGGTTCAGGATGTTTACAAAGTGAGGACCCTGGCCCCCTGCTGAGTTGCTTAGTTAAACTTCTCAAGCTGACATAATGTATCAGCCATTACAATCCACCCCTTGTCAACTTGGCAACCAGACACATTTCTTTAAATTGGTCTCCAGATACAAAGACATGCTTATTCTTATAATTTCATAACTTGAACATTATAACACAGGTTTAACAATCCTTAAGAATCAGTATGAAGTCTATCGACCTTATATTACATTAGAACCATAACATTTCACCCTTGACCCCACAAAGACTCATGCACATCCCTTTATGCAAAAGGCATTTAGTCTGTCTGCAAGAGTTGCCAAAGTTTTAACAGTTTCAGCATTGCTGAAAAGTCCAAATCCCATCTCCTCCAAGATGAAAGCAAACTCTTAGCTGCAAGCCCCTGTACAAATCAAAAGTTAGTCATTTCCAACATTCAAGGGTACAAAATAAACATTGTCATTCCAAAAGTTACAAACAGAGAAATACAAAGGATTGGGACCAAAGCAAATCTAAAATCCAGCAGGGCAAACTTTAAGTCCTGTAGTTCCATGTTCAGCATCTGAAGCAATCTGTGGCAAATTTGAGCTCCAAAGGGCTTGAATGATTCCACCCCTACGGCACTTCTGATGGTTATAGCTCCCACAACTTCTCTCTTAGGCCTGCTTTGTTCCCTCCTTGAAGATTTCCTTAGATGATCCATGTTCCTGGCTTTTCTAAACTTCTGGGGTTTCCATTACACCTTTGGCTTCACATTCACAGCTTCACATATTGCCTTCTTATGGACACACTGCCTGGCCTCCTAGGCTTTCTGGAATTGGGGTGGGAGCCTTCTTAACCCCACAACTCTTGCATTCTGTATGCATCTAAAACCAGTGCTATGTGGATGATGCCAAGGTCTGCTGCCAGCTGGAGCAGTAGCCAGGCTTTCTTCACTCTTGGCTGTAAGGGTCAAGTGCTTGGATCACTGGGCACTCTGAATCCAATTCTGAGGAACAAATTTTCTATGTTGTCACCATTCTGGAACATGGCGCTCTACAGTTTTCTCCTCAGAGCAAAGTCTTTCATCTTTGCAGTTTTGGGGCTGCAAAGGGTAGAGACTTGTTGCTTCTTGTGATGCCCTCAGGCCACCTTTTATATTCTCCTGTTCCTTCTTAGCAATCAAGATCTCCTCTGCTTTATTTTTGTAGTCCACAGTTTTACTGGAGCTTCCTTTTCGGCCAAACTCACTATGTTTAACTCATCCTGCTGGGCTCTTTGCTCTTGATTCTAACATAGATCTGGTTAAAAACCCCCAGCAATAGCCATGCCATCACTTCAACATTCAATTGCCTTGAAATTTTTTCTGCCAGATTAATTAGTCTATCGCCCTTAATCTCAGTCTCAGGCAGTCTCTGGACACACGCAAAATGTAGACAAACTTACTTCCAAGCCATAACACACATCATCTGGACTCCAACAGCCAATGCAGTCCTTCTTCCCAGCAATAAAGAACCTGGTCTTTATTGGCAGGATTTCTATCAGCCTTCTGGTCTTTTGAGCTCAGACCAGAATCTCCCATACAGAACAGCCTAAGGCGTTCCAGTGCTACTCTTTCAGGTGACATCTCAGAACCTTTCCAAATTCTTCCCACAAGCCATTTCTAAAGGCTCTTGAACCATATGGTCAGATATAGTCACAGCAACGACCCTACTCCCGGTACCAAATTCTGTCATTGTTGCTTTTCTCTTGTTGCTAAGACAAAATACCTGACGCCCAAAATTAAGGAAGGAAAGGTTTATTTAGCTCACAGTTTGTAGAGGTTTCAGTCCATAATCAGTTGGCTCCAAAGCAAGGTGGCATCATGGCACAGGGGCAACCATTCAAAGCGGCAGAACACAGCAAGAACAACAACAGCCAAAAGAGGGGAGAGCAAGCCTCTTTTCCTCCCTTATATTCTAGGCAGGCCAGCCCCCCTAGGGCTGGTGTAGCACTCACACCATCTCCATGCCCTCCTCTTGCACAGGCTCAGGATGTTTACAAAGTGAGGACCCTGGCCCCCTGCTGAGTTGCTTGGTTAAACTTCTAAACTTCTCAAGTTGGCACAATGTATCCACCATTAGAAAAGGGAAGCTCTGTGTTATTTTTCCCCAAAACATAAAACTCTAGTCTGTTCAGGAGGGAAAAAAATAGACAAACCCAAAATTATGGAATTTACAAAATAACTGACCAATACTCCTTAAATCTGTCAAGGTCATGAAAGGAAAGAAAGACTGAGAGAATATCAGTGACTGTGGAACACCAAGATGTGATGTGTGAATGTGATGCAGTATCCTGAATGTGATCTTACAACAGAAAAGCGATAATGGTAGAAAAAGTAGTCAAATCCAAATAAAATGTGGAATATAATTAATAGTAATGCACCCATGTTAGCTTCTTACCTCTGAAATATGAACTGCAATAATATGGTGTAAATATCAAGTGCCATTGTGTTGTGTTGGCCCAAGAAGACTCCGACCAGCGGGGCCTCCCAGGGGCAGGAACGCGAACCCGGGCGACGGTATGGGGATGAGAAAGAAGACACACACACAGATCAGGGAAGTCGAGCGAGAGAGTTTATTGTGGAAGTGCCAGGGCTTATATCTCTTTGAGGGAAACGGTGGGAGGGTCTAATGGGTGACGTAGGACCAGGATGGGCGGGGGGGGCGCATGCTCAGACGTGAAGCTGGGTCATTTATGGCTCCCCACACCATTGAATGAGGAAAATACAGGCACTCTATCCTCTCTGCAACTTTCGGAAAAGTCAAAATAATCCCAAAGAAAAAGTATACTTAAAATGTCCAAATATAGGGCCAGTGAGAAGGCTCAGTGGCGTAAGCGCCTGCCTGGCAAGCGTGACGGCCCGAGTTCGACTCCCGGAACCCACATACGGAAAAAGGGCTGGTGATATCGCTCAGCGGCACGGGCGCCTGCTGGTGTGCAAGGTCCTGAGGTCGACTCCCGGTACCCACAAAAAAAAAAAAAAGTCCAAATATATCTTCATAATGATCAGCCTAGAATTGTTTTACTGTGCAAAGAAAAAGAACAAAAATGCAGAAGATAACATTTTTGTCCCCCAAAAAAGAATGAAAACTATTTACACAAAAAACTACATATATCAATACCTTTCTATATATTATCTATTTTATATATACATTTATGTATGTATATATACAAATTTATATGTATGTCTTAAAATTTCTATATAAAATATGCATACATCTATAACATAGATCAATTTTACCCCTGCCATTCTACTATTCATTCACTTACAAGTTTATTCATTCACTCATCTAATTTTTTAAAATATTAACTACTACATACAAGGCATTTCATTATGAGCTGGGAATCCAAAATGAATATGAGGCTTATCCTCAGGTAGTTTTTATGAAAGTTCATAAGAGTTCTGTGTTCCAAAACTAAACTTGAAGAATTTCTTATTAAAATACATGTACCCCTCAGAAATAATTAATTTTTGGAATAAAATTCTTAGGTTCCAGGTCTATACACATCACTTATTGGGTATGTGTTTGTGAGCAAGATTTATAATATTTACCTATGTCTCAGCTTTGTGGTCTGGAAAACGTGGATTACTACTTAACAAAGCTGTTGCAGGCTAAACTTGCACATGTTGCAAAGTGCTATGCAAATATTTCCCATAAAACAAAAAACAGTTTCCACTCTATCTAGCAGGGTCTATGAGGAATAGGGAACACGATAGAGTTGAGAACAAGAAACAAAGAAGGATTCCTGACTTTGGAGATAGGAATGTACTAAGGAAAAAGACTGTTTTTATAATTTTGCCTGGTGAACATGCAAATAACTAAAAGAAAAGTACTAATTTTTTTAAGAAAGTAGAGGTCACGCACCATTATCCCCATAAATGAATGCTATGTCTGAGGTCCAAATCTATTGAATACCTTGAACATAATTCTACACAGATCCAGTAACATATGCAAATCAAGAATTGATTCCTGTTGACATTGACATTGTTACAGCAAATGTTTTTGTTCTTCAGTAAACTCTTTGTGTATATACCCACTCCACTAGGTCTCAAGATCTAAAACCACTTCTTGGGCTATCAATGGTTATAATTGGATTCGTGTGTGGTTGTTAAGCCAGACAGGTTGCCAAAGCCTCCACATTGCTGCCTTCAATGTAGTCCTATTTAATAAGATAAAATTCACTTCTCCGGTCCTGCTGTTTTACCATCTCTGACTTCACACCTCTGGTCATCCGGAGAGGCCTCTACTGCGAGCCATAAAGCAGTACCAATTATTGCTTCTTCCTTGCATTGTGTGGTACAATTAAATTATGATGTATACTTGTGTTTTAATGTTATATTTATAACAGTACATATGCCCAAAGGCTTTAGCAGGAGTTATATTTTTATATCTTGAAAAAATACATATTCAAAACATCAGCTTTTGAAATACAAGAAAATTCCTTTGGTAGTTTTCTTCTTTTTTCAAGACAAGAGTAAAGTCAAAATTTTCCCTAGGCTACTTTATAAAGCATCAGGTCAATTTGGGAGTTTCCTGTTTCTTTCTTTTTTTTTTTTTTTCTTTAAAAAAATGGTTTGATGGTTATTCTGGCTTTTATTTGTGTAAATGATGTACATGTGGCAGTCTATTTCAACTCAGTATTTCAAATCCACGATATTTATTGAGTTCTTTCTATTCCTCAAAAAATTTATTTTCAAATGAAGATTGAAAACAAAAAAATATAAAATGATATAATTTTAATTAGGCTTTCAAATATATTGCTATTGAGCTTGGTTTGTGTTGTTGGAGAGAGTAGTGAGGAAAAAAGTAGAGAAGGAGAAAAGGTATTTGAGTTGTATCTTCAAGAATATGTATGAATTTAACAGAACAAGAAGTAGAAATTTGAGCAGGTAGAATTACAAAAGCACAAACTCAGAAACATTAATTACTGAAGACTGGAAATAGGTAATAGGTAATAGGACTTCACAAGGACAGAGATGGTGAGAAAACATATGGTCAGCAGCAGCTTTTGGAGGCTGTTTGTATTAGTCATCTTTGAGTTACTATAACAAAATTCTTGGGACAATAAATTTAAAAGATAAAGAGGTTTGTTTTGGCTCACAATTTTGGAGGATTTAGTCTGGGATTCACTGGCTTCATTGCTTTTGGGCCCATGGCAAAGCAATATGTAATGGTAGCAGTACATAGAAGCAGAACCTGCGCACCTCGTGGGAGATAAGAAATGAAAAAGAAGTGGCCAGGTTCCAACATCCCCAGGGCACCCCAACAGTAACCTGACTTCCTCCCACTAGGCTTCACATTCTAAAGATCCCACCACCTCTCAAAAGCACCATGGGCTAGGGATCAAACCTTCATGTACGGGCGTTTGGGGGACTTTCACCACCCTAACTAGAGAAGCCATCCATTCCAAATTAAGGAGTTTATGATTTTTAATTTAGGGTTTGTGTCTATCTAGTAGAGTTTTATGGGAGCTGGGAGATTAGGTAGGGATGCAGAGGTCATGATGAAGAGTAGAATATTAAAGAAAATCTAATAAAATCATGCATATTAGTTAAATATTATTGATTCACTAAACAAATTTAATTCAGTTTTACAAATATGGACTATTCATAGTACTATAGATCAGTTACAACTCAGTTGGAAAAACAGAAACCATTCTAGATGTTTCCTACAGAAAAGAATTTGACACGAGTAGTGTGAGATTTAAAATCTGTTGGAAAGGCCAAGAGAAAAAAGGCCAGGGAAGCCACTACTAATATTCAGGAAATCCAAAGATAAGAATATTTAAGGAAATTTCCACTGATGCTCTCAGCCATATCCAGCACCCAACTTGTCCTAAGAAATTACAGGAGAACACCCAGAATCCTCTAGAAAAGTCTTATTTCTGTCATCTGCCACAGCCCAAACATCTACCTAATGGTATCCAAAAGCAATAACTTTCTGATTCTGTTTCGCCTTTCAGCCCTTGCACAATTGCTTTTAGAACCTAAAACAGAATCCTTTTAGCAGATATTTTAGGATACGCTCTTATGTCTTGAGCCCTTGTAATACAGTAGTGCATGAATGATGGCAAATGGATTCAGTTGCCAAGAATGACAATCTGGCACATTGTGCAAAAAAACAGTCAAATTATAGCTTAAATATTATTTAACTGGTATTAAATATGCAGTGTTCAAATGCATTGATAAGATCAAACAATATTATTATGAGAGAGAGAGAGAGAGATCCCAAGAACTCGAACAGTCTGCTATCCCCTTTTCTAATTCTCCCAAGTTCCCCCAGTTCAGGTGCACTCAGACTCAGAAAACCAACCCCTGCACACTTACTGCTTTCTAACTGCAGTCTCCGTTAACTCAGTCTCAGAAATCAATCTTGATGATTCGCAGGAATTCTGAAGATGTTGGAGACAGAGAGAATACTTAGTTCTGCCAAAATGAAATAGGATTGTACACTTAAGGATAAAGCTCCGTATGAGAATGAGTGTGGATGCCAATGGAATTTTCTGTCAGCTTCTTCAGCATATAGGAAAGATTCATCAAATAAATAAATATTTCAGTTCTAAGCAGAGAGAGAGAGAGAGATTATTAAACACCATAAATTACGGCCCTTGACTAGGTCTCCAGGCTCAGCCTCCACCCCCCTGCCTTCTGTGGTATACTGAATCTGCTCTGTCCTTCTTTCAGACCTTCCTAACATGGGTTCTTCTTCATCCGCCGGAGATGTCCTTACCCCTCCTCTGCATGTGGTAGGCAGGTCAACTCTTATTTATCTGTCAAATGTTAGTTTCCATGGGTTGTGTAGTCTCCTGCTCATCAGTGAAGTTCTCCATTCCTCCCCCTCTTTATGTTCTATACTTTTTCTACACAGAATTTACCCAGTGTAATCACATAATTATGTGCATAATTTATTGTTAATTATTTGTATTTCTGTCTCTTCCAGTAAATTCTACAAGGGTTGTGACCTCTGTTTGTCTGGCTTATAATTGCATCTTTAGAGTCCAGCACACAATCTATCATAGTAGATACTCAATAACTCTTTGTTAGGAAAGAAGGAAGGAAGGAGAAAGAAAGGAAGGAAGGAGAAAGAAAGGAAGGAAGGAGAAAGAAAGGAAGGAAGAAGAAAGGAAGGAAGGAAAGAAAGAAGGAAGGAAGGGCAGGAGGGAGGGAAGAAAAGATGAATGGTACCTCTGAACCCACTACCATGACCATCTTGCACAATGGCTACTCTCTTGTAAACAAACTCTTTGAGTTTATTTTTCTGAAATTTCCCCTAAGCTATAAGACCATTAGAATCCACTGATTTCCTTCTTTTCAACATGTTACCAAAAAATGTGTAGTTCCAGATCAGAATGACCTAATTCCATTTCCTAGGACAACTGAAGTCTCACAATCATTGGGCAAAATCCATGAAAAGTAGATCACTGCTTTAGGAATGGATTTTTTTAGAAGTGAGAGAATGGCAAGTTTCAGCAAGATGGAACCAAGGAGTCACACCTATGGGCTTTGTGTTGGACTCCGCCATTAGACGAATACTAGGAGTCCAGCATCTAATCCAGGAATAAGGATGCTTTTTAAGCAGCCACAACACCCTTTTCTCTTGTGACTTCTCATCTGTGGCAGCTGCATCTTCAGAGTGGCAGTTAACCAAAAATGGGTGAAATTAGCAGGAAAATACACTTATTTGCATGCCATCATCTAAAATAGGCCATGGGGAAGGGGGAGAGGGAACATTTAGATCCAAAATTACCATAGACTGTAGCCAAAAGAAGTTGGGCTGTTACTTTTCAAATGTGTTGTCAATAGGTGATTGGCAGATGACTCCCACTTTCATGCATAAGCAAAATCAGAGATCCAAATGCAAAACCCAGCACTTAGGGACATCATTTGGATTTTTAATTCCCCCTAAGGACTCTCAATCCCTTAAAGCAATGAGTGAATCACAATAAAGCATGCACACACTATTTTTGTTTCTGACATATAATCTTGTTCTAATGAGTGAATCACAATAAAGCATGCATACACTATTTTCGTTTCTGACATATAATCTTGTTCTAAAATGGACTGTTATCTAAAGAAAATGATATATATTTTTAACAGCCCAAAATTGACATTTTAAGAGTTAAGAACACCTCAGCTTGTATAAATTCATAAACATGTGAAAATTAATTTTGTACTACTCTTTGAGGGCCGGTGAGATAGCTCAGTGGCATAAGCGCCTGCCTGGCAAGCGTGAGGTCCTGAGTTCGACTCCCAGAACCCACATACAAAAAAAGGGCCAGTGATATCGCTCAGTGGCACGGGCGTCTGCTGGTGCACGAGATCCTGAGGTCAACCCCCGGTACCCACAAAAAAAAAAAAATAAAAATACTCTTTGAAACTTCATCCATACACAGCAAACAACAAAATTGGCACTGCTTTTCTGTTATTCTTTCAACTTAAGTGGAATAAATACAATTAGAAATGTGGCAATTTTTCTCTCCCTCAGCTGCTGAATTAGGTATCATTGTACAGCAGCAATTTAAATAGAAGACAGAGACATGGGTGATCAATTCACTGAGTAATCTCACAAGATTCAGTTCAATACACAAGTTTAAGAATTTGTTGTTGGGGAAGCCACACACACACACACACACCCCACAGCAAAGCTGCCTGGATGAAGGTAAAGCGCAGGAATGAAGACAGAATGCCTATGTCTACCTTTACAGCTCTGTGCATTACCATAGTACACACATCTCCAAGCAGGTCTTTTATCCCCTCTATACCTCAATTCTTACACCTGCAAAATAGTACTAGCAATATTATCTTCCCAACAATTGGCGTGAGCCTGAAATGAATTAGTCAATATAAAGTAGTTGGAATAATCACTGGGAATACAGTAAGCTGCTGGTAAACTGATACTAATATGATGAGATCGTCCCAGGGAGATATTCTAAACCGAGATTCCCAACCCCACCCTCTCAGGCCATGGGACTAGTAGTGGTCAGGAATCAGGCCACACAGTAGGGGCTGAGCCACAGGCAATCAAGAGAACTTCATCTGTATTCACAGCTGTTCCCCAGTACTAGCATCAATGCCTGAGCTCTGTTCCTGTCATATCAGCAGCATCATTAGATTCTCATAGGAGCACGAACCTACTGTGAGCTGAGCTCATAGTCAGGGATTGAGGTTGCACGCCCCTTTGAATCACTCCAAAACCATACATTCCTCCTGACTCCCCGTAAGTGGAAAAAAGGTTGGGGACCGCTATTCTAAAGCCTATACTCATTGTACAAAATAAGCATATTGTATATTTATGAGTATCTTTGGGTCATTTCATTCAGTCCTAGGTGCCATATATTTTCATAAATATACCCTGAACAACAAATCCGTGTTTATTATTTCTAGCCACAGATAAAGGTTTGTCTAAGAATGTTTCTGTGAAGGGCCAAATAGCAAACATTTTAAGCTTTACAAATTTCTCATTCTGCTTTTGCAGTGTAAAAACAGCTACAGGCAAAACTTAATAAATAAGTATGCCTGCATTCCAATAAAACTATTTACAAAAACAGAAAGTGGGCTGGATTTAGTTTCCAGGAGGTAGTATGCCTGCTTTATTAGTGGATTCTTCAACTAAAAATTTTTTAGTAAGTTCCCTAAATGAAGAGATTTAGAAAAAGTGGGACTTAAATCATTTTAGTTATTTAATCCAGTTCTGTATATGTGAGTGACATTACACCTAAATCTTCCACGGCAATTAGGAAAACTCAGTTTCTCTAAAAAATAAAAAAAATTGGAATCATGCAGTTTTACTCATTAAAAACATTAGCCTACTGTTTAATAAATGTTTACTTTGTAGCAATGTTCCAAATGAGTATGGATTGTCTCATTTAATAATGATGGCAAATTCCAACAATAACACTTTCTGAATAGATCCATATTCTGTTTCTTCTTCCCACCTCCACCATTCCCATCCTGGTCGAGGGCACTTTCATCCCTCACCTGGCTTGTAGTTCTAGCTTCTTATTCATCTCTCCATTTCTACCTTTTCCCCCTGCAGTTCATCCTCAATTTAAGTGCCATATCTCTTATGAACTGTATCAGATTATGCCACTCTTCTGCTCAAAACCCTTCAGTGACTCTCTCACTCAGAGTAAAAGGCAAACTTGTAATAGTAGCCTGTCAGACCCTCGGAGTCGTCCCTAATATCTCTGGCCTCAGACCTCACCACTGTCACCTTCTGTTCCCTAAGAGTTTCCAGCCTTATGGGTCTTGCACTCGCTCTTTCTAAATCCTCAGAGATCAATCTTCCCCACTTTCAGGTCTTTGCCTAAATTCCATTTTCCCAGTCAAGCTACTCTGAAACAATCCTATTTCCAATTCCCCACACACACCCATTACTGCTTTTCTCCTCCTTCTCTTCTTTACTTTCTCCATAGCCCTTACCATACGTTAGTTACTCGTTTCTGCGCTTCCTTTCACTACAGTGAAAGGTAAAGGGCGTAGGACTTTTGTTCACTTCTGTGTCTCCAGCACCTATAATAATGCCTGCCACGTTGTAGGTACCTTATGAATATTTTCTGAATGAATAAATCAGGTGTTTCACATGTGCTGAGTACAGTTACAAATACTTTAAAGGTTCTGTCTTCTTTCTCAAATGAGAAACCAAAGTGCTAAAAGGTTAAATTAATTGCCCCCAAACACATCACAGGTCGTGGATGCCTGCACTTGAATGTAGGCTACCTGGCCTCTGTGTTCCTAACCGCACTACACTGTGTGTACTCAACCCTCACTTCTCCTTGAAGGAGGGACTATGATTACTCTAGTTTTATACACATGGCAAGTGAAGCCCGATTATATTAAGTAACTTTGTTAAGGTCACACAGTCTATAAATTGAGATACTAAGATTCAAACGATAGCCACCAAACTGAAAACATGGCTAAAATTCGTCATAGCTCTTAATGCTGTGCTGTGATGGGCTTTGACAAAGGAACATAATACAATTTTATAAACACAGCCTTTTATATATTACTGGGTTTAAGGCAACCATTCAGAAAGCTTTCATCCCACCTCTCACTGGACGTAGCCACAGGTTCTTCCGGAACTGAAAGTTGCCAGACAACATCAATAAGCCTGGGAAAAGATATAGCCACCATCCCCACTGCAGCAGAACAAAAAAAGGAGAGAGTGGTAGACACCCTTGTATGAGGTAGAAGATAAAATCAAGCATTCAAATTCCACAGTTTGGCCAGCTGGTCCGCAGGCTCCCAAATTAAATTCCAATTGCCTAGAGTTAAGGTATGTCAAATGTGAAATTCAAGAAGGACTCAAAAAGGGCGACAATGTGCATAGCAAAATTAACAACTCCACTTAGAGCACAAAAGAAAGCAGTGCCTCCCACTAAGCTAGAGTCAAGTCAGTGCCTCTTTTGTATCAAGGGAAATGGTTCAGCAAAGATGAGGAGGAGGAGCCATGGTATCAGTATCCAGGGACAGCTAAGTAAATCCAAACAAAGGGGACAAACACATGGAGGAACTGTGATTTGATTCCTGGAAAAATATGAAAAAGAAGAGACCATGTGGAAATTCTAATGTTTAAAAAAGACGTCGATAAACACAAATGCTTTACCTCATATTTTATAAAAAATGTTGGTTTACGAGAAGGCTATAAATACTAAAAAAGTGCTACTACTTGCATTTTAAAGCGGTTAAAATTGCAACAATGCATCAAGGAGTATCACAAAAGACCCGGAATTTTAATAATTTGGAGAGGGCTTCTGATGCACAAAGGCAGGGAGAGGGATTAGATTCTTGATATCCAGTTCTCATCACACCAGGAATCTCATATTAATGTTTGTTAGGAAAAGGAATCCACCATAATTCCTGCAGCCTTAATGTTGAACAGAAATGTCAATATGTTTTATTCAACCTTTTATTTTTCTTCATAAGGTAAAAATCAGGCTCATATATCTCAGTACATAATAACCCTCGAAAAGTCTAAAAAAGACTAAAATATATATTTGTATTTTATAATTATTTGATAATTACTAACTCCATGTCATGACCCAGAATGTCTGACTATAGCTACCACTACATATAGTACTTTGTGTGTGTGAATATTTATATAAAATACACATACAAAATCTTTTAAAATATTTCTGAAAAGGTTAAGAAAATGAAATGCCATAAAAATCTAATGTGATTTTAAGTGCTACCAGTCAAAGAACGTTTTACGCAGATTCCACTGTGTCTAGATATATAGATATGCACACAATGAGCATACATATATAATAAAAGGCAGTCACAAAATTTCAGCAATTGGACAATGATGAATGGAAATAATTTGATTAGAGATGTAACCTTTGTAGCCAAAGAAAGCTTTTTAAACAATCCTCAAAGCTAAACTCAATACTTGGGGCTAGGGGGAGAGAAATGAGGTTTTTAAAATATTTTATTAAAGTTTCATAACGCAGAATGCTGCTCTGGAACTGTACAGAAAATATGGCCCATATCTTTACCATTATCTACAGCCACAGTGCACACACACACACACACACACACACACACCTCTAAGTGGAATTTGTCACTATGGGATATTTAAAATCCAGACTTGCTGCATTTAAAATGTATGGAATTTATTTTTAAACCAGCCATATCTGAATTCAATGCCTTATATTTTGAGTTTTAATTCCAATCATGCTAATTTTAAGTCACAAACATATATCTGCCGGTAATGAAGGTTGTTTAATTAGGTCCAGATAAAATAGCTCCAATTCTGTTTCTGATCCACCTGTCAAAGCAAATCAGTCTTTTACATGGCTAAAAAAAAAACAAATTAGACTAGCTGATGACTTTTTGAATATTCAAGTAGACTCACCGAGGATAAATCCAAACAGAACTTGTGACTGAACAAAAGCTTGAAACGTGACCTCAGAGATAAAGATATCTTATTCCGCCAAAAGCAGAATTGTAAGCTGGGTCCCCCCAGTAGTATGAAGTCAAGGACAGAGTGCTAAGAAGTAATGAGAAGGGTAACAAAAATGGAAGAGTACAGCACTACAAGGAATGAAATCAGCCACGGCTTAGGGCAATGTAACAGCTCAGTGTAAGGCAAACTAAACACAAATAATGATGAAAATCGTGATAGAGAGGGTCAGTGTAACATTTTCTCTGCCAAGGAAATTCCAAAGCGAAAGACAAAACATTCTAATTCACAGAGTATAAACTTCCCACAGTTACCACGTGTATTACTTCTGAAGATCATGTAAGATAGAAAAGCTGTATCTCTTACAAGTCTCCTATGAATAACTTTACTGAGAGTGTGCTTGTCCTATAGATCTATTCTACTTGTGTGTAAAGCACTGCACTTCCTAGTATAGACCCACATAAGCCCAGGGGCAAAGTTTTTGTAGTCAGAATAGTGGTCATGCGAACAGGACACTTTCAACAGGAGGCTGCAGAGGAGAGGAGAGAAAGAACCGGAAATTCAGTCTTGGGGAGGCTGGTTGGGAGTTGTTTCTTTATAAAATCGTCCGCATTCAGCCATCACGTGGTTTCATCCAGAGACAGCCCGTGAGTTGGGTCCTAGTCAAGGCCGCAGTTGCATCTGACCTATTCCTCATCACTGCGTTCAGAGGAGCTCCTTGGGTTCAGAAAACAGACTCGCTCGACTCTTTTACTCTCAAGTTGCTTAAACGAGAGACACAAAATATAATAACGTCTGATGTATAAATTTCACCAAAGATAGATACAGATGTACAGATAGATATGGTTTGCCTAAATATTTCAGTGAGGATAAGGTAAAAGCCAAATGGAACAAGTGAATACCAATTTTGAACAAAATTAATCCCAATCTTTCCCTCACTCCATTCACAAAATTACCTCAAAATGGATAATAGACCTAAATGCAAATGAGAAACTATGATGCTCTATACAAGAATAGAATAAAATAGAGTAAAATCTTCACAGCCTTGGAGTAGGTAAAGATTTTTTAGATTAAGACACAAAACACATGAACCATAAAAGAAAAGTGATATTTTAAATAGTAAAGGTCTTTGCTCTTCTAAATATGCCATTAAGAAATAAAAGACAAGGCAAAAATATTTGCTATTATTGTGTCAGACAAATATGACAAAAAAGTTATTTTTAAATGGACAAAATATTTGCATAAACACTTCATAGAAAGCTGATATACAAATGGCTAAGAAGCACATGGAAAGTTTATCACCAAAAAATTATCAGAGGATTTTTGTTATTTGCATCAAATTCAATTTAAAACCACAATTAGATACCACTAAACACATGTTAGAATGGATAAAATTAAAAAGACTGGTAATAATTAGTCTTGGCAAGGATTTGAAGCAACTGGAATTCTCATATATTGCTGGTATGAAATGGCACAAACACTTTGGGAAATGATATAATAGTATCCTTTAAAGTTAAAAATATAATTTCTAAGCCAGGTGTAATAGTGCATACTTATAATCTTAGTACTCTGGGAGACTAAGGCAGGAGGATCCTAAGTTGGAGCTCAGCCTGGGAAACCTAGTGACTTAGTGAGATCCTGTCTCAAAATTTAAGAATAAACAAATAAATACATAGACAAGGGGTGCAGTTCAATGCAAAGGCCCTGGGTTCAATCTTGAGTACCACCCCCAATAATAATAATTAATAATAATAATAATTTATTGACTCAAAAACTAGAAATAACTGTCCATGAACAGAATATTCCCCAGGAAAGAGCACAAGGCCACATTCTGAGGACATAGAACTGGTTCTATATCTTAATTGTGCTGATAGTTACAAGGATGTTAAATTTGCTAAAACTCATTGAAACATAATTCAAAACGGGTGTATTTTATCACATAAATTGTGCATCAACAAAGTTAATATGAATAGTATTATAGTAGAAAACACTTTCGAGAACCCCTATACTAAGCCTGTTATATTGTAAGCGAGGAATTTGAAGACCAGGGACCTTCGGTACCCAGTTGAATCAGCTAGTTGGTAATAGAACCGGGACCGAAATATTATCTCCTAAATCCCAGGGAAATACTCTGTACAACAGCTGTGGTTTTACTTAACTATAGAATTAATTTCAATGGAATTCAACCGTGATGACCCAGAGATTGGAGATTTTAATGCTTTTAAAATTATGAAACTGTGTTTCATTAGAGGCAATGATGACAATAACAGGGGTGGTTGTGGTGAAGATTATTTTGCCTATATAAATTTCATTCTTTCTTTTGAGAAACAGATCTCAGTTTCTCTTTATTTGTCCCCCACTGTCACTCTGTATACCTGTTCCAAAAGTAATACATGACCCAGGTCTTTGGCCCTCATTGTCTCGTACAGTTGCCACTAGCTACATGTGGCTACTGAGTTAGAATTTGAAATGTGGCTGGTTCAAACTGACAGGTTATAAATGTAACCTCTTCTTTAATAAAAAGAAAAACTGCCAAAAAGTTAATTAATAATTTTCATTGCTGTTGAAATAATAAAATTTAGTGTATATGGTGAAATAAGACATATCTAAATTAATTTCCCCTTTTTAAACTTTTCAAATAACACTACTAGAAATATTTTGATTTCATATATGGTTCACATTTGTAGTTAGCAATATATTTGCACTGGACAATGCTGGTTAAGACAATTATCATATCCATATTGACTTATTTTTAGAAATGCATATGCCAGGTTATATCAGAATTGACTGTACTTTATCCAAAAACTTGGCTTGTATAAACTACTGCACATTTCTCAGAGTACTTTTACATTCAGCATCTTCTTTGGTCTTAGAAGATAATCATCATCATCATCATGATCATCATCATCATCTTAAGCAAACTGAGATTTAAAGAGGCTAAGTTAGCTTCCCAGGGACAAACTAATAAATCAACAGAGCTGAGTTGTTCAACTCAGATGCTTGGATCCTAGGTCCCTTTCTCCCCTTTTTGGTGCCCCACTGTGTACCCACCTGGAAGGTTACCCTTTGAAGTTGAAGGTAACAAAATGAATAGGAGTGGAGATGACTTGTCACTTGTAGAACCCTGTCCAGAAATTAATCCACCTAAAGAGTGATTTCATGTGTACTGTTGATGAGACTAATTTGCATTCCAAATGTTACCAGATCATCCAAAGCACAGGGTAACTACTTACAACACTGACACAGAAGCACTTAAAGAATAGGATGTGAGAAATGAATTATTGGTACAATGGCTAAGGTTTTATGGAAGGCGCTGATAAAAATATATTTTTAAAAGGAGAAGTTTGGATAATAAGGAGTTTTTGACTCTTTAGAACTGTCCATTGGAGAGTTAGGCTCTATCCAGGGAACCCAAGAATGCAGGTCTCCAGGAAGAAGTTTTCTACAGCTTAATAGGGTGGGAAAAATTCTATGGAGGATATTGCATTCTATGGTCTCTAAATTTCCAAGGTTATTTATTTGGTTTCTTAGATGACGAACCTCAGAATTAAATAAATACTTCACAGATGTAAATTAATAAGAATATTTTTGAATAAAAATAAATAAATTCTACATTCTGGATTCTGGATTAGCTTACACATGATTGCCCTGTAAACAGTAATAAAATTGACATTTTTTAAATATCTAAAGCGGAGTATCAGGCCCCAAATGGTTACCAAAATACATATACATTATAAATTTAGCCTTAAAATGTCAGCAGATTACCCTTTTTATGGCTTTTCCTACAAAAGAAGGTACAATAATTATGTCCACAAATGTCCTGGGTTTACCAGAATAGCTCTGATTCCCAAATGCTTTCTCATTGTCCTCATGAGAAACTAACTTGCTATAGACTGAATATTTATGTTTTCCCAAAGTTCATTTATTGAAGATCTAATCTCTAATGTGAGAGTGGTTCGAGGTGGGTCTTTGGGAAGTAATTAGGTCATGAGGGTGAAACCCTCATGAATGGGATTAGTGCCCTTTCCAAGGTAAGGCATACAGGGCATAGAGTTACTCTCTCCCTCTCATATCTCCTCTCTCCTGTCTCCTCTCCCCCTCTCCTGTCTCCTCTCCTATCTCCTCTCTCCTCTCTCCTGTCTCCTCTCCCCTCTCTCCTCTCTCCTCTCCCCTCTCTCCTGTCTCCTCTCCCCTCTCTCCTCTCTCCTCTCCCCTCTCTCCTTTCTTCTCTCTCTCTCTCTCTGCTTTGTAGGTGCACAAAAAGACAACCCAGGTAGAAAGCCCTCACCAGAATCTGACTGTGTTAGCACCCTGACTTCGGATGTTCCAGCTTCCACAGTGCCGATAAACAAATTTCCATTGTTTAAACCCCCTGTCTACGGTGCTTTTTCATGAGGATGTTGTAGAGATTGAATATAAGATTAAGCCCATAAGACAAAGCCAAATATGCAATAGGCCTTTTGTCAAAGGCTGCCAACAACAGCAGAGCAGCAACTCCCATTACCAGGTTTTCTTGAGAGGGATTTGTTTAATTTCACACCATGGGGAAACAAAGACTTATTTGTTTTCCTTTAAATGTATTTTTACTTTATTTTCCTGTGGAATCTGTAAGTCTAGTTCTCTGAGGTGAACAATATTAGCTGTGCACTGGCCCCCCTGGCCCTAGTGAGGTGGAGGGGCAGCAGCAAGTCTCAAAAGTTATAAGCCAGTAATTTTACCCTAAGTATGTCTTTAATGCTTCCTTTCCAACTCAGTTTTCAGCAATGAAAGGTGCTGTATAAGCAAAAAATATTATTAGTATTAATAAAAATATTTCAGCCATGCTGCCTTTTGCATCATATGTAATTCATTAGCGACAGCTCGGAGGAGAGGCAAAATTTTCATGTCAAATAATATTTTATGGGTCTTTAGAACATTATACTCACTGGGTGTCCCCACATGATGATGAGACCTCCCGGGAAGGGAAGACAGGCAGCAAAGACTTCCTAAAATCTCTTTTTTTTTTTTTTCCACATTTTCTAGGGAAAAAGGTTCTTCTCTACTTCTTATTCAGCAGCCACACAGTACCAAGAAGCTTAGGTCCTTCTTGAAAGCTGCATGTGGTGGTGTTCATGGAAACAGGATTTATAATGATGCTAACTCAAGAGAAGAAATTAAATATAAAAAGCTTAATGAAAGAAAGGTTGCAGTCATGATTACAGTGACCATGATCAATCAAAGGCAGAGAAACAGCTGTTTTACACTTAAAATATCCCAACACATTGTTATTTATCACTTTTGCTATATTGTAGCATCAGGCTACAATTAATCATATAAATCACCCCAATAAACAAAATTCTGAGGTTCCCTTTTGTCAAATAAGGTGGCTGTGTTATAGTTAAAACTGATGAAAAGACATTTTTCTGTGATATTCTGATTTAAAATACTTTTACTTAAAAAGATCTTTTATGCAGAGATTATAGAAAAACCTTAGGCAGGAAACTTTGGTGATTATTTCAATGCTCATTAGATTTCAAAAAGAATATATACTTCTCATTCAAATGCCTAATGGTGTTTTCATAGAGGCTTGTCAAAGGGTGAATTAATTAGGCCCTACACTTGGTAGTCATTCATTCATTCACTCATTCATTCATTCAGCCAGTAGTTACTAAGGGTCTCCTATGTGCGAGGCCTTTGGCTAGGTCCCAGAACTACAGAAGCCATAATTCTTGGCCTCATGTACTGAACAGTGTGGTAGGGAACAATGTTATTGAACTAATAATTAGAAGTAGAACTAATTAGAAACTAATAATTAGAAGTAGAGAACATTATAAAAGACAGAGTACTGAAGACAACAGGAACCTATTAGGATATCTTTTGAAAGAGAGAAGAGGGGGCCGGTGAGATGGCTCAGCGGCGTACGCGCCTGCCTGGAAAGCGCGAGAGCCAGAGTTCAACTCCTGGAACCCACATACAAAAAAAGGGCCGGTGATATCGCTCAGCGGCACGGGCACCTGCTGGCGCGCGAGGTCCTGAGGTCGACTCCCGGTACCCACAAGAAAAAAAAAAAAAAAAAGGAAAGAGAGAAGAGGCATTTCAACTGAGACCTGAAGGATAAAGAGGAGGAGTTGAATATATCCAAGCAGAGAAAATAGCTTCTGCAAATCATCGCTGCTATATTTCCAAGAACTGGTACACTCGACATACTCCATAAATGTTAACGGAAATGGTGAATGCCGATCATTCCATTTCTGAGGTATTTGTTTTCTCATGGATAGAGCCATCTACTCCACATTGGCCCCAGGACGAGGTCCACAGAGCCTCCCTTTCTCACCTAGAGTCCTCCACAGAAAAAAAAACCTGAGATAAAAATGCCAGGTTGATTGTAAAGGAAAATAGAGATGTTTCAAAAGGCCAACAGAATCCAGGTGTGGAAGAGCACCAAGTGTCACCAGTAGCCCTCCACAGGACCCCCTGGGGTTGAATATGTGTTTGCAGGAGTTTGCGGATTTTGTTTTCCCATCAAGAAACCATGGCACCTCCCTCTCACTACACCGTGCAGTGTGTGTTCTGCACAATGGCACCAGCAGAACAGGGAGCTTTGTTCACCCATGGGGTTGCCTTTTCTTAACACCTGTAGGGCACCTTACACACCAGTTACTTCCTACTTCCTTCATACTCCTTTTCGCTTTGGATGGTGGGACACCTGAATATTAGTTTCAAATTTTGCACTAATGTTTTCACTCAAAAATAAGACTCTAGGGGGCCAGTGAGATAGCTCAGAGACATAAGCGCCTGCCTGGCAAGCACGAGGTCCTGAGTTCGACCCCGGGTACCCACAAAAAAATAAATAAATAAATAAGAATCTAAACCAAATGACTACATCAGCAAAATGGAAAAAGTGGAGCAGAACTATTCTGGGGAGGGAAATGATGCTATCCAAACAGAGAGGACGTAGTCCTAGGTTATAATTTGTTCTAAAATGCTTTGGACTCCGTCATTATTGTAAAACTTGCCTTCATGATAAAGCGTGGGAAAGGTCTCCTTTCACAACCCCTAACATATAAGGACCACAGAAAAGGCATAGTTAACACCAACAATGTATACTCCTCAAGTCAAACAACCTCCAGTAAATTTAGGTTGAATCATTCTAAATTACAGGACGTCCCCAGGCCTAGGTTTCATACAGGAAACAAAGAGGAATGAATTTTGTCCTTGCTTTTAGGGAATTTACATATCACAAAAAATGTGAAAGCAACGACCATTTTCTAACATAAAAATATGGATAAAAATTGTCCAACTGCACATACATAAGGTGGAAAGAGAAAACGTTCCTTAGTGTGCATGAATATAACATCAGGAAAATATATGTCGAGACAAAGTAATCACGTGTCACATTTTTGCCCTATGCTACAAGTTTGAAGAACATTACAATATATGATTCCTGTTGAACCTCACAGTGATCTTGTGTGGTTAAGCAGGCCACAGAACTTCATGTTTACTTTGTGGCCAGATGAAGTACTCCCTGAAAAAAGCTAGTGACTCATACAAAGTCATGAAGTACCCGTATGAGAAATCAGACAATCTGACTCCAAGCTCATGTTCTCCACCAAAAGTGTAGAAAACACAGCTCTGTGACACTTGGGATTGCTGTGACAATTCTGGGGAGGACTGTATTTGCTATAAATTATTGTAAGTACCCAACAGAAGAAAAGCTGGTGGATGAGAGGTGCTGACAACATGTGGCAGTTAATTGAACATATAATCAGGGGCTGCACCACTGTGGCAGCTCTGGATTATATCAACAGGCATAATGATGTTGCTAAAATTATGCACCTACAATTATCCCTTAAAGGTAGGTGATAAGTGAATTAACTAAGTACCGAGGCACAGACCTTCAATATTTAGAAATTGACTGCTATAGGATGTACAGGGACAGTGTCATGCAAGGGAGGCATTCTAGGTGATTACTGTGTTCTTTATTCATTACAACAGTTTAGTAAAATATGAACATGAGCGCTTTGTGTAGTTGAAACATGTTTTATAAAGGAAAAAAATGAAGCAATTATCTATTGGCTCTCGAAAAGAGAACAAAATCATGTAAAAAAAATTTAAAGCATCAAAATAAAGATGATTTTCCCAGGCAGTAACATATAGAAGGTCATTTTTTAGTGAGGAGGGGCCATTTCACCCACAAGCACCTTTGCATGGTGTTTCAGTGGCCAGAAATGTTAGAGGAGGGGTAATCAACATTTAAGATATTACATCTGGATGCGGACAGAGAAAGGGGAGAGAAGCAAGTGGGTGTCAAGCTAGCATGTGCCCCAGGCATCATGGCAGACGACTCCTGTGAATCTAACATGCTGGGGATGGGAAAGGAAGGTGGAGAGCCAATTCTGGGCTCAGAGGAGACAAGACCTACCTGATCCACAGTCCTGATTGGGTTCTCACTAGCGTGGAATACAAGGCAAGTTTTCAAACTTTGTTAAGCCTCATTTTCCCCAACTACAAAATAGGGATAACAATTACTTCAAACCTATTTGGTTTGTTGTGAAGATTAAACAATGAAATGTTAATGGTTTGCCTGTATTGGGCACTGAGTGAGTACTCTGTGAATACACACTGCCACTCCAGTTACTACTGCATCTCAGGCTACTACAACTGGCGTGTGCTGTAAACAACTAGGAATGCCTGACTTTTCTAAGGACACAGTGTCATTCATCAGGTGAGTTACTACATCTGACTCCATCAGTGTCTGCCCTCCTTTGTGTATTAAAGTGATACACAGAGGCACTGGACTTCCATGTTTGTAACATTTTGATGGGCAGGTCATCAGCCAGAACAAATGGTAAAGTGACAAGGAACAGCCATTGTAGCCATTCAGTTTCAATATATAATGGGGATGGAGGTTTAAAAGTAATCACACAATGAGGATAGAGGACTAACTCTGCATTACACTCATCCAGGCTGGCCAGTGTCCATTACCATAGATAACGGAGTACTGACTGTATTTATTTCCAAAGGCTCCCTTAAAATGGAAAGATCTCCGTGGCATCTATAAGATTCAATTAGAGGACCTTTATAAGCACACATCTAGTTGAACCAAATAAGAGATAAATTAACCTATAAACAGCATGCTCTTTCTTGTGGAATCCTCTAATGGCCTGATTTAGGATATCAGCAGATGGGAGGTCAGCGCCCAGTGCTTTCAGAGTTCAGCCCATTCATTACAGTGAGGTTCGTCATGCCACAAAGAGGTTCTAATGAAATACACTCCAGCAAACCTCAGAGGGGGACCGCTCACGTGTGCACAAAGCATGAGTTTAAGGCAGCAGACTGTGATTCTGAATTTCTATGCAGGTAGGGGGTCCAAAAGGAGCCACTGCACATTTATTAAGTTGTATTCTTTCGGGGGAGAAACTCTTGCAGAGACATCTTACCTGGAAGCTCCTTTAAGCTTTTAGCTGAAATGCTCTAGTTCACATACAAAGAAAATTGCGCTGTTTGTCACTAGTTGATGTCCTCTAACATCAGAGCTTTAATGGGAAAAGAGACACATTAAAAAAGGTGCCTGATCTCCCCTGCATCCATCCCATTCCAGCTGGGAGAGCTTTCTGCAAGGCCTTTCTTCTCGAGTCTGGGGGAAAAGAAACTTACATATCTTGAATCCTGCCAAATTATAGCTCCAAAAATTATGAAATATGTGCCTGCAGGTTTTTATTTTAACCAAAGTACTTCAGAGGCCTGAAAGATATCTGCTTTTGTGGTCATGTCCACTGACAAACAAAAAGCTTTATAAATTGTAAACCAAATTAAGACCACCGCAGCAAGAAAACATCTGCTTTCAGCATACGTGTGTAACATCACAGGGCATCTCGCTGGCTTAAAAATGCCCAATTTTCTGTGGTGCTAGTGCATGAAGAAGGCTGCCTTTTACATGTGCGCTGCAGATGATCCCAGCACAAGGTGATGGGCATGTAAGCGAATTGTGTGTAATGCATTGGAATCTTGATATGAGGCTTCCTGAGAGGACCCCTGCTAAGCAGAGCTCTTAGAGATGAGCGGGCTCCTTCTGAGTTTGTCTTAGTACTTCAGTAAATGAATCCCTTCAGATAGACTGTCCTAGTTGCTCCATTTTGTACTAAATTCTAATGCATAATGAATGGTTTTACATTGTGGTTTAAAAATTCTTTTCTTCCTGTTTTGCTATTAATAGTTAATTTCTTCCATACAAGCATACATATTCTTTTGTGCACTTCTCAGCCAATCAAAAACAGTACACGTTTCTGGGCATTCTTTCATTATGCTTGTAGTTTACATAGGTAGGTCAGCTGATCGGTGCTAATAATATCCAAGTTTAAAACATTAAAATCTGAAGTTTTGGCACTTCATAATCTGCATTTAGAATTACTAAATAGCCTGCTCTAACCTAAAAATGCTGTGAGTACACATAAATTTTTCTCTTTTTACATTATTTTTATCTGTAGCGAATCTTTTTATTTTATATTGCCTTAAAAGATTGAATTAGTAATAGAAGTAACAAGCTTTTTTTCCTGGTAATAGTCATTATAAACAACCAAGATAAGAGATTTTTCTCCTTACAATAATTAATATACCTACTCCCTTGCCATGTCTTTATTACCATTCCCTTGGTTTACTACTGACCCCACCTCAGGAAAAAATCGAATCGCATACAGATAATGTGTCTAGTATATCCTCTTCACTGTAAGGTTGTAACGTTGCTTAGGGTTTCTTTCAAAAGCATTATATGAGTTTCCCTCTGCATTGCACACAAGTTGTGGTCACAAAACACTATGGAAAGTTCTTCAGAAATGTTGTGTTTGCTCACCCCATTCACTTTACTAGGTATGTCCTCCTTTCATCTCAAGCATCCTCACTTGCTATGATTCTTTCAAGAAATATGACTCGAAACAAGCATTATATTGCCAGCACTATCCTAGGTTCTGGGGATACAGAAGGAGATAAAATAGACCAGGACTCTGGTCCTCATATGGTTTAGTGCACCAGGGAATACTAATGAGTAAGCAAGAAGTAAGAACACAGTGGGAGACACACTGGGGGAACCTCGAAGGGACACCTCACTCAGACTTGGGAGAGCTACAGAACTTCGAGGAGACATCTCAGTTGACATATTAGAATCTGGCACCAACAAAGGGAACAGAGTAGAAAACGACTCAAGTAATTGAAGCAGAATAACACAAAGGAAGATTCAGGAGTGAGAGAAACAGAACTGCATTTAAAGGAACTGGAAGAACAAACAAATTAAGTCCACAAAGCCAGGGCCAGGTCGTGAGAGCTAATACTGTCCCCAACACAGGCTCATGTTGTTTTCTATGTCATTAGCTTGTGTTACTTTTCTCACACTCTTGTTAGTATAGTGAAAGCTCATTACCCAGTAAAATTTGGATATATACTTGGCTAGGTCACTAAGAATGGTATTTAAGTACAGAATTATGAGTTTAAGATTCTTAAACATTTTGTTTTATCTTACACCATAAATATGGGTTCATTTACCAATTATTTGATAGAGGGCTAAGACCTTTTCTTTGAGAATGAATGTTGTCATTGGGGTTTTGTTTTCTCTTTATTACATAAGCCATAAACAAAGAATTACCAGTTTCAATTTATTTTATATTTTGGTTTACAGTAAAATTTTACAGACAATTTAAGAATGATCTGAATGCAGTTTTAACAGTATTTTCCCTGAAATAAAAGTCGTCCTGCCTATTTGATAGTTGTCCTGATTTGATAGTTAATTTTTAGTTAATTTGATAGTTAATTTTTAGCAATTCTTTTTTTTTTTTTGTGGGTACCGGGGGGTCGACCTCAGGACCTCACGCACCAACAGGCGCCCGTGCCGCTGAGCGATATCACCGGCCCCTTTTCCGTATGTGGGATCCGGGAGTCGAACTCGGGCCCTTGCGCTTGCAAGGCAGGCGCTTATGCCACTGAGCCATCTCACCGGCCCAATTTTTAGCAATTCTTAATTGAATCTTTTCAACACTTTCAAAGTACTTTTTACCAAAAAAATTCATTCCAAAGTTGTCTTCTTTAATTATTTTTTTGTTTCAACGTCTTCTAAAAGAGGAAGGGTCTCAAATATAGGTTACACTATATATTTTCTGCTACCTGTGAGTTATCATAACCATTTGTTGAATGAATAAATAAAAAGATGATGTTAAGGAGGAAAGTAAATCTTAAAGGACTTAGAAAGCCAGGTTAAGAAGTTTGAGTACTATTCCAAAAGAAGAGCATAATAGACATGATGTAATTTTCTGGATGAAGTAGAAGAGAATACAAAGCCGAGAGACCAGTTAAGAACAAAAAGTGAGGTGGGGTATATGAAATAATAATGGTGTAAAATGTGAATACATATTAAATGAATGCATATGGAGCAGTGTTTGGGAGACAGAGTGCAAGAAACTTACAATGGTCCTAGTTATTTTCATACCTTTCTCCTCCACAAAATTGATATCTACCTCTGGCTTTACCTCTAGGAGGAAAGGAGCTAGAAGCTCCCTCTTTTCCTTTCAGTATTTGCCCATAACAACCAGCAGCATTCCTATGTAAAATATAACGTTCAGCAAATGTTCCAGGGTCCAATAACTGTTTAAACTTTTAGTTTGTTTTGTCTCATACAGGAAACTTGAGCTGAATGTCAAAGAATCATAATGAGTTTTCACTCATGTTCTCAGGACCTAAAATAAACAGAAATAAGTCCACAGAAATCAAGCAGAAAAGACACTCAAAAATCAAGCTGTTTATTGTGCCTTTACCCCTTTTTCCTATGAGATTCTGAAAAAGTAATAGGTTTGGAGGAGTATTGTAGAAGCAGAGAAGAGAGATTCTTTGGGCTCTTATCTGGTGATTTGGGGAAAATGTGAAATGAATGAAATAAGGACAAATATAAATGCAACCAGCAGCTACATGTCCTGAATTCAGCATCAGTCCTGCTCTCAAAGAGTTTTCTAGGAGGCAAAATAACTTTCAGAAGGACTTGAAGGAAAGCAAGTACCTCTAGGAAAAATAGAGAGGAGAGTCCTTAAGCACAGAAAAAAAGAATGCATATGATATCAAGAGGAAGTCTTTTAAAAAGACAGTATAAGTTTCTTGATGGAAGACACTGTAGAAAATTTTTAAACATATCTGTACAATCTTTTATAGAATCTGACATACAGCAAATATTTAATGAAGAATAAAAGCAAGGTAGTGATGAAAAATGAAGTTAATGAGGAATATCTGATCTTAAATATTTCTATAGACAGGTGAAATATTTCTCTAGTTTCATAAGCAATGGTTTTTGATGAAAAAAGTAGGAATAACAAAAAGTTGTAAGTGAAAAGGGGCACTTTGGAAAGATTAAGATAGCATCGGTGTGCAAAGGAGTAGGAAGAGGAAAGGAGTACACCCGGAAATAATGTGTACCTTGATTGGAGTGGGAGTGATGGGATCAAGAAGGAGATGACAGGTATCAATGTACAATAAAGTAAGAATTGTCTGAACTTGAAAGTGAATTTGATGTGGGAAGGGAAAAAATAAAGAATTCAAAATAAGTATGTATAGGATTTGGAGTTGCTGTAACTGGAAGCCAGAAGGGCCAGTGGGACCAAACAAAGAAAGACAGTTCCGTTCTGAGCTCCTGTAAAGTTCAACCCATCCAAATCTGTAGCCAATGAGCTATGGCCAAATGGCAAAGCAAAGGGAATAATGAGGCAACCATGTAAGCTAAACAATTTGCCAGAATTTATGAAGCAAAATAAAATCAAGCCAATTCGGCCAAAGAAAGCAAACCCAAATATAGCTTCTCAAAATCAAGAAGACACCCGAGATGAGTCAGGCACATGGTGATAATAATAGGCAGAATTTGGGGGGGGGTTATTATGCTGCAGACATTTTGTCTTCACATATATAATGTCTTTTAACTCCAATGATGTGGTTTTTATTTTGCAGATGGGAAAACAAGGCAAAGAAAGGTTAAATTACTTACCCAAAGTCACGCAATTAGTGCAATGCCAGAACCTATATTCCTAATCACTCTTTTGTACTGAGGTGTAAGCTTACCATCAGAACAGTTCACACCCAGAAAGTCAGGGCAGCAGCAGAAAAGAAAAAGCTCAAGTGACCTTCACCTAATCCTCTGCCAGAACTGACTCGCTCACTACCTCTTCCAAATCAATCACCCCCCTTTAGGACACCACCCTAACATCAGAACAGATAAGAAGCTTTCAAGCCAGAGTGGATTTTCAAAGTACTTATAAATTTTGAAAAATATTCATGAAACACATAGAATACACTAATAGAGATTCACATTCTTATCTCATGATTTAATTGGAGCTATAATTTATATCTTTCTTAAATTGCATATCTGTTTCCTAAGATTTTACATCTCACAATTGTACTGCTTTCCAGTGTTCTACTACCTTTCCCATGCCAACCTATATATGATTCCACTTATTTTTCCTGTTTAAAATGTATATATATGCAAATTATTATTCATTGGATCCTTTTGCATCCAAGATATAAATGCTGAATCAATGTGGGAAACATCAAGTGTCTGTTTTAGCCTGACTTGATTATACCTAAATATAAAATATAAATTAGCATTTTATTCTTGGTTGTATTTATTGTTGTATTATATCAGCCATTAATTAAAAATATGTGTGTTTTAAAAACACCTAATTTACAATTCATCTGTCTATATCACCATAAGGTCAAAATTTGTAAAGACTGAAAGATTTACACTAAATTTTTAACAGAATGTAATATATTCTTATTATTTTTTTAGATTAATTATAGATTTTAGCTCCATATTAAAGGTTTAAAAAATAGAAAATAACCAGGTTCCAAGATGTCTGTGTTTTGTAAAGTTGCCAAACATCATTTTTCTAGTCTATTGATGTGATTGACACGTAGATATGATTCAGGAAGGAAACCATTATTAATAGGAAGAAAAATTATGACTACTGAATCATGACACTTCGCTGTTTTAAGTAATTTGCTGGCTCTATGTTCTCATAGAGAACACTGTTGAAATGGAGAACAGGTTAAGGAGTCTGCACCTTTAAAAAAAAATCAAAATACTAATGGAATGAGATATTGAGATTTAAAATAAAATAACTGCTCAAGGGTGGAAAGTGTCAGGATGGCTACAACACCAAATCAAACTCTGTTCCCAGATTCCCACTTCTACCCCTTCCTCACCACCCCCAACCCTGGTTCCCGGAATGTGAACCTTCCACAGTTGTCACACAAATGAAAATTATGTCCACACAAGTGACCATGAATTATCAAAGAAATTTCATTTGGTGAAATACGACTTACCCACAAAATTTGAGGCACAGAATTCTCTGAAATGCAATGAGAAACACTAGTGGGAGATATTCTATAATTTATTCTGTTGGTTCTTTTTTTTTTTAATGTAGACTTGATTAAAATATGGACTACAAAAAGAAAAAAGTCTCAGTTTTAACCTTATTTGGGTCCACTGAAGTTTTTTCTTATCCTGGACTTCTATACTGGGGCTCCCTTTAACCATCACCTCAGAAATAATTGGGCACTCTTGGACACAGAAAAATAGAAGATGGATGTTTAGGACACTGCAAATCCATCACTATGATTAGAAAGAAAATAATTGACAATATTCTACTATCAATACATCATATTTAGAATCTAAGTAGGCTATCTTTTAAATGTGTTTGGAATCCATCCCACCATTATGTCCCTAATTTAAGTTTCAACATTTATTGCCTGAACTTAAAACTGACCCCAAGGTGGGTTCCCTCTTCCCAGTCTTCCATATGAAACCATCATCACATTCAGAATTATCTTTTATGAACATCGTTCTTGTTATGCCATGTCCAGCTTTTAAACATTTGACAGCTTCCCATTGTCTCTTGGGTAAAATCATAAACCTTTGGATGGCATCTGTCTTAGTTACTTTCTAGTCACTGAGGCACAATACCTAACACCAACATTTTAAAAGAGGAAAGGTTTATTTTGGCTCACAGTTTGTAAAGGTTTTAGACAATAGTCAGTGGCTCTAAGGCAGGAGAGCATGGCAGAGGGACTTGGCAGAGAAAGAACTCAATGCATGGTGGTGGAAGCAGAGAAAGATCAAGAGAGGAGAGAGGGAAATAGAGCCTTCCAGACCATGCCCCCAGTGACCCACCTCCTCTAATCAGGCTTCACCGCCCAACATCACATTTGGCTATAAACTCATCAGTAGACTAATCCACTGATGAGAATCATGCCCCCATGACCCAGTCACCTCCCAAAAGCCCCACCTATGAAAGGATGAACCTTTGGGGGCACATCTACTCAAAGTACTCAAAAAAGTACTCAAGACCCTATTCAGTCTGGCTGCAGACCTCATCTCCTTTCTGGATTGCTCAAGCTCTGCCTGGCCTGTGCTGCAAACTAATCCCTAAACATTCACACTCCTTCATTCCTTCTGAGCCTTTGCTCATGATGTTTCTTCTGTCTAGAATATTCTTCCTTCTGTCCTTTACCAGATGAAGTCTTACTCATTTTTGCAATGCCCAACTTAAAAGCTTCCTTCTCTATGAAGACCCCCGGTCACCATCTTCCTAGGGAACGATAGTACTTCTGCCTTCCCAGAACACAATCATGCCAAGAACATGCTTCTCGATGTGTTATGGTCAGCTGAACTTCTCCATTTCCTATTAAGAGATATTTAGGCTTTGTGAAATGATATCTTATTAGTCTCTGTGTTCTCAGGGCTTGACACAGCACTTAACATATATAATACAAGCTTAACAATGGTTTGCGTTGTATTATTAAAAGAAAATTACACTCTTATTTATATAAAATAAAGTAATTTTAAGACAAATATAATAAAATATGCAGGTATTTAGAGAATCTCGACTGAATCATAACCAAAGAAAATATTTATGGTCAGCAAAAACATTTACTAAATATCTATATCTCAGGCCTATGTAAGTGCTAGCAATGCAAAAGTGCATAAAATGTGATCCCTGACTTTCACAATGTTATAGACACATTTGAAAACTACAAATAAAATAATACATGTACTCATTCAACAAGGCACCTTAGTAAACAAATATCAAGTAAATATTACAGATACTTGAAGAAATTCAGAAGGAGAGGAGGTGGTCAATTGGAGCAATTAGGAAAGGCTTCATAGGGAAGGTAAGAGGTGACTTGGACTTAGAATATGATTGACAATTACTCAAAAAGGAGGAAGTGAATTATGCATGAAAAAGAAAGCAATGGCAGACTAAGTAATAGAAGATATAAGTAAATTTATTTGGCAGAAAAATATCATATATTTAGGGCTGTTTGGGATAGGATTCAAGATTTATCAGGGATTAGGTTACAGAGGACCTTAAATTTAGAAGATGGATCCTGTCTTAGTCACTTGCTCATTGCTGGGACAAAATACTCAACACTCACAAGTTAAAGGAGGGAAGGTTTATTTTAGCTCACAGTTTGTAGAGGTTTCAGTCTGTAGTTGGCAGGCTCGAAGGCAGGGCAGCATGGCAAAGGGGCATGGCAGAGGAGAAAGAGTTCATGACGTGGCAGGCAGGAGGCTGAGAGCCTTCCTATTTCTTTCCCTTTTTATTCCATCCAGGCTGCAAGCCTATTGGTTAGACCCTAAGCTGGGTCTTCCCTCTTCAGTAAATCCATCACCCACATCTAAACCAATCAGTGGGCTAATCCAGGCACACACTCATGATCCTGTCACTCCTAATAGCCCCATTTATGAGCACATGTGGCTTTGGGGGGACATCTAGATATAAGCTATAACAGATCCTATTTCAAAGATACCTGAGAGCTACAGAAAGCTAGAAAATAGAAAGTGGTATGTAGTATGCTTCTTCACTGTAAAAGTGGGAGAAATAAAATAAAGAAAAAGTTTCTAGGAAATCTACAATAGAGCATGCTCAAGGAGATGATAAAATGGATTGGGTAGGGACAACAGGAATAAAAAAGTTCTAAGTAATAAATATAAATGAAAATGAAAATTGATTCAGAATACTGGCTATGACATATAATATACATACTTGGGCTTAAATTCCAGCTCCACTACTTAGAAGTCATGTCCATTTAATGAAAATTAACTTCTCTATGCATCATCTTTCTCAGTGCTAGAGAGAAATACTGCCTGGCACAGTGGAGCACCCCTGTAGTCTCAGCTACTTGGGAAGCTCAGACAGGAGAATTTCTTGAGCTCGGGAATTTGAGGCCAGCCTGGGCAATATAGCAAGACCCTGTGTCTGAAATGTAAAAAAGATTAAAATAAAAGGAAACTACTACCATGAATATATATGATATATATATCAAGATGGTATGTATACATATGTTAGTGTATATGTAGGAATTAAATATAATATATACAAGTCACTTAGTGTATTACCAGATACACAAAAATGAGTAAAAAGTGATCAAGAGTGACCTCATGATTTAGAATCTCATAGCTAGAGAAATAATAGAATCATTGAGAAGTTCATGTGCTAACTAAAGGTCTGCTTTGGGGGAATAATAATAGTTTTTGTTTTGAACGTGTTCACGTTCATTTGACTTTTAAGTATAGGTATTCCATGGACAACTGAAGACCTGGGACCAGGGTACAAGAGAAATAACAAGTTGGAAATACGGAAGCTGTTCTCTTATTAATTCATTTAATTATCCATGTGACAAATATTTTTCAATGCTTTCTCCATTCCAAATACTGTGAAAGATGCTGGGGAGGGGGGACTGGCCACAAGTGCTTTGCTTACATAGCAAGCACTCTATTAAGAACTTAAGAATTCCACAAGTGACTACAAACTATATGTGATACAAAGCCAAAGCTATCCTTCTAAAAAGTACACTGGACTCCATCAGTCTGATTAAAGTAGCTGTTGTAAAGTGTAAAGATGTGCAGAAGTGAACTTTGACATATGGTTTGTATTCAAGCAGTTGGAAAAGAATGCAGTTCATGAATGTGAGAGAGGAGGATAAGTCAGAAAGGCAGGAGACAGAGGAGGAGGGCACAGGAACATCGTGGAAGCCACTTTGAAAGGATCTTTCAAGAAAAGAGAATTTTCCATGGTGTCAAATGACTCCCTTTCAGGGAGGAAGAAGAATAAATAGAAATGTTGGAATCAACAATTGAGAAGATATGAATACCTTTGAAAGTATATCTTCAGAAGAACTGCAAATTTGTATATGTACTAACTCACCACAACTAATATGTTGAATATGTACCACAAACAATTACTAATGAAAACAAACAGATAAAATCTTACTGTTAAAAGAAAAGAACTGCAGAGAAACAATCGACATTCAATGAGTTAGGAAAGTGATGTAAATGACATGCAAGCTTAATGCTCAGAACACTTATTGGAGAACCTCAGCCTAAAAAGTCAGCAAAATTAATAAAATAAATGAGGAATGGGGTTAGAAACCTGAGCAGCAGGTGTAAAAACAAGATACTGTACAAAAGTAGAACTTACTGCAATTATCAATGGGCACTTTAAGTGTTTTGTTTAATTCAAAAGCATCTATATTCCTGATTCCTCTTGCATTAAAAATTTTATCACTTCCAATGGTTTAACATTTTTTTCTTATTTCTTTCTTTCTCTCTTTTTTCTTTCTTTCTCTCTCGCTTTCTTTCTTTCTTTTTTATTTCCATTTTCTTTCTTTTCTTTTTTCTTTATTTTTAGTGGTGGTAGAAAAGATGGTGTAATTTTCGATTGAGTAAATAGCTAAAGACTTCTAAGTAAGCTAGATGAAAACACTTTTTTAATTTGCTATAACTGGTTTGGAAAATTCAGGAAATTAGAGTGAAAGACAGACATGGTACAGTTCCAGGGTTTTTTAGTCCCACTAGCCTATAAAACCTCCAGTATAAAATGATAGAACTATAATATTAGAGCTAGGCTTTAAATGCCACAGAATAATGCAATTCAGCTACAACAGGAGTAAGCATCACTGAGAGATGTATCAGAATGCTTCAGTTAGCCTCGATTCCTTTGATTCATCGCACTGAATTACTGCTCATCATATTAACACATGGCCATATCAACAAAAACTGCCAAGTGGGTTGGTTGTCTGAGTCAATATATCTATCCCGTGGTCAGGTGGAGCTACAGGAAAAAAAAGCAAAGTGTGAGTGGTTAAAAGACGAATGATTCAAAAATAAAATTTGTTGACTGCTTGTAATATTTGGCTGACCCCCTCCACATCCAATATAATCGAAAAGAAAATGAAAGTGAAGATATGAAAAGTGGAAGGAATAAAGGCTGGAATGAAATCAGAGAGAGAAAGGAAGCAAGGAATGCAAAGAAATTAGAATGAAAATGTAGAAAGAGTTTTCTTTATACAGTATAAAAATGCTAAAGATACTGAAAGACTTTCTTTTTTTTCTTTTCTTTTTTTTTTTTTTTTTTTTTTTTGTTAATGTGGGTACCGGGAGTTGACCTCAGGACCTTGCGCTTGCTGCACAAGTGCTTGTGCTGCTGAGTGATATCACCAGACCCTTTTTTCCTTCATGTGGGTTCCAGGAGTCGAATTCAGGACCTCACACTTGCCGGGCAGGTGCTTATGCCGCTGAGCCATCTCACCAGCCCTGAAAGACTTTCTTTAAGAATCTCATTTAGAGCAATCATGTGGATATATGTTCTCAAAGGCAAAAAGCAAAGTCAACTATTCCAGTACAAGCTCTGTGTGAGACCTCGAACTCTATCTAAAGTCTTGTAACCATTTCTCTTTAAAAAGAAATTTCTAGAGATTAGAGAGATCTTCTCATCATTTCACTACTGTATTGTGAATTTTGCATGTACCCAAAATTCTCAACTCAGAGACACAAAAGAACCTTTTGGGTTTTCTGTATCCTTCCTCTTAGATGTGCCAGTGCTGGGGGATTAGACCTTTCATGAGCAGAAGACGCATGAGGACCATTGGGTCTGCACGAGAGTTGTTGGACCAGATAGTAGTACTGTGGCCACTGGGCCACTTCACAGGGAGGCTTATGCCAAAGACACTAACATAAAATTCCTACTCGGTATATAAATTCCCAAACACTAGCACAATGATTATTTTGCCTAGCTTGAAAAATAATTGACATTTTTCCTTCTGCATCACATGCGTCCAAAATTATTTGATTGACATGCAACAACCATTTCAGACCCTCAAATGATCCAAAACTACCTATACACACACAAATTGAAATGCAGAAAAAGGGAACCAAGGCAGACAAATCATCCTTGCCCCTCACCCTCTTTTAGCATAGTGATTAAGAACACAGGCTCTCAGGTCAGACCGCGGAGTTCAAATATAAGCTCTGTCATTTAGTTCCTTGGGCAAATCACTTACATTCTCTTCCCCAAAATTACATGTGTAAAATGTGAATAATGAGTGTACTTTCACAGAGTTGCTGGGATCTTAAGTGAAATCATTCTCATAAGGTATTTAGAGCAGTGTCTGGCACATAACAAGCAATCAAAAAATGTTAGTGATAGTATAATAGATAATAAGTTGTATACCATTTGTTTAATAGCCAGCATATTTTTAAATTCTTTTATTAAATTCCTAGCTCTACATAAATACACTTAAATTATCCCCTTTTGGAAGCTCATGGTTTGAGGCCTGAATATTAATCTCCCTGGTGGGAGTACTTATCCTCATCATTGTGACCCGGCACAAGTGAGATCTTTTTGGGAGGTCACGCAATCATTTCTGCCTACACTCCCACCACTGTATACAGGAAGCAAATTGTCTGCCCTTGTTTGCATATGTATTATCCTTACAGCTTGGTAAGCTTGTTAAGCTGAGTTTCATGGGTGCAAAGTATGTACACTTGCATGAAGCCCCACACTCTGAAGGGCCCTATGCTTGGTTGAATGCCCCACTGTAGCTGTGATGATGTCCTTAATACTTTTTGCACAGGACACGTTGCATTTTTATTTTGCACTGGGCCTCACAAATTACATAGCTAGTCCTGTCCAGGATCATGTCTTTCTCTTCTCTATAGCTCCAGGAATAGTGCTAAAAGCTTGATAAATAGTTATTGAAAGAATCACACTTATAAACAAATTAATAAATCAAATGCATACATGAATGAATGAATGAATGAAATGGAAAGTCAACCAGTGAGACATTTGGATACAAATTACATTTATTTTTCCCTTAAAAGGACAATGTAGAGTCAAGCCAGGATCCCATAAAGGAAACAGTATCCAAACAGGGCCTCGAATGCCCACCCTGCAAAGGCACAAAAAGGAAGACATTGCTTCTCTGGGTTTCAGTCATAGAACTCCTACCGGCATTAACGGACATTGGGAATTGATGGCAGCACTGAGCAAGGCCTGTAGTATTCATTTTGATAACTGGATTCAGTCACATTTACTCCTTAAAGATTATTAGTTATTTTAAATAATTTTGTTAAATGCTCGAGAGGGAAAATGAAGACATATTAATAAACACACAATTATACAGGTTAGAGCAACAATGCAGTGCTGGTCATTCAGGAACCTTGTGCTAATTTTAATTAGCTGCTTTCCCTTGCTTTCAAATGTAATTAAAGGAGCTTAGTTGTGCTCAGTGATGCAAGCCACCTTATTTAATCACTAACATTATTTCCCTGAACTATTAATGATTTTCAAAACGCTTGTTTATGCAGAATTAGAACAGTAATTACCTTACCAGTTAATTTTGTACCTTCACATTTCACACCTAGCTCAAACGTCATTCATTTACCACGGCTTCTCTGTCAAAACAAAGAAATGCTTGTTCTAAATGTGCTTCTGAGTGCCAAATTGAAAGCCAAGTTTTGTAACACTAATAAAGTAGCTCCCAAGTGAAACAGGTGTAGTAATTTAGACCCTTCCTGTCTCGAGCTTGCACGTACATGCTATGTCTTTTCTTTATTAGCTTTAAAATGAGAGCTTGGTGTGCAAAATAAGCTATTTAATTCAGACTTGTGGAGCAGAATATAATCTTTAATTTAAACTAGTGCAGTAAAAAGAGGCCTTTAATTTTAACTGGTATGTGCGTGTGAATTTGAATTAATAATCCAGAAAATTGAAACTGTTTTGCTGCTGTTGCTGAATATTGACTGTTCTTCACATGTCCTTAGTTTCACTCCCTGGATTTCTCTCCCAAACTGTGGCTCGTGCTTTCCTTCCCATCTTTTTTTTTATTCTTTCCCTCTTATGATGTAGCTGCTGTATGCAAAGTAGAGCTCTCTGAAAAAGAAAGTTTTAGTTGACTGAACTCCTTTTATCAAAAAAGCACTTTAATAAAAATACTAAATCTGTATTCATTTAGTTTACAAAAAAGAATATAATTGATGTATTCATTATATCTACTTAAGATACAATTCAAGTGTACTCTGAATTCATGCCTGATTGAATCTGTAGATGGGAAGACAATCTACCCACAGTCAGTGACAAAACCCTACTGAATCTAAACGTATCAATTGCTACCCTCAGTGCTACTCCAAATCAGGGGCAACTTTTTAAAAAATATTATTAACAACAATTACACCTATGATGCTACACTGATTGTGATTTGCTGGAACTGGGTCCTGTCCATTCTTCGAAGCCCTTGCATAAGAATAATTCAGCTAGTGGGCCTGTGGGTATTATGCAAACCCTGACAGAGACTTGCTTCCTAGCATCCCAGAAACACTGAGTATGTGTGCCACACAATTAGCTCTTATGACTACATTATTAATTCCTCCACTAATGCAAGGCAATTTTAATTTGATAACACACTTCTTTGTTAAAACTTATTTCCCAGATCTACGATACCTGGGGGTGAGACTGTGTCTTTTTAGTTAATATTTCCATGTAATTTAATGAATTTCCAAGATGGAAATTAATACAAGAGATATAAATGTACATTCCAAAATGTTAAATAGGTGGGGCTTTTGTGCAAAATGCACTGACCTAAAAGAATGATAAGATGATTAGAGAGCATAAAATGTGTGCTTTAGGTCAAAAAAGTGATAGAATAATTTGGTTAAGATTAGGAGAGTTAATGATTGTATTTGATATGCATTTAGGCTACAAAAGAAAGACAAGGCAAAATAGTAAAAAGAAAGAAAATAAAAGCAGTTCCAGAAGACTGGTATATTTGGGATCAAAGAACACCAAGAGAAAGTCCCTAACAGAGCTGATGACGGACACATACTGTCCTCCCCTCCCCAAGAAGTTTCCCTGATCGGGCCTTTGCCTGGAAGAGCCAAGTCCGCCCAGGAGGAGGAAGAGTGCTGTCCTGGAGGAGATTATGGGCGGACTCCCAGCAGTCTCACCATCTACCAAACCAAACATAGACGGCTGATAGATAAATCGATAGCCAGACAGAAGTAGATACGCGTTTACGTAAACGTCTACCTCTTTGCTAGTTCCTGAAGCTCTTTTAATAGAAGGCAAAGCTTTTCATTAATTAAAGCTTAAAATTTAAATTATAGAATGCGATCGCCTGTGAAGGCGAGACTCACTCAGATCAGGGTGCAGCAGTCAACATTGGTACCTAACAATCCCGTGTGATTTCAGCTGCACAGCTACAAAGAGAAGTTAATGCCTCTGTTTCTGCCCCGCGAATATTTTGTTTTGAAGAAAGTACATTTCCAGCATATTTCTTAATCAAGATAGAACTGTAGCTATTTATGGTCCAACTTTTATTTCTTGAAACTTCATCATATCTCCCCACGCTAAATTTCGTTAGATAGAAATCCTCCCTCAAAGGACGATCCACATTGTACCCACCTGTCTCCTCTTTTCATGCACGTGGTGTGCTCAGTAAATAAAAACAAAAATTTAATAGCACACTAAAATATTGCTTGAATCATTGGCTAAACAAAACCAAATTTCACCAAAGTTACAGTACACTTAGTACATCTATGAATATAGTTCATGGTGGGAATCCTCTGACCTTGTGCCATAAATGTGCAAATCATAATTTCATTTTAGCAAATATTCATTACATTCTGAGAATGTGCCAGTCATTGTTCTGAGTTCTGGCAAGACAAAGATGCCACCTTTCCCTTCGTGAGGCAAAGAGACGCGCAAACAAGTGAGCTTAACACTGTTACCGCACCCTATCACAGAGGGGGACTCTCAGAATAGACTGTTACCAATTCTCATAAAGATCTCCAGGGATATTTGGGAAGTTTGCATTTTGTTTTCTATTGTGACTTTATTCCTTACTGTAATGCTCTAGAAGACTACCAAGGAACTTTTTAGTTCTAAAATGTTGGCTAAATTTCCTTAAGTGAAAATGGAGTATAGCACTAATGTTCTGCTTTGTATCCATCTCCTCTTTCTTTTTATTTTATGAAAAATAAACCAAAATTTCATAACGAAATATGAAAAAAATAACTATAGTTAATACATGTGACACTGTGTATCATTATCTTCAAAATAGTTACTCAGAGCACAAGACCCTGACAGAGGAGATTCTCTCTTACAAAGAAGAAACAGGTATTTCCACCGTTAAAATTCTCTTGACCATGGAAAATAGCTAGTCTTAATTTCCTATATAAATTCTCTATGAATTTTAAGACAATAACTTAATCACTAAACTTCTCTTTATGTTTATTAAGGGATGGGTGATGCTTTAAGTATAATTTTTAATAAGCATAAAGTATACTGCGCCAGTATAAAAGTAACTTTTCAATTACTTTTTATGTATGATTTTTCTACTTTCTCTTTCATTTCTTTTTTTCCTTCTTCTTCCCTCTGTCCCTCACATCCTACAGTATATGATCTTGTAAGATATTTTGCCTGGAATATGAAGACTGATAAAACCCATGCCTGCCCTTAAGAAGCTTATAGCTCTGTCAGGAAGATAGAGGAAATGATGTGCTACTAAGATAACCACAGAGAAAGTACTTGGGAGTAAGGATGAATAAAAATGAATAATCAGAAAAAGATTTGTAGAGGAGGTGAATGGTTGTCATTTCCATGAAGTGGAAATGAGAAAATGTATTCAGGAAAAGAACCATGGAAGCCAGGAATGAGAATTATTTTTAAAAGCATTAGGGAATTCCAACTAATCATGACTGGGTGGATGTAACAGGACATCAAATGATCGCGATGGAAATAGTTAAGATGCGTTATGTACGTGTACCAACTCCCCACCATGAATGTAATCATAACGCACTGCAAACATGTACTAACAGAGAAGAAAAGGATAAGGCTGGGAAAGCCAGTTGGAGTCAGAGATTGGATGCCCCAGCATGCTGTGCAGCAAAATCAATAAAGATAAAAACAAATTAGTCTCCTTCACTCTTAAATGTAAAGTTTGAGCTTTGAAATGAGGAATACTCAGTTAAAATTCTGGCCACTCCATTCTCTAAGTGCTGAGACACATTTCTTAAACATTTCCCCCAGCCTCGGTTTCACCTGCGGAATGGGATAATTAAGAACTCCTACTTGATGTGTCGTGAAAGTGAACTGCTGTATTACGATAAAATGCCTGAGGTTCACCAAGACGAAATGCTGGATGAATGTCGCATTCTCGACACCACTCGTGTGTATCCTAGTTGCACTAATGACATCTCCGATTTATTCTAATGCCTCATTTCTACTCCATCCAACCACTGGGCAAACACTGTCAGTGTTATCTCTGCTCTGGCCCTGTGTCACACTTTTCTCCCTCTTCCTCTGACCTACTTCAGACCCTCACTTCTACTTACTTGAGCGATTGGTTTGATCTTCCTCCTACATTAGGCCACCTCAAGGCCACACTGACTGACTGGATTCAGCATCCTACTGGCCTTTAATGGTTTTCTCACTGTGCTAGCTAAAATATATTTGTGGTTCTGAATGCTCTGCAGAATTAAATCCAGCTTCATAATTTCACGATAAGGCTGTATGATTCCTGGCCTCATCATCTGTATTGCAATGTGGTTACCATTAATTATTATATTTTAGTCAAATTCAACTTGTTTCCTGTAAAAGCCTTGTAGCATCCTGACTCTGTGCTTTGCCTGGGCCATTGCCTTGCCTGGAATATGTGCCTTCTAACTTCATCCAACTATGAAGGAAGCTGATTTGCTTATGAAGGCATTAAGAAAAATTAGAAAAAAATAGCTTCTTTGGTTCCATCATTGAATCATTGAAATAACAAATTGTGGGGTCCTCTAACCTCAGGATTTTCTATCATGAGAACTAATAAATTCTGTTGTGGTTTAAGTCAGTTGATTTGGGATATTTTATTACTAGCTGTTGAAAGCATCCTATATGATAATGTGGTCATTCTCTGGATTTGCTCATGATTTAGCATGAAAACTGGGGAGAAAATAACTTGTAAAGAACTCTTTATGTTTTCCACAATAATAAAACTTACCTGCCAGAAGGATGCATGTCTCCATACTCTGTGAAGTCAGGAGAAAAAATGTGTGTGGGCCTCCTTTTTCTGTGCACGGGGCATATCCTGTAACTGCTATGGTTTCCATGCCCTGATTTACTATTCTTGAGTCTTTTGGGAGATAATTTTTTCTCCTGGCATGAAAGTTATTTCATAAGCCTTTAGATATTCTAACATTAAAAGGAATAAAAAATCCCTTTCTTGTCCAAAATTTGACCTTTTAAATTTCACTTCTTTTCCTGTCAAGTATCATAGGCCAAACCCTCAGGGCCAGTAAGGAGACAGTGAGGTACCAACCACAACCCTGCCTTTGGATCTTGTACAGGAATTGCCCTCAAAATGTAAAGTATTTCTTCACTTACTACATTTTCCCAAAGTTTGGAGGACTCAAGCGCCAAATCTTGTTTTTCACATTTTCAAAAAATTCTAAAAATAACTTTCCTATCATAGAGTTCCTTTGCTGGGTAACCGTCCATGAACCATGGCAACCAACCATTCATCTCCAATGATATAACTAATTTTTGCATTACTATTGAGTCTGTGCCTTACCATTTTCTATGAAAAGCTTCTCGAGAGCTGGTTTCTTATCTGTTTCTTTCTTGTTCCCTCAGCACAGTTTCCAAAACATAACAGTCCCTGTCTATAATGAGGAGGATGGCTAGGAACTATGGGTAGGATGGAATGAACAGGGGCAGGGATGGGGATAGGCTGAAGCAGGAAAGCCTCTTACAAGGCAATGATCAAAATGAAGTGAGGGCTTACCCTAGGCCAGTGGGAATGGAAATGAACAAATGAAATAGATGCGAGTGATAATACAGGACTGGTATCCTCAGAAGATTACGGTGCACTGGACACAAGAAGTTGTGAAGTGTAGAGAAATCAACCTGACTGCGGAATGCAAAGCACAAAGAATGAGGGAAAAACTATAAAGGAAATTAAGAAAGGAAAGAAGAGCACACATAGAGATGGGAAGCAGAAGAAATGAGTTTAGCTTTAGTTTCTTTATAATCCCATTGAAATTAGGTAAATAAATTTAAACACTGTATTCTACTAGGTATTCAGTTGATGGACAAGACCCCAGAATCTTCCTTTGAAATATTTCTTGTAGAAGATTGCTCATTTTCTGCCAAGTCAGTCATTCTCTATTGCCTGAGACTATGTTTTTGTTTATATTTCCCAGACCTTCCTAAATGCTAGGGTGGCTATGTGAGAGTTCTTACCAATGCACTATGAACAGAAGTGCACCACCTGCAGGTCTAGGTATTGAGCCTGGACCAGCCTTCTGAATGCTCTTCCCTTCCTGCTTGCTTAGATCCCACAGCTTGCTGGTGGAACAGCACTCACTTTTCCATGTAGGATATATTCTAGCCCTCCAGAATATCCCTAAACTATCGATAGTACTCAGACCTACATCTTATTGCCTTTCCATCTTAACTCAGCATTTATTATGTACTTTGACCATAACTTTTGCAGTTTGAGGTGTGACAGTAAAACTAGCATGAATTATTTTTTCCTTCTTCACAATTTCATGAACAGAAATTCATTCCTTCTTTCCACAGATCTTAGCAACTCAGTGTACGCTTTTTCCTCTCCATGTTAATTCAAATATTTTCATCTTTTCACTAGGAGGAAGCACTTTATAGTTTCTCTTTGACATATGAAATTGCCAAGATCACAAATTTTCCACTTTGGGGCCATTAGTAAATAAAACAATGGTTACTTGCACACAAGCACTACAACACTGAGACAGTTGATCTGATAACTGTGATGGCTACTAAGTAACTAATATGTGGATAGCATATATAGTATGGATACATTGGACAAGGGAATGGAGTTGGACGGAATGAGATTTTATCACACTATTCAGAATGGTGTATAATTTAAACCTTAGAAGTAGCTTATTTCTAGAATTTTCCACTTAATATTTTCAGACTGTGATTGACCTTGGGTAACTGAAATCATGGAAAGCAACAAACTAGATGTAGAAGGACTACTACATCAACTGCAAAGCCCTTAGGGACTGGTGAAGAATTGTATGGAAAAAACTGAATCCCTGGCCCGGTGAGATGGCTCAGTGGCGTAAGTGCCTGCCTGGCAAGCGCAAGGTCCTGACTTTGACTCCCGGCACCCACACACGAAAAAAGGGCCGGTGATATCACTCAGCAGAATGGACACCTGCTGGCGTGCGAGGTCCTGAGGTTGACCCCTGGTACCCACACACACACACAAAAAAAAACAGCTGAATCCCTGCATGTCAAGCAGAGCCAACTACTGAACTAAAATGTTCACCTTGGATTGTTACATTAGAAAAACTAAACTTCCATTTTTTTAGTTATGAGTATTATGATTGAATCTCTTTGGTACAGCATTACCTTAACCCACAAAAATCTGTGTTCCACTTTGTTGGGGCTATTATGGCCTTAAAATGAGTCATCCCGATCAAGAGGCATAGCGGGGTGCCATTGTTCTCTAAGATATTAACTCATTAAGATGACATAAAAATATGGAAAAATAGGATGACTATAAAGAATCAAGTTGGGGCCGGTGAGATGGCTCAGCGGCGTACGTGCCTGCCTGGCAAGCACGAGGGCACGAGTTTGACTCCTGGATCCCACATACGAAAAAAGGGCCGGTGATATCGCTCAGCGGCACGGGTGCCTACTGGCACACGAGGTACTGAGGTTGACCCCCAGTACCCACAAAAAAAAAAAAGGAAAAGCATTACGAAAAATAATCTTACAGGGCCAGTGAGATGGCTCAGTGGCATAAGCACCTGCCTGGCAAGGGAGAGTTCCTGAGTTCAACTCCTGATACCCACATACAAAAAAGGGCTGGTGATATCGCTCAGTGGCACAGGTGCCTACTGGCGCATGAGGTCCTGAGGTGGACCCCCGGTACCCACCAAAAAAAAAAAAAAAAAGAATCAAGTTAATGACATAAATTAAACAAACAAAAAAACAACTTTTCTAGCTCTAAGCTTGAGTATACTCTGGATGGTCCTAGCATAAAACTTGTGTTTACACAACCAAGCTCCTTTCCATCCTTTCCATGGTTGCTAGGAAACTCAGAGACATATTTGTGGTAGCACAATAGAAAATGCTCTAGCAAATACATAGGACCATGAATGCATGGTCTGTGAATTCTTTTTTTTTTTTTATGTGGGTACCAGGAGTCGAACTCAGGACCTCACGCTTGCCAGGCAGGCGCTTATGCCGCTGAGCTATATCACTGGCCCTGGTCTGTGAATTCTTGTCTCTGGTTTATTTCCTTGTTCTTATTTTCTCTTTTCACTAATTACCATATGTATGAATTCTGCCATCCTGACATGATAGGATGTTTATAAATCATTTTAAATTATCTAGAATAAGATGGGCCAAGATAGGACATAAAATAAATAATTTTCAAAATGACCACTTTCTTAAACACTGAAGTTTCATATGCCAAAGCTATGAAACCGAATGGGACAATGTGTGCTGTTCCAAAGGTGATTTCAAAACAATGCCATTTGGATAATCTACTTTGTAGCCTGCAATTTTCTGCTCTTTACATACAAGAATATATTTATTAAGCTATTTATAGATTTTAACATATAATTTACTGTTCTAAGCACTCATTTCTTGATCTTTGCTCTTTATACCAGACATCCATTTAGAATAGCATATATTATTCAACTGTCATAATAAGAGAGGCAAAATGAAAACACTCTGTTTTAATTTAGTACAAAATTATGTTTTAGTAACTCCTTTCCTGCTTCTGGTTATATTATTCATATGTATAAATTAAATAAATTGTTTTCCTAAGAGTTTTAACAAAATTTGAATGGGCTTCTTGTAATGGTTCCTACCACCTACAAGTTTAATGATACCATATTGGAAGAATTATATAATCACTGAAAAGATTCTAGAAGGTAGCACAGTAGTCATGTTGCACCTATTCAAAAGTGATAGGAAAGGTCAATTCCATTTAAGATTTCAAATATATACCCTAATTTTAAAGCTGCTGAACACTCACATATAATCATGAGCACTTTATATACAATAGTGCCAGTGTTAGTTTAAGAAAATGTATATTGAACTTTACACTGAATATATTTAATATTTAGATATATTATATATTTTAAAGGGATTAGGAAATTTAAGGTGAAAAAAAATTTGCAGTATTTCTACAATGCCCAGGCTCATGGTCTCCTGCCACATAGGGAGCTTATGGTTCCGTAGGGTCTGGCCTACTTCTGAAGGGCCTTTATATGTTTGGTTGATGATTTATTCAAATAGAAGTTCAATCTGCAATGATTAGTTTCCTCATTATTTTAATCCGACTAGTCCACCATTCACAACTGTCAAGGACAAATTCATCAGGAGTGGGACTTTCTAATTCTCCAAACTTGTAAAACTGTCTTTTTCTTGTTGTTAGCATGCATAGGACTATTAACACGATTCTTCCATTCTTTCCCATTCTCTACTTTTTTAACACACTTACCCATCTTTTAAACTAATGCATGAACATAATCACACTTTGATCACAAGTAAACATGGCATTTTAGAATTTTGGTTACTTGCTACTGATGCAGGTGGCCCCTGAATATTTCCCAACTAATCACGAGTAAATAGCATTGGCTTTTATAAAATAAAAATAAACTGTAGCTTGTATAATTTGATAAGAATAAGCAACCAAATAACTAAAAGCTTGTTGAGACCTTCTAAAAAAAAGTGACAGAGAAATGATCACTTACCTGTCTAATGAGTGTGATTCTCTTATGCTTAAAAATATTTTTTAAAAATTTACAGCAATGGGTGAATTTCAAAAGCTAAATATTTCAGGACAAAGGCCACAGGAGAATGCAGAGAGCATGATCCCATTCATATAAAATTATACACACACACCCCACAACAATTTATTCAGGTCAGTGGTTATGTGGTGGGTGGGAGGCATAGAAAATGAGATTTGAAGAAACACAAAAAGAACTTCCTAAATTCCCAGAAAAACTGAAAAACAAATCCCACAAATCAGAAAAACACCTTAATGTGGAAGGTGAACAAAACTTTGTTCCTTTTAATTGTTTTAAGAAAAGTTTATTGACATTTTCAAAAGGTAAAAATGTGTATAGTATGCCAACCCAGTGAAATGTCAGTACCAATATTATGAAGGTTCTGAAAGTCTTCTTAGAATGTCCTGATTTTTTTTTTCTTTTTTTTTGCCTGTATTTTCAGGAATTTCAACTGAGGAATAAAATGGCACTCGATCTTCTGGACAGCTTGGTGTTTGTCTTGGCTTTCAAGCAAAAAGGCAGCAATTCCACTTACTTGGAGAAGATTAGAATATTCCATGAAATCAGGGAAAACAGGAAATGGAGTAACATCATGCTGGCCAGTCATTTTCTCCAACTCACTTTGGAAGAAGGCACAGGCACATTTTGTAACCTTAGGACTAATGAGTTAAATTCCCAACTCTGTTAATACCAGGAGATGAAATACACCTGGCTACCTGCAGTTCATGAGGCATTAAGGCTAAAAATTGCAAAATATGGACATTTTTTGTTCAAAGGTGGGGTCCATTTGGTACACAAACTGTCTCTTATATTTGAATCTTAGAAACTTTTATAAATTAATCATTTATTCAAATAATAAGGTTTTAATTGTTAAATGCATATAATTAGAGACTGTCAGTATAAGGAAAATTTAAATTCCAAGTTTAAACTCAATGATCTCAATATTTTTCAGATGGTTCTCTGAAAGAACATGCACCTGCTCTGAGAAGAGGATGTTTACTACTATAATTATCTAGAGGCCATTTAAATTCAGAATGAAAATACATGCATATATGTGAGTGTGTGTGTGTACGTATGCATGCATAAGCACATTATATATACTCTATATAATAGAGAGTATTGTTGTAACCTGACAAGGCTATTGCCGCCATTTCAAAAAACCAAGACCGCCATTTCAAAAGAAAATCGTTAAGTTTCTGTTCTTCGTGGTTAAGTTTCTGTTTCCCCACATCAGGGTAAATTCCTGGAAATCATGTGATTTGGACTGTTGCCCAAGCCCGCGCGCAGGCTGCATTCCCGCGCCCGGGCTCCTTTGTTAGCTTTCTTCAAACTGATTGGTTGCCCGTTTGCTGAACTTCCCTGCTCATAGGTTCCCCTAAGTAACCAATGAATGTACTAGATACCCTTTAACTCCCTGCGATTGGCTTCTGTAAACTCTGCTTGCTTATCCCTCATTACCATACCCAACACTATAAAACTAGCTTCTTGTCTTCGCCCAGGGCTCCTCTCTTTGCTCTGGCATAGAGGATGCCGCTGGGTACCAGCTAAAATAAAGCGCTCTTTTTGGTCTTCCCAGTTGTCCCCGTTGATTCATTTCTTGGGTACAACATTTGGGGGCTCTTCCGGGATCCCTTCTTTTTGGCCTCTTTTTCTCCGCGGCATCTCAACGGTAAGTCCCTTTGCATTTTGTCAGTTGGTGCGCACCAGTTGGGGCAACAGGAACACGTTTCCCCGAGCTGGTGGAGTGGGACGCCCTCCGTTTATTTGCCTTAGTAATTCTGGACTTCAGTCGTTTGTATTTGAGCCTTTAGGTTTTGTTGACTTCGGTCATTTGTATTTGAGCCTTTAGGTTTTGTTTTCCTAGGGATTTGATTTGATTTGGATTCTAGGTAATTTGGACCGCCGCATACCTCTGTTCCTTGTACTTTCGTTTTGTCTGTGTACTTTCGTTTGTCTGTCATTTTGTGCGTTGACCTGTTTTTCTCTCCTCAGCATGGGGCAAGGACCATCCACACCGCCGACCCCCCTCCAATTAATCTTTGACCATTTCTCAGTTTTCAGGGATAGGGCAAAAGGTTACAGAGACCCTGTCTATCCAGGTAAACTCCGGACTTTTTGTGAACTGGAATGGCCCATTCTCTCGAGCGGCGCATGGCCGGCCGAGGGCTCTTTCTCTCTCCCGCTTGCGCAGAGCCTCAGACAGCAGATCTTTGGACCACCAAGCCACCCGGACCAGTACACCTACATCCAGGTGTGGATTGACCTTATCTATGACCCACCCTCTTGTTTAAAAAGATACAACCAAACCTTGAGCCACCACCCAGTCTGTCCTCCGACTATCACCGCTCTAAAGGTGACACCCCCTAAACCTGTTCCCGTTTTGGAACCCTCAGCTCCAGAAGAACTCCCTCCCCCTTATCCCTCTGCTCGCCCGGTGATTATAGCCCATCCCCCACCCTCTAACCCACCTCCACCCCCTACTGCCCAAGCGTCTCTCCCCCAACCCTCCACCCCCCCTCCGACTCCAGCTCCCCCCAGCTCCCGACGTACCCGTAGACATCATCGCTCCTCGTCCCCTGACACCTCCTCCCGAGACTTTGATTCGGCTCCCCTTTACACCCTCCGTGAAGCCCCTACAGGCCCCGATCGAGTTCCTATGATGGTTTACATTCCTTTCACTACTTCAGACCTATACAACTGGAAACATCAAAACCCGCCATTCTCTAAGGACCCTCAGGGGCTAATAAGCCTCCTCAAGAGCATAGTCCATACCCATCGTCCCACCTGGGACGATTGCCAGCAGTTGCTCCAGACCCTGTTTACAGCTGAAGAACGAGACTGGATTCGTTCTGCTGCTTGGAAAGCTGTGCTCAGTCGGGATGGCACCCCTACAGATGATCTGGACCGACAAAACCTGGTCTTTCCCCTCTCGCGCCCGGACTGGGACCCAAATTCAGATCGAGCGGTATCGCCAGTTGCTTCTGGGAGCCCTTAAGGCCGCCGCCCGGAAGCCCACCAACCTATCTAAGATTTCCGAGGTAAGACAATTGGCAAATGAATCTCCTTCTGTTTATTTAGAAAGATTATGTGAAGCCTACCACATCTATACACCTATAGATCCGGAGGCACCAGAGAATGCGCGAGCCATAAATATTGCGTTCGTGACCCCGTCGGCCCCAGATATAAAATGAAAATTACAGAAAATCGAGGGTTTTGAGGGAGCTCCCCTTAGTCAATTACTAGAGATAGCTCAAAAAGTGTTTGACCAAAGAGAGACAAAGGAAGATGTAAATGATAAAAAACTGACCAAGATCCTAGAGTGCCTGGCAACTGGGCAAAAACCAGATAGCAAAGGAGAAAAAAAGACTCCTCTGGACAAGGATCAATGTGCTTATTGCAAAGAAAAAGGACACTGGGCCAAAAACTGCCCTAAGTTAAAGGCTAAATTAGAATGAGATGCAAAGGCTCTCATCAGCCAGCCTTGAGGGGGTCAGGGCTCCAAAGGCCCCCCGGAGCCCAGGCTAACTTTAACAGTAGGGGGCCAACCTGTTGACTTTCTTGTGGATTCAGGAGCCACTTACTCGGTATTGACCAGACCTATTGGGACCCCTACTGGAACAATTTTTAAGGTAAAGGGTGCCACCAGACAGACACAGATGGTAAAACAATATAAAGCAGGTCTCTCTCGCCCCGGACAGCCAACAGTTCAACATACTTTTCTCTGGGCCCCTGACTGTCCAGATCCTCTATTAGGGAGAGATTTGCTCCATAAATTAAAGGTCCAATTGAGCTTTGATACAGAAGAACCTCAAGTGACATTGGGTAATTCCCAAATTAAGATGATGGCCCTATACCCCGAAGGAGAGGGACACCTTTTATTTCCAGAAAAATTGCAATCAGAAGATACAGAGACTAAAAATAAATTATTGCACAAATGGATTCAGCAAATACCCCAAGTCTGGGCAGAGAACAATCCTCCAGGATTAGCACGAAATCAAGTTCCCCTGGTTATAGAACTACTTCCTACTGCTTCTCCCATTCGACTTCGACAGTACTATCTTAATCTAGATGCCAGAAGGGGTATAGCGATACACATCTCCCAGTTCAAAGACCAAGGGATCCTACGCTCCTGTGTCTCCCCATGGAATACTCCTCTGTTACCTGTCCAGAAGCCCGGAACCAAAGACTACAGTCCAGTGCAAGACCTCCGCAAGGTAAACAAACGTGTGGTTACTTTGCACCCTACTGTGCCTAATCCTTATACTCTCTTAAGCCTCCTGGGACCCGATCGGACTTGGTACACAGTATTAGATCTAAAAGATGCCTTCTTCACCTTGCCAGTCGCTCCGGTAAGCCAACCACTCTTTGCTTTTGAATGGACTGATCCCGATACAGGGATCACTGAACAGTTGACATGGACTCGGTTGCCCCAAGGGTTTAAGAATTCGTCCACCCTGTTTGATGAGGCATTATCCAGAGACCTCCTCCCTTTTCGGGAGGCATATCCTGATGTGACCCTGTTGCAATATATCAACGACTTACTCTTGGCTTCTAAGACTTTTGAACATTGCATATGCCACACTCAGGCCTTATTGCAAACTCTCTCTGATTTGGGCTATAGAGTGTCAGCCAAAAAGGCCCAATTGTGTCAAAGACAGGTGAGATATTTAGGGTACCAAATTCATGAGGGAAAACGGACTTTATCTCTTTCCAGAGTACAAGCCATTCTGCAAATCCCAACCCCCATTACCAGGAAACAAATAAGAGAGTTCCTGGGGGCAATAGGATATTGCCGGTTGTGGATTATTCACTTCGCAGAGCTGGCACAACCTCTATATGAGGCCCTAAAGGGGCCAACCCAAGGTCCCCTGAATTGGAACGAGCCCCAAGAATCAGCTTTTAAAAGGCTAAAAGAGGCTTTAACGGAGGCACCAGCCCTGGCTTTGCCTAATCTCCAAAAACCTTTCCTCTTGTTTGTTGATGAAAAGCGGGGAATAGCCAAGGGAGTGCTCACTCAAGATTTAGGCCCTTGGCATCGCCCCGTGGCCTACTTGTCCAAAAGGTTGGATAATGTGGCCACAGGATGGCCTACATGTCTCCGCATGCTTGCTGCAGCTGCCCTCTTGGCTCAAGAATCCAGAAAATTGACTTTTGGACAACTAATAAAAATAGTGACCCCCCATAGCTTAGAGGCTCTTATACGGGCCCCTCCCACCAAATGGATGTCAGACGCCCGTATTCTACACTACCAGATCTTGCTTCTCGACCCAACATCAATTCAATTCAAAGAGGCTTCTAGTCTAAATCCCGCTACCCTACTCCCTGATGATGACCCCTCACTGCCCCTTCATGATTGTGTGGCCACCACCGAGGTCATCTCCGGCTTACAAGAAGACCTGACATTCCACTGGACGACGCTGAGCTGACACTGTTCACTGACGGTAGTAGCTACATCCATGAAGGTAAGAGGGTTGCGGGGGCAGCAGTGGTCACCATAGCCAATGAATTGTGGTCTCAAAGACTTGACTCCGGAACTTCAGCCCAGAGAGCAGAGCTCATAGCTTTGACTCAAGCCCTGAGATTAAGCGAAGGAAAAAAGGTTAATATCTACACCGACAGTCGTTATGCCTTTGCCACAGTACATGTGCATGGGTCCATTTATCAGGAGCGAGGACTCTTAACTTCAGGGGGACAAAGGATTAAAAATGCTCCCCAAATATTAGACCTTTTGGCAGCCATCTGGTTACCTCTCAAAGTGTCGATTATGCATTGTAAGGCGCATACAAATGGAGTTGACCCCATTTCTAAGGGGAATAACTTCGCAGATCAGGTCGCTCGATCAGCCGCTCTAAAATCAGTGGGGCCCCCTGAAACTAAAGCTCTATTACTTCTGCCACCAACCATCTCAGATCCAATATACTCTGCCGGAGACCAACACTTGGCAGCCCAACTGAATGCAAAACCCAGAGACTCAGACAAATGGCTTCAGCTCCCAGATAAAAGAATATTAATCCCTGAGGCTCTAGGACGAGAATTAATTCGGCAAGCCCATAAAACCACTCACTTGGGAGGAACCAAATTGGCTAATTTATTTAGAGATAGGTTCTTCATCCCTAAGCTTACTAAGCTGACCCACTCCTCGAGCCTACATTGTGAACAATGTCAATTAGTAAACCCCAAACATAACAAGCCTCCTGAGATGACCAGGTATCGAGGCACCTCACCTGGAGAACATTGGGAAATAGACTTCATGGAATTAAAAAAACCAGGCCAAGGAGGACACAAATATTTACTGGTAATGGTTGATACCTTCACTGGATGGGTAGAAGCCTACCCTACTCGCTCTGAGTCGGCTCTCATAGTGGTCAAAAAGCTACTCTACGAAATAATATCCCGATTTGGCTTGCCCCTATCTTTGGGGTCCGACAATGGCCCAGCTTTCATAGCTCAAATCACACAAATATTAACGCAGGCACTTCAGATTGATTGGAAACTACACTGTGCCTATAGATCCCAGAGTTCAGGGCAAGTAGAAAGAATGAATCAAACTTTAAAGTCTACCCTGATTAAACTGTCATTAGAAACTGGTGAAAACTGGGTGAGCCTTCTCCCCTTCACTCTCCTCTGGGCAAGATGTACTCCTTATATATCAGGAATTTCCCCTTTTGAGGCCATGTTTGGCCGGCCCCCTCCTCTGCTACCTAAACTGGCAGAGGAAAAGCTTGCAGAACTTACTAACCAGGACCTTATTAAGTCCCTCCAGGCACTACAACCTGTGCTCTCCTCCATCCATCGGGTATTCCGTCAAAAACACCCACCACTTGACCCGCCAACCACAGAACCCACTCAAGTGGTGGAACCAGGTACTCAGGTACTCCTCAGACGATTTCACCAAGCCGGACTCGAACCCAGATGGGAAGGACCCTACACTGTGGTTCTCAGCACCCCAACTGCTATCAAAGTTGCTGGAAAGACTGCTTGGATTCACCACAGCCATTTCAAGGTGCTGCCAACCTCGGACTCTCTACCTGCAGAACCAGATAAGTGGACAATAGAAAAAGGAACTGACCCTCTAAAGGTTAAGCTAAAAAAAATGTTCTGCTTGACTGTATACACTCCAATGATATTGATATTATTGATACGGTTGCCCCTACCTGTAATGAGTGGCCTAGGGACCCCAATGAATAGACAGCAACTTCTTAGAGCTGTATATGGTAATCCTTGTGATTGTGGAGGAGGCAATTTTAAGGGGAAAAATCATCTTGTCTATAGCACTGTTGATTGTGGGGACAAATTGGCAAAACTAGTCCAAAATAACCTACATACAGGACAGCCAGCTTACTGGGAGTGCCTAAAAAAGCCCACACTTAGGCTCGATACAGGCTCAATCCCATCCTGCCCCTCTGAGTGCACCACCTATTATTCCTCTATGCATTCCTCATGTTATTCCCAGGTACATGAATGCAAAGGGGTAAACAACCGCACCTATTTTACCGCCGTTTTACTGCGAACACAGAACGCCTATGACACTGGGGACTGGGGTCTCGTTCCCCAAGTAATAGGATCTTCTAAATACCTCCAAGCTCCTTGCTATGGAGGCATTGGAAAATCAGTTTGTTGGACAAAGACTGCTCCTATTCATGTATCAGATGGAGGAGGTCCCCAAGACCAAATTAGACAAAAATATGTACAAGAGAAAATACAAAAAATTTGGGAACGAATGGTCCCCAAGATAAATTACCACCCATTAGTACTTCCTAAAACACGAGGGGCTAATTTGGACGCTCAAACCTTAGACATACTAAAGGCTACCCATCTAACTCTCAATGTAACAAATCCAGACCTGGCTGGAGATTGCTGGTTGTGCTTGACCCTTGGCACCCCCATACCCCTGGCGGTGCCCTCTAATGTAACCCCAATTGCTTTTAATCTCCAAAACCCAAGCTGCTTTCATACCCCCTCCTTTAGAGTACAACCCATAACTTTTAACAATGTCTCTTGTGTGCAAGGCCTACTTCAAAACAATAGCTACGATATTGATGTTGGTTTCACTGCCTTTGCTTCATGTAGCCGTATACAGAATTATTCTAACCCTCTTTGCCCCCCCAGAGGTCATATATTCATTTGCGGGGAAAATATGGCTTTCACTTTTCTCCCTATGAACTGGACTGGATTATGTGTTTTAGCTTCCCTCCTACCTGACTTGGACATTATACCAGGAGATGAACCTGTACCTATTCCTAGCTTTGATTACATAGCTGGACGACCTAAGAGAGCAATTCAATTCATTCCTCTATTGGTAGGACTAGGCGTCACAGGAGCCATGGTCACCGGCTCTACAGGCCTAGGAGTTGCCATAAATTCTTATACCAAGCTCTCCAATCAGTTGCTTGAAGATGTTCAGTCCTTATCTAAATCCTTGCAAGACATCCAGGATCAAATAGACTCCCTAGCAGAGGTAGTCCTCCAAAATAGAAGAGGATTAGACTTACTGACAGCCGAACAAGGAAGAATCTGTATAGCTCTACAAGAACGCTGTTGTTTTTATGCCAATAAGTCAGGAATTGTAAGAGATAGAATCAAAAACCTACAAGAAAGTCTAGCAAAAAGATGAAAAGAGCTTAGCAGTAACCCTTTTTGGGGAGCATGGGATGGGGTACTCCCTTACCTGTTACCCTTGGCTGGGCCTCTGATAATGTTACTAATCCTCCTTACCATAGGGCCCTGTATAATCAACTGTCTAATTAGATATGTTAATTCCAGAGTACAGTCCATAAAACTCATGGTACTCAGATCCCAAGGATGGGAACAACTCCCCACATCAGATCAACAATATGAGTCAAGGATTTGACTCATGCGCCTAAAATCAGTGGGGAATGTTGTAACCTGACAAGGCTATTGCTGCCATTTCAAAAAACCAAGACCGCCATTTCAAAAGAAAATCATTAAGTTTCTGTTCTTCGTGGTTAAGTTTCTGTTTCCCCACATCAGGGTAAATTCCTGGAAATCATGTGATTTGGACTGTTGCCCAAGCCCGCGCGCAGGCTGCATTCCCGCGCCCGGGCTCCTTTGTTAGCTTTCTTCAAACTGATTGGTTGCCCGTTTGCTGAACTTCCCTGCTCATAGGTTCCCCTAAGTAACCAATGAATGTACTAGATACCCTTTAACTCCCTGCGATTGGCTTCTGTAAACTCTGCTTGCTTATCCCTCATTACCATACCCAACCCTATAAAACTAGCTTCTTGTCTTCGCCCGGGGCTCCTCTCTTTGCTCTGGCATAGAGGATGCCGCTGGGTACCAGCTAAAATAAAGCGCTCTTTTTGGTCTTCCCAGTTGTCCCCGTTGATTCATTTCTTGGGTACAACAAGTATATACATACATATACACTCAAGTAAAATTTAGAGTCAAAAACACATTTCCTTTTTGTTTCATTTAAAGAATTTTTAATTGCATTCCTCCTTCCATACCATGTACCACACAATAAGCCCTATATTACATCATTTTGTCCAGAGGACACAGACACTGCCCCAAAGAATTGGCACAAAATGTGCCACAATGTGGCAGCCTGTCCCATACTCCTTTAGTTCAGCTTCCAATTAAGCCTAACCATGAAAGAATGACTTTTTGCCAAAAGCGTAACAAAAGAAAAGGACAATGTTAGTTTGGGTCTTTGGGGAAATTAAAGGCAATAATGGAGACTGGGCTTCTGGAATTGTCTCCCAGACCCAACCTGGAAATGCTGAGAAGGGACTGGTATAAACCAACAATGTCCTCTCAAGTTCCTACGTGTCAGTTTATTTCTCTACAACAACCATCAGTACAGGAGGTTACGGAGGGACAGCGCTGCAGTACACAGACCAGTGCAAAGATGAGCACTCCTGAATCGTGTGCTGTAATCCCCGTGTGTCTCTGATGCCTGGGCAACACTACCAATCTCTTCATCTCCCACAGTCTGGTAATTCACTTGAAGCCAAGTTTTCAGAGCAGGAAACAGGTAGCTATTGGTGTTTTGTCAACTCCTCGCATCAGGATATGGGCAGGATATGCTTCTTTTGGAACTTGAATCCTGATGTAATGAAGAAAGAGGACACCTGAGTTCTAACCCCAGCTCTGCTAGCAACTTACTGTGTGCCCTGGGGAAATCACTTCACTTCCCAGAGCATCTGTTTCCCCTTCTATAAAACAAAAGTCTTCAATGGTTTTCAAAATGTGGTCTAAGGACCTTAGAGGTGTCTGGAATCCTCTCAGGTAGTGCATCTCTTTTTCCATTCTCATTGGTCCACAAGAGTACAGTGGAGTTCTTAGAGGTTGTACGACATATGATATCATAGCCGATTAAATACAGAAGCAGATATGAGAATCCAGCTATTTCCAATTAAACCTGATTTCTAAAAAATTGTGCAAAAAAAGGGAAGACATCACTCATCTTACTGGTAATACACACCTGTAAATACACATATATAATATACATATGCAAATAATTTACAATGTAGTTATTTCATTAAAATGTTATTTTATTTATAATATGTTTACTAATGTTATTTTAAGTGAGTTAATAAACATTTGAAAATGTATCTTAAAATTTAGTACAATAAATATTGGTAGACAAGATTACATAAGCTAAAACTCTTCAATAATTTTTAAGATAGTGAACTGAAATCAGTGAGTTGAAATTTGCCAGATGAGGGCCGCTGAGATGGCTTAGTGGCGTAAGCACCTGCCTGGCAAGCGCGAAGGCCAGAGTTCGACTCCCGAAACCCACATACGAAAAAAGGGCTGGTGATATCGCTCAGCGGCACAGGCGCCTGCTGGCGCGCGAGATCCTGAGGTCGAACCCTGGTACCCACAAAAAAAAAAAAAAAAAAAAGAAATTTGCCAGATGACATGATTTTGACATTCCTTTTGAGGACTGTGATTCTCTAATATCCTATACGTCATCATATATTATTGCCAATAGAGAACAACTTCACAGGACAAAAAATTCTCTAATTTTCCTTGTCCTATATGGACACAATCTATACAGAAATAATTGAGAATATTTTAAATTAAACAAAAAATAGTAACCAGTGAACCACAATTTTCTGCATAAAGAATCCACATTCAATTACTCATATCTGGATTGCACTGCACTTTGAGGTCTCTATTCCTGAAATATTTATTATAAATGTTTGTAGTAAGCGTTAGCACCTGTCCCAAAGTCAGCCACTTGTGGAATGAATATCAGAGAAGCTCATGCAGTGACTCTGCACAAAAATTGTAACCAACAGGGCCATTATATATTGAATACTAACTACTCAATCAGATGTTCACCTTGGGGATATGACATGAGGAGAGATCTACAGAGAGTAGTTAGCAATACCTCTGAAAGACACAGAGGCTGAGAACACAAGCTGCGAAGAAACAGAAACCATAAGCTGGTAGAAGTTTCTCTTAAACGCAAGCCATGATATGGAAGAGAATGAGGACAGAGAGAAAAGTCTTCAGTAAATGCTCCAGGAAAAGTGAGGGGAGCCAGGGACAAAAGGAAATTGCCACAAAGAATGTCCTACTGTTAGAGTTGCTGCCAGCATGGCTCAGTGGTGCCCTGCGTGACATTTCAGTTCTCTATAAGCCCACTGTTCAGTTGCTAGACTGAGAACCTGTTCTTCTCATGTCCACACATCTGTACAAGAACAAGGCAACAGGGGTGTGTTTATTTCTTTTCTTCTTAGAAAGTCTTACACAGTACCACACTGGTGGAATACCTATTAGGAAATTGCAATTTAAAGGATGACTAAGGGAAGAGTAGTATATATTCTTAAAACAGATACATATACAAAACCATTAAAGAGATATATTATGTGTGACTATATTTTATATATTGCATACAAATGCGTAATCCTTACAGAGTTATAGTGTATTTAAAGAATCCACAAAATAAAAATTGCCATCTAACAGCAGGGAATGGAAGAAACTGACCAGCACAGAGCCAGGGTGAGAGCCATTTAGAAAAGGAGAAGGTGAACAAATTGGGACAAAGGTATTAAAGGACAAGGGTCATAGAACACATAAGAATTCTATTCTTTGGGAACTTGCAAAAAAAGTAAGCTAAGAACAGCAGCTGGGAGTAAAAATCATTGTACACTGAGATGATCAGAGGCCAAAATGGATTAAAAGAACCTAAAATTCCAAAGAATCCCTTGTGTGGTTTCTTAAGAAATAGAGTACCTCAGATTTTTAGGTGGCTGGTCTGACTCCATCACTAAAATGTAATATACAGAAAGTATGCCACAAATTTCCTTGGCTTACCACCTAATTACTAACACATTTGTTCATCTATTTATTCCCTAGTTCAATATATTTTTGCTGAGATTTGAATAAATGGTTGGAGCCCACACACAGATTAGGCACTCAGGAACTCTTTGGGGAATGAAAGAGACAAATGTAGACTGCCAGACGCCACAGTGGCTGCAAGGATGAAACAGATGCTGTTCATGCTTCATAGAGCTGAAAAGCTGGGAAACAAAAGCCTAAATTCTCAAGGGGCCAGGCAGGTGTGATCTGCCTTGAGAAGACTACCCATGGGGTCTTGGCAAGAAGTGGGGATGATTTCCACCAGTGGGGAGGAGGAACATCTTCATGAAGGAATAGGTTTTGAAAGATAGGTAGGTCTATGACAGGGAAAGGTTTGTTAAGAGACCATAGAAATGGAATGGGAAGGCAAAAGCAAGACCATAGAAACAGGCAGGAATGTGACCTATTTGAAAGCAGAGAGTTTGGTGGGTACAATGAGCACAGCGTACACGTGGAGATAAGACAAGAGCAGACACCGCGGGTTCGAGTATGAGGGTCCAGACACTCAGACAAATTTGGCTTCTTTACTTTTCTATACAATTTGGGAAATTGTAAGAGCTTCAGTGAGGAGGGATGACATAAAAATTAATTGCTATCCTTTCTAAAGGCTTACTCTGTGCTAACATAATTTTGTGTAATAACCACAACTTTGCAATTAAATAGGTACTGTATTTTTATTCCTGTTGTACTTAGGAGAAAACTAAGACACAGGGAGCTCCAAGTTTGCCCAGAATTACAGAGCACAGAGCTGGATTCAAATTCAAGTCTAACTTCAATGTCCGTGGTCTTAACATCTAGGAGTGTAAACTAAATGTCCTCAACAGGCATATATCTCATGCAAACCAGGGAAGTGGACTGCACATCGGGAAGCAAGGGGTAGCGGGGACTGTGGTAAACACAAAGCTGTGAAGGCATTCAAATGAAAGAAAAAGTTCTGTCATTTGGCTTCGGCTAAACAATCATTTTCAGGATACAGGTAGCAAGTCTGTCATTTCTGCTGATGAAACTCTTTTCTCTTTAACCAGTTTTAGACAATCTCAAGTTTTATAATGATTGGTCTGGTCAAGAAAAAGGCAAGAGGCAGGAGGACCAGTTAAGGGGTCAACACATGTTTGCAGATGAAGGAAAATAAATCTAGTGAGTTTAGGAGGAAAGGCAAGGGCCCTGTGGCACAGGGCACTACTGAGGCAGGGTGATAGTTTTTCATTATGAGATAGAGACAAGTGGAGCAAAGCACTTTTTCAACCCCAAACCATGTCTGTTTTAAACTCTCCTCAATCCTACTACAGGAATCTACATATTACTGAAAGTCTCCAAAGAATTCAGGCTCATTCAGACCATTAGTATTTTTTGTAGTCTTGGCTAACAATGTTATGAAGAAAACAAAAATGGGGACTTTCTTCATGTTTGTTCAATAAGGTAGTCAGTAGCTATAAAATCTCCAACCTGATACTCATCTTCTTCCAATCTTTTCTCACCCACTTACCACAGATTTATTTCAAACTTTATTTTGCTTTTCTTTTTCTTCACTCCCTCGCATAATATCTAGCCCTGTAGGTTTCTATCCCCAGATTTTTCCCTCAAAATTTATACTTACCAGTCCTTTATTGTTTGAAACTGTACTATCTTGTCTAACCTTCCAAGGCCCTGCCTAGGAAAGCCTAGGGCTCAACTCCTCACAGGAACTCTCCACCTTAGGAAGGAGCTCGGCTGCCACGTTTTTACAGAAGCATATCTGGAAGGAGGTCATCTCCCATCTCAGTGAACTTCTTCAAGCATTTCTTGCACACATGCATCAATTGAGCTTTTTCTAAGAAGAATCCTGGTGATGAAAATTTTCCTTATATAGTTACAAAACTACTAGGGCAAGGAGGACATATAGTTTCAATCATTCGTGACTGGGAGGAGGACTTTATCAGAAAATGAAGAGCTGGGAACACAATACCAGTGTCCACGAAAGAGGTCAGAGCTGGAAACATGAATTTGGAGTGCATTCAAGATAGAGTTGAAGTAGTGAAGGACAATGAGGGAGAGGAGATGGAGAAAAGAGAAGTTTGAGCAAACAGCATAGGTAAAACATGATAATGAGGTAGAGGCAGGAAAAGAAATGTATGGAGAAGACAGTAAGGCTAGAAGCATAGAATAACAGACCAGAAAAACACAGAAAACCAGTGCAGGAGTTTTGGGTCACTTTGTTGCTGAGTCCAAAAACATAGACGCCAACCTTGACTGCTCCTTCTCTCACACCCATGTCCAGTTCATCAGAAAATAGGGCTGACACAACCTTCTCAACCTTTTCAGTATCTAAGCATTCTTCACCCTGTCATTTCCACCAGCCTGATCCATGGCATCACCTCCTCTTGCCCAAGATCATTGCAGTAATCCCCACTTTTACATTACCCTGCCAATGTTCTCAACCCAACAGGGCAGTCAGAGTGAGGCTTTAAAATAACAGGCAGATCACAATGGTTGTTTGCTCAAAAACTCTTCACTTGCTCCCAGGTCTTTCAAAGCCAAAATCCTAGCAATGACTGATAACTTCAAGCGTCCACATAATCTTTTCACCCTACACGTCTGATCTGGTCTCCCACTTCTTGCCCCAGCCCACTCTTGTCCCACCCTCATGGCTTCCTGCCCCTGCTAGGATCTATCACGCACACCCCTGCATGTGGGCCTTTGCACTGAGTGTCCTCCTTTCTTTGAATGCTCATGTGAAACATCTAGGGCACTAAATACAAATAAGGTCATATTAGTGCTGACCTTAAGAGTATATGCTATCTTAAATTTTGACCCCTAAGAATCTCATTTGCCTCACCCAAAATCTACCCCTCTATGTCATACAGTTGATGGAGATTTTAATTAGATAATACAGTGTATGGTTCTTATGTCAGTTACTTATTGTCTATACTCCTTTTAATAAGTAGTCATATAAATTTGTATAAGTCTTTTTGTGCATACATTTCAAGTATTCAAAGAGTACCTGGAATATATGAGGTACTTAATAAATATTCACTGAATGAATGAATGAGGGTGATATAGCCCAAAAATACCAAATGCTGCAGGTAAGTCATTTAACACACAAGTTAAAACAAGGTTAAAAGATTTGGGAATATTATGGCCATTATTTTCTTGCAAAAAGAGAGGCAAGGTCATGAACCAAATTGTAGATGGTTGGAGATTGACTGTGAAAGAGTAAAAGCAGTGATGATGACGGACAGCCAGGTCCTAAGGAATGAGGTACCAAGTGCCGGTTATTGATTCTTGAAGTTTGTCATGGAAGGATAGTTGAGAAATAAGACCTAGGCTCAAACAACATGAGAGTACCTAAGAAAAATGAAACCTAGAATTACCATGTGATCCAGCAACCCCACTTCTGGGTAGGTATCCAAAGTGACAGAAATCAGTATGGTGAAAATATATCTGTATTCTTGTGACCACTGCAGCATTATTATGTATGATAGCTAAGATACAGAATCAAACCAGATGTCCATCTACACATAGATAGATAAAGAAAATGGAGAATAATGCACAACAAAATATTATTTAGCCTTGAAAAGGAGGGAAATTCTGTCATTTGCAACATCGGTGATCCAGAAGGACACTCTTCTAAGCAAAATAAGCCACACACAGAAAGAAAAATACCTCACGATTTCATTATGTGTGGAATCTACAAAAGTTGAACTCATAAAAGTAAAGAGTAGAATGATGGTTAGCAGAGGCTGCAACAAGGGTGGCTGGAGAAGAGGAAAGTGGTAATCAAGGGCATGAAGTTTCAGTTAGGCAAAAAGAAATGTTATTTATACTAAACAGTAAAGCTTTGTGTACTTCAAAATTGCACAAAGAGTAGATTTAAATGTTTTTGCCACAAAAAATAAGTGTGTGAGGTAATGGATTTGTTCATTAGCTTTATTTGCTCATTTCATATTATAAACAAATACCAAAATATCACATCGTGCATTGTACTCCCTAAGTGCATCCGATTATTACTTATCAATTCAAGATAATTTCCTCAAAGTCCTTACCCTGTAGCGCAGGGACAGGTGGAGAGTGAGGGTGGGTGGGTAACCCATGTTGTAAGAACAGAAAGACCAATGGTTTGTAGGCAATAGAGAGAAAGCCAGAGAGGATTGAGCTGCTAAAGATGCAAAAGACAAATGATAGTTACCTCTGTTAGAAGGACAGTGAAAGAGAGAAGAGGAAACAGGAAGGACTAAAAAAAAGATGTGGAGCCATTTAATGAAAGGAATCCTTGTGAAGAAGGGTCATAGTGGCCCAGTGCACCAAGATGCAATGCTCATAGACTGCAATCACACTGCATGTTAGTAGTTCTTGCTCCTGTAGTGAAAGCAGAAGGAACTTGATTCACATGCAGAGGCATTTACACTCACTAAATTAGAGACTAGAGAGGAGAGATGCAAAGGGAACAGGTAAAACCAGAAGCCAAAAGATTGAGCAGTTCTTAAGATAAATATAAGAAGGAGATCCAAATGATAGAATAAAATTGTCAATCCTTTGAGTGCTTTAACAAAGGAGCATCAGTTTTTGCAGCCATTAAGTCATCCACTAAATGGCTAAATTTGAAACCTCAGACTCTCAGCCAGGTCTCTGATCTTCAGTGGGGTTGGAAAACAGGGTGTAACACAGAGAGACACAGGGACAGAGACAGGGACAGAGACAGAGACAGAATACTCATCAGTGTCCAAAGCCAGCTAGAGGGATATTCAAAATCACATTTGGGATGAAGTACAGCACGAGCAATACATTCACCTGGAGCTCAGAAATCCCAGAGAAAACTAATTGGCCACTTGGGGATGCAGTTATATTTTCTCTGCTATAGGTGCTTTGTTGGGAAAGGGCAAAAATTTGGAATCACTTCTACCAGAAATGAGAGTAGTTTATACGTTGGTTTCAAGCCCTGGTTTCCATGTAATTGAAAAATAAGACTAGAAACACATGTGCTCTGGGGTTGCACCTGATTCACTCCACCCTTTAACAAGGACGCCTAGAATGGCAACCAGGTCACTGCTCTGTGGGAGGAGAGGCTGGAACTTTCGCCAAACCACTCATCACCACGTTCATCAATATTTTGCCCAAGAGAACAGAGGTCCCTTTGCCCAGGATCCTAGGAGGTAATGTATGGCTTCTCTGGCCTCCTTAAAACCTGGGAGATCCATCAGCACATTGCATTACTTAGTGATTTCAAACTTGCCTCTGCTGAGCACATTCTCACTGTTAGAGCTTCAGGAAATTCTAGAGAGTGAATTTTATTTCTGTTGCTCAAAAATCAGAACTCTTTAAGTAAATCAAGTATCATATGTATCCAAAGTAGTCGGCCTCTCTTTCCAAGGCTTGCTCAAAATCTTCATTAGCTTATACTGACATTTTAATTGTGTGCAACTGTTTTGTCTTTTACAACATGACACAGCTAGCTTACATATCACAAACAGTAAGCACATACTCTTTTGAGCAAATCTTATTTCTATATAAAGTTTCAGCCCAATAGCCACAGGTGCAAGAGGCAGTGTGTCTGCAGTTCTCAATCTTACTCTGTTTTATTCTGAGCTATTCCAACCTGCGTGATCCCTCATGAGCGTATCGGGTTTTTTGCTCTTTCAGAAGTTTCAGCCAGTGTCTATGCCTTTGCTTTGGTGTTCCTGAGAGGAGAGCCTCGGGGAGGGGTGGATGAAATTGGAAAATATAAATAACAAATCAAAAATTACAATTGATTGGATAAACAATTTCCCTTAGTCTGTTTCTTAATAAGTGATCGATTTTATGATCAATATTCATTATTTCCCAGAACATACCAAACTGCTTATTGAACAAATGAATGGCTGAAACTACAATGACACAGAATCAAAAAGGTGAACCAATTTCTTTAATAACATGGGTTGAACAGACTGTCTCATCTTACCCAGTTGTTCCACATCAGTGCACTTTTCTACATAGCCCTTTGGAAAAAGGCTGAAGTTCAGGAAAACAGGGGAGGTAATTCATCATTCATTAAAAGAAATGGGTTAAGGGAGCACGTGCTCATGAGTGTGAGGGCTGAGTTGCAGACTGTGCTCAGCTGTCTTTTGTCCGCTCAAAATAAAGTCTCCCTGCTGCCAAACCAGGCTCTCCCCGAAGGTGTTGCCTTTTGAAGTTGCTGCAATGCACGAATGTACAGTGAATCAAGAAGCCCAGAGCATATTCACATTCTAGAAATATTTTATATTGAGATTCTGGAAGATGATGAGCAGATAGTTGGGTTGAAATAACTGAAGATCAGTTGACTACTTCAGAGCTGACACTGTCATTTGGTTTGTTTTTCTGGGACCACGTTCAAAGCATTTAGTTGAACCTAACCAATTCTGATAAACTATTAAAAGCATCTGGGGTACTCTATGGTTTCCTTCATCCTCTGGAAATAATCTGGTGATGGGTGCATTTTTGAATGGCTGTCATTCCCCTGATTTTTAGTGGTTTTCAATGGTCTTGTGGACATATAAGGAGGCTGTAGAGAAATGCCATTGCACTGGCAGCTCATATGAGGAAAACTTCACCCAACTGGTAACCCCAATGGAGAACAAGCTCTAATATTTGGCAAAGGTAGTTGGCAGGACCCCTGCTTCGTGCTGCATCCTCAGGGAGCATGACTCATGACTCAGCGGTGGCTGCCGTCATCCACTTGCCCTTCAAGGCCCATTGGGGAGTGAAGAGCCACAGAAACGCCCTCCCTTTGAGGCCAGCTCTCCACTCTCGTCTCTCATCTCATGGTCCCACAGTGCCTGCAACAAGAGCATAATTACACAGCTCTATGAGAAACACCGGGCTGGTCAATTATGAAAGCAAGCAGTGATTAACTAGTTTCTTTCTTTTTTTAAAAAACCACATCACTTAGTTAAAGTCAGTCATCCAAGGCTTATCCAAACTACTTAGGAAAGTCTCATTAAATCAGGCTGTCCTAATTAGAAATTAGATAACTCTGACAGGAGCAAAGCTAAAGTTTACCTTCTTACTGTCTGTAAAAAACTATTGTTGTGAAGCAAAGGAATAACATAAACAAGACTTAATGATTTTCCATATCTAAAGTTCTAGGATAGATTCAACATCCTCCTAAGTATCTTGACAGCAAGCTGTCAACCTTGATGCTATCTTCATGCTGTATGTAAACCTCCTCCTACAGAAAATACTCTGAGCTTTAATTGTGAAACATTCTTACCTATCACTAAAGAAGGCCTCAATAAAGACTTTAGTAGGTAACATAATTGGAGCCTCATTGTAATTAAAGCTATTTTAATGTATGCATAATGTCTCATTTATATTGCATCACCAGGAATTCACACAAGTAAAATTTTCAGACAACTGAGATTTTTATTTTAAGCAGCAATACTTATTTGTTTTAATTAGGGAGGTATGGCACAGTGATTAAAACTGAGTGCTGAAGCCACATCTACCTCTGGCTGCACTGTGGACAAGTTGATGTCTTTTCTGCCTGAGTTTCCTCATCTGTAAAATGGGAATAATAACGGTGACTCCTCATAATATTGTTCTCAACGTTTAATGAGAATACATCTTTAAAACCTTTGATCAATGTTTGTTTCATAGTAAATTCTCAATAAAATTACCATTATTTAATCCTTTTAGAAAGAACTTAGAAAAAGTATATTGCATAATCACCTGCCTTGTCAAGCAAAGTGCACTGAGCATAATTTAACCCATTATTTTTTGAAAATCACCATCATGAAAATAACTGTATTATGCCTTAGGGGACCACTTTTTGTTTTATTAAATCACATCAAATTATCATACTTATGCTGGCTAATAGTTCTTTGTCTTTCTCTTTCCATTGCTCTTCATTATCTGCTATCAGTATGTCCCTAGTGTTTCTAATAAAGTGATTTATTTTATCCAGATGAGTTCCATGAGCAATATATGCTCTCTTGTGAAGTATAATATGTGTGCTTTCTAGAAACTGGTTTCCACACCATTAATAAGAATTTTCCCATGTTCTCCTGAATTCCAGGGTCTAATTTTAATGGTTGAATTTGCTGCATGTCTACATTTTCTATAAGTACAATGCTGCCATATTTATAAGCAATAGTTATATATGTAAAGTTCCATAAACCAAAATTGCCATTGACACTGGCCATCCTCCAGTTAATGACATTTTATAGAATTTATTTCGATGAATCATAGGCTCCTTTTAATTGATAGAAGGCCACTGTAGTCAGAGTGACTTACTAGTATTACTTAGAAGATGGTAACTTGATAATGTACTGTTTATTCTCATTACTCACTTTCACCTATGAGTTAAATTCATCTAAAAGTATGTAAGTTTGGGGGAGATTCAGGGTAGAAATTTTTCTGGGTCCTTCATCATCTAATATGAAGTCTCTGAAATAAGACTCACAGCAGAAAAATGAGATACAGAAAACTGTTAACAGCAAAGCCTCCAAGCATGGTGAGTGCATTCCTGTAATAAGTTTACATCCATCAGCATCAGATTCAGCACAAATGGGGTACAAACTCTATCTTATGTGTGATTTTTTTTCATCTCATGGAGTAGGACACAAGACGATAAGGCATTTGGGATTTCCAGAACATAGATGTGTTCTTACTTAGAGAGGGAGAACATGTTTTCTCCAGAGAAGCACAGATAGATGTCAAAAGACACGTATGCTCTAAAACATCATATTATAAAATTCTCACCTTGTTCCTCTCCATGTCAAATATAAGGAAGTAGGGATATAATGACGTTATTTGATGGTGATCATTTGCAATGGTCAATATCATAAAGATGTCAACGACTAGTAGTGATGTCTTGTGTCTGGTGGTGGCACCTCACCAAGGAACAAATGCTGTGTGAGAACGCAGTAAGTAAATGAAAGTTGAGGTAACGGTGACACCGGCACAGAAATTCAAATAATGTGGTGGATAAAATAGAATCCCTTCCTTCTGCTCCCAGGCTCAAAATAGAGTAACAGGAAGAAAGATACCAACACCAAGTAACTTTCATGAGAATATTTATAGTCTTTGAAGATATTGCTTTTGATACCAATCAGCATGGAACATTTCTGTAGTACATTTAAACTAAACTGCCACCTTGGCCTCCCCTGTTGGAAGATGGAATAGTCTGGAAATTCTATTTGAAGACTTGAATGTTAGACCTCAGAATGAAGGCCAAGCTATATTAAAATCCAAGGGATGGCAACCAACCATGCATGGGATGACGCCATACTTCGGATCCAAACCACCTGTGCTTTGACCAAACACCTTAGCCATGGCTGGTGGCCATGTCCTGGCTCCAGGTTAAAGCTTGGCCATGCCTTGGTCCAGCACCTCACTTTCTGGTGAGCCCAGTGCACAGCTGGGCTCAGACTTGAATGAGAGAACAGCTGCAGTGCGACGCTACCCTGTACTCCAGTTCCAAATTCTCACAACTGCAGGAAAAAAGAAGTGATCTGCAAAATCTCAGAATTTGTGTTCTATCCTCCATGATATGTTTGTACCTTAGCCCTTGGGTCTCCTTGAATTCCAGTAATCATCCACAGTCACCAAGGGCTAAGGCTATTTTCTTCACTCATCTTACCCTATCAAAATTTGTTTTCAAAATGTTGAATTAATTCATCTTGAGTGTGGTAATTACTTCGAATACTTCCATCACCCGAGAAGATTCGCATTGTAACAGGGATCAGTGCAGTAAAGGTAGTTTATAATCTAGGATCCATAGGCAATATGCTCAAGCAGTGAAGGAAAATGTTAATTCTTCTACTCATGTACATTTTTCATGTACAAAAGTTAAAATCTTCCCTAATATTTAATATAGATTGACCCTGGCACCCTCCCTAATCTGCCTTGGAGTAGTTATGTGTCACACATAAGTTATATGAAATGATCTGAGAAAAGAACAGGAAATCTTCAGTGTAGAATGGTTGACAAAGGTCCCCTCAGGTCATCAAACTGCTTGAAGTTTTTGGTGCCATTGAGCAGTTTGCTTAGGCTTACTTAAGTAGATTGGTGTGTTATAAAGTTTTAATTAAACTAAAACTTACAAAGTGGATGAGAACATTTAAACATTTATATAAAAAATACCTCTTCATTGGCATCATTCATAAGCAAAGAAGTCGAAGCTAAAGTGTCAAAGTCCTACAGGATTAACAACAATGGTGATGTGTACAAAATAGTAAATATTTTAAATTATTGGTAATGACATTGAAAGGGCCCATGTAAACCTTTTATAGCACACAGAGGACGCTGGTTATCTCAAAAACTGCAAATCTTATGACACTTCAACATACTCATGAGATTGTGTTTTTCTTTAGCAAAAAAACAAGGGGTATAAACTTGATGACTTTTTGGAAGAAAACATAATCTGGTCTTTGAGGTTTAACTTGATGCTTTATTGTAGATGAGAAGAACTGTATATTTTAAACAAAAACTTGGAACTATGGAAAGAATATTTAAAAATTGGTATTAAGAATCATTCTCATTGCGTTATGATTTTAATACTGAAAATGATATGTCTGCCACTTATAAAAAAGCTCCTATATCTTCACACTTGTTAATATAAAAGCAGATATTATAATCTGATTAAAAATTCTATGTATCAAAACTCTCATAGGAATTTAAATTCATTTGCTAAAAGTATAAAAATGTATATCTTCTAATTAGTTTGCAAAGTACTGATTAACATTAGGGAAGATGGACATTTGTTTGTTAGGGAACATACAAATGTCTGTATAGTGACAGAAGAGATTCTAATCTGAAAATCACAAATTAGTACATGTAGACACAACAACCTTTTTCCATTAAAGCTGTACTTTAATAAAGCATTCTTTTTGCTGCAACAGCCATTAAAACAAAAATTTCAAAATATGCTGAATTTAAAGCCAGAAGTCACATCACAAAGTACTAAACCAAGATAAAAACCTTTTGAATTATAACTAATCACAGTCATAAAAATAATTTTTGTGAAAGCAAAAGGCCTTGTGCCATTACTAAAAATATTTTATTTGTTTTCCCTCCTCCAGTCAAAATATTTGCATAAGTTCTATTATGTATTAACATATTCATGGAATAGTACATATATAATTTATAAATCAATAAATATACATAGTTTGGGATAAGTAGTCAAAAAAGTTTATTGATGTTTAATACAACTGTAGAACTTTGAACCACCTTTTTTGGACTGTTCCCTTGCATTCCCTTTTGTTTCTTTAACTACATTCCTCGAGCAGCATTCAGGTTTCAGTAAGTAGATGAGAAGCAGCGCGGACACAGGCTGCGCCTTCCGCTCACCTCTGAAGGGAGCGCGGAATCCGCCCGTGTGTGAAGCAATCAGGCTCCACCTCAGCACCAGGCCAGGCAAGTGTGGTGGCGCTCGCAGGCTCACGTGAACATTGGTGCGCACCGGTTTGGGCTCCAGGGGGAAAACAGGGTATTTCTATTTATTTCTTCCGAAAACCTTTCTTGAGTTCCTGCAGACTCCCTGTCAGGTGCTAGGGAAACAGTTGCCTTAAATGTATTCATTCCTGGAAGAAATGCCACAGTTCATCTCTCCTGTGCTGCCGAGGCCCCATAAGGACTCCACCTTAGAAATAAAGAAACCAGTGGCCGCTTTGTGAACAGTTGTACAAATTTTGTTCACCATGTGCCTTTAAATTGCAGGGAGCAGAAGTGCACCTGTGATTTTAAAATATTCCTCACAGTGTCCTCTGAATACGCTCCACCTTCAGCTGCAAACATTCTGCCGGCAAATGCTATTCCAGTCACTCTATTCCTTCCTCAGCCCTTCTGTTCCTCTGCCCACGCGTTTCACGGAACTACCACAAGCCACCAGGCAGGCAGCTGCCACAAAGCCCGAGCAAGGATGATGATTTTAACTTCTTGGGGGACATTTTCCAAATGCCAGAAAATGCAGAATCAAAGAAAATCAGCCATTCTGACAATCACACGTGTAGACAAGAAGACAAATTCAATTATGTTCCCCATTACAGGAAAGGGCAAGTGTTTCAAGACCTGTTTTGTGTGCTCCTGATTCAGAAACACGTTCCCTAAAAATACTTCAGACCTTTCACACGGCCTCAGGAAAGCACCAAAAATCTGTAAAATGGCTTCGTATTGCACAGCACAATATAATCCCAATAGGAGATAAGCCATATGATTTCCATTTTCCCTCTAGACTCCTTTCCAACCTCCAAAGAAATTCTCACAAGATATATTGTTTAAGAATTAAAGCTGCCTGTAGAGAAAGTATAAAAAAAAAATGCACCAACCAATTTCACCATCATAGTTACCTCACAGAGGGGAGGCAGAGTAAAACCTTTACTTTGCATCTTAAGTTGTGGAAATAGGAGATATACGGCTGTCACAGGTCTTTATACCTTTGGAAAGACTTACATATAGAAATACTTTTTAAAACTTTGATGCCTTCAGTTTCCTATAGCACTAGCCTTCAATGTGATCTCCTCATTACCCAAGCACTCCAAGTGAAGAACTTGAGTCCACAGTCAGAATCAGCTATGTAGCTTATCAGCTGAGCAAACTTAGGCAATTTCCCTCTAAGCTTTGGTTTATTTATCTGAGAAATATGCAGAAGTAACAGTAACTACTTGAAAGGTGGTTGAGAGAAATAAACGAGGTCATGCATGCAAGACCTTAGTACCATGCCTAGCACAAAGCAAGTACTCAAAAATGTTAGCAATCTTTGGTAATTATGTTCAGCTTTCTCAGCGACCTGCCCCAGTACTCCTTCAGCTCTGGACTGTGTCCCCTGAGCATCCCTTTTCTTCTTCCTGTTCTGAAGCAGCAATGTAGAAGATAACGAAAGATGTGAATACTCACCAAGTAAAGCTATATCTTTTGAGTCCAACTCCACATTCCTCAATGCTTTAAGACAAACATCTTCTGTTTCAGAAGAGAGTTTTATTCTTTTTAACTTCAGTAATTGGGGAATGGATTGGCTCCAGCACCAATGCCCATGAAAGATTTATTTTCCACTATCAGGAAAAGATCTAATGTAAAAATAGTCCCACTATGAGTTAGATACCATAGACCTGTACCATAGGCCTGTGTAGTTTCCCACAATCCTAGACTGGAACTTATATGTGTGCATATATAGTGACCGCAAGTGAGTACTCAGTATCAGTATCTTTAGCTGTCACAAACCAGGACACTCCTGTAGCACAAAAGATAACTTCTAAAGTCTCACTTCAAGATGAAACTGTCCAGCATTTGCCAGTCCTGCCTGATAGCATACAATGTCAGCAGATATCCTCCCTATTGAAAGGTCTCCTGTGGAACAATGCAACCTCAGTATACAATGGGATACATTCAGTCCCTAACTCGCCATCTCTGCTGACGTGCTGGCAGTTCTCCATGGATTGAGGATGGCTCTGTGTGAGACCAAAGAGGTAATTTCAGCGGCAGCATCGGTTGCTTGGCTAGTTGTTATCGGCATCGCTCAGGGAGCCACTAGGGTGGGAGATGATCCAGGAGAGGTTTCAAAGCCTTTGCTAGTAACATAAAGACCACAGCTGCTGCCTGACCAGTGGCCATGGCTAACAAACACCGCCAAGATGCATTCTATTTTCACTTGATTTTGTTCACTCCTCCAGTGGTGTTTAATCTACCCATATTAACTGGAAAGTTCACTTGACATGCATTTACCTTCAGGATTAGTGCACATAAAAGTGCTACATTTTCTTCTGGAGTTGCCTCATGCACAAGCCCTACGTAGTTGTGTCTTCTTAGAAAGATTTGTTGATAAATGAAGAAGGCAACTCCTTTTGTCTTTCAGGTTGATTATCCCTGATCCTTAAGATAAACTGACTCAATTATTATCATTGACTTTCAGCTCTGAGCCACAACCCACACCAGTCAATCTCAGACTCGGTATTGTGATCAGGTCCTCCTATTTACTGGCACTTTTATCAATCTAGGATTTGGTTCTAGAGAGATTGCTGAGACCAAAATTCCAAGTTGCTATTTCAGATCACTAGTTCCTGTCTGGTTTATACTTGATCAGTAGTAGGAGAAGCCTGTGTGAATAAATCTGGTATATCTTCCACATTTTAAATAAGATGTATATCTGGGTAACAATCTCTAATTTGTTAAATGAAGACATTTCAATTGTTCAACTCAGAAACTTTCTCTGCTGCCGTGATGCTCATAAACACTGAGGAGGAGCCAGTGCCTCGTTGTCCAAGGCAACACTTCTCATCAGAGCCTCTAAATTATGCCCCTGCATCTCACTACCACCCAGGGCCCTCTTCACAAATCTTTTCTCCAAATCCACAGCACACAGGCATCATCGTGAATGAGCTCTGTGTTCAGAAATCAACAGTTTTTAGCTAGCTTGTATTAAGCATAATGTACTAACAGTCAGGATGTCTTGTAATTACACAGACTGAGACCCTAGTCTGAAGGAGTTTGCACTCTTAAAAAAGATAAAAAGCAGCTTAGATGCAAAGATATTGATTTCAAACACATGAAACCTAATTTAAGTTTTGAAACAAAACACACTGCTCCATTTTTAAAAATGTCTTTAGGCTTGTTTTGACATAAAAATCCCATTGCTTTTCTGAGGTTGCCTGAAAAGAATCCTATTTTCTCAGAAAGCTCTGTATAAGAAAAGACCAGTATTGGTCTGAGCTCTTGAACCTTTCTAATTCAAAATTAGACAGATCAGCACTGTGTATGCCATGCATATAAAACTGCAAATGTGACACTTTGTTTAAAACTGATCCCCCAAAACAGTAGGTGAATGGATTTAGTATAGTGTCTATCAAATAATAGGAATAATAATAATAATAAGCACTCTACAACTGAAAGAAGAATTCCAGTCGGTTTGTCATAATTTTCTTTTTTCATTATAAATGACCGTACAAGAGGGAATGAGTCTTTTCCTTGCACTAACTACAGTAATTCTAGCTCTAGGAAAAAAAAAAAAAAAAGTGAAATGGAGTCAGGGATGTTTACATATATATTCTAAGATGAAAATAGAAAGATTACAAGCAAATCTTATAAAAGCCTGCAATTGGGGAAACTGTTATCAAAAACTTTCTGCCAAATTTCTCTTGCATTAAGATATCTGTTTTCACGGAGTTAAAAAAAATCATTAAAATTACCTTAAAAGTAAAACACTCACAAGATTAAAAAATAAGTTCTCTGGCAGCCATCTTGTTTTCTACCCCACTATATAAAGTCAGTAACTCTGAAACAATAAAGATGGGAAGAGAAAACTCCTTACTAATGAAACACTTTAAATGAGCTCCTTAAATACTTTTAACTAGCATTTAATTTATTTTTAATCAGGTCCTTATCATTTGTTAAATAAATTCCAAAGGCCCCAAGATTCCACAGCCCTTAGATAGGTTAATCTCCCATTGGGAAGCAACACATATTAAATAGTTGCTAAACCTTGGTAAATACACTTTTAATAATTAATTCTAGAAGTATTTAACTTGCAATAATATACCGGATATTTCAGCAATATTGTAATCCATGGGATATTGCCAGGGGATTTCTCAGATTAGCACATTTGGGTCTCCAAGTCCCATCTGTATACCTCTATCTGAATTAACAGCAGGTGATTCAACACATGGCAACCAGCTCCATGTGTCTGAGTGACCAATGATTTTATTACCGTATCAGTGAGATCAAATCAGTGAAATGCATCAGCTGAGGAAATGCTTAGTAAGGGATGAGACAGACGGTGGCTTACAAGTCAACCTGGGTTTTCAAAAATGATAACTACTGAAAAGAAAAATTACTTTTCCTGCTGAGATGTGTAAATATTATGTAGATATTCTAACTCAGTCTCTGTGATGGATGGTGCTCAATTTTAAACATATTTCAGTAATGCCTTAATTTAATAGAATAGAAGATACACAAGATGTTGAAGGATCAAGGTGAGAATAAATTTTCTTGCACAGATGGTTTAGTCTTATTCTAAAAATCCATGGGATTCTCTACTTCCCACTCCATAAAAAAAAAGGCTTTGCTTTATTTTCATCTTTAAAAAATATATTGTGAGGGCCGGTGAGATGGCTCAGTGGCATAAGCGCCTGCCTGGCAAGCGCGAGGTCCTGAGTTCGACTCCCAGTACCCACATATGAAAAAAGGGCTGGTGATATCTCTCAGTGGCACGGGCGCCTGCTGGTGCATGAGGTCCTGAGGTCGACCCCCGGCACCCACACACACACACACACAAAATGTATATAGATAGATAGATAGATAGATAGTGAATAACCACTTTGATACATTCTGTATAGCTGGTTCATTTCTGATCAGCCTTTATATGACATGAGTGTCGTTCCTGCCCCTCTTCCACCTTGGTATAAATTGCACTCACATGTTCTATGTTAAAATGGAAGTCAGTCCTGACCTTTGTCTGGAGAACAGTTCACTTCCCCACCCAGAGATGGAAGGTTGACCAGCAGATGGTGCTACAGAGCAGGCAGCAATCCCAGGCTTAATTGGAGCTCAAAGGCTGTGTCATAGACTGGCAAGGATCCTTAGTCTTCTGGCTAGTCAGTTATCTCACTAAGTGAGGAACTCTCCACGGTCTTTTCTCTGCTCTACTTTCCCTACCCCAGTCCCCAGTTTCATAAATGTGTTCCTGGTAGTTTTCAAGAGAGCAGGGCCTGTCCCCTGTATCACTCTGCAGGCTGCTCCTTACGGCCATCATGGAATACCTGTGAAAACATGGACACGCAGACAGCCTTTCTCTCAAAAAGAAGTATCCCCTTCCTGTGCCAGCTAATGAAAGCACACACCATGATGATTTTTAGTAGTGATAAAACCCAAACATTTTCTTGAGCCACTATACTCTAAAATGTTAATGCAGTTTACTTTTTAAAATGTTATTCATGGGGCGGGGAGGTGCCCACAAATTACTAAAGGCAAAAAACATACTTTTAACACATGGTGCATTCTGCAATATTTGTTAGTCTATATTTTACTGGGGGGATAATTTTTAATTTGTTGAAAGCTTCAGTTTTTGTTTTGTGAAAAAGAAAATACCTGTCTTTGTCTCTGTTTAAGAGCGACATTTTTAACATGACTCATTTAGGAAATGTAATTCTAATGCAGTATAGCTATAGGTTTCAATTAACATTCTACCTTTCTGACAGCCTTTACATTATGTGTTTTATGAAATCATTAACTATTGTCATGTTTCTATTATGATACTATTAGGAAATAAAGAGACTTATGTAAATGGAGATGTAAAAGAAATGTATGACAGTTACTCGGAACAACATCTGTGCACTGTCATACATGCTCACACTAATTTTCTAAAGATTGTTCCATTCATTATAGAGCATTGTTAGTTGCAGTGGCACAGCCCTTATTTCCATGCATTTAGGGAATGAGGCAGAGAGTGGGTAAATGAGAGCCTAATCAATACCACTTTTCATTTTGCATCTAATGTGCTGCCTTTCCCTTTCTTTTCCTCATGCACAAATCCAAAAAAGATCCTGACGTTACAGTCATAAAATGTAATTCTTCTGCAGAAACACAGACAATAATGCTTTCTGTATTCAGGCGTATTGCATATTCTAATGGCATTTGGCTAAATTGAGTATGGATTTAACATCAAAGGCTTCATGAATTTTTCAAATGAGATATTAAAGTCAATATTTCAAGTGAAAGATATTTCAATTTAGTTGCATACACAACAATAAAAAACTTCTACAAGGTAGAGGTACTAGTGGCTGTAGCAGTATTAGTTCATTCAAGAAATTATTAGTTTATAAGAAAATCAAACACAAGGTTGTGATATGGCAATGACTCTGAATAAATTAGACTAACTGATATGCACTAGTATACTTTATCTTTTGCAGGCTGAAGCAGTACACTTGCCACTGGCATGTTCAGGGTGCCTGGCTGATTTTCTCTAAACTCTGTTGATTAGCATGAAGATTTGCATTGCCATTTCATAAATCTCCTTATTTTCATTTGTATGAGTGGAAGACTTAGGATATGTGAAAAAAGAGCCATTTTTCACCTTGCACTTAAGTGGATCTTACTTCAAGATGTCAATACTTAAAGCGAGCTTCCACAATGATGCTAAATGTTGCCTTTCAGGCAGGTTAGAGGATGCTCAGTTTCAGCAAGTGTGAAGGTGTTGCAGCTGCCGACAGCTGTCCATACTATGGCAGGTGGCTGATGGTCTCAACACATGCAAACTTGGATTTCTAGAGCACCGCAGAGTCTCATCCATCCAACTAAATTCTCAGCAAGGAAAAGAATGACAAGGGTGTTGCCATCCCACTTCACAAACAGACAAACGGAAGATATGAAGCACCAAAGTGGCTTGCCTTCCTTCTGGCTTATGGCCCTGGGGAGATGGCTTTTATGAGAATTTAATGCTATAGCAAGAACTGAACTGCATCTCCTGGTTTCCAGACTAAAGTCCTAAACACTGAACTGAACTGTCATTGTCCTCTTTGGCTATGAAGACAAAGCAGGTTGGTCTGTCTGGGTTTGTATCGTCCTTTTGGTTTGGCTCAGTAGACACATAGAAAGATATTGGCCCAAATTCGCATATACCACCCCATCTTCCTTCTTCATCCAGGATCTTCAAGCCCTCATCAGTTTAATCATGGACATCTCTCAATCTCAGGTAGACACTTGGTTAATTCACAGACATACAGGTAATAAAGAATAAAACGACTCACAAACCCATCAATGTAGAAGAAGTGACCACTTCTGGACGGTGACAAGCAACCCAACCAGCTGACCTGGATGCTAAAATCCTTGCCTAGCGTGCATAGCTAAGCCAGACTCTGAACAATGCAAATGCACTCAGCTCTGCTTCATGTCTGTTAACCTGCACTTCCACTACCTGATTTAAACCAGTGTCATCGTCAGAATCCTTCACTTTATCAAGGTTCTTAAAAGTGGGCATTTTGAAAGCCTAGCAACCTTGAAACGTATAAAAAAGATTTCATCTGAAACTGGAAGAACTATTGCCCGTCTTTATGAAAGAAGAACCCTAACTTCATAAATGCTCTGCAATGAGCAAGGCGCACACGTGCTACAGATGGTTTTTCTTTAACAAGAACAAAATATTAGACCCATTACTTCCTGCGACGTCAAAGAATGTGGAGTCCCCTGGGAGGGATCTTTCTCCATTGGCCCGTTACACATGTACCCACAAAATACTCACGTCACCTGGTTAGGTTAATAGAGGTTCACATGGCAAGTCTTTTCCCCCTGTTTTTTCCCTTTGGATTTTCTGCAATTGGATTGCAAGAAGCTATGTTTTAACGTATCCATACCCACCCCCAATAACAACAACGACAACAGGCCTCCAGGACGGAAAATCGTTTCTGAGCTTCATTACATCTAAACGATCACACTCATTTCAGTCTCAATTCTCAAACTTCCCTCCCTCCTTTTATTCCTCTTTCTTTTTAAGGGACCCTATTACAGGGAGGAAAACCAAAATGGAACAAAGCTACAATTCAATGCTCATTTTAAGGTTTTCAGTTATAACAGCGCTCCTGGGCATAACTATTATATATTGGCTTCTTTGGAAAACTGTTGATCTTTTGATGTTTATCATTTCTTTATTTAAACTGTAAAAGGGACCTTTGTGGAGAACAAGATTTTGTCTCTAACCAAGGCCTATCTTAAAATGCAGCCCAGGCCATGACTGAAAATGGAGCCTGTGGACTCAAACTACTCCCTCATCGGCCCCTGCCCACATCATAAAACCAGTAAGCTATTTGGCATAGAAGGAAAGAGATGGGAAAGCACAAGAACTAAAAGCTGGGGCTGACCACGTACCTAAGAGCCACGAATATAAACACAGAAGGAAGGGTTAGCTAAGTTCTGGAAGGTGGCAAGGGGAACATCAGAGGTTTATGTGATATTCAGTGTTCATAGTCCTAAAAGAAAGTGCACATTTTAAAATTTTCACTGCACATCTGTGCATTGCTACGTTTTTAAAGGCCTGCTAGGACTGGAATTACAGGAGATTTGAAACTCACAACTGAGTAGCTCTGGCAAAGCTGCATGGGGGAGGAAGGCTACTGAAAATCACAGGGGAAAGGTAGAGCCTCTGCCAAAGAGGAACATTAAAAACGGGTTCTAGCCGAGGAAACTATCAGCTTTATATATGGGAACTTGAAATGGAAAAATTGGTAGTGCCACTGAACCTGAACAGCAGCTGTGAAATGAAAATTTACTCCCTAATCTGAATTAACTAATCAAAACCAGGTCACTCCTCTGCCTTCTCTCCACTACCCACCGCACTGCCTCTGGGTTATTTTTCATGACCAATCGCATTCTGTAGCAAAATAAATAAAAAGCAACAAAAACAGAAATACTAAAGGTCAAAGTGTCCCCACAAGACCCAGTGCACTTGAGATTTATCAATGGAGAGACGAACATGAGTTTTCCACTTTTCATCTTTGGGGTGCATAGACTTAGTAAAAAAGAGCAAGGTTACAGTTTCATCACCGAGGTGCTCAAAATCAAAAGAAAGAATGATTCTCATATGATGACTTTTGTGATCTAAGCTCAAAAGAAAGCTAAAGGGTAAGGACTGCAGGAAGCAAAACGACCACTGTGCTAGTAATTTCTAAAAATTCAGATTCACAGCTAATTTCATACACAAGCACTTTTTGATAAAGCATAAGCATTTAATAAAATTGAACTGGCAAATTATCCAAAGAAATACATTAAAGGGTATACACTGGCCAAAGCACGATTGAAGCTCTTATTAACTGGTGATTATCTTCACTGATCCACATTACCATTCAGTTGCAGATGTTACTGACATTAAGATGTATGATGCAGAGGCTGGAGAAAGAGCCCATTTAAGACAGGTGAATACTTAATAGTAATTCAACATACGAGGCACAAAATGTCTTTCACGGGAGTTCAAGGATTTTCCCTTCTTTCTCTTTGCAATTTTATATGAATGTTTATAAATAAAATGAGAAATGAAACTCCATTTGGTAGCCATTTAACTTGCTCCAGTTTAATAGTCATTTAAAACTTGGCAATTTATCATTTTAGGCTTCTTCCTCATCTGGCTTTATTTTAATTTTATTTATTTATATATTTCTATCCTCATCTCTCACAAATCCTTATGGAAGAGCCACATTTTAAGCATGCAGATGGAATGTATCTGACCTGGAGCACATGTTTTCTTTCAGTTTTATTATCTCCACTGCTGACACTACAATAGTTAGCTTCTGCCCACTTGATGCGGAAAAGGCCTTCTGAGTTTGTACAGTCTTCCTCTTTGCTACCTCCGTGTCCAGTATTAGAGAAGGACCCAGTGCCTTCATCCACAGAGTAGATACAGAAATTAATCATTTCTGCACATTTCTAAGTACAACAAACAGCCAACTATTTTTGGAGAGACTTCTCTGAAGTTCATTTCTAGGAAAGAGAATCTAGATAGTCCAGCAAGAAGTATAAAAGTAAAATGATTCATAGGGAAGCAGTTCCAAACATTTGGAAATTTTTGAGTATGTCTCAGACCGTAGTTCCTTTCCCTCTCATTGTCTTTCAAATACAAATGTCAATCGGTGACTAATTTTATATACAGGATATACCACACGAACTCTTACTGTAAAAACAAATTGCAAATGCAACAAAGATTCCTTCAGACCTCTGTCCTCTTTTCTGTACAGTTCTGATTTTTAAACATAGAACTATCTTGGATGAACTTGTGCCATATGGCACTTGGTCGAAACCTCTCCCTTCAAAATCCTGTGTAAGCAATGCTCCCCCAACCCAAGTTCTCCTCCACACTTCCTGTCTCCCTTGAATCTGCTCTGTCCCATAGTGTACTATAGCCCGCAATCTTGCTTCCTGAAGGATTGAAAGCAAATTATACGTGGCCAATAATGGCAGAATGTAGGCCATCCCCCAGCTGCTATTTCTTTTTCTACAATTGCTATTACCCAAAGGAGTGAGTAATGGGAGACTGCACATGCAACCGAGCCCGTGGGAAGTGTATTTTGTCTGAGGAAGTTTTTTTTTCTAGTCACACAACATAAACATCTACTTATTCTGCATAAGCATAACTCTGATCCTGTAAACATACACATATGTGTATTCATAGTTTTCTTTCCCATATTTGGAAATATATGTGTGTTGCTAGTTATTGTTGTATACAGACATAAATTTTACTGCTTTACTGGAATCTGTATTATAAAATATCTAGTGCATTCAAACATGGGTTTCCCATATTCTTCTTTATTCCATTATACAAAATAGAGAGTAGAGTGACTTCTCATTGGGTTAGGGAAACCGAGTCCCAAGGTTCTGAGTTGTCTTGAGCCAATGATTTTCAGACTATTCTTAGTGAAGTTGTACATTTGCTCTTAGGTTTCCAAGGAGAGGAGACTTGGTGAAGACAAGATACAGAAGTAGCGTTTGAGGGAGACTCTGTCCTTCCAACCTCCTTCCTTAGCCAAGCAACTCTACTTCTACTACTTTTATAAAAGAAGCCTCAATTGCCTGAAGATGAATTTCCTCTACTTAAAGACAGAGTATTGGCCTCTTTCTAAGAATGACACTGAAGAGATGAACACTGACTCTACGGGACAAAGAGAAGACTCCAAAGTTAGTCTTCAACGTATTCTTGCATCCTGGCTGATGACTCTGCTGTTGAAACACTAGGCCCGACTTAACTTTGTTTCTTCCAAGTCTCCTTAGAAGTATAGCTAGAAGCTGTTCAGCAAAGGCTTTCAGCAAGGTGGTCCTTAGACTCTTTCTTGAGAATACAAACGAACATTTTTTTGTGTGTGTGTGGGTACCGGGGGTCGACCTCAGGACTTCGCGCACCAGCAGGCGCCCATGCCACTGAGGGATATCACCGGCCCCCTTTTTCGTATGTGGGTTTCGGGAGTCGAACTCGGGCCCTCGCGCTTGGCAGGCAGGCGCTTATGCCGCTGAGCCATCTCACCAGCCCCAAACTAACATTTAAATAAATAATCTATGCTTATTTCACTTTCTAAAGCGACAGAATTCCTAATGGGTAACATCTAATCTGTCCATTCAGAAGACATGGAGATTTAATTCTTTTTTTATGCCAAGCTGGGATGTAAGATAAGAAGTATCCTTGCAAAAACATTACTATAAGATGGTCCTTAGCCCAAATTGTTAAATTGTGAGCTGCCAAGTTTTAATCTATGTATAAATGCTCCCACCAGCTGGGTTAGACATGCAATTTACCTTTCTTCGAGGGAAGCCCACCATAGACTGTATAGGCTCCCTTTACCCTAGACATTCTCGTCTGTGGAGTGTAATAAAAAGAGCTGGGGTCGAGCAGACAGAACACCCTAGCTTATGATATGTACCTCCCAGATGCAAGTGCCATAGCATTTCTTGAGGTCCATGATCAGCTCAATATATATTTTGCCTTCCTCCTTGGAGACTTGTTAACTTAATTAGCTCAAACTATGAGAGTGGGAGTAAGAGAGACACTAAAAATATAAAATAATAATAATGAGGATAAAATAATAAATTTGCTCCCACTGTGTCAGATTCAGGGAAATTTCCATTTAGCAAAAGATTTCACACTTCCTACATCTTTGTGTAACATATGTTCTGTTCTGGTGGAAGTTAATTAAAGTTCATGTTTGACTGTTGATTCATCCATATTTCAGAGCACAGTGACAGGCGAAGGTGCTCACTGGAGCTGGGAACTACTGGTAGAACCAGTTCAACCTTTGGCTGAACTGATATGCAGTCAATTAAATTCCAAATTCGAAATTGCATCAAAAGTAGAGAAAGAAAAAGATGCCTATGGATTACAACACTGTGAATGTTCCAAGAAGCATTTTCTTCGGTTGTGTATTTGAGATAACCTGTTAGCTCTTCCCTAACAAAGACCAAGTTCTGGTAGAACATTCAGGTTCTCTGTGTTTTCCTTGTGCAGGGGTTTCATGGTGCGAGGGATTCTTTGTCACCAGGTTGCTGTCTCACCACCAAAGAATGCTCTTATGCAATAATGTGGTGCTTAAACTACAGTAATTACTGTTACGGTGTGTATGCAGCAATGCAAGCACCGAATCTAGAGCTAGATGTGGTACCGAGAGTCGCGGAACAGCTGTAATTTTGGCTTTCAATATGTTTATGAGCATTCTGAATGGTTTCAGCTTGCTGTGCAGCATATGATTTTAATTTTCTTTATGGATACAGGGGGCAATGAAATACTGGCTTTTGATACAATAATCTTTCAGGTTTAGGAGAAACTCTAGGAAGCCAGTCAGTCCTCAAACCCACCCTCTTAAATCTCTACTTATAAAGTTCTCGGTGGTAGATGTGAGTTAAAAAAAAATCATACTTCACATTATATAATATGTCTTATATCTCATATTTGAATGAATCCTTTCACTTGACTATTTGGGATTGGGAAATCAGAGCAAACCTGTAAAATGGAAGCACATATCTTATTTACAAAATAATGGCTCCTTTCATTGGAAAAGAAGAAATAGAGTCCTCCGAAGGAAAATTCAGTTTCTTATTTACCATACCCAAAACTCAAAGAACAGTCATTTTTATATTGAAAGCCATATTTAAACACACTTCCAAGTAAGTGCTAAAGTGGTCATTTCATAGGAATTGCTAAAGCAGATTTGCCTACAATAAAAAAGGAAAAAAACTTGAATTGCCTCTAGTTTTTGGAAGTTAATTGTGCCTACTTTGGTTTGTTTCATTTAAAAGAATACATCCCAGACCAGTTAGTACTTGAAAGATTAGTGAGGGAGAAGAAATGGATCCAATAAAAAGTTGCATTTAATGAAATAGAAATGATGTTATTTCCCTCCAATGATTTCTATTGTGAGAGACTTATAAATACCCATTTGACTAAAATTGGAGAAAATAAAACTTGATAGACAAGTCTTACTTGCTAAGGTATGGACTAGGGCAGGTAATTTTATCTGCTCCTTAAAAGTATTTTGTCTGCATTGTAATTGTTTTTCAGGAATATGTCTTATTTCTGTCTTCAAGATACAATATTACTTCTCAAACTACATTAAAAAAATACATCTGTCAATCAAACATTCCTGTGAGCTTCTGGTCATTAAAAACCCAGCAGTGTGTTGACAATTAAATCCTAAGTAGCTAATACCCAATCTGTTATAATAATAATAATAATAATAAACGTTTGCAGTGTGGAGACTATTGTATGACAGGTGCAAGTAGATCCTAGAGAGTGTGGCAGGTGCAAGCCTTAGTAAACCAAACTTCATTTTCCTTTCTTCTGGCACAAAATTAAACAACATGTCCAAGTCTTACTTCCAATTATGCTGGAGTCATTGGACTGAGTTCTGGCCAACAAAACATTAGTGAATATATGTGTGCAACTTCAGACTTCCACCTTCTCCCTCATTCTCCATACACTGGCAGAATAGAGAGTAGAATGAAGCTCTAGAAGAGAATAGAGCCACATGATGGAGCAGTTCTAGTCTTGAATGACTTCATAAAGACATAAAAAAGAAATGTGCTTTTCTTATGTGAAGCCAGTGAGATTTTGACCAATATAAGCAGCGACATTGTAGAATATTAGGATTCAAGTGAAAAACCACAATAATCATAGAAAATCTAGTTTTTCTTGAGATCCGCCAGAGAAATAGTGAGTACATTCATTCAAAAACATTTGCTTAGCATGTATTCAGGGGGACACATACAGGGAAATTTCAAGCCAGGCGTGGTAGCGCATGCCTGTAATCCCAGGACTTGGGAAACTCACGCAGGACAATCGTCTTGAGTTGGAGGGCAGCCTGGGCTACATTTAATTAATTTAATTAATTAAATAAAGTTGAACGTTTCAGTCTCTTCCCTCTTGATGTTCAAAGTGCAGTGGTAAGTGGGGGGAAATGTTCCTGAGATTAAAATAAGATCAATAGAAAGATACAATGTACAGGGGACTGGAAGCTTCCTACTCGGGCTAAAAGGTATTGCAGGCCCCATGCAGTGGTTACGATTCCAGTAGGGGGACTAGCGGGCATGAACCACAGAAGGACGAATCCAAGAGCAGTGGTGGTGCACCTGGAGATTTGCAGTGCAGTGTGTGACAGTGTGAGAGCCTCAGCCCTCAGGGATTCCAGCACTGTGGGACTGTAGCGCACCGAGGGCCAAATCGCAGGTTCCTTCAGTCCGCTTCATGAAACAAATACCTATTTTGCCCCATTTATTTTTTTATTTTATTTTATTATTTTTTTTGTGGGTACCGGGGGTCGATCTCAGGACCTCACGCGCCAGCAGGCGCCCGTGCCGCTGAGCGATATGACCGGCTCCTTTTTCGTATGTGGGTTCCGGGAGTCGAACTCGGGCCCTTGCGCTTGCCAGGCAGGCGCTTATGCCGCTGAACCATCTCACCGGCCCATGTTTTGGCCCATTTAAACACATTAACCCCTTTCAGAAAGAAAAATCTTCACTTACCCCCCACACACATACACACAATCATCCAAATTAAGGTGGTATTGAGCCCCCTTAAATGTAACAAATTTGGTCACTGCCCTGCAGGAACAATAAGGCACTTCTGATCTTTCCTTTGGGAGAACACGTATTTATGGTCTCACTATACGATAACTAAATCTTTTGATGTTTTCTGAGAGCACTGAAAGATTGTTTGTCTGCTTTTGAAATTCAGACTAATACTGCTTACACTTATTACATCTAGATAATGCTCTAAAATTTCTGTTGTATCACTTCTAGAGCTTCATGTATAGAAAATTCAGATATGATTATGATGTAAGTGTGCAGCATGATATAATATAACGAGGTGCTTTTGTTTATTTTTTATTATTTCTCGTGTGGGTGGAAGATACTCATTTTCATTAATGTAGGCTCTTTTAAGCAAAAGAAAAAAAGGGGGGAAGTACAGTTCTATTCTGGATGTAAGAACAATGATATAGAGAAGGGTCTATTAAAGATACCAAACACTGAAATTTCTCTGAATCTGTGAAATATACGGAAAGAGTACATTTAAAGGGGTCTCTGTATTAAAAATGCCAGCAGGCAAAAGTGGCAAAGGTGACATAAATAAGTAGACATTAGGCTGAGACATTATTTACTTGCTTCAGCTTTGGACAAAAGTAACCAATAAAATGTGTTCAAGCCAATCCTATGTTGAATATGTGCAGAATCTTTCATAAAACTTTGGACTTCATGGAAAATAGCAGAGAAGACAACACCCCAGGAGACAATCGCATGCATGGTATATTATCTTCAAGCCACCTGCAGTGTTTCTTATCTAAATCTTTACTTAAAATAGAAAGGCCCAGTCTACCGTGATCATGTAATAAGGTTTAAATATTATTTTGAGCAACAAAAAGATCACATTTCTATAAAAACATAAAAGAAATATTCCTAACATAAAAAATGTATGTAGAAATCTCAGTCGCAATTTTGCCTGGAGTTTAAAGCTCTGAAAGCAGAGAGATCATGGTAGAATGGCATATCTGCTTGCAAGCCCCCTCTTCAACAAACAACAGATAATATAGAAATGAAGAAGTAGAAAGATATCATCGGCCTGAGAAGCAAGGTTCAAATCCTTTGGTCCACAAAAGAAACAATAATGCAAAACTGTGTATCCAGTTGAAGCTGTATATCTCCTGGGTTTCTGGATATCTACTGGGTTTCCGGTCTGAAAGCAATAACAGTATTTGCGATTTCCACTCCTGCTGAGAGTTAAAGTGCTCGAAAGTGACTGAGAATGGTAGTGGAAGAGAATGCGAGAAGGAAAACCAGTCTTGCTTTACTGTTTGGAGCTAGGAAGTGAAACCAGCCAGTCTGCCCTGTAAAACAAAACAAAGCAAAACACAATCAAAAAAGCATATTGCTGGCAGCCATAGTTAAGAATTGAATCAAGTCATCCAGGGGTTCAGTGGATAAATGAGATCCCCAATGTCACTGAAGATCAGAAGGCCTGAGTAGGAAGGGGATAAAGGTTAGAGTCACACTGGCAGGAAGCAGCAGTCACAAACAAAACAAGAAAGGAGGGATACTCACAAAAGGAAAAAAAAAACTTAAAAGAGCAACAAAAACAAATAATTCCACTCACAATGAGTTGTGAAATGAAAATTACAAAGCACATTAAGAAATACAGTGCAGAGAAATCCACCAAAAAATGTTCAAAGTAATCATCTTCTAAGAAAATTAATTTTATAGAGCAGTTTGGCAAAAATGTTAATGTTACTATGTTGAAAATCCTCAGAGATAAATGAAAAAATAACATTAATAGAAATGAACGATCCCTTTAAAAAAGAGAGAGAGCTAAAACAAAGATGGATAGACATGAAATAGAACCAATTAGAAGTCTGAGAAGCAAGAAGTAGTTCATTGAAAAATGTAAATAGCATTATAAACTCTTGACTGAAAATAGTTGAAGAAAAGTGGAAAATAAAACTTAGGACTTTACACAGAAGGAAGCATGTAGAGAAAAAGAGAGTTGGATTTTTTATTTTATTTTATTTTATTTTGGTTTGAGCTTGTTTTGTTATTTCTTAAACAAAATATCAGATACAAGACATGGAGATCAGAGTGAAAAGATCCATTTTATGTCTAGCGAGTCCTGCAGAAAATGACAAGAACATGGAAAAATAGATGATGAAATATAAGTTGTAGAAATCTTAACTATGAGTTTTTCTGAATTGAGGAAATGAGGACTTAGACCTGAGTACTTCTATGGATTACTTCATGGGACAAATAGAGATAAATCTAGGCCAACAATTGACTAAAAAATTGTAAAACATTGCAGATATGAGAGAGGAAAAGCTTAAAAGCTAAAAAGAAGATAGAAAAGAAGAGGTTACCATGATAATTATACTGATAACTAACTTGTCAGTGGTAACAATAAATGCCAGAAAAGAATGAACAAATATTTCAGGATTGCTCAGGGAAAATTACTGTCGATTTAACAGTTTTTACCTAGATAAGTCAGGAGGAAAGACAAAATGGAAGCATTTTAAGACAGCTTTCACTAAAAGATTTATTAAGGAATGTACTTCAGGAAAATGACATATTAATACGGAAGGAAGTTGTAGATTTACAGAACAATGGTGAGACTAGAAGTTGATGAATTATGCCAATAAATGTAATCAATGATTACCTGAAAGTAATATTTGCATGTGCACACATCTAAAATAAAGCAAGTCAATAATTGCTGTAATGGTGAGAATTACTGTGTGCTCCTTGCTGGGGGTATTCGGTGACAGATTAAGGCATGATATCCGTGACATACATGAACTAGTTCAAAAAAAAACAGCTGTTAAAATTTTAGGAATTTTGCAAGCCAATTATTTAAAAAAGCCATTATTTAAAAGGTCAAATGACATAAATCTGCAATGAAATAAATTAAAATCAAATGTAATAAATACTCAAAACCCATGACTTTCTATTTTGTTTCACTCAACCATTTTCTATGTTCTTGAGGTTAATTGTCAATGATGCCTGGAATACTTATGCTGGTGCACTATTGGGCATGATGTCCCAACTCTACATTCAGTTCATTTACAGTTTGGAATCAGCCATAATGGAAATATTTACACCAGGGAAATCAGTAAATGCTACGAATCCAGGCTCCTTTTCTCCTCCAGAGAGTCAATAAACATTTACCAGCATGCCACCGGCTAAGGTTCATATATATGTTTTAAGAGAAGGTGGAAATATTGAATAACTTTAGACTTTACATTACATATCTTTATTTTTAAAAAGTAAGGGAAATATCCAAAAGAAAGAGAGGGAGAGGGAAAAAGAAAGGAGATGAAGGAAGGGAGAAGAGATGAAAGAGCAAGGAGAATGCAAAACGAAGAGGACTGAGTAGTGGTTGAGAATCTGACCATTGTGAAAGGTCTTAAAGGAAGGGAAACAGCACACAGCAGTAAGCCTCAATATTACAACATTCACAATAAATGAGGATGGAAACAAGAGAATGTCAGAGTAGACTGCAAAAACACTAACTGTATTTCTACAGTTTATACATACCCAAACTCAAACCACAAAGAATGTCTAACAAAAAAAGGGTATTAAAAATATTACCAGGAAAATACAAATTAATAAAGAAGGAAGTTACTGGAATTAAGACACAAAGATGAGAAATAAAAAATAAATCTGGTGTATATGTACTTTCTGTAATCATAAGCATATATGGCAACATGTCAACATTTGATCAAGATGATTGTTGTGTTGTTTTATTTCTCTCCAGAAAATTGTACACAGTAGTAATATTTCCTAATAAAAATGTTTTTTAAAAGAAAGTATATTTGATTCAGGGAGCCAGGAGTATTACAATAAATTCCCAGCTATGCCACTAATTTTGGCACCTGTATAGCCTTCAGGTTGCACTTCCAGAAAACAAAAAAAGAACTTTGGATTTTCAAAAGTTCATGCATCAATTGCATCCAAATCACTGTCACATATTAAAAAATTTTCCTGGATCAGAATCTTCAAGTGGGGCCATGGTTGGAATTGGGTAGGGCTATCTATTTTTAAGAACCCATCCATAAAAGAAAAAAATAAATAAAAACATCCATAAAAATATTGCAATTTGAACACCACTGACAGAAGATCCCTCATTTAAAAACAAATTTTGATTATGATTTATCATAATCTGAAAACAAACTATTAATACTCTTTACTCTTCTTTTAATTGGGAAAAGATCCAGAAAGCAAATCAAATTAAAGGCTAAAAGAGACCTGAGATTTACATGTATTAACAAGAAAAGCAGAACAAAACAATTATTTTAAGCTAAATAACACTTTAAAAGCTGTCTACCATAGATTCAGTAGAGGTTCTTTACCAAGAAATGACAGGAGTTCTGAGGTCCCAGGAACCCCTGCAGGTGTGCAGTTTTATGTGTGTGCATGCATATTTTTCAAGAGGACAGGGCCTTTCTCTGTCATTAACACAGGTTTGTGATTCTAAATAGATTAAAAACCACTGTTGTAAGACAAGGACCATAAAAAAAACAAAAGTACAAGAAAGAACCTCCCTGAAACCTGGTAGTATTTCAAAGGGATGTTATAAGTTCTTTTTTTTTTTTTTTTTATTTTAAAGAGAAGAAAAAACAAAACAAATCAAAAAAAGAACAAATTTTCAAAACAACATAATATGAGGGTAACAATGGTCAATGCATTACGTATTATTATCTTTAAGTTAGTTATTCAGGATACCAGACATTAGCATTCAATTGTCCAAACATTATTGGCTCAAACCTTACTCTTCAATGAACTAAGTAAAACTGGTAGTGTATCTATCTTAACCATCTTATATACATATACAATTTTTTTCCCTTTCCCTTCTTTCTTTTCCCCATTCCAGTCTCTCTTTCTTATTGACCAGTTTCTTTTTGATTCACCGTGTCTATTGGACATTTTGGATCTTATTTACTCTTTCAGTTTCTCATACTAGTGAGACAATATGATGCTTACACATGTGCATCTGGTTTATTTCACTTATGAGTATTTTCTCGAGTTGCATCCATTTACCTATAAAAGTCTCCAGTTTATCCTTCTTTATGGCTGAATAGTACTCCATTGTATAAAAATACCACATCTTTCTTATCCATTCCTCAGTTGATGGGCATTTGGGTTGTTTCCAAGATCTGGCTATTACAAATTGTGCTGCTATAAACATGGGTGCACATATATCGCTGTGGTACGATGTTTTTAATTCTTCTGGGAAGATGCCCAGAAGGGGAATAGCTGGGTCAAATGGGACCTCCAACCCTAGTTTTCTGAGGAATCTCCACACTGACTTCCACAGTGGCTGTACCAGTCGACACTCCCACCAACAGTGAAGAAGGGTTCCTTTTTCCCCACAGCCCCTCCAGCATTTGTTATTAGTTGATTTCTTTATAGTAGCCATTCTTTCTGGAGTGAGATGGTATCTCAGTGTTGTTTTAATTTGCATCTCTCGAATGACTAGTGATGTTGCACATTTTTTTGTATATTTATTTGCCATTAGTATTTCTTCATCTGAGAAATGTGTATTCATCTCAGATGCCCATTTTTGGAGTGGGTCTTTAAATTTGGGAGGTCTGATTTTTTTGAGTTCTTTATATGTTCTCGATAGTAATCCTTTGTCTGAGGAACAGCTGGCAAACATTTTTTCCCACATTGTGGGTTGTCTTTTCACTCTGTTGGTGGTTTCTCTTGCTGTGCAAAAAGCTTTTTAATAAGATGAGATCCCAGTTATTGATTCTTTGGGATAGTTCCCGTGCGGTTGAGTTTTTATTCATAAAGTCTTTACCTACACCAATGTCTTCAAGGGATTTACCTATCCTACCTTCCAGCAGATTTAATGTTTCTGTTTTAATATTTAGATCTCTGATCCATTTTGAATTTAGTTTAGTGCATGGTGAAAGATATGGGTCTAGTTTTAATCTTCAGCATGTGTAGAGCCAGTTTTTCCAGCACCATTTATTAAAGAGGCTATCTTTCTTCCACTGAATGTGTTTGGCACCTTTGTCAAAGATAAGGTGGCTTAGTATGTCTGGGGTTGTTTCAGCATCTTCTAATCTGTTCCATTGATCTTCAGGTCTGTTTTTTTGCCAGTACCACACTGTTTTTATCACAGTAGCTTTATAGTATAATTTCAAGTCGGGGATTGTGATGCCCCCTGCCTTGCCTTTGTTGCCCAGAATTGCCTTTGCTATTCTAGGTCTCTTCTGATTCCAAATGAATTTTAGGATTGTTTTCTCTAATTCTGTGAGATATGCTGTTGGAATTTTGATTGGAATTGCATTAAATCTGTATAACAATTTTGGAAGTATGGCCATTTTCACTATATTGGTTCTTCCTATCCAGGAGCAAGGGATATCTTTCCATTTTCTGATAGTCTCTTCAATCTCCTTTTTCAGAGTACTGTAGTTTTCAGTGTAGAGGTCTTTTACATCCTTTGTGAGGTTGATTCCTAGGTATTTCATTTTTTTGGATGTTATTGTGAAAGGTATTGTTTCCCTAATTTCTCTTTCAGTAAGTTTGTTATTTGTGTACAGGAAGGCTATTGACTTTTGAGTATTGACTTTGTATCCAGCTACACTACTGAATTTGCTTATTAAATCTAGCAGTTTTTTAGTGGAGTTTTTGGGGTCCTCTGTGTAGAGTATCATGTCATCTGCAAATAATGATAATTTAACTTCTTCCTTTCCAATCATTATTCCTTTTATTTCTTTCTCTTGTCTAATTGCTCTGGCTAAAGTTTCCAGAACTATGTTGAATAAGAGTGGGGACAGTGGACATCCTTGTCTTGTTCCTGATTTTAGAGGGAAGGCTTTCAGTTTTTGGCCATTTAGTATAATATTGGCTGTTGGTTTGTCATAGATAGCTTTTACCAGATTGAGATAAAGACACTCTATTCCAATTTTCTGTAGGGTTTTTATCATGAAAAGGTGCTGGACTTTGTCAAAAGCTTTTTCTGCATTTATTGAGATGATCATGTGATTTTTGTCTTTGGTTCTATTAATATGGTGTATTACATTTATTGATTTACGTATGTTGAACCATCCCTGCATCCCTGGGATGAATCCAACTTGGTCATGGTGTATAATCTTCTTGATGATTTGTTGGATTCTGTTTGCCAGTATCTTATTAAGGATTTTTGCATCTATGTTCATTAGGGAGATTGGCCTGTAGTTCTCTTTCTTAGTTGAGTCCTTCTCTGGTTTTGGTATCAGGGTAATGCTTGCTTCCAGGAATGAATTTGGGAGTATTGCTTCCCTTTCAATTTCATTAAAAAGTTTGAGAAGTAGGGGCGTTAGGTCTTCTCTAAATTTCTTGTAGAATTCGGCAGTGAATCCATCAGGGCCTGGGCTTTTCTTTGTTGGGAGGGTTTTAATTACATCTTCAATTTCATTGGTTGATATTGGTTTATTTAGGATTTTTAAATCTTGATTCAGCTTTGGTAATTCATACAAATCTAGGAATCTGTCCATTTCTTCTGCATTTTCCATCTTAGTAGAATATAAATTTTTAAAATAGGTATAGATGATCTTCTGGATTTCTGCAGGGTCCGTCATGATATCACCCTTTTCATTTTCAATTGCATGGATTTGAGCCTTTTCTTTTCTTTTTTTAATAAGGTTGGATAAGGGTTTGTCAATCTTATTTATTCTTTCAAAGAACCAACTTTTTGCTTCATTGATTCTTTGTATTGTTTTTTTAGTCTCCAATACATTAATTTCTGCTCTGATCTTTGTAATTTCCTCCCTTGTACGGGCTTTTGGCTTAACCTGCTCTTCTTTTTCTAGAAGTTCGAGGTTCGCCATTAAGTTGTTTATTTGTGCTTGCTCTATTTTCCTAATATAAGTATTTAATGCTACAAATTTCCCTCTTAGGACTGCTTTCATTGTATCCCATAAGTTCCGGTATGTTGTACTGTCATTATCATTCAGTTGTAGAAAGTGTCTAATTTCTTCTTTAATTTCATCTGTGACCCATTGGTTGTTCAGGAGGGTGCTGTATAATTTCCACGTGTTTAGGGAGTATTTGTGATTTCTTTTGCCATTGATTTCCAATTTCATTGCACTATGGTCTGATAATATGCATGGGATAATTTCAATCCCTTTGCATTTACTTAAGCAGGTTTTATGAGCTAGTATGTGGTCTATTTTGGAGAACGTCCCATGTGCAGCTGAGAAGAATGTGTATTCTGATGTTGTGGGGTGGAACACTCTGTAGACATCTACTAAGTCCATTTGTTCCAAAGTTTGGTTCAGTTCTATTATTTCATTATTGATTTTCTGTCTAGTTGATCTGTCTTTTTGTGACAGTGGAGTATTGAGATCTCCCAATATAATTGTATTAGTGCTTATTTGATTTTTCATGTCCTTTAGTACTTGTTTTATATAGTTGGGTGCATTGGTATTTGACGCATATATATTTATGATCGTTATCTTTCCCTCTTGGATTGTTCCCTTTACAAGGATGTAATGACCGTCTTTGTCTCTCTGAATACTTCTTGGCTTGAAGTTCACTTTGTCTGCAAAAAGAATAGCTACCCCTGCTTTTTTCTGGGTTCCTGTGGCATGGAGTATTGTTTTCCATCCTTTGACTTTCAGTCTATGAATTTCTTTCTGAATTAAATGTGTTTCTTGTACACAGCATATTGTTGGATCTTGCTTCTTGATCCATTTTGCCAGTCTGTACCTTTTGATTGGTGAATTGACACCGTTAACATTGATGGTTAAAACTGATATGTATTGACTTATACTTGTCATGATATTTTCCTGTTGTTGGTTCCCACTCTTTGTTTTTCCCCTTTCCTGCTATTTAATTATCTGCCCTGCCTGGTGGATTCCTTCTGTTGGGGTTCCTGTCTCTTTCTAGAATGTCTTTCAGAACATTTTAGAGTGCTGGTTTGGTGGTCATAAATTTTCTTAGATGTTCTTTGTCATGAAAGTATTTTATTTCTCCATCAATTTTGAAAGATAGTTTTGTGGGGTACATCAATCTGGGTTGAAAATTATTTTCCTTTAGATCTTGAAATACGTCATTCCAAGCTCTTCTTGAATTGAGGGTGTGTGCTGAAAAGTCAGCTGTGATTCTGATGGGTTTTCCTTCATAGGTGATTTGTCTCTTCTCCCTAACAGCTTTTAAGATTCTGCCCTTCTGTTGAATTTCTGGGATCTTGACTATGATATGACTGGCTGAAGTTTTTTTTTTTTTTTTATCATGTCTAGTTGGTGTTCTAAAAGCTTCACTTATTGGGGGGTCAAATTCTTTTTCTCTTCCAGGAAAGTTCTCCCTGATAATGTCTTTGAACAAGGTTTTAATGTCATTGATGCTATCTCCTGCTTTTTCATTTATTCCAATTATTCTTAAGTTGTTTATCTTTGAGTCATCTAGCAGCTGCTGAATTGATTTTTCATGGTCCCTTGCTGTTTTTAAGAATTCTTTCTTTTCATGATCACTAATTGCAAGCCTGTCTTCTATATCTGATATCCTGTCCTCACATTGGCTTAATCTGCTACAAATACTTTCAATGGAATTTTTGTTCTCTTGGATATCTGCTTGAATCTGCTTTATGGATTCCATTTCTTTCCTATGCTGAGCATTCATGGTTTCTATAGTGTTCTTAAGCTCATCTATTTTTTTGTCTGTATCAGCTATAGTGTCCTTAAGCATAGTCTTCATTGTGGACATTATCTCTGCAGTTATCTGTGAAATTATTTCTGTTTTAATTTTTTCCAGAGCCTCATTCAATTGTTTTGTTGTTACCCCTTCAGATATGCCAGGTGGGTGGCTTTCGGATTGTCCCACCTTGTTGCCCCCTAGGTTTGCCTTTGGTGAATTGGATGTGTGGGGTTGCATCTTGTTTAAGTGTCATCTCATCTTTTCTTTCTTTAATTCCTGGGGTGATGTTTGTAAATTACCTATGATAGGTTACTTTATTGCTAGTGTTCAAGATCCTTAGAAGATGTCTACTTCTCTGCAGTATCTTCCAAGTGGAGCTTGCTTTTGGGTTTTGAGCTTTCTGCCAGATCCTACCTCTTCAATTCGTTGGATGTGAGAAGTTGCTACCTGTTTGGCCCAGTCCTTGATTCTTTGGCACTGTGCCACTGTATTTTCTGTGTCCCTTAGTCAATATCAATCATGAAATATCAGGAAGGAAAGCTGTTTAGAACAATTATTTTACATTTGACTATAATGGTAACTGAAGCATCAAACACAGCCTAGAAAATGACAGACTGAGCTAACCAGTTATTTACCACTTTTAGCTGTATAAAGTAGAGTTGCGGTTATATAACAAAATCTAAAACACACCAGAAAAATTATATGCAGTATACAAGTCCTTAGTATGTCAATTTTTCCCCTCAGGAGTTTAAATTTAAAATGAGTTAAGGAGGAAATAGAGTATTGGGAGAAGAGGAAGGAATTAGATGTAAGGTTAGAGGACCAAGAGGGATCCCACTAACATTGGGACACTGGTGCAGAGGACTGGTGGGAAAAAGAGAAGGAAAGGATAAAAGGAAGAACAGATCACAACCACAATCACAAAGAGGTTAGAGGCGCTGTTTACACTCATATAAAAGCCAGAGAGAATAATGAAGGAAAGAGCAAATAGACAAACAGAAACAAAGATGAAGACAAAAACAACAAAACAAACAGATAAAACAGAAATAAAACCCCACAAAAGAAAAAATATTTTAAAAAAGTAAAAATAAAATAAAAATAAAACAAAAATAAAAACAAAAATAAAAACCCCTTCACCAGAGCAATAAACTAATGAGAGAGAAAATAAAAATAAAAAAAAATAAAAAAAATAAAGAGAATCAGTTCCAGGTGTTGACTGTGCTGTAGGCAGGCACCGTGTGATGACAGAGTCCTGTTCCGTGCAGGTCCGTCCCAGCGAGTCAGGAGCGGCCCTGTGGCGGGGTGGTGAGCAGAGCGTAGTCTTTCAGGCGGAGACCGGTCTCCTTCCCCCGCCGCTGTCAGCGCACTGCTTTCGCGCCGCTCTGATTTTCGCCGCATCCCCCACAATGGCGCCGGGCCAGTCGCTCTCTGGCGCGGGACAGGTGTGGCTGAGAGACCAGTCTCATTCACCCGCCACCCTCAGCACACTTTCGTGGGGCTGAGAGGCGCGGCGCTGCCCTGTCCGGAGCACAAGTTCCCAGAGCAGTTTTAGAGCTGCTCTGATTTTGCCGCACCCCCCACAATGGCGCCCGGCCAGTCGCTCTCTGGCGCGGGACAGCTGTGGCTGAGAGACACTCACTCACCGCCGGCCAGCGCTGTTCTCCGCCACTCCCCTGCCCCGCCACTGTCTCACTATCCTCCGTGGGGGCTCCCTGGGCACCAGCTGTCACCGTGTGTCCACAGCTTTGAGCTTCTGTCGTGCCATGATTCCTGGGATGGTAGAAGGTGCGCGTGCGGGGGTCTGCTCCTTCTTTGTTGAAAAGTCCCCTTCACTGGCGCCGGGGGTCCCAAGCTGCGCTTCAGAACTTTTGTGGGTCCCGGGGAGGCATCTGCCCCCTCCTGTGCTCTCCCGGTCACTATATTCCCGTAGTCCAATGGCAACTTTTAGAGAGTTTCTCTGCGTGCTTCTTACTCATCCACCATCTTTTTTCCTCCCCGGGATGTTATAAGTTTTGACCAAATGTTGCTTTGCTTGTAGGATGCAGGACCCGGGAGGCGTCATTTATCATGAAAGGTTTCTGGTGGCTTGAACAGAAGAGGGAATCTCATACAGCCTGTAAGCAGGCACTGTGCAGAACAGGGCAGTCAACTAGGAGACTGGCCGAGGAGGTACAGGAGGCTGGTAGCTGGGCCCCAGTGTTGCTCACTCCATAACGCAGAGTTCTTGAGTAAGTCACCTGGCCTCTCATCAATAAAATGAGAGGTTTGTGGTAGGTTACTTAAAAATTCTTTCTTGTTCTAGATTCCATAACTCTACCGTAACCAATACTCTCCCCTCTAAAATAAAAGATAAGGCAACATCACACTCCAAATACAAATCTAAATGGAATCCAGAAAATCCAATGATGGATCAGAGATAGAAAAATCCAACTGGGGGGAATGAGTAGTGGAGAATAAACTTTACTAATCCAATAATCCATACTTTAATTCCATAAAAACATAGCACAATGGACTATATTTCTTTGAGTGCATGATTGAGTTTCCACAAGCAGATAAAGGCCATTTGAATGACTGAGAGTCAAGTCCATGATTCTCCATTCAAGGTGTTCTTATTTCTTTGGAAAGTTCAAAATCAACAAATTAGGCAAGTGTGGGCAGGCTGTCTTTCACCAGCAGTCAGCCCCAACCACCATTTGTCCAGAAGTCCTAGAGTCAAGGCATAATCATATGAAACAAGTAGATGCCCACCGGTTCCCTTGAATTGTGAGTGCATTAGGTTTCAGCTGACCTCAGCTACTAGTATTTACTATTTCTAAAAATCTACATGTTGAATTCCATGGTTCTCAAATTGTGCACCAAGGCACCATGGAACACTGCGGCAAATTCACAGGGCCCATGGCTATTTTAAATGTTCAAAGGCCCCAGGGTAACTCTTCTAAAACACTCCATAGCTACTTGCATGGAAGTTCAAGATTTCAACATTAGGTTATATAATGCTATATTCCTTTCAGTGGCATCAGATTGTATTGTAGAAAGATGGCAATGCTGAGGAAAAAAATTAATTGTGAGATAAGAAATAAGAGTCAGTATTCAAGCTGACTCTAGGGTTTGAGGAGTTGTAAAGTGTTCAAACAAGTAGACAGATCCCATCAATAAGTAATTGTAGTAAGAATGAAATAAAAATGTAATATTTGTCTTTTGATTTCTGTGAATTGTCTTTTCTAATATCGTTTTTAGGACATAAATACTAAGTTGTTTGAACCTACCTACTTAATAAAGATCACAGGTATTTCTTTTGACACAGGGCACAAGAAAAAATTACTGGGACAATAAGATTCATAAAAAAGTTTGGGGGTCACTCTCAAGAGTGATCCAAACTTGGATAGAAAAGAAGTTTTATGTTCTAAATTGTAGGGCAAATAGTTGTTCTTGGATTATGTAATAGGAAGGGGAGGAGAAGAGAATGAGGATAGAGAGAAGGAGGAATAAAAGGAGGAGGAATAATAGTAACGGTAATAATAATGATTATTAATTGAGCACATACTAATTATCAGGTTTTACACTAAGTATTTTAACTTATCTATTTCAATCCTATGACTATTAGTACACCCTAAATGCAATATATTGAATTTCTTGTGCTCTAGTTAGTAAGCAGCTATTATTCCGGTGCCCTAAAACTCCCGACTATGCAGCCCCAGTCTTACCCCAGGTAGCCCTGGACTACCCCACGATACAGCCACTGAAGCAGCAGACCCTGTGGCAGCCCTCTCTGACTGATACCTGCTATGACTGCTCAGCACTCAGGCCTTCTCATTGTTACATAGGTAGCGTTCACTTGTGTCAAATCCTCACAGCAACACTCTAAGGAAGATCCTCCTTTATTCTGAAATTTAGAGGTCAGTTGGATTCCAGTCCTGTGTGACTCCCAAGCTCACCATGTGCAGGAAACTAATCTAGTTAGTTAGAACTACAACCCCTCCACCCCGGGCTGCATTTGAGGACCACTCCTAAACAGGAAGGGCTCTTCCCACTGATGTGTAAATTAGTTACCCTCCACTTCCCTACCTGTGAACACACTCTTCCATGTTCCATATTAAATTTTAAAACTCAGAAAACATTAAACAGCAAGAAGTGAATCACATTGTCTACGTCCCACAACTTCCTACTTTTTGATATGGGATGGAATCGCCTGTGTAGCAGGAGCTGACTGCAGCAGCAGTTCCTACGGTCAATGGTGTGTTTCCAAGTGCCCCGGTGGAACGGCCTTTTCCTGGCCCTGGGGCATTGACACTGTCAGGGCACTTTCAGTATTACCCGAACCCGAAGGAATGGGGAATTTCCTTCCTGAGTTGACATATGGCTATAACTTCTCCAGAAGACTGAATATCTACTGATTGCCAATTACCCCCAAATCTCCAGGTCTATCTGAATGAAGTCTATATCCCCAGCCCTACATGTGGGAAAAGTTGTCAATAGCTATCTATATTTCAAATAGAGAGGTAGTCCCTACCTCAACCATACAACCATAGAATCTTTTGTCTTGTCTTTCACTATGAACCAGAAGTTTCTCTCTGCTTCATTTTATAATTTCCTCAGAGCATCCCAAGAGCACACTCACTGAGTAATCCCATGAGATCCTTAAAGGAACAGAGCAGTTCTCTCTCTCTCTCTCTCTCTCTCTCTCTCTTCACTCTTCCATTTGCACCTATTCTCCTATCCAAAACCAGCCTTTCCCTCTCTAACAGGAATCAGAATTATTCAGTCAAACTTAAGTGATCAAAAAATTATCACAGTAAAATAAACATCATCTAGCTTGATTTTGTGTGAACAAGTCACTTTCTGGAAATAAAATTCCCTTCTCTTTTCCAGGCACTATTAAGTAAATTTCCTCCTTGAGTGTTCTAATCAGCATCCTAGAAGGGCAAATTCATCTCTTATCGGTAATGATTTGCTCCCACCGAATAGTTTAATTACTCCAGCTCACCAAAGGTTCAGGCCCACTGTAATTAGAATACCATAAACTTCAACTGGGTATAACAAGGACAGTCACTTGTGTCTTAACTCTGACCTATTTTTACAAGTTCTCAAAAGAAAGTTTTCAAAATTCTTAAGAGCGAGATAGACAGAAAGATCTACTTAATGAAATCAGAGAAGTCTTTCCGGGCTGGGAAAATTGGAGTGTAAATTGGTCGTTGATATAAAATTTAATATCCAAAGTTAGGAATGGATGTATACTTCCATTTAGTTAAACTATGATACAAGTACAAATTAAGCTTGGAATATGAGTAAAATAAATAGTCAAAGGATAAATTTTAGACCTATTAGGCAGTTACTTCCAGCCTCCTCAGTTTGAAGTTAAAATAAATTAAGGTTGATGAAGGTTAGAAACTAAAGTCCCATGGCTAGTTAATGGCAAAGTGAATGAGAACCCAATTCTCTTGCATATAAGTTTCCCGTTATTTCTCACAGTTCAAATATAGCACCATCAATCATCTTAAAAGGGCTATGGCTTTTCCTTGTAAATTTTACCCTTTGTATATCCTGTGAATATAAAAACATAGAACTAAATGCAAATATCCTATTTTACTCCAAACCAAATTTCTATGTGCAAGATACAGGTGTATTTTGTAAAATACTAAAAGGGGACAGTAAGGTTGACTAAGGTATGTCTTTTGCCCTCAAGAAACACAGTCTAACGGGAATCCAATCATATTGTACTGTAGTAATTGAGTAAAATATAAATTCAGGCTTATCTGAAGTTACTATCTACATGTTTAGCAAGTTTTTTAAACAGCAATTGATTCTTTCTGAGATTTGACAGCTTTCAGCAGACTATAATTCTTCCTAATACGTAACATGATTTTTTTGGACAGATCCTGTGCTAGAATGAAGCATTCCTCTTTTTCCTTGCAAATGTGGAAGTCAATTTACAGGAGCCACACCTGAATGAATTCCTAATGGGCTATTTTAACTATTGTGAAGTTGCCTTAAGTAGTGTGATTAACCTCTCCTGGAAAAGATCTATTTCTAAATATAGAGCAGTTATGTTTAAAGAGAAGCCACTTTGGATGCTGAAGTTCTCTCCAAGTTAGCAGTAGGAGAAGATAGGTTTAGAGAGGATGAGAGGTCACCCACAGAAGCCCCGCAGGTTAGACCCCATCTGGATGCCTTCTGAATAAAGCATACATTCTCTGCAGAGGAAACCATGCAAAGGGCTGTCAATGGGAAATAAAGAGAGTCCACTGAGGATGAACTACCCCACCTGTATGTTTTCTTCTCATTTATAGAAGTTTTTATAAATGTACTACGAGACAGGAAAAACCATCAGAAGTCAAAGAATGTGCAATATGTATATTTAATTCTATTATTAACTTACTTAAAATGCATGACAAGCAGGATTTTGGTGCCCCACACAACTTATGATACATTTTGTGTCCTATGCACACTAGAAACCAGAGAGTACCCAAAGGAATTAAGAGGTCAGAGAATACGGAATTAAGGACCATGGTATTTATGCTGGTCCAAAGACAGGAGAATATTTAGATACGGAAGTCTAAGAGGGTGAAAATCAAGAGCCTAAAATGTAAGCAGTAGTATAAAAATCAAACATGCTGGAGAAGTTCAGAAAGGAGCTGAACCTTCTTACTCCTGACCTTCAAATGCTACGTCGGGATGTATTTGTGCCATTTGGGACTTAAAGTCCAACTACTCTCTGACGCCACGTGTGTCCTAAAAACATCTGGCATGAAACTGCAAGTGCTCAGGACCAGACTGTCTGATGTTGAGCAGCACAGCCAGCGTCTCGAGTTAGGCCAGGACTGATGTCACAGTGGTGCTTTACCTTCTGTCCAACCAACTCAGTGCAGTGGTTTTCCCTTCCACCTGGATTTCCTGTCAGAACCACCCGGGAAGAGCCAGCCTCGTCTCACTCATACCAAGTAGGAGACCAAGAGTCAGACCTTTGGTCACGTGGCGCACATTTATAAAGCACTTTTCATCACAGGCTAGAGCTGGGCACTGAGGAATCACGAAAACGATGCCCAGAGACCCAGGCCAGCTCTTGTGTGGTTCATAAGTGCTTGCAATGACTCCAAATGCAGGAGTCTAGGGCAGATCTTTCCCCCAAGCATTCTGTTCCACTTTCAGATAACATGTCTTAACTTTCAATTTATGAAATAGAGCCACTACAAAATTCTTAAAGGCTGGGAACATGAAGGCTGTTGAGATTTCAGCATGTGACATTTAGACACAGAAGTGGAGTAGGGGAGGAATCCTCCTACTTTTAAAGACAAAGTGGCACGAGATTCAAAGAAGACCTTGGTGATAAAAGGCAAGCAAGAGTCATGAAATTTCCAGCAACATTAAATAAGCTTCTTTACTTCCACTAGACTAAGCAGAGGAGGAAACATGGAATAGGACCACCTCTACAACTCCAGGGGGTGCTGTTTACATCAGCGGTAAATCAGTGATGCTCCTGCAGGTGTGTCCTGTACAGCATGGACAGGTCACATGCAGCAGCTCTGCACAGATGCAAAGAGCACATTATAAACTATTAGCCACATTCACACCTACACCCTATCCCACCTGTACTCAATATTCATGAAGCTTCTTGCTCACCCTCTATCCCTGGACCCAACCTAGTAACATGCAGGCTATGAGGACCTGTCCCCCAATTGCCTTATGTCATAGGACCAAGGTGCCCTTAATAAGAATATCCTGTACTGTTGGAGCCTTGCTGTTCCAGACTCTTTACTAAGTACTTCGTGTTTATTATTTGATGTAATCTTCAAAACAAAGTCATATGGTAATGACTATTACTAGCCCGTTTTATGTAGAGGAAATTCATCTAAGGTGACATAGCTACAAAGCCTGGACCCAAAACCCACCCAGCCTGAATCCAGCTAAAGTCTGTCCTGTCCTACACTGCCTTGCATTTTTATACAGTCAGTGACTTGACAATTAGCAAATATTAATTGGGAAACAGGCACTGTTCTACAGTAAATAAGGGACAAGAAATTCCTGACCTTCGAGATCTACATTAAATGAGAAAGACAGACAATTATACAGTAAGTTAGCATTTAAAAAAGAAAAAAATAATTTCAAATAGTGATAAGCTCTACAAACAGGATGAAATAGAATAACAAAATACCAAGTCACTGGCCAAGGCTGGGGGAACCTGTTTTAAACAAGTGATTGGCAAAAGGTGATAAATTAGAGCTTAGTAAAAAGAAAGAGCCGGTCATTCACAAATCTGGGGAAAGTGTTTCAAAAAATCCAAAAGCCACTAAAAAGGGAACAACTTTGGCACGTGTGGTGGACTAATTAATAATCACCTTGAGTGAGAACTCCCAGCTGAACTGAGTCAGTTTGGTTCAGGGAGTGGAAGACCCACCTGAGGACTGTGGCTGGAATGGCATAAAAGGAGAACGGTGGCCGGTAATATAGCTCAGCAGCATAAGCGCCTGCCTGGCAAGCGCGAGGTCCTGAGTTCAACTCCCGGTACCCGCATATTAAAAAAAAAAAAAGGAGAATGGGAGGGGAAGACTGCCTGCTGCTGTCTTTCCTGAAGAGGCTGCTTGTCAGTGGTTTTTCTTCAAAGGAGCTTTGGCTGCTGTCTTCCTTCGGGAGAGCTTCAATCCTCATCATCTTGGATGTCGTTTCCTGGCTTTGAGTGCAGATCTCTCAGCCTTCCCACACAGACTTTCTAGCTTCCACCACTGGCCCTTGGGTCTTTCTGGTGCAGATCACTGATACAGACTTGCGCGGGACATTGCTGTGGGCTCCAAGCCCTTGACTGGATTCTTCAGGTCTCCAGCACTCTTCCACATCTGTCTCCAGTAACCACTGACTAATACAGCATGTCTGGAAAAAAGCATGAAGCCCATGTGGTCTGATAGTGTGTGCAAGGTAAGGGGTGGGAGAAGATGAGGTAACGAAGGAGCAGGTTACCTGGGAAGGTGTTTGGGAAACTGGAAAGGTGTTCAGATTTTTCTAAACACAATGGGAAGTTATTAGAAGGCTTTAAGCAGAGATTTATATAGTCTGAGTTGCTAAGTATAAAAGAGTCATAGTTTCAGTGTGGAATGAACTATGTAGGTGGAGCAGAGAGATAACAAAAAGCAATTAGAAGACTTTTGCAGTACCCAGAGTAAGAGGTAATGAGGATTCCACCAAGGACATAAAGGTGAGGAGGATAGAAGTAGTCCATTTCCAGTGGTATAGCTGCCAAAATTTTGCAATTGATTGGATGATGAAGGTGAAAGAAAAAGAGAAATTAAAGTTGTTTCCTAGATTTGACCCTGAGCAATCACATGGAGATGGTACCTTTTGCTAAGTCAGCAAAAAGGTAAAGAAGTCTTAGGTGTAAATAGATATTTAGAAAATCCATATTTTGGTTTGGATCATGTCAAGTGAGAACTTTAAGACAGTCAAGTGGAAACAATTAGCAGATATCTGGAAATCAGAAGGACACGAAGCGGTGGAGATTTAAAGTTGTGGTCATCAATGTAAACATTTGGAAGTCAGAAAAGTAGAGATTTAACCTGGGGAGCACTCAGTGTTTTCAATGTTGTGGACTAGATGGATTGCCTTAGGGAGATACTGTCTACAAAAGTGCAGTAGAGAATAATGTTGGATATAAGACTTTTGGGAACTTTACCTCCAAGTAAAAGAGCCCGGAATATAGGAGAGGAACCTGTGGACAGCAGAAAACCCAAGCAAAGCCCAAAGGGTTCTTTTTCCTTATCTTTGTACTAGAAGAAAAACATCAACCTTGACCCTCACCCCAGGAGAATTATAAAAGTCAGACAAGACACTGTGGGTGAGAGGAAGGGAATTTAAGAAACAAGTATTTAGAAAAAATATATTTTCTAGTTAGTTCAACTCTGCCATGTAATAAATTTATGAATCTGAGCAAGTCACTTTTCCTCTCATTGGCTATTTATGCATCTGCAGTGCAATCATGGACTTGCAGCATTTTTTATATAAATCAAGTGAAATAATATATGTTAAGCCATTAGGTTGACTGGCTTACAGTAAATGCTTAAGACATGGCAGCTGAGAGAATCCCTTATGGCTTTATGGTCCTGATTTTAAATACCAACTCTGCCAATTCATTGAAGTTATTGAACATCCCTGAGTCTACTATCTCATCTATAAAACAGGAGAAAATAGCAACTATCACGTGGTGGCATAGTGAAAATTAGAATAACAGATGCAAAGTACCTGGTAAACAGAAACCACCTGAATATGAATGGCTGCTTTACATTTACTATCATTGTTATTCCCCAAGCCACAGAAGCTAGAACATGACACAGCTCAGAGAAGTTCCAAATTCCAGCATTTGGATTCTACCTTCAGCACTCTTCCCACCAGAACCTGTCACTCAACGGCACTATCTAAGCAGCATATTTATCACCTTCAACAAGGTGAGTAAACATTCTCTAGAATTCTAACGTTTCCTCCACCTCCACCATAAGTCTGCAATCATTAATATTTTCAATCTGATGATTTCACAATGTCTTGGAGCTCAAGATAACCACCTGGGAAGGACAAACCAACCTTCTGGCTTCTCTACCAGGACTGTGAAGGTGAAAAGCCAAACTTCTCTTTGGGGGCCTTAACTAGCTAACTGCCAGGAGTGGCCACATTTCCTTATTTACCCATGAAGATGCTGTGCTTTCATATCACGCAACTTATATTTTAAAATTAAAAATAAAATCGGAGCCCTCATATGCAAACTTACTTGCATATTTGACTCATCTATTTTTACATTGAAAGCTGTTAAGAAAAGAATAGTTCTTATGAACAAATATTATAATTACCTCCAGTTAAAGTTCTTTGAGATTCTCAGATGAAAGATGTTTCTAGTATAGACTATGATTCTTCTATGATTAGCTATATCCTAGTCTAACAGCACTTAGTAAAGTGTGTGAATAAAATTACTAACCATGAATATTGTATTTTATATTTACATTTTCAAGGTTTTATTGCTATATGAATATTATTCAAATAGTTTTCTCTAGCCAAGTTCTGTGTGTTTACTTTGAATAACACACCTTCACTTGAAGCATATACTATTAAAATGGCCTCCACATAAGGAAATAAAAAGAACTGAGATGGAGTTGACTGGTTACGTACACATACACCGAGCGTGAAATGAAACATGAGGAAGAAACATGATGCTTTTGAAGGAGATAAACCAGGGTTTGAGAGGTAGATGGGATAAAGCAAGGAATCAAACAAATTCTCTATGAATTAAATGAGGCTGCATTTGTGCACTTACTGGAGCCTAAATCCATCTGCTAGGCTCTATAAATGATTCCTAAAGATGTGATTTTTACCCTCAAGGAGTTTACAGGCAGCCCAGAAGTCTAACACACACACACACACACACACACACACACACATGCAATTTACAAAGCAATAAAGAAAAATACAGCAGTCATTCAGAAAAAAACATACCAGTTTAGGGTTAGCCCTAAAATAGAGCTCAGAAAGCAATCTATGTATAACATGGCTGCATAAACACCCTAATCTAGGGTATTAAATTGCAGTTCTTTGAGACAGTCAAAATTACGCCTGTGTGAAGTACTCAGAGCAGTGCAAGGCCATTGTTCGATCTACTGGAATTTTTGTCCTGATGGGATGCACTAGGTAGTGGGCAAGCCCTCCAGAGTCCCTGGGGTTCAAGCAAGCCCACTGAATACAGAATGCTTGAATCTTTTTAGGATCATGTATGTAACCAGATAGCCTAAGAGTAAGATGTTTATTTGAAAAATCTCAGTAGCCCAGAGGCAACATCAGAGTCTTAGAATCGACTGTTTAACAAACTATTAGTGTGACTGCCATGGCTCCTGAAGAGGAGTGATGGGGCAATGTGCCATACCCCAGCAGGGCTGGGCAGCGGCCGGCCCAGCTGAGGTGGGGAAGGAAGGGCTCTGGGTCTGTCAGGGAACAGCCATATGAGCTTGTGCAGGAAGTTCCCATTGGATTCTCTGTCCACGTTGACAGCACAACTTAGAATGACAAGTCTCTTTAGAGTCACTAGAAATGCTCCAACAGGTAAATCCCTCAACCTTGGAGTGTTTCTAAGGTTGAAACACATCCTCCATAGAGAAAATTTTGTTTTTAAGGCTCTGGGTCTGTGTACCTATGTACCTACATGCCAGTGATGGTGAATCTTTTAGAGCTTTCAATAACATCCCATGTGGCATGTGTGCCATAGGTTTGCCACCACTGCTATAGACAATAAGCTACTTGCTTCCCTTTCATCAAACTTCTGTGTGATTACCATTGTCCAGTGCAATCTCCAGAGCCTAGGTGAAACTGTCTCCACTTCCTTCTTCTCTGACTTCCAATAACTCTTACAATGCACATGATTTACTATTCTTATTAAATGTTCAATATTATGATTTAAATGCTTCCTTGAATTTGCCTTATTTCCTTATATAGGATGGCATATGCTTTTCTAAAGCATGGATCATCTTTCATACTCTGGTCTAGTTCCTACAGAACCTAGCATGGTCCTTTGCATTTCATCTTTTGATTTCATCATGGCACCTGTTAATCGAGTCTTGAATAGTTATGGAATGGGGGCTGTCATATGCTGAGACAGCAAAAGGTAGCCAAAACAGTCTCTAGCATCAGACCCAGGACAAACGATATCTGCTTCTCAGGAAGCAGCAATGATGATAAAAATCATCCCACAGAAATCACTGGAAGACACTGACCAACTGGTTTCTTTTTTCCTTTACTATATAGCTCTTTTTTTACTAATGTATGTTTGCAACACATAATTACATTCCTCCTGGCAAATTGGTACATATACATATTATATCTTGATCATTTTCAGTCCTTCCCCAAGTCGCCTTCTCATGTCCATATTGTCTACCTCCTTGTTTGTTACCATCTCTCTTTTATTTTGTTCTTTGTATTTGGGGTTTCTCATATTAGAGAAATCATGTGATACTTAACTGTTTGCCTCTAATTTATTTCACTTAGCATTATAGCCTCAAAATCCATCCATTTTCCTGCAAATGATTCAAGTTTATCCTTCTTTTAACTCATTCTTCAACAAACATCACTGCCTCCTAAGTGTCCAGCCTAAGCTAAGCATTGGGGATAGCATGTGCTACCATCCCCTCACTCCAAAGCACTGTGTTCTTGCAGACGCTCTAATTCTGATTTCTAAAGTCAATTTTTTCTAGTCATACGTTGTCTCTGGAATATATTGAAAAGTAAGTGATTATAAGACAGTCAAAAAATAAAACTTGGGCTGGTGATATGGCTTAGCAGCAAAAGTCCCTGCCTGGCAAGCATGAGGTCCTGAGTTTGACTTCCGGAACCCCCATAAAGGAAAAAAAAGGGCCGGTGATATCGCTCAGCGGCACAAGCGCCTGCTGGCAAGCGCGAGGTCCTGAGTTTGACTCCTGATACCCGCATAAAAAATAAAAAAATAAAACTTTTGGGGCCACATTTATGAAACCAAGGTAGTATTGCCTTGATATCTAAGTCAGTAAAAATATTTCAGGTGATTCTTATGCCTGAGACCTTTATCATTTTAAAGGAATAAATGAAAACTGATAGCTACCAAAGACAGTCCAGTGTATTCTGCTGCTGGACCTATTTATTGATAAGTTCAAAGAAGATTCCTTTATATGTTAAGACAAGAAATCACTTTTAATTAACAAAACTTCCCAATGCCTTCACACACCAAGCAAAATTTGTTCCTTTAGAAATTTTGTTAAAAAACAACCAGTTTTATTGAACTTTGAATGATATTAGAAAAATATGAGTCAAGTTTTTGGTGCTCTTGGGATAAACCCTGAGTAAATGCTTCCCCTTATCACTAAAAATTTGCAAGTGATTTACACTTTCATTCAGAAACTACTGATGGTTTCTTTTGATTTGGCTCTAACAAGGAAAACGAATCTCCTTGAACAACTTGATGTTTCTGTTGAAACTCCAAAAAACACTTAGGATGCAAATGAATTCTGTCTGAGCCCAAAAATATATTTCCCAAACTCCTCATAAACTGGGTTCTGTGCTCATACTCTGATAATCTCCTGTTATTTCTATGATAAACCCAGCCCAATGAATCAAGTGCTGCACACGCATGAAATGCCATGTAAAATATACTGAAAAATATCACGTAACTAAATGAAAAATTGTACTTATAATTTAGTCTCTTACTTGTAGAGAAAAATAAAGGCATCACATTTCTAAGGTGAGGGAGCTGTCAAATAGAAGGTAGATTAGCCATTCTTTCTCTGGGATAATTTGCTGTCTGTATGCTTATATTTCACTGGACCTGGGTAGGCAGATGCTGTAGGACCTCATATTATGTCCTTATTTATTGCCTGCATCTAGGGGATGGTTTCTTAATCTGAGAATCTCAGAACTCAGAAAATCAAAATCCAGAGCACAGAACTGAGTGATTAAACTAAGTTCTCCTTAATACATTAATAAGGAATGACAGGGTTCGTCTGCATCTGCCATTCTCAGAAAGTATGCAACCCATTTAAGAGACCACATTTTTCTTCTATTTGTTTAATTCTGTAAGTATTTAGATACTATGCCAGGTCCTGTGCTAATACAGGAGATACAAAGATGATTAAGACAAAAACCAGTTCTCAAGACAGAAGTGTAACTGGCCATATATGCGTGACAAAGCTAATACAGTCAGCCTTGGCCTGGCCCCCACGCCCAGTAGCACTCCCACAGTGGGGGTCTGAAGCCTACTGCCAAGCTCAGACCTATCTACCTGGTACCACAATTCACCTTCCAATATTCATGAATATCAGGGACTAGATTTAGTTCTTTACAAATGCTGTTTGCTTGAATCCTCACAGTAATCTAGCAGGGTAATGTTAAATTCATTTTGTAGAAGCAGAAAGTATGAATCTGAGAGGTTAAATAATCTTCTCCAAATTGCACAGGCAAATATAAGACAAAATCAGGATTTGGGCCTACACTTATAGAATTTCAAAACCATTTTCCCAGAAAATCAAGGTCTGACTCTAAAGTCCAGTTGGACTGCTTACCTTTAGTTCTCCCTGACATTGACCACTTCCCTTTCTACTGTGTTACCATCTAAGAATCAATATTCCATATTCCTATAACTGCTAGCCATTTTCCCATCTTCCCCAGCCACCGCAACGCACTGTACCTGCATCTCCCGTATGTGTGTGGTATAATACCTTTCATCAATATAATAAAATACCTAAGACAGCTAACCTTGCAAAGGAAAAGGTTTATTTAGCTCCCATTTGAAGGTTCAAAGGCATTGAGCAAGCCCAGTTCTGGTGAGAGATCTCTGCTCTCTTCTCCCTTCCCTTCCCTTCCCTTCTCTTCCCTTCCCTTCCCTTCTCCTACCACTCCTCCTCTTCCCCCTCCTCCTCTTCTCTCCCTTTTCCCCTTCTCTCTTCCCCCTCTTCACCTTCCTCCTCCTCCTACTTCTCCTCCTCTTTCTTCTCTCTCTCTCTCCCCTCCACATAGCAGAGGTACACGTGTGCAGAAGAGCTCACATAGCTAAACAGAAAGTCTAGAGAGAGACCGGGGTTCCATAATCCCTTCTGGGGGCCTCAAGTGACCTATGCACCTTCCTTTATGCCCCACATCTTATAGGTTCCACAGCACTTCCCAATAGTGCTACCCTGGGGACTAAGCCTCCCATCACAATGGACCCTTGGGGGACACTCAAAACACCCAGCCCATAGCATGTTGCCACCCGTGGAAAACATTTGTCCTTCTGGAAAGCAACTCCCAGCTCCCATCCCAATTAGACAAGAAATCCAGTACCAAACCCCAGCTTCATCTCAACTGGCCAACTGACTATGGTTGACCAACCACGATCATTCAGTTCTGAGGGAACATGTCTTCTAACGTAACATCAACCACCTTTCTTGAATGCAGTATAAGAAACAAGAGTAGGAGGTGGCTTTCTTTGTGCTTACAAAGTGCCAAGAATATATAAATATAATCTTCCCACTTTTTTTTAAGCATCAAGCTAGCATTGAGGTTTCGTGGTTTCTGGACCTCTCAGGGCTCACCATGTACGGCAGTACATTCTCCTATTGTCTCTTATTGTCTTAAGTAAAATTCAATCTCCCACTTACAGACATAAATAATTATTTCAATATATTTAGTTCTTCTTCCTCCACCTCATACCCCTCCCAAAAAATCAACCAAAATAATACCACCACAAACATAAAACAAAGAAGTTGACCCATGATCTAAAATAGCTCTGACTTGGATCAATGGTCTCACAAATGAAATTTGCTGAATGTAGCTTGTAGGGTTTAGGTAGACACATCATAATTTCCTATGATATTTGCATGTAAAAACCTCCTCCTCTTTAAGGATCCCTGAGAACTTTGTGGACACCAGAATTTATTATTTCCGTTTTACAGCAGAAAAATCAAATGGCCAGAGAGGGTAAGACATTTGCAAGGAGACACAGAGCAATGCATTAGAAGTCCTGCAAGGAAGCCAGCAGAAGGCTAATTTCTAACGCAGCATTCTATCCATGCGACCATGCTGCCGCTCATTAAGATGGCACCGCTCATTAGGACAGAGCATAACCATTAAAGATCCTTTAGCTTTCTAATCTTAACTACCTCTGCGCATCACAGGTCTAATGCTTCACAAGGGCTCAGAAGTGAATTAAACATTTTACTTAAATGCTACTTAACTAAGAGTTAAAAAGTATAATTTTCTATTGAAGAATAAGAACCAGAGAGACTAATTTGGTGGAGCTGTTAAATTTTACAAAGCCCGAGTCTCAATTTTCAAAAAATATTGTACATTTATTTATTGAAGTGAATGAAACATTTGCTGTAAAACTATTCAAAGGAAAGTTTTTTAACAAAGTGTAATTTACTTTTCATTTACAGAACAATGGAAAGTAGAAGGAAATCTCCTCCAAGGTATTAGAATCATGTACAGTTCCATATTTGACTAAAAAATTATTTCCCCAGCCTGTTTTCTCAACATTAAGGATATGCAGAAAAGTATCACTTGCATTCATCATGAAAATTACAGAAAAATGACTGAAACTACTGAGAACATTATTAAATAAAACATATACTTATTATCTGTCTTTTCGTCTCTGCCTTTTATTCTGTGGTTTACAGAACACTGACGTTTTCTTACTAGTCCTCCTACTCAGAAATTAAATTTCAATCTATTCCCAAATGTGGAAAGTCAAAGAACTCCCACAAAACTTCATCAGGGCATTTGAGGGTGAAATCCACACCCAGGTTATAGATCCAAGCTCTGAGGACTTTCCGGGAGTGTACCCTTCAATGTGTGTGTGACAAATGGAGCGAGGGGAGGACTTCTTCTCCATGGCAGATGGCAAGCAGAATCTGAGGTTCTTTGTACCAGGTGCATTGGGTTTCAAAATGAGGATGGGGCCCCTGTCTCCTATCTTATTATCCGCATGCACAGCATTGCAAGCCAGGAGGCTAAGGCAATGGATATGTACCCTGATACACACAATGTAATAATATGGGATCAGAGGGGAAGAAAACCATGTCCTCATTCCCAGCACCATGCATATTCAGATTTAGAGCCAGTGAACTGAGCTTGGCACCCTAGGCATTTGTCAGCATATATTTCAGGAAAGATCAGAGTCCTGGTCACCTTGCCCAGTGCAAGCGTAAGTGTTTGAGTGCACGTAACAGGAAGTACAGAATTAAGAAGGCAACTGATACAACTGAAATCTTCCTTCCTGCCAGAATATAATACAACAATCATAATAAATGTGTGTTTGTGCGCATCATGTGCACGACTGTGAATTTGCCTGCTCCGTGGAGAGTGATGTCTTCAAAAGGCCAGGAGGAGCTGTGGAAGATGCCGCTGACTTCAAAGAAGCAGGCTTCTGATGTGAAATGATGGGGCATCAGGCGGTAGCATCCAGGCAGTTGTGGGAAGCGGAAATAGTATAGGGTCAGCACCCTGGGGAGCACCCAGGCTCAGGAAAACTTACATGGACTTTGTCTTTTGTTCTGCTTTGTGGGTTTTTTTGTTGTTGTTGTTTTGGGGGTTTTGTTTTGGTTTTGGTTTTGGTTTTTTGTTTTTTGGGGGGTTTTTTTGGCAGTACTGGGGATTGAACCCAGAGCCTTTACACTGAGCAACACCCCCAGCTGTATTTATTTATTTAATAGGGGGTCTCCCTAAATAGCCAAGTTGACCAGGTTAGGTTCGAACTTGTGATCCTTCTGCCTCAGCCTCCTAGAATCATATGATTATAGGCACACTCCACCATGCCTCACTCAGCTGAACTTACAAGGGCAGTCTCAGCAGCAGACAATAGATGAAGGCTTTCACAGGAAAGTGGGGTTCTGCTGCACTCTGTGCTTCCTAAGCAAGAATCAGCATTTCATTCATTATTGTTTTCTCAGCCTTAGGGTAGGCATGCTGTAAATGCTTGCTCTATAGATGAATAAATGAAAATAAGGCAATGGGCAGAGGCTTAGGAATTAGGACTAGAAAGATCCAACCGTAATTAGCAGAGATCTGAGAACTCTCGATTAGAATTTGCTGCTGGGCATGAAACTAAGGAACAGACATGGAGAGAAAGGCCCAAGATAGGAGTCAGTTATTGCAAGTGGAATAAGTGGAGTGAGTCACTTGAGAACAGCAGAAAAGTTTAGATCCTGCAACCAGCATGCACTGCCGAGGAAGGCAGTCACCAGGACAACGTGACGCTAAGCTGTCGAGTCACGCTACCTGGCTGGTAAGAGTAAGGGTCAGCGCATGGGCTTGGTACACAATGAACCCTTCTAGGCAGAGGGGTGTGTGTGGGGGTGTGACAGAGACACAGAGAGACAAAGACAGACAGAGAGAAACAGAGAAAAACAGAGGAGAAGAAGAGAAAATGACTTTGGGACTTTTCCATATTTCATTCCATATTTCCATAATCATTCAACCACCACTATTTATTGAATGCCTACTTTGTTTTAACCCCTTTGCTAGGCAATAAATAAACAAAATTTCAATTTCTTTGGAAAGTTGTGCTTTTAAAAGGAGAATATGGAGGAATAGACTTTAACATATTTTCCTTGCAAATCCTGAGAAAGAAGTCCAGCCATGGTGGCAGTAACCACCCACACAATTCATTGGTGAGGGGAAGGTGGGCAGAAATGTCACCTCAGACATCTCAGCTAGTGTAGACTACTACCACTGACCATGCATAACCTCTCCCACGCATACACTGTGGCCAGGCTCTCAGGAATCAGAAATGTCTCTCCTACGCAATCATTCCAGGTGAAAAATAGTAATCAAATGAAGAGGATGATGGTGCAAAGATTTATTCTGAAGTTCCCACAGAACTTCTCATGAATGGATGAATAAATAAACAAATGAATGAAAATGAAGCAGTGATCAGAGGCTTAGGTAGTTAGGACTTAGGGAGATCCTACTCTAGGTAATGTTATTCAGGCCATGATTACTCTCAGTCAAAATCTGCTGCTGGGAAGAAAATGATGGGGGAAAGAGGCACAAGACAGGAGTCAGTCATAGCAAGGGAAATAAATGGACTTGGTCCCTTAGAACAGCAGGAGAGTTCAAATCCTGCAATCGGCACTCGCTGCTAGAAGAAACAGCTGCCTGACTCTTGGATTTTTTTTTTTTAGAAAGAAAATTCATCATTTCTGCAGGAGAATTAGACATGCAATTTTTACTACTTAGTATTAAAAATAAAATGATAAGTCATTCTGAGTAAAGAACATATAATTCCAAGAGAGACAGCTCGGTGAAGATATATAGTATGTCTTCGGATACTTAAAAATTGTCACGCGGAAGAGAAACATATCTTTTCCATGATACCTTCAAGAAGACCACTATAAGGTGATCCTTGATACCTGTGTGAGGATCTGCCTCAGTATGAGAAATAAATTATCACTTCAGAGCTATCCTTAGAAGAAATGGCCATCAGGACACAGGCTGGCTCAAACTCAGATATCATGGAGAGAATGATACCAGCAACTGGTTGGTCAAGATCTGGAGAAACCGACTTAGTCTTTAGGACTAAGAACCAAAGAGCTCAAAGTGGCAAATCAGACCCGAGGGTGGTGCGTACTGCAGCAGTGATATAACATGACCAAGCTTCCTAAGTTGGGGAGGTTAACAGCTGCATGTTCTCACACGATCAGTCGCTGGGAACAAGATTTCAGCCAATGGCCATTGACGGAGCCGAGATGTAATCCATCCTTCCATGAGCTAGAGAGTAATTGGCTGCTATCTTGAGGGGGGCTCTGGAGAGGCAGCCAGCAATGTCCTATGGTATAAAATAGAAGCCAAGAACTGTCATTTTTCCAACGTCTCTTATGGCTAGCTTAGCAGTTTCTAGCTATACAGTTTGGAGAACTAATGTTCTAAGGAACCTGATAGGATCTCTGAGAATGCAGAGAAGTTAGGGATTTTAAGTCCTACAACCCCCTACCTCTATTTCAAACAGAGCAGCTACTTGTGTTCTGTACAGGTTCAGCACAATACACAGGTGAAATTAGAAAACGAGAACCACAGAGGAATTTTAAGCTCCTCATATCTCATTCAATTTCTCCAAGAAAGAAAATCCAAGGATGTACTGAAGTTCTCCCAGATGCACAGCTGAGCCATGATAGCTAAGGGAGGAGCTTTGAGTCCAAGCAGCCAAAAGACAAAGGGCTGGCCTTCCTTTTCCACCATGTCCCAGTGGATAGATTCATGTTTCTCTGTTCGTCTCTACCTTCCTCCAGGGTTGCTCCTTTGTTGGCTCTTACTGCAAAGTCCACAAGCCCAGGGAGGCATAAAGAAATTGTAACACTGCTTCAACCAGCTCTGCTTCAAACCCCAGAAGGGTTTCCTTTGGTATCATTCATAATTGTCATATGAGGTCTAGACAAAAGGACTTCAAATTAGAAAGGTAAAAGCAACTCTTAATGCATAAGTGTAGTCTAGTCTGGTACACAAGTTCAAGACAAACCTGGGCATTGTGGTGCATGTCTGTAATCCTAGCACTCAGGAGGCTGAGGCAGGAGGATCACTGTGAGGTCAAGGCCAGCCTGGGCTACATAGTGAGTTCAAGGCCAGCTTAACTACATAGCAAGACCCTGTCTCAAAAATGAAACAAAGAAAAATAAATAAATAAATAAATAAAAACAAGTTCACGACAAAGCAGACTTTGAAGCTATGGCCCAAGTTAATATTTGTTTGCCTAAAGTGATTTTTCCATTGTTGTTGCTGTTAACACAATAAAATTGTTTTCTTGCCAATGTATAGTCACCGAAAGTATTTTTGTTGATAGGTAGATTTCCAGTTTCTGGTAAACAATACTTTTCTTTTTTGCATTCTAGAGCCATAGATGGAAAACTTACCAGCTTACTAGTTACAATGCTTTATTGCTTCAGATGAGGTGTAGAAACTTCATTTCCATGTAGATCCCTTTATCTTCCCTACTTTTTAAGTATGATTTTAAGTATGTCTTCTGTACATATTAACCACCACATCAGACAGTGCAATGAGTTTTGCTTTAATTATCAAATATAAGTTAAGAAATTCATGGGAACTACCCATTATATTCACACAAATCTTTATGAATGCTGATGTTCTCTTCCTTTTTTTTTTTTTTTTTTTGGTGGGTACCGGGGGGTCGACCTCAGGACCTCGCGCGCCAACAGGCACCCGTGCCGCTGAGCGATATCACCGGCCCCTTTTTTGTATGTGGGATCCGGGAGTCGAACTCGGGCCCTCGCGCTTGCCAGGCAGGCGCTTACGCCACTGAGCCATCTCACCGGCCCTCTCTTCCTTTCTCAATTTCCAAATCCTGATTTTTTCTGTTTAGAGAACCTCCTGTATCTATTCTTTAAGAATAGGTTTGCTAGTGACAAATTCTCTTCATTTTCCTTTGTCTGACAGTGTTATTTAATTTCCTTTTCATTGTTGAAGAATATTTTTGTTGGATATAGAATTCTAAGTTGACTGGGTTTTTTCTTTCAGCATTTGAAACATTTTGTGCCACTTTCCTCTAGCTTTCTTGTTTTCAAATGAGGAATTAGCTATCCTTAGAATTGCTGTGCTTTTTCTGCTCTGGCTCCTTTCAAGATTTTTCTTTGTATCTAGTTTTTTAAAGTTTAGCTAGAGTGTTCTGTGTTGTGGATTTCTTTGCATTTATCTCATTTAGAATTTTCCCAATTTCTTGAACATAAAGATTTATGTCTTTTCACCAAATTAAGAAAGTTTTCAGAAATTATTTCTTTTAATATTTTTTAATCCCTTTCTCGTCTCTTTCTCTCTCTCTTTCCCCATCCCCCATCTATTTTCACACCAGCGCTCAGAATGCATAAATTCTGGGGCTCTGTCTTTTGATCCAGTGCTCAACTACTCAGTCCACCTAGTTAGTATTCATTTTGCTTTTAATGATTACCAGTTCTATAAATTCCATTTGATTCTTTTCATAACTTACTTTTTGTTGAGGTTTTTGTTTCAAGAAAATTCACAATTGCTTATTGAAATATTGTTATGATGGCTTCCTTGGAATTCTTGTTAGAACTAACATCTGATTCATCTTGATGTTTGTGTCTGTTGATTGTCATTTCTTGATGAAGTTGTGATTTCTCTTGATTCTTGGTATCAGTAGTGATTTTTTCAGTATATCAGGGCATTTTAGGTATTGCAATAACAGATTCTTGATCCTATTTGATCATTTCACAGACAGTCCCCCCTGCTGAACTATAATGTAAGGATTAGATGGGTGTGTATGTCTAGCTTCCTACTGGACGCTGCTAATATCATCCATGCACACACGGAAAAGACTCAGACTGCCTTGGAAATGAGACTGGAAATTCAGCTCTCCCTTCAGCCTCCAAGACACCTTCCTGATTAAAGTGGAACACAAATTCACACCAATCTTTGCTTTTGAGTTCTGGTGTAATCTCAGCTCTGCTCCCCACTGCAACCTGCTGGTACCAGGGAGGGCAGAAGCTTAGGGCTGAGTAGTACCAACTCGTACCACCTTGTCCAGTCTTAATGATTCCGGATATGGGTGGATCCTGGCCTCCATGAGAGGCTCTACTGCATTAGTAAAGGGATAGAGTGGCAACATGTCCTTCCTCTCCTGATGCAAGTCTCATTGCTGCTGGTGACCATGGAGGCTCACTTCTCTGCAGGACCCACACTGCTGTTTGTTTCCTAGAGCAGAGTGGAGTTCCTTGAACACAAGGATATGTTTGGTTCATTTTTATACTCCTAAAACCTACTGATGTGGTAAAGTGATTCTTGGTGGTTAAGTAAATAAGTAAAATAATAAGTGAAAAGGCGATAGAATTAGATGACTCTTACAGGCTCAAAGTCCTAAGGTTCTGTAGTCAATGATACTAAGTAAAGCATAGCTAAAGGCTTAATAACATGGGTAGATGATTTAGAAATTCAGAACTTCCTCGCATCCTTTCTATAATTCATTTAACATTTTAAACATAAATTTTGGAATTGTCACTAAAATTGAATGAACTCCACTTTTCTGGGTGGAGAATTTGATTAGAACCTTCATAAATTCCACTGAGGAAAGTCTACGCTGCTTCTTTCTGAGAAGCAACTTGAGTTGTTCAGGATGCAGAGCAACATTTGTCCCTTCCTTTTTCCCATCTCAATCCACCAGGAGGCCAGAGATTCACCAGTTACAGCTTTGCTGGCTGGTTCCCAGTGACTTGCTTTCTATTTTAAAGAACTATTACCTGGAGCCATTAAATTAACAACACTCTCCAGTGCGCCAACTCTTGTCATCCATCTGGCTTGTCAAGTGATACCTTCCTGCATCTGCAGCCTTCATCTGCTTTTCAGAGCTATTGAACCTGGCTCCAAAGTAGCCCACCTTCTGCTCCAAGCTTACCAGATTGATCTCAGCTTTCAATTCTATGTGATGACTATTAGTCCTCCCTCTATCCTACTGCCTATTAAGATCTGGGGTCTTCGGAGTACATTTATGCTTCAGAGAGTGGTGAATGGAGAGCACTTTAGACATCCGAAAATGTAGAAAGATGCTTCTAAGTGAGACTTATAGTATTACCCTATTTCCCTTAACCAGAATCTGAACCTGGGCCCACTTACCATTTCTCAGTTAATTTATTACATTTTGAATGCCACCTTCCTTCCTTGTCTTCATGAATAACAATTTTAAAAGTTTGTCTATCATTGGATAGTAAGAAGATATTGACTAAAAGAGAATCCAACTATAATCCCCAATTGCACAGAAATTTGGTTAGTAAATGGGATGATTCTTCTTTAAAATGTTTTCCTCTTTTTTCAATCCCTTAGCCTGGCAGAAAAATCCTGCACAATGTAACTAATGCCAACTTCACACCTTTCCCTCAAAACCAAAATTGCACACCTCTACTCCAACCACACTCAATTCATGATACACTGAAAAGTCGATTACATGTTTTCTATCCTCAGCTTTTTGCTCGTACCTTCTATTCTGCCTGGGAAGCCAGTCCTCTTCCTTTCTGAATGTCTTCCTTTCTTCCAGACTCAGCTTGAGCTCTAGCTCTTCCATGAACATCCCTGAATAATTGACATCTATGATTTTCAGTGGTCTTGCCCTCAGAACTCTCAAAACATCTTTTCTTTTTTTTTTGCATCACTCATCGTACATCTGATAATCACTGCTTTTCTTATTATCCTTGTACAGTAGTAATTCTCGATATTTATTATTCATCAGAATCACTTGGGGTTTTGTTAAAGAGACAAATTTCTTTGGCTGTGCTGTAGAAACCCTGATTAGGTAGTTGTGGGACGCAGCATTCTAAAGATGGACCCCCAAGACTCCTGTCCATTGGTTATTTAATCAAATATGAACACAAGTACTGTTGTGAAAGGACACTATCACTGTAATTAAAGTCTCTAGTCCATGTGCCTTTGAGCACCTTAAATTATCTGGGTGGGGCTCATCTAATCATAGGAGTCCTTTCAGAGCACAGTGCTTTCTCAGATGTATGACAGCAGAAGAATTCAGAGAGGTTCCAAGTATGAGAAGGACTCCACATGCCTGTGCTAGTTTAAAGATGGAGAGGACCATATGGGAAGGAAGTGGGTGGCCTGCAGGAGCAGAGAGCAGCCTCCAACTGGCAGACAGCAAGGGACTGAATTTCACCAACAACCTGAATGAGCTTGGAATTGGATTTTCCCCCAAAGCCTTCAGATAAGAATGCAGCCTTGTGAGACATGTATTTTGGCCTTGTGAAACCCTAAGAAGATAACTCAGCCAAGCCCACCTGGACATCTGACATTCAGAACCATTTAATAATAAATAAAAGTTGTTCTATACTGCTAAATTAGTGGTAATATGTTGTATAACAATAAAAAAGTAATATAATAAATTTGGGCTTGAGCCCAAGACTCTGTATTTCAATAGTAGGTGGGCTTTAACCACAACTTAAGAATTTCATCCAGAAGTTCATTATTTTCATTCTATGTGCCCAATAAGCTAGCTTCATGCTAGTTTCCTATTTAGCAAGATAACATATTTGTCCCATTAACTTGCAGTTAATTCCATCTCACACTGACAGTCTCTATTTCAGGAATCTTTAATGTTTTTTTAACTTAACAAAATCTCCAAAGTAGACAAACTATTTTCATTCCTAGGGTAATAACTAAAGGCTGTGCTTGTACAAGGAAAATGCTGTAGAATCAGAGGACGTGACTTCTAGACAAACCAGTAAGTTCTTTGAGATTGTGCATTTGTCACACAGCAGTAAACAAGTCTCGCTGAGTCATTAGTGAGTCAGGGTTCCATCTGAAATCTTGACAAAAGTACTCTAAAACTGGAGTCACAAGTGCCAGGCATTACGCTGGCTTCTCAGCATGAATGGTCATCCCCAGGTGTTAATAGAGGGGTTTCTAGGTAACATGATGCCTTAGTTACTTTTCTCATTGCTGAGACAAAATACCCAACACCCATAGTTAAAGGAGGAAAGGTTTATTTAGCTCACAGTTTGTAGAGGTTTCAGTTCATAATCGGCTGGCTCCAAAGCAGGGTGGCACATGGCAGAGGGGCAGCCATTCATGGCAGCAGAAGACAGCAAAAGCAACAAGAGGGAGACAAGACTCTTTCCACCCCTTATACTGTATGCAGGCTACCTGCCCAAGGGCAGATGTAGCACTCACACCCTTACTCCTACCCAGAACTATGACAAACCAATCAGTGGACTGATTTACTAGTAACATACCCTTAATCCCAGCATCACACACTCTAGATTCAGCCACCTCTGAAAAAGCTCTATGACCACATGAGGCTTTCGGGGACATCCAGACACAAACCATAACACATGGTAGCAGGTGGTCTGCTCAGCAGGCCTGAGAAATCTAAGACAGACATAAACAGGGACTTGAGATTCCTGAATATTCTGAAATTCTGTCAGTATGAAAATTCTCTCAGCTTGCTTGTGGGAGGCAGTTGACCACAGCTTTTCCATAAAAGATAACTGTCAGGTATCAGGCATGGAAAAGAAATTGGAACTGTTCTCGTTCAAGCTCTCTCCACAAACTCTGCTTGACCACCCAGTGACGGGGAGCTCATCACCTCATAAACCAGCCTATTTTGTGTCTGGACGGCTGTCCTCCGCTGAGCTGTGCCTGACCTCCCTGTATTCAGTTTCTGTGTTGTTAGGGAGATTTTTGCAGCCATGCTACATTGCTAGTCTGGTTTTAAAGATCCTGTCCATATTAGAAGCCCATCATCATAACCTATCCCTGTGCTGCATGTGTTTTAAGAGAAATTTCCCATTTTTGCCAATATTTTCTTGGGTATTCTTCCCACACCATTCCCCATGCTTGGTCTCTCAGAAAATCAACCATATCAGAAGTAGTGAGGAGAAAGGCTTGGGACAGGCACAGTGTTTACAGAAATAAGACACGACAATGAAATGACAAAGGGAAACAGAGACAAAAAGAGAAACAGGCATACTTGGAGGCTAAATAGCAAATGCCCTGCCCAGGCCAAAGTTCCAAGAGAACAGACAAAAACTGAAGTAGCATATTTAGGAGTATTACTTTCTCAAAACAATTTCTTACCATCGTTCCACTATTTTATAGACCCTACAGCCTTCACTACTTCTGCCAGAATCATAAAGCAGCTTCAGTCACAAGCCCTAACGGAGTCTCTCACCTAAGCTGAGAAAAAAGAGTTCCAAAGCAAAAGAGAATAGATTGCAGAGGAGGAAAAGCAGCCCACAGTCTCTACTCACTCAAATGATGTAACGCAGTCTTTGTCTTACCTGTCAGTACCTATAAGTCTGAAAAACCAAATATGTACAGTGCTTATGTGTCCATACAGATAGACAGATTTAGACAATCATGGAGCTGAATTTTCATGTTTTGGGAACATTTCCAGCCAAGGTCCTGCTGCAGAGCTTCCCTGCTGCAAAAGCCCGTAGCTGCGTGCCACAGGAATTCAAGTGAGAGTTTTCAGGTTCTGATGGAAGTGGAAAGATCTGACTTTACAAAAAAAAAAAAAAAAAGTTACTTTGCTGGGTCCTCCTCCCCCCCAGCAGCCCAATCCAACACATGTCTCATCAGCAGGGGCCCTCGGAAGGGATGGGCCTCAAGGAACCCCAGTCCCTGGATTCTCCATGCCTCATTCTTCATCCACGCTGCTCGTAATGTGCCATCACTGGCACAGTTACACCTGAACACTCCGGTGCTGCCAAACACCTGGCTTGATTTTCCACTGTCCAAATGAAAAATAAGCATAATCTGTTTTTTGAGGATACAGCAAATGAGGGAGTTCATGACAAATTGTGTTGGTTTATGCAGAATAGTGATAATAAGATACAAATGAGAATTTTTTGCTTAATGAATAATACTAATCACGTTTCAACAAATGCTATGCCCTTCTAATTAGAGAGACTGCATAAAATCAGCTTTATTTGTGACTAGTTACACAGAATTTAAATATTTACTAGAGGTTTACTCAAATGTTTGAGAAGATTTTAAACATTTTCTACAGTAGAAGTGGCCTGCCTAGTTCTGTGGGATGTGGTGACAGCTCTAACTTGTGGGTGCTCTCTGATTTTTCAGCGTGTGATGAAAATCCTGGTTTCAAAATGAAGAAGAAAGGGTATTATTGATTTACATGCTAATTCTCCAACTGTTACTCATTTTCTTGATTCTAGCTTCCAAAGTTGCTCTCCCAACATTCATCATTGTAGTGCACTAGAGGGGATGAGCATCTTGTTCAATAAATTAAAGGAACTATGACTAATTATAGTGATATTAACTATGCAAAGTAATGTGTAACTTAAAATGGATACGTTCATCATTTCAAATTATGCCTTTGACTTTTGATGGTCTAATATACGCATACTCCTTTTGAACTAAATGTACACTCTATTTTCTAAGAACCTCTTTATAATTCTAAGCTATCTTATAATTCTAATTCTATACTTATTAGCATAATGACCCTCTAAATATAACCATCTCAAGCCTATTCAATGACCCAGAGCAATTAACGGAAGAACACGCAGAAGACCACAACACACTTCCAACATGGAATAAGACACAAAGAGGTTCTCATGGGGCCGGTCATATAGCTCAGCAGCATAAGCACCTGCCTGGCAAGCGCGAGGTCCTGAGTTAGACTCCTGGTACACGCATATTAAAAAAAAAAAAAAAGGTTCTCATGAGAAGTTTGATGAACCTGTCTTTGTTGGGAGAGGAGGGCACTGTGATTGAACCCAGGGCCTTCACATTTACCTACATCCTAGGTCTTTTTTATTTTTTTTATTTAATTAATTTTTTTTTTTTTTTTTTTTTTTTTTCATTTTGAGGTAGAGTCTCACTAAGTTGCTAAGTTGCCCAGGCTGGGCTCAAACTTGGAATCCTCCTGCAAAAATGTTTATATCGTATTTTTTTTGTTTTTTTTTTTTTTACGTGGGTACTGGGAGTCAACCTCGGGACTTCACGCTTGCCAGCAAGTGCTTGTGCCACTGAGCGATATCACCGGCCCTTTTTTTTTCTTTATGTGGGTACTGGGAGTCAAACTCAGGACTTCGCGCTTGCCGGGCAGGCGCTTGTGCTGCTGAGCCATCTCACTGGCCCTCGTTTGTACTTTTAAAAGGCATTTTGCTTGTGAATCTTTTTTTTTTTTTTTTATCCTGGGAGCAACCTGGGAATTTAAAAAAATTGTCCTCATCTTCTGGAGGAAGATAATTAAGAATTGAAAAGTTAAGAGATCTGCCCAAGGATAAAGAGCCAATTATTGACAGTTGAAAACTACCCCAGCCTTGCTGACATTTAATTCATGTTATATTCTCCCCAGCAATTGGAGTGATATTTGAGTTCATTAAATAAACTTAAAGAAAACTGCCAAAATTCATCCTTTATTCAAGCAACATGATTTGCTCCATCATTTTTTCCATTCATCATCATTTTTCTTTTCTTTTCTTTTCTTTTTTTTGTGGGTACCGGGGGTTGAACTCAGGACCTCGCATGCCAGCAGGCACCTGTGCCGCTGAGAGATATCACTGGCCCTTTTTTCATAAGTGGGTACCAGGAGTCGAACTCAGGATCTCGCGCTTGCCAGGCAGGCGCTTATGCCACTGTGCTATCTCACTGGCCCTCATCATCATTTTTCAATCTTTCACATTTTACAGAAAGAGGCGCTAAAAGGAGGATTCTGAGGTGATGGTTAAATTCAGTCTCAAAGAAATCACTGGATTTCCCCCACAGACAATAGCCAAAAAGCACTCCATGTGCTCAACAGAACGAGGCTGGAAGGGAAGTGTGCCCTGGAAGAAGGGCTGGACAACCGGGCGGTCATGGAGGGGGTGCCATCCTAAAGAGTTCGAGCTTTGTTGTCCTTGTTGTCTAGTGGTGAAAAGTCAGCAGGGGTTCCAAGCAGAAGAGCAATAGGGCAGTTTTCTGTTTCAACCAGACCACCTGGAGAAGGTGGGTAAAACAGAAAGGAAGATAGTGGAGAAAGGGAAATGAAAGTCATACCATTAACAGGTGGCCCAGAGGGATTTGTCTTGTTCCCTCCCCAGTGGCAGTGTGATTCCTGGCCTTCAGCAACTAATGATGGAGAATCTTAATTCTCTTAGACAAAGCTGCTCCTGCAACTTGTTAGGTATTTTAGTAGGCTTTTCTCAAGACATTCAACTTAGGGTTAGGGTTAGTGTAAGGTTTAGGGTTAGTGTTCTCTAACCCTAAGACATTCAACTTCCTTATTTATATTTATTTATATTGGTCAATTTATCAATCTGACCAAATTATAGGAACTCACATGTAGATGCATCATAGCACAGCACAGTATTTTAAACAACTCTCTAAATATATTACTAAATCATCACCTAAAAATCAATGTACTGAATGTAGGTGGAAATTCAGAAAGTAGCACAATTTCAGACCTTGGCCATCCCAAGCACTTTTCGGGGCTCATGTTTTATTACTGTTGTAAAATAAAGATTGGTTGATGACATGAAATTCCAAAGATCACTGAATTTTTTTAAAAGTGTTTAATGAAATGACTCTTTTTAAAACAACCTACTAGCTGTCAGATGTCTTTCAAAAACATGTAATGCATGCTAATTAGAACAGAACAAACAAACAAACAAACAGCCAAGGCCTTTAGGGTCCCCTAGATCATAAAACTTTCTGCCTCTTTTCTGACACCACAGCCCTAGGCCCTCCTTCATCCCTGGACAATTGGTGCCGGAGGCTGCAGCCTTGAAAGGAAGCCCACAGAAGCTGGGACTGGAGTTGTTCTGGCAGCAGAAGGAGGCCCTAAAAGCATCTGATTATTTTAAAATGTGCTTTCATTGTGCTGCTTGCAGCTGTGAGTTAATTTTGTCAAAAAAAAAAAAAAAAATTTGCTTCTTTAAAATCCAGGTTTTTTCCCTCTGCAGAGCAGCTGCAAAAGGAACAGCATCGCTTCAAAAGCCCCCTATGTCCCCAAGAGTACCACTCTGGGAAGATGCCTTTCTCAGCACCAGGGAATCAGTGATGCACTCCAGAAGCCCAAGCTACCAAATCTCCCCTCATTGGCTGATCTGTGCAGATGGGCATGTGGATGGGCCAAATGTGGATCTGAAAAACATTGCAGCTGCCTTAGAAATCCTCTGGTCCATCTCCCAATCCTTTACAGATGAGAAAACCCAAGGGCAGAGAAGTTAAGTGACTGGCCTAAGATTTCACTTCTAGCTAATGGCAGGCCATAGCATATATAATCTGGAAGCAGAGTGCAGTAGGGTTGGGGGTAATAGAGACTGAGATGTTGTCATTAGATTTTACAGGTAGGCAATCATCTTCCCCCAAAACAATATTTATTACTGCTGTCCACATGACATCTTAAAGATGCTGGGCCACTTGGCCTCTTGTTTTCCTCCATTTCCATCTGTGAATCACATTCTCGGTAGGATTCTGCACCACTTCTCTCTTCCCATTCCCCATTTGCCTTAGACCCACCTCCCTCAGAAAGTGCCTGTCATGGTTGATTGTGTCAATTCGAGTTTAGAAGTTTCACTAAATTGGCTCAGCAATTCTACACCCTAGGGTATAAAGGGGAGATGTGGAAGGATGGAGCTGCTTCTGTTCTTCTGAGGAGCTCTAGTCTTTGCCTTTCGCTTGGACTTCATCTCCTGGCTTCCAGCACAGACTCTTCGGCTTCCATCGTAGACTCTTCAGCCTTCCATCCCAGATCCGTCGGCCTCCTGATATGGACTTGCAGGGGACACTGCAGTGAGCTCCAGACCTTGGCCTGAATCTTCCTGTCTCCAGTGTGCAGACACCCTCCGCATGCTTCCTCATTCGACTCTGGCTGACCATAGTAAGGCAAGCTTGTAATTTCTTAGACATTTGTATATCTTGTGTTATATTTGTTTCTCTAATAAAACACTGACTGATATAGTACCCCTCCATTAAACCCCTCATCCATCGTCCTCTCCATGGCATCGTGCCTTGTATTCTAGCCAATTTGATGTGTAAGTGCCTCATTTACATTTACTTCTAGCTTTGGACATCTTCATTGCTCATGGGCTTTCTTCCTTTGACCATGATGCCAAATTAGCAAGGCTGTTCAACAGCTGGTTTTGAATCTCCTCTCCTCAATGAAAGATAATCAGCGTTTCTGTGAATCCTCCCATTGTTACTATTCCTTTAGAAGGAGCCTCATAGCAATAAACAGTAGTAATCAATCCCATCCCTGTCACTGCCCCGTTAGTTACAGGGTGGCTCTGCCAGTCACTTGCCAATCATTTTCACAGGATGTAGATTGTACCTCACCCAATTCAAGTCTCCTAATTAATGGAGTGACAAAATTTTGACATTTTGTTGGCTTCTCTGGCTCTTATGGGAATTTGGGGAAGAGGATTGAAGGAAGTAGAGGAGGGGGAGAGTAAGATGAGAAGATGCATTGAGTTAATGTGCTTGGCCAGGTTTTAGCTAATAGCAATTGTCTAAGTAAGTCATTTTTCTAATTATAAAAGCAATATGAGTTCAATGCATAGCATCCTTTAAAAATAGTGGGAAACATAAAGAATAAAATTAAAATCATGTTATTTACTTTTCACCTATTTTATGTTCATGTACTAAAGCCTCAATGCCATTTACCATAAATGATTTTGCAAAATGCTAGCTCATCGGGCAGATAGATGTCAGTGCTATTTTGCTTCATTCCACCTCTCTGCTCTGCCTTCTGTGTGTCAGATCATTTTAAGACTAACTTCCTCTATGGTCACAAAATGTCTTCCAGTATCACCTGGGAAGACGTGATTTCTCATTCATGTCCAGAGAAAATGGATGTCTCCCACCCATTGAAAAGAGGTCTTTTAATTCTTTCTGATTGTAACAAATAAAGCTATATGCCTGCCCTGAACCAGATATTAAGGCAGAGTATTGGGGAAATACTGGCCAATGAGTACGAAGTTTCTACAAGATAAATGTGTTTAGAGCTTTAAGATATAGCATGGGGCTACAGTGAATAATACCAATGGTAGCCTTGAAATTGCTAAGTGTTCTCATCACGAACACCCCAAAAGAGGACTATGTGGAGAGATATGTTAGTTAGCTTAGTAATCAGTTCACTATGCATATATGTAACAAAACATCACACTGTGTACTTCAAATGCATACAATTTCAATACAATTTTATATAGTAAATGACTCAGGCCTGGGTTAAATATCTACCTCTAATGTAAAAACCATATCTAGAGGGAGTAAACTGTGATGATTGATTTGACCTAGTGATGAGAAACCTGTGGAACTCAAATGGGGATAGTTTTCATCAAATGGCATGCCTGTTGCATATGCTGAGGTGGGGGATAACAGAATGGAAGCAGGGAAATCAGTCACGATGTCTTCCATGCTTTAGCAATCTCAATGTTCAGAGAAGAGCTACTGTTGGTATTTTTGTTATATAGTACCACACACATACATATACTCAGTGTAAGTGTATTTTATGTCAAAATTATATTGTATTTATTGTTTCATGGCCTCTTATTTTTCACTGAAAAAGAGGAAAGTTTTTTTATGCCATCAAATATTCTTGTAAAACTTACTTTAAAAGCTTCATGGGACTTAAATAACAGCAAAGATCTGGATATTCCTGAACTTGGTCTAGTTTTCTCATTTACAAATTAAGCTACCGTAAGCACATTTGCACATGTACCATTGTTTATACCAAGCTTCGTTTCCATAGGCTAGAGTACTAGAAGTAGAAATGATCAGTGGAAGCACATAAACAAAACTTCTGGATACATATTAAAGCTACAACTTAGAAATACTGTGCAAATTGTACACCCTGGCAATATTACGCATCAGCATATTTCAGTACCCACACCTGTTGCATTTTAAATCCCTAAAATATTTATTTAAATGTTGTTAGGGTTGGTAGTTAAATCAATGAGGGAAAGCAAAAAACAGAAATCACTAATTTATTAAAAGTTTGGATTTTAGAATACTGTAAGTCAATTTTTTCAACTTATGGTGCCTTGCTCTATCATAGGAGGAAACACAAAATAATATCATACTTGTGTGAGGAAGTGATATAAGGGTTTTTTGAGCATTGAGTTATTCTGCTAGTCCTGACTTTTTGATATGTAAGTGACAGGTGTGCAATCTGAGTAAGCTTAGTCAAAAAGGTAAATTTACAGACTCATCTAACAAGGAAGAGTAAGGGTGTAACTGGAAATGACCTGAACGAAAGATTTGATGGTACCATGATTCCTCGCCTTTCCTTATCTCTACCTCTATCCATATCGTCTCCTATTGCAAATCACCTTGGAGAAGCTTGTAAGTATGCATTTTTTTAATTTTACCACCAGAAACTCACCCCTACCCCCCAGGCTCAATTTCAAAAGTGACTGGCCAGGCTTAGTTCATCTGCAGGGCCATGATTGACAGCCCTAAGTCAGAGGCGATCCAAGTCTGGAGGAGCAGGTCCTATAGAGAAGCCGGTGTTATTGGAAGAAGAAGGAATGTGTGCTAAATAGACACAAAAAAACTCATAAACATTATATCTTAAAATAATTAAACAACTCCATGAAGTTACTGCCACAAATGTATGGAAAAGGAAACTGAGACTCACCGAAATCGTACTATTTGTCTTAGATCATTCTCTCTCTTTTTCTCTGTCTCTCTGTCTCTGTCTCTCTCTGTCTCTTTCTCTCTCTGTCTTTCTCTCTCTCTCACACACACACACACACACACACATACAAACCTAATTCCAAATCCTAAGCTTTCACTTACTATACATTAATCACACTTTAGAAATATGGCTATTTTGTGAACAAAGACACTGGTGGCAGATGATAACATCATCCCACCTGCCCCTTCTTGCTCTGTGCCCCATACATGCAGACAACCATATTGTGTGGCCATACAGTATCCTGGCTCACCACCACCTCCAGGAGAGAGAATGTTTCCTGCGTGCCCATCATCAGCTCTCTCTGAGCTGCAGCTCCCAGGACTGTTAGGAGTCACAGAGACCGGAGGAGAGACACGCTGAAGCGGTCTACCCTCAGCCTTCTCCTGGTCAAAATCTATCATTTGCCCTGGGAAGATATGCTTGAATTTCCATTCATTCACTTTTTTTCAATTTTTATTTTTTTATTAGTGCAGTACATTTTTGTAGTACATAATGATTATATTCCTCCACTTTTTAAATTTTTTCTCTTCTGTACTCCAGGACAGTAGGCTAACCTGTCCCTACGTACACAAAAACGTCTCAGCTTCACAGTTTGTACATTCAATCTAATCCACTCATTTTGTGGCCTTGGGAAATGAGGGTCAGAGTAAGCAAGCAATTAACTCAGGGTTAAAAGCCCAGCTAATGACTTGGGTGAATACAGACTCAAGCCTCCCATCTCCTAAATTAGTGGCCATCCTCATCACACAAAGATGTTTCTGTTGTTTCAAAGAGAGTGTGCTTTTAGGAAAAATTAGCATATGAAAGCAGCTCCCAAAGGTAGGATGACTATCTGCGTAGTCTTAAGTGGAGCAGCCCATTGCTTCCTTGGAAAGAGATGAACACACATGCAAAGATATGGGTGGACAAGAGCAACTGAAGACAGTAGTTGGATTGTGTCTAACAGGAAGGCAACAAACATGTATTATGTGCTTATGAAGTGCCCAAACTCCTATTTGGTGCCGGGTGCTGGGAGTAAAGCAATAAACAACACAGATACAGTCACTGGCCTCACAAAGACAGCAGCCTAGTGGAGATATGGAACAAAACGTTATAGGTGTGATGACTATTTCAAAAAGTCAAAGGATACTTTGGGAATGTAGTGTCCATCAACAGTGGTAGGAATGGGCTCTCAAAGAAGGGGACTTAAAGCAGAAATTTGAAGGATGAGTAGACTATATTCAGGAGCATGAGAGTGGATGGTGGTCCAAGCAAGGGGAGGAGCATAGTACAGAATGGGAATGAAAGAAAGTGATGATTTAAGGACCTGAAAGCAGATCCCCAAGGTTGGAATATAGAGTGAGGAAGAGGGCAGAATAATTGTTTGGAGAGGCCAGTAGGAGCTAGAAAACGCAGAGCTGCATGAGCTATACTCAGAAATTTGATCTCTATCCCAAGAACAATACAGAGAGTTTAAACAGGGAATGGTAGAATCATATCTGCATTTGTAAAAGATTATTCTAAATAGCATCCAGAGGTGGAAGGGATCGAAAGCCAAATGTAGTGAAAAATCTTCTAGGAGGCACTTTAACTGACTGAACCATGATGGCGGCTTAGGTGTGGCTGTGCCAGGGGAGTGGATACAATTTCCTTCCGTCTTTCCCTGAATCATGCATACCAGGAAATGCAAAATCAAACCTAAAGTCTGCTCATGAGCAAAGTCATCTCTGAAAATTAAAATAGAAAGGAATCCAAATCACCTCCTGTTTACTCAGAAAAGCTGAGAAAAGTGACTCTACAAAAGAAAAATACAATTAGTTGGAGTAATTCTAAGTCACAGACACTATTTCCCGGCCAGATGCTGTTGTGGAAAATTTCAGAAACACCCACTAAAATCATAAATGAAAATCACATATTCGTAACACTTAATGAGAATATAGGCTGAATTTACAGCTGTTGAATGTGCAATATGGATGAAGCTGATGATTTACTCGTGAAGATGGAAATATATGTGATAGAGGAAAACAATACTCAGAAATGTGATAAACATTTGCATGAAAATGAATCACCAGAAAAACTCAAAACTTCTTTAATACTTTATGTACCAAATTATCTTCAGAGCAGTCAAAATGAAATAATAAAAAATAATAATAGGGAATTTTCCTGCTGTTAATTTTTTTTTCTACAAAACCTCTGTTGACTTCAGTCGAAGTTCTGCATCTAGAATGTGGCCCAGGAAATTTATAGTCTGTAACTCGGAGACCAAAGACCTTGAACATCAAGAAAATCTCTTACCCTTATTTATATACACTGTTCTTTATCACAAAAGAAGAGCTGGTACCCATTCCAAGTAACCAATCATTATGCAAGGAATATTCTGACTCACCCAGCATCCTTAATCAGTAAATGCTATGCCAATGGAAAGAGAGTGGAAAAAAGTCACAGCATCCATTAATAAAAAATGACTGGGGCTTTCTATCAACAGAAGCATCATTAGGAAATGTATGGTAGGAAAATAGTAGGCTGTAGATTTGTAGTGGCAGCGATGGCAATGGAATACTAACATTTATACCCTCTTAACCACTTTGTTTTAAAATGATACCAGATTTCAGGTAACTACACACATGCTTAACAGCATTATTCCGTCTTCATTTCTTGCTAAATTCCTAACTACAGTCTCAAAAGATGGAACTGCCTTACTTTCCCTTTGGCCTGTTTTCCCATCTCCAAACACAAATATTCCTGACAGGTAACTGACTATTCTTTTCTGAGCATATCCCCCACAAAGGCACTGGTCATTTCTTAGCAAAAGAAAAACCAAGTATGAAGGGAAAGAACCTCAGATTAACCTAATAATTTTTGAACAATCTCCTCTCTTTGCTACACTTCCACTCCCAATCACGAGCCATAGAATAAATAAAGAAAATACGATTCACATTTCCAATAAACTGCACAATCTGTATTTCAACTCAGGGTGCTTCTTGGTCACAGTGTATACTTATAATTTCAAACTGCATTGCACTTTGAAAGAAAACAAGGCAGTCAGGTTCCAGTAAAAGAAATTCTTCTCGAATATGTCTTCTGGTAGGTTAAAGGGACTTGAGTCATTCGCTGAGGATGAATGGGAGACTAAGTTCATATAAAACACCTAAAAATCTTAATAGTGGAGTGAACTAAAGTCACAAAAGTCGCCACTACTTTTCAAGTATCATTAATGCATGTCACCAGTGGATTAACTAATAGTATTCTACTTTAATGGCATTTCTCCTCTATCATTAACCCAAACATGGTCCATAAAGTTGCCTGAATAACCATAAATGAGCTTATTGCAAGGTTATGTGATTTCTAGTTCTATTAGCTCGATAAGAACAACAGCATCAAATTCCTCACCCAGGCTGTTTTGTGGGTCTGGGGCCAGGGACTGTATAATAATATCCGTGATTACAATGACTTCAAAGTGAATCAGAATCCCATTATGTCAGTTTTCCATGCCTTGCTTTCAAAAGATCATGATTCTGATTTCTGTGCTGCACAATAGTGTATGGTTTCTAACGATATTCCACTATTAACATCTATTCTCCTTAAAATGGAGCCTAGATAAGTAATGTTTTCAAATCACTACCCAGTCTGTACTGGAAATTATACTGGTTTTGACAAGTAGTTTGAATATACCACCTACTCCCCCCCCAAAAGTTCTGTTTAATCCAATCTTCTATTGGAATTCCAGGATTTATGTCACTATTATAGAAAAACTCATTTTTGGTTATAGCACCGACATGGCCAAATAAATGACTTCAAGATGCTAGAAGAAAGTATTTGGTGAAGACAAATTGGTGTTCAAAAAGGCCTCCCCAGCATACTCATTTTGCTATATGGAAAATGAACTAACCAAGTCTAATGTAAGGCAAATGAGATTTGGAGGCATGTTCTAATTCACTTCATTCTGTACCTGAAATGAGAAGTTTTTGATTTCCCTGCTTCCTCCTTAACCCTATAGTATATTCTCAACAACATGGCCAAAGTAATCCTTTCAAAACAAACATCAGATCACGTCACTCCTCTGCTCAAAACTTGCCCATGCCTCTCACTCTATGAAGAGTGCAAGCTGGAGCCCTGGCCAGGGTCTCCAGCCCTGTATGTTTGGTCTCTCTGATCTGTCATTTACTCTGCCCCTACTCATTTGTCTCCAGCCCCTCTGGACACCCAGCCAACATATTCACACCTCAGGACTTTTGCATTGCTGTCCACTCTGACTAGAGCTCTCTTCTTTCCAGTATCTACAAGATTAATAACCTCATTGCCAAAAAATCGTTGTTTGACAATCACTATTTCAGTAGCCAACCCTGTCCGACTGATTTAAAATTAAACTCCACTGTCTTTCCACACACTCTCAATACCTCTTGTCCTGTTCTAGCTTCTCTCCGTAGCAGTATTCATCTCGTTCTCTCACATTCTATAGTATATGTATTTAGTATCTGTCTTCTCTTTCTTCATCATAGAACTTAAGCTCCACAAAGACATGATTTTAGCTCATTCTGTTCACTACTTTAGGTCCAGAATGTGGAAAAACACATGACACATAGTAGGTGTTTAATATTAGTTGAATGAATGAATGAATCCCAAGTTTTTGCATATAGTAAGGATCTAGCATGCTGAAAATTCACAGTTGTGTAACTTAAATTTATATTTAAATTCTTGAAGCCTCCATTCTCTCATCTGTAAAATGGAGTAATTATACTAACAGGGCTATTTTAAAGATTAAGTAGAAAACAAATAGAAAGAATTTAAGGCAGTGTCTTGCATATTGATTCATTACTTTGAGTCTAAAAATAAGAAAAGCAAGAATAATTAAAATAATACATATCATTTGTATAGAATTTTACTATTTATAAAGGATACAACTATTTTCATTAGATTCCCCCTAGGATCCTCTCAGAGTCATTCGGGAAAAGAGAAAGACCTGGATCCCCAGAATCCGCACCCGGCAATGGCAGGAGATGAGCTATGAGAAATAGAGGCAGAATTCAAACTGAAATTCTGATTCTGAGTCCTTTACTCTATTACCAGAAAAGGGAAATATTAATTTGAGCTCTAGCCTCTAACCAAAGGAAAGTTCTATGAAGTGTTTTGCTGTTGTTATTATTTTGCTGTTGTTGCTGTTGCTGTTTTTCTTTCTTTGTTTTTTGTTTGTTTGTTGTTACTTCTTTCCTTAGTCTGGGGAGCTACAGGTAGAATGTGGCTGAGATGGAGCCATAGCCATTAGCATTCATTACATCCTGCAAATCCCAGGAAACTGGAACTCAACCACTGTAAGACATCTACTCGCCACCTGATGTTTGAGTCAGTCACATATGTGTGGTCCGGAATACATTTATTATCTAAATGTGCAACAGTTAGGCTGGATTGTGGATTGCCAGCTTGATTGGTTTGTCAATCGCCTAAGGGATCAGTAAAGCACTCTTCTGGGTTTGTCCAGGTGGTGTGACATTAGGTACTATATCTGGTCCCTGACCCTTTCTTCTGTGGCGCTGCCCCCCTCCCTGCTCTGTTTTCTGGCTGTCATGAACTAAGCATCTTTGCTCTACTACATCCTTCCTCTGCTTTGGAGCCAGTGGATCATGGACTTAACCCTCCAAAACCATGATTCAATTAAACCTCTCCTCCTTTAAGTTTTGGATGTCAGGTATTTGTCCCAGCAGTGGGACAGCTGACCAATACAGTGTTTCCCACATATTTCTAAACACCTCAAGGCAAAGAATGAGTTTCTTTAGAGGAGCTCTCAAACTCCTTGTTTAATCTTGTTTACATGGTTGATGTTCAGTAAATTCATGAGTAAATGAGTGAGCAAAAGGATAGGTGTGTTTACTGGTGCTGCCTACAATAGCTTGCAACACAACATTTTCTCCTTTTTCTACTACAGTAATTAGAGTACAAGCAGATGTCTACAGCAGCATGCTACCACCCTCCCCATCCCTCACGATTGTGTTAATTGGAAAACTAGTTCCCCAAAATGTTGTACACAAAAGAATTACACATTTAAGGAGTGCTGAATTAAACACATTAAAACACTTTTTCACTACAGGACTTCTCAGAGCCTTCCATACACTAATAATTGTCGCAAATCCTCGAAATTTAGATAGTGTCTGCAGCAATTTGCAAATTTATTGGGTCAATATTTCACCTAGATTTACTTTTTACTTTCCATTATGTCCAGAACTGGTTTGCCTTCAGACCCTGTGCAAGCATTACTTTGATCAATAGGTAGAAAGGCTGATTTTTTTTTTAATTTCACTGGGTTTTGATGTTCTTGTTGTTGTTTTTAAGAAAGCACTAGCTTTTAGCTTTATATAATCTCACCATCTTCAGTGAGAAGGCCAAAGTTTTGATAGGCAAAGTAGTTAAACTGATGATGAGAAGAGACGCAAAGGACACTGGTCTCAGCAACGGTCTATGACATCCCCCTCTGGCCCATGTAAATTAAAAACCTACTATCAAAAAGCAAATGTTTTCCAAAGATCTTTATCAGCTAATAGCATCTTACTTAATTTCATTTACCAGATAAGATTTAATAAATCTAACAAGGTACTGAGGGCATAGGGCAAATGTACACACTTCGATGAAACGAAGAAGAGAAGGATAGTGGGGGGATGAGGCAGGCCAGGGAAGGACAGCTGCACTGGGGCTCCCTGAGGAGGTAATAGCACAGGCATATCAGTCAGGAAGATCTAGTAAAATGTGGATGAAAGAACAACGAATTCCACTTCGTCTGTTCTGTGATTTAGCCTCATGGTAGCCTGTCTTGTCCTGGAGTTTCCACAGGAAACAGATATTGCTGGCTAAAGACACAAAGACATACAGGGAAATAAATATTGTCTAGGTAGGACATTGTCTTTAGCAAATATGTGAAGTTATTGAGAGGATAGTTTCCCTAGACCGGGGATGGTGAACCTTTTCGAGGTTTCAATGATACAAACAGCCAGCTGGGGCACAGGCAGAGTCAAAGCAAAACAAAATAAGCTTTTCATCTGCTTCATCCAGGAGTACCCTGTTTCTCCTCCTTCTCCACTCTGCCCCATACCCTCATCACTACCCTTAGCTCCTGAATGAAGAGCCTGATTATCTGCCGCTGTGGCAAATATACACACCCTAACCATGAGTATCGCACAAGGTTCTAAATTCTATTTTTAAGCTACAAAAATATGCAGACTATTTGAATAATACACAAATAACCTCCTCTCCTTCTGAATGTAGATGGATTATAAATCATTAATGAAATTACTTCATTCTGAGATTTAGTCTCCTTATGGGGATCCTTCATAAAACTTTAAATTTGAAATTCCACACCCACAGTCCAGTTCCTTTTTGTTCTTCTTTCCACTTGCCTCCTTCCATGAGGTTCTGCAAGGGTTCTGTGGAGGCCTGGTCTCTGGACAATTCCCTTTAAGCTCGGCTGTCTGAGGCAAACACTTTGTCCTAGGGCATCTCACTTGGGACTGTTTTTGTGGGAGGATTTTAAACAGGTTCACAGTGAACCCTGCAGGAGTCTCTACCCTGCTGAGGGGAGACTCACGGCCTCCAGACGAGCAGAGCTCACCACTGACAAACAGGCTGCGTCCTCTCCCCACTCAGTCTCGCCCACAGCTCCCTTCTCGAAGCTGCCAAAATCTGCTCTTCCTTTGTCTTCTTAAGAAGATCTAGCTTTCCCTGGATCCTTTCCAGGATAAAACCCACTCATTTCCTTGACTCGCAATGTCCTCTTGGAAACTAAGTAATGAAAGCAGATGCTCTAACTCAGACACATATTGCCTCACTCAAAAGTTCATTGCAGCTTCCCACCCGAAGCTGAGGCGTGCTCTGCCGGGAAAGTCACAGTCTCTAACACACAGGAAAGCTGGGCGGGCTGTTCTTATGGGTTCTGTGGCTACGACTTTCTATGGAGACAGACTTCTGTTTTATAAAGCCTTTGTGTACTCTCTCCGTTTTGACTCTTACAGGATATCTGCAGAAAAACATATTCTTTTCCTCCAAAGTAACTTAGACTGTCTTGCATCCTCGTACCATTTTAAAAAATGACACACTTTCCTTGGGGGGCAATGAAACCTGCTAGGACACTGAAAAGACAGCCGTAAAGGCGGACTCTGCACAATTCTGATCTTTCTTCTTCCCTCAATATGTGGGAGGAGGAAGAGATTACATAATTGGAAAGTTATTTCTAACTGTTTCCCTGAACCTACAGACCCCATACATTGAATGTAACCCTAATCATCGTTGTATCATATACTACAGACCAAAAATTTTCAGTGTTCAAGAATCCAAAAGGCAGACTGTTATAGTAACCTCGTGTGTCTTATTGAATGGCTGATCCGTGAATACATAAATAAATAAAATTAATAAATTAATTAAAAAGACTCACATCCAGTATTTCATGTGACTGCTCTGTCCTCTGTGGCATGTACAAACTTTTTTGAAGAAATTGCGGGAAATGTCAAGACCCTTACTTGTTACAATTTAATTTTGTGCTGCTGAGGCAATTACAGTTCAATGAACGATGATTCAAACACATTGAAGTTTTCATTACTCTTTGCTTAATTTGTCAGTTAATGCCTCTGAGTTGTAGTTTCCCCGGCAGTCTTAGCTTGCCATTAAAAACCTGCCAAGGAAACACAACCTTCTGATTCCAGCTAGGTTTAAACAGTATATATCCTTTCGTTGTTAAGAAAGCTAGAACTAGCTCCTCAACCAAAATATTCACATTCCACAGTTAGGAAAGGTTGCAATGATTCTAGATTAGTGTTTTTTAATGCAACTGCACTGCAGTAAATACCAGAAATAAGTGTTCGTGCTTAAGACACTATATATCATAAGAATGTTACTTTCTCTCAATGTTTCTTAGTGGTTTATGGTTACCTGATAAATGTTGGACTTTTACATTCCTCTCCATGTCCCAAGCATCTATTACATTTACACATTTTATACTTCTCTAATATTTTTGCAATACATTTTCCTGAATCGGCTGATGACATTTAATAGAATGTTTAAGACACAATATAAAACCTTAAATGCTTTTGCTTATTCTGGGGGGGAGAAATGTGCACATAGATTGGATTTCAAATTAAAACCCACGATGTGTACCCAACATTTTTGCTTCTGCCATACATATTAAAATATAACTAAATGCTTCTTATGCAATACTGCAGCATCCGTACAAATAACAAGCTCTTGTACTTACAAGCAAGCTAGATGATTAAGGAGCTATTAATGAAGGGAAACAAAACCACAGTGCTGGGATGTAATAGTCCATGAAATTCTTATTGGTAGAAAGGGAATCTGCGGTACATAAATATTAACCTAAGTGCTATAGAAAACATAAAGCAAACAGGAAAAATGTGTTCTTTAAGCTAAAATATAGGTTAAAAATTGCCAACAATGTAAGGAAAGTCTATTTGCATACCACAGGGCTCCATCTGCTGTGGAAAATATAAGCTGCAAGAATGATTTAATATTTAATAGAAGTAGTAGCCATTGTTAATTATAATTTGCACATTTACAAATCAGCACTGATAGCAATACAAATTATGAAATATAAGGGTGTTCTTCTGGATACTAGGGAAAATAAGATGACAGACAAAGTTAATGGAGTATCCCTAACCACAGCTCTGTCAGAACACATCAGAGAACTAATCCAGTTACAAAGAGCCTGCAATGGAAAATCTATTTAAAATATTAAAATGCTGTTTGGTAAAAGCTTTTTCATAGTGCATTTTACTTAAACAGTTGCTTATTGCTCATGGGTCATTAGCTGTACACCCAGATGCATTCTGCAAACTGCCATTTAAAAGAATAGCAGAAATTAAATAAGAAATATATTTCTGTAGCTTTTTCTTGATATATAGGAAGAGTTTGCTAATATCTATCTGGATATGGAAAACTAGCATATGATCGCACAATAAGGGGAAAGCTGTGGAATTAAGCATTACACTTCGCCTACATCGAGCCATAAAATTCAACACAACTTTTCCCTCTAGAGTTGCTCTTATTCCCATTTATACTTACATGCTAATAGTGATGATACAAATCGACTCTTATTTAGTAAGAAGACAGAAATTACCATTGATTTTTTCATTAATCTTCTATTTCACCTCATTTCTCTCATTATCATATAATACGGATTAGTGGTGGAAGCATTTTATGCACGATGTTTTAATAGTAACTTTTGTTCTCTAAATCATGAACAATGCTAATTTTAGCCTCTGGAATCTCTAATTTATGGAACAGATCCTTTATTCAAATTCCTTCACTTTACTTTGATTAGGAAATCCTTGCTCCTTGACCATTATTTTTAATGCAAGCTAAAGGTGTTGCTCTGTCTAAAAACAAAATGTAGAACAAAGGCTATACTGAGCATGTGGTTTAAGATATATAAGCCTAAGCAACCCGAACTGTTAGAAATCACATTTAAAAGTGAAATTGCTTTCTAAGATTCGGGAAATACTAGCACATATTCATGCCTGCTTTAACTGTACTATCAAGGTATTTGTTGGGTTGAGGGAAAGGTCAAACACTGTCAGTTTCTAGGTCAAGTACTTCCAGGATATGTTTTCTTGGCCATCTGCTTTTTAACGTTTGGTTGTTTTTTGTTGTTGTTTTTTTTTTTTAAGAGAAGAAAAAGAAAAAATAAATAAAATAAACAAAAAAGAACAAAATTTCAAAACAATGTAATAGGAGGGTAACAATGGTTAATACATTATGTATTGTTATCTTTAAATTAGTTACTCAGGGTACAAGATATCAGCATTCAATTGTCTAAACATTACTGGCATAGAACTTTCTCTTCAATGAACTAAGCAAAATTAGTAGTGTATCTATCTTAACCATCTTATATATAAATACAATTTTTTTCTTTTCCCTTCTTTCTTTTTGTTTTTTAATATTTGAACTCGAGTCTTTCAGACAGTGTGCCCACAGGTTCTTATTGTCTTATTTTTCACAACTTGGTGTCTTTCCATTATCTGCTTGATCCTATATTATTCCTGCCTTACAGGATTATTTTTCATCTGTTTTAATATGCTATTCTATCTGTTCTTAAATGTGTTCGATGTATTTTTTGTCACCTATCACGTCCAGTAGATGTACTTACAGCTATGACCCAGTAGTAGATCGATGAGGTATGGACCTCAGTAACTTCAGACCTCAAAGGTCTAAAGTATTAGTAAAATAATGTTAAAATTATCTGAGTACTAGCAATGAAAGCCTATCGAGAAGCTATCTGTCTTCTTCATGCTTCTTGGTGGGAAAAATATTCTAATAGTTTCCCCTAAGAATTAGCCCACAGACCTGATATTATCGAGGTCCACAATTTTAAATATATATTATCCCTGCAACCAGAAAAACCTGAAGCTTAGACATTATATTAGAGTGATGACTACTTGTATCCAATTGTGTCTACCACATTCTCACTGGAAGAAAGTACGCCAAAGTTAGGACCCCAAGATTTTCACAGGTCAACAAAATATGAGCTCAAATCTAAAATTATTAGGCACATGAAGAAATACTTCAGCATGTGTAGCCATGAACAGGAACGAACCCCAGGTTTAAACTCCAAGCCTTTTGAATTCTAAAAATATTAATTATAGGATATTAGATAATTACAAATTAAATATTTTAAAAAGACAGAAAATTGAGATATGTGATCAGAGAACAAGAGGCTATTAAATATGGCCAGTCAGATTTGGAAAATAAATAAGATATTTTGAAATAGTACACACATTACATTTTAAAAATCAGTAGAGGTTTTGTTTCACTACTGATAAAATAGATATTTAAGATCAATCCTTAAAAAAACTAATAAGTGTGGCAAAATGTTTTTAAATAATATGTATGAATTCATTGGAACTAACACAAAAAAGTAAAAAATTAATGAAGTAAAAATTCAGGTGATAAATGTCCAGAGAAATAAACCTGCATTTGAATATGCTTTCCCATATGGGTCTCTGCTTTTTCCAGAACAAAGATATGAGAGGCTAAGAAGTTGAGTACAGGCTTTAACAGACTCTTGACACTACACAGAGAGAAATTCAAGTTCAGATCCTGACAAAGAAGAGGAACTGGCAAATCTTCTAAGGTTTATAACAAGGATAAACAAAACATAAATTAATTTGGAGTGAACTAAAGCCCACACTGGATTAAAGCAAACTTTTATTGCAAATGCCCTTTCCACTGGTCAGCAATAAAAATAAATATTCTTTAGTGGAAGATCAGATCACTCTAAGCTCAAATTTTTTTTTATATTTTTTCATAAACAGTGATTAGGAGTTAGCAAAAAATAATCTGGCATTATAAGTAAGCAAGAAAGTACAATCAAAACCTAAGAGAAATAACAGAACATAGTAACAGACCCACAGACAATCCAGATAATAGAGTTATCAGCTAAAGACTTACACATAACTTTGCTTAATATGTTTAGAGAAAATTTTAAAAAACAAGATTGGCAATTTTAGCAGAGAATTTAAAACTATAAAAACTGGAAATTCTGGAACTAATAAATATAATAGTTAAATTTAAGAATTTCATGACTAGGATTAACCTCAGAATAGCCAGAACTAAAGAAACCGTTAATGATTTTGAATATAGATATACGTTCAGGATATATTTAAAAAGGCATTATGGGCCAGTGATATAGCTCAGCGGCACAAGCACCTGCCTGGCAAGCGTGAGGTCCTGAGTTCGGTTCCCGGTACATAAAAAAAAAAAGCATTAATACAGCATGTAGATAGAAATATCAATATCAATAGGCAAATATAAGGCTGTAGAAAATATCCAAGACAACATAGAGAAAGGAAAAGGAAAACAGTAAAAAATAGAAAAGATATAAACACATGGGAAATGCAATTATAAATTTTAATCTATATGTTATTAAAGTTCTAGAAGAGATAGGAAGAAAATGAGGCAGAAATACAATCTGAGAAGATTGCAACTGAGAGTTTTGAAATTGAGAAATTGTAAGTCATATTTTCAAAAAGTGCTACCAACTTCGAAAAATAAGCATTAAAAATACCTCACCTAAGAATACTTAGATCCTATAGCCAACAGGAGAAAAAAGATATTCATCTTCAAAGCACATCAATAAGACTAACAGTTGACTTTCCCACAGAAAAAGTCAAAGCCAGAAGACAATGGGATAAGTTTTCAAAATGTTAAAAATAAATGCACAATAAAATTTTATATCCAAGGAAAATACTCCTGAAAATAAAGATAAAAATAGACATTTTCAGACAAAAAAAAAAAATTCAGTCTTGAACTAAATACAATATAGACATCCTTAAGGCAGAAAAAATTATAAAATGAAATTTAAATATATTTTAAAACGCCTAAATAAATTAAAAAGTTCAAAAATTCACAGAGATGAACAACATGTTATTTAGGGAGGACAAATAGATACATGTAGACAAGATCTACAAACCTAAAAATAGAATGCCATGTAGTAGTCCTTCCTTCTGAATGCTTTCTCTTTCCATGCTTTCTGTTACTGTTGATTGCAGTGCAAATAAATGAAATGGGAAATGCCAGAAATAAGCTACTCGTACGTTTGACATTGCACAAAATCGTGAATAGTGCAATGAACTCTTGTACCATCTCACTCCGTCTCGCTGAGGATCCCTTAGCCTAGTGTCTCCCTGCTACGCCTCCTACTCCCTGCTGTGCATCCTATTGCCTAATAGTCACTTAATAGCTGTATTGGTTATCAAATAGACTCTCACAGCATCACAGCTTGTGTGATATTTATTTTACTTAATAATGGCTTCAAAGTTCAAGAGTAATGATGCTGATAGTGTAACTATAGTGTATTACTATAATTGTTGTAATTATTCTATTATTAGTTATTGTTAACCTTTTACTGTGCCTAATTTATAAATTAAACTTTATCATAGGTAACGTATAGAAAAAATGATATATATTCGGTTCAGTGCTGTCCATGGTTCCAGGCATCACTAACTGTTAATACCTCAAAATGTGACCTTATTTGGAAATAGTATCTTTAAAGAAGTAATCAAGTCTAAATACATTAATGTGGACCCTAATTTAATACAACTGTGTTCTTATAAAAAGAGGGAATCTGACTGTTCTTTTTTTCTGGGTACCGGGGGGTCGACCTCAGGACCTCACGCGCCAGCAGGCTCCCGTGCCGCTGAGTGATATCACCCGCCCCTTTTTCGTATGTGGGTTCCGGGAGTCGAACTCGGGCCCTCATGCTTGCCGAGCAGGCACTTAAGCCGCTGAGCCATCTCACCGGCCCCAATCTGGCTGTTCTGATTGGATATTATATGTGGTATACATGCGTCAAATTATCACAATGCACTACATAAATATGTACGATGATAATTATTATCATCGTATGTAATTATAATTAAGTTACATCACGAGCACACCAGAAAGAAGGTGAAAAGAAAGAACATTTCCATCTACAGGACAAGAAATGCCTGATGCTACCAGAGGCTTATAGAGACCTGGGACACATTCTTTCCCTGTAGGTTTCCAAGGTGGCCTGGGTCTGCACACACCTTGATTTTGAACTTCTTGCCTCCTGAACTTAGAAAGGATAAGTTGATTTTAAGACACAAAATTTGTGATTCTTTGTTATGACAGCCCTAGCAAGATAATACCACCATTTTTTTTTTTTTTTTGTGGGTACCGGGGGTCGACCTCAGGACCTCGCGCGCCAGCAGGCGCCCGTGCCGCTGAGCGATATCACCGGCCCTTTTTTCGTATGTGGGTTCTGGGAGTCAAACTCGGGCCCTCGTGCTTGCCGGGCAGGCGCTTAAGCCGCTGAGCCATCTCACCGCCCCAAGCATTCTTGATATTTTTGAAAATATAATGCTTTAGTCCCTGTAATGACTTGTATCTAGATGTCACCCCAAAGGTTTATGTGCTCATAGGTGTGGCTTTTGGAAGGTGGCTGGATCATGGGTGTGTGAGAGTGGATTAAGGGCATGATAATTGGATTCATCCCCTAATTGGATTAGCATAACTGTGGATGTGGCTGAGTAGATTTACTGAAGACAGAAGACTCACTCTGGGTGTGAGTGGTACCAATAAATAGCCTTGTAACCTGGGTGGAATAAAAGGGAATGAAAGAAGGAAGGCTATTGCTTACTGCTTCCTGCCTCATGCATGCCACACCATGAACTATTTATCCTCTGCCGTGCCCCACTACCAGGCTGCCCTGCCTTGGAAACAGCCACCTATGAACTGAAACCTCTACCAACTGGGAGGTAAAGTAAGCTTTTCCTCCTTTAACTTGTGAATGTTGGGTATTTGTCTTGCAATGACAAAGTAACTAAGACAGTTACTTTTAATTTCCATCTCTAATATTACGATAATGCATATAACAAAATTACCAAATACCTCTCAAGCAACCTAAAATCAACTTTAAATCATTTGACATGTGATGTGGTCACTGCTGAATATATAGTAATACAAAGTAAACAACAGTGACGTATAGATTTTATTAAAGCTGAGATCACTGCTTTAGAATCTGATGTTCTGAAAAAAATAGACTGTGTTTCAATAAAAATGCCATCCCTAAAGGTTGCTAATTTGGTGTTTCCTGTCATTATAAGGACTGCGTCCAACCCCTCGGATTCTCTTGGTGGCCTTCCAGCAGATGCTATTCCAGATGACTCAAGGCTAATGTGGTAATTTAGCATAATTCTGCATGCCAAGTAGTGCGTTGTAAGAACTATGTCACTTGAACTTCAACTATATTCAGCCAATGGCAAACAAGTTCGCTTGGATTATTTTCCTTATATTTATAAAAATAATTGCTAGTAGCACATAAGGTAGTTAAAAACAGTTAAATTTTCTCTATTAAATGAAATTTAATAATTTCTGCATTTTTGAAGACAGAAAATTGGTTGGTCATAATTTCTAAAAGTGCATTATTTCTATAATAACTAGAAAAGTATCATTTAAACTCTTAAGAGTGAGACCTAAAAAAGAGTCCATTTGATATTTAGGGAAGTGATAATGAATGAATCTAATCACTGTCAAGAAATACAGTAAAACAAAAAAGTCTTTTGAAAAAATGATAAATTGATGATTCTGCATGTATATGGCCTTAATTGTTTTCATCTGCTAAGTAAAGATATAATTTCATTGTTTTGTCATGGTTATCATGAATACAGATTAATAACTTGAAACCTACTTAGAAAACACAAAGTGTATTATGTATGCTAAGCCTTAGTATTGTGGAATAAAATGCTTTAACCAGGAACCTAATAACTATGTAATGTTTTATTCTTTCTGCACTGGGCAATATGACAACTATTTCAGAAAAATATATGGAATATATTACTAAGAAAATTAAACAAAAGTATTTCATTCTCATCTTAAGCCAATTCAAAATAACTTCCAAAATGAATAAAGAAATGTTTCATTTTCTTTTTTTTTTTTTTTATTTTAAAGAGAAGAAAAAAACAAAACAAATCAAAAGAAGAACAAATTTTCAAAACAACATAATAGGAGGGTAACAATGGTTAATACATTACGTATTACTATCTTTAAGTTAGTTATTCAGGACACCAGACATTAGCATTCAATTGTCCAAACATTATTGGCACAAACCTTACTCTTCAATGAACTAAGTAAAAATGGTAGTGTATCTATCTTAACCATCTTATATATATATATATACAATTTTTTTCCCTTTCCCTTCTTTCTTTTCCCTATTCCAGTCTCTCTTTCCTTTTGACCAGTTTCTTTTTGATTCACCATATCTATTGTACATTTTGGATCTTATTTACTCTTTCAGTTTCTCATACTAGAGAGATAATACGATGCTTACACATGTGCTTCTGGTTTATTTCACTTATGAGTATTTTCTCGAGTTGCATCCATTTACCTATAAAAGTCTCCAGTTTATCCTTCTTTATAGCTGAATAGTACTCCATTGTATAAAAATACCACATCTTTCTTATCCATTCCTCAGTTGATGGGCATTTGGGTTGTTTCCAAGATCTGGCTATTACAAATTGTGCTGCTATAAACATGGGTGCACATATATCGCTGTGGTACGATGTTTTTAATTCTTCTGGGAAGATGCCCAGAAGGGGAATAGCTGGGTCAAATGGGACCTCCAAACCTAGTTTTCTGAGGAATCTCCACACTGACTTCCACAGTGGCTGTACCAGTCGACACTCCCACCAACAGTGAAGAAGGGTTCCTTTTTCCCCACAGCCCCTCCAGCATTTGTTATTAGTTGATTTCTTAATAGTAGCCATTCTTTCTGGGGTGAGATGGTATCTCAGTGTTGTTTTAATTTGCATCTCTCGAATGACTAGTGATGTTGCACATTTTTTTGTATATTTGTTTGCCATTAGTATTTCTTCATCTGAGAAATGTGTATTCATCTCAGATGCCCATTTTTGGAGTGGGTCTTTAAATTTGGGAGGTCTGATTTTTTTGAGTTCTTTATATGTTCTCGATAGTAGTCCTTTGTCTGAGGAACAGCTGGCAAACATTTTTTCCCACATTGTGGGTTGTCTCTTCACTCTGTTGGTGGTTTCTCTTGCTGTGCAAAAGCTTTTTAATAAGATGAGATCCCAGTTATTGATTCTTTGGGATAGTTCCCGTGCGGTTGAGTTTTTATTCATAAAGTCTTTGCCTACACCAATGTTTCCAAGGGTTTTACCTATCCTACTTTCCAGCAGATTTAATGTTTCTGTTTTAATATTTAGATCTCTGATCCATTTTGAATTTAGTTTAGTGCATGGTGAAAGATATGGATCTAGATTTAATCTTCGGCATGTGTAGAGCCAGTTTTTCCAGCACCATTTATTAAAGAGGCTATCTTTCTTCCAGCGAATGTGTTTGGCACCTTTGTCAAAGATAAGGTGGCTTAGTATGTCTGGGGTTGTTTCAGCATCTTCTAATCTGTTCCATTGATCTTCAGGTCTGTTTTTTTGCCAGTAAGTACCACACTGTTTTTATCACAGTAGCTTTATAGTATAATTTCAAGTCGGGGATTGTGATGCCCCCTGCCTTGCCTTTGTTGCCCAGAATTGCCTTTGCTATTCTAGGTCTCTTCTGATTCCAAATGAATTTTAGGATTGTTTTCTCTAATTCTGTGAGATATGCTGTTGGAATTTTGATTGGAATTGCATTAAATCTGTATAACAATTTTGGAAGTATGGCCATTTTCACTATATTGGTTCTTCCTATCCAGGAGCAAGGGATATCTTTCCATTTTCTGATATCCTCTTCAATCTCCTTTTTCAGAGTACTGTAGTTTTCAGTATAGAGGTCTTTTACATCCTTCGTGAGGTTGATTCCTAGGTATTTCATTTTTTTGGATGTTATTGTGAAAGGTATTGTTTCCCTAATTTCTCTTTCAGTAAGTTTGTTATTTGTGTACAGGAAGGCTATTGACTTTTGAGTATTGACTTTGTATCCAGCTACACTACTGAATTTGCTTATTAAATCTAGCAGTTTTTTAGTGGAGTTTTTGGGATCTTCTGTGTAGAGTATCATGTCATCTGCAAATAATGATAATTTAACTTCTTCCTTTCCAATCATTATTCCCTTTATTTCTTTCTCTTGTCTAATCGCTCTGGCTAAAGTTTCCAGAACTATGTTGAATACGAGTGGGGACAGTGGACATCCTTGTCTTGTTCCTGATTTTAGAGGGAAGGCTTTCAGTTTTTGGCTATTTAGTATAATATTGGCTGTTGGTTTGTCATAGATAGCTTTTACCAGATTGAGATAAAGACCCTCTATTCCAATTTTCTGTAGGGTTTTTATCATGAAAAGGTGCTGGACTTTGTCAAAAGCTTTTTCTGCATCTATTGAGATGATCATGTGATTTTTGTCTTTGGTTCTGTTAATATGCTGTATTACATTTATTGATTTACGTATGTTGAACCATCCCTGCATCCCTGGGATGAATCCAACTTGGTCATGGTGTATAATCTTCTTGATGATTTGTTGGATTCTGTTTGCCAGTATCTTATTAAGGATTTTTGCATCTATGTTCATTAGGGAGATTGGCCTGTAGTTCTCTTTCTTAGTTGGGTCCTTCTCTGGTTTTGGTATCAGGGTAATGCTTGCTTCCAGGAATGAATTTGGGAGTATTGCTTCCCTTTCAATTTCATTGAAAAGTTTGAGAAGTAGGGGCGTTAGGTCTTCTCTAAATTTCTTGTAGAATTCGGCAGTGAATCCATCAGGGCCTGGGCTTTTCTTTGTTGGGAGGTTTTTAATTACATCTTCAATTTCATTGGTTGATATTGGTTTATTTAGGATTTTTAAATCTTCTTGATTTAGCTTTGGTAATTCATACGAATCTAGGAATCTGTCCATTTCTTCTGCATTTTCCATCTTAGTAGAATATAAATTTTCAAAATAGGTATAGATGATCTTCTGGATTTCTGCAGGGTCCGTCGTGATATCACCCTTTTCATTTTCAATTGCATGGATTTGAGTCTTTTCTTTTCTTTTTTTAATAAGGTTGGATAAGGGTTTGTCAATCTTATTTATTCTTTCAAAGAACCAACTTTTTGCTTCATTGATTCTTTGTATTGTTTTTTTATTCTCCAATATGTTAATTTCTGCTCTGATCTTTATAATTTCCTCCCTTGTACGGGCTTTTGGCTTAACCTGCTCTTCTTTTTCTAGAAGTTCGAGGTTCACCCTTAAGTTGTTTATTTGCACTTGCTCTATTTTCCTGATATAAGTATTTAATGCTATAAATTTCCCTCTTAGGACTGCTTTCATTGTATCCCATAAGTTCCGGTATGTTGTACTGTCATTGTCATTCAGTTGTAGAAAGTGACTAATTTCTTCTTTAATTTCATCTGTGACCCATTGGTTGTTCAGGAGGATGCTGTTTAATTTCCATGTGTTTAGGGAGTTTTTGTGGGATCTTTTGCCATTGATTTCCAATTTCATTGCACTATGGTCTGATAATATGCATGGGATAATTTCAATTCCTTTGCATTTACTTAAGCAGGTTTTATGAGCTAGTATGTGGTCTATTTTGGAGAACGTCCCATGTGCAGCTGAGAAAAATGTGTATTCTGATGTTGTGGGATGGAATACTCTGTAGACATCTACTAAGTCCATTTGTTCAAAAGTTTGGTTCAGTTCTACTATTTCATTATTGATTTTCTGTCCAGTTGATCTATCTTTTTGTGACAGTGGAGTATTGAGATCTCCCAATATAATTGTATTAGTGCTTATTTGATTTTTCATGTCCTTTAGTACTTGTTTTATATAGCTGGGTGCATTGGTATTTGACGCATATATATTTATGATCGTTATCTCTTCCTCTTGGATTGTTCCCTTTACAAGGATGTAATGACCGTCTTTCTCTCTCTGAATCCTTCTTGGCTTGAAGTTCACTTTGTCTGCAAAAAGAATAGCTACCCCTGCTTTTTTCTGGGTTCCTGTGGCATGGAGTATTGTTTTCCATCCTTTGACTTTCAGTCTATGAATTTCTTTCTGAATTAAATGTGTTTCTTGTATACAGCATATTGTTGGATCTTGCTTCTTGATCCATTTCGCCAGTCTGTGCCTTTTCATTGGTGAATTGAGACCGTTAACATTGATGGTTAAAACTGATATGTATTGACTTGTCATGATATTTTCCTGTTGTTGGTTCCCACTCTTTGTTTTTCCGCTTTCCGGCTATTTAATTATTTGCCCTGCCTGGTGGATTCCTTCTGTTGGGGTTCCTATCTCTTTCTAGAATGTCCTTCAGAACGTTTTGGAGTGCTGGTTTGGTGGTCATAAATTTTCTCAGATGTTCTTTGTCATGAAAGTATTTTATTTCTCCATCAATTTTGAAAGATAGTTTTGCAGGGTACATCAATCTGGGCTGAAAATTATTTTCCTTTAGAGCTTGCAATACATCATTCCAAGCTCTTCTTGAATTGAGGGTTTGTGCTGAAAAGTCAGCTGTGATTCTGATGGGTTTTCCTTCATAGGTGATTTGTCTCTTCTCCCTAATAGCTTTTAAGATTCTGCCCTTCTGTTGAATTTCTGGGATCTTGACTATAATATGTCTGGCTGAAGTTTTTTTTTTGATCATGTCTAGTTGGTGTTCTAAAAGCTTCACTTATAGGGGTGTCAAATTCCTTTTCTCTTCCAGGAAAGTTCTCCCTGATTATGTCTTTGAACAAGGTTTTAATGTCGTTGATGCTATCTCCTGCTTTTTCATTTATTCCAATTATTCTTAAGTTGTTTATCTTTGAGTCATCTAGCAGCTGCTGAATTGATTTTTCATGGTCCCTTGCTATTTTTAAGAATTTTTCCATTTCATGATCACTAATTGCAAGCCTGTCTTCTATATCTGAGATCCTGTCCTCGCATTGGCTTATTCTGCTACAAATACTTTCAATGGAATTTCTTATCTCTTGGGTATCTGCTTGAATCTGCCTTATGGATTCCATTTCTTTCCTATGCTGAGCATTCATGGTTTCTATAGTTTTCTTAAGTTCATCTATTTTTTTGTCTGTATCAACTATAGTGTCCTTAAGCATGGTCTTCATTGTAGACATTATCTCTGCAGTTATCTGTGAGATTATTTCTGTTTTAATTTTTTCCAGAACCTCATTCAGTTGCTTTGTTGTTACCACTTCAGATAGGCCAGGTGGGTGGCTTTCGGATTGTCCCACCTCGTTGCTCCCTAGGTTTGCCTTTGGTGAATTGGATGTGTGTGGTTGCATCTTGTTTAAGTGTCGTCTCATTTTTTCTTTCTTTAATTCCTGGGGTGATGTTTGCAAATTACCTATAGTAGGTTACTTTATTGCTAGTGTTTAAGATCTTTAGAAGATGACTACTTCTCTGCAGTATCTTCCAAGTGGAGCTTGCTTTTAGGTTTTGAGCTTTCTGCCAGATCCTACCTCTTCAATTCGTTGGGTATGCGAAGTTGCTACCTGTTTGGCCCAGTCCTTGATTCTTTGGTACTGTGCCACTGTATTTTCTGTGTCCCTTAGTCAATCTCAATCATGAAATATCAGGAAGGAAAGATGTTTATAACAATTATTTCACATTTGGCTATAATGTTAACTAAAGCATCAAACACAGCCTAGAATCATTTTCTTATATATATTCATTATAATACATTGAGAAAGATTTTTCTTTTCCCATCCCATTTTACCATAATATTATTTTAATCAGCATTTTATAAAATTCCTTTACTAAGAGATGATACAAAAATAAGGTTGTATGTGGACATAGCATTGGAAGACAGCTTATAGCTTATCTCATGTAACTAACTCTACCATGCAAGACTTCATTTAGGGATGTCTGACCAATGACATCTATATAGACTTGGGAAATTCATATTACAGTGATACATGTATGCCATGTTTATAGCAGCACAACTTACATAGCTAAATCATGGAAGAGGCCTATATGCCCATCAACAGATGAATAGATAATGAAAATGTGGTATATATACAAAATGGAGTATACTTAGCCATAAGAAAGCATAAATTTGAATCATTTGTATGAAAATGGATGCACCTTGAGACCATAATGCAAAGTGAAATCAGACACAAAAGGTTAAATATCACATAGTTTCTCTTATGTGAGAAACCCAGAGTATAAATAATTTAAAAAGCAAAATAAAAGATAATAGAAAACAGGGAGACAGACTTTATGGAGATAGAAAGAAGATCTGGGGAGAGGGGAGATAAGAGGAATAGGAGGAGGAAGAGGAAGTAAAAAGGATCGAGGTGTCATAAGTATATGTACCAATTCCCCAGGAGGAATGTACTTATGTTTCACAAACATATACTACTTTAAAAAAAAAAAAAAAAAAAAAAAAGAGCTGGTGAGAAAGCTCAGCAGCATAAGCGCCTGCCTGGCAGGTGCAAGGTCCTGAGTTCGACTCCCGGTACCCACATACAAAGAAAAAAGGGGCCGGTGATATCACTCAGTGGCACAAGCACTCGCTAGCAAGTGCGAGATCCTTAGTTTGACCCCCTGGTACCCATATTTAAAAAAAAAAAAAAAGGAGATTTATTGTGAAGATGATGGAAACAAGCCAATCATTTACAGAATAACCAACTGAAAATTTATTCATGTGAATGTAAATTGCCTACAACAAAATTTTTACCCATTCATGTTGTTTCTACTTTCTGGAACAACAAAGAACATCACTCTTTCATATCCGTCCAGATTTTGGGGTTGTCCAGGTTTGTCTCACTGTCACCTCTTGTCTAGTTCTTGTATAACATGGTTTCTACAGCATCATGAATGGGCCTCTCAGAGCTTGCTACCAGATACATGTGGCCCTCTAGGCATAAGGCTCACAGAACTGAACATGCCATTTGACTTTACATGTGATTTGGTCAGGGCTGTTTTCAGGAAGACAGCTGTCCCCATGATCTCTTTTCATGGGTTACAATAACATGTTTTATTGGTGTTTTAGCAGCAGTACCAGAAAGGCAGGAAGGGGGGAAAAGGTGAGAAAGGAAAAGAAGAAAGAAGGGATGAAAACCCTTCCATCTTCATCCAGGGTGTAAGCTTGGGAAAGTATGAAACTACCTATCATTCACAGCTTATCTCCCTACAGTACTCAGTCCAGGATTGAATCCACAGTCAGAAATCTACATCTCACACAGGGACGAAAAATAAACCTTCAGAGACCATTGAAGATGGAGTCGGTATCATCTGTGGACTGGTATAAGTGGGTACGAGGGGATAATAGGAAAAACTTGAATGAATTAAAATATTACAGCAAGCTGTTAGCAGATGAACAAACTTGCAAGGCAAAGGAGTAGCTCTCTAGGCACCCTGTAAGGGTTTTGACAGAATCGAGAGGATATTGAACCAATCTGTAAGATACTCAGCTGCTGACACACAGAAAAAGGAAAGGTTGCTCATGTAGATTGATTAGCTAACAGGTTCTCTACCTGGTGAATGAAAAGAGGTATTAATGAGCCCAAAGTAGAAGGAACCCTCTGTCCTGGAGTTAAGGTTGGGGAAAAAGGTCAATGAAGGAAATGAGGTAAACCAGGAAGGCCAATCAATTATAGGTCACAGGGGATGAATTACAGCCCCGCCTATACACCTTCCAACCAGAAACTCAGAGTCAGCGCTATCTTTCTTTTTTGTACTCAACCTCTTGTGGTTCCCAAGACCCATCAATTCTAACCCTGAAACGAGTTCTCAGCTCCCTATTCATACTGCCTCTGCCTTAATTTAGACCTTTCTCATCTCTTACCTGAAAATCTTTAATGATCTTTCAATTAATCTCTATGCCTTTAGGCTCACTCTCTTATCCTATTATAAGAATTCCTTTTAAATCACAAGTCTGGTCACATTCCAAGACAGAATTTGTTGATCATTCCTCAATTACCTATTGGATAAAAGTCTTGACGTGGCATTCAAGGTCCTTTATTATCAGACCTAAAGATGTTTTTCCAACATCACTTTCCATCAGACCAATGCACACTATAATCACCACAAATGACTTCCTCAACTTCTATAACTAATTGTTCTTAAGTTGTTCCCTCTGTCTGGAAAGTTCATTCCTCCTCTCTCTACTTGATACACTTATTTTTATTTAGGACTGAGCTGAAATGACAGATTCCTTTTTAGTGTTTCCTACTTGCATAACCCTTCTACAAATTACTTCTCCCACTTCTGTACTTTTACGGTCTTTTCCTGTGCTTCTTGTTTTGCATCTATCGAATCCTGTATGTCTTCATTTTAACATGCCTTGAGTTCACAGAAAGTATTGAATGAATGAATGAATTAATGATGCAGAGGATGGATTCAGATCAGGGAATAATAATATGTACTTGCTCAGCTGTTGTTTTGAGTCACCCTTAGGACGAGCCCTACAGATCTCTCTAAAACAACACAACATATATAATTGAGATACATACACATAAATTTTATGTTTTTGATGACTTTTCTCTTATAATCTTATCATTCCAAAACATTCAAATGTGCTGCCATCGTACTTCCACTTAGATATTAAAAACTATTTGTAGCAGACACTGCCCTAGGCACTGAGGTTTCACTGAGAAATAAGACAGCCAAGGTCTTAGTATAATGCCACTTACATTATAGTGAGAGTGACAGGCACTAAATAAGCAAACAAACAACCTTACACTATGATGCATGCCAAATAGGACAGGATAACATGATAGAGCGTTTAGGCAAGATTGTTGTCAGGAAAGAGCTTTTCAAAGAGTTTATATCTGAAATGAAGCCTAAATGATGAGAAGTTGCCAGCCATGGGAAGGTATGGTTAAAGACCATTGCAGGCTATGAGAACAGCAAGTTCAAAGCCTCCAAGAAGACAATGACCTCGTGTTTAGTGATGAGGAGGTCACTGTCATTGGTGCTGTCAGCAGAAAGGGAAGCAGGGGACACTGTTAAGAAATGAGATAGGGGAAGAGGTAGAGACCACACCATGCAGAACTTTATAGGCCACGAGAATACTGAATATTAATTTTAGTAGAATGAAACACTCAAGAAACTCTGTTAAATTTATAACTAACCAAACAATAACAAAAATCTATTTAATATGTTTGTGATTCCTAGAGTATTGCAATAGATGCCCACACTGGTTTCCCGGACACCAGGTAATCCCTACATTATTATATTGTATTATAGTATTGCTGTATTATTGTCAGAGTTTTTCTTCCAGTGAAACATGAGATCAAGTTACATGTTGCTTACAAATCTGTGAATTGTCCACATGTCCACTCAGTTTTCAACCCTTTCTTTCCTCTCTCTCTCCCTCTCCCTTTTTTGCTTTCTAGTTATTTCACAAGATAGATGTCATTCAAGGGCAAAACACATTCCCTTGGGTATCAATACACTTTGAAGACACCACAAAAAATGTCAAATAAACAGTACTTGTTGTGTTTTACGTAACAACGTCAAATACCTTCTCAATATAGTTAAGTGCTCATTTTGAAGAGGAGAATATCCCAGAGTTCAGAGTTATCATTCCTGCCAACATTAAATTAAAACTAAAATTTATGTAAATGTTTTGGAATTTATAAAAACTGACATGGTATGACTATGCCCTGATTGTTGTAAATTTGTTATTAGTAAGAAAAACATTTCATAGTACTTTTCTTGCTTACATCTACAATGTGCATGTAGATCCATACTCAAAATGCCTTCCACTGATTTTGGCTAACACTTTAATGCACGGATTGATACATTTTTACAAATAAATGCATTTGTAAAATAACAACCCAATCAAGGCATAGAACTACTGCTACCCCAGAAAGTTTCCTCATATATCTTAAGATTTGTCCATTCTAGAATTTTACATAAATAAAATCAGGCAGCATACAATCTTCCCTCAGTATTCACACTGGTTTGATTCCAGAACACCTATGAATATCAAAATCTATGGATGCCCCAGCCTCATACAAAATGCTGTAGGATTTGCATCTATCCTATGCACACCCTCCTGTATACTCTAAATCATCTCTAGGTTACTTACCTCTAATTAAATGTACATGCTATATAAATAGGTGTTATAGTGTATTGTTTAGGAAATAATGACAAGAAAGGTGTACATGTTCAACATAAATGCAATTTTTAAAAAATATTTTTATTCTAAGGTTGACTGAATCCTTGGACATGGAATGGAGAGATAGGAAGTCCCACTGTATGTGTATGCACCTGGTATATGAGTATGAATTATTTTACGAATCAGTGTTAAACTTCTTCCATATTGTCATAGGTGACATTGTGTTAATACCTTGTTTCTTTTTATCTCTGTGCAAGATGGTTAATTGGTTTAACCATTTAGCTGGTACTGGACACTTGCGTGTCTTATGTTTGGAGCTAGTAATAATAGCATAGCAACAACAACAAGCTACTGTAAATATCTGTGTCTTTGTGTGGCCATGTTTTTCTACTTTTATTGGATAAATGACTAAGAGTTGAATTGTTGTGTTAAGTGGGTGCATTTTACAAGGAACTGGCAAGCTGTTTGCCAAAGTGGTTGAACCATTTTTATTGTCCTACCAGCTATACATAACAATCCTGGTTGTTCCACATTCTTACCATTCAAATATGTACCTAGAGGTACATCCTATGATTTGGTTTCTTTTCCCTGATGGCTAAGGAAGTTGAACATTATTTCATGTGTTTCTTGGTGTTTTATGTATCATACGCTTTGCTCACTCTTTATTAGATTATGTACCTTCTTAATATTGAGTTTTAAGCGGTTTTTAAAAATGTGCTCTGTGTGTAAGTCCTGTAATAGCTGTATGAATTGCAAGTATATTCTGTCAGTATCTTGCCTTTTCATTTTCTTAATGGTGCCTTGTAAAGAGCAGATTTTTTTTAGTTTTGATAAAGTGCAATTTATCAAGGTTTTTAAGTTCATCCTTTTAGTGCCCTAAGAAATTTTTGCCTATCTCAACATGCTGAAGATTTTTCTACTGTTTCCTTCTAAATGTTTAACAGCTTTAGCTTTTATGTTTAGGACTACAATTTGTTTCAATTATTTTATTATTATTTCTTTCCCATTTTAAATTTTTATGTAATTTCTTTTTATTTCTGCCTTCTAAGGTGGAATTTTAATCATTGATTTTAAACCTTTCTTCTTTTCTAACATGCACATCTGAAGTTATAAATATTCCCCAGAGCACATATTAGCTTGTACTGCAAATTTACTTCTGAGTACTTTTAGCTGAAAATTGATGTTAAATTTTCATATTCACCTCATTCAAGATAGTGTCTAGTTTTTCTTTTACTTATTTAATTGACCCATGGATGCTTCTAAATTATGTTGTTTAATTTTCAAGGATTTGGAAATTTTCTAGATATATTTTTTATATTGATATCTAATTTAATTCCATTATGGTCAGCAAATACACTCTATGTGACTTCAATCATATTAAATATGCAAGAGCTTATTTTATAAAATATAATATAGCCCAGACTAGCACATGAAAGGAATTTGTATAATATTGTTGTCAAGTGCAGTATGGTGTAAACATCAATGAGGTCAGTTTGGTTGATATCATATATTGTTTTTCAAAATCTTTAAAACAACTGATTTTCCAGCTATTTATTTTATCAGTTGCTGAGAGAAGAAAACTGAGATTACCAATCACTATTGTCAATCTTTTCCATTTTCTTTTTTTAGTCCTATCAGGTTTGATCCTAACTTTGAAATTATCATTATACACATAAACATATGTTTGTTATAAATGAATTGATGTTTAAAATACCCCTTGCCTTTGTCTATTCTCTGTAACTATAATAGAATTTCTGAGATGATAATGTATAAAGAAAATTAATTTATCTCTTAGACTTCTGGAAGCTGGAAAGCCCAAGAGCACACCACCATCTCTTGCTTAGTTTTCGGTTAGGGGTAAGGGTCTTCTTGGATGGCAACGTTCTGGGGGAATCTGCTGGTAAGACACAGCAAGCCTGATAGAGAAGTCATTTTTATAACAAAGTCACTCACTTGGTAACTCAATTACCCATTAATCAATCACTCGAGGTATAATTAATATTGAAATTTGGGGGACACATTCTATCCAGGGCATCCTTCTAAAGCTCTACTATTTTCTTGCTCTGAATTCTACAGTGTTTTATGTAATTAAAACCCCTCCAAATTTCTTGTACTAGTTACACAGCATAACTTTTTCATCATTTTCTGTTTACATTTCCTGTGTACATCTTATAAATGATAGGTAACTGTCCTAGTTTTAATTCAAATTTTGCATTGTGGTACATACAATTTTATATAATTAGATTTAAACCTACTATTGTGCTCTTTATCTATTCTATCTTTTCTTCCCTTTTTCTTTTGTGTATTCATCCTTATAAAAACTGACTTTTCAGTAATAAACATTTCTCTGAGTTTACTAGCTAGATCTCTTTTTTATTTTTTAGTTGTTGCTCTAGGGTTTACAATATATCAAATTGTCACAATCTACCTTCAAATAATATCATAATACTTCATGAATAATTTAAGGACAACACAACTGAATTTTTCCATTTACTCCATCCTATTCTTATTGTTACACATTTTACTTTTATATTTATTTTAGTTGACTCAGTACATCATTTCATAAAGAAAAACTTAAGTGAAAAATGTTTTAGTATTTACCTATACATTTACCATTCCCAACACTCTTCATTTATGCAAATTTGAATTTCCCTCTAGCGTAATTTTCCTTCCAACTGAAGAACTTTCTTTAATATTTCTTGTCAAGATATATTCTAGCAATAAATTAGTTTAGTTTTTAATTTTCTCAAAATGTCTTCATTTACTCTTCAATTTTGAAAAATATTTTCATTTGATAAAGACTTCTACAATGCCATTGTTTTTCTTTTTATTTTGTTTCGGTTTGGTTTATGTTTCATAATGTTGTTTGTCTTCCCCTAGCGCTTTAAAGATATTGTTCTTTTGTCTTCTGGCTTGCATTGTTCCTGGTCATTCATATCTTTGTCTGCCTGTAGGCGACACATTTTCTTTTTTTATTTTGCTGCTCATAGATTTTGTCTTTGTAATTTATTTTCAGCAATTTTATTATGATGTGCCTTACTGGAATTTTCTTTGTGCTTATTTTGCTTAAATTTTGTTCAGCTTTTTGGTTCTGTGTGTTGATTTGTGTTTATCAAATCTGGAAAGATTTTAGCCATTACTTTTTTATTTTAAATAGAACAAACAATGAAAATGATGATACAGAATTTCAAAACAAGATAATAGGACACTAATAATGGTTAATACATTACATATTGTTATCTTCAAAGTAGTTGCTCAAATTACAAGATATAGACATGAAAATTTGATCAAACAATGTAAGCACAAAACGTTCTTTTCAATGAATAGAGATTAGTAGTATAATTATCTTATATATCGTGTGTGTGTGGATATATATATGCATATATATCCTTTTCCCCATCCCAGTTTCTCTTTCCTTTTGAACAGCTTCTTCCCATTTTACAATATCTATTGTACATTTTGGATCTTATTTACTCTTTCATTTTTTTACACTAGGGAGACAATACAATGTTTACACATGAGTCTGATTTATTTCACTTATAAGTATGGTATCAAGTTGCATCCATTTACCTATAAAAGCCTCAAGTTTATCCTTCTTTATAGCTGAGTAGTACTCCACTGTATAAAAATACCACATCTTTTTTATCCATTCCTTGGTTGATGGGCATTTGGGTTGTTTCCAAGATTTAGCTATTACAGATTGTGCTGCTGTAAACATGGCTGCACTTATATTGCTGTGGTATGATGTTTTCAATTCTTCGTGGAAAATACCCAGGAGGGGAATAGCTGGGTCGAATGGGACCTCCAATCCTAGTTTTTTGAGGAACCTCCACACTGATTTCTGTAGTGGTGGTACCAGTCTACACTCCCACCAACAGTGGGAAGTGTTCCTTTTTTCCCCACAGCTCCACCAGCATTTATTATTGGTTGATTTCTTGATGATAGCCATTCTTTCTGAGGTGAGATGGAATCTCAGTGTTATTTTAATTTGCATTTCTCGAATGATCAATGATGTCGAACATTTTTTCATATATTTATTTGCCCTCTATATTTCTTCATCTGAGAAGTGCATATTCATCTCAGATGCCCATTTTTGGATTGGGTCTTTGAATTTGGGAGGCCGGAGTTTTTTCAATTCTTTATATGTTCTAGATAGAAGTCCTTTGTCTGAGGGACATTTAGCTAAAATGTTTTCCCATTCTGTGGGTTGTCTTTTCACTCTGTTGGTGATTTCTTTTGATGTGCAAAAGCTTCTTAAAAAGTTGAGATCCTAGTTTTTGATTCTTTGAAGTACTTCCTGCACAGTTTGAGTTTTGTCCATGAACTCTCTGCCTATCCCTATGTCTTCAAGATTTCTACCTACTTTCTCTTCTAGTAAATTTAGTGTTTCTGTTTTAATATTTAGATCTTTGATCCATTTTGACTTTAGTTTAGTGCATTGTGATAGACATGGGTCTAGTTTTAGTCTTTGGCATGTGGGAAGCCAGTTTTTCCAGCACCATTTATTAAAGAGGCTATCTTTCTTCCAGTGAATATGTTTGGCTCCTCTGTCAAAGATAAGGTGGCTGAGTGTGTTTGGAGTTGCGTCTGCATCTTCTAATCTGTTCCACTGATCCTCAGGTCTGTTTTTCTGCCAGTACCATGCTGATATTATCACAGTAGCTTTGTAATATAATTTCAAGTGAGGAATTGTGATGCCTCCTGCCTTGCCTTTGTTGCCAAGGATTGTCTCTGCTATTCTAGGTCTCTTCTGTTTCCAAATGAATTTTAGGAATGTTTTCTCTAGATCTGTGAGGTATGCTAATGGTATTTTGATTGGGATTACATTAAATCTGCATAACAGTTTTGGGAGTATGGCCATTTTCACAATGTTTGTTCTTTTTTTTTTTTGTGGGTACTGGGGGTCAAACTCAGGACCTCGCGTGCCAGCAGGCTCCCGTGCTGCTCAGCAATATCACCGGCCCTTTTTTCATATGTGGGTACCAGGAGTCGAACTCAGGACCTCACGCTTGCCACGTAGGCGCTTATGCCACTGAGCTCTCACTGGCCCACAATGTTTGTTCTTCTATCCATGAGCAAGGGCTATCTATCCATTTTCTGATCCTCTTTGATCTCTTTTTTCAGAGTACTGTAATTTTCAATGTATAGATCTTTTACTTCCTTTGTTAGATTGATTCCTAAGTATTTCATTTTTGGGATGCTGTTGTGAAAGGTGTGGTTTCCCTAACTTCTCTCTCAGTGAGTGTCATTTGTGTACAGGAATGCTATTGATTTTTGAGTGTTAACTTTGTATCTGGCTATGCTGCTGAATTTGCTTATTAAATGTAGTAGTCCTTTATTGGAGCTTTTGGGCTCTTCTATGTAGAGTATCATGTCATCTGAGAATAATGATAGTTTAACTTCTTCCTTTCCTATCTTATTTTTTTTATTTCTCTCTCTTGTCTAATTACTATGGCTAATGTTTCCAGAATTATATTAAATAGAAGTGGTGGTAGTGAACATCCTTGTTTTGTTTCTGATTTTAAAGTGAAAATTTTCAGTTTTTGTTCATTTAGTATGATGTTGGCTGTTGGTTTGGCATAGATGGCTTTTATCAGATTGAGGTAGAGACAATCTATTCTGATTTTCTGTAGGTTTTTATCATGAATGAGCGTTGGACTTTATCAAAAGCTTTTCCTGCATCTATGGAGATGATCATGTGATTTTTGTGTTTGGCTCTGTTGATGTGGTGTGTTACGTTTATTGATTCGCATATGTTGAACCATCCCTGCATTCCTGGGATGAATCCCACATGGCCATGGGGTATAATCTTCTTGATGATTTGCTGCATTCTGTTTGCTAGTATTTTATTGAGGATTTTTGCTTCTATGTTCATTAGGGGGATTGGCCTGTAGTTCTCTTTCTTTATTGGTTCTTTCTCTGGTTTTGGAATCAGGGTGATACTTGCCTCCAGGAATAAGTTAGGGAGAATTGCTTCCTTTTCAATTCCATTAAAGAGTTTGAGGAGTATTGGCATTAAGTCTTCTCTAAGTTTCTTGTAGAATTCGGCTATGAATCCATCCAGACCTTGGCTTTTCTTTGTTGGTAAATTTTTAATTATGTTTTCAATTTCATTAACTGATATTGGGTTATTCAGAATTTTTACATCTTCTTGATTCAGCTTTGGTAATTCATACATTTCTAGGAATCTGTCCATTTCTTCTGTATTTTCCATCCTATGCGAGTAAAGATTTTCAAAGTAGGTATTGACGATCTTTTGAATTTTCACAGGATCTGTAGTGATTTCACCCTTTTAATTCCTTATTGCATGAATTTGAGTTTTTTTTCTTTCATTTTTTTGATAAGGTTGACTAGGGGTTTATCGATTTTGTTTATTCTTCCAAAGAACCAACTCTTTGATTCATTAATTCTTTGTATTGTTTTCTTAGTCTCAATTGCATTAATTTCTGCTCTGATTTTGTAATTTCCTCCCTTCTATGGGCTTTGGTCTTGACTTGCTCTTCTATTTCTAGAAGCTTGAGGTGGAGCATTAGGTTGTTTATTTTTGCTTGTTCTGTTTTCCTGATGTGAGAATTCACCGCTATAAATTCACCTCTTAGGAGTGCTTTCATTGTGTCCCACAGGTTCCAGTATGTTTTATTTGCATTTTCATTTGATTGTAGCTATTGTTTAATTTCTTCTTTAATTTCATCTGTGACCCACTGGTTGTTCAGGAGGGTGTTATTTAATCTCCATGTGTTTATGGAAATTTTGCAGTTTCTTTTGCCATTAATTTCCAGTTTCATTGCACTATGGTCAGATAATATGCAAAGGATAATTTCAATTCCTTGGCATTTACTTAATCACGTTCTAGGGGCTAGTATATGGTGTATTTTAGAGAACATCCCATGTGCAGCTAAGAAAAATGTGTATTCTAATGTTGGGTAGAACACTTTGTAAATGTCCATTTACATTTGTAAGTCCATTTGTTCACATGTTTGATTCAGTTCTGTTATTTCTTTGCTGATTTTTTGTATACTTGATCTATCTCTTTGTTACAAGAGATTGGGGCATTAAGGTCCTTCATTACAATTGTGTTATTGCTTATTTGATTTTTCATGTCTATTAATATTTGTCTTATGTAGTTATGTGCTCCCATATTTGGTGCATATATATTTATGATTGTTATCGCTTCCTCTTGAATTTTTCCCCTAACGAGTATATAGTGACCTTTTTTTATCTCTTTTGATCTTTTTTGGTTTGATGTTCACATTGTCTGCAAACAGAATAGCTACCCCTGCTTTTTTCTGGGTTCCTTTTCCATGGAGTACTGTTTTCCTCACTTTGACTTTCAGTCTATGAGTTTCTTTTTGTGATAAATGTGTTTCTTGTATACAGCATGTTGTTGGATCTTGTTTCTTGATCCATTCTGGCAGTCTGTTTCTTTTGATTGGTGAACTGAGGCCATTTACATTGATGGCTATAAATGATGTGTATTGGCTTATCTTTGTCATGTTATTTTCCTGTTTTTGGCTCCCTGCTTTTCCCCTCTGTTTAATTGTTTGCCCTGCCTGATGGTTTATTTCCAATGTTGTTCTTGGCATTGTGGTCATTTTTATCTCTATGCAGAATATCTTTCAGTACTCTTCATAGGGCTGGTTTTGTGGTCATGAATTTCTTCACTTGTTTTTCATCATGAAAGTATCTTATTTCTCCATTAATTTTGAAAGATAGTTTTGCAGGGTACATCAATTTGGTTTGGAAGTTGTTTTCTTTCAGGGATTGAAATACTTCACTCCAAGTTCTTCTTGACTTGAGAGTTTGTGTTGAGAAATTGGTCATGATTCTAATGGGCTTTCCTTTATAGGTGATCTGTTTCTTTTCTCTAACAGCTTTTAATATTCTGTTTTTGTGCTGAATTTCTGTGATCTTGATTATTATGTATCTGGGTGTAGATTTATTTTGGTTATGGCTGTTTGGAGTTCTATATGCCTCACTTATCTGTATGTTAGATTCTGTTCCCATGCTTAGGAAATTTTCTGCTATTTCTTCTGCAAATAGTCTTATGTCATTTGTGTTGACCCCTGCTTTTTCATTGACACCTATTAGTCTTATATTGTTTTTCTTTGCATCATCTTGGAGCTGTTGAATTGTTATTTCCTGGTCCCTTGTTATTTTTAAGAGATCTTCCCTTTCATGATCACGAGCCACGATCCTGTCTTCAAGGTTGGAAAGTCTGTCGTTAGTTTTGTTCGAGTGGTTTTGACAGCTTTCAGTGGAATTTTTAATTTCCTGGATACCTCTTTGAATACGTTTCATACATTCTATTTCTTTCCTATATTGTTCATGCAAGGTTTCCATCATTTTCCTATGCTCCTCTATTTTTTTATCTATGTCTTCTCTAGCTATGCTGAGCAACTCCTTCATTATGGTTGTTATTTCTTTTTTTGCCTGAGGGATTATTTCTGATCTGATTTCCTCTATAGCCCCATGGATTTGTTTCTTTACTTTGCTTGCTATCTTTTCAGAAATTTCAGTTGTGTGTCTTGCAATTTCTTCTACGTCGATGTCTCCTGTACTTGTTCTGGGTGTGCTGGAGGTCTGAGATTGCATTTTGCTTTTTTGTCTTGTTATTTTCTATTTCAAAAAAATTCTTTTATTTTGTTTTCTGTGATGATCCTTGTGAGTTTTTGTACTAGGTAGCTATAGCACTAGTATCAAGGCCTCTCTAGGAAAAGTCTGTTCTTCAGGGATGTCTTCTGTGTGTAGGAAGTTCTTAGTTTGTCTGTCCCAGGATCCTACCTTCCTAATTAATTCAGAGTAGGATGTTGGTAACTGTTTGGTTCTGTCCTCAGTCCTTTGGTGTTAGGCTGTGGTGAGGTTATTACCCCAGAGCTTCCCAGTATTGTTACAGAAGGGAGAACAACTGATTATAACAGATATTACATCCTAGATAAAATAGTACAGTTAGCAATAACAATAACATCAAGCACAATTTAGAAACTGACAAACTTTGGTAACTGTCGATTTTGTGCTTCAGACCATAGCAGCAAAGTCTATAGTTATATAACAGAACCAATCATAAATTAGGATTTTGTATGTAAAGTGTTTCCTCTTGGTAGACCCTGTGGTGGGGAAATTTAGGGAGGATATTGTATAGAAGATAACAGGAAAGGAGGTAGAAGCAAGACGGGAGGACAAAGGATGATCATGCAAGGTTTGGGAAACTAGAGAAAGGGGTAGAAAAGAAAGAATGAAGGAGTACTTGAGGGATTATCTGAACTTGGTCTTTAAATTTGGGGGATGGAATTAGCTTTCTGTGGCTGGAGTTCACCTTAGCCATTTAGAAAAGAAAGAAAAAAGAAAACAAAGGAAACAAAGGAGAATAAATAAGAAAGAAGAAAAAGAAAACAAAGGAAAAAGGTAAGAAAAAAGGAAAAGGAAAAGAAAGTAAGATAAAAACAAAAATAAACCAATATAAAATAAAATAAAATAAAATAAATTTTTTAAAAAAGATGGCCACCCCATCTACCTGCTTCTATTCCGTGTGTCTTTGTCCCTAAGCACAATGCTGGTACACCTAACTTACCACTTGTTGGTTCAAATATTGGTTTCTTCAATCTCACTAGCCTTGCCTAGTCAGGGCATCATGTGTGCCCCAGTCAGGGTCCTACTGTGTGGCTGGTGTTCCCCCAGTCACCATATCCCACAGTGTAGGGGGAAGGGCCAGTCACCTGGATTCCTCCTGCCAGGCCAGTTGGCAAATCCTGGATTCTTCCCAGGCTGACTAGCCTAGGAGTATTAATGTGAACCAACCGTTGGCTCATGTAGTTACCGCTGCTTCAGAGTTTTCCAAGCTGCTAGTCCCACCTGTCCATTGTGTTCGCCCCAGCCAGGGTCCTACTGTGTCACCGACAATCTCTCAGGCCCTGTGGGCCCTCTGGATGGAGGGCGGGGTCACCGGCGATAGTCATTACTTTCTTTTTTTTTTTTTGTGGGTACCCGGGGGTCGACCTCAGGACCTCGCACGCCAACAGGCGCCCGTGCCGCCGAGCGATATCACCGGCCCCTTTTTCGTATGTGGGTTCCGGGAGTTGAACTCGGGCCCTTGCGCTTGCCGGGCAGGCACTTAAGCCACTGAGCCATCTCACCGGCCCATACTTTCTTAAACATTATTTCTACCCTACTCTCTACCTTTTCTGGACTTCACTTACATATACACAAAGTTACTTAACACTGGACACAGTTCTGGAAGAGTCTATTTTTTTTTCAAGGCTTTTGTTCCTTTTGTTCTTCAGTGTAGTTTATATTCAAAATCACCTTTTTCACTTTAAGAAATCTCTTAAATCCATCAAATCAATTTACCATTTCAGATTTTGTATGTTTTTTTTATCTCTAGAAGATCCACTTATTTTAAATATTTTCCATTTTCCTTTTTTGTGTTTCCTTTAAATTATCAACATATTTATAATAAGTATTGTAATTTCCTTTTCTGCTGATTTTGCCATTTCTCCTATTTCTGAATCTATTTCTACTGTCATAGTTCATATTTTCCTACATTTTCATATGTCATGAGAAATTTTTGTTGGAACTGGACTGTATGAATGTTATGGGTTTCAGTGTCTGAATTTTCTTATTCCTTTGTAAATGTTAATCTTGATCTGGTAGCAGATAATTTACTTGTTGCTGTAGTCAGGGTTTTCAAGGGAATAGATTTAATATAGGACACATAATTTAAAGGATTATTTTATAATATTCACCCAAAAAGTCAAATGCAGAAGAGTGCAGGAGATCTGTCCACATGCTAGAGACCCAAAAAATCCAGCTGAGGGCCTGGATTCCACAGCAATGTCCTGCATGAGTCCAGCTCAGGACCTAGAGCCCACAACAATGTCCCATGCAAGTCTGTATCAAGGATCTGTACTGGGAAGGCCCAAACATCAGTGGTAGAAGTTAGAAAGTCTGTGCCAGTGGGATGAAGGATCTGTGCCAGCAAGCTGAGGAATGCACTAGAGCTAGAAAGTGATACTCAAGGTAAGGACCAGAGCCCGTCCGTAAAGAACTGCAGCCATCCTCAGTGACAGCAAGGACCTGAGCTCCTCCGATAATAAGAACACCTGAGTTCATATCAGGAAAACCAGTATGACAAGCTTCTCCAGGAGAATCAACAGTACACCCTCTTCCCCTCCATTTCTCCTTTTATGCTGTTGGCAGCTATCCTCAGGTGGGCCTTCCACACCCAGCACCACACTGATTCAGTTCAGCTGGGTGTTACAAGTTGACCATTAGTTAATCCACCATGCTTGTAGCACAACTTAATTATTTTGAGGCTTCTTGTCATAAGGGAAGGCCTAGAGTAGTCTTTACTTAGGGTTAATTTGATCTTACACCTAAGGCTTGGGTTTTCTGGGATCTTTATTGAATACCCTGAACGTTTCTATGAGAATTGTACACTGGTTGGCTAGATGTCATTTGGTTCCCTACAGGAGCCCTGATACTTGTTTGGTTTACAGTACTTTAGTAGCTGTTCTCTCAGTAGCTGTTTGCCAAGCCTTGTCAAGTCCTTCTCTGAATACATGCAAGTTACTCTTCAGCCTAAAACTCAATAGAAACCCAAGAAGATTGTCTAAGCTTTCTCATTGCTTCTTCTTCTTTATTACTGCATTCTTAAAAAAAATCCAGCAGTCTCAGGTGCCCCAGTTCAGCAAGACTGTTGGGTTCTGTTTGATTTTCTTTCCTTCACTGGGGTCTATAAATGCCTCTTGTGAGAAAACAAGGTGATAATAGAGTCTCCCTTGTTTATTTCCTACTTTGTATAGCTCTTACATGGCTTGTTGCATAACATAGTTGTTTCCAGCATGTGTCCACTATTTTAGTTGCTTCCTCACTGTTTTTGGCAGGAGAACCAGTGGCTTGAAGCAGCTATTACATGGATAAAAGTAATAAGTATAGCTCTAAAATCACATCTCCTGACATAAAAGTAATTCTGAATCTCCAAAATTAGTAACTTTCCATCAGTAAATGTGACGTGTGATAAGCTCAGTGGTGGGTGATGAATGATTGCTGCATCCTTGCCTATGCTCTTATACTCAGTGAAAGGTATCAGAATACTAGAAAGGAAGGGTAATGTCACAGAATGGCCAAAGGCAAGTCTAGATTTTAATTTACTCATGAAATAACTTACCATCTGGTGCAAATCTATACAGTTATTAGTTTATACAAACACTAAGTGTTAACGAACATGATTAGAGATTGAAAACCCAGCCCTAAGATGCAGAATCTCTCTCTCTTCGAGAATTACATCAAGCAGTGTCTCCAACCTTATGTGTCTTCAGCCTATGTGATCCCTATTGTGTTCCAGCCTCAGTGTATTCTCCTTATCATGCCTTTGCTCATCTCCAGATCTTTAAATCTGCCACTGCCTCTCTGAAGTGTTTAACTCTTTGTCTTCAAGTCAATTCCTGTCCAAATTTCAAGACCACATCCCAACCTTGAGTTAATCTAGTGACAAAACATTTATTGGATGCTTTCTGTATGCCAAGTACTCTTAAAACTTTTTACACGTATTAAAGCATTTAAATATACAATAACATGTTATTATAATGTTAAAGATAAGGAAATTAAAGCTTAAGAAATGTAAAACCTTGCCCAAGGTTACACAGCTGATAAGGAGGCAGGAATACAAGTCCAGATTGGTGTGACTACAAAACCTGTGCTTTTAAACACTGTACTTGTTATTCATAACTTTTTGTTACAAGTTACAATTTTCAAAAATCTCTTTACTAATTAAATCAGAATTTCTGGGGGTTCAATATAGCATCTCTTAAAACCCCACAGGCGATATCAATTTGCAGACACATTTGAGAATCAGTGTACTATGCTATATTTTTGCTTCCTATAAATTTATTACTAGTTGATAAGTCAAGGAAGTGTCCAAAAACAGTTTTATTGTACTGGAATTTAACATTTACTGAATGATTCCCGATTATACCATGTAGAGAAAGCATGAGGGAAGTAGAAAACCACTGCTCAGAGCAGTCTAAAATCCATGCACCAGGCTACTGTTGAGTAATTGAATATCAAAAGTCTACCATTAGAGCAATAATAAAACATGCCTCACCTGTTATTGTGGTTGGCTGATTCTGTCTAAGTTACTGTTCCCTAGGCATTGCAGGATACAGTAAAGTAAATAAGAGACATTACAAAATTGCTTTGTAAGTATAAGTACAGAATATAATGCTGTTATATCATTAAGTACAAGCACTGAACACTACATGCTATTAATAACCTTTGAGGAATAGGATGAAGTCCAGGCTGATTCTCATGTCTGAGAAATTTACATTCACCTATCCATAATTATTGAGAAACACAAAATTTGTGTATTAGATGAAAACATGATTCTTTCAAACCTAGTGTCCTGGCTGCCCCCAAGAATAGCCTATGCACAGTGATTCAATAGAACTCAACACCCAGCCACATAGGTATTATGTTTTAGTGACTTATTTAGAATACAATTCTTTTTGGCCCCATTAGGGAACCACCTTCAGGACTAAAAGTAATGAAATTTGATTAACTTCCTACATTGGTTTGTATACCTACAAATACTAAGGTCTCTAAATTCTGCCTATTTCACCAGTTCAAATTCTGAGCTATGTAGGTTTATAATATCACAAGTAATGAGTCCTTTTTATAAAGAATTTTGAAGACTTTAAGTATTCCTTGATGTTTTGTTTTATTCACAAAGAATGCCAATGTTGACAAGTCAAGCAGAATGCTTAAAATTAATGTACTTTATCAATATCCATTTAATATCTCTATAACAGAGTTTGATTCCACCAGAATATAAGGTAGCCCATCTTTTTTTTTTTTTTTTTTTGTGGGTACCGGGGGGTCGACCTCAGGACCTTGCGCGCCAGCAGGCGCCCGTGCCGCTAAGTGATATCACCGGCCCCTTTTTCGTATGTGGGTTCTGGGAGTCAAACTCGGGCCCTCGCGCTTGCCGGGCAGGCGCTTAAGCCACTGAGCCATCTCACTGGCCCAAGGTAGCCCATCTTGTGGTAACAAAAAGTCCCCAAAATAATGGTGGCTTAAAATAGCAAGGGTGGCTCACACCTAGAATCCCAGTACTCAGGAGGCTGAGGCAGGAGGATCACTGTGAGTTTGAAGCCAGCCTGGGCTACACGGTGAGTCCAACACCAACCTGAACTGCACAGCAAGACCCTGTCTCAAAAAATAAAAAATAAAAAAAGAGGTTTATTTCTCAAACACACTGTGATCCACTGCAGACTTTGGGTTGTTCTGGTCCACAAGGATCTGAGCTGTGACAAGGATTCTTGAGAATTGCTGGCAGCCATACTGAAAGGAAAGACAGAGTATCGCTAACTACTCTCTAGTTCTTAAATTTCTTCCTGGAAGTAATTCCGCATTTCCCTGAAAATAAGACCTAACTGGAAAATAATCTGCCTTAAGAACCAGAGATCAGAAAAGCCAGCCCCAGTCAGCCTATCCTTGCCTTACAGAGGAGCTGCCATGTAAGAGAATAGTGATGGGACTAAGGCAAGGAAAGGCTGATTGGGGCTGGAGTTTTTGATCTCTACTTTTCAAGACTGATTATTTTCCTGTTATGTTTTATTTTGGGGGAAACTTGGTTTCTATTTATATATCTTTGGCCAAAGAAATCAAGAAAATAGAAACCTTGAGCCAGGTGTGGTGGCGCACACCTGTAAACCTAGCACTTGGGAGGCTGAAGCAGGAGGATCACTGAATTCAAGGCCAGTCTGGGCTCCATAGTGAGACCTTACCAAAAAAAAAACAAAAAAACACAATTTACCCAAAAAGAAAACTAGATCATTTTGATAAATAGAACTCATAACAAACAAAATCTGCCCTTCCAGTTATCAAATATTTGGTTTATTTTATTCTTACATATGAAAATATTCATCCCTATCCAAGAAAAATACCAAAAACATGATTTACAGCATCATGCTCACAGCCCAGGATCTTGGGATAATGCATAGGTGGTTTCTTCACCATTCATCATCACTCTATTATCACTCTATTCAGAAAGAGGAGAAAGAAAGTGACACAAAGAAGTTACTGGTCAATGACAAGTCCAAAATTCTGGGCAGATATTTTCAGGTTCCATTTCCTGGAATGAGGAATATTCCTTAATTAGCTCTTGATTTGTTTCTTTTCCACTGATTTCTGTGGTCCTTGGCTTTATCTTCTGGAATATTATTCTTTTTTTTTTTATTATACTTTTTGGCTACATGTAAAATGAGTACCAGAGAATATTCCCCACTGGAGGAAGGAGTAGATTTTCAGACTTACTCCTTGCCCACAATCATTTATAATTCCAAGGGTCATCTTTTACAGGCTTACTAATTCTTTGACAGCACAAGACTTTTAAAAACTTAGTAAGCTTCGTCTTTTTATTCCAATCATTTCTATACACCAATAGTACAACCCCTTTCTACCCAGAATTGTTAACTTTTCTCTAGTCCTTTGCTTACTGTCCCTGCCTCACCTCTTGCTTCTTGTCTTCATTGTTGGTACTTGGGAATATTGAGTTTCACTGGGAAGTCCACAGATTCAACCTCTTTTCTCTTAGCCCTTCCATATAATTGAAAGTATTTGCTGGGTGTCAGCTTCATCCATCCAAGGTTTTAGTAATAGTTGGCCCTTGGAACAATTATAAGAATTTCTCATTTCTTTCTTTCTTTTTTTTTTTTTTTTTTTACTGTTTGACTGAAGAAAAAAATCACACCAGACCCTAAGCTTTTAGAATTTTTCTATTTCCTTTCATTCCTGCTTGCAAATATACCACATCTTTCAGGAAAAAAATAGAATAACAGAGTCTTTCTTGCAATGCCTCAACAAACACAGTCAGTAGCAACAAATACATGCTACATTTCCCTGTATTTTAGGTTACTTATTAGAACGGCACCTAAAATTCTAGATGTCAACTGTTATTCCACAATGGACTTACTCCACTCGGGGGAAGAAGATACGCTAGTAATAAACACCCATAGATCTCAGGTGCTAAAAAAAAAAAAGGATACTTTTTCCTGTCCGGGTTGCAGGGCCATGGTACACTGTCAGGAATATTCTGTTTATTGCTGTCTTTCAGCTTCCCAAGCAGATGTAACGAATACCAAAAGTTGCTGGCCAAAATGCCAAGCTTAAAGAGAGAGGATGCTGAAACATACACTTGTTCTTAAAGCATCTGCCTGGAAGTCACGTGCATCACATAGGCTGAGGCAAACCATACAGCCATGCCAAAATCCACAAGGGTTGGAAACACAGCCTTACCACAAGCCGGAAAGAGAACTAGATAGATCTGATGAACTGCACTGGATACCCAGGGAGAACTGGGATACAAAACTTTAGTAACCGAAGTTATAGAATAACTCAGCAAGTCAAAGGAACAAATTTCTGTCATCAACTCATTCGTACAGAGATTCTAGATTATAGGCATCATGAAACTGTAAAATGAAAAGGAAGAGTCCACTCAAAGCAGGGGAATCAAATCAATTTTATATTTTAGAAACATAACATTTTCCACTTTCATGTCTACTATTTACCAGAGGACAGAACTTAATCTGGAAACATGTCTCAGATGAAATGATATAATGCCTAGATCTTTTATTTTTTCTTATATTAATTGTAAATGTTCTATCTCAGCAGGCTCAGCAGCCTCCTGAGATAATATGGGCTACAGAAAAGATCTGAGTTAGGCTGAGCGCAGAAGAGAAATTAATGCTTCACTTAGGCATAACCTTGGGCAAGTCACTTCATGCTTGCTAAGTTTTCCTATTCATAAACATTTGACACCCACATACACTGCAGGGTGCTGGAAGGGTTACTGAGATAATATTTGAGAAGATCCTTGAACCACTGAACACCAAGGTGCTAGAGCCAATATGAGAGATCATTTTTTTGAAAGAGATTCAATAAATTAATTTCTTGTTCCTCTACTGAAAATATTAACAGGAGCTACAAAATGCCACAGTTTGGCAGAATTAGCAGATTGTTCCTTAACATACCTCAACTGCATAATCAGTACAATTACGTTCCATTATCCTGCCTTTCCTCAAGCTGTTCAGTACCTAAAAGCTCTTCAAGCTTTACTATTCAAAAGCTGAATATGGGCCATCAATTTCTCCTTCTGTGCTGCTTTCAGTTAGCAGTCTGAAGAAATCTTCAAAGAAATAGTTATTCACATAGCACTCACTCTCATCAATAACTCATTACCGACCGTAGTCAGCAAAGCCAACTGGACCGTGTTTACAAGACTCAAAACAAAGCTGGACCAATGAAGGGGGGGGCCATCAATACCCTTCAGCTTGACCTTGAATTTTTATCTCTTAAGTTTGGCTGCCCACTCACTCTTCTCTCCTTGGCCCCCTTTTTAATGCCCCTTTCCATCACACTAGCCTTAGTGCCTAGGGTAACTGTCTAATTAAAATCGCTCTCATTAATCATACACCAACATATTCACAAATGCAGTTTTTCTTTTGTTTAAAAAGTAATTTTTTTATCCATTCTTCGGTTAATGGGCATTTGGGTTGTTTCCACTATCTAGTTATTACAAATTGTGCTGCTATAAACATGGGTGCGCATATATTGCTGTGGTCTGATATTTTTAATTCTTCTGGGAAGATACCCAGAAGGGGAATAGCTGGGTCGAATGGGACCTCCAACCCTAGTTTTTTGAGGAATCTCCACACTGATTTCCACAGTGGCTGCACCAGTCGACACTCCCACCAACAGTGGAGAAGGGTTCCTTTTACCCCACAGCCCCTCCAGCATTTGTTATTAGTTGATTTCTTGATAATAGTCATTCTTTCTGGGGTGAGATGGAATCTCAGTGTTGTTTTAATTTGCATCTCTCGAATGACTAGTGATGCTGAACATTTTTTCATATATTTATTTGCCATTTGTATTTCTTCATCTGAGAAGTGTGTATTCATCTCAGATGCCCATTTTTGGATTGGGTCTTTAAATTTGGGAGGTCTGATTTTTTTGAGTTCTTTGTATGTTCTTGATAGTAATCCTTTGTCTGAGGAATAGCTGGCAAACAAGATGTGGTATTTTTATATAATGGAGTAGTACTCAGCCATAAAGAAAGATAAACTGGAAACTTTTATAGGTAAATGGATGCAACTCTAGAAAATACTGACAAGCAAAATAAACCGGACACACATTTGTTAACATCGTACTGTCTCCCTAGTATGAAAGTGCAATTTTACTGTGACTATTTCATTCCTTAGTCTTCTATTTTTACCTAGCTTTTACATGGCTTAATCTTATACTGAATAATGTTTTTCTCCAAAAGGTATTTGTATGTTCTCTAATTCTTGAGCTTGTTAATACATGAGAATGTTTACTTGTTGTCTTTAAAAAAATAAATAAATTTTTTATAAATTTAAAAAAAGAAATCAATTAAAAAATGGGGAAAATTGGAACACTCAGAGGATATTTAGTACTACTAAGGGATTATTTTGTTCATTTATTTTTAGGTGTGATGACAGTGATAATTTTTTTTTAAAGTTCTTATTTTTTAGAGATGCATATAGACATATTTACTATAGGGGCCGGTGAGATGGCTCAGCATCGTAAGTGCCTGCCTGGCAAGTGCAAGGTCCTGAGTTTGACTCCCGGTACCCACGTACGAGAAAAGGGCCGGTGATATCACTCAGCAGCACAGGTGCTTGCTGGCGCGTGAGGTCCTGAGGTCGACCCCTGGTACCCACAAAAAAAAAAAAAAAAAGAAATATTTACTAGAGAAATGACATATGTGGGACACACTTGAAAATAATTAGGAGGTTTGGTTACAGTGGCAAAGTCATATAGCTTAACACACTTTTAATTAATTGGACCCACTTCCTTTTTTGTTTATTGAAGAAAAAAAAAGTAATTTTTTTCTAGCTGTTAAGATTAAATTAGGAAAAAAATTTTACAATTTCATGTGATTACTCAAACCCCAAGGTTATCAATACCAAGTATAGTAGAAATTCTGATTATATGATTTGGTTATGAAATATGGTAAGTGGTTAACCAAATATTCATCATAATTGTAATAAATAATATCTACCAATGGGTTACTAATTTATGAAGAATGAGAATAGGGTGAAATGTTTTTATATCAAAATTAGTAATATACTTTTATCATTGAAAAATGCACTTCAGGACCACAAGGAATCACAAAGTTCTCTCTGTGAAACTGTTATTACACCATAGAAGGAAGGAGCAGATTAATTTTGTTAGTGACCCCAATTAATGACTTCCCTGTGTGCATACCTTTTGTCATGTAATTTTCTAGTCTCCTCAACTGTCACTCTGAGTGACTTGCCTTAACAAATTAAACAGAAACAAACTTAACAGTAACAGATGCTCCAAAAAGTAGTCATACATTTTTCTTTGTTCTCTTGCTTTCCCACCTTCACCATGTGACTAGCCCAAGGTTAGCCTCCTGGAGGATGAGATATGTGGCGCTCAGCCAAGCAGACTCAATTTTCCCAGCCAGTGCCTCAGCCATGGTAGAGAACGTAACTGCCTAGCTGACCTGCTGCTGGCGGAAGATAGCCTCACCAGTCCCAATTCAGATGTGCAGAACCATCAGTCAACCCATACACCCGTGAGTAAAAATAAATATTTACTGTCGTATGCCACTTAGGTTTTGAGGCTGTTACACAACATTTTTGCTGCAATAGATAACTGATATATTGAAGAATTAATAGAGTTTTGAGCTCAGTGGATGCCAGACAATAGAATTCATAATGCCTAAATTTAGTCTTGAAATCTGTCAGTACAAAATTCTCTTGTGCGGTTACATAGTTACATATTATGAAACTTCTGAGGAAAAAATATTAATTTAGAATGTTCTTTAAATGTCATTTTACCATATTGAGCAAGCAAACATGCTTCTGAAAATCATTCAATTCCCCAATTTTTTTCCTAAGCAAATAGATACACATAAAAAGAAAGATAAGACACTTTGAAGGAATGGAAAGCACCTGCATGCAAAATTGTTCAAAGTTGAACAATCAGGGCAGCTATACCTCCAAACCAACTCTTCTTCAGCTAGGAAAATTTTGCCCTGGTTCTGGCCAGATGAGAATGGTTTTGAAGGTGTCCCCAGAAAATGTTTCTGACTGCCTCACTGACAGTAAACCCATACACACCATACCACCTTAAAGACAGCTGACTATACTCTCCTTTAAGCAACAGGATTCCACTGTGTGCTCATGATCTTTGCCATTCAATGGCTCTGAAATGGAACATCCTCATACCAAAGGGTCAAATCTTTGATGATTGCCTATGGAGCACAAGATACCACACAAGTTCAGTAACCTGCCAAATCACATTATTGAAAACTTACACTTGATAGTAGGCAGCAGTTCTTGAACCTTGAACTGTACCTTTAAACTTGAGTTGCTAGCCTAGAACAGTTGGCCTGTCATGTGTCTTCTTAGCCAGGAAGTACAATGAGTTGAACATGTGTTTTTTTGAAAATAAGATGAATAGTGTGATTGTTCTTTTATTTTCGTCAACTTGATAGTAACGTCTCCACTTGAAAAATCTCAAAATCCCCCCAGCTCACTAGTACCACTGACAGTCTTAACCTTAAAGTTTCTTCGCTTAACAATTCACAAATTTAGGCTTACTCATCCACATGAAAAATTCAATGTTTTTGTCTTTAATTTATAATCTTAGGAACAAAGACCAGAAATATAAAGTGTTTTTACCCTTGAAACAAGGTGAAAGCAATGCTGTGAAAAGAAAATTGAAATATTCATCTCCCAGTCTAGTGCTTTTGCCATGATTAATACCAGATATTCACTGGTGAGAAAGTAGTACAATAAACTGTGCTAACATGCCATTCTCAAGTGGAACGAAAGCATTATTTTTGGACCAGAGGTACACACCTGATAAATACCCAGTTGTAATATTCTCCCATTTAATCATTGCTATAGTTTGGGTAAGTGTCCCCTTAAGGCCCATGTGTTAATGGATTGATCTCTGGCAACCTGTAAGAGTTAGAGTCTAGTAAGAGGGCTCTAGTCAAGAAAGCACCCTTGAAAAAGATATTAGGACCCCTGCCTCCTTTTCTTCTTCCTTCTCTCTTGTTCCTGGTTATGAGGTGAACATGCTTTTTTGCCACAGAGTCCCACCATGATGTGCTGACTCAGCACAGGGCCAAAAACAACAAGGCCAACTAACTGTGGACTGAAACTTCAAAAACTGTGAGTCAAAATAAACCTTTCCTCTTTTTTAATTTATTATGTCAGGCATTTTTTTTTTTTTACAGAAACGTGAAGCAGACTACCACAATCATTTCTATAATCATTTTAAATTTTCAGTAAGACATATAGTTTATTCTGCTTCTCCCTTGCCTTCTTGGGTCTTTCCCCTGCCTCCAGCTTAAAAGTGTCAAATGAGTTTAACCTCTCTATTTCAAATTTTAGAAAAAAATTACTCAAAAGCTTATGCATAAACTGTTCAAGTACTTTATTCCAAAGATTAGCTGCCTGAACTTCATTGGCTATAGATACAGCAAATAGAATTTAGAGAATAACATAAATTACACAGTATTACACAAAATTTGAATATGCATATTCACAAGTCTTTGGGGGTACAGCTATTGCATATAAATAGATGTTAATGAATAAGAACAATATTTAAGTAATTTTTATGCATACCCATATAAATTCATTCCATATTTGCAAATAAGAGCATAGAAACCAGGACGGTCACATACAGAAGGTAAGAAAACACATTCCTCTACTTTTCCTACCCATAGCCAACATGGACATACTTCTCTCTATGGGAAAAAACCTAGATCACTGCAGCTCTTTCACTTACCACTAATGTTGAGTGCAATGAAAGAAACTGCAAGAAAACTACAAATCTGCACCCACAGAGAACCAGATTCACTGCAACTGGCCCAGCCAACATCTTCAGACCTATCTCCTTCCCTGTGAAAGTGAAAGTCCTTCCCTGTGAAAGTGATTCCATAAAGTTTTTAAGAGGTGACTACATTGCTAAGGAATAAATTCAGGGAAACAAAAAATATGAAAAAGCAAGAGAATATGACACCACCAAAGGAACAAAATGATTCTCAAATAACCAACCTCAAATAAATATAAATTTGTGGGTTCCCTGAGAAGAAATTCAAATTAATAATCCTAGGAAAATTTAGTGGGACATAAGACAATGCAAATAGTTCAACAAAATTAGGAAAGCAATTCATGATCTGAAGGAGAAATTCAACAAATAGAACCAAACATAAATCTTAGAGTTGAAGAATTCAATCAATGAAATAAGAAATACAGTTGAGACCTCAGTAGTAGACTAGACTGTATCAAGAAATAAAAATTTATAAACTTGATGATACTCATGTTGATTCATTAAAAAGGTAAAAAGAGGGGGCCGGTGAGATGGCTCAGCAGTGTAAGCACCTCCCTGGTAAGCACAACGGCCCAAGTTCAACTCCTGGAACCCACATACGAAAAAAGGGTCAGTGATATTGCTCAGCGGCATGGACACCTGCTGGCATGCAAGGTCCTGAGGTTGACCCCTGGTACCCACAAAAGAAAAAAAAAAGGGTAAAAAGGTAAGGATGAAAAAGAGTAAAAGCCTATAAGATACCATTAAATTAACAAATATTTACATTATGATAGTTCCAGGAGGAAAAGAAACAGAAAAGAACAGAGAGCTTATTTAATGAAAATAACTGCTGTTATTTAACAAAAAAACTGCTGAAAACTTCCCAAGTCTTGGAAATGATATGGACACCTAGGTTTATGAAGCTCAAAAGTGGCCAAATACTTGGAGAGATTTCCAAAGTACAGTACATTCACATTGTCAAAAGTAAATGACAGAGAGTTCTAAAGTCAGCAAGAGAAAGTCACATAAAGAGGAATCCCCATGAGGCTATCAGGGAATTTCTCAGAAGAAATATTGCAGTCCAGGACAGAGTTAGATGATACATTCAAAGTGCTAACAGAAAAATCTGCAGGCCAAAAACAAAATATCCACTAAAGCTGTCCTTCAGAAATAACACATAGTCTTTCACAGGCAAGCAAAAGCTGAGAGAATTCATTACCACTAGTCCCTGCCTTAAAAGAAATGTTTAAGGGAGTTACAAAATAGAAATAAAATAATTATAATTAGTATCATAAGTACATCTTTTAGTATAAAATTCACTGGTAGAGATAAATACATAATCAAACCAGAATTCTCCAATGCTGTAATGGTGATAAATACAACATTTATATTTTTAGTATGAAGATGGAATTTTCTAGCTATAAATGTTTACATTAAAAAGGACGACCTCAAGTAGTCTCATTATGTCTTAAGGAAATACCAAAAAGAAAAAACTAAATCCAAAATTGGTAGGAGAAAATAAATAATAAAAATTAAAATAAAACAAATAAAACAGAAAAACAATAGAAAGACAAAACTAAGAGTTGATTTTTTGAAAAATAGAAAAAAAAATTGACAAATTCTTAGCTGGACTCATTAATTTTAAAAAGACTCAAAATAAAAAATGAAACTGGAGAAATTAAAACAGATGCTTCAGAAATAAAAAAGATCATAAGAGACTATGATGAAAAAGAACACGCCAACAAGTTAATAACTCAGCTGAGACACACAAATTACTAGAAAATACATAAACCACCAATATTGAGTCAGGAAGAAATATGATGTCTAAACATAAATAATGAAAAAGTAATCAAAATCTTCAAAAGAGAGGCCTACAAAAAAAAAAGGAGGCCTACAACTAATGACTTCACAGCTGAATTCTACCAAATATTCAAAGAAAAATTAGTACAAATACTTCCTAACTCTTCCCAAGAGTACACCTAGAGAGAATAGTTCCAAATACCTGAAGAGGCCAGCATTACCTAAATCAAAGAAATCACAAGAAAACTCTAAGCCATCTCTTGGATGAACACTGGTGCAAGAATTCTGCATCTAGCAATACATCCAAAAGTTTATAAATCATGAACAAGAAGCCTTCATTCTTGGCATGAAAGGCTAGTTTAAATTTTAAATATTGTAGCTAAGGCTGTGGCTCAGTAGTGGAACACTTACCTTGTATGCACAAGGATCTGGGTTGTTTATTTTTTTTAATTTTTTTTTTGTGTGTGTGTGGGTACCGGGAGTCGAACTCAGGACCTCACACGCCAGGCAGGTGCTTATGGTGCTGAGCTATCTCACTGGCCCCTGGGTTGTTTATTTTTTAGGTGCTAAAAAATAAAGTATACAAATCAGTCAGTTCAGTCAATGGGATACATACGTTTAACAGAATGAATGAAAAACCACAAAATCATCTCAATTGACACAGAATAAGCATTTGACAAAGACCAGCACAGTTACTTGATAAACAAGCTTCTCAATAGCTTAGGTCTAGAAGGAAAGTTGCTCATAATAAAGGCCATGTATGAAAAACTCAAAACTGACATTATAATCAATGAAGATTTTTCCACTAAGATTTAATACAAAGGAATTATGTCCATTCTGGCTTACATTCAACAGAGCACTTGAAGTACTAGCAAAAGCAATCAGACAAGAAGACGTAGATATCCGAATCAAAAGGGAGAAGTCAAATATCTCATTTGCAGATGACATAATCCTATATATTTTTTCAGTAATCCAAAATTTCTACATAAAAACTGTTAGAACTCATAAATGAATTCAGTAAAATTGCAAGATACAAAATCAGTATACAAAAATCTGTAGTATTCTTATGCACAGTATTAACATTATTGAAAAAGAAGTCAAGGAAACAAAATCATTTGTGATAGCATAAAAAAAGGAATAAATTTAGCCAAGAAGGTGAAAGATCTTTTACTGAAAACTATAAAACACTGATGAAGGAAATTGAAAAAGACACAAATTAAGAGAAAGATAGCCTGCACTCATAAACCAGAAGAATTAATATTGTACAAAGATCCAAATAAACACAATAGGAGGTCTGATCAAAATATACAATGAATATTTAAATTTTTAAAAATGTATGACAGTAAAAGACACATTATCATTAATCCACCTGAAAATATATTCCACCTTACTTTGAACATATAGTTATCCTGTTGTTCTTACCACTTTCTGAAGCAGTTCTAGAAGCCTTCTTTCATGACTCCTCAAGGGGTATGATCAGAAATATGGTGAATGCTGCTTCCAAGTGCCAACCAAAGGAAAGGCAGTCTTGTGAAAACATTATAGAGTGTGTCTTCACCCACTTAGACACTGGATCTAGCACCATGCCATTTCTGGCTGAAGTGAGCATGGAAGATGAACATTTTCAGTCGATTTAGGACATCAAGACAACCATGACAAAACAACTAAGACACTCATGAGAACTGACTTCCGGAACAGCTTCAGTGTGGCAAGAACAATGGGATAAGTGTGTTTGAAGAAAGAGGGAGTATTTTGAGGGGGATTCATGGCAATGTGTATTTTATTTGATACATTTTTATTTTATTTATTTATTTATTTATTTTGGTGGGTACCGGGGGTCAAACTCAGGACCTCGTGCTTGCCAGGCAGGCACTTATGCCACTGAGCCATCTCACCGGCCCTTGATACATTTTTGTTTATTTATTTATTTTTATTTTTATTTTTTTGTGGGTACCAGGGGTCGACCTCAGGACCTCACGGCCAGCAGGTGCCCGTGCCGCTGAGCGATAGATATCACCAGCCCTTTTTTTTCGTATGTGGGTTCCGGGAGTCGAACTCAGGACTTCGCGCTTGCCAGGCAGGCGCTTATGCCGCTGAGCTATCTCACCGGCCCAGATACATTTTTAAAATTTAAGTATTCACTGTATTTTTTCAACCACACCTCCTATCTATTAAAATTCCTCATGGCAATGTGTCTTTTATTTGACACATTTTTAAAAGTTAAGTATTCACTGTATTTTTCAACCACACCTCATATCTATTAATTTTCCAATGACATTCTTCACCTATAAGGATAGAAACAGTCTTCAATTCCCAGTTCAAAAAAAAAGAAAAGAAAAGAAAAGAAACTTTTGTAAAATCTACATGGAACAAGAAAGAACCTGAAATAACAGCATAAAACACTGCTGAGAAAGAAAAAGTTGAAGGCATCACACTTACTGATTTAAAAATGTATTCCAGAAATACAATCATCAAAACACCATGAGAGCTGGGCATGGTGGCACACGCCTGTTATCCCAGCACTCGGGAGGCTGAGGCAGGAGGATCTCTGTGAATTCAAGGACAGCCTCAGCTACATAGTGAGTTCAAGATCAGCCTGAACTGCACAGCAAGACCCTGTCTCAAAAAACAAAAAACAAACAAACAAAAAAAGCCACTATGAGAATGGCATAAAAACAGCCACATAGATCAGAGGGACAGAATATAGAGCTTAGAAATAAATTCAAATATATATGATCAGTTAATATTTGACAAGGTCTTCAAGAGGACGTAGTGGAGAAAGGACTGCCCCTTTAGTGGATGGTACAGGGAAAACTGGATTTCCACATGTAGAATGTGAAATTGGACTCTTATCACCATACACAAAAAATCATTTCAAAATGGATAAAAAACCTAAACATAAGGCTAGAAACTATAAAACTCCTAGAGCTTGATAGAGGCAAAAACTACTGGACATTGGTCTTGAAATGAATTTTTGAATAACACACTAAAAGCTCAGGCTACAAAAAAGAAAAATAAGTAAACAGGACTACACTGAACTAATAAAAAGATTCTGCACAGCAAAGGAAACAGGGAAATGTAAATTACAGACATTGTGCATAGTTTATAGGATATTATTTAACCTCTATAAAAAAGAAAGAGATCTTACCATTTGCCACACTATGGATGAGCTTAGAGGACATTATGTTAAGTGAAAGAAGCCAAACACAGAAATAAAAATATGTACAATCTCATTTATATGTGAAATCTGAAAAAGGAAAATTCAAATATGCAAAGAGAGATAGAAACCAAAACAGTGTTTAACAGGGGTAAGATAGGGAGGAAATGGGGAGATATAGGTCAGAGGATACAGAATAGCAAGTGTGTAGAATGAACAAATCTAGAGAGTGAATGTACAGTATGAAGATTATAGGTAATAAAAGCATGATAAGAATGAGATTCAAGTTAAATGAGATTTTAGCTATTCTTTTCACAAAGAAAAAAACAAGTAACTATGTGAGATGATGGATATGTTAATTTGCTACACTACGGTAATCTTTTTATTTTCTCTGTATGCCCCATAACATCATGTTGTATATTTTAAGTGCATAATAAAAATTTTTATTAAAAAATTTAAACTACTTGATTATGTTTTAGTTACTCTCTCAACATATCATTTTTTTGGAGAGGGAAGCTTGACATACAGCATAATACTTTAACCTTTACCAACATAACCCAAGAAAAATTCCTTACAACATGCAGGTAGGGATTCTCTTATTTTCCAAATAGTATCATTTAACCATAGCAGAAAATATACATCTTATTGTGTTTGAAATTTTCCTTGTGGCTGATATGACATAAAGATAAGCTTTTATTCTTAGCAGCCTTCAGACACAATCCAAGTTTTCCAGCCTCATCAAAGGATTGCATTCCAAACTTGCCATGTCCTGGAACATTCCCAAACCTATCACAAATTCACAAGTGCTTTGTCCTACTGAGAAGTTCTCCCTGATTAGAACAATCCATTGTGGAGTAATTTAGGAAGAAGCTGCTCCATCTAATTATTTGAAATACACTTTTGCTTAATAGCGGCAGAAGCACTGGAGGTTCTTAAAGGTTTCTACGAGTAACATCAATTTAGAAATCGTGCCTTTGTGCCCCTCCTCCTCCCATAACTGGAGCACAACCCAGCCACTCCCCAAACCAGGCTTTCTGAAGACACAATATACATTTTGATTTTGTTTTTCAGAGCATGTTCCCAATTTTCACTTTCAATAGGAATATTTTTAGAGATCATTGAAAGCAAAATGTCTTGAAAATGTCTACAAAACTTCTCTAAGTTTCTTTCCAAATGTCATGATTTTTTGGAAAAGACCACACCAAGTGGTAAAGAGATGGACAAGACTGCAAACGCTTCTAAAATCTCTTTGGAGATATTCCATGTACCACATTATATATGAACTGAGAAATGAAACATCTGTGACTAATACAAAATTGAGTCTGTCTTAAATTATAATTAACAGCAATGAGAAAATGTTGCCTGTTCACTTCTTCAGAGAATCAAGTCATATTTTTATCATTAAAAAGCTTGAGCCAATGATTATTATTTGTATAACTGTTTTGCCCTATGCTTTTCCAAATTGCAGCTGAAGACTCGCAACAGAATAAGAACAATAGACTCTTACCACAATTTAATAAGGCCTTCAAAAATTAGTTTTCAGAATGCAGTACGGCCTATGTAGCATTTAATCTGAAAGACCTTTTTTGGCCCCATATCAAATATTCATACCATCTTTTTTCTTTATACCAAACAATATGTTGATAGAAATTAAGCTTTTAGTTTTAGAAAATACATAGTACTAATTTTTCTCCTGACAAAATTTCCAAGAGAATGTAACAAAGGAGCAAAGAATAAATTAAATTTCCTTGGGGACCCATGCTGAAACCTCTAGTCTGTGTTCATGGAAGAGAAAATGAGCCCCTCGTTATACCAGGGCTTTATCACAGACACAGGCTCCTGCCGCCCAAGGCCTGCCCGGTCTCTTCCCTTTGCTTTGCGCAACCTTGTCTACATCTGTCCTGCCAATACCTTGCACCTTGGGGCCCATCACTGCTCTTTTCCGTCTAGTTGCAGTTTAGTCTTCCAGCTAGTACCAATCTCACCTTCCACTGAAGATTCTCCCACCATCAACAATTTTGCTATACCTCAACAATCTTGCTCCACCATCAGAATTTGTCCAACAGCCCTGTGGTCTCACCTGTATTCACCTGGCAAGTTGCCTTGTGTTATTGGTTACCTTCATGTGCAAACAAGTACACTCTAATTCAACAAGCAGCCACTTGAAGACAGAATACGGCCCCATTTTTCATTAATAGGCACAGCATTAACAGAACAGTAGTTCCATGCACCTTTGAAAAATCATAAAACACTTCGGAAAATCATAAAATTGATTTTCAAACCATGCCTCTTACATATTCCTTTCTATTTCAGTTTCACAATGATCCTAGGTAAGCTAGGATAATCTCTTAATATGCACATTGTGCAGATAATGGGATGTAAGACTTAAAAATATTTAGTGACAAGCCAACGGTACTCTACCTGAGATTGGAAGTTAGGTCTAGAGTAAATTTTGCTACTGACAGTTTCAAATTCTTCAGAATATCTTTCAAATATCTAAAAATTCATGAACCCAAATGACTGCCCTCTCGTATTTACCCTCTAACTTTGTACGCCCTTCTGACACTCAGTTATGTTGCTTTATCTGACCCATCCCCTCTGCCAACCTCCACTCCTCACCCTCAAACTCGGTCTCCCAGGTTTGGCTTTTCCTGGTGACCCTCTTCCTCTACCACTTAGGACTTCTTGTAAAGCAAATGCTAGCTTCGCTCAGAGGAGCAGCCCCCCTTTTCAACTCCCTCATTCATGATGACCGAATTGCATGTCTCTGGGAAAAGAGATTCCTGCACAGGCTCGAAGGGAGCTGAATCTTCGGGTACTTAGCATCAGAACATACAGGGCAATATATCAGAAACTGGGGTCCTCCAGGAGCTACCATCTCCGAAGTGCACAGACACATGAGACCACCTTAACTTAATAGGTTATTAAGAGAAATACAAACAATTAGTGCTTTGACTCTGTCTGTTCTCTGACAATCACATGTGCTACTCACCACTTCTGCTTCTCTACCTCTGTTGTTCTTCTCTAGGCCTTCTTTCAACTTGAGATCACATGAAAAATATTCATGTACGTGAAATGGGGCTAGGCAATTCTAGGCTCTGCATGGGTAAAGCAGAGAAGCATGATGGAAACATGTTCTCATTTATGGATGAGGATCTAGAGTCAGGGAATTGTGCTTCTAATTCTTTTTCTGGTAAGAAGTAGTTGTGTGACCTCAGGTAAATTGCTTAACCTCTTGAACCCAAATTTATGTATGTATGTAATAGGCATAATGCTTTCACTTATTATTTTGAATATTAACTGACATAGAACATCTAGAAGATTTAACATACTCCCTAGCAACTATTTAATGACCCACAATGTTGGGTGGTGAGTAGACAGAGGTGACTAGAACATAAATAAAAAACATTAACTGAGGGACACAGGCACTGTGCCTGGTGCCTTACATATACTGGCTCACTTCATTCCCACTGCAGTATCTTGAGGCTTAAAGAGGTTAAGTAGCAGCTCAACATCACACATTTATTAAGTTGTAGAGCTCTTCAGCCACCTAAGCCTGCACACCTACTGCTTGTATACTACTCTCCAATGATGTCACCAATCACAGAAATCTCTGCTGCATTCTCTAGGCAACTAGCACCCTTTGCGGGTTGTTTGTTTTTTGTAGAAAGCCATATCTATCTAATCTTTGGAAAGGTGTCTATCATTCACATGCCAAGTTGGGGATAAGAAGAGCTAGTCAGGAGGCTGTTGCACTAGTCCAGGTAGGAAGAAGGAAAGGTCTGAACTAAAGCAGTGGGAACTAAGTATGGAAAGAAAAATAAACCGGGTGTGGTGTCGTGTGCCCGTAATCCCAGCACTCAGGAGGCTGAGGCAGAAGAATCACTGCAAGTTCAAAGCCAGCCTGAGCTACATAATGAGTTCAAGGTCAGCACGAACTACATAAGTAAGACCTGTCTCAAACAACAAAAAACAAAGAATGAAAGAAAAGAAAAATGGGGTGTAAGAATAAGAAAGGTTCTGACTGATGTATAGTGGGGGGATACCAGATGTGAAATGTGGCATAAAAACATATGGAAGCAACAGGGAATCATTTATGTTCCCAGAACACCATCTTACCCTTTCTTCATGGAGGTTCCTCTGAATCATACTTCCTAAAAGTTCAGCTTCCTGCAAACTGTTCAGCTGAACCTCTGTGAAATGAGTCTCTTCAATTTTTTTTTTTCCAGTTGTTGTCACCACCAGAAACTAAGGACTTCTTGAAATAAGTACTACAACTCAGTCCCATCCTCTTCAGGAAAGCTGAGAAAAATATTCCAGGGATCAAGTAATCTGGCATTCTGGCTCCTGAGGCACGAAAGGGTGACAGTGCTTTGAGTCCTATCAGGTATCACTGTACCACAATGGCAAATGATGTTTCTGAGGATAGAAAATAGTTCTGTACGAGTCTCTGAGGTGTGGACTCATTGACAGGCTGATTATTATCCAAATCGGGCTTACCTGATTTCTACCCTTTTCCCATTAGTGTTCCCCTAAGATATTTATTCTTTCCAATATATCAGATTTAAAATATCAACTCTGGCGCCAAGTATTAAGATATTCACATTAAAATCACTAGCTTAAAGTTTAATTGTATTGATCTGGTTTTTAGAGGCAGCACTCACAAAAAATATTAGCTATGCTATGCTGCAATGCAACATTGACTCAAATAGGTATTGAACATAAAACCCACCCTGCAATAACGCAATCTGTGAACACACAGGCAGGAACAAGCAGGACCTGGGCTAATTCTCAGCCCCTCCCCTGCTACTGTGGTTTGAATGTGCATGCCAAAGTTCATGGGTTGGAAACTTAATCTCAGCACAACAGTGTTGAGAGGAGGGACCTTTAAAAGTTGATTAGAGCCCTTGTAAATGAATTAGTGCCATTGTGGCTGGAAGGGGTTAGTTATTGCAAGAGTGGGTTCCTCCTCAAAAGGATGCATTCTCCCTCTCTCCCTCCCTCCCTCCCTCCCTCCCTCTTTCCTTCCCTCCCCTCCTTCACCTCCCCTTACATGCACATACATCTTATATCTTTCACCTTCTTACCCTCTGCCAGGGTAATGACCCAAAAAGCTCTGCCAGATGCCAACACCTTGATTTGCAACTTCCAAGCTTCCAGAACTTTTGAAAATAAATTTATTTTTTTTCTGAATTACATAAGCTGTGGAATTTTGTTATAGTAGCACAAAGCAGGGACCCTTGCTGATTCTGCCTCTCTCTCTCTATCTCTATGGTAGTCTGTTAAGGAGCCCTGAAGCAGGATAGGGGAGCCGGGGGGAAGGTGCTCCATAGGCTAAGGAACTGAGGAATTGAACCAACTAACAAAGCATCCACTTCTAATCAGATTGTCAGAGGAAAGTAGAAGTTACAGAGAGAAGTTACAGAGAGTATGCAGATCCAGGAAACAAGTGGAAACAAATATATAAACAAGTCTGGTTGGTGGCATAAACTTAGCTGAATAACTACACGCAAATTGCTTATCTACATCTCAAATTTTGACAACCAAAAAATGAAGATAATAATCTGATCTCCCACCACCATCTGCAAAATAGAACTAAAAGTTTGGGAGCCAGAAAGATTAGGGTTCAAACCGTTGATCTTCTACTTGTTGACTGTAGAAGGCTGGACAAATAACACTATGCTGAGCCCATATTTCCTCCTGACATTCAGGGAAATAATTCTTACCTCAACAGTGCTGTAGCAAAGACTGAATAAGATAATGTGGGGAAAACACTTGGTACAGAAGATATTCAATGAATGTTCTTTTCCTCCCTTTCTATTTTAAAGGGCTATTATGAGAATCCAATTTTAGTAGAAATGAACATGCTTGAAAAAAGTTTAAAGATCTACGCACGTGTAAAGCATTATTATTATGATTATGATCCTTCAATTCAATTTTCTTCTCTTATCCAGACACTACTGTTCTAAAAACAAAACAAACAAACAAAAAAAATGAAACCAAAACAAAAAAACATGGTTTGTGGATAAAAAAACAAGCTGAGAGGAGCGGGGCACAGTTTAAAAATTGGTGCAGACAATGTAAAGCTAATGTTCCTTTATTTGTTTCCAGCTCTGTGGTGCTTGGTAAATCAGCAAATAAAACCAATCAGTTTCAATTACTTTTCTGGAACCGCAGAATCAAAAATAAAGGCGAAAGTTATATGTGTATTTTTTAAACCTTTTCAGTGCTGAAAAAGCCACTGAAATCTGAATAGTAAAAGAAAAAATAATAATGTTCAATGACATTACTAACAAAACGTTAATTGCCACCTGAAATAACACTCAGAAGACACACTGGTGACCAGGGAAGAGCGAGAGCTCTGAGTTTTCTGTAGGCATTGCTCACAGTCTTCTCATCCGCCTGGTGTTTGCAAGGATACCCCAAGGAGTGCTACTGTGAGGTTATCCCCCAAAAGTGAATTTCCAAGGATTTCACCTTAAATTCAGTCATAAGGACACCTCCAAAAATAACAATAAAAGCACAGAGTTTAGTCTCATCGAGTGAAGATATCAGTTAGTTAGGAAAGCTGACATATTAGCAGCTCCCACAAGTAGCTACAGTGAGGCCAGAAGTGAAGTAACCATTCTTATAAAGACGCGCTCAAAGGGAAACACGCTTCCAGACACCACCCCCAGAGTGGAGGGAGACAGACTGGAAGTCAGGACATTCACTCAAACCACAGAAGAGACGTTTCGGAGTTCATGTTTTGAGACATAATTAATCCTTCTTGTTTTTTTTTAAAGTCACTCCTGGGCCGGTGAGATGGCTCAGCGGCGTAAGCGCCTGCCCGGCAAGCGCAAGGGCCCGACTTCGACTCCCGGAACCCACATATGAAAAAAGGGCTGGTGATATCGCTCAGCGGCACAGGCGCCTGCTGGCACATGAGGTCCTGAGGTTGACCCCCAGTACCCACACACAAAAAAAATAATAATAAAATAAAAGTCACTCCTCCATATTCCTTCAAAGAAAAATTTTTCAGGGTCATCCTCAGTGTAGCTGCATTACCCACAAGGAGACCACTGGAGTCCTGCTTGCTCCTGTGGGACCTCATTCATCTATTAAAACATGGAGGGAAACAGAACACAGCTAGCTTATAAAGCACGAAAATATAGAAAATCTTGTAAAATAGTCATTTTAAACTTAACACCCAAAAAGCTTCTCCTTCCTGTCAGCTTTCTCCACCAATTTCTTCTCTTCACCCACATCTTTGCTGAGGGTCCTACATTTTAAATCCCATACACATAAAGTAGGTTGCCCCCTTTAATACCCACACTTCCCAAATAGGAAATGCCTTACATATACTATTGAACCTGACAATCCCTTGTCTAAATATTGCAGCTTAGTTGGATTCTGAATTGTTAATGTTACAACCAATAAACAAGAAAATACTAGCTGAAAGGAAAATAAAATAGCACTGGTGAGCTTCCACTCCAGTACTATGCATTATGATTCTCTTCACCATGGGGCTTTTTCATCTTTATGAAATTTGGAAAAGGGGTAAGATACATGCTAATTTTTTTTTTTAAAGTTCACACCATCTAGGAAAGCCATCCAAATCGTTTTGGTTTGCAGAGATTTTATTTCTAATCTTTTTCTCTGCAAAATGCTTTGTTAAATCCTGATGACAACTTTTATGCATAATGCATAAAATAAACTTTGCCAAAATCTGAGGCACTTTGAAAAGCATGTAAAACCCCTTTGAAGGCAAAATGGCATATTACAGGGTACGTAGTTGCAGTACATTGGGAAAAGCACAGTGTACGGTTGACAGAAAGCATTGTGCTCCATGCCATTAATTCCCAGATACCTAATATGTGTAGTTACTTTGGTTTACTTGCACTCAAAACTGCACGCTATTTCTTACGAGATTCTTCATACATTGATGCCTAGTTTATGTACTACATAAATTCAGCTCTGTCTTCAATGCTTCTGGGAATCTTCACACTTAAAAAGACCAGATACTTATTTCATGTAACCGAGAAAATCTTGTCACAGACGAAAAATTTTAAAAAATGTTTTTGTGTTTGTAAAAATTAGTATTTATACATGTGCCTATCATTTAATAAATCACATAGGTAACTCCAGTTCAAATCTTATGGCTGTTTTTGCTTATTTAAAACCATAAAAATAGAGACCAGGAAGGAATAAGACTTAGCATTCAAAACTAGAGGCTATAAATCCTGCCATGCAAAGGCAAATAAATAAATAACTAAATATCAGAATAATAACAATGTATCACTAGCCAGTGTCACTAAAATGATTTGTTTTACTCTTCTAATCTTTACCCTATCTAAGCTGACTATAATAAATGAATAATTGCCCTGAATACAGAACAGTTAATTGAAAAACTGCACCAAGTATAAAACCAAGAAATCATAACACAAAATACAAGGTTTCATCAGTGTTTGGGAACTTGTCTTTGTCAATATTTTTAAGGTTCAGCATAAATGATACTGTTTGCTATCATATATCATAGACCATTGTGAATTATGTTAGATGTCCCATGAATATTAATGGCCTGAAGTTACAGGACGTTTCATCAACACACATCCAGGTGTGAAATTCTGCTGGAGTTTGGCTTCTTCATGAAAGAACATGGTGCAATTTCAATGAGATTTATCTTGAAAGCCAAGTTTCTTAGGGCAGGCTCTGTTCAGAAGGCGTGTGCCAATCTGACAAAAGGTAAGCATCCCTTTGAATGTGAAAGGTGTGGCTTCCATCTTGGAGGCAGGTTGTTTTTCAAAGTTCCCCTCTGGATATTCATTTACCATTGTGTGCACAAAACAATTCAAGTCCTAAGAGGAGGGGTGGATATTAGAATATAGAAACAAAAAGTGCATTGTTGATTTCAAATGGTGTTTTCCTGAGAGAGCATACATTTGTGTAGCCATTCCGCAGTGGCCAAAATGATTTCAAAAATTAGTTGAACGAAAGCACAGGCACAATGACGAGTGGTTAATTATCTGGGCCAGTGAAAAATGTCTTTTCTGGAAAATCTTTGAAAACCTATAGCATCTAAATTTGCATGAAAGTTGTATTATATGAATGCTTCTTTATTGAAAATAAAGCACTTCAGGTTCAGTTCGATAATAACAGCTTATGGGAGAGTAATTGAAGTTATCCAATTCTCTTCCCATTGAAAGTGACCTACGGTATATACACATAGAGAGGCAAAAAAAAAAAAAAATCTGTCACGCAATTTTATTGAGACTGAAGTAAAAAGGAATTGGGGTTAGGCACTGTGCAAGCATTTAACGTACACCAAATGATGATATGGTCTGCAAAATTATCCCTTTTTCTTCACATTCCTTTTCCAAATTCTCATCTTGTTCCACCCCCTACTGAGTTTCTATTGACTTCAAAGAGACGTCCATGGGGGTCCAGAACAAGATGAGAATTTAGCCCTGGGTTTATAATTTTTGTTCTCCCTTATTCATAACATACACAATAAGCACTGTATTTGAAAAGGCTCTAACGGGGACTGATAACGGCTCCAGAAAGATCACGTATCTTCTTAGTATACTAAATGATATCACCAATTGTCATTAGAATCACTGAAAACTCTGAGGAAAAGACCATGCCAAGTCTTCATTATTATCCTCATCTATTATTATTATTACTCTAGTAATAACAATATTTATGTAGCATTAGAATCACAGTCTCATTACTGTAATTTTTATAAGACCACAGGCATGGCTGAAACTTTGTGATCAGGAAGCCATACAGAAAATTCTGAAAACTTCTCACAGGAAATCTCATCGTTCAAAGGCACAAGAGGACATCATATAGGCTAGCAACACCAAGGCAATAACATAAAATTATCGTGGACAATAGTGAAAGAAACAATAGGTAGGACAAAACCATGTTTTAGAATACTGATAGAGGTGAGTTATTCTATTGAAGGACTACAAATGGCATAGTAGATATCAGAAGGAAAAGTTAAGGAGAGAGAATGCTGTGGTGGTGTGGGGGTTGGGGCTGTGCCAGCAAAACATTTTAGCATTGTGAAAAGCAGTTGGAGGGAGACAGAAGGTGGCAATGTCAACTAACAACCTCCTGCAGTCTGATTATCATGAGAAACCAGAAAAGATACATGATACTACATCGTGGTATTAGTGGCATATTCACAAATGGCAGCAGTTACATACGCACACAAAGAGGAGCAGGTATAGATGAATCAATCTCCTTAGGAGGTACTTTAGTCTATCATTATTTCATCCTATAAAGTTTTTATCTAGATACATGGTTAATCTAATACTCTCTTTTATTTTTGCTGACCCAGTAGGTAACTCATCTTCTCAAACATTGATGACCTATAATCTATCCCGTATTATCAAAGACAGGCAAGACCATGGAATGGCTGAGCACTGCGTTTATTTATATAATTTTTGGATATTAATCATTTCAATATTTCTTGATATCCAGGATCCTTAAAAGCAGCTGATGTTTTATCCCACTGAAGGTGCATTTGTAATTTACATGAGTAGCAAAAGCACGATCCTTTATTTGTAAGTAAGGCCTACAACCTACAGATGATAGTTGAAAAACTCAAAAAATGATGTCGCAATTCTATAAAGCACTTTATACTTTGTTTACACAGCAGTCTCTAGCCTATTATTTCCTTTGATACCCTCAAAAATACTGTAGGTCAGATGAGAAGAAAATGGAACTCCTAATTAACAAGGAAGCTTCCAACAGACCTCTTTGCCCTAACAGACATGACACTTAATTAAGAATTAGACATATTGCTTCTTTTGCCATTGACTTTACGTTCCTGGATGTGTTGCAATACCCTCAGCATGTGACCTTTCTCTCAGCTTTTAGCATTGCTATTATCACGCATATATGCAAAAGGGGAAAAAAATGACAGTAACTCAGAAATACTGTTATAGGTGTTGGGCTAGTGGTGTACATACCCTGCTCTGACTTCTCTGAGATGTAGATGAAACATTATCTGTTGTTCTAGCCATATGGTTAAGGCGTCCTTCCGAGGACTGAGTAGGGAAAATAAGATTTGCTCCTGTTTTTTTCTTAACTTGATTTAAAAATTAAATCTTAGATTATACGGTTCTATGGGTCCCCAGCACCTAATTAAACACTTGGTACATAGTAGATAATTGATAAATGCTTGTTAAATGAATGAACCAATCAAGCAATGCATGCATTGGGTGTCGAAACACCCTTTTAAAATAATAACTTGGTCATTTGCCTTTAAGAAGTTACTCTCAATTTAAAGCCAATTTAAACTTTTAGGTTCTATGAATTGTTTTCTTGATTGGCCCCACTATTGTTGGCATTTAAGACTGAGCCTAACAAGGGAAATTTAGATTTAGGCACAGAATTATAATTCAGCGTATTCCCTTGTCTATCAGGAAAAAAGTCTTAGGCCTTTTCTATTTATTTTTCTGTGAAGAACCCTCAACCAAACACAAGACCCATGCAAAAATCATGTAAATAGCTGAAGCACATAACATACAACAGTTTCACATTCCCCCAGCCTTAAATAGTAGAAGATTATCCTTTTAACGAACATTATTTTATTTTTCACTAGATATCTATCAAAGGAAAGATTACAACACGGCAGCTGGAACACTGGAACCAACATAATGTATTGCACATTTTAATCACGTTGTATAAAACACTCTTTCTATGGATATCAATTATACTAATGACTCTTAGATAATATTCTCATGTGCCTACGGATATGTATTGTCACCTCTCTTTTGTCATAAAAATAGTTAGTAGCTCTGGATCCACACAGAAGTAGTTGCTTTCATTTTTATATAATGAATGAGTAACACTGTAAAAAAAGACATTTTATCCCATATTAGTTTAATAGAGTGAAGAGATTTCACATATGACAGTGCTAAATATACTCTTAAGCTGCTAATAAAGCCAAAGCCTGTGGGGAAAAATTCTAATGATGAGCAATGCCAGAAGTTTGTATTTCTGAAACTAAAGCAAAAAATGTTCCACTTAGATATAATTTCTAAATATCTTTAAAAGGAACAGGGATTTCTAATAATTTCATTTCCAATAAATCTCCCCAGTCAATTTGGAGTCATTTTATTTGCAATAATCTCCTCCGTCAGCCTAAATGATGAGCACAACATTTTTTTTTCCCTTTTCCCAGAGTGTGGTGTTATGGAAGAAACTTGTTTTTGAATGTGTCCTTAAAATTAATCATGACAACAGAAGGTATGATTCATAGCCAAACTACTGCATGCTTCCTTTTTGTCAACAGAACAAAAATTTCTGCTGGAATGGCTGATGATTATTCACCTAAAAATAAATAAAGGAGCACGTGACCGAATCCTCAGGTTGTGTTCTAGAAATGCCACAGCTGAGGGCTCCTCGCCATTGCCATTCTTCAGGGTACCTACTAGCAGTGCTAGAGTTAAGGCTTTATGAGAATTTCCATTATAAACTTCTCGTTTCCAGGTTTAATAAATCAGTCATAAAAATGTGCTCAAAGCTGAAAGTTGGCAAAGCAATTTAAAGTGAAGAAAAAAACTTCTGCCTGCTCATTTTTAAGTTACACAAGTATAAAAAGATAAAACTAGGCATCTTAGAAGCATTTTCCCTACAAATAGTTTTGAAGGCCCATGATTTTAATTATATAGAAAATTGGTCAAGTGATAGGTCCACATATAGTCAAAACATTTGGGGTAGTTTGAAGCAAAAGGTAAAAATAATGAAGTTATTTAAATTCTACCTAGAAGCTTTTAGACGTGCATTTTGAATACCATATTCTTTTCAGTCCATCAGAGTTTTTGAAAAAAAGCACTGGATCATCAAATGATTCTCCTTTTTGCACCTAAATATGATATTCATCTGAAAAGATCTTGGAAAATTCTCTAATTTAAGTGCTGACAGTTATAAGGTGTGTTCACATTTGATTATTTTATGTAGCAAATGGATTTACCTATATTCATAGAATTCTGATTTCTTCTATTTATCATCAGATAAATAGAATTGAATAGAACAGAATTGGTTCATTCTTTTGTGAGTTAACTCACTTAAACAGGTCAATAAATTCATTTGAACACAAATCTTTGAGTATATATTGAATATTTATTGGACTCTCTTATATGATCCAATAGATATTTATTAGTTGATTATATCCCTTGTTCAAGTTTCATGGTCAGAGGAAACCTTCATGATTTTGCCTTAGTTGACCAATCCTTACTATAAACATGAAGGCTACGAAATATTTTTAAGGTAAAAGTATTTGTAACTCAAATTTTTCCTTTCCCCCAAAGCAGAGACACCCAATTCTTGATATTTACAGGCCAAAGTTTGACTATTTAAGCCATCTTATCTTCAAAGCTGAGTGGTTATTTTAAAAATTTTTGTTCACGACCATTCTGAAATTAGCAAGGAAGAATGACTGCAAATCTTGTCAATTACTCAGAATACTTACACTAACTCAGCATTGTTTTCTAATTAAGTTTATGTATCCAGCAATGATATGTTTCTTTGTTAAAAAAATTTTCTTAAAATAAAGGTAACTGATGATGAAAGTAACATAGACTAAAAATCCATCATTATTAGTCACAAAACAAAGGATAAACATAGTGTCGTGCCTTTGGAATTAATACCGCCTGAGTTCAAATCCCAGATTCATTCATTTTCTATTTGTGCGAGTCTGGGCACATGATTTAATTACTCTAATGCTCAATTTCCTCATCTGAAAAAAGGGAGTGAAAATAATAAGGATGCCTCATCATAATGTTTCTATGAGAATTAAATGAGTTTCAGCACTTATCAGAGTTCGACATAAGTGCCCAATGAACTATTAATACTATTATTACCACTATCACCATCATCGTTGTCATCATCAAGAGGAGGAAATTATAGAGGTGACTATTAGAAATACTCTCAAGAATCTCAAGATAAATCCTTTATACTTACATAGCAAACATGTATTTTATTAATATTCATTGAATATCAGAAAGTTTATTAAAAGATGCTATGTCTCCTGCAGGCTTGTTCATGTGATCGCTGACCTTAAAAATCCTTTACTACACAGGTAGAAAATACGCACACATAATTACTGTGATTAAAGCGCCCTATTTTGTCTCTTCTCTAAGGTGAACCACTAATGCCCACTCCCACTCTCCTTTTCAGGTTCTGCCTGACTTACTTTGTGATGAAAATGAAGGCACAACTTAGACACTGTTAGCCTCGGCCCCTCAGTTTCCTGGGGGAACAGAAGCGGCCCTCCATCCAGCAATGTGTTGATCCATTCTTACTTCTTGGCTCTCTCGTGATGGCCGGAGTCTCTGCACAGCTATCCTTGCCAGCGCTGAGAGCCGACCCTACAAGGAAGATAACTCGGCATACACTCACATTCATAGTTAACCTTGAAACTACAGTTCTTCTGCTTTTATTTCCTCTACATACTGGCTTAGTCTCTAGAACCCAATTTCTGCATTGGACTCTTCTCCCTACTCCTTTATCACTCTTTCTGACAGAAACTCCAAACAGAACCTCAGCCCGATTATGATTTCTACTGCTTTGTCTGCAACATATAGACATCCTGTCACTAGTTTTTGGGTTTTTTTTTGTTTTGTTTTTTGCTTGTTCTCAAAATTAGCAGGACTCAGCCCTCTTAGTCACTCAACCTGCAAGCCTGCACCATTTAGAGTTTATCTCTGCACATTCTTCCCTACAGTTCCCTCTGGTGGCCTCAAATAACTCTCACCAAAGACATCCCAAGTTTTTATAGCTCTCACCCTGTGTTGAATAACTTTTATCCCACCTTCTTTCCTCAATTCCTTTTTGCTTACTTACGTTCACACCCATTCAACCCACTGACACCTAAATGTTCGAGCATAACTTGCCCTTCTCAAGTGAAGCCAAGGGTTTCATGCCCACCTACTAGTTAATAGCAGGAATAGTCCAATTTACACGAGGCTAGTCTTTAAACATCTTTATCAGTGACTTGGACAAAGCTTTAGAAATCATACTCACCAAATTGGTGTATGACACAAACTTGGCAGGAATCACTAACATGCTAGATAGAACGAAGATTATAAAGCACCTGACAGATGAAAATCATAGATTGAAACTAACAAGGTGATCAACTCAAAATTGGAATATTGAGTTTCATTTGGTGCAAGAACAAATTAAAGTGCATCCAAAAACTATTAGAATAATGAGAACATAAAGATCTCTCTATATGAGGAAAGTATGAAATACTGGTGAACATTATTCCTAGAGGAATACTGGGGAGTATTCAGATATTTAAAATGTTCTGCTTTGGAATAGTAATTGCTCTTATTCTACATACATCCAAAAAACTTCACCAGAGCCAGGGAATGCGATTTATAGGTAGATTTCAAATCACTGACGGAATAGTTTTTTCACAAAGTCAAAACTTTCTTTACAAGAATTACCTACACAAAGTGCTGAGTTGCTAGTTTCCTCACCTTAATCTTTGTATACTTCCTTGAGCAAGGTCAGTATGTTTTATATTCTGGCTTTTCTCCTGACCTCTAGATCCAAGTTCCAGCTGGATTTCCAGTAGATTCCTCAGAGCAGATTCACTATCTGAACACGTCTGGTAGCTCTTGTTCTAGACTGCCCATCTTACTTCCTCATTACCTAAGACAAAAACTTGAAATGCCCCATTTCTCCCTATTCTTCCTGATGATAACGATTTTAATGATGATGATAGTGGTGGTGATGGCAACTACTTTCACTGAGGTTTTATCATCTGAAGTCAGTGTGCTAAATTTGATATACATTACTTTATATAATCTTCATTGACTGTAATATGTGCACTACTATTCCCATTTTAGAGAGAAAGCTAAGGCTGGTAAGGGTGCATAGCAGGGCCTGGATTTGTATCCAAGGCTATCGACTTGAGGATGATGTGGCTGCCCCTGCATTATAACAGCCTTTGAATTAGTTACCATTCTCCCTCAGGAAGTTCTGATTGCAGGCATTCTTAATTGGGCTCTAGATCTTTACATAGTGGATTTTTAAAATCACTCTTCATGTGATAGCTTAGATGTCTTTCTATCTAAGGGAACCTTCTTCCTGTTCCTCTCTATCATGGTACCCTGATCTTTTCCTCTGTAGAGCTCATTATCATCACTTACTTTTATACATTTGTTTACTCATTCATTGCCTGACTTTCTTACAAAACTCGAAGGTTCATGTGGGAGAATTTGCTTTCTCATTCTTCTTTTAATTTCTAACACATTTTACTCTGTCCTTTGCATATATTCTATTCACAGCTGGTATATTTCAACCCTTATCATGACCCTTGGGTAGTGTTAATAGCCAGCCATTTTGTTTCCAGAATCTTCCTACTTGAATCCATGTACAGAAAGAATAATGTCCCCTGCTCAAAACTCTTCCATGGTCCCTCTTTCACTACAGAAGAAGTCAAAACCTCTTAAAAAGAAATTGAAAATTTGATATTAACACCACTACCTTCTACCAGCGAGCCATACCTTGTGCCATCATTGCACAAACAACTGTGTAATGCGTGGCCATGCATCTCTCTAATGCTGTTCTGTTCCGGAAACACTTTGCTCTTGCTTTCCTGAAAAAATATTAATAATCCTTGAGAAATTACCTCTGCTGCAAAGTTTTTGTAGGCTCCAGTCTGTAGAAAAAAGTTAAACATTCTCCTAAAGCCATGTTTCCTTTGTATTTTGTCCGTCATTTCCTTTATTATTTATGACACTGCATTATAGTTAATTATGCACTTCTCTTATCTTTCCAACTAGATTCAAGACTACAGAGGTGATATATAATAGTTGCTTCAGAAATGAGTAAATTCGAATAAAGCAGAAAATTGAGCTTGATGGTATCTAACATCTCTTCATATTTATATTTCATATATTTTTATGATTGTTATTTTTCAGATGAAAACCATTTTAGTAGCCCATGACAAATTCTTTTAATTTTGATCCATGCCTACTCATTAAAAGCTATTAAGTTTAATGAAAACATCTTTAGTGCTAAAGAGGGTACAGGACCATATAAAGATATTCTTGAGTTCTTAGATATTTACTCAGATCTTTACTTTAACTCTTAGATGTTTAAAATGTAATTCAACAATTACGTTTTGTTACTTAAGATAAATTAAAATCATCTCATACATTTCTGGCAGAAGTTTAACAGATCTTCATGGGTGAGGGCAGGCTGGCAATATGTTTTAAGAATTCTATGAATGTTCATGACTCAGCATTTGACTTTTAGGAAATAATGTACTAGGAAGATAAAGATAAAATATCAGTTGTATCATTAATATATTGTTGTATTATATAGTATTTTATTATATCATAATAGCTAAATAAAATTGGAAACAAAAGTTCAATAACATGAAAGTATATAATTAAATAAGAGTACTCCCACAATTTGAAAACACTTGAATAATCAAAGACATGAAAAACTAGTCACAACAATGTGAACAAAACTAGCAAAAACAATGTTTACTATATAATCCCAAATGTCTGTACAAATGTACGTATGCATACATACACATATACATATATGTATATGGGATATAAAAACATTACCAGGATAATCTCCAGAGATGAGACTGTGATCAATTATGATTTTCTTCTTATATTTTTCTACATTTTCCAAAACAACAAACATATTCTTTATCAGAATTTTAAAATTATTTTAAAATATTTATATTCATATACCTTAAAATATCTAGAATTTCTCCTAAATATAAACCTACTGGGATTGTTAGCAAACCATATATCCTAAATTTTGTTTCAAATAAATGTATCCTACACACAAAGCACCTTCCATATGGCATAAGTTATAAGATGTGTTATGAAACATTAACAAGTTTTTAACCAAATAGCTCAGTAAAAATGGTGTAAAGAAGGAAGTAAACCCAGGAAACAAAAGACATACAAAACCTTTGGATAAATTTGATATAGGAAAGTACCAAATGCTTAACATAATGTGTGAAGGAGAGAGGGATATGTGTGAGAAAGTTGCCCTAATATATCATATGTACATATTCATATCAAAGTAGAAAATGCAAAATATATCCCATCTGTTTTCACCATCTTTGCATCCTCTTCAGTTCTTCAAACAGCTGGTTGTGCAGCAGTGTACTTTCTTGGCAATATCTTCATTGGAGGAGGAGGATGGCTTCCATTATTGTCTTGTTGATAGATCAGAGATGGCCGATAGGGCCAGTCTAAAATCCCTGCCTCTGCCACAGTGAAAACACATATTTCCTGGTATAATGAGTGGTCCTGGGCTGTTAATTCAATCTTTAATGTACCATTCTTGCAAGGCATATTTTTTCCCTCTATCTTTAGTTACAAAATGTTGTGGTGTCAGGATACTTGCAACAAATTCCTGCCTCAGATGAGGTGCTAGTAGGCAAGAGTCCTGTACAGATCGGTCTCAGTGTAGCTATAACTTTATAAACACCATATGAGAAATATTAAAGGAAAATATCATCATAACACATGGTAAAGATGACAAGGTAAACTGTATTCAAGCTTTATGAGGAAGAACTATTCTGATAGGTACTCATACAGGGACCACTACAATGGGATGCAGGAAGAAAAAATACTAGGTTCAACTCCAAATACAGCATGGACAAGTAGGAATTTATAGCTGAGGAGCAGGGTAGAGGTCAGTGGAAGGAAAATTACTAAGAGGAAGGATCAAGGATTAAGGAAGATTCTAGCTAAGCCAGTTTAACAGGATTCCCATTTAAGGCAGACTAGTGTAATCAGATAGTGCCAGAGAGATGGTGGAAGATGAAGAACTTATTTAAATATGGAGAGTGATCTGATAGTGCTGGGGGGAGCTGCAACAGTAAACTGACAGGATTCTTCTGAAACTGGCAACATAAAGGAGAGTTTAAATCCTCAAAGCCAGGCCTAGCTGAAAAAGAGTACAGGGTAGCCTGAGTAGTTTGCTCAGTGAGAGAATCTTTGTCAGTTATTAGATGTTACTTGGTTAGCATCACCCAAAATACTTGCAAGACTGAATATAATTGTAAATTGGAGATTTTTTATTATTTCCATTTTATTCATATAAATGAGGTGTTTTTTCTGCTCAACCCTGATGGTTATTGTCTCATGTTCCCAGAATTTTCTTGAGTAATAACTCAGTTATTTGTGGGTCAGTACACTATTCTTTCCACAAGCAGTGTTTGACAGTGACATGCTGAGGTATAAAGGATCACTGTAGGGATAACTACATTTAGGTTTGGGTCCAGTTCTAGTTCAACCAGTTGTGTGATTTGGGACATATCATTAAGCCCATCCATCTTTAAATTCAATATTCACAGAAGCTAGAAAGATTAAAATCCAGAAGTCTATGAATCCACTCCAATGGTTCACAACTAGGGTGATTTTTCCAACACACACACACTTCTTCAATCTTGAGAAATTTGGCGATGTCTAGGGTTGTTACAACTGAAGGGAAAAAGCTACTGGCACATAAGGTAGACTCTAGAGGTGCTGCTAAACATCCTACAGAGCATAGGACAGCTTCTTACAACAAAGAATTGTCTGATCCAAAATGTTCATACACCTTCAAAAAACCCTGCTCTAATTGCATCACAGGAGATAAATTTCCAATAACTGATAGATCAGAACTTAGATCATTTTCAGGTGATGGTTGGTAAAATTTATCTTTTAAAAGATGGAAAATGTTCAGAAAAGTATAGAACATCACCACTGATTTCAGCTGCCAAAATTGCTTAATTCAACATGAAGATATTCGCATAAAATTAGTCTTCTACACCTTAAGCACCAGCTTCATGGTCTATTATCTCAGTAAAGGCAGTTTACAAATCTGTTTTCACACCACCAAATGTGATAGCATCACTGAAGTGGCACAACTTAGAAATCAATGTGGGCTTATCCACAAATCTGAGTCTACTTTAATAGTTGATCATTTACTTGGTTATTCCTCTAACCCGGAGCTTGGTTATTTGTCTAACACTGAGCTTGCCGATGGCCAAATATGTTATTGCAGTAATAGGAAGATCCGATGATAACATATTCACGTTGGGATTCCATTCCTAAAAGGGGCAGAGAAGATCCTACTATAAACCATCACTAATTAAATGCAAAGATTAAGGAAAATCCATAGTTAAGAGTGTATTTTTTAAAGCTATTTTAAAAGCTAGAGTTTTATGAGATTAAAGAAGCTATATGTAAAAGATTATGTTTGCTCATTTGTTTGTTGCTTTTTCAACTGTAGAAAAGTGAAAAATCTGTTAGCTATACTAACCCAAACTGCAGTTCAAAAAGCTTTTTTGAAAAAAAAAAATCGGAGGAAAAAATCTGCCTTACCTTAGCTCTTTAAAGTTGCAACAATTTTGAAATAATTATTACCACCATGGATCCTTAAGAAGTAGAGTTTCATAAAGGAAGTTTCTACCACTCATCATGATGGTTTCAACAGACATCCCATCGGATTCAAAGATCTGTTCTCCACTGGCCTCTGGTTTGCCACACACTTGATATGGCGACGAGAGTAGTTATCGCACACCAGAAGTACGAACATAGAATTTCAAACATATAACTCCGCAAGAGTCTCACTAAATAGGTCTTCTGAAAGTCTTTCAATAAACACATGCTTTTTTTTTCTTTCTGATCAATTTAGGGCTCAATGAGTCCCTGACTATGAGGACCCTAAACAGTTGTTAACATAAAAACTATATATTATATAAATCACAAAGATGATGGAGGAATGTATATATACTTGGCCAACCTACCTTTGCTTTTTATGTCCCAGGCTTTCCTTTGAATCTCTGCATAGATACTTTCATTTCTTTTGCTTATAGTTGATGCAATTTTAGCAAGCTCTAAAATCTTTGTGCTAACAGTCATTCAACCCTTAAAGTGCCTTGTCATTCTTGTCAAATTAGCTTTAACGTTTCTTGGAAGAAAATCCAACTGTTTCCATAATGGTAGACTTAAAGAAACCCCAAAGTTAGTGCTGAGAAGGATTCTCCGTTTTCTAAAAAAAAAAAAAAAGGAGAAAGAAAGAAAGAAAGAAAGAAAGAAAAGACAGACTAGTACACATGTTCTAACCTGATTTTAGTGTTCAGCCATTAGAATTTTGACAGTATAAATTTTGCTATGCCAGTCTGATGTTGGAGGCAGAGCAACGGACTTGCAGGTCAAAAATCTGGCTTAGATTCATAGCTGCACCATTTCACAATGGCGGATTTTGGGCTTATTTCTTCACTTCACAATCTCAGTTACACTCAAACTCCTTTAATGAAAAGTTATTGTTGGTATTACATAGAATGATATTTCAAAAGTGCTTTATAAACTGCAAATCACCATACAAATGTAAGCTGTAGAATAATGTTTGCCTTTCATAATACATTGGATGGGTACAATGAAAAACTAATTCAAGGTTAGTACTGGCAGAACATATGTTTCGTGACCTTGTGTGTTAGCATCCTAAGACTTGCACATCCTTATATGGTTTACAAATAACCTGTTCACATAAACTGTGGAGAAAAAAACTGTTCCTCCTGCCCAAAAACATTACTGTACTTCTTTTCCTTATAAAATATGCAACAAAGGGCCGGTGAGATGGCTCAGCGGCATAAGCGCCTGCCTTGCAAGCGCGAGGGCCCGAGTTCGACTCCCGGATCCCACATACGAAAAAGGGGCCGGTGATATCGCTCAGCGGCACGGGCGCCTGCTGGCGCCTGAGGTCCTGAGGTCGACCCCCCGGTACCCACAAAAAATAAAAAATAAAAATAAAATAAAATAAAATATGCAACAAGATGATTATCTCATGAGCTTTTACTTTTATGAAGAAGTGGAAGGTTTGAGACTTTGTAAACTATGGGTGCACAACAAGAAGAGACATTTTCCAGGAGACATAGCACTATTGGAGAAAGTAGAAAATTTCAGAATTAAAAACGTAAGTTTTAAATCACATGCCATTCTGAGTAGTGTAATGAAATGTTGCCCATCTTCCTCCATTCTACTTGGGGCATGAATTAGCCCTTTGTCCAGTGTATCCACACCGAATATGCTACCCTCCAATTAGTCATACAGTAGCCATCTCACTTACAGGATCAATTGTCACCGATTTGCAGACAGAGCTAGGTACCTAAGTATCCCTTATTTTATTTAATATTGGTTCCAAAGTACAAGAGTAGTGATGCTGGTGATTCAGTATTCCAAAGAAATGCCATCAAGTGCTTCCTTTAAGTGAAAAGGTAAAAGGTCTCAAATTAATAAAAAGAGAAACTTGTATATTAAAACTACTAGGATCTACAGTAAGAAGCAATATTCTATCCATAAATTATGAAGAAAACACCCCCATAGTTGTAAGCATATATTCAGGGTCTTGGAATGTATCTCCCATTAATGAGCAGGGAATACTGTAAAAGCACATTAAAATATACATTTAGAATTAAACTCTGCTCAAAGTTTGGATTGTTTGAATAATCAATTATATATATATATTACAAATTCTACCAAGATTAGATTTCCTAAAGATGGAGTCAAGAAGTTGCTTGTTAATGAATTAGGAATGGTGAACAGCTACTATAGGATGCTTCACTGAAAAGTCTACCATAAGAGGAAAGATATCCTACTTTGGCACAGATAACTCTTATCTGGGTGCTGTCTTGTTACCTTATATAGTGCTTATCTCATGAGATAATTCTTCATATAATATCCCACTTGTTTAAATAAGAGGAGGAAGCCAGCGAGATTGACCTTTTCCTTTTTTATTGCCAAATGACTCCACTCTTAAAGCTCAGTGTTCTTTGCAACCTGATAGAAATATTACTTAAAAATTACTTTTAAAAATTACTATGAAATTAATGACTATTGCCCAGGCAATCTGATCATCTCAGCTGTTTCTATGCCAATTAATAGCTATGACTGAATTAATCATGTGGCAGTGTGGAGCAACTGTTATGAATACCAATTGTGTCATACTGGAGTCTACTAAAGACTTCTAGACCCTACCTAACTTTCTTTTACCAGAAAAAAATCATAAAGGCTGGAGTAAATTTTCATGCCTATTTCTCAATTTCCTAAACATGCCATGTAATTCACTGTAGATACCATGGTGTCTTTGTACATTCTGTTTCCTGGCCTGAAATCTTTCTGTGTTTGCTTCCCACAGAAAATCTTCCTGTTCCTCTCAGCACCCTGAGCTAGAATACACTGTAAGCTAATATATATGGTCTCCCTATGTCCTCCTCTCTTCTCTAGCCAAAATATACTCTCACTTGTCCCACATGCTGCTCTCCTGTGTCATTTTGTACTCACTTCCACTGGCACTTACTTGCTTCCAGGCTGCTCACGGAGGGCAGGGAATAGATTGTTTATCAGTAGTAACTACATAATCAACTGAATCAAGTAAATGCTCAACAGTTGCTTTCTGACCACATGAATAAGGAGTACTGGAAGTCAAGCATTGTACTTACGGTGTTTTAGTTCCCAGACAGGTTAGTAAGCCTCAGAGGACAGTCACTAACCCAACCTCTTCTCTCATTTAGTAAACCATTTGAGAAGTAGTCACAACTATTCTGTATCTGTTGCAGGGACAGGAGACAATGGACTCTGCATTTCACTCCTTATTTGGCACAGTGGTAGCTCAAGTTCTTCATAAGAATCCTCAAGTTATTTTCTACTCTGGGGCTCTGAGTACTCATGTAGAGTCTTAAGCCTGGTTCCCCCAGAATGGGTCAGCAGCAGATTATTGTTTCTGTATAAATTGGAGAAAGCTCATTTCTCTGGATTTCAGGCCTCACAGCTCTGAAATTGGGAAAATACCTATTTAACAGGGCAATGGTAAGTAAAAAAAAAAAAAAAAAAAAATATATATATATATATATATATATATATATATATATATATATCACCCTAGAGGTGGACTTAGTAAATATTGGTCCTATCTGCCTGCTTTCCCTCTTCACCTCTGGCCTCCCTCAACAGTCTCAATTGATGGAATCATGTTGGAAGAAGTCATGATGGCCACTATAATTCCACCTGGGGGAAAAGATGAGTATAGAAGTAGAGATTTCTCAAAACACTGATTAATCTGCTTACATTTAAAAGAGTATATAATCCCAAATACCTCATTTATTCATTCAGCAATATTCAGTGAATGCCAGATAGGTGCAGGCACTTGTCTAGGCTTTAAGTACACAGCAATTGATAAGAAAGACAATACGCTTTACCCTCAGAGGACTTTCAGTCCAGTGGTCTTCAATTTATGAAGAAATCAAATGCTTCTGTCATGTACAAAGTTGGGAAAAATTTACATTCTCTAAGCATGAAGGAAAGTTGTTTTGTCTTCTAAAAACTTCTGTAACTGAGTTAGTTTTCACATTGGGTCATTTCCCATTACATATTTTTAAGGTTATCACAATATCTTATACAAAGTGGTTGTTCCAAAAATATAATTATTAAATGAATAAAGTTTTTAAAGCACCTTTATTTAGTTTAGTTTTAAAATGCCTATGAAGACATAATAAGTCCAAAAGGCCTTGGAAATAGTCATTGACTATTGACTGGAGAGCAAAGAATGTGAATTTCATGCATCATGTCAGCCTTCCCACCTCCACGGGGAAAAGCAGACAGGTTGGCTACCTAAATAAATGAAAATGTTTCACAGTTGATGATTCTGATATTTAATTATGAGATGAGAAGGAACTGTGTTTCCTACCAGACAGGAACAGGTATTACTCTCACCCACTGGATGATTTAGAAAGCATATGATACTGGGAATAAAAGTACACAAGAGAAACAGGGGGAAATATCCACCCACTGTCTACAGGAGCATACGAAACATTCATTCCACTGAGCTTCCTGTCAACTTCCTCCCTTTGCTTTTGTGAAGAGACCTGGGAGCCTTCCTTTTCTGTTATATGGAAGAAATGAATTCTGTTGTAGCTGGGGTGGCTGATGGTGCTTCACTGGGTCTCTCTGCACTTGGGATGCATCTGTATTCCTGCAGGGAGTGAGACTCTCACTGCAACAGATGATGAAGAATACCCTTGCTCCAGTACCCTACATGGCATTGCACAGTGCTCACTGAGGCAACACTAACTTTATGCTCTGCCCTGGAAAGATGGCAAAATTTGAGAGCTATATGTGTACTTAGAATTTCTTAGTTGTTTGATTGCATCGATGAAAGGATATGCAATCAATCTCCCCCTAAGACAGTGAGTGGTATTGGCCATAACTCATTACTCTGTCAAGGATTTGGCATTTCAATCGATGGGAAATGATGTGTGATCATTCTAATTTATTATACATCATTTCCCATCAATCGACAAGCTGAAGCCTTGACATAATAAGTACTTACAGACACTGTCAATCATTCTTGGTCCAAATACCTCCCAGTGCTGCCATTTGAGATATTCTAAAGACTCATGAAAACAGAACATGCCCCCAAATCATCAATGCAATGATTTCATTCAGCAGAAGACTTTGAGATGACCCCTTACTGGAGGATTCCATCAGCAATTGCTTAAACATTGGGCCACCCCCCAATCTTAAGGACATGAAATTGATTAGTTTTCTGATTAGTCATAATTTTCTTTGCAACCTGTCCAAATGGGATTCAAGGATGGTGGTGTTGGCAGAATCATAACAGTTTACATTTGGTTTTTAAAATGCCAATCTTCTCTACCTAGCTCATCTCAAAAATTTACTGTTTCTGAGTGCTTTTTTGGAATAATGTAAAAGCACATTGATTTTCAGCCTTTTGTCACTGTGAAGAATGACATTACAAGAGAAAAGAACACCAAATAGTATCAAGACAGCAAAGCTCATCAGTTACCTGTACTTTTAAGTAAGTTCCCTTTGCTGTTATTACTACCTATACAGAAGCATTGGATGACCACTGCCTGGTCTGATTATTTCTGTTTGAAGTTTGATTCTCATGAAAATAAAATAAAAAACATTCACAGGTGCACACACTAAAGCATAGTGTCAAAAATCATAATTCTGGACTCTACATATCCATAATGTTTTCACAGTGACTCCAAAACTATCTGCTGTTTCATATGAGCATTTTTGGCAGGTGATGACATTTTTTAATTTGACTTTCTGATATTTTCAAGAGCCAAAGCATATTTCCTTAAGAATGTGTATGTGCAGTGGGAGGAGAATTTTTATTTTTACCAGCCGCAAAAGGAATATTTTCTGAAAAAAAGGAGAGTGATATACCTTCTATAATTGATGCACATATAAACATTTTTGGAAGGACAGAAAGAAATATGTTCCATTTCGGCTAGAAAGTGTTACATACATCACCTGTGATTATCTTCTCTTAACTTTGTGGGAAAATAACCAGTCAGAGGACTTTTCATTCTTAATAAACTTTTTTTAAGGGAAAGAAAAGAAATTACTTTCTTTTCTCACCAGCAACATTTGTGGAATCAACTTTTTTTTTTTTCTTTTTCTTCCAGAATCCAGCTATGGAAGTCTGAAGATGTTGGAGAGGAAAACCTAGCCTCATACAGTGCTTTGCATGCAGCCTACAGGTATGAACTGGAAGTCAGTTCAGGGACTCTGGAACTCATCCACAAAAAAGGTGACTCCCATTCCCTGAAAGAGCTTTAGAAACAAGAAAGGATGCACTAAAAGGGTAAATTTTAGTAGAATCTTTCTCTGCAGAGTTTAAAGCATTCACTAGTTCATTCAATCTTCAAGATTTGCCTTAGCCAGTAATTTCAAATCTTGGGGGGAAATGTCCTCCTCACTCCACCCAGCACCAGCCTTTCATCTTTGCTTCCTCATCAGCAATCAGTGGGCCTTGGCAGAACAAAGGCTTATTGGGGAGCCAGCTGGCTCCTTTAGCTCCTCATATGCTCTGGGGCTTATCCAGGCTAATGGAGTATCACAGTTCATTATGCACCTTCCTCCTCTACCCCCTGTGAGGAAGAGTCACTGAATACCAGGTTTGGGGCAGAAAGCATCATTGCTGCTGCAGCTGCCAAAACAAGCTGCCAGTATCCTGTGGAGGCATTAAGGTTTATCAATATTTGTAATAATAATAAAAATATATGGCCTGACCCCAGAAGAAAGCTACAAGGGACTCCAAGCATGCAAGAAAATTAATGTCATCTACTACTTCTACCTAGTTCTCCACTAGTCGTGCAGTGGCAACTATCTGCTTCTATCCTTGCACTATGCTAAGCGCAGTGCCAAGCCCTTCAATGTAGAGATGACTTAGATCTTAAAACAACCCTAAGAAGCTGCTACTATCACTGTCCCTATCATTTAGGTGAGGATGTACAATAGCCTTAGATAAGCAAAATAACTTTCTTACAGGCATATTGAAAGAGCCGGCCTTCCAACCACGGTCTCAATACTGTATACCTATCGCTTACCCCACTGTACAGAAGAAACTTTAAGGAAGGAATGTTGCCATGTGATTCAAAGAGGAAAGCCAGGGAAGCAAGGTTATGTAATGGGAACAAAGAGTAACAGGAAGAGGGAAAACCCCAGCTAGCATCCATGTAATCCAGAAAAGTCTCCGAACATGGTACAGGAACATTAAAGTATAAAGTTAAAAATCAAACAAATATCTTTATGATAATTAGGACGTCTCTTCCCATAAATATGTATTTCTGGAGAAGAAAAGCTACAACTACTCAAAAACTCATTTTCACAGAGAAAAAAGATTACAAAAACAAACTTCTTTCAAACATCTGTGGCAGAATCAATCATAGTCCATGTCACTCTCAGAAATGAGGTCCCCACTTCCAAATGCACACTAACAAAAGAAACAATGCCTAGAGTGAGTGCTCACGTATGAGGTTTGAGTTCGATATGATTTGAAAAGCTTGAGTGATAAACTCCTGAAAAGTGGTGTTTGGTAATGAACAAGCCTTTAACTATATAGACATGTTGCCAGGTACCACTTTAATAAACTATTACAAATGATCGATGCAAAGGTGTTTCCAACAGCTGTTTATGCAATGTGGCTGGAAGAATTCTTCCATAAAGAAGCTGTTAGTGGGAAAATTGGCTATGCAGGGTTGTGATGTCAAATCTAGACATAACAAACTTTTTCCTGTCAATCAACAACCTTCCCATAAATTAATCCATTTATAACAAGCCTTTTTTGAATTGACAGTTTCAATGTGAAGCATAAAAAGGACTTTTAAGGAAAGCAAACTCAGAATGGTTATTTGCAAGTCTTTAACACACGGCGAGAAGTGGCAAAGCCTTGTGGCTTTTAAAGTATGTTGAAAAAGGATGGCAGCAGCTCCAAACCCCAAGGTAGCTTTCCAACAAAGCCAAGTGACCTCTTAGGTTTGGCTTAAGAGGTCAAGAGGACATACCAAAAGCCCATGGATGGAGACAAAGGCTGGTGGATTTCCATTAACTGTCTTGAACATGAAGATCAAATGCAGATGTAGTTGTTATATAAACATAATGTTGTTTGCTCTGGCTACCAGGGTTGTTGATGGCACCGGGGCTCTATGCGAGTGAGCCCATGTAGTTAATAGCACCTTAATACTGTAGGTGCATTAAGCAGACCCCTGGGCTCATTGTTGGGTGCCGCTGTTCTGCCCTTGACCTTGTTTTTCACCAATGCTTTCTCTCAAGCTCAGTCATCTCTTGTTTCTGATTGAATTATCCAATAACTTCAACTCACAAAAATCGCAGGGTTGTATAGAATGCTATGACATCAGGCATGTGCTTCTGTTTATCAAGTAAAACAATATCTCAGGCAAGAATTATGATCTTAAAGATGGCCAGAGGTGAGAGGTAAGAATCCCTCCAGGGTACCTAAATCCACATTCCCCAAACCGGTGAGTTTTTTACTTCACATAATGCAGTGTCCCCTTCTATAATCACTAGACATGAAGAGAATGTGGCTATTCTTGATAAATTTAACATGATTCTTCTTTTGATCAAATGACATCTGCAAGTATTTGGGGGCCAAGGTACTTTCTCCAAAACTTAGTACATATAACATTCCTCCCCTCTTTAATCCTCCTGTCACCTTTCCACTTAACCAGCATGACCAAAAAGTAAATATGAATAAAGTACCATGAACATAGATGAAAGCCAAAAGTGGTTTAATATACCGATAAGACTTTTTAAATGTATTAGGAGGGCCGGGGATGTAGCTCAATGGCACAAGCACCTGCCCAGCAAGCACAAGGTCCTGAGTTTGATTCATGGTACCAAACCAAACAAAATGTAGTAGGAGTTTTTGTTTGCTTTATATTTTGTTTTTCTGGAATGGAGAAGTGTTGCGCGCCCTTGCCAGCAAGGAACACACGAAAGTGGAACTTGTTATTAACAATTTATTAACGCTGTACAGGGACCGAAGTCGCACCCAGGCCGGTTCTCAAGCTAAGCTAGCTTCTTCCAGCTTCTTCTTTTTTTCTTCTCCCCCGGGCACTCTCCTATATAGGAATCCATCTCCAATCACCCTCTGCCACGAATAGCACACCCATTGGGCGCTGCCGCAGGGATCCGCCCGCTGCCCAAAACCTTCCCTAATAAGGGAACATAGAAATGCGGAACATAGGCTGATCAGCTGATAGGAAGCAGGCTATCCGTGCCATGTTGGTGGCGCAGTAAGAAAAAGGCTCCCAACAGAGAAGAACCGTCACTCTACATTCTCCCTAGTTTATTCTATTGAACTTTTCCTTGAGGAGAGAAGCCCCATCCTTGGCCCTGACCAAAGTTTCTTTTGCACAGATGCCCTGCCATTCTATTAGGTAAGATGAGGTTCTCAGGCCTTGCTCTGCCCCCTTGGGATGCTCAGGGCATTGCCCAGCAGCCAGCAGATGCTCACACGCCTTTCCCTGCTGGAGTCATGCACAGATACAGGTAGTCAGTGCCTCAGCCTCCGTTTCCCAAGAGCCTTATTTTCCCACTGCTTCCCAGGCACTTCACTTCTACCATGTTTTCCTGTCATGAGGAGCATTTGCGATTCTACATTTTTTTCTCTAAATGGTCTGCAAGCTCGCTCAGCTAGGCTGCACGTGCTTCCAAAACGCCCGTGTTCTCAATGCCACCACCAGCATCATTGAGGAAAAGCACCAGGCCTGATCATAGCATTAACTCTAATGGACTGTACTGCTTTTAAAATGGAGTGAAAACACTATTTTGAAAGACAGTGAAAAGCATTTTGGATGCATTTCTTCTCCCATTCAGTCTATCAAATGTATTTTTCAGCAGACTCTCTGGTGCTTGCTCAGTGAATAAGCTAACAAATAAATGAATGAAAGATCACAGCAAATAAGTGAAAGAGTAAATGAATAAATGATTGAGCCAATGAAACAACCACACGCAGGCAATTTTCTGCAGTCCACAACATCACTGCATGCAAATTTAAGTTTAAATTCACTCACATTAAGTTTCAGCATAATATGGATAAATATTTCTATTTAAATATCTTTATCTCCCACAAGAAATTCTTCTGAAGGCCATCTTTGACATTCTCATCTTTTAATACAACCAAACTTAGCCCCACAGTGCAACCAAAGGTCAAAAGGCTTGTATATTCAAAGAGACAATTAAAGAACTAACATTCAAAACAGATAAAGCAAAACTATACTTACTTTTAAGAAATGCATTTGTCCAAAATATGTGGAGCATTTTATGTACTTAATGTTGAACTGTATTAACATGTTCACTCTTGGTATCTCAGTTATTTCTCTGAGGTTATCACCCAAACAAATAGATTTGTGTCAGCTTGTGTAAAACTAATGCAATCTAGCTTTCTTCTTCTTCTTTTTTTTTTTTTTTTTGTGGGTACCGGGGATTGACCTCAGGACCTCGCGCGCCAGCAGGCGCCGGTGCTGCTGAGCGATATCACTGGCCCTTTTTTTGGATGTGGGTTCTGGGAGTCGAACTCGGGCCCTCGCACTTGCCAGGCAGGCGCTTATGCCACTGAGCCATCTCACCGGCCCCATTTTTTTTTTCCTTCTTTCCTTCAGTGTCCACTGAACTCCTACTGTGTGCAAGCACATGGAGAATGCACACATCTTACTGCTCAAAGCCAAGTGTTCCTAGCTACAGCACTCCAGCTAGACTCTAATGGCAGAATATAGGTGAGTTCACAGGGTATTTGCAAAGTTTATTTTGCATTATTTCACATATATTTATTTAGGAGCAAACCTATTTTAAGTACTCGAGTTCTGTCAGGATATAAAAACATAAAAATATAAAACAGGAAAAAAATCCCTGCTGTCATGGGAGCGTATATACACAAGCAATCCCTTGACTTCTTTATTTCCACATTTAATTTCACCAACTCTGAGCTGATTCAGATAATGGAGAAAGTTGAGAAAATGGCAAAGATGGGATGATGGAAAAGGAAACATAGGAAGGAAGTCAGGAAGATGAGCCTGAGTTATGTAAAGATTAGAGGTTTCCTCAGTGTGATAGAGTTCAACACATGCTACCCTAACCATAGGGCAGGGTGGCACTTGAGAAAACAGGAGAAACAGAAAGGTAGGTCTCATTTTCCCATCTTCCTGCTCCTGTGAAACAGCCATAAAACTTAGGGATGTCACTCCCTGATTTTCTTTATCTCTTCACCCCTAGAGCAGATCAAAGGATCCTCATTTGAAAGTACTCACCTTACACGTGGAGGGAAAGGAATGTCCTTATCTCTGAGGACAGGAGAAAGTAGCACATAATCTGGACAGGCCTTCCTAAGTCCCTCCCAGTTGATTAACATTAGATCATACTTCCTTTGTCCAACCAGAGTTATACACAACTATTCACTTCTTTATCAAACCTAAACATAAATCTACTCATGTTGTCTTTACCTTTGGATCTTCATTTCTCAAGTCTCCAGTGTCATGTACAATTTACTAAATCAATTTATATACTTTTCCCTTGTTTATCGGTCTTTTGTTATGGGGGGGCTTAGCCTGTTTTCTGCTGTTCTAACAGAATACCACAGACTAGGTACATTACAATCAATAGACATTTATTCTTCTCACAGTTTCAGAGGTGTAGCAACAGGATGTGGTGAGGGCCTTTATGTTGCATCATGCCATGGTTCAAGGGCCAGAGAATAAAGGTGAAAAAGAGAGAGAAAATCTGGGCCAAACTCATCCTTTTATCAGGGGCCTACGCCTCAAATAGCTAAACTGCTCTAGAATGAGGACGCTAATCCATTTGGGAAGAAGGAGCCCTAGTGACCTAATCACTTCCTGAACACTCCACCTCTTCATAATGTGACTTTGGGAATTAAGTTTCTACCATATGAATTTTGGGGAACACATTCCAACTATTGTAGACTCTCAATGATGAACCCAGTGATGGGTGACAAAAGATAACTTTCTTTTTCCCTGCAAGAATCTCTTACTGTTTGGGTTCCAGCTTCCTTTTGTTTTAGATGCTTCATTAGCACCCAGCTGTCAGCAGGTCCTCTGGAGGAAGCCCAAGAATTCCAAACAGGCCAAGTTTGCCATTTATAGGTATCTAAGGTTTCCCTCCAAATCCCTAGAAAATTGAGAGCTGGTTGCCTATGATGGCTAGATCAATTGTTATCCTTAAAAAATCCATGTATAATGAAGAATAACAACTATAATCCTATGTAATTACACAGCTCCATTGTTCTCAAGCTTCAGTTTAGCATTATCACCAGAACGTCAGTAGACACAAGCCTCTCCTTTTGCCTGCCTTGTCTGCTAATTGCGCACACCAGATTCAGTTAAACAGGATAAGCTAGCAAAATCTGAAACCCAATTTCTTGAACTTATTATTATTTGAAATTATTGCTCCACCCCCAAGCCCCAAAGAAAACAATTACAGAAAACTGATAAGAGCCAAAATCTTAGGTGAACATTTTTGCTTTGGCTCTAAACTTTTAAATTAGGAGCATTACAAATGCAGATCTTAGGATAAAGTTACTGTAAATAAGATCTTTGTCTCCAAATGAGACTAGTTCCTCAAAACCCCTTTTTCTTTTTGACTTGCACTGTTCAGCCCCACTTTCAGTGAAATTCAATCACATTCATTAGCATTTCTAAAGATGTAAGCTACTCAAAACAGCTGCATTGTCTTCTCTTTTCAACTAAAACACAGCTTTTCCTTCTAAAGGGGGAAACCTCCCTTTAGTTATTCCATTCTTTCTGCTTGGCACCCATAATTTTCAATGGTAGAGCCAAGCCTCATGAAACAGGAAGTGCAATCCCATTTGATCTCACTTGAAAGAAATTGTAAATACTTGGTAAGGACGGAAACATGGGCTCAAAGAAAAATACAAAAAAAAAAAAAAAAAGAAAGTGAGACAAAGTAATAATCATTTAAACGAACTAACGCTTTGTCTCTGGAACTAACATTCTCATTATCAGAGGTATTTAAGATGTTCACTATAAGAAGCAGACTGCTGTTGATCAGTCATCTTCCTCTCCTTTCTTTGGCTATTTTTGCAATAAAGAGGAAAACTTTCTCTTTTTCATCTTCTATTATAAAATTACCAACCTTTTTTAAAGCCAAGAATTGATGGAAATAGTGTTGCAACAAAAAATCAAGGGTTTACAAATTACTTTTTCACTGACTTAGAAAACCATCTTTTGTGATGTCCAATTTAAAATTCTGCCTGTAATTTAATTGTAAGCCCAATTTTGTGCCGCTATCACCTAAAGAATATACGCTATTATTTACAAATGGAGATGGCGCACTCAGCTGTCTGAGGAGGGCAAGCACTGGAGCTGTCTTCCAGAAAAGGTTTGCCATGACCCATACAGATGTCCAGTTTCCCCCCTCATGACTGCCATCAGCCACTTAGGACTATGGGCAGGAGGACCTCACTGATTTCCAGTCCTCATCTGGTGTACAGAGATCAGGAAGGTGATGGGAAGGTTAGAAACAAGGAAATCAGTCCTTTGTAATCACGTCTGAACAAAACAAAAGACAATATGAAACTGAATCAAACTTCTGCTTCCAGTAGATGTCAAATTGAATTAAAACACTCTAATTTATATAGAAAGTAGGCCATAAGAACTTTGGAAAATGAAGCAACTCATCAGGAAATTCACTAGCAGTAACCGAGTCTGGTACTATAGAGGGTAGGAAGAGAGGCATCAGGGTTCTTGCTGCACATATTTTTTAAGGGTGTTTCACATAGAATTTACTCAGATTACTACTCTTGTAAAATTAGTAAGTCCCTAATCAGGTGCGTCAGAGGCCCCCTGCTATGTTACTAACAACTAAGGTAGACAGGTTATAGGCAGTCAGACAGGGCTGGGCCCTCGAGGGAGTCAGTGCAGAGGATAAGAATTCATGACAACTGTGGCTGGAGGCGCATCCATTGAAGGCCAGGCCTCAAGACAAAGACGAAATGACCAGGCCTACATGCCTCCCCAAGGGATAAGCAATAAATTGAAGATTATACTATAATTGGTATTACCTGGTCCAATAAAGTCTAGATAGCCATCAGCCACCCAGGTGGGTGACCAGGACCTCTTGACCCATCACTTCCTAAAAGATCTTTGTTCTTTCCAGGTACACTTGCTATGTGACCTGTTTCCCCATTGGATCAATATTAAGCAGCTATACTTGTAATCTTATTGGTTGATCATAGTTTTGACCCATGTTGTGATTTTACTCTATAAAACTTCCTCTGTGAAGCAGAGTCCTCAGCAACTCACTTTCAGGTCCCCTCTGTCTCTCAGGAGCTGAATCTCTCAATAAATTTTTCCTACTCTTAACTTCCATTGTTCCTTAGAATTTATTCTTCAATTTTGGGGAACACAAACTCAGCATATCTGACATCTAACGGATTGGAAGTTTTATTATTTTCCCTCTATCATTAGGACCTGGCAAACCAGTTCACTTTATAGAAACTACTGCTGACCTGGGTTGAATGTCTCCCCTTAAAAAAAAAAAAAAAAACAAACTTAAAATCTGATTCTAAGATGACAAATGAAAATCAGACCTATTCTAAAAATTTTGTGACATGTAAATCCTTCCTAAAGGAATTTCCAAATTCATGCTTATGGGGCAAAGTAAGTCAGAAATGTCTAACTACAAGTGACAAGCACTTGGAGAAGTGCTTCCTCAGACACTCTGTCAGTCCCTGCAAAAATGAACTTAACTTGCCAGCATTTGTGAGATGCAACTGAAAATTCTGGCTGTTTCTGCCATTGTTTGGGGGCACTGATGGAACAATACCTTTGTAAAGCTACTTACGGGATCCACTCAAGGAGCCCTGGCAAGTTCATGTTTAGGGTACTCTCCCAGCTGGACAAAAACGACAGCATTTCCTTGTGCTATCAGACCAAAAGGACAAAGATTTCACTTGCAGAATGGGAGTGGACTCTTACTATAAGCTGCTCAAGGCAACCTTCCTGAGTTCTGGTCATAGTGGATGCAGAGATCCACGATGCAAGAGCAGGGTTCTAGAAGGTTCCAACCATTCTGCACCAAACTTTTCCAGGCACATTCTGGTCATCAAAACTCTCATTTTAATTTTGTTCTCCTGATTTATCTTCCTAGAATGTGTGACACTTTACTCATTGTTGGTATATTATCTAGGAAAATAAATGCACCAAAGTTAGAGATCACAGATAGAATGGAAACAGAGATGTGTGTGTACATGCCTCCATTCTGGAGGTAAGTATAAAGACAACAATAATATTAGCTGTCATTTATTGACCTCTCATTTTGTACCAAGGAATTTATATGCATCAGCCTCTAATTTCTGCAACAACCCTATGAGAACTGAGATGCAAAGAGGCAAAATAGATGAAACTTTGCCCTTGACATACAGCTGTCAAGTGCTATAATGGACTAGTACTCAAATCCGTCCATCACTAGTCCCACGCACTTAATAGAATATTGCATCTCCCTGTTTTATAGTGCTTAAAATATTTGTCTGTCTTAGTCAAAAATTTGCCCTCTATATTTTTGTAGTGCTATAGATAAAGTAATTCCAATCACTTGCCAAAATTCCCACATGACTTTCTGACTTATATGGTCCAGGCTCCAGTAATTTCACTTAAATTTAAACTCTCTAGAACATGACTAGCCAATAGAACTTTCAGCAACAATGGGATTGTTCTAAAAATCCTCACTGTTTAATATGGTAGCCACTAGTCACATGTGGCTACTGAGTACTTAAAATGTAGCTAATGTGGGCCGGTGAGATAGCTCAGCGGCGTAAGCGCCTGCCTGGCAAGCGCGAGGTCCTGAGTTCGACTCCCGGTACCCACATATGAAAAAAGGGCTGGTGCTATCGCTCAGCGGCATGGGCGCTTGCTGGAGCATGAGGTCCTGAGTTCGAGCCCCGGTACCCACACACACAAAAAAAATGTAGCTAATGTGACTAAGAAACTGAATTTTTAGTTTATTTCATTTTAATTCATTTAGATTCAAATATCCAAATATAGCTAGCAGCTACCATATTGCACAGCTTATCTCTGGAAGGAAAAACATAGTCATTGAACTGAAGTTATTTAATTCACTCACTAATAATTTTTGAGAGTTTACTATATACCTGATTTAGCACTAAACATTATACAGAAAGTAGTGAACAAAATTGACATAGGTTTCTGACCAAAGGGGAGAATAAAAGCCAGAGAGGTTGGCAACAACCAGAAAACATGTCATCATTTTCATGGAATTTAGAAAGGACAGAAAGGAGAAAGTTACTAAAAAGGAGCTGAGTCGCAATTCCACTATGTCAAGTGTTGTTGAAAAGACAAAGATAAAGTGAGAAAAATAAAAGATGGATGTGTCATTACCAAGATGCTTTACTGTCTAATCAAGAATAATTTTACTGAGTTAGAAGCCTGTCTGGAATAGGTTAAAGAGTAAATGGAGGCTGGGGATATAGCTCAGCCGCATAGCACCTGCCTGGCAAGCGTGAGGTCGTGAGTTCGATTCCTGGTACCAAAAAAAAAGAGTAAATGAAAATTAAGAAAATGACGATGAACATGACCTTTGTAGACCACACTCAGGAATCATTGCTAAAAAGAGAACAGAAATGGGGGTAACCTCAGAAGTGGTACAGACAGCCTAGGCTTACTGTATTTGGAAGCCAATGGGACTAATTTATTGAAGAAGAGAAAAATGACAAGACAGCAAAGGGAGGTAAGGGCTTGGGAACTGATGTTCTTGAGAACTCAGGAAGAGAATAAGATCCAGAGACCAGCAAAAGGGCTCTTCCCGGCTGAAAGCAAGGACTTCTCCTCTGGCAAAAAAAGAAGCTGGTACGAGTGAGTAAACTGCAGATCTGTTCACTTAACCCATCAAAACAATTGAAAAGCAACTACATATTTTTCACAGTCTCTACATAGATACTCAAAGGAACTTGCATTAGAAATGTATAATGAAAACAAAACTTCCCCAAACGTCTTCTTCTCTCTCCCTTTCCTTCTCTCTTTCTCTTTATTGCTTGCTTCTACTCCATGACTATCTTTTTGCCAGCACTCCAAACGCCCCAAGAAAAACTCTCATTTAAAAAAATGTATACACACACTCACACAGAAAGATAAAAAGGATGTCTAATGCTAGATCTAAAAAGTTATTATTCTATAAATGATAGAAGCTGATATTTTAAATTTCTCCTTTTTACTTGTAAGAAACTAGGCAAGCTTGGAGGAATTCTTGAAGGTTACCAAGTTTTTTCTAAATAAAGTTACTAAGATATTACATCGTATCTCAGGTTAAAAAAAAAGAGAGAGAGAATGTGGAAAACTTCAAAATTACAAGGAAAGTCAAGTGGGAATAAAAGATTTTTGAACAAGGAAGATAGAAGAGAAAGACCACAGAAAAGTAGGAGAATCAGGGCCCGTCCTGCCAAGCCCTGAGGAGAAATTAGATGTGGGATGAGGCATAACATCTGTTCTTCTGCTCCAAGATTTTGTTTCCAAATTCACCTCCTCTCCCTTCCTTGCCTCAGTCAGGACCTATCTTCCTTTTCTTTGAAAAAATAAAAACAGCAAAGGTTTCTCACTAAACAATGGAACTACTCTTTACCACAACCGAAGTAGATGGGTTCAGTCAGTACGTTGGGTGATAATAATTCAACCAGGCATTTTTCTTCCAGACCCCACCCCCACCCCGCTCCTTTTAAGGCAGTGAGAAGCACTGGAGGAGGTAGAGTAACTTACCTCTTAAACTGTTTGTTTGAAAATAATACCCAGAAAGGGAAAAACAATCCTCAACTAACGACTGCCTTCCTTGCCATCTGCTTAATCTAAACATTAGCATATCACAGATCTGAGTGAACTCAAATTGCACTGGAAACAGAGTGCTCTGTTCCACTTTTTTAGACCCTTAATGGAGGAGTCAAGTGAGAATTCGCTATGGGATTCTATGGGCTTTATGGGCTTCCAACACATGCATTCAGGGCCACATTTTCAGTCCAGCCTTAACTCATCATACTACAACCGGAGGCAAAATTGTGCCTGGCTTAATTAGCACAAGTACTAATCAAGCACTAATGAAATTTGCCCATAAGCAGTTCTTCAGACTAAGGCGCAAGTCACACACACAATTTCTGTATATATCACTTAGCATGTCAGCACAAAAGGAGGGAAGAAACGAACAATTCCTTCCTAAAGTTTCCTTCGGGCTAACCACAGGCAAGCATCATCTCTACCCAGAAGTAATACATTAGTTTCATCAGTGTAAACTGTGTAAATCCTAAATCTGCAAACCCCATGCCAATTTGCCACATTAGGTTACTAATTTATAAAAAGATAAAGAATGTTATCAATGAAGACACTTCACTCTTACTGATTTAAGAGCTACTTAAGACTCGAATTCAGAAATGAGTATGATCTGTAAAGTACCTTAAAATAATAGGATGTCTTTCAAGCTAAAACATCAGTTCTTAAGAGGTGGCAACATAATGCTGGACATCAGACCTATTTGTTTAAACTCAGAATAATGACAAAAAGGAGGCCCGATTTTCTCTCTCCCACCAGTCAGTGATATACCCTGAATCTTCTTACTGAAGTGTTTTAAATTTGCTATTAACATCCGTCCAAGCATAAGAGCTTATTTACAATACAAATATTAATTACACCGAGGGAGATATTTTCAGTCTATCAGTTAAATCATATGAATCATAGATGCAATAAACATGTTGAAATAAGTATTTACATAATCAAGTTTCACACATTAGAAACATTTTTGGTCTGGTTGTCTCATAGGTACTTTACTAAAAATAAAAATAAAATTCTAGATCATCCTGTTTCAGGGGCACAAGAGAAATAGTAATTAATTCTCAAGAGCAAGGTCACATTAGAAAAGCAAGAGAAGAATCCATGAGGACCGAGTGCTGTGAACTCTTCTGCCCAGTAAACCACCCTCCTTCCTCCAAGTGCTGTTAGATTTCTGCAGGGAAACGATCTCACCTTTAAGAAGCTAAAACTTACCCACTTGAACAGGTGCAAGCGCCAGATGATTGGCTTTTCCCTTTATGGACTATCGACAAACATCACTTAAAAACTAATAATCATCGGTGAGTGCTGAAAAACAGCCAATTCACACAGTGTCTTCCTAAAATGAAATTCAGGAGAGAGGAAAGAAAAGAATGCAGAACCAGGATAACCTGGGTTGCAACCAGAATGTCACCTGTGGTCCTGTGCCGCAGAGTCCTGCCCCACAGCCTCCTCACTTAAGAATGGCAGATTAATCTTGGCATTGACTTCTCTTGCCCTTTGAAAGACACTGTTGTCTGAGTGGTATTCCTTTTTCCATTTCTAAACCGGTCTAACTTATCCATCTCTATAGAGGCACAGGTGAGAAAAGGAAAAAGATGATTTTTGACATTAGTGAGTTTTATTTTTCTTGATTAAATAAAGGTTTGTGACTACAAAGAGTGCAAATTGTACATGCTATAGAAAGCAAAAAGAAAAATTCATGTGGACCACAGACATTAACGAAATTCAAGCCCTGACATTCTTCAAAGGAAACAAGGGCCCCATCTGCTGATGCTTACATGTACTACAGTAGCAGAGGGATTAAAAAAGAGAACAGGAAGAAAGAATTAATCAAACTAAAGTACAATAAAGAGCCGGAAACTGCAGACTCTTAGGATCTGAAGGCACCTTGAGAAGTTGGAGAACCTGACCTCTTCATCCTCCTCTGTATGGACATAATGGACAGAAATCATTCTACACAGATAAATGGTCATTTTAGTTCAGTTTAGTCCTCTGGAAAGGAGTACCAAGCTCTATTTCCATGGCCTTCACCCCTCTCCTGAGCAACCTTTGGATGGAGAAAATTTTCTTGTTCCCCTAACTGTATGATTCTCATTTTGAAATAACTGCGTGGTTAAGGTCTTAAAAATGGATTTGGATGATTCCCTTTTTGACAATGATAAAAAAGACATTCTGATTACTTTTTATGCCTGCCTACAACATGAGATAATGGTGCAGTCCTTTCTCTGAAGTTTATTCTGCTTATGATCATTTCTGCAAATAAAGGAGTAGGTAAAGCATAGAAAGAACCCATCAGAGAGTTTAAGAGAGTGCAGTGTAGGGTTCTAGGCCTAGCTAGGGTTTAACCTTCTTATACTTAGTTCTCCTCACTTTAAAAATAAGGAATAAGATTACATGATCTTTATGCTCCTTTCCTCCTCACTTTAAAATTCATTGCATCATGCAGAAGGGCAGAGAGAATGTTTCATAAATCCATATATTAATATTAGCATATTGCATATGTTAGATATTCAATAACATTTTGTTTCAACAGATATACTTTCAGTCAAAAAGTATTCATATTATAATAAGGTTTTTATTTAATTCTACCATTCTAAGTTGGCTATACCTCTCTTTTATTTTATTTATTATTAGAATATATTTGGAGTACACAATACTTACGTTCCTTGTGTAGAGTTGGTCCATGCACATAACACATCTTAATTCCTTTTTTCATCCCCTTCACTCCCCTCCACCCCTCATTCCTCCATCTCTTGATCCTCATCCCCTTTGAGAAAGATCTATCTCCCTACTTCCTATTATCTATCTTTTATTTTGCTCTTTATTTATAACTTGGGTTTCTCATATAAGAGAAACCATGCCACATTTAAGCTTGTGTGTCTGATTGATTTCATTTAATATTATGGTCTCAAGGTGCATCCATTTTCCTACAAATAACTCAAGTTCATCATTCTTTATGGCAGAGTAGTACTCCATTGTGTGTAAGTACCACATTTTCTTTATCCACTCATCTGTTGATGGACGTATATGGACACATAGGCTGTTTCCAAAATTTAGCTATTATTATGAATTGTGCTGCTATAAACATGGGTATGTATGTATCACTGTGATATGATGTTTTTAACTCTTTTGGGAAGATACCTAGAAGGGGAATAGCTAGGTCAAATGGAATTTCTATTTTTTTTTTTTTGAGAAATCTCCATACTGATTTCCATAATTGTTGTACTAGGTCACATTCCCACCAACAATGCAGAAGGTTTCCTTCTCCCCTCCAACCCCCCTGCAGTCTCACCAGCATTTGTTATTATTTGATTTCTTGATGATGGTCATTCTTTCTGGGGTAAGAGGGAATCTCAGTGGTGTTTTAACTTGCATTTCTCTAATGGCCAGTGATGTTGAGCATTTCCTCATGAATTTGTTGGCCATCTGTATTTCCTCTTTGGAGAAGTGTCCATTCACTTCAGTTGCCCATTGTTTTGACTGGGTCATTTATTTGGAGGGAGTGTCTAAATTTTTTGAGTTTTTTATATATTATAGATACTAGTCCTATCTCAGGAATAGCTGGCAAAAATTATTTCCCATTCTGCAGGTTGTTTTTCTACTCTGTTAGTTGTTTCTTTTGTTGTGCAGAAGTCTTAATTTGATATAATCCCATTTGTTAATTCTTGGTACTATTTCCTGCGTTATACCTCTTTTGTACATACTTGTAATGTAATAATACTTGCAGTGGACAGTTGTGCTTGACAAACCAAATCTTTCCCACATTTATTCAGAAAACTCTCCCAATATCTTTGGGAGCAATGATCTCTCCTCCATTACGAGCAGTTCTGGAGGGATCCTTAGTCAAATTTAGTTTATCTCTCCTATCTGAGTTGTGAACACGTGAACCAAGATTGGTTCCCTGCCCTCTTTTCTGAGACTTTGTGCAGAGTGAAATAAGAACAGAATAGCAATCGGGTAGGTTCATTCTAGCAGTATGATCTAAAATTAGTGTCAACTGTTTTCTATTAACTCAACCCTTAGGCACCAGAAGTTCACATGTTCCCTGTCCTTTTCTAAGATGGATTCCTCCACCTTTCCTTCAGGAAGCTGTAGCTTCAGGAAGAGCCACCATCTAGGCTACCCAAACTTTCATTTTCTGCCCTTCAACGTGGTGGGTATTAGCTGGCTGTCTATCCCATGTGTGACCTCCTCCTCTCCCTTTTCCTTTCTTCCTCGCATACTAGGTGTATGACTGGTATGGAATTGACTCCATCTATCTGTCTAGGAGTGGAGGTTGATTAGCTCAAGTTAATTATCATATCTCCTTCCCTTGGCCACAGCAAATGGTTCAGAAGTTGACATATAACTGAATTTGGGCCAATCAAATATAAGACATGTTTGTGGGGGATTCTAGGACAGGTCATCTCTATCTTCTGTGGAAATTATTTTAAAAGACACTCTCCTCCTTGATGTAAAGCCTGAAGCATCTGCCTGTCGCAAGAGGGACCAGCTTTAGAAAAAAACCAACACTGAGACTGTAGTGAAGAAAAGAAAGACACCACATTCTTGGGGATGGTAAAAGGCCAGAGCTTGTGCTTTTTAGTTTATGAGGCACCAGGTTCCCTTTATTGTTTCAGTCAATTTGATTTGGATTTCCTATTTCTTAAGGGTAAAATTATTCTAGGTTATATCCAAAGTCTATTTCTCTTGATAACAACCAAAGAACTTTAACCTATATAGAATTCAATTAGTAATCTGACTTCCTAAAAAGATAAATCACTGCTTGTTTTTAAATGTTATACTTCTATTTAGATATTTCAAAATCATACTTAATTTTATTTACTTTCTTAACTCTTGTTCAATCTATATTCCACAATGGCCTAACTTTTTCTTCCATATTTGCCTAAAGTAAATCAATCATTTCTGCCATTCTATTAAAAGTCTGTCTCTTTTTCCCCCTTTGTTTAGCAACTGAATATCTCCTCATTTACCTTGTTTTTTACTTCTCCAATTTATCAAAGTCATTTGCAAGCAATAAGCAAATTTTGCTTTCTAAATTATTTAACAGAGCATACCACACAGTAGGTATGTAGTGAAAGAATGAATGAAGTGCTTTATGTTCCAAACTACCATTCTTTGTTAGTTTAATGAATATTCTCCAATTACATCACCAGGGTCAAAGGAATACATTTACCAGGAGGTCTAGGAAGCCTTAGGTTGGGAACACATGGCTACTGAAACAGCAGATGGTGTGGTCATCCATGATGGGACGACCGAGTCTGAATTGCCCTTGGGATAAGCCTTTGGTTTTTCCTTTCATACTTGCCCCACCTATTCAACTTCCTACTGTACTTTTTCTCAGAGATATGAGAAGAAACAGAATAGGCTGCCTCATTCTTCTTCTTCTTCCATGCCTAGTTCCAAGGCACCCCCTACACAGCATCCCTTCTATTTCAACTCCCTTCCAACATGCCTCCCTAAAATCTGCTCTCATTTGATTTCTTATCTCAACCAATGACACCACCATCCACAACTTCACCAAACTGAAAGGCAGACTTTTCCCCCTCCTTCCTACCACGAGGTAATGAGTGGCCAAATATAGTTGATTCTATTCAAGAAATAGTCCTTTAATGTCTTATCTCTTCTCCATTCTTTCCTCTACTTTCTAGTTAGGATAGTTTCAGTTTTCTCCTGAACTATCCTACCACTTTGTGTTCCTGTCTCCAGACTTACCATGTCCAAATGCATCTTCCCCTGGCTATGTCTAAAAAATAAATGTAACCTTGTAGCCCCTCCTCTATATAAGGAAATGGTTTCTCATTACTTTCACTGCATTATATCATGGATCCTGCCTTGTTCTATCCTTATTTCCCACTGCGCTGGACTTAATAATTCAAGTTTCAAGAATATACATTAAATCACATATGGTTCAGTCCCTGAAACATGTATATTCCTGCCCCTGTTCCTTATTTATGCTGTTTTACTTGTCTAATACCGGTCTTCACTTCACCTACTTCTCTGGTTGACCCTAGGTATCATCCTCCCTAAAGGTTCTGCTCTGACTCTACCTGGACTTGACCAAATGGTCCAATTTGGTCCTTAGAAATTCTGTGCACCACCACATCCAGCACTTACAAAGCTAAACGGAACTAGACATAGCAACACGAAGCCTCTACTATGCCTTCTTCTCTAGTTCTGGTGAACAAATAGCTCTGAGACCTGTTTTTACTGTGTGACCTAATCCTCTGTTCACAATTGATTGAATTAAAGGTGAACAAAGAATGTCTGAAGGCAGCTGTGGTTGCTCTGAAAAAACGTAGGCTAGACCAATTCAATCTTTCTAAGAATTTTGAACTAAGGAATGCACAGGCAAAGTTGGTAGCAGGAAAAAAAATTCTATTCTGAAAAATCATTAATTGCAGAAAAGTTGTGATTGGTCCCTGTTATGGTTTAGATCACAAATGTCTCCAAGACTTAGGGTGAAAGCTAGTTCTCCAGCCAGTGGTGCTATTGAGAGGTGTTGGGGCCTAATGGAAGGAAGTTAGGTCGTTGAAGACAAGCCCTGGAAGAGTTAGTAATACGCTGGCCCCTTCCCTTTTTCCCCCCTGCTATCGTGAAGTGAATAGACCTCAAATACTGCACGCTCCCACCGTTATGTACTGTGCCACCACAGGCCTAAAGCAATTGGGCCAAGTGACCATGGACTAAAATCCCTGAAAGCATGAGTCAAAATGAAATTTTCTTTCTTTATGTCAATTATCACAGCAATAGAAAGCTGATTTGTCACATCCATAGAAAGCTAACACAGTCCCTCATAACAATAAATTTTAAGAATAGAAAACACAAGTAAGAACATATGATGAAAAGAGCCCAGTGAAGGCTTGTGATCTTGTTCTCTAAGAATACTGAAAGCCCAGGGCCACCAGGACCCAGAACCAGCATTTGATTCTGCTCTTCTTGAAAGTGAGAGGCTCTGATTTCCTCAGGTTCTTGTGGTTTAATCCTCTTATAATGATCCCTATAATAATCTCTCTCACACCTGAGGAAGTACGAGCTGAAGCTTAGTTCTAGTAAAAAGAGTCTAATCAAAGCTGAATTGATTTTTCCCCTTTTTTCATTGGTCTTGACACTAGACTAAAAGCTTCCTAGGGGTAGGAACAGATAAGGAAACTGAACACAGCAAACATTGAATAGATACTGAAATTCACTAAGGAGAAATTAAATAGGAGGAGGGTCATGGGGAGCATAGTAATCCGCTGCCAGTAAACACACGTTAAAGAAATTTACACTAAACAGTCTGATAGCATACTTGTTTCATGATTTACCTAAAGTTATCTCACTTTTAAGCGAATTATTCAAAAGAAAACTTTCTAACCTATCTTAATCTTGTAAAAAATGCTATGTATGATTCTCAAGCACAGTGGTTGCCCAATGGATGCCTGAAACCACGGACGATACTGCACTCTGCATACACCATGTGCTGTGACTACTGTAAGTCTTAGCAATGTCAGCATACGACCTTTTTTCTTTCCTTCCTAAGTTGAGAATCTTTACCATTCACTTAAAGGGAGTACTTTATGTTCTCTTTTCAGCACACCCCAAATGTCAGCCTCTGTACTCTTGTACTTCAGAAGCAGTATTAACTAAAGGAGACTTGAACACAAGAGCTACAATATCACAGCAGTCAATCTGATAAGCAAGACAGCTAAGTGACTAACAGGTGGTGTCATGGTTTGTGTCTAGATGTCGCCCCAAAGCCTCACGCAGTCATAGGTGGGGGTTTTTGAGAGATGGCCGGATCTAAAGTGTGTGATTGGTTCATGGTGCAGGGATAGAATTAAGGGTGCTAGGATTAAGGGTGTGTGATTACTAAATCAGTCCATTCATTTGTTTGTCACCACCCTAATCAAAGTAGCACAGATAAAATATAAGAGACAGAAAGAGGCTTGTCTTGTCTCTTGCTTGCTTTGCTACCTTTTGCTTGCCATGAACTGCTTTTCCCCTGTGATGCCTGTCTGCCATACCATCCTGCCTTAGAGCCAGCCAACTATGAACTGAAACTTCTATAAACCGTGAGCCAAATAAACCTTTCCTCCCTTAACTTCAGGTGTCATGTATTTTGTCTCAGCAATGAGAAAAGTAACCAAGACAGGTGGGTAGCTTATATTACTTAGACACACTGGACAAAGGGATAGCTTATATTCTGGGGGAACGGCACAGTGGGGCAGTGAGAGCTTTCATCACACTATTTATTACGGTACCCAATTTAGAACTTATGAGTTATTTTTTCTGGAATTTTGCATTTAATATTTTCAGAATGCAATTAGTAGCTTAAACCATGAAAATTGCAATTGTGAATAAGGGGGCTACTATATACTTACATAAATTAATTGACTAAGGACCAGTAATCATGCACTACTTGCGTAGTGCATTGCTACATGCCATGAAAGATACAAAACAGAAAATGTAAGAGCCTCGTTCTCAAGAACCTCGTTTTCAACAACTACTCTTTATAAAGCTTCATTATCACCCTGCTTTCTGATCTTCACCAAGTATTTTGAAACTAATTTAATTATCCAGCACCTTGCTTATAATAAAAGCTTCCTAAAAATGGAGTATTAAAAAATGTCATAAGTTCTAGGTTCTTGCCCCAGTTAATCTAGTAAAGGTACAGTGAAATATTATCAACAGTAGACTTCATTTTTTTGACTGAGTCAGCCACAATAAAGAGATTATGAAAATTCTAAATGCCTTGCAACTTAAAGCATATAAACTCTATTTTTCAAACTCTATGAATAGCTAGAAGAAGCAGCTAAGAGCAAAGGCAAGCAGGGAATTGTAGAATAAAACTTTCATAAAGTCTCTGAGATGTCTAGTGAGGAAGTCTCATGGCCGACTGTTTGGATGATTTAAGACCTTAAACACTATTTTGTTGACACATAATTCTTTTATATATTTTCAGTATATAAATTGTGAGCTTCTCTAAAGGATACACAGTTTTTCACAGCAAAAACAAAGAAAAAAAGCCTCTAACTCTTATTACATTTTAAGCACTAGATAACTTCGCAAGCAAGTAACCAGGTTTATGAAATCATGTGAGTCAGCACTCGGTGAACTGGTGTGACAGGAAGCATTTCCTAAGCAGACTTGCTACTGACGCTTATCTAACCATTTTCCTGTTTAATATTTTTCCTCATGGTTGTTCATGTGCCTCAAAAATATGGAAATGTGAAAACCAATAGATTCCATGACTACAAATTGGATAGTAACTACTGCAGACAGGGTTTCCCCTGCCCTTTGGGACCCCAAAAGGTTTTGAACAACAGGCAGTCAGGATTTGCTCCTTTGAAGGAAGCCTGTCTGGTTCATGAGGTTAGAGGAGGTGGGCTTTATTTTTAAATTAGGAAAAGAATTGATGCTCGATTTTTCCAAATTTCTTAGGCTCAATCCCATCTAAGTTGGCTATCATCATGTACTGTGAGAAAAGAACAGTCTCTCCTAAGATACTTATTTGAGAAATCAGATAACTATAAGCACTTATTCATCCACGTATTCATTTATCCAGCAAGTATTTGTTGAGCTCCTATTATGTCCAAGCGTAGTTCTTAGTGTTAGGGACACAACAGTGAATAAGACAGAGTTGCATCTTCAGGCAACTTATATTCTAACAAGAGAAACAGGTGAGAAACAAATAGCCACTAATTTAATGCCTACGAGTTCTGAATTTTATGAAGCAAAATAAGGAGGAGAAGGGGCAGAGAGTGATGGGAGCTATAATTGCAGATGTAGTGGAGGGGAGACTGAAAATCAGAAGTGAAGGAATAAGGCATGTGAGTGTGACCAGTAGGAAGAGTGGCACAGAGGATTTGCCCAGAAGCATGTGATGTGTACTCCAGGAGAATTAAGGAGCCAGCATGAGGGAAGTGGGAAAATAGCAGGAAGTCAGAAGGAGTAAGGCCTTGAAGGCCAAAGTAATAACCTCAGATTTTTGCTGTATGTGCTGGGAAACCATTTTAATACATAGGCAGGCTTCAATTTTTAGCTAGAATTTATAAACTTGAGAATGAATAGTCTAGGGCTTATATGCCTCAAACAGGGCTCATGCTATCAACCTCAGTCTCACAACAGTTTTTCAATCAATTCTCCAAATCAATTCAAAACTCCACACTTGAGGAAAGGTAGACATTTTTCTTTAACCACAGCAATCTATGAAAGATTTATCAACCTCAGTGATGGACCTTAAAAACCAACTGACAGCTTCCCATCGATAATGGTTATTCTCAGGACACTATTAAAGGTGAGAATCAAGAAGAAGCCATCATCCAACCCAGTTCACAAGCATCCAAGATGGAACTAGGCTTTGCTGATACTTGGCTTATACCAGCTCAACTAATATTGAGACCCTTGAGTGGTCACAGCATCAAACTGGGAATAACCTTTTAGGCCTAGTTCAACAAAGCAAACATCTAGTGAAAAAAATCAACGTTTGAAAATAGTATTTTACTGTTTTCATGTATATATAGCCTAACTTCTAGTTAGGCATTCCTAAGGAAAAGTACTTATTGAATGACTTGTTAATAATGAATAGTATTCATATGTCTACCAACAATTAAAATTCGTTGAAAATCTCAAAATGAAATACTGGTACCTTTAAAATGGTACAAATTCCTGTTAGGGTAGGTTAACAGCCATTTTAAAAAAAATTCCTGGGCTGGGGACGTAATTCAACAATAGAACACATATAAAGGCCCTAAATTCAGTCCCCAGCACCAGGAGAAAAGAGCTCCCAAATCTCAGAGGCCTAATTCAGTAAAATTACTTCTTGCCCTCAGCACAGTCTAAGATGGCAGGAAAGCCTTGGCTTTATGTCACCATGCAGTTGTTCAATGACCAGGCTCTCTCTGTCTTATGACTCTGTCCTCCTCTAGGTCTTTGTACTTCTTTGCACACAACCAGTAGGTGGGAATGTGAAAATGCAGACAAAGTTTCACTCCATGTTCACCCCACATCAAGACCTTCTGCCCCCTTCATTTTCCTCCACCTTCACTGATCATTCCTTCTTGGTATCCTTTGCTGATTTCTCTTCTTCTCATTAACTTCTTAACATCAGGAGATAGCAAGGGGTTGGGGAAATTCTAGAGACCCATCCGGGAGCCTCCTCTCTACTTTGTCTAGAGTCATGGTTTTAAATAATGTTTTTCTGTTGACCCCTCCAATTTAACATCTCTGTTTGGAGCTTCCTTTCTAAACTTCAGACTTTTATATCTACCTTCCTATTCAACATCCCTACATAGATGTATAGCAGACATCTTAAACTCAGCGTCTCCAAAGCTGACGCCCGAGCTTCCGCTAAAATCAGCTTCGCTGGTCGCCTTGCCCGTGTCGGTGAATACTTCCTTCCAGTTGCTAGGACAGAATCTTTGTGGGCAGCATCAATTCCTGTCCTTATCGTACATCCTCCTGTTCTATCTTCAAAACATATTCAGAATTCTACGCCCTTTTCCTTTGCTACTGCTGACACCTGATCCTGGCTACCATAATTTCTGGCCCATGTTCCTAACATGGTGTATCCTTGATTTTATTCTTGATCTTCCACAGTCTTCCTTAAGACAGCCGTCCAAGTGATCCTTTTAAAAGTGTAAATTAGATCATACACTTCTGTTCAAAATTCTGCAGTGTTTCTCATTTCCCACTTCACACTGTAAAAACCAAAGTTATTTCGAGGATTACAAGGCCCAGGGCTGAGTATCCTCCTTCCAGCAATCTGTCCTCATCTCTGACGCTTCCTGCTCTTCCTCAGTCTGCTTCAGACAGGCTAGGGCTCATTACCACCCTTAGGACATGCCAGACACATCCCAACCTTAGTATCTTCACTCCGGGGAAAATGCTTCACCTCTGATACCTACTTGATTAATGTCTTTACTTCCCTCAAGTCTTCGCTCCGGTTATTCTCCCCAGTGAGAGTATCCCTGCCCAGCTCTTCCCGCCTCCCGCCCTGTCACAGGACTCCTGAGCCACCTTACTCATCTAGATTTTATTTCGTATACTCCACTTACTGCCTTATAGCATGCTATATAATTACTTTTGTTATGTTTCTCATCTTCATTTTCTATCTCACTATCTAGGATTTAAGCTCCAGTGGGAGATCATTCCCTTAAAGATGATTCCCACTTATTTAGATCAATGCCTGGTAATAGTACTACTTTGTAAATATTTTTGAATGAGTGAAGGGCAGACGTCCTAGTAGAAGTAACAGAAAACTATTTGTCAGATTTTTTTCTGCTATCCTGGTACTGACCCTCTGCTCTTATCTGTGGTAGCCTCTATTTCCTGCCTCAGTCATATCGATGGATTTTGCATTTCTAAGCCCCATTTGGGCCAGCTAATGCAGTAACAGGGGAAATACAGCATGAGCTATTAGCATGTGGGCCAGATGTTCCTGGACTCAATTCCTGGATTCACTATTTGGGCCAGTTGGTCTTTAGCAAGTCAATTTTTCGCCCCCAATTTTCTCAACTCTAAAATGGCAATTATAATAGTACTTCAACTGCACAACATTACTGATTTTGTTATCTTTTTCTACCTCCGCTCAACCCCTCCATCAGTACTCAGACTTTCCTACTATATTTTTTCCAGAATAACAGGACAGATGAATCAATTGATGGACAGATGATAGATTAGATTGATGGGAGATAGATAGATAGATAGATAGATGATAGATAGATAGATAGATAGATAGATAGATAGATATAGATAGATAGATAGATAGATAGATAGATAGATAGATAGATAGATAAGCAGGGGGTCAGGCAGACTAATACCTCTCCCTAGAAAGGGAACAAGACGACAGATGTGTGAAAAGAGGATCCTGATTGGCCTCGTTTTTTGTACCTGTTACCTGCCTTACCTCACCAACAACTATGTTCTATCTGTCTTGAAATTTATCTGCCCTACATTATTCTAAAGGTGGCAGACATTCATTGGGAGATTCTTTCTATATTTATATCCTATCAGTTCTATATGTCTACAAGATAGAGAGAGAAGAGAGAGAAAGAAAGAGAAAAAGAAAAAGAAAGAGAGAATGAGAGAATGAGAGATAAGGAATTGGCTTACTCAATTATGGAGAATGACAGATATGAAGTCCATAGAACAAGATGGCAGCAGGCTGGAGGAAATTCAGGGTAAGTGTTGATATTACAGACTTAAATCTAAATTTTACAGGTAAAGTAGGCAGAAGGCAGGAAACTCAGTAGAGTTTATATTCTTAGGAGGGTTTATATACTATAATCCTTTATTGTTTTGTTTTTGGTAGTGGTAGGGATCACTGGCACATTCGAGGCAAGTGGTCTACCACTGAGCTACATCTCTCCACCCAGAATGTGCGTAACCCTCAACATTCCTAAATATGACCTTGTTTAAAGTAGGTTTGGTATGGATGTAATTAGTTAAGATGACACCACACTGGAACAGAGCGGGCTTCTGCTCCGATGACTATAAAGAAAGACACGTACACAAGGAGAACACCCTGTGAAAAAATTAGGACTATGCTGCCAGAAGCCAAGAAATTACCCTCTTTAAAGCTTTCAGAGAGAACATGACTGACATGTTTATCTTAGACTTCTAGGCTTTAGACTGTGAGAAAATAAATTTCTATTATTTAAGCCATTCAATCTGTGGTATTTTGTTATAGTACTGCTGGCAAATTAATTTAACCACTAACTTGGATTTCTCCCTGTCTTTCTTTTGCAGTCTTTAATGGGTCACCATATCCTGTCTGTCCTAACATTGAAAACATCTTTCCATCCTGGTTTCTTGTGTCCTTTATTCCATGCCCTTATCATCTCTCACCTTGTATATGATAACATTCTGTTGAGTTGGACTCCATGGATTTAGTTCTCCTTCTCCAGTCCTTTCTCTGTATCACTTCCAAAGACTCCTCAGTGTGTGTGTGTGTGTGTGTGTGTGTGTGTGTTTCTGTGTGTGTGTGTGTGTGTGTGTGTGTGCGTGAGTGTGTGGTATTAAGGATGGAACTCAGGGTCTTTCAACTGAGCTACATTCCTCAGCTCTTTTTTATTTTTTTTATTTTAAGAGAGGGTATCACCAAGTTTCTAAGTTGCCCCCGTTGGGCTCGAGGTTGTGATCTTCCTACTTCCACTTCCCAACAAAGCCCCTTAAAATATAAGTGTATTTGTATCTCCATCTGGTTGGAACCTCCATTGACTCTACCTTACCAGATGTTAATGCTGGATCCTTTAACATAGCACTCAAGGTCTTCATAATTTGAACCCAACTCTGCTTTTCAGCTTTGCTTCTACTTTGCTTCTTTATACGGCACCTCTTAACCATGTCAGAATCCTCTGTTTTTTAAATAGTCTATGATCTTTCATGATACTGACCTTACTGTCCGATCTCTTCACTCTTATGTAAACCCTATGCCATGTCCTTTGGTTTAATGCCTTTTCCAAAGGGCCTCCCTCCCATTGTCCAATGCGATGCTTCTCTTCCCATCCTGTGTTTAAATCAGGTTGGATGGTGGGAACAGGAGAGAGGTTCAGTATTAGTCCATAATTCACAAATAATGTATAGTGGAAGGGAGGGAAGATTGGGCCCAAAGAGGGAAGAAGGAAATAAGTTTAAAAATATAGTGGGAGGGCCGGTGAGATGGCTCAGCGGTGTAAGCGCCTGCCTTGTAAGCGCGAGGGCCCGAGTTCGACTCCCGGAACCCACATACGAAAAAGGGGCCAGTGATATCGCTCAGCGGCACGGGTGCCTGTTGGCGCACGAGGTCCTGAGGTCGACCCCCCGGTACCCACAAAAAAAAAAAAAAAATATAGTGGGAGACAGTGGCATAGAGCTGGTAAGAGTCTGGGATTGATCCCTGCTGCAGAACCAGCTTTACAGCTTCTTGAACAAACTCTATTTTACTGCAAGTTGGGAATTCCTTGCAGATGTATCTTAATACCTTTTTGCATACCCTCGCGCTCAGGAATGTTAGCCAAGCTGCATTTGCACACCATTTGCAAAGCTTAATTCCAATAACCAAAATACACTGACTTAAGTACAATAAATAATGAAAGAAGACAGTGCTGTATGGAATAAAGCTGTGGCAATGCAGTTGTTAGATTTGCTAAGACTACACACTTGCTATCAGATGCTTAGGAAAGAGAGAAAATTATAATTCCAACCGGTCAGTGGTCAGAAGGTAATATTCAAAACATCCCACCACATGGATAAACAAGAAAATAATTAGAAATCAAAATGTTAGAGAATTCTGCAGTGAGCATGAGTGTAATCCACAGGATAAACAACACTTGGTTGACATTTGACTGAATAAATTAAAATCCAAAGTAATTTGAATAAAAATTCAAGACATGTATCAGAGAAGTTCAGGACAGGAGACAAAAGATGAAATCTTTCTCTTGTCATTCAAGCTCTATTGGAGTTTATAGGTAGGCCTGGAAAGAAAGGTCAAAGGACTCGTTTTTTACTTTTTATTTTTTGTATTACTATCCTACAGCACTTCGGGATGAAGTTCATTGTAACAGGGCCATAACTTGACTCTTGAGAAATCCATTAAGTTAAAAGGTGTACATTCAAGATAGTGTGTGAGTGCAATTACCATACTCATAACAAATAAAAAGTCAATCCAAGCCATCCACCTTGTCTCAGGTTTCCTTGAAACAAGATTAATAATAACAAATCAAAGACATCCTAGCAGCCTTTCACTATACTCTGTAAAAGAACAACAAAACTCATCTACCCAGTTATGATGCTGGACATCTGACTGTCACACACACTACGCTATATACACACAAACACACACATAATGGATTTTCCGGGATAAGGACTTTAATTTTATGAGGTTTACAGAATTGACTCTACAGTTGATCTTTTTACCCTGCAGGAAGTATTTTCTGTAACAAAGATAGTTCTGTGAAACTTTCACAGAGTTTGAGTATGTTAGGTTCACAAACAGATCAGTCTCAACAAATCCTATTTTCCAAGTTTAAAACATTTACTGTATCTTACACAAGAAAAGTAAGTTTCTATTTCCAGGAAACTTAAAAAATATCTCAGTTGAAGGTTACATCCCTAGGGTGACCACAAAGATTGGGGGCTCCAGTTTTCTCCAAATCCCCTTGTTTATGTAACTGATGTGGTTAGTATTTTTAGAGTATCAGAGGGGGAAAATCACAGATACTCAGAATTCTGATTGGAGAGAATAAGGGTAAAAGGTTCACCCTGATGACCAGTGAATATACAGCAGCTCAATGACAGTACAGAGTGAGCGAGGCCATTGCTTCATACATCAAATCCATCAAGAAAAATAATTACATCCACATCAATTATTGGTCTATTAGAAATAAAGACCTGGTGGAAGGACACTATCCAAAGGTGATTGTCTAGTGCTTTCAAAATAAATGTCTTATCTCTGCCTTGGCATTTTCTGTACTATCAAAAGGCCATTATCCCATGACAGTTCCATTCCACAGACATTAACATTAGATACCAATTCTTTCTAAAGACTCTTTACAACGCTTTGTCTCATATGGTGGGTTTGCCAAATGTTCTTCACATTTCATTAATAAATTGACCCACACAAATCCCTTAGGACTCTAAGGGGAAATTAAGTTTCATTCTTTTTCTTCTTCTATTCTAATTAATACTATTAAGAATGAAAAGATGCTATCAATAGATCAATCAAGTCTAGTAAATTAGGCACACAGTTTAAATGAAATAGCATTAAATGGAAAGACTATATTAATAAATATAGCTGTATGCCCTATTTAGCTATACTTAGTGGTTATATCTCAAGTGTTGTACTAAGAGTTTTATACATTTTTTGTACATACAAAAATCCTACAAACAAGTGTTATTTGTCAGGTTATAGTCAAAGAAACAACAGCTTAGGCTATTTACTTAGTGCTGAGTTTAGAACCTAGGTCTTTTTTTATTTCAAAGCTTGAGCCTGTAAACACTCTGCTTCATCACCTTTTAGGTGATATATTCTAGAAATGTCTCAAACAGTGACTTTAACCAAATCATATAGGCACTGCATGCCTCAGTTTCCCTAATAGTGAAAATGAAAATAAATTGATCTCACAGTGCTTTGTTAGATGATCGTAACCTCCTAAGTAATGGGGAAGATTAGAAGTTAAATCTTTAGGCTATGACTAAATGTAGTGGCAGAGAAATGAAACTATGTCATTAAAAGATAGAGCCAGATTGGTAGCATCTTACTAGATCATGTTATTTTCTAACTTCTGTCTTTTCAATTGCTCCAGGTGTATGTTAACTTATAATTTATAAAATACAATACAGATCCCTATCCTCTGTAGAGAGGCCTAGTCAAGTCTGTTCCAAACAAGAGCTAGAATGAAATGACACAGTGTGCCTGGATTTTAGTTCATTTAATGTTTTATCTGTTTCTAAATGTATCTTTCATTTGATTTTACTTTTTAACATAGGAAAATGCATCTTAATTCCCTTCAGTTTATGGACTTTTGAGTTAATAGCCATTGTCTACAGTACCCTCTGGGATGTTCAGAAGGGAGGAAGTTGTAACAGAATAGTTATAAATCTAAGAGAGCCTCCACATATGAATTTTTGTCAGTAGCCCCAAATCAAGAAGAAAATCAGATGCTGGTTCATTTTTTCCCAGATCCAGTTTTGCCTTTCCACACATGTGATTGAGAACCTGAGGATATGGAAATATTAGCAGGGTTAACCTGGTTTTCTTAAGACATTACAGACCCATACAAATCTATTTTCCTGCTTATAGGTAACAAAGACAGACTAAGGGAGATTAAGAATCAACAGTATTTGTGAGCTAAAAGTAACTGTGAGAACCTACTTGGCCCAACCCACTGCCTTCTGGTAAATGAATGTCAAAACTTTCAAGGTGAGTGAGGGAAGGAATGTGACCTTTTAAAAACAGAACATTTTAAGGGGTTGTTGTCCCACCATAGAGAAAAAAAGGGAGAAAATTTTAGGAAGCTGCTCAAAGGCAAACCAAGTGTCCTTTCTCCCTCCTTCGCCCTTCACTGGGTAACAGCCTAAAACAGCAAAATGGTTCTTCCCAGGGTGAGGTAGATGATGCCAGTGTCAACCTCTCCATTTCCGTGTGGTCTCTCACTGCTTCCCTACACATTCACATCAGACATTTCTGCAACTTAACTTACAAGCACAGCATCAATATTATTTTTAAATTTCTAATATTAAAGTAGTTCCATTTACCCGTATGATTTTTATTAACTTTTTGGAGCCTAAAATCTTTTCGGAGTACTTAAGATACCTACTTTCAATTGATGATATTCATAGGAAATTATGGTTTGATTCTGAGGAATTGATGGATAGGCAGTTGAGGGTATTTGTTTGTTGCATAGGTTGAAGAATGCTGCACAAGTTTATATGCACAGTGTTTTGAATGTAGTAGAATGACAGAGCAAGAAGTGAGGCTAATTCCCTCAGTGTAAAAGCTAATCCTAAAGAAAAGTAGATGATAAAAGCTTTAGATTGAATAATAGATCCTCCAATGGATGGGGTAGGGGAGAGAAAATGAAAAGGAGGAAGTTGGCAGTGGGGAGAGGAAGAAACTATTCCATTATGCTTTGATTCCAAGTCACTTGTTTCTAGCCACTTCTTCAGGTAAAGTTTTGTACAAATTATTTTTGGCATATGCCCATGAAACTTATGTGCAAGAAAACTAAACCATCAAATTGCATTAAAGCTCTGGTCTGACAATTTAAGACAAAGATACTCAGAGTGAAGGTTGCTTCTCAATCCTTTAATCATCTGTTATGTCCTGACATTCTAAGGGTCTCAGAAGAATGCATGACAAATAATGCTCCATATGTGCAGCTAAAACTATCCACAACAAGGGTAAGTGACAACTGAAGCACCCTGGCTCCAAGTGATTAATATCAACACACTGGCGCCATCTCTTCAGTGACCTACTTGACGGATAAAGTCACACAGAAAAAACAGGAGCTGGTTTGGTTGCCTGACCCAGAGCAACTGCACTGATCTCCACCCTCCTCGGGGGGAAAGTGCTCACAGTTCACACATTGTGCAAGTTTATCTGGAGGTTTTTGCCCACAGTTCTTGATTATCTCCCTGTGAATTATCCAAGCCAAAATCCAGTACATTTCCTTCTTTCCTTCTCCTGACTTACTAGGGTGCACTTACTGAATGAATCCATTAACTACCGTATTTTTTAAAAATTAGAGAAACATTAACCTCCCAAAGCATCTTACAGCATAGTTCAAAACTGGATCTAAATAAGTCTTCTGTGCCTCTGGATTATCTGTGCCTTTCCAAGTGTGAAGATATTTGGGAAGGGCTGCCACATGGGCAGCTATCAACACGATTCCATTGTGCTTGCTTTCCCGTAAGACACACACAAACATTCAGCTACACACAGTACCACGCATACTGCGGACAGCTGAGTAGCCAGGCAGGATAATATACTGTATGAGTCCTAAGAATATTTTCGTATTAGCAAGAACAGAAAATTGAAAATTATCTAACACTGTACATGAAAATAAGCACATTTTGGTGTTTAAGCATGAGTTCTCTTGATGATCACAGCAAATTATATATGCTAGACATCTATAAGCGCTCTGTGTTTATAGTATGCACTCTCTATTGAGTTTTGTTTTAAACATTCAGTCACGAAAGGGTAAATTCTTCTGTAGATCCACGTTGGGAATTTATGTGTGTGTATGTGCTACTGGAATATCTACAATGATACGATAAAATTTTTTCAGATTTAAATGCATCCTCAATCACTATAAGAAATTATGCCAAACAAGTTAAAATATATTCAAGTCCTTACGGGGAGATGTTTTAAAAGAAAGTAGTGCTTTATTTAATGAGAGCAATGTTTTGCTACAAAGAGAATCATTTTTATGCTTCAACAATCAAATATTTTCTGTTATGTGTATGTGTGACATGAATGTACAATTTAGGGCAGTTATTCAAAGTCAAGTCCCTAATATTCTGCATTGTTCTTTATCCTATCACACCGCACCCTTTCTTAATCACACTATATGTAGTTGCTCATATAAATTCTGTAACTGAAAAAAGGGAAGGAGGAAATCTAACAGAAAATTTCTTGCCAGATGGAGAAAATTGAAACATTGCCCTTGTTTCTTTGCCAGCACAGATCCATTTTGACAAGCTGGAAATGATTTATGGGGAAAAAAACGTATTTACACTGGCAAAGATGTTATTAATTGCCATACAATGTTCACATTTTTGCATTGTTTTGTATATGATTACTTACTAGGCTTAAATATACGGTCCAAATATGTGATTTTTTTGCATGCTGATTATTATATGACACACAAACTTACAATACATGATGCATGCTATAAATTTCATTTAAACATTCACAGACAACATCACAGAAAAAGCAAGACAAAATAGTAAATCTATGAACAACATTCAGAGAAAACAGGCCATTATGTGTGTTTTGATACACACAGGCACACCCATGGATGCAAATAGTTTTAAGAGATTATGTACAGTATATGGGAGTTGGTGAATAATATAACACTCTTGATGCATAAAAATATTATTTTTATTACTTTTCAGAGTAACTGCTGCTATATGAAACTACTACTAAAAGAACCAAAAGTGTTTGAAAATGAAAATATTAAAACAATATATAATTTCCAAGTTAGAGCATTTTGCATCATAAAACACTTCTAGACTTACTAACTTCTACAACAGAAGTTGGGAAGAAGGTATTTTTAACTGCTTTCAATAAATGGTTTAAAAATAATAACATCTTTGGAGGAGATTCTTTCCCCTCATATACATATGTGGTTATAGGAAAAAGAAAAATTAGGCTATTTAGTGAGAATAAAAGCAATTTCAGTAACGACAAGGCAATTAATCATAGGAACTGACCATTAGTTGTCTACCTGTTTATTGCTCTTACAATACTGTCACTTTTTACACTAATGTAGATGGATATATTTAATACTACTTGCAATTCCAGATTTTAATCTCATATTAGAAAGATGTTCTCATATAACAGCTACTTTGTCTGGGAATCATTTATAATATGTCTGTGTCCATTGAGGACATTCTAAGATACCCTTATTCTAGTTGTGGAAATTAATTTTGAAGGTCTCAATTTCAAGCAGTCATATCAGCATTCCTATAAGCATTTGTACATAGCTGTCCCCTAGGTTTAATGCTTTAGTAGCACAGTCTCATTGCAATTAGTTTTATACTCCTTAAATGTAAATCAGATGTAAGTCTCTATAAACACTCACTCTCTATAGTGTTTTGCAGAATGTTTCTATTGTATTAGGTTACTGTAGGAGGCAAATAATTCTAAATATGAAACAAAACCATGTGCATGTGCCAAAACTATAATTTAGTTGTTTATGATTTACTCAACTCCATTTTTGCTTGGGAAAATGGATTCAATATGTCTATTTGAAATTAGTTCATAAATAAGAGCTTATTGTGAATGATTAATGAGTATACTCCTGCTTACATAAGATTAATTCCCTCCAAGGTCAATCTGTCCCACTAGGAATTTGGGCATTTGCCCAGGGACCTCTTGTGGGTGGTCTTCACTTTTCCAAGATGGGACACCCAATAGGGAAGCAGAGCCATCCAGCTGCCAAATGTCACATTCAAGCTACTTCTTTCACTTCATCTTTCCTAGAAACTCCGGTAAATTTTAACCCTGAGAGATCTGAAAAGAGGCCTGGTTTCATAGGCTATCTTAGCCTCATAGTCTTGTATATACAAACACTGGCTCAAGAAAATTTTTATTGAGCACGTACTTTATGTTCAGCACTCTGCTAAACATCACAGGGTGGTGGAAATCATAAAAATCACTGTCGATGTTGTTTTAATGAGTTAATAATGCAACACATTTAAGCACTGTCACATAGTAAGTCCCCATTCATGTACACTACTGTTTTTATCAAGGCTGTATTTGTTTTATGGTAAGATCCTTTTAACTAAGAGGGTTTACAGATGCACCAAGGGTGCTAAGTAAAGATGGCTGTACAGGAGTACATACTTGTTTTCATAACTCAATTGTGAAGCTAACATCAGGAACTATATCTACTCCTACCTATATCCTCAGATACTGACAAAGTGGTAGGACTCAGTAGGTGCCCAATAATTATTTGTTGTACTGAGCTTTTGAAATAAATGGTACAATGCCCTAAGAAAAGTTGTTCTAAATTCCTGAGAAAAGTTGTTCTAAATTCCTGAGTAAAGTTGTTCTAAAACCTGACCATTTAAGCTTGATTGAACAGACACGTCATTCTTGAGAAGTTTTCTTTCACCCTAAAATGGCTTCACCAACAGCAGGAGCCAAGGAACTGCCACAGGGGTGCAGAACTGGGGCTAGCCACAGGCATGGCTATGTGGGGACTAACACCCAGACGGAAAACAGTAACAATCATTAAGAAGCAGGAAACCTCAGAATCAGGAACTGTCTAAAGAAAATGGCCTGTGTGTCCCAGGAACATGTGGTCCATAACACACTGGAGAGATACAAAGTAGACATTTGTCAGTTGTTCTTGGTTGGACTGCCCAATGTGCAAACACTTTCCCTACTACAGAATAACTCCAAAAGAGAAGAGAATCAGGGATAAAGGGAAACATGCAATTCCTTTGCTCTCCTCATGGATACTGGGTTGGAGACATGAGCCCCAGGCTTGCTAAGGAGATAAAGGTGTGGAGACTCCAGAGACACAGGGGCAGATAACCACTGGCAGTAGCATCTGTAGTAGCTTCTCACATTGACTAGTTTTGTGACATTTTTACAACGAATTTGTTGCCAAGTATCTTTTGGCTTCTGCCTATATTCTGAGACTTGTTCTCAAGACTTCATAGCTATTCTATGAAATCCCTCCGACACACTTCTTTTCTGCTTCAGTTAGAGTTGGCTCCCTTATTTTCAAATAAGAACCCTGATTAGTGCAAGACCAGGGCCAATGCCTATGTAATCGTCACCCAAACTCTTGATTGTCCAAGTCTAGGGTCCTTGATATTTCCTGGCAATGTGACCTTGAGCATGCAACTTGTTCCCAGAGATAGCAACTACCTCAGACAGTTTTAACAGATTAAATTAGATAATGAATATAAAGTACTTAGAAGAGTTCACAGTACATAGCGCTCAAAACATAGGTTGTCTGTTATCATTGGCTCTTATTAATGAAGCAAGGCTAACAAATGAGACTCCAAGACCTCATGGCTGTAATTTTATTTTGCTTGTGTTGCATGTCTCACCACTGTACCTCCTCAGCAATGGAGGTATTTTAACAGCTTGTCTGATGCATCACACATAAAGGAAAGGTTTTTAGGGGATACTTTTATAAACACATGTATGATTTTCCCCACATGTTTGACTTACACAATTTTCATAGAAATAGACAAGTCTTCTTATACTCTTATATCTCATAATTAGAATTGAATGAGACAAAAATCTGGTCTTATATTTCCCATGTATCCTCACAATGTCAGTCACATAATAGGTGTTAAATATATGCTCATTGATTGATAGCCAGTATTTAATTTGGTTATGAGAGCCATCTGGGCCACTAAGTGGTATAGCTTGCACCCAACCATCTGGAACTCTCTCTGACCTCAGTCTGGTCCCCATTATCTAGGACCAGTGACAAACCACAAAGTCACCCAGAGATATGAAGGTATGGTTTATAGTGACCTGCCCACTCAGCAGGAGAGAATCCAATTCAGCGTTCTACTCTAAAATCTCTGCTACTTTACACAGTTAAATAAACCAACTTTAGAACAGAAGTAGCCACCATCATAACAGGTTTCCTAAGGAGTTTCTAGACCAGTGCCCCACATATCCTGATTGTGGGCAGCTGTAAGATTTGCTCTCCTGAGTCCCTCCTGAAACGCTGGAATGATGAGCTTCCATATCGTTTTTTCTCCTTTGGGAGAACACTGTCACTGATTCTGCTCAGAAAACACTTTATTATCATCCAAGTTCCCAAAGGCAATAGAGAATATGTGATTAAAGGAATTCCCCACTGTCATATATATAATAAATCTACTGGCTTTATTATCTAGCAACTTTTTTTTCTCTCTTTCAGTCTAAGCCTTCAAGGGTTAGAGCTTCAAGCCACTCACCAAATACTCCTAATTCAATCTTACTTCTGTAATGTTAAATTGAAGGCACATGCGTAAAATGCCAAACTGCCCACATAGTGGCTGTTCTCAACCCGGTTTTTATGAAAAGATTCTTGTGTGTTTTGAATATTCTAGTCATATATATAAAGTGAATTAGGATTTTCAATCCTTCAAAGCAGAGGTTAGATTTGAGGATAATGGTAGCAAAAAATACCTTCCCTTCATTCCTACTCATTGACTTCAGTTCCATAAACCCATTTAAATGTGCATGAAGAACATCTAAAAGTATTCTTTCCCCCTCCACTTGTTTTCTTATCACATTCTCCTCATTCTTTAACAACTTGCCCTCAATTCTCTAAGTAGATGAAAGAAGTCATACCAGGGCCTTCAGATTGGACCCTGACCTTGCAAACATAATAAGCATGGTGAAAATTACTCTCTTGCCCAGAGGATCAGTTTTCTAGTAGTAATTTTTCAGTTTGAGTTATCTCTTCCTGTGTTCTCACAACACCACATTGCCCTTCTGTCAAAATGCTTTTTCCCTTCCACTGAATTGCTATTTTCCTGTCTATCTCTCCCATGCAAATGAGTGTTTATTATCAATATTCAGGTCCTTACCAACCAAGACAGAAACTGATATATGAACATCGTGACAGATTGCAACAACTAACCATACATTGCTCCCACCCTTCTTTTTGCAAGGGTACCTTGCTGCTGCTCCCATCCAGAGGAGTAGCTTGTGCTGGAGCATTAGCTCCACGGTAGAGCATTCGCCTAGCAGTATGAGATCCTGGGTTTCATCTCCAGGACAGAGAGGGAGAAGCAGAGTTTTCCTAACTCTGAGTCCACACTGACCTGATAACTTGTCCTGATTAACAAAGTGACACAGAGTAATGATGTTCCAATTCTTAGCCAAGGCCTCCAGAGGCATGAAGCTTCTGCCCTCACTCTCTGGAAGTGACACTGCCACCTCGTGAAGAAGCCTCTGGAAGGATGACAGGCCACAGGGAGTAGAGAGAAGCCATTCTGGTAGAGTATCCTTGGCAGTGAAAGCCAAATGCCAGGCATGTGCATGAGGACACCCTAGGGCTTAGGCTACACAACAAACTGAGCTGCCGAGTCTGACTGTACCCACGCGAGTAACCTCAGGTGAGACCAGCAGGTGAGCCACCTAGTGAGTCCTGTCAAAACTGCAGACCCACAGAACCGTGAATAAATAAAACTGTTACTTTAAGACATAGTTTTGTTTTTGTGTTTATGTTTGTTTTTGAGATAGGGTCTTCCTATGTTGCCCAGGCTGGCATAAAACTTCTGGACTCAGCCTCCTGTGTAGTTTGGATTGCAAGTATGTAGCACAAAGGGACCAGGATTGGAATAGTATGTTTTGCAGCAATAGAAAAATGATCCTGTGAATGTTCAATTTAGGTTTGTTAAATGAATAAATAAATGAACCAATTAATTCAGAGGAGTGGAAATCTCATCGTATAGTTGCAATCCCTTGTCCTTATAGCCAAGTACATTAGCAGCGCAGCCTAGCACCTATTCGAGGTGACAGCTTAATCTCTGCCTCCTTCTTGTACTGTTCACACAGATCTCGAGGCACTAACTTCCTAAATCTTACTAGCACCTAGAAATTCTAGCAGTCTCAGATAGAGTCATTAGAGGACTTACCTTCTAGTCTCAAATCTGTCATTTTTCAAGATAGATGGCTTTTGGAGTAGTCATAACCCATCTCAATAAGGTGAACAAGCACCCCAGCTTGCCTGGGACAATGCCAATTTAGTGCCTCTTTCATTCTCGAAATATCCTGGTTTGGACAAGAAATTATCTTTATTTCTGAGACTCACCTTCTTATGAGAAATAATGTTAAACAGGAATATAACAGTTGTTTTCAGAACTAAACAAAATAACACATATATAAGTAATAAACCACTGTACAATAAAGCATGTATTTAATAAATATCAGTACTTATTAATAGTGCTGATAAATACCTTTTGAGAAAATGATAGTTGGGAAAGGAAATTAAAGTCAATTACCCTTTAAAAAAATCTCCCCTCTACCTGGTATGATTATAATAGTAACTATCATCTCACATTAAGTGCCTACTAGTTTGCAGACACCGAAGGTGGCAGGTTATGTGTAACGTAAATGGGCCAGCACTTCACCTACCAGTGAATACAAATAAATCACTTTCATACCAACCGCTTCAATTTCTCTCCCAATGGCTTTCTGGCATCTGTACAAGAAAATCAAGAAATGTGGTTGGACATTTGTTTCAAAGCCACTGAAAATTGTGTAGCGATTAAGAAATTTCCCAAATACTTTTTGATAGAAAACAAATATATCTAGACATCATATAACTATGATGGAAGATTTTTATTACTCATCTTGATAAAATACCCTTACACATACATTACCTCATTAATCTACAACTCTTTATTATTTTCCCTATTCTCCTGTTGAGGAAACTTGAGGCCTAAAAAAGTTAAGTAATTTGTTTGGTCACTCATCTTTGACCGAGTCTAACCACAATCTAACTCCATGCTCTTCTCTTGTATTCTCTTCTAGGGCTGGAGGTAGAGCGAAAAGGTACAGCACATGCCTAGCATGTGCAGGACTCTGGGTTTGAGCCCAAACACTGCAAATAAAAAGAATAAAAAGGAAAAATACCACACCCTTCTAAGTCCCATATTCAGTTACCTGTTTTGGTAAATAATAAATGCAGGGACACTACCAAATTGTTTTAATTTGTACAACTTGAGATTTCAAGATGTAAATGGGTAAGCTGAAGGAGAATGTTGGATGGGGGGCAAAGAGCCTTCAGATGGAGAGAAATAAGTGCAGCAGAAGGAAGGGCTGGAGTGACGTGGAACCAAGGAAGGAAAACAGTGGGGCAGGATGGAAATCACTTGGACATTGGGCCAAGGAAAGGAGGCCCAGGCAGTAGGATTTCTCAGATAGCTACTAGTTTAGAAAAAAGGTCTAAAAATAAGAGGAAGGGAGAAAAAATAAAAATAAGAGAAAAGAGAGCCTAGAAAATTACATTTTTTTATTTCGCTGATGGGCCTAGCCTTCTCCATTTTCAACTACAAGAGGCCATGTTTTAGGTCTAATTCATGAACAGAAACACTAATGTCCTCCCATTATCCATTAATGGGTAATTTATACTTGTTTTACTGTTGCTTAATAAATAAATTAGAACATAGCTAAACTTGTTCAACAGCCAGTCATTAGTGCAGTAGAGCTACTGTGTAGAAAACTGAAGGGCTATTGACTCTGCTCAGTTTAATGAAAGAAAATGAGTCACAGGAGATCTGGGCAGGAATGACTCACAGCTACACCAGCAGCCTGCTCTCTATTGTCAACTACTTTCCATCATTTGTAGTCAGCAAGAAGCTGAAAGAATGTTCATGGTTCTTTCCTGAATGGTTAACTTCCTGAGTTCAGACAGACTAAAACTGTGGACAACAGGAAGTCGGTCTTTCCAAGGGAAGAGACCAATTACATAGAAAGCTAGCAGGCAGGCAGATCTCTCATTAGTCTTTCAGAAATCAAGTGTGGTGTTATCCTAAGAGGAGGCAAGAGACCATCTTACAGGAAAAATCTCATGAGTACAAAGGTCCTTTTGATATTGTACTGATCAAGAGGGAAAGCTTTTCTCAAAATGTATACACTATACAATGACCAACTTTATCCCGGATATAGAATAAAGTTACCACAAAATTCTCAAGTGGTTTCTTGGCTCATCGGGAGGGCAGTTTCTCTTTTCTATGCCTCAGTCTTGGAGTAGTAATGACAGTGATACAGTTACATGTGTTATTAATGGGACACTAAGAAAAGCTGCCATTTTTTAAAAGAAACATTTTCAAATACAGAGGCAACAGTTAGTTGTAGACATTGACCGGATGGTCCAGCAATAGGATTCTGTAAACAAAAGCTGTGGGAGAAAGCAGACTGTTATGAAGATGCAAGGGGGTGCGGGGTGATCCATACATTATTATATATAATTCTTGAATTAAGGAAACAAAAGAGCATGCATGGAAATACTCAGACCCCCCTTGCTCTCAGAGTGTGACATATAGGCTCAGAAATAGAAAGGTAAATTATTTCAGGCAGTACTACATCTCTATTGCTCTTGGCTTCCCTCTGACTTCTTGGGGAATGTTTGGAACTCAGATTAGAATCTAACATTCAAAGGACCACATACGATCAAATTGTAGATAAATGCAGTAAAACTCTCAAAGTTTTCCCAAATAGAGAAGCTTTCATAACATAATTTCAATTTTACAACGGTGGAGCTGGAACAAAGGCGAGCAAAACAAAGAGATAGCAGTTATACCAATGATGCTTAAGGTGCAGGAGGAGACAACAAGAAGTGAATAGGTATTTACCATATCCTATGGTGACCATGACAAGTTGCCACAGGAGCACATAGAAAGCACACCTAGCTCAGTCCTGATGAGTCCATAGAGGCTCCCTACATTAGTTAAGATTCTTCAGGGCCAGTGAGATAGCTCAGCAGCATAAGCACCTGCCTGGCAAGCGCGAGGTCCTGAGTTTGACTACTGGAACCCACATAAAGGAAAAAATGGGGCCAGTGATATCACTCAGCGGCACAAGTGCTTGCTGGCAAGCGTGAGGTCCTGAGGTCGACTCCCGGTACCCACAATACAAAAAAAAAAAAAAAAAAAGATTCTTCAGAGGCACAAATGTGAAACAGGATGTGTGTGTGTTTGTGTGTCTGTGTATAGATAGATAAATGATAGCTGACAGATTGATTGATTGATTGATTTTAAGGAATTGGCTCACACTATCATAGAGGTTGACAAGTACAAAATCTGGTGAGATTTTCCAGCACCTCAGGAAGAACTATAGTTCAAGTCTGAAGGCCATCTCCTGGTGTAATCACTTCCTGAACAAGAGAGGTCTTTGTCTTATTCAGGCTTTCAACTGATCAAATAAGGCCTGTCCTCCCACATCATGGAGGACCACTTGTTTAACTCAAAATCCACCAATTGAAACATTAATCTTATCCAATAAACATCTTAACAGAATCATTCAGAATATGTTTGGCCAAATATCTGGACACTGTGGTCCAGCCAAGGTGACACATAAAATTAGCCATCGTACTTCCTAAATATGGGATCTCTATGATCTGATAGAAAGAGCAACAGCAATATGGTAAGAGATGAAGAGAGGTCCAGGGAAGGAGAGAAAAAGAGAGAAAGTTACCAGTGTAAGTGCTGACGTGGTTGGGTGCACTGTCCTTTTTGTGAAGATGTGTTGGTTGTCAGTGTGAAATAGTGTCAGTGTGCGAGACCCGAATCTCCCCTTCCTTGGATCAATCCCTGTTCGCACACCCACATCTCACTGAGTCAGCATCTCACCAAGCTGAGCAATATTTTGTTAAATAGGACAAAATGTTTATCAATTTTCCAAATGAAGAAAAATAGTGAATTATTCATATGCTAGAAGGAAAAATTCATCTAAACTTGAATGTCAGCCTTCATCATAGAATCTTCTAAGGAATTTTCAAGGGTAATATTGAAAATATGCAAGCGATGACTTGTAAGTTGTATTTAAAGCCTGACACACATATAAGATGCCACTCCACTGCGCAGACTCGGTTCCATAATCTGGACACAAACATGAAAACAAAAAATGCATATAGGCCTAAGAGTTCATCTGGAGAATGCCAACATTCGAAGGATGCACAGAAGGAAGAAGAGGAGGACAGTGAGAGATGAGGAAAACCGAAAAGCTGTGGTGATGTTCAAGCAGACAGAAGAGAAGGTGTCAAAAATGAAAAAGTGATCATCCGTATAAAAGGCTCTTCAGAGATTAAATACAGTAAGAACTACTAAGTGTCCACTGATTAAAAATAAGGTGGCCATGACCACCTTGGGGACAATAGTATAGATAAAGTTCTATGGTTGCTAGGTAGATTCCAGGGGGATAGGAGATGTTGAAGTAGGGAATAAACACAGATAATAGACCAAAATAGCTACAATCTGTGTTCATTTAAATGATGTCTATTAACGTTTGCCACCCCTGCCAGATGTTGAGCTTGATCAAGGCAGGGCTCCCATATTTGTTTTTTTAAATGATTTTATTGTGGTAGAACTCATATAATATTAACTTTTCACAGTGAACAATTCAGTAGCATTTGGAACAATCACAGTGTTGTCAGCCATCACATCAATCTAGTTTTGAAACATTTTAATCATCCATAAAAGTAATTCCATACCTACTAAACAGTCACACCCTATTGCCCTTTCTCCTTAGCCCAAGACCACCACTAATCTACTCTTTACCCATGTAGGTTTGTCTATTCTGGATACTTCATGTAGATTTAACTATATAATATGTAGCCTTTTGTGCCTAGCTTTGTTCCTTTAGCATGTTTTCAAGGCTCATCCATATTGAGGCATGAATCAGTTCTCTATACTTTTCTCAGCTGAATTCCATTGTATGGATGTACCGCGTTGTGTTTATCCATTCGAGTTAATGGATATTTGTCTTGTGCTAAACACCCTTTAGCCGTTATAAACAGATCTTAGGTAAATATTTGCCCACACATTTTTGACTGTTTTCAATTCTTCAAGATGGAATTTCTGGGTAATATGGTAATTCCACATTTAACTTTTCCAGTTACTAAATTTTTCCACAGCAGTTGTACTGTTTTATATCCCTGCCAACAATATCTGAAGTTTCAATTTTTCCACATCCTCATCAATACTCGCTTTCGATTTTCAAAAAGTTATGTCATCCCAAGGGATGTGAAGTGGTAGTTCATTGAGGTTTGATTTGCATCCCTTTATGACTAATTATGTTGCATATCTTTTCACCTGCTTGTTGGCCATTTGTATATCTTCTTTAGAAAAATATATATTCAACTCTTTTTATCATTTTTTATTGAGCTGGATTTCTTGTTGTTGTTGTTACTGAGTTGTAAGAATTCCTTATATATTCTAGGTCCTAAATGCTCATCATATTTCTCAAATATTTCCCCCATTCTGTCACATCTATTTTTGCCCATAGTTATGTTCCCAAACTAGCTCATGTTTGCTGAATGAATGGGGAGGAAAGCTAGATATGAAGAATTTGTAGATTTAAAATAAACTCAAAGTTATTATTAAGTGCTAATCATAGGGTAATATATCTGAAAGTCACAATACAGAAAATAGCTGAGTAGATAACACATAGATCTAATGTTAAACAATTCTTTGTTTTTAAACATTTCTATGGATAACCTTTTGATAATAGAGATTTTTAAACAGGGAAATATGTACATTATAATACATCAAGAATGGAGTTTCAAGCAGAGTGGATGGGGACAAACAAACCATAATAGTGTTTTTTTGCTAATATGACAGTGGTAATAGGGGCCTTGTCTTTGTTCAAGAATGTTTCTTTATCTTCAAAGTACATTTTAATCATTAATTAATGCTTATAATACCATTTTTTAGGTCTTTTGTTATATCCCTGTTCATATTGATAATAAAATGTTGAAACTAGGAAACCAACATGTGTGTGCATGCACAAACTGATCCTTCATTCTCATGATAGTGGTGAGATATAAATGCATTTTTACTTCACAATCAATTGATGTCTATTTTAATCATTTCATTTCCTTAGGGCTGTTCCCTCTAAGACTCACACTATTAAAGTCAACAAGCGAAACTATAGAGAAAATTGAAAATGAGACAGAGAACCAAATGTTCTTCTCTCTTTATCTAAACTCCATTTTTTGGTGGCAAACATATTTTGGAAAGAAGTTCTTTTTTTTTTAAATAATATGAGGGAAAATAAGAATTAAAAGGCAAGCAAGAAGAGTAGCTAACAGTAGTTAAGTTAGGATGAAAGCTAAATTCTGTATCACATACTTCACCCCAATTCACCTCAGTTATGAATTGCTAAAAACATGACTATATTTGAAGATGGAGCTTTTACTGAGTTATTTAAGAGAAAATGAGATCACATAGGTGAGCCCTGATTCAACATGGACAGTGTCCATGTAAGAAGAGGGGATTTGGGCACAGACAGGCACGGAAGGAAGACCATGAAGAAACAATTGAAGAAGAGAGCCATCCATCTACCAGCCGAGGAGATCGGTCCTTAAAAAAATCAACCATGCCAACTTCTATGATCTTGGACTTCTAGCCTCTACAACTATGAGGAAACCCATTTCTGTTGTTTCAGCTTGTGGAATTTTTATATGACAGCTCTAGCAAACTAATATACTTTACATACAGTGATAAATTTGCTTTATGACTACAACAAAAATCTTTCCCAATAAACAATAGCAGAACTTATATCCCTTTATTCAAAATCTAGAGCCCTTCCCCTTGCAGAACTGCACAAAGGTGGGCAGCAGAGGAGGTATTTAAATCAGAAAATTAAAAATATTTTCAGGTAAAAAATGTAAGACAACATAGACTAAATTTTAATACTAGGCTATTACTCTCCAGTTACATTGGTAACAAGTTCTTTAAATAAAAGTGCTTTTCCAGGTTGACTGACTTAATCAATCATTGATTTATTTTTCTAACTATATTTAATCCTCAAGTTACATCCACACTGAGTTTTTCATGCAAAGAATAAACCAAGAATTGGATTATTTTAAGCTCACTGGATTTTCAGAAATAATTTTAACTAATACCCAAGTGTCTTAAAACAATAACAGCGTTTTTCCCCTTGTTTTGTTCCAATCTATAAGGGGTCTTATGTCTATGAGAAACAGAGGGACACAGCTGTCTTTAATGAGCATTTCTGTACACTCATGAATACGTGCATATGTTGTTTTTTTACTTTACAAAGTACTAATGATTCATTATCCCACTTGATCACAACACTGAGATAAAGGCAGATGGAGTAGCCTTTTTTTTTTTTACTGATGAGGAAACTAAAGCTCAGAGAGGCTGAGTCACACGTTGATATTACATAGCTCACTGTGGCAGAAACCCTGCTATGTGCTGACCAAAACAATCTTCTTTTCCTTCTAGACCAGATGTGGCCAAATTATGGCTGACTGGCCAAATCCACTCTGCTGCCAGTTACTGTAAATAAAATTGTGTCAGGACACAGCCACACCCACTCATTTACACATTGTCTAAGGCTACTCTCGCACTACAACAGCAGCGCTGAGTGCTTGAAACTGAGACTGTATGCCCTGAAAAGCCTAAAATATTTACTATCTGGACCTTTACAGGAAAAGTTCCTGACCCTTGTCCCAGACATACAATCAAAATGCATTTCTCTAAAACTTCCCTTGTAATCCGGGAGCTTTCCCTTCTCTTCTCTGAGACTGAACACAGAGGACCCAATGGAGGTCTCCAAGAATTTAAGAGAAATCAGCCGCTACTGTAGTGATCTAGAACAGAGCCTCACAGCGGTAAGAGCAGGTCTAGGCCTCACTGAGGATTAATCCAATTAAAGTTTGGGGGTTTTAACAAAAACTAATTTCATCCTAAAACAATAGCAGAACCTGTATCTCTTTACTCAAAATCTAGAGCTGTTCCCTTTATTGAACTGGAGAAAGGTGGGCAACAGAGGTGGTGTTTAAATCAGAAAATTAAAAATACTTTAAAATAAAAGTGTAAGACCACATACACTGAATTTTAATACTAAACTAATAAATAATAAATCCTAGGCTTCATACAAGAAGTTTAGCTAGGGCCGATGAGATGGCTCAGCGGCATAAGCACCTGCCTGGCAAGCGCGAGGGCCCGAGTTCGACTCCCAGGACCCACATACGAAAAAAAGGGCCGGTGATATCGCTCAGCGGCACGGGCGCCTGCTGGTGTGTGAGGTCCTGAGGTCGACCCCCCGGTACCCACAAAAAAAAAAAAAAAAAAAAAAAAAGAAGTTTAGCTACATCTTTCTTTCATGGGGACTAACACAATATATTTCAAGGTATACGGTTCACTGAAACCACTTATCCATCCTGGACATATGGGATTCTCTCAATTATCTTCCTTCATATGTAGGAGGGGTTTATTATTATTATTATTATTATTATTATTATTTACTTCCCTAATCTTTTCTGCACTTAGTTGGGAAAGTCTTGTTAGAAATTCTCAAGGGGAAAACAATTCATTGCCTCTGGAACAAAACACAACTAGGAAAAAGAAAACCAAATGATCTTTATGTCTTCCACAACTTAAAGTTATTACACAAACAAACTGCAGATCTCAAACTGCTGCTCAGGTCTTCCGTGTTTTCTCAGCTTTCTTCCCTCAATGAGCACGGACATCTTCAGAAGTAGTCTGATGATGCGTCTTTCACAAATATTTACTTTGAAAGTAATTACAGCAAATAGAAATGAGGCAACAAAGCACTATTTTCACCCTACCCTCCTTTTCCTTATTTTGGTGACACCCTTGGATGTCATTCTCCATTGCTGAAAATTTTTCTATCCTGTTTCCAGCATATTATATTTCTATATTTGCCAGGTTCCTCACAGGCATTGCAAGACCAGTGAAAGGTCTGTGAACCATTCGGTAAGTGGTTCCTGCTTGAATGAATTACCCAGCTTTCATGAACAGCCATGCAGAAGCAAAGCAGGCAGAAAAATAATGAATACATTTGTACCATGGCACTCTCTCCAGCTATGAGCTTCTCGCAGCCGTACAATTTCCCCATGAGGAAAGACAAGATTGCACTGTCATTAGAATAGGTAATCATTAGATTTATCTTTTATATAATTTGCAGCATCTTAAACTATTTTATGTAGCCTCATTAGTGCCAAGAGTCCTCTTTAACTAAGATGATAAGTAAATAAAGTAGAAATTACACATCAACCAGAATCTGGAATATGTTGTTTTAGTGTATGTCTGAGAGCTCCCTTCAGCAAACCTAATCTGCACAGCAGTTACCATTATTTCTACCTCAATGAGCATCTCCTAATTGCTGTGTTATTGCTTGTAAAGAAAGTATATTATTAAAGTCCACAACTCATGACTTGTTGCACATCTACTCACAAAAAAACTTTCATTTCATCAGCTTTTAATCGGTTTCAAATGGGATGATCAGAGGAAAGTCCTCCCTTGAATATTTGTTCATTACCATGTCCTAATGTCAATGTATCCTTCTAGCAGTCAAGATGCATTCATAATTTATTCAGCGACCTGAAGATGTTATTAAACTAAATCTATTTAATTCTCCGTGAATCAGCTCAAGATGATTTTGTTGGCTTTTTGTAATGAACAACAATTAGAAACTCCAAGGACCCAGAACCTGCTTTTAGTTGTAATGTTTTATGCTATGCTGTTGGTCCGCTGCCAGATAATGATCCACAGAGCACAAAAATTTTGCATTAATATTATCTTTACACATGCAATATTGCTCAGTGGAAGATGAGGTTTCCATAGGCTTCTTTCTGTTTGCGTTGTGATTGTTAAAATTTTTTATATTAGATTTTTTAGGATAAAATATTGGACTCTGGGTGAAGGATTTAAAATCCCGAGAACTTTATTCGTTCTTTCCTTTGGATAGGCTAGAGCTGGGTAATAATATCAACCGGTGAAAAAATAAAACAGCCTTGTGGTTTCTGAATGAATTTTAAAAAGGGAATAAATTTGCAAAACAGGATAAATTTGATTCTTCAGTAATCAAATTATACCTTCCACAATGATTTAAAACAATATGGGTCAGGGGGTTTACTTAAGTATTGACCAACAATATGAAAAGATACATTCTTCCAGGAGTTGTAAGTTAACATTCTTTTTGCTCCCTTGCGGCAGGGATTTAGAAAGATGATCATTAATAGTAAATATCTGCCAACACACCTAATTCCAGTGAGTACAGACACAGGCAAATAAAGATGCTTGCTCAATGCTGAACTACACATGAAGGGAGTTCCATAAGATCACATCACCTAGTGAAGTCATAGCAGCCTCGGTTTGTGTAAGTGTACCTTACTGTGTTCATGCAGTGACAAAATCAACTAACGATGCATTTTTCAGACTTATTATAGCAACACATGAGTGTATTTGCCTTTTCTAGGTCTCCTAGGATCATCATAATGACCTGTTCAAACTCAAAAAATTTAAATATTTGCAAGAGTTGAAAAGCATAAGTGATCAAAGTTGCCTTTGACTAAATGTTCTACTTTAGGAAGCATATGGATGCCATGGTAAAATAATTATGCTCCACCAACTTGGATAACTGCACTCACTATATCTAGCTGATGTAGCTAGTCATATTTGCTAAATCAGTCAGTATAGTTATCCAAGTCAGTGATCTGATCTTTCTGCACGTACTTCAAAAGAATGGATCCATGCTATTATCTAGGAACTTCCAGATCAGTCTGGTTTGAGAATGAGCCATATAGACCCCTCCACTTACCCCCTCCAAATTCCTATGTTTATCACCCTGCTTAAGTCTAAAGCTAAAAACTTCAGACTGACTTTATTCCAAAAATTTAGTTTCTTTAAAAATAACATCAGACTGGAGAGGAAGCTCACCCCAGGCCAGAAAAGCAAGGGTGAAAACCCTGCAACATTTCTATGTTAACCTTTGCTTTCGTGTTTTACCTTCAGGTTTTCCCAAATGTCACAACAAGCAAGAAACATAAGAACTCTGCCTCTGAATTTTCCACAAAAAGAATATTGAAGACATCACCTGTGTCCATAAAGTACATGGATAAAAGGATGAGATCCGTAGTCAGATCACCCAGATTCAAATTCTGGCTCAATCATGTACTACCTGCATGACCTTGTGTGATATTTGGCATTAGGGTCCTTAGCCGTAGTGAAATGAACATAATCATAATTCCTACCTCCTAGATTTCTTGAGGTAATTAACCATATTATTATATGTAAGACCCTTAGGACAGTACCTACTAAGTAAGAAGAGCTCAGTAAATAGTGGTTATTATTCATTCAATAGGCAGATATTTACTGACTACCTACTATGTTTTAGACACTATTTAAGCACTGGAGATTTAGAAAGCTTAGGAAAAATATCTGCCTTCTTGAGGTCTATTTCAGATAATAGACAAATAAATAAATAATATATCTAGTATAAAACTGATGTTATATAAAATAGCTTAAAAGCTATGGAGAAGAAATTAAGAGAGTAGGAATATGAGAGATGCTGTAGTTGTGATCATGAATTCAGGCACTGGACACCTTACTGGGAAGGTAGCATCTTAGTGCAGGCCTGATGGAGATAAAGAATGAGCTAAAAGGGCCGGTGAGATGGCTCAGTGGCGTAAGCGCCTGCCTTGCAAGCGCGAGGGCCCGAGTTCGACTCCCGGATCCCACATACGGAAAAGGGGCCGGTGATATCACTCAGAGGCACGGGTGCCTGTTGGCACATGAGGTCCTGAGGTCGACCCCCCGGTACCCACAAAAAAAAAAGAATGAGCTAAAAGAGACATTTGGAGGAAGCGTGATTTGTACAAAGGGAACGGCACGTACAAAAGCCCTGAGGCAGAGCATGTCTGATGTGTTCAAGAAGTAGCACAATAAATATTAGCTATCAGAATTTGAGATATGTTTGCATTCCTAAGCTTCTTTAAGAGAAAAGAGGGCCGGTGAGACGGCTCAGCGGCTTAAGCGCCTGCCTTGCAAGCGCGAAGGCCCGAGTTCAACTCCCGGAACCCACATACGAAAAAGGGGCCGGTGATATCGCTCAGCGGCACGGGTGCCTGCTGGCGCGCGAGGTCCTGAGGTCGTCCCCCCGGTACCCACAAAAAAAAAAAAAGAGAAAAGACAAGTTCTATTACTTTCTTTCATCTCATAGGAGGCTAGATTCAGTACTAGATGGAAAATAGAAGGGCACTGCTTATAGTAAATTTTGACTCTGCATCAGAATGACACCACTTATTTAAAAAGCCCCCCCCCAGCTTAACAAGATTTTTGAGGTTGGATCCCTGGAATCTGCATTTTAATAAGTGCTTCAGGAATTATAGGCAAATATATGCTAATCTTATAGATTCCTTTTTATTTCTGTACAGATCCATGAGTCTGCACTACTCCAGCCCAGCCCAGCGGCTGCCCTACACACAGATGAACTTGGAGTCTACTTTGGAGAGAGAGGCAGTGTTTGATAAAAGCCGGAAAGCATGCTGGCATACATTTACATTGGATAAAATACCAATTCCATTTAGCTACAATATGAAATGCTTCTTTTATTTGCATGGCAGATCAACCATATAAGGCATAATAACTTCTTTCAAAAGTTCATTGCTAGTACCATACTAGCTTCTCCCAGCAGGGATGGCTGGCAGCTCTTCGCGCAGTAAGTAGAAAGCCATAGTGTGTCAAAGCATCAAGCGCTAATGAAATAAACAAAGACTTTCCTTACCTGAGGCAGGTGCCAAAGCCTGCTACTCTAAGTGCCCCCACTGGACGCAATTTAGACTTGCTTTCAAATGTTAAAAACAAATAGGTTCTCCTAAGTGCAATTAAAACTAAGCCACACATCCAATGTATTAATACTGATGGAGTTATTTTGATTTTAAAGCACTTAAGAGTTGTTCCTGAGACGATCACATAATTTGGTAATTATTGCTTTATGCTAATATATGATAAGGAATTTCAAAAATAGTCATGAGCGTCTTAGACTTTTTTTAATAATCTTAAATCAATAGTATTTCTCCAAAGAACAAAGTAGTTACTGTGCCATTATAGCACAGTATGATTTAATTTAAATGATTAAATATACTGTTTTAATAAGACATATTTCCATATTAAAAATACTTTATATGCCCTTCTGTTCCATAGCTTCTTCTCTCTACCTGGGAATAAAAGCCTAATTCTCAGCCATGACAATTATTTTACTATTTCTTTTGACTTAAGGGTTGTGTTGGAGAGGTTTTGTTCTATTTAGTTATTTAAGCCAATTTGAAAAGGCTCCCTACTCAAAAATATCTGAAGTTCTTACCATAAAACAATTTACACTGTGAGCAGACTTCTATAGCAGAATGAAAGAGGGTATTATTAATAAATATGCCAGGACAATGGGTTTAACCCAAGCTTGTCTCCAACAAACTGTGATGTATAGTCATCCTATCAACAGGCATACTATCAGGCCTAGAGTAATTATACATCGAGGTTTGTAGATTCAGGAATGTTCTTAGCACCACTGCTCATAATATTTGAACAAGACCAGTTGCTATGAATTCCAGGCCCACACTATAGGCCAGTAATCTTTGGCAAAGAAAGGAGAACCTACGATATGGGTAGTGGAAGAAACTGGATATCAAAGCATGTGAAATCATCCAAATCGTGAAGAATGCTGAAAAGGATACTTAGGCACACGAACAAGAAAGAAGATATATAACATATTTTATCCACTGTCGGTTTCCCCAAAATGGACAAATTCCCATACTTGTACAACACCCAAGGTCCTAAGGTTTTCCCCTAGCCCATTGTTGGTAAGCCTATGGCATGTGTGCCACAACTGGCTGTTTGTATCATTGAAAGCTTTAAAAGTTTTGCCATCATTGCCTCAGCCCTTATCTCCATTTTTTTCTTTTAATCCAGTCTTCTCTTTCCCTTCCAAACCCTAAGTAATTACTGCAGATGCATCCCTCAAGCCCACACATAAGTGTCTTTGTTCCCAACTCCATGACAGACCACTAAGCAAAATGTACCCCAGACTCATTCTCAACACACACCCCAAGAAGCCACTAGTGATTTACTGTTACCAACTAGGGAGATGAAAGTCATTTATTCCTGATCTTAACCTTGGCCCAAATGAGCATCATGACTACTGAGAACTACACTGTGAGCCAGGCACAGTGGCACCTGCCTGTAATCCCAGCACGCTTGTATTATGAGAATGGATCATAATTTATTTAGCGAATTCTCTGTGAAACACATAGCCACTTCTAGTTTTCTTAACATTACAAAAAAAATTTGCAATGAAGATATTACTAAAATGTGCAAGAATAGAAGCTGCATAAGGGCAGCTAGGTGAGCCTTTTTGCTCCTTTAACACAAAGACTGTACTTAGTAGATGCTTACTAAGGATTTGATAATCAACTGATAGAAATATCTTCAAGAAACATTGGCATCTAAGAAATCACTGATATACAGGAGCACAGAGGGAAAGTTAACTTGCTTTTGCAAAATTAGAAAATGATACAGAGAGAAAGAAAAGAATTAGCATTTAAGCTGAATCTTACAGGATAATTAGAAATTTAACAAAACAGAGGTAAGCACTCCAGGTAGAAAAAGCAGCAAGAAATAAGATGTGGAAGTCCACTGAATTTTGAAAAAAATGTGAATGCACATTTGCGGGCACTGATGTAAAGCTGGAAAAGAAATAGACTAAGACTATGAAAGACTTGCAGCCATACTAAGAAACTCGGACTTAATCTTGTAAGAAAGAGAGAAGGGCAGAATAGAAGGTTTCTTTAGACACGATTATACTTTTGACATTTCTCCTTAAGATTCAACAGGAGAATGTGTAAAGATATTTATTTGCAAATGTTTATAGCAAAATTTATAACAATATTAAAATTCTAAATAACACAAATGACCATTAGATGGGTAAAGTTAAGTGAATGGACCATCATCCATATATAAAAATGATGATGAAATCTTTATTTACTGATATAGAAAAAATATCCATACTGTAAAAAGGGTGGAAAGAAGGTTACAAAATATGCAAAGCACCATCTCTTTTGTAGTTTTGTTTTAGTGATACATGCATAAAAACAGTCCACAAATATATATGCCAAAATGTTTGCAATATTCATTTCTGGTAGTGTGACTCTAATAAAAAGATTAGAAAAAAATTTACTGTACCAAGATATAGGTATGTTTTCTACTTTTTATAATATATATGATTTTTATAATCAAAAAAGGCAATAATACTTTTTTTAAAAAGTGAGTTAACTTTATTGACAAGTTTACTTGCCAAACAAGATTTAGTTCATCTTTCTCTTTGTTTCTGTGTCTGCTTCTCTTTCTGTAACAGTAGGTTATAAATATCTAGATCTATCTCCATGGTCATCTTCGCCCTGGCTGGGAACACTTCAGCTCAATTGGCTTAATTGTTCCTCAACAGCTGAACAGCATTAAAAGAAGGTTGGCAAGGAAATAGTATTCCACATGCTGAATAATAATCACGACTATGGACTCAAAGGTCCAACTGAAATCTAGTAAGAGTATTAAATGAGAAAAAGAAGTCACTAGAGGCTACAAGGCATTGTAAAGACACAGGAAGGAAAGAGGAAGGAAGTCTGAAAAGGGTATAATTGAGCTGAGCAATCATGATGAGAAAGACACCTTCGCAGCCCAACAATGGTGGTGTAAAGCTGCAATAATTTTCTGAGTGCAGTCAGAAAAGTGAGATCATGCTTGTCAGAGAACATTAAACATCGACTCTGTAGGGACCAATTAGAGTCCATACAAGGACAAAAGTAAATTCAGGCTATGAACTGGGTACATGTACAAGAAATGGACTCGGGCCGGGATGTAGCTCTGTGGTACAGCACCTGCCTGGCAAGTGCAAGGTCCTGGATTCAATTCCCGGTACAAAAAAAAAAAAAAAAAAAAGGGACTCTAGACAGATCTGTTCATGTAATTGAAATAACAACTGTGGGGGAAGAAAATATAAAATATATATTTTTTCAAATTTTAAAGTGTGAATAACTGGGGAAATTGAATGCATACAATTCCCACCAAGAAAGAAGCAGCAAAGAAAGCAAGATATTTAGGGAATATGTACATACTTTCATTTTAATTTTTTAAAGATGTAAATAAGTAAGTATAACACTACATTATTGTTATAACTGTGTAATTATTTGTACCATAAAAAGTCACAGAGTTTACTACTATCTCTTCAGTGGGGAGAATAGTGTTGGGAATGTAGTAGATATAATAAATTCCCATTAACACTTTATAAAGAAATTATATAATTGGTTTAGACAAATAATAAGTCAGAGAATTCAAAAATGATGATTCTGGGAAAATATGTTAAGCTTAATAATCTAGACATAAAGCGTGAATACTTGAGAAGTTGTTCATATTTGATGGTGAAGGGTAATAATGTTGAAGGACCCTCCTATTTTCAGCATTCTACAATACAGGGTGGAATAAAGTCAGAGAGCCTGGGCTTGGAAATCAAGTATTCGAATCCTGGGTTACCACTTAACACTATGACCTTGAATGAATAAATTATATGACCTATTGTTACTAAGAGTCTCAGCTACTTTATGCTTAAAATGAAGATAATAATATGACTCAGATTATTTTGCTATCCAAAACAGATCGCATATATTTATATTATAACTCAAAATTATACAGCAGGGTCATTTTTATATAGAAGAGGATTTGATGTGAGGCAACCAATTTATCTCCTTCCTTATATTTGGCTCAATAAAGTCTTGAAAATCGAATAGTGGACAAAAACAACTGAGTGATTGCTTTATATCAAACTCATTACAAACATTCTCTTTACTTCGAAGTACAAACAATACACTAATTTCATGGGCAAGGAACTGATGTTCAGACAGGTACAGTATCTTGGTTATGGTCACACGTCAGAATCTGGGGAAGTCATTTAATTAGCATTAAACTGTGTGATGACCTCATTATAACCATTCTCAAACGCCCTGTTTCCCAACAAGGTTACAAGTCGGAAGTACTGAGCACTAGACTTCAACCTATCTTTTCAGGAGGATATAACTTAACTCATGAAAAATGCATATTCTCAAAAACCCAGGTTATTGAAAATGAATCAAATGAATCACATGTTATAATAGGGACAATTTTATAAATAGAATCACAAGAAAAGAAATGTCTGCAGAGTACCACATTCTGTCAGTAGCCATTGTTCAGCAAAAGTAAATATTAAAAATTTTATACTGGCAAGGTCAAGAAAGAAAATTAAAAATTTAAGTAGCAGCCAAAACAGCTCCTAACTGTATTCACTCTATGTAAAAAGCATCACAAATTTTAAAAAATTTAAAATGACTAAGTTTACGTTTTGTATTCAGATGAGCAGTTTAATTACCATAGAAAGTGGGGATTTAACCTTATACATATACTCACATACAAATTATCCTAACTATTACTTTCCAGAGAATTGAAATCTGGAGGAGAGAAACAGCCTCATTTTGTCATGAATGTCTCCCGATTTCAGTGAAGCATAAAGGCACTGATGTACAATACGGCAAATGTTAAGAGAAGAAGGCTTGTCATTACCGAGCAGCAAGAGTTGTGTTACTGCGTCTGACCCTGAGTTCTGCATGGTCACCCACCTCTACATCCAGGGCCCAGAGTATAATTCATCATAAATGAAAATGTTCTCAGTAAAGGTGGGGGAGGAGTCAGTGGTCATGACTAGAGCTGGGATTTATGGCATTATAATAAGTTAATTAACTGCTGCACTCACTGCATTTTAAAGAATGAGGATAGCATCTAAATGTACATGCTTATTAGGAAAGATATCTTAAGGCATACCAAGTGCTTGTTAGGAAAGGTGTCTTAAGTTGAATTAAAATATAGAGTTTTATGAGGTCTAGGACTACACATTAATCATAAGAACTAGAGTATTATAGGCTAATGGTGCCATAAAGATCTGATTGGGTTACATTTGTACATATGTGCTGAAATTTCTAGTTCAGAAATATCCAGGCAGTACTAATAGGAAAAAGTTAGTTTCCCCCCAAAATAACCAGCACACCTGGGTATTGGAAAGATTCTGAAATAGTGAACGGCAGGTTAATAAATGAAAAAAAATCTTGATGTGTTGTTTTAAATTGTTTCCATACAGTCATACAAAATTATTACAAAAAAATTTGTCCAGAAAGGATTTTATAAAAAAAAAAAAACTCTAATACACACACACAGAAAAAGCAGAGTGAAAATGTTCAGAGATTATACATGAGTGAAAGATCTAATCAAGAGAAAGGGTAAAAAATTCACAGATGTTTAGAATAAGAAATGGAAAATAGCACATAAAGAAGACGTTAGAGTTCAACGTGGTTATGTGATAATAAATTTCAAAACACTAGTGAATTTAATGCATTTTGTGAAATATAATATCAAAATTAGCACATTCGGCCAAAAAGTAAAATAAATTGAAAAACTTATCCGAGAGCCACATCCCTGTCCCAAGGTAAGGAATTCAGTGCCATAATAGATTTCCTAGTAAATGCCCTCAAATTCCTTCAAACTTTCAAGAAGCAGATCTTTCCTAATTTATAGGCCCTATTTTAGAAAAGAGAAAAAGATTAAAAGCACTCCAAGTAATTCTAAGAATCATATCCTAATTTTTATTCATCTAACTGAAATAATAAAAAAAGTTGAAATGTCATTCAATAAATGTATAAATACTTAAAATGCCAAAAAAACTCAATAATACAGTAAAAGTTGATCTTTTTCTTCTAGTCAAACAATATTTAGGGATCCAGTAATGGTTTAAATTACAAAGTCTAGTAATATATGTCATTAGTAGATATAAATCCCAATCAAATAAATTTAGAAGACAATAATCTCAATAGTAGTATATTTTCTTATCTTAAAGATACTTAATTCAAATAATCAGCCAACATTTTACTTAACAGTGACAAAATTAATAATTCACAAAAATGACAATACAAATATATTAAATTACTATTTTTATTTTTATTTATTTTTTTTTTTTGTGGGTACCGGGGGGTCGACCTCAGGACCTCGTGCGCCAGCAGGCGCCCGTGCCGCTGAGCGATATCACCGGCCCCTTTTTTGTATGTGGGTTCCGGGAGTCGAACTCGGGCCCTCGCGCTTGCAAGGCAGGCGCTTAAACCGCTGAGCCATCTCACCGGCCCCAACTATTTTTATTTAATATTGATATTATTAATAACATCTGACATTTATTGAATTCACATTATAATAACATAGGTTCTTGTAATATGCCAAGCACTGGCCAAAATGTGTACATGTTATTTATGTAATATCATTTCAAGAGTTCGTAAGGTATAAAAAACAAGCCAAATTAAAAACATTAGGAAAGAAGATTAGAATGTCATTATTTAGAACTGACCTGGTTTTAGGATATAAAAACAGAATATTTATTAGAATTTATTAAAATTTGTATAATAGCAAGACAACAAATAAAATATTTTTATATACTAAATAACAATGTGACATAAAAAAGTAAACCATAAAGAGATCTTATTTATAATCACAAAGTACAATTTAATCTATTAACAAGAAATAAAATCTTGTATGATGGTAAGAGTAACCCTGAGAGATTAAAAGGGAAACATTACATAAAAGAAGAAACTAAACTGTTCTATGCTGGTGAAGCTTCACTGCGTGGGAACCGGGCAGGGCGTTGGTGGGCACACTTCTAGTGAGTCTGGGTCATGGAGGCACAGTCTTGGGGTTGGTATCTGGTCCCTAGCCCCTTCCTCTCTGCCCCAGTTGCCTTTCTCTGCTTCCAGGTCTGCCTTGGAGTTAGCTGGCCCTGGGCTGACAACAGCAAAACCCATGAGCCAAACTAAACCTCTCCTCCTTTAAGTTGTGGGTCAGGTACAAAAAGCTAATACATGTTCTTAAATGAGAAGATTAATATTCATAAAATAAGGTTTTTTCTCAATTTTTCATTTTGTTTTTGGTTAATGTATTAATTGTATATATCTGTGGGGTTCAGTGTGACGTTTCAATACATGCATATACTGTACATTGATAAAATCCCTTTATCCACCCTCCCCCACTTCCTTTCTGACTTCTAGTCATCACTGTTCTACATTCAGACCAACTTTTTTTTTTTTTTTGTGGGTACTGGGGGGTCGACCTCAGGACCTCGCGCGCCAGCAGGCGCCCGTGCCACTGAGCAATATCACTGGCCCCTTTTTCGTATGTGGGTTCCGGGAGTCGAACTCGGGCCCTCGCGCTTGCCGGGCAGGCGCTTAAGCCGCTGAGCCATCTCACCGGCCCCCAACTTTTTTTTTTTTAACTTCCACATATAAGAGAAAACATGCAGTCTTTCTGTGTCTGGTTTATTTTACTTAACACAAAATCATACAGTTTCATCCATTATGCTATAAATCATAGGTTTTCATTCTTTGTGGCTGAATAATATACCATTATGTACATAAACCACATTATTTTTATCCATTCATCCACTGATGGGCATCTAGGCTGATTCCACATCTTGGCAGGAGTGAACAGTGCTGCAATAAACAATGGTCATGCAGGTATCTCTTTGGACGCTGCTTATGTTTCCTTTGGATTTATACCCAGAAGTGGCATATGTGGATCACATGGCTGACTTAATTTTTAGATTTTTGAAACCTCCATACTACTCTCCATAATGATTATACTAATTTACATTCCCATCAACAGTATATGAGTCCCTTTTTTTCCACATCTGTCTTAGTTACTTTTCTCATTGCTAAGACAAAATACCCGACACCCTAAGTTAAAGGAGGAAAGGTTTATTTTGGCTCACAGTTTGGAGAGATTTTAGTCCATAATTGGCAGGCTCCAAGGCAGGGTGGCATGGCAGAGGGGCATCACTGAGCAGACAGGATGCAGCAGCAGACAAGCAGCAAGCAACAACAGCGGCCCCTCTTTCTGTCCCTTATATTCTATCTAGGGTGGGGTACACTTAATGCTAGCATCGCACAGTGAATCATTCCCAGCTTCACATCCTTAATCCCAGCTGGACTCTAAGTCCAGCCACCTCTGAAAAGCCCCACCTATGACCACATGAGGCTTGGTAGGGACATCTAGGTACAAGCCATAACAACATCCTTGCCACCATGTGTTATTTTTGGTGTTTTGAAAATACCCATTCTAAGTGGTATGAGATTATATCTCATAGCTTTGATATGAATTCTCTGATGGCTAACGATATTGAGAATTTTTCATATATTAATCAGCCATTTGTATTTCTTCTTTTGAGTACATTTATTAAAATTCTAACTTGAATCTCCATGAAACTTTTCTGAAACTAACCTAATAATTCTAAAATTGATTAGAGAGTATAAAGCATAAACTAAAATAATGAGACTTTGTTGGCAAGAATAAGAAAAAAACAGACGAAGAGAAAAGAGCTCAATCACAATATACCCCCTTAAATGTATACTATCAGTATTTGAGTAGACATGTGAGCTATGTGAAACAAAAGGTAGGATTATAAGCAAAAACAACCACTGTTTGCCTACAAGAAGAATAAAAGATTACTCTATTGTAAGCCTTTGAAGAATAAAAAGTTATCATAAGCTCCTAAAGCAAAATTGAGATAAGGAAAAAAAGGAAGAGGAAGGACAGGATAAAGCAGTGGAAGAAATTTATAAATTGAAAGAATTATTTAGAGGAATAAAGGAAGGGAAAAGAATAAGAAAAAGGCTGGAGAGAGAAAGAGGAAGAAAACTAAAATTACAGCATCATAAAAGGACAGATTTAAATAAATAAAACTAAAAAGGAAAAACTGTTCAGAAAAATACAAAGCAGATAAAAAGACAGCAAACTTAGAGGAAACTATTAGTAGGGCATGCATCCATTCAGAGGGTTAATGTATGTCATTTATATTGAGTTTATATAGACTGACACACAGGCCCTGGAATTAATGGGAGTTTAGATGCCACACCCAAGAGATTAAATGACAATATTACAGGTCCCAGGTGGGACACGTCAGAGGTGCACAGGTGGGTACTGAGCACAGCAAGTATGTGCAGGTCTGAGGTGCAGGTCAGGTTGCAGAAGGGTGGTTCTAGCAAAAAATGTGGCTCTGGTATCAACGATCTTTGGCTCTTTTCAGGAAAAACCAAAAATTCGGATTTTGAAATCACTGACCCAATTGTTCAACAATGTACTGGCAAAAACCAAGTACACACACTGAGCTACATAGCATATATTCCCCCAGTTTACAATCCCTAGCTGACATGAACAGAAAGTTAATTGATAGATAAATATTATTAGTAAAAATGAATTAAAAATGTGTTGAGGGTCAACTACTCAGCTTGTTTTTGGAGTTAGTCTCATGATTTTCATCTATATCAGGAGATCTTTACGATATTAGCAATTTCAGAAATAAACAAGAAGAGGGACAGCCAGTCATTGCTGTCACTTAAACACCCACAGGCTCACCACCTCACCACTAGTGATGCCACACCACTCAGCTCCTGTGTCACAGCCCTTAACACACTCATATAATCAATACACTTAGCAGAAATTGTTTACCACCCCCACCAGAATGTGAATTCCCTGGGAGAATCAATGTGTCTTCCCATAAAACCACCTTTCGTATCTTTTATTCCCTACAATTTTAGGGTTTATAAAGAATTATGTATGCGATAGACATTCCATACGTGCTTGTTAAATGTGAGAAGGAAGCTATTCTGTTATAAAAGGCCACCATGACTATGAAATCCTAAAGTTTCTGTTACAAGGAAACTCAAAGTAGAGCAAAACTTGTGAAGGTAATTTAGAAGTCAAAACTATTCATCACCATTTCCTAGTGCTCAGTGCTACACTGCAACATTCTGCTTTCCCTAAAGAAGTGACAAAAACACTGAAACATTAATCAATCCAGATATCTGCTAATCACTCTTACACTTAATTTGAGCAACAAAGAAAGAAGTCAGTACTCTTAAATTAACCCTGCAGAGACATTAGCATAGAAACACAGCACAAATCCATTTTGACATCTGGAGTTCTGTGCAGTAACTACACCCAAAACACAAGTATACTGGGCATGTCTTCTTGAAGCAACTGCAAAATCGCTTCTTCCATCATCAAGTCACAAAAGGTGTCTATCATAGGAATTATCCTGGATTACCGTGGCTGACATCTGCAATTTGGGCTAGGAAAAAAACTGTTAATTGTCAAGATAAAAAGTAGGAGTGCAGAATTTATAATGTTATGCAGTGCTACTCTGATTATGAGCTTTACAGGGGTCGTAACTTACCACATATTCCCTGGTATGGCTTTTATCTAAATGTCTCCCCAGGGGCCTCGTGTGCTCATAGGCTGGACATCGGAAGATGACTGGCCATTACAGATGACTTGCGTTTAGGAAGTTAGGTCTGGTAGGAAGATGTGAGTCATTGTGCATGTCACCTGGAAGGATATATCTCCCTTCCTAACTTCTCCCTTGACTCTCTCTTTGCTTCCTGGACACCATGAAGTGAGCAGATTTCCTCCTCTATACCCCTTTTCCATGCTATTGTGCCCTAGAGTCAGCTGATCATGGACTAACCATAAGCCAAAATAAACCTGTCCTCCTTTACATTGTGGCTGCTGGGTATTTCGCCCAGTGATGAGAAAGTGACTAAGACACTCCCTTTGTCTAGATGTCTACCTCCTCCATGGACTACAAGTTCTCTGAAGGTGAGAAGACACACATGTTCCTTGCACTGCCTTGCACAATGACTTGCATTTGTATAGTGTGAACTCCAGATTTTCTCACTATCCGAATATGTATTACGTTTTATTTCTATTTCACAGTATCTATTATACATTTTGGTCCTCATTTACCCTTTCGGCTTCTCACACCAGAGAAACCATGTGATATTTGAACATGTGTGTCTGATTTATTTTACCTTAAGACTATGGTCTCAAGATGCATTTTATCATACAAGGCAGAATAGAAACATTTTATATTTTAGAGTCTGCCATGCCAATATTACAATGTTTTTGATGTCTCACATTTAAATCATTTGCATCATAATATTTTCCAATATAAAATATGGATGATAAAGGAAGAGAGATGTCAGAGAACTTAGTGGAAAAGCCAGTAAATGAGCTCCTCCTTTAATCTGAAATTTTATCTATAGAGCACCCTTAAAATATGAATGAAAACTGACACTACGTGAGATATTGAATGCTGAGCCACAAAAAATATCTAAGTCACTTATTCTGAAATATTGGCTGAATGTAGTAAATTGCTCTTAAATGTAATTATTCAAAGATAGCAATTGGCTCATTGTAACTCTAATTCACAATAGACATTATTCAATTGTTCATTTGTCAAACACTTTTGAGAACTGATAGTGTAGGAAGTCAAAGAGCCATCACTAGGGTTACAAACATACATAAGACATTGTTCCCATCCCAAGAAGATTTTAGTCTGAAAGAGAGGATATAGTTGGAATATAGTTTTTGTTAGCCAGAGTCGATATAAAGTTATTCACGCAGCGGTATTTACCAAGCACTACTCACATTTATTTTCTACTTTCCTGTGTCAGAAATTCATCTCCAAGAAACAACATCATCAAGACATGTAAAGAGTTTGAAGAATAATAGACATCATCTTGTTCCTCTCCTCTTTTACATGTTAAAAAGGAAGTTCCACAAAAGTTAAGTGCCTTATTCAAAAATTACACACAACTTCAGCAATAAATCTGTGAAAAGAACATGAGTTTCCAGGCGTTTTTTTCCTAAGACACACAATGAGTACCTTTTAAAGAAATAAGGTAATACCTACATTTGTACAGAAAATACAAATTGCTTCTTACATTAACATGCCTACCTCTGTTGTGTTCTTGCCTTTCAATTGACTTTTCTCAATTCCAGCTCAGATATAGTCTAGTGACCTCCTACAACAAAATGTGCACCTCTTTATACATATTTTATCATTTGTTTTAAGTGGTACTTTACAAGATTTCTAAGTTTTTCTCTGGTATCCCTGGCATCCTGATTTTAGTTAATAGCAGTAAAATAACAACAAGAACAAAAAATAAAATAACAGCCCTTGATCTAATCCTGTTTAGTGTGCCAAAGAAAAAAATGCATCAGGGCTGGAGGCACATGAAAACATGTCAATCAGATGTAATTGCTCTCCGAGAGAAACACTTTTCAAACAGGTAAAAAAGAACTCATCCTGAACACAAGGCTTTGTAGCAGCACGCAATGTACTAATGACAAGCTCAGTTTGTTATTCTCATACTTGTTGTTCAGGATGAACATTTGATTCAACATGACAGAAAAGGACAGCTTGACCAAGCCATAGCTCTTAAACAATTACAAAAATGGTGTAAAGGGCACATATAAATAACACGAATGTATATACATCTATGTATAAAATGATGTCCTGTTATATCATTAACAGTTGCTGAAACTCCAAATAGCTTTTAAGTACTTTTTAGTTTCTTATATGCTGCAGATAAATATCATTAATTCCAGCACATTAAAAATATAAGCTTCTGCTTTTTTGCATAGTAACTCTTAAAAACAGTCAATAGGCCACATTCTGCCTGAAGACAGTGAAGTCTACATCCCAGGGGGTGGTATTTGAAGGTTATTTTGGGCTAGATGTATATAAAGACAGCTTTTAAATTCTTTCAATGTGCTTGTCCATTATTCCAAGGTCTAGTTAAATGGAAACTTAATAATCCCTGCAACAAAGGGCAAAAGGCAACTGCTAAGTACATAATGAAAGCCAAGGAATCTAGTCTTATTGCTTATATTCATTACCCAATCTGAAGGATCATATTTTCTATAGCTCCAGATTTAAGTGTTCACTAACTAGATGGCATAAGTCTTTTCTTTTTTTTAGGATAAGTAAGGAAATAAAGCACAACAACAAACTGTATAGTTAGCCTTACCAAAAAGCCCATTTTAATCTCCATTTAAATTTATTAAAGATGGATACCATTAATCAAGACCTTAACATTCTCTGAAATGCTGTATTGGGAAAAACTTATTAACTATGTGTGGAAAAAACTCACTTTAAGTTTCAAAACTATTGATTTTCATTTTTAATAAGGCCTTACAAAAGAGTACATAAAGCCAGGATCTAATGCTGATTGCACCCACAGAGTTGTTAGGGTACTTTCTTTATACCTCTCATCATATTGCCTCAGTTTATAGGAGAAACCATGTGAGACTTAACACTTTGGGCCAATCGGTTCATTCCTTAACATTCCCTGAATACAAGAGTGGCTAATCACCACATTTATAATTTGGAATATAGAGCAGTCACGTTTAACTAGCAGTCATGTTAATGATGACTTAAAAAAAGATCCAGGCTCCACCTTCTCTTTTTCCCTTCCCGCATGCAGGCAGTTGCTCTCTTCCGCATCTGGCTTCCAGTGTAAGTACAGTCTTTCAGAATCGGTGCAGCCAGCTTTGTCCATATTGGTGTGATGGGCACTCTGATACACACTGTTCATATTCTCCACCAATAAAGAAATCTAAATACTTGGACTGCTATAAGCAAATGGCCTTTAATGAGAGCTACTTTGGGGATTGCCTTGATTACAGAGAGCCATCCCCAGCCCCTTCTCTTCCAGGACAGCCCACACCCAACAACAAAGGAAGAGCAAATCCTGACAATCTTAGCCCACCTCAGGGAACCTCTGAAGGTCCATTCCAGTTCTACACTCCCCTTGAAGTCATCCAAGGATGCCACAGGGCCTGCATCACAGCTCAACTTCTTCCTCTGTCCACTCTTACTTCTTTGCCTTCCCTTCCTGGGCTGGATCCCATGAGTACTCACAAGTAAACATTCTTCATGCTGCATTTTAATCCAGGGCTGGTTATTGGAGAACTCAGTGGGCGACAATGGTTCTTTGACCTCCATTCTAAGCATTCTGGATTCTACAGAGTGAGAATCTCTGCTTAGCTTGACTGACTTCTACTGCAGCTTCATTTAGCAGAAAAGGACTGCATTAGGATGTAATAAGCACATCCTGGCTATTAATAAAAATTGTATTTCATTTCCCTTACAGTTATTGCCATCATGTCATAGCTCAAATGTCACTGGGACAGATTAAGAGTGGGTGATAGAATTTAGACATCAAAATCCCACCCCATAGCCCTAATAAGGCCTACTCCTAGAGTCAACTAGAAAGATATACTATGAGTCTTCAGAAATGTCAAGGCTTTTTCAAATCTTTTAAATTTGCCCTCTTGAGATTCTTCATTTCCATGACAACTATAAGGAGAAAGGGTTAGTGAACAGTTGGCAAATTCAGAAAATTTTTGGAGACTGAAGAACTTAAGGAATTAAATGTAACTAATTAGATTAAATTAAATAGAGCTTTTTGTTGTTTAGTAAGTGGAAATAATGCAGAACTAAAAGAATATCTTTTCTACCCATTCCCATCAAAAGGGGCAATAGATATCCAGTTTTTAAAAGACCAGTTCTTGGGAAATTCTTCATTTAACTAGTTGGAACACTAAGAGAATATTCACATTTCAATGCATGCTATATGAGCCAGAACTTTTAAGAGGAGAAGAATGATATAAAATTAATGCACACCCCAACTGAGTGGTGCATAATCTGATATTTATTGAAGTAAACCTGTTAATTTGCGCTACTGAAGAAAGTTTAACACCTAAATTAATGAATTCTCTGTATGTGAAACCATAAAGGTTATACTCCCTTTTCTAATGTTATGAATCTACAAATACTCTATGCACAAGTGAAAGCAGACGGTATCCATAAACCCACAAGCACAGTAGTCAGGATTCCTTACATTTCTATCTTAACATCTAATGCTGTATAGCCACCTGAACATTGTTCTCCATGACTATATAATGTGATATCTTTGTGAGGCAAGTCAGTTTTTTAGCTAGTTTTACATAAGAGTAACACAAAATTGAATTTAAATTACTTGTCCAATACATGACCTATGGGAACATTATCATAAGGCCTTAGAATCACAAACTCCCTTTGATTTACAGGCAAACTCCACATCTTCTAGAGTTACATTTAAGAAATTGATATCTTTTGTATCAAAAATACTGGCTTAGCTCAAAATCCAGCAGACATCTTAAAATATAATTTGACAGCTGAAATTTTTGTTCTGTGAAAGAGAAGTGATGTTTGGGTAAATACAAAGAGGCATTTTAATAATTCCCAGCATCTCCATGCAGGTCCCTGGCAACAGCCAACCTAGGGCCATCAACCAGATGTGAAGAACATTCTAGTATCCACTCTTACCTACACCAGTGCTCACCCTTCCTAAACTTGCTGAAAATGATTTCAGCTTTTCTTTCACTACTGCTCATCCTCTTTCCCTTTCTTATAAAATAATACTAGCTTACATTTCAATAGCAATTCACACAATAATTTTACATACACTGAATTTTACAAACATTGTAATAAGCTTCTCCCTTTCCCTGACAGGAAGTCTTCAAATACAAGGAAGTATGTACGCATTTCTTATATGCATATGAACATTTACCAAATAATAAAATAAAGTTTAAAATAAAGTCATCACCTCAAACCTTGTTTACCACCGGTGCATGCCTGACAGAAATTAGGAAATGTACCCTCCCCAGTTCACAGTCTGGAACTGCAGCCACTGCTGCAGTAAGTTCAGGTACAACCTACACAAGATACACAGGAACTAGGGAAAGTCTCCTCCACAGTCCAAGGATTTGGGACCACCGTTTCTGGTGTGAAAAGTCCTGGGTTCACTTGTGTTTATCTTTTGTCACCTAGAGAAAGTTCCACTACTCCATGAAATCAGATATCTGTGTGAAAAGCCAAAACCTTGATTCAGCAGTTTCCAGCATCACAGACCTGGAGAAGGTATAACCTATCCTGTGGTTGAATAACTGTGATTGCTGCTGCCACAGACACTGGTATCTTCCCCACTCATTTCGTTGATACTCAGAAAGGTCTTCTTGATATCTGGTGGCTCAGAAACTATGATAGTTGGTGCTGAACCTTTGGTATCACTTGTACTTATCTTAAGGGACTCAGGGACAGTCCTTTTCACCTCCTCTACCACCAATACTGTGGCATCTGCTGCTACAAGCTCCAGTGCCATTAGTGCTCAATTCACTGGGGTCAGAGGACATGTGCTTTAGAGAGCTTTACATTCACTTCAAAACTGTAGAACTACTTTTATGAACTACTGCAGTCAAGCTTATTGAGACACTCATAGACACTAATAACATAAATCAAAACTGAAGAAATCATACAAAGGCTACACTTTTGAGCTCATCTATAACCAAAGCCAAAGCACCTACACAACGAGGCCCTAAATCCCATCTAAATGAAAAACCATTTTCCTACAGAACCTACTTTTTTGGAAAAGGAAACTGTTGTACTAAATGCAAAATCAAAATAGGGCAAAAAGAAACATAGATGGAAACATGGCACCTCCTAAGGTATATAAAATTCTCCAGAAGTAGATCCTAATTTGAAGGAAATCTAAGAAATGCCTGGAATAGAATTCAAAATGCTAATCTTAAGGAAATTTAGTGAGATACAAGAGAATACAGACAGAAAATACAAAGAAATAAGAAAAAAATTCATGATAAGAATGAGAAATTCGCCAAAAATATAGAAGTCTGTCAACCAGAAATCTTGGAGCAAAAATCCTCAATAGAATAAAAATACAACAGAAAGCTTCTATAACAGAGTAAAACAAGTGGAACAAGGAATTTATAAACATAAGGATAGGTCTTCTGAACTAAACAGTCATACAAAAATAATAAAAGAAAAATAATTTAAAAGAATAAGGAAAGACTACAAAACACATAGATATCCAGATACAGGAAGCTCTAAAAATTCCAACTACAGTCAACAACAACAAAAAGACCTTTGCCAAAACATGTTATAGCCAAGATATCAAAAGATTATGACAAATTCTAAAAACAGCAAGAGAAAAGTGTCAAGTCACAGATAAGTAAATGCCCTTTAGACTTATAGTGAATTTCTCAGCAGAATCCTTATACAGCGGAAGAAAATAAGATGTTATATTCAAAGTCCTAAAGAAAAAACTCCCATCAAGAATACTATACCCAGCAAAAGTACCCTTCAGAAATGAAGGTGAAATAAAGTCTTTTCCAGATGACCAGAAGCTGAGGGATTTATCATCACCGGACCAGCCCTACAAAAATACTTAAAGGAGTTCTGCACTAGAAATAGAAAGATGATAACCAACATAATGAAAGCTCACAAATACATAAAACTCACTAGAAAAAGAATCAAGTCTAGCATGATAGAAAACTAGCAAATCACAAAAATAAAAGAGGTGGAAAGGAATGAAAATATACAAAATAAGCAGAAAATAATTAACAATCAGGAGAAAGTTCATATCTATCAATGATGACATTGAATGTAAATAAATAGATTAAATTAACCAATCAGAAGACAGAGACTAGACTACTGTGAAAAAAAATAGAGATAACCAGGTAAACAAAATCAGAGATGAAAGGAAACATTATAACTGATACTACAAAATACAAAGGCTCATGAGAAACTAGTATGAACAATTATATGCTAAAAACGTGAAAAACCAAAAGAAATGGATGAATTCCTGAACATACACAACTTACAAAAATTGAATCAAGAAGAAATAGAAAATCTAAATATATCAATTCTGAACAATGAGGTTGAAGCAGTAAGTAAAATTTTCTCATCTAAAAAACCTGATGACTTCACAGCTGAATTCTACAAAATATTGAAAGAAGAAATAGTTCCAATTCTTTTCAATCTATTGTAAAAAATTGAAATGGAAGGAACTCTGCAAGACCATTTATGAGGTTAGTATTACTCTGAGACCAAAACCAGACAAAGTTACAAGGAAAAATAAAACAAAGAAACAAAAAACTACTGACCCATATCCCTCATGAACATAGATACAAGAAATCTTAAAATACTAGCAAACTGAGCCAGGCATGGTATCACATGCCTCTAATTCCAGCACTTAGGAGGCTGGGTCAGAAGGATAACTTCAACTTCAAGGTCAGTCTGAGCTACATAATGAGTTCAAGGCTAGCCTGGATGATACTGAGAGACCTAATCTCAAAAAACATACATACGTACTTACTAGCCAACTGAATTCAGTGGCACAACAAAAAGACCATATACAATGATTAAGTAGGATTCATCCCAGCGCTGGAAGGATATTTTATCATATACAAACAAGAAGATGTGATAAAACACATAAGCAGAATGAAGAATGAAAACCATATGATCATTTCAATAGATATAAGAAAAGCATTTGGTAAGAGTCAGCATTCCTTCATGATAAAAATTCTCAACGAGAGTGATATACACTTTAGAATACTAAAAACTGTATTCGAAAAACATACAACCAATATCATACTGAATGTGGAAAACCTGAAAGTGTTTTCTCTGAGAGCATGAAGAAGATAAGAATATCCACTTTCACCACCAGCACCACCACCCCCCCCCACACACCAGTACTTTGGATGTAATCCAGGGGCACTCTATCACTAAGCTACATCTCCAGCCCTTTCAGGTTTTTATTTTGAGACAAGGTCTCACTAAGTAGATTGGCCTTGAATTTGTAACCATTCTCCATCAGCCTTCCAAGGATCTGGGATTACAAGGCATGTGCCACCATGTCACCACTCTCATTTAATATAATCCTGAACTATTTAGCAAGAGTAATTATGGAAGAGAAAAAAAATTGAAAGTCATCTGAATTGTAAAGAAATCATTCATTTTCAAAGATGGCATGATTTTATAGTTAGAAATACTTAAATTTTCTATCAGAAAACTGCTAGAGTTGATAAATGAGTTTGACAAAGTTGCAAAATACAAAAAAGTAGCATTTTTTTACACCAATAATGAACTTACTTTAAAAGAAATTAAGAAAGCAATACCTTGCACAATAGCTACAAAAATAAAGCATTTAGTAATGAATTAACCAAGGAAGTTAAAGATCTATAAAATGTTGACAAAAGAAAATCTAAAGTGAACAAAAATGAAAAGATATCTCACATCTATGGGTCAGAAAAATTAATATTGTTAAAATGACTATACTTCCAATGTGTCTTATGGACTCCATGCAATTCCCATCAACATACCAATGACTTTACAGAAATAGTAAAAAAAAAAAAAAAAAAAAAAAAAAATCCTAAAATTCATATGGAAACACAAAAAACCCAGAATACCCAAGCAATCCTGGGACAGGTTGTGGGAATGAGGAGGAGCTGACAATACCACAAAACCTGACTTAAAAACATACTACAAAACTATTGAACCCAAAACAACATGGTTCTGGCATAAAACAGACATATAGTCCAATGAAATAGAATAGAGATCCCATAAATTAGTCCATATTCATGTAGACACCTGATTTTGACAAACATGCAAAGAACATACAGTTAGAAAAGTCAGTCTCAATGGTGCTGGCAAAATTGGATATGTATATCCAGAAGAACTAAATCCCTTTCTCTCATCATACACAAAAATCCAACCAAAATGAATAAAAGATTTAGAGATATAAATGTAAAACATGAAAATACAAAATTACTACAAGAATAATAAGGGAAATCCTTCAAGATATTGGTGTAGGCAAGATCCCAAAGGCAACAAAAGTAAAAATAGACAAATGGCATTCTATCCAGAATTAAGAAAGTTCTGTACAGCAAAAGAAATAATTGACAGAGTTGTCAACCTACAGAACGGCAAAAAAAATTTGAAAGTTATTCCTCCAACTATAGATTAATATCTAGACCATATAAGGAATTCATAAAGCTAAACACTTAAAAAAGTCCAATTATTTTACAAGTAGGCTGAAGATCTATATATACATTTCTCAAAGGAAGATGTGCAAATGGGCAGTACATATATGAAAAAATGCTCGATCTCACTAATAATCAGAGAAATGCAAATCAAAACCACAGGGAGATATACTCTTACCCCATTCAAAATAACTATCATCAAAAACAAGAACTAACAAATGCTGATGAAGATGCAGAGAAAGGGGAATTTTATATACTACTAGGGAGAACATAAATTAGTACAGCTATTATGGAAAGAAGTATGGACGTTCCTCAAAAAACTAAAAGTATAACTACAATATGATACAGGAATTCCACTATCGGGTATATATCCAAATGAGATGAGATCATTATGCCTAAAAGATGCTACACTCCCATGTTTATTGAAGCATCATTCACAGTAACTAAAATATGGACTCAACCAAGATGCCCATTAGTGGATGAATGGATAAAGAAAATGTGGTATTTACACACAAGGGAATATTATCCAGTCATAAAAGGAAACCTTGCCCTTTGCAGTAACACGGGTGGAACTGGAGGTTATTCAGTTAAGTAAAATAAGTCAGACACAGAAAGACAAATACAACACGTTCTCATTTGTGGAAACTAAAAAGTTGACGTCATAGCAGAGCAGAAGGGAATAGGGGCCACTAGAGGCTGGGAAAAGTATAAAGGAAGGAGAATGGAAAGAAGCTAAATATGGAACACCAAGTCATGGTGAGAGAAGAGGCACTAGTTTTGGTTTTCAGTAACACAATAGGGCAAATATTGGTTAAAACAATCTATGAAATATTGTAAAATACTTTCAAGAGTATGAAATTTCCAATACATAAAAATGATTAACATTTGAAGAGATGAAAATGATTATTATCCTTATTTGATTCTTAAACATTGTGTATGTGTATCTAATTAACATAATGTGTCCCCTAAAGGTGTACAAGTATTGTGTCTCAATAAAAAAACTGACAGATAAATTATGAAAATTAAAGTTTGGGAAATGTACCAACCAGTAATTGTCAAAATGAAACAAACTTAAAGGAAGGCAAACATCTAAGCTATTTATAGTACTCTAGAAAAAATTCCATTTTTCTTAATGCAAAAAAGAGTTTTGTTCTTGTGGCCCAGAGTACTCCACTTGATGTTCTAGAGAAAGAACTGTAATAGCCTAGCACCCCGGGATTAATTAATAGTCATAATAATGTCAATACTGATCATGACTTTGCAACTTTTTTATGTTCAGATCACAGAAAAAGAACAGAATGCTTCCTTATAACTGTAGAACAGAATATGTTGTTGATAGTCTTGGCAACGTGTAAATAAAAATAAAGCTTGTGAAAAACAGTATATGAAAGAGCAAAGAAGGAAATAATAGAAATAATATTTCCTTCTTACAGATTTGAAAGTCAAGAGATAATAGAGAAAACTGATGAACCAAAAAAAAGTTTAAGGATATTATTCAAAATTACAAATACAATCAATGTAAGAACTGAAAATCATGTAAATGTCAAATATTCAGGAGATGAAAGTTGGTCTAAATGAGTCAGGTCTTCATCTTTCATATCTGAGAGCTCATAGATATTGTCAAAATATTATGAGTCCTGAAATAGAAGCATAAAGCGTCTTGTCTTTTGGAAGTAATTACCAAAAAGAAAGTTAAATGTTAAAAGAAACTGAGTTTGGGAATTGGGACTTTGGAAAAGCACAGAATAAGTGGAGAATGACATAACTTGTATTATTGGTTATATGTGTTTACATTTGATGCAAATAATTTTTTAAAATGTTTTAATGACTGCAAGCATTAAATTCCATAGAAAGAGAAGTGAGTACCTTCAGGAGCAGTAGCTGCCCTCTCTCCTAGGTACTCTGTCCCTGTTTTTACCTGCGGTTGGAAACATCTTCATAGACGTATCCAGAAATAATGCTCTACCAGCTATTTTATCGAGGGAAACTGACACAAGAAATTAACCACAACCAAATTGTTGGATTTGACCTACAGTTTGCTGACCTGCGCTCTGGATTAAGCAAATATTTCTCACTTGCATTCTCTCACTCTATTCTGTCATGTACGCTGCCTACTATTTTCAACCTCTTTTAAAGGATAAATGTGATCATGTTACAGTCTCACTTAAAAACGTTTACTGATAAATTTTGTTTCTGATCATGACACAGCAGATCATCTCTGCCTATCTAGATGACATAAAGAACACAGTTGCTCGAGGTTAACAGAGAGAACCCAAACAGCCAGGATGTGAAGGGAAACTTCCAGTGACAGGAGGTACACCGAGGTGAGCCGCATCTGCTACTTCTCTTTTGCTCCCTGGTGCATTTTTCTCTCACAGCACAGTGTGCAGAGGCTGAACTGCGGGAAGCAGCATGGAGCTTTGACGTTATCAAAGAGGTAAGCCCAAGGCTGCTTGATCAGTCAGGACTTGAGGGACTAAAATCCCAGAGAAAAGAGAACTTCGTGCACAAGTGTGCACAGCTTTTGTTCTCAAGGCAGTTGTTGAGTTCTAGGCTGCAAAAGGCTGAAAATCTCTGAAACCGATTGTTTGGCTTTGAATACAGCACTGTGCTCTGTGCTTTGCACACCATAAATATTTATAAACCAAATAGTTGAGAACCAGAAGGACTGGCCTTTAACTTCATCATACCTACTGTGTCACTGGAAATACCTAATATCTGTACATGAAATGACATGAAAACGAGCCACAGAGAAATTGATACAGAACAATGAAAAACAGACATACAATAAAATAAAATCTTTTTGGTTCCTCAGCATACTATTCAATAGCATTGTCAATCCTCTGTCAGTTCCTAGATGGATCTAGTTAATCTTGTTATAGATCAAGAAAGTTCAACTTCTTTGCCTATTTCTAAAAGAGACTAGTCTCATCTTTAAACTTCTCAAAACTATAATAGTCATTTATGAACTGAAGCCACACATACTATATATATATTATTATATATATAATTTATTATATTATTTATTTATAATTTATTATATAATATATATAATATATAATATATATTATATGTAATATTATATATATATAATGTATATACATTATTTGCATTTTGTCTGCAATCTCACATGAGAAAGCATCAAAATATTTTTTGCCCTCATATATCTTATATTACTGTTAAAACAATGCCCTTTGTTGACTTCAAGCAGCTGCTCAGGGAATATATTTAAAGAATAACTAATGCACTGAGGCTAATCTGATACTATTATTTTTGTGTATATTTGTGTTTTAATATTCTCTTTCTGATAGCAAATGACTGCTTACATCTGAAGTTCTCTAGCATACACCATTGTGCAAATAGTTTTATATCCCTCACTTTCTAAGACAGGGTGGACCCTGGTTAGCTGTACACCCAGGTCTTATTTCAGGAATAAGATCTGCTATTATATCCTTTCATATATATTTTTCTGTTCCACTTTCACAGTTTTCAATAAGTAGAGTTGTTTTCAGTCATGTTGACTCATTGTTTTCCCTTTTCTATGACTTTCATCTCTGCAATGTTTTGGTTTTCTCCTCCATTTCTTCTCAGTTCACTGTGAGCTCTGTTTTCCTAGCTTCCTCTTCTTTATTATATGTTTTCCTTTGAAGGCTAGCATGTTTTTTTTTTTTTTGAGCTCTTCTTAAACAGAGATTCAGTAGCCTGTATTTTTTTAAGCCTGATATTTTTGCTCTACCTATTTAATTATTCTTGGAATATATGTTTTTCTTTTGCTTTCTGATCATGTCATTTTCCTCTTTTATTTTGTAGTTTATGTTTACAGGCCCCATTCCCGCTCTGCGACTATTACTCCTCTTCAGGTGTAGCTGGCTGTTCATGGAAGAATGGTGTGCAGAGGAAAGAGACGAAGCAGTCAGTAGCTTCCTGGGCATGTGTGTCTTAAACGCTTCACAAGTCTGTTACTGTAGTAAGGAAAAGTAGTTACTGCTGCCCTTGACTACGTTCCTCAAAAAAAAAGCACCTTTCAACAGCATTTTTAGGAACATGTTAACATGACATCTATAACAAAAAGACTTCGGAGATAGTCTGCTCATGTTATGACGGGAATGTGAATATTCAAACCATGCCAGCTCATCACAGTGAGTGTTTTGTCATTGTTAGCTCTTACACCACCCATTCGGCACCTATAGCACTACCTCTTTAATACGGATGGTTAAAAACTAAGGAGGAAGACAGCTTGCTGACAAATTGTCTCCTTTGGTACTATTTCCCCATTTCTTTCTTGGCCCATTCATGCTCTTACAGCTCATCTTTAATGAAAAGGTGCTTAGCAAAGTTCATTTGAACACAAAGACATTTACTTTTAAGGAACTAATAGGTTATGCTCTGGGTTCAAGGTAGCATTCATGGGCTCTCAGGCTCCTTCTCGACTCTTTCAGAGTACGCAGTAGTCAGGTACGCTTACAATGGTAGCCGGTACTTGAATTTTTTATATGGAGTGTTTCCAGCTTATATTCTTACAGTTTTTACTGGGGAATTATTAGGAAAGAAGTAGGAAAATGCTTTTACTTAGTCATTTTAACCATGAGTCTCAAATAATCTTTCTTAAACCAAAAATAAATGAAATTTTATTCCATTGGTCTATGGAATTGAGGCAGAATTTGGACATAGGCATAGGTAAATACCATGGGCATTAGAATGCTAATCATTAAAGGACAAATGGGAAAAAAGTCAATGCCCATAGGAATGACCAGGACATAGATGTATTTAAAGGACATATTCAGTTACAATATGCTTTAGTCTCAAGAATAATGTAGGAAAAAACAATATTCAAAAATAGTGAATGTTATTTAGACTGTTAGCTTTTTAATCATCATATCTTGGGCGATATTCTGAAAGGGTCTTAGATTTTCTGCACAAAGAGCATGAGGGGTTTCAGCTGCCGTTTCAAATCATTTCCATCAAATAGGAGTTTGACTTGCCCATCATAGCTTTAAACCTTGTTTATATCATATTTTCGGACATCTTTTTCTAAAATTGATCAATTTCCTCTATGTTGAAGAGCCATTGAAGCAAATAACCCTTTTTGTGATAATCATAGCAAGGTAACAGGGAGCTCCTCGGGAGTTACAGTCCCTCCTTCGGTGTGCTCACCGTTTACTTTGATGCTGTGCAGATGGGAACAAGTTCCATCTGGGGCTGGATGAAAGTCTCATCAGCTCCACTATGCTTAGCTTTTAGGTTCGCAAATTCTTAACCTTCCACTGAATGTACATTAAGATAATGTGCACTCAGACTTTACTTTGGTCCTCAAGCTATACACTCAAAAGATTTTCCATCCATCACATTTTCATCTCTTGTTGATAATAGTGGAATATATTTGTGCTGTATTTTTCACATAATGACTCCATATTTCAGAATTTTCATACTGTCAAGTGATTAATTCACGGTGCATTACAATACTTGTCACCGTCTTGCCTCTTCCCAATTTGTAATTATCTCAACACTACACCATAACCTGTACTCCTCCCTGCTAAAATTTTCAACATTGCTGTTATTGATAGTTTAGGGTTGATAATACACCTTATATTCCTGAAAACTAAACAAGAACATCTGTAGACTTACACAAAACATAAGGGCAGAGATTAAGTTGACTGTTTTTGCCAATACTACCGCAGTTGGTTTAGGGCGGTGTCTCTCCACGTAGCTTTCTTATTTGAGGGTATTAGAGTACACATGTTTGAGGCTTGGAAGTAAGTTTGATAATGCTGCTAATTTATTAGTTATGCTACTTTTCTGGGTCAGTGATCTCAATTAAGAATATGAGCCAATATCGCTATGTTCCTGAAAGCAACAGAATATTTGACGAAATATGGATACTGTTGGCATTACAATAGTCCTCTTTGTATCTCAGCTTTCACATAAGGAAAACCTTGACCTCTTGGTCTAAGGAGACAGACTTTGTTTTAATGACTACCTAATTCTCTTCCATATGGCAGCATTCTTTTCTCCTTTAAAAGTTTAGAGATTTAACGCTCTTAAAGTTAGGCCATGGATTGTTATGTTTTTACATCTATCTGCCTAAATGTGAAGGTTACCCTTGGGGAAGGCCTCTTGGCATCAGTGACATTTAGACAGAAAGCCTCACTGTTCACTCACTTCCAATTTCCTGAACTATTAAGTTCACAGATTTAAAAACATATTTCTCCATCCTTCTTAGCCCAGCATCTTATATAGGACAGAAAAGAACATACTCAAATATTTTTATGATAAGAAAATGGTCATTTTTTTATATTTGTGGCCATAATGCAATAAAATGACCCTAAAATACTCTAATTCTTTCCTTCAGCTTGAATATGTTTTCAGCAGTCTTAAATCCAAGACCAAAATGATGGCCTAAGAGTTAATAAGAATCTACTTAGCACCAACATTTATCCACAAGGTCCTTAAAAATCCCACATATCTTCCAATAGTCCCTCATAGCCCTAAAAGATGAGAACACATAGAGCGTGACTCTACTTATTGCTTCCCAAATACATGCTTTTCCAAATGGGATTCTATGGTTTTTCCTAGAAGGGGAAAAAACGTGATCTACAGTATGATTGCTGTTATTATTGAAATACATTTAACTAGGCATCTACTGTTTGGGGAATTTGCAGTGATTGAGTTCCAGTTCATTACTTTCAGGGCTGGTATTGTCAGGGCCTCAAAATCAGTGAAATGGCCTAAACCCAGGTCAGAGAGGCTACGATAGCACAAAGGCAATTATGCTGCAAGAAAAATGTTGTCCACTAATCAGCTGGCAATCAGTTACTAAGAAGAGAAGATAACCTCTCCCCACTTGAGCTCTTCAGTATTAATAGTGCCATCGTGTAATGACTTCAGGCTCGCGCAGGTGCGCGAGAGGACAGACTCTACAGCACACTGCATCGAAGATTAATGAGTTCTGTCAATTTGCCCAGCAGACATCTGATTCTCCAGCTTTCTGTAGCTACTAGTTTTACACTTGCCTCAGGGTTTTTTCCCCCTGAAAAAATTAGCTAGTAATTTAAATACATTCAATAAGCGTACATCTTTAAGGCAGGAAAAAATACCCTAATTTTGCAATGAAGTATGAACCAAAAAGGCTCTTCATCTGAATATTAACACAGCAAGTGGTTCATAATGGCAGTATTCTTTCAGTCATACTTTATTTTTAGTTGTCGCAATTAGTGATATACAGGATTCAGAGGCCGTATAAACCTCTCCAAATGGAATAATGTAAACCCAACATCCCTTACAGTTTCCATTTCCTCTGCTGGCCCAGAAGCTGAAAAGGGAAAAACTATGTGAGCTCCAATAAGTAATGAAACTGTTTTAAAGCCTCCTATGATATAAATGGCTTGACTAAGGAAGATATTTTAGCCCTCTGATTTTCTGGGTAAGAGCTACTGTGCTCCCCCCCACCCCCACCCCATAGGAAAATGCAGGATTGGTCCAGAGAACCTGGTCACCCAGGCTTATACATTTATGTCAGAATAGGAATTGCCTATAAACTGAAATGAATATCAGGAAATTTGCTGTTACTCCAAATTGATATTTTATAACCCAACTACTGTAAAATCTCATAATCTTTAAATACACGAGGTCAATGTATTAAATGGCTATTTTATGATGCTACCTAAAGCCTCCGATTTGTTTCTCATGGGGCCCTGAGTCTTTCTAGTTCATGGCTCTCCCTTGATTGCTCTTTCAATGAGTGTACGGATAAAAGGAGAGAAACACTGGATTCAGAAGCATTTTTTGTTCCTTTACCTTTCTGTCTCCATTTAATGTCACAATCACCCATCCATGAAATCTTTTTCCAGACTGCGTTTATTGGATATTAGATTTTGTTAATTAATTCTTTGTATTAATGTCTTCTGATGCAATGCTATCTGTACCATTTCCAGGTTTTAAGCAAAAGATAAAGAAGACAAAGAAGGAAATAAGGAAAAAAAAAAAGAAAAAGAAAAACTCAGCTCAGTCACAACTCGATTTTCACATAAATGGATTAAAGCCTACCCAAATTATAAAGTTAAATTTATCATCAATCTATGTTCATTGGCAGATGCTATTTAAATTATTAATTTCTAGAGTAAGAAACAATAGAGTAGGAAATCTTTTTAATTTGGAGAAACTATATTGCCTGTGCTTTTTAAAAAGACAGTCTTATATCTCTAAAGCCAGTTATCTTCAAAGTTGGAAATATTTTGAAACTGATATCAGATAGATTCTTCATCTAAAAGAGGCAAGACATACCTTACTGAAGCCATGACCTCATACAAGCTAAAAGGGCTGATGTCACCTCACCTTCACTATACAAAGGTCTTGTTTGAATTTTACTCCTTGTAACTTTTTTTTATCTTTGCTAATATCTTTTTATTTACCTAGAGGCTCCCCATGTATCTATTATCTTCAAATGAAGCCCTTGGAGGACCTTTCATATGGCTCGGCTCTAAGAGTGTTCTGCCCTGCTAAGAGCTGTTCTGTCTGGAGCTATAGCCCTGGGAGCCAATGCCTGAGGACCTGGGCCACTATCCATGGCAGCACAACAGGGGTCAAAGATGAAGCTGATCTCAACCACAGTCAATCACATATTGAAATCTATGCATATATATGCATATTTAATTAGGTACTTAAAAACACTTGACTACCAACCCTTGGTCTATATTAACTGTATATTTTAGAAACCAGTATTTTAGATCTTTTTGGACATTTTATCCAAGAAAGAAAATCTAAATCATGCAAGTTGAATGGATAGACAAGAAAATTAGGCAATATTCTAGGCCAGTGATGGCAAACATTTTAGAGCTTCCAATGCTAACAAATAGCCCACTGCAACACGTGAACCATAGGTTTGTCACCATGCTCTAGCCAATATTAGACTCTGGGCCAAAGGAAACCTAGGTTTAATAGTCTCAATAAAACTAATTCATGATTGGATATATTACGGATTGATTCTAATGGCTCTATTATTACTCTTAGATAAAAAACAGAGCTGTTTCCCTAGAAGCCCAGGCTAGACAAGGAAGGAAAAAAAAACCTGGAGTGAATTCCAATACATCTTTAAAACAGTGTTGGGAAAAATAAAGAAACTTAAAGGCATGCAAGCAGAAAAAAATATCATATATGAAATAAGGGCTGGAAAGGGCCCACTATGCCAGCCAATGCCAGCCTTTCCCTTTGGAGAACACCCTAAGGGTGGCTGCCCACCACGCTTACACACAGAGGTAATCCTGAGGGGTACTTCAACCGAAAGAACTTTCCTGTGGATACCAACCCCAGTTTATTTCATCCAGGAAAGAGATTTAATTATCCTGCTATGAAATAAAGTAGCTAGCAGAAACACATAACTCCTTTCAGTTCTGTGCTCTGTGCAACCAGTTGTCTCTTGGGAAGCACCTACTCAGAGCTTACCTAGGTGCACCAGGGAGGACAAATCCTCGAGACAGGGAAAATTTAAACTAGGGGACTTCTGAACAGTTTTTCCCCAGCCCGCCATCTCTAGAAACATCCTCAGCTCATACACCAAATATAGAACCATTTAACTTAGTAAATAACTTTAATTTTTAAATTCAGAACCAAATCTAAAAGTTTTTTAACAATTAAAATAAAATGGTAACTAACACTAGGTGCTTACTAAAGGCACTGTCCCAAGGCCTTTAGATATGCTAGCACTTTTAATCCTCATCACAACTCAGTAAGATAGCTACTGCTAATATTCCCATTTTACAGATGAGAAAAATAAGGTGCAGAAAGACTTAGTAATTTGTATAAGGCAAAATGGCTAAGTGGCCAATACAGGGAATTTCTCTTCTGAGTCTGCTTTTCACCATTACATTATGAAAATAATCTTTAAGCATTCATCCTACCAAAATAGACAAAAATTATAGGAATAATTTTTAAAGTATATGAAACAATAGACGCAACAATGAGCCTAGCATATAATTGAGCAACACTATGACAGAGCTATTAAATCAACCGAACATATCAAAATATTCCACCTCTAAATCCGAGACTGGGTCACTTAAGTTTCCTGAATTTACCAAAGTTCATCTCAATGTTTATCCTAAATGCTCATTTCTCACGCTCGTAGTTTTTTTGTTTTGTTTTGTTTTGCTTTGCTTTGTTTGTGGGTACTGGGGGTCAACCTCAGGACCTCGCGCTTGCCAGGCAGGTGCTTATGCCGCTGAGCTATCTCACCAGCCCCATGCTCGTAGTTTTTGTGGTGGACTAGCAATGTGCATCACTGGCTTTCATTCACAAGGCACATAATTATTTGACTTTTTTTTTAGTTGTCACATCTATGAGTATCATCGTGAACTAAAGTTCCTCTCTATCGAGAATTTATTAAGGGCTTCAAATAGTCATCAACATCATCCTGTATCCCAACATTTTCTACACATCCTCCCTATAATAGCCCAGGCTTAGCAGGCTTTGGGTAGAGTTCCAGGACATACGAGTTTAAGCAAATGCCTTGATGTATCATTTCACAAGCAGGTTCAGCAACACCTAACAGAAAACTGAACTCCTGATGTCTTAGCCAACAGTCTCGGTCTCTGTCTCTCTGTCTCTGTCTCTCTGTCTCTGTCTGTCTCTGTCTGTCTCTGTCTGTCTCTGTTTCTCTTTCTCTCCCTCCCTCTCCCTCCCCCTCTCTCTGTCTCCTTTACTCTCTCACTCGCTCTCGCTCTCTCCTCACCCAAATGACAAGACATCAAGAGCTTGACAGCCCAGGGCTGAAGTGCTGAGAGCATGGAGATGTAGGTGCGGTGTCCCTCTTCTGTCTCTGCTTCACTGCATGCTTGGGGCGTGGATTTAGTCTCCATACAATTAGACACTATGACACTAGCACAGAAAGGAAGAAGGGAAAAGGGCAAAATGAAAGGCACGTGCCAGTCGATCCTGGCTCTCACCTGAGGGACTTCCCTGAGAGTCATACTGTAAGCCTTCTGTTTATATCTCACTGTCCAAAACAGCATCACATTGTCATCCTTAATTGAAAAAGGATTCTAAGAAATGTGTCTTATAGCTGGGCACTTTGCCTTCTGGAAAAATTTGGATTCTGATGGCAATAAAGAAGGTGAGAGTTGAATTAAGTGGTCAACTTTCATCTGTCACACTCACATTAGTCATGGATGAGAGAATCCTCATATTGCTTACCTTGCCTCTTCTTAACCAAGTGTACAATTTGGAGACCGTCAAGTGCAACTCTGCTATGTAAGGACACTTTGCATTATAATTTTAAAAGCAACTCAAAGTAACTTACATGTAAGAGGAAACTGAATAAGTTTACCTAACTTAAAAATATAAGGAATATTGGCTTTAGGTTCTACAAAGTCCAAGACCTTAAATGGTGTTACAGTCTTTCTGTTCTCCCTCCTCTTTTCCTTAGCAAAGCTTTATCTACGTAGCAAAGAAAATGGCTGCTGGCCATCCATATCCTATAAACTTCAGCATTCTCCATGAAAAGAATGATGGAGTATGATATTGAGACTCCAAAGACGAACAGGATACTACCCTACATCTAAGGAATTCACATGTCTAGTGGAGTATCTTTCTTGGGTGAATCAAGCTGTGTGAAACTAAAGTACTGTATTTCTACTTATCTGAAATATTTTCAGAAATTTATTATTGATCTCTAGTCTGTACTAGCAACTACTGTTGTTATAAAAATATCCCTTCACCTCTGAGGTCAACAACCGAGCATCATTCCCCAAATTATGTTCAAAATGCAGTTCTTGAATATTACATAGAAACATGTACCATGCCAAATAAGTGACAGAAGCCATGCATGCTGCATCTTATTGTTATGCATTTAAAATGCTCCTCAACATATTAAGGATACTAAAAGTTCCTAAAGTAATCTGTATAATTTTATATAATCCAGTATTTTCCAAATTATACCACTCAATAGTTTCTGTTCCTTTTCTTTTCTTTTTTACATGAGTGAAAGTAACTCAACCCTACAAAGCCAGTCCTGGGGTTTGAAAGAATTTTTTTTAAAGCAGGAAAGAAATGAGAATTATAATTTACATTTTATAATGTGTTGCACAATCTGCCTTTGTAAAGACGTAATTCTATGTTTATGCCATAATACATGTCATAACTACAGCAAAGGTAAAGAGGAATCTAAGCAGTGAAAATATGAGAGAACAGTTTTCTTTGGTGTGTACTCAGAGATTGAGTTATTTCTTTTAGAAGCAGCTCTGTCTTCCAACAAGAACCTAAGTGCATTTTGACAGGAGAATGCTGAATGGTTCCTGTTGTTTACAATACAGTGTTTTCAGTTCCTTAATTATACAACTGAAGTACCTGGAAATGAAATATCTCTTTTGATGTGCAACATACCTAATACAGCTTTGTTGAAACTACATGGTTCTCTTTGTATTCAAGCATGTTGCTTGGTGGCTTGTACATATTAATAGGCTCTCCATGCACTTCATGTTGACAATCATGAGCCTTCAGCAGCAACTAAACTAGTCTAGTCTCCCTCCATGAGTACCTTGCTGCTTCCCTACATTCATGCCAGTGTTTGAGACATTTCTGCTAAGCAAATACCCTATTATGAGGCTAATGAAATACCACCCAATTCAAATCCCACCTCCTCTGTGAACTCACCTCTGACAGTAATATTAGTCCATATTTACTGGGCTCTTGCTATATGCTATGCTCTACGCACTTTGCACACATAATTTATTAACTTCTCACATATCTGAAAGTCCTATGGGGTCTGTTTGATAATTTTTCCCACTTTATCTGAGTCTTAGCCATCACGCCTGGCCATTTCCCTCTTCTAATTGAAAATAAGGACTATTTTAGAAAATTGCCATTAATGTGTATGTCTATAGATAGGACAGGAAATGTTCCCATCCCTGAACCATCTGACACAGCATCAGTTGCAGTGTTTTGTGGCAGACTGCAAACATAAAGGGCTGTGTAGAGTGTATTAACTAAAGCTGACTCTGTTGAGGGACATGGTAGGTTGTTAAAATCAGGTAAATAGGAGCTTCCTGGGACACATGGACCTTGAACCTCATCACAGTGTAACCACTCTCTGAGCTCTCCAAAGTTTAGATCAGATGATACATATATATATATAGATATATAGATATATAGATATAGTCTGTTATATAAAAAGAGAGGCAGGAATCCATTCACTGAAACTGATATTGTGCCTTTAAAAAGTGTTTGATTTGAGCATCTAAAATACTGTGCTCCACTGCTGGTTTAATTTTTATAAATGTTCTCTCTCATAGATCTTCTCAATAGCCACATCAGAGGAAAGGGAAGCAAGAATATGCTCCTCATTCAGACACTCCGTGCACTCCTTCTTGATTGGAATGGATATTGTACATAATATGTCCCTACAGATGTCTCCTCCAGTGGGGCACATTGAATTTCATTTAAATGCCAAGGCACAAAATCTAAAACAATGTGACTTTAACAAAAAATCTGATGAGGAATTTGATGAGAAAATGGCAAGAATTCCTGTGGCATTTGGGTAACAATTTCAAGCCTTCATTTTAATAGAATAAACAGGATCATATTTCATTCAAATCTGGCAATGAGATGAGCTTTGGGTATTACATTGATATAAACCAATAAAGAATTTGCAAATTTGAAGCACTAATTAACAGACACAATATTAAATGAAAAAAGTTTGCTCCAGGGGCAAATATATTTTGAAGACTTTAAACTTTTATTAAAAGACATTTTGAGTCATTTCTTTTGTAGTTTACTCTTTTACTACTTTTTACAAAATATGGGAATACTGTATTGTGACATTTTCAAACTGATACCTTTAATACAACATCTGATGTTCCTTTTTTACCTTTTTTGAGGCAATACATCAATGTCTAAATGCTTTGAAATGTAGAGGAAACTAAGCCATAAAGCTAACCCAAATATAACAGAATGATCAGAACAGGCTAAATTTAAGATTCTCAATGTCTAGAATCGAAAAAACTATAAATATTTAAGTTTTCCCTATTGAGTACATCCCATAGCAATTATCAGAGCCATTTTCAGGGAGTAGTCAATTAGGCCAAGTATCACAAGCTGGAGGGGATATGCAAAAAACCTGTCAGAAGAGCAGGAAGATGTGGTTCAACCACTACCTTGGACCGGAGGAGATCTTAAGATTTTAATTGTGTAATCAGGTGGTATCTCACTTAGTTCCACCACCACCACCACATGCCAAAAGCAATCCATCCACACCCTACAAGGATGTCTTTGTGCCTTCTTGATGCCTGGCTGTCTCTGGGTTGTTAATTTGAACCTAACTTCTGGATAAAAATGTAAAGGGAGGTGAAGGAATGGGTGGGAGGAGGTACAGAGGATTTAACTGAAGTGTTACAATGAGACAGCCCTTCTTACATGAACAATCTATTAATTTTTGGCTTTCTGTGAAAATTCTTTTATGATAGTGGCAGAGGAAAAACACTCCGAAGGCCTTGGCTTACTGATCACAAGTGCACTACAGAAAAAGAATTCTCTCTGCCCAAGTGCGATGCCGGCACAGACTTGCTTCCCTGAAACTATAATATCTAAGTCGTATGTACCTAAAGACTCATACTTCAGAAAATAGGGAGGTCTGCCACAATGCTAAAGAATCAAAAATGTGAGACCGACCTTCACATAAGATACTGTGATTTGGGGGAGGGGGGATTGGCAAATATATGTATATCCTCGAGTGTTTGTATTCTTAAACAAGTAGTTATTTTATCTTTAGCCTAAGTATGGCTACAGCAGAAAGCACCTAGTGTTACTAGTAGCTGTACCAATAATTTTGTAATCTGTGTCCCACTTACAGGTTTTTATCGAAAACTAATTTGATTATATTATTAGTAAATTCCATGTATTCTTTCTAAGAAAAAAGGAAAGGGATTGAGAATAATACACAGAATTTATGTACATTTTATTGTCAAAACTGCCCCATGAGTGACATATCACTGCATCTATATTACAAACAAGGACTGTAACACCCAGAAAGGTTAAGTAAATAGTCTACAATCACATGACCAATAAATGAAAGAGCCAGAATTTCAAACCATGTAGGTTTGGCTCCAGAATGCAGGTTTTTTTCCACCATGTCAGAGCACTAGTAAAATTGGCTAAAATTTGAAAAATTTAATCAAATAAGTTAAACCATCAAAAACTAATTTAACTTATTTTAACTCATTTTGATTCAGAAGAAATTCCCATTTGAATAGGATTAAGGCCAAGAATGTCTGTTTTATTCATGGAAACTCTGAGCCAGTTTTTGTAGTAGAAAGCCTACAAACACATTTGTACTCACCCATCCTGCCTGTTTGGTACATCCCATCATCAATTAGAAGCTTCATTTAAGTTACCCTTTCTTCACTTTGCCAGTTTGTTATATTTTGCTGCCTTTGTTAGCTAAAAAAAATATATATATTTTCTGTGATAAAGAATATTATAAATAAACAACTAAATAAATTTTCTTCTACTGCACTACTTGATTATTGGGTGGAACTTGATAGATTAACCAGTATTTTCAGTACCATGTTCTTCTTCCCCCTGATTTTGGGTTAAGAGGTATTTCACTGACGTGTCTATACTACCCTCAACACAAAAATATTATACTGCATTTTTAAATACTGGAGTTGAATCCTTCCAGTTGCTAAAGGTTTATCCCAATTACACATTCTGTAACTGGGCAAATAACCACAGAATGGGTTCAGGAATCTATCAGACCCACTGTGGGACAGAGTCCAGCTAAATTTCACTGATCACCTCATCTCAGGAAGTACTGGACTGGTAGAACTCAGTGACATTTTGGATCTCCTGGCATAAGTGTCGGTTCAGAACCAATGTCTAACATCTCCCCCAAAGTGTGATCCATTTCTTTTCCTCAATACAGAGAAACCCAAGAGAAAGGCTGCAGCCAGAGCTCTCTTCGGGGAAGGCTGGGAATGAGGTCAGTAGGAGGAAGTTTGGGTCGTATAGCAGTGTATGGCAGTCTTCATTCAACAGGGCTGGCTCTGTGAACTGGCTCAAGTCTGGGAATTGATATGAGGAGATGTAACTGTTTTGATGATTCTACTTTGATTCCTGTTCACTTGATCTAGAATTCTCCCACTTACACAAATTAAGAATTTAGTCAGATGCTGTTTATCTCACTGTTAGGAGCACCATGATTAACCAGCAAACACCGCAGGTCCCTTCTGACTGTGGCTTTAATTCCGCAGTCCATTACGCTAACCACAACCACAGTGTCTGTAGTGATTAGATCCACACATGGCCTCTGCCAGCCCCGAATCCAGCTATCCCCATGGCACCAATGTCTCCAGTTCAACAGTAGGAGCTCCCACTCTAATTTCTGACCTACAGATAAGAGTGACCAGAGACTCCTCAAGGATGCTGGGGTTTCCTTCACAAGTTAACTTCTCACACTGGTAGTGAAAGACGTGTCTTCCCAGAGGGGATGAGCATTTATATGATAAATCCGATCTAATAGACCAGAGCTGGGTACATGAGTGTGTGAAAGTGTACAGCCCAGAGATCATGGGCCAGAAGATGGTATCTAAAAATTAAAGTAAAACCAAAAGGAAAGTAACATTAAAGTTAGGATTTTTAATGATACAGCGATTTAATGTTTTTGGTACTATCAATCCACAATCTTAAGCACAAGACATCAGCTTTTTCTTTTCATTGAATATATCCTTTTCAAGTTTGGGACATCTCAGTGCCCCTCACACTAATTTTCTCTATCTTCCAAAGATAGTGACATAAAGTTTTTTTCCATTTTCAAGCAAGAGGTCAGTACCTACAAAAATAAATGTGCCACTGCTTGCAGATGAAGGGTCTGATTGTGTCTTCAGACACTGGCATGAATCAAAGCCAAAGGGGAAGAAAAGATTATAAAGCCAACATTGATACTATCAACACAACTAGAAGAATATTGAATTCTGTATTTAAAATGTCACTAATGGGAAAATAATTTAACCAGCACATGCAAAAAATTTATAAACTTTTTACCTTAGTATCTCTTTTAGTAGTTTCGCTTTGTCATTTCAGTGTATAGAATAATGCAGAGCTGGTTGTTTTTCTAAAAAGTTTAAACTTGCACATCTTTAAATAGTAGTTTGGAAAGAGATTTGCATATGACACGAAGTGCTAGGACTGGAATGGGTTTGTCTGCTAAGCTAGTGCATTTCAGGTATAAACCTTCTTCAATTTCTCTTAGTGAATACTGTATTCATTCACACTCTGTTAATATATAAGGCTATTTTTCTGGGAAGTTTTTAAGAATATTCAATTTATGTAAAAAAATTAAAAGTAAGCCAATGTTTTTTGTATTGTCTGTCTTTTTTGTTTCTTGTTTTCCTATTCCTTCACCTATGGTTATCTTCTTAGGTTCGTGAACAAGGGTACCAGTGAGTCACAATCATTCAAGGGCTGATAGATCAAAGTTTGAATTTTTAACATCAAACGTTGTTTTACTTTCAACTTACATGTTTCATGACATACAGCATGTTAGTGTAATTATCTGTTTATGTTTCTGTCTGCCCCACTAGGCTGTAAGCTTTTCGAAAACAGAAATACTGTCTTACTCAACTGTTCACATCCGAGGAGCTAGCACCATCCCTGGCATAAATCTCTGTTGGTGCAGTGTTTTCTGGCCTAAGACCCTCATATGAAGATTTTTTTTCTTCACTTCTTACTTTTGGATGGAAAGCAATTCAGTGGAATAGAATTCACAAGACACTCTGGCCTTGACTCAATCTAGCAAACAAGCCAGCTGTTTCCTTCTCTGAAACTGCAGCCACTGTTAACATTAGGAAAATAATACTTGGTAGTAATTGAATCCTAGAAAATCTCCATTTCTATTCAATATAGAGGACAGTGTAATGGTCTGGGAACAGAAGTCCTGGAAGTGCTTCTGTGACCTAAACTGTTAACTCCACCCCTATGTTCTAACTTTTCTTTAAGTCCCTGGTGCATTACAGTTAGTTACACACCCTAGCTTACCAACAGTAAAAGCCTCCCGCTTCATTTTATTTTCACTCACTCTAATGCATTCAGTAGATTGGTCTCAAGACATACAGGTTTCTTAGAAAAGTATTCATTAGTGCACATAAACTTAAAATATAGCTTTAGTATATTAATATTAAATTACTAATTGTATTAATAATCACATGCCATTTCTTGTGTGCCCCCTAACACTATGGTTTTCAGTTGTACTCATTGACCTGGACATAAATCTAAGGCATTACTTTTGAATTCCATATTCTATCATATGTATAAACCACAGTTTACCTACCCACATTTTTAATGCCTCCCATTCTTCGCCACCACCTGTAATCCTTCAGTGAGCGTACATTTTCACTTATGGGTCTTGCGTCTATGCCTCATTTCACAGAGTACTGTCACATTACCCTGCAGGGTAGCTGAACTTTTTGTATTCCCATCAGCAGTTTATAGTCCTCATTTTTTCTCATCCTTGCCAGCACTTGATATTAAGAATTTTTTAGTCTTTACTAATTTGATGGATACAAAATGTAATACCATAGTTATAACATAGGTTGAACATCATGTCACAGAATTACTAGTAGTTTTTTTATTTCCCCTTCCTTGAATTACTAATTATATGCTTTCCTATTTTTTTTCATTTTGTTTCTTGTATTTGTAATAGTCATTTGTAGGAGTTTCTTACTCTTTCTAGACTTCTTTGATAGTTTTAGAATTGTAAACCTTCTTCCAAACTATATTATGCTTCCTTTATCTATGGTATTCTCAAGTTTCAAGAAATCCTTAATTTTGATGTTGTTAAGTTCATCAAATTTCCCAATTAGTTTGTTTTTTGTGGATCCTTTTTGAGATCCTTTCTACTCAAAGATTACAAAGATACTCTTCAGTATTTTCTTGTACTAGCTTTACAGTGTTGTCTTTTACTTACAGAACTTTCATCCATTTGGCATATTTTTAATGCATGGTAGGGATAGAACTTTAGTTTTCCACATCAAAATAATCTACTTTTTATTGATTTGTGATATTACCTTAGTTATAACCAAAATCATATATGTGTATGTGAATATGTAAATACATATACCATGACCATATCATAAAACCATAGCCAAAAATGGGATGGAGAAATCAATGGAAAATGTATATTTGCCTCTCACTTAACTGGTTCAATTTTTGGATATAGTTCTGTTTTTATACTACACTTTACAACCTAGTGGGGCACACTCTCTACATGAACAAGAGTTCCCCAGGGAAACTGAAACATAAGACAGAGAGAGAGAGAGAGAGAGAGAGAGAGAGAGAGGCAGAGGCAGAGGCAGAGACAGAGACAGAGACAGAGATAGAGACAAGACAGAGATAGAGATGGATAGATCTGCAAGATGAGGTCCAGGAAATGCTGGTGGTGTGATTCAGTTCAAGTCCAAGGCCTGATAACCAGAGGGGATAATAATGTAACTTTCAGTCCCAGGCCAAATGTCTGAGGTCAGGGGAGCTGCTGGTCTGAATCGCAGAGTCTGAAGGCCCAAACTCAGGAGCTCTGACGTATAGGGGAAGGAGGAGATGGGTTCCACCAGCCAGGAAGAGGGAGAGTTTGCTTCCTGTATCCTTCCATTCCGTTTAGGCTTTCAACAGATTCAGTATTGCCTGCACATGGGTGCGGTCAAACCTTCCTCACTCTGTCTACTGACTCAGACACTAAACTCTTCTGGAAACGCATTCACAGACATACGCAGAAATATCATTTTGTCAGAAATCTGTGCATCCTTTAGCCTACTGGAATTGACACAGAAATTTAAAATAATCCATCACACACCCCACCTATTATTCTTGGTATTCAAAATTGCTTAGCTTATTTTTCCAATGTAAATTGTGATTGTGTCTTATCTTAGTTGGAGATTGCTGTTCTACTGATGTTTGTTGCAATGATGGCTGGCATTCTTGTCTTGCTCCTATTCTCAAAAGGAAAATGCTTGATATCTCTCTAAGGAGCATCATACTTCCCGTACTTTTCAGGGAATAGATTTTAGTAAGGCATTTCTTCAATTCTTCTTTTTCTGAGAACTTTATTCAATAACTTTTGAAAATTTTTTGTGTAATTGTCAGTAGTCTAGGACCTATAGATACAACAATGAACAAAATTCAAATCATAGAGTTGAAGAAATAATTGATAAATAAGATCATTAATATAGTACTAGACAAAAATGTTGAAGTAGCACAAATTCTGGGTCCCACATTTAAGTCTAATCATACTTTTAAAAAATCAAGATACTGAGAAAACCACGGGAATATTGCCAGGAAAAGGAGCATTGAACTTGTGCGTGTTGAGTACTAGCATTGGCCTGAGACAGGAAATATTGCCAGGATATTGCCAGGAATATTGCCAGGAAAGGGAGCGTTGAACTTGTGCGTGTTGAGTACTAGCATTGGCCTGAGACAGGAGGCAGCTGGCACAGGGTGGGAAAACAAAAGAAAAAAGATACCCATGCTGTCCTTGCCTGTTCTCCTCCTTAGCTCCTGCCCATCCCTACTGCTCCCATGCCTGCATCACTCAGACTTCAGATCCAGGTATTCTCAGAGGATAAAGCAGAGCAAGACAAAAGCCCTGTGTTTTTGTCCCTGAGAGAAACATGAGAACTACCTCACCTCAGCCAAGTGGCTTCTCACTCTGGTCACTCCAAACCCCCAGGGCTGATGAATTAGAATCTATGTTTTTCTTTCCCTTCAATTGCTTCTCCCTGGAATGTAAAATGTGAAGATATGATCTAAGTGATTATTTAGTAGGCTTAATATCTAGTGGGCTGGTATCTAGTCTCTTTATCTTAGCTCTCTCTCTCTCTCTCACACACACACACACATACACATGAACACACACAAACACATATACACAACACACCCACACTCACACATACAGGAAGACGTTTGGAGCTGACCTTGGAGAGGGTCTGGCCTTTCTCTATTTGCATTATGTAATGGCATCGTTGGCACTTTCATGGGGAATTGAGCTAGCAGGCACAGAAAACAGACAGTTAAGGACCACAATTCTTTCAATGTATTGCAATAAAAATACCATTAGAAGTAGAAATATTAGAATAGACACATCAAGATTTCAAAATTGAAAAACATGTTAAAATAAATGAAGGAAGTTATTAGTAATACAAAGCAAAAACATTAAAAAGAGACAAGAAGAGGAAAGTTGGCAATTTTGAATAGGGTATCCAAGGATGGCTTCACTAGAAAGGCAGAATTTCAATAAAGACCCCCCCACACAAAAAAAAATGTCATGTGGATATCTGGGAGAAAAGCAAAGCCAATCAAGCTGGTGACAGTCAAGTGCTGAACTAGGCCCAGTAGAGTAGAGGGAGACTGGTAGGACATGAGGCTCCATAAGGAAGAGGGCAGACACTGGGGGTCTTAGAAGCTGTGATGTTGTTGTTACAACTCGCTTCTACTCTGAGCAGGTGGGGAAAGCCATTGTACTGCTCTGAGCCCAGTGGTACAATTTAACTTACGTTTTAACAGAATAACTTTGTCATGAGTTGAATAAAGAAGAGCAAAGTTGGTAACAGGAAGACCATCTAACAGAACACACCAAGCAAGATGATGGCAACTAAGGCTGCAGTGATGGCAGGGAGGTGTTGAGAATGGTCAGCTTCCAGATGGAATGGAGGGAAAGAGTGACCACTTACTGAGTTAGGAAAGACAACAAAGGAGTGGATTTTGAACAGAACATCAGGAACTCATTTTTGTACCTGTTCACTTTGAGAATGCTTAGAAGACATCCAAATGTAGGTGTTTATTAGGTAAATGGCTGTAGAAATTCTGTAGCTCAGATATAAAGGTTTTGGAATTTATATGATGTTAAAGAAATAAAAAATTGGGCTGGTGAGATGGCTCAGCGGCGTAAGCGCCTGCCTTGCAAGCGTGAGGGCCCGAGTTCGACTCCCAGATCCCACATACGAAAAAGGGGCCGGTGATATCGCTCAGCGGCACGAGCGCCTGTTGGCGCGCGAGGTCCTGAGGTCGACCCCCCGGTACCCACAAAAAAAAAAAAAAAGAAATAAAAAATTATTTAATGTAATGAAAGAATGGATAGCTCTTCTAATTTTGAACAATCATTTCATTCCTGTGATAAAAAAATACTTGGTCATGACATAATAGTTTTAACACAGTGCAATATTTAGCTAGCTAGTACTTTAAATGGGATATTTGTATCTATATCCAGGAATAATATTGACCTATAAACCTTTTCTTGACCTCTTCTTATCCAATAGTGGTAGCAAGGTTTTATTCACTTCATAAAAAGAGTATGACAGGTTTCCCCCCTCTTTTTCTATATTTTAACTTGTTTAAGATAAATTCTATACTATACAGGCCACAAAATGGATTTGTGAGGTTTTATTCTAAATGTGATGGGATGGCATTACACAGTTTTGACCAGGAGGATGACAAAATCTGATTAATTTGTTAGGGAGATTATTGCACTATGAGGGGAGAATGAATGATAAGGGCCTACTCAGTAATACAGGGGAGAGTGGATGGTCCCTTGGGCCAGAATAATGTAGCGAAGATGGAAGGAAGCAGGAAGATACACAACGTATTTTGGAGTCTCTGGTGACTGTGTGGGGACATTTGGGGTTTTATAAGAGGAAGTGGCAACCACTGTGACTTCTTAAAAGTCGAGACAATCATGTAAAAGCAGAACAAGAGCCACATTGGACATGTGACATCTTTAACCCCACTCTCACCAGAAATAAGATGAACTCGTTATTTTAACATAAGTAACAAAAGTAGGCTTAATCACAAATCTTCCAATAAGATGTTCTATGCTTACAAGGAGCCTTTTTAATGATCATTTTGTATTATTGCCAGGTGCAAAACAATTTCACAAAAAAATCCCAGATTTTTTTTTTTTTTTTTTTTTCGGTGTGTGTGTGTGTGTGGGTACCAGGGGTCGACCTCAGGACCTCACATGCCAGCAGGCGCCCGTGCCACTGAGCGATATCACCGGCCCTTTTTTCGTATGTGGGTACTGGGAGTTGAACTCAGGACCTCGCGCTTGCCAGGCAGGCGCTTACGCCGCTGAGCCATCTCACCGGCCCTGGTATTTTTTTAATTGGAAAAAAAAAAAAAAAAACAAAAAAAAAACACTGGGTGTTTAGTCAAGCAAGAAGATTGAGCTCCCAATCCTGACTTTGTGTAAGATGGCAAAGAGCATAACAATGCCAACCATCAGAAATAGGAGCCCACAGATCCCACCCACAGTGTCACCTGTGGGCTCAGCATCACCAAGAAGGATTTAAGACAAAGGCTCTGGTTGGAAAAATGCTTTATGCAGACAAAGGAGAAAAAGTGAAGCAAGATCAGCATCTGCAGTGTGCCTCTGTCTCCCATGGCTAGCAGATAACTCCCCAGAGGGATGGACTGCATGTCACCCCTCTCATGCTGGTGAAGACCCTGTTTTCTCTCCCAAGGAAGTAAGAGGCAGACAAGCAGGTACCTCTTGATGCACACAATTAAGCACTGCAAGGAAGTTTATTTTGTACCCAGACTCGGGAAAGAATCTGGAACCCAGGGGCAGGTCCAAACCTGGCTTCTACACAGAGGAATGTTCCAGGCCCAGGGCACTGATTGGCAGCCCCAGGGAAGGGTACCTCATGGTACAACAGCAGATGACTCAATTTTTAAATACAGTCTCTATTCATTCTAAATTTTATGAAGTACTTTTTTACACACATATCAGAGGGACTACTGGTAGAAATTACAAAACATAATTTAGAAAAATTATCCAAGAGTGTTGTAGGACAAAATTTGATTTTTCTAATCCAATCTTCTCCAGCATGTGTCTCATTGATTGGGAAATTTTTTTTTTTTTTTTTTTTTGTGGGTACCGGGGGGTCGACCTCAGGACCTCGCGCGCCAGCAGGCACCCGTGCCGCTGAGCGATATCACCGGCCCCTTTTTCGTATGTGGGATCCGGGAGTCAAACTTGGGCCCTCGCGCTTGCCAGGCAGGCGCTTAAGCCGCTGAGCCATCTGGGAAATATTATTGATTTGGGAAATAGTAAAAAAAAATTTTTTACACTGATTTGTAGTGCATCAAAAATAAATGTATCACAGAGAGTCAAATGTAGAAAATGCTCAAAAAATCTCATTGGAAACATGTATCTGCAAAATAAAATATTTTTCAGCCTTTCAAAACCAGCAGGTGGGTTATGGAATTCCACCATCTCAAGTAATTTCAGTCTCTGGAGATGAAATTGCTTAAATCTTTACCACTGTATTGCTTACCTTTAAGACATTTAAATCAGAGCAGCCTTGAAAGCTGCCAAAAATCTTCTCTTAAACTGAAGAACTTATTGTCAGTCATTTCCAGGAGACTGTTCAACTTTATGAGTCAAAATGGATCTATTATACCTTATTTAATAGGCTCTATCTACTTAAGAAAATCAATAAAATGTATCAAAATGCTGAGACAAACAAACTAATATGCTATCAGTGACAGCATCCACAGAAATAGATTGAAAAGGTCAAAAGGAATTTACTGCAGGCTTCTTTTAAGCACTCTACTTGTGTGAAAAACAGATCTATGTATTTATTAAAAAAAAATCTGATTCCCAAGTATAGAAAGCTAACATACTATGGTCTACTGAAAACATACTAAGAAAAACAGGACCTAGACTTCTAAAAGGCAAAATACATGACTCTTAAAAATTAAACACTCCAATGGCAGAATTTGTAACCCAACTGGGGACTATAATCTAGTGTTTACTGGTACAATTTTTGGGAGAAACCGTGCTACTTTGATGACATTTTACTTTTCAATTACACTCTTGCCACGTTTGAGGTTACATATGTTTCTCTCACTTTAATGTGCAAGGTTGTTTAGGGAAGAGAATCTGATATAATGGAAAGACGAATTCCAAAATTGGAAGATGTGAGTTTGAGCCCTATGCCTGGCACTGTTTATGTACTGAAACAGGAAGAGTCACTGAGCCTCAATTTTCTCCTCTTTAAGTGGGTTTACTTGTATTGGCTGCTTCCCGAGTTTTCAACAAGATGTCTAAGAAATAAATGTGTAAATTCTGGAGCACTCTACAAATATTAATAGCTCTTACTGGATATCTTGGTATCGCCCAGGGTGAAGCACAGTACTTTGAACATTAAAGGCACTCAATGCTACTTGTGAATGGAACATATTCAACTGAAATAGTGAATTAACCTTACATGATAAGAATTGAGAGATTTGATCTTCATAAGGAACATTTCAGGGCAGAGGAAAGTCAAACTGTTAAGCAAGTCTTGTTTCCCTTAGGCCCATAGCATGCCTAATGACCTCAAGCTGTCTCTTGGCACCCAAAGTTTATTACTTCCTTGATTTAGTGCAAACCCCTCTCCTATCCTCAGTTGTCTACTTCTCAACCCTCTTATTTTCCAAAAATTCAAAGTATTTATTGGCCAACTGGGTAAACTAAGCTTTGCAAAAGGGGAAGAGAAAGATAGAGCACCCAATGACACCTGCTTTCCTATATTTTCCTGCTGAGAAAAACACTTTTCTTTCTCAATTTATCATTCAATTTCTCACAAATCCTAAGGTTCACTCTGATCCATATTAAAAGTCTATTTTACTAAGAATATTAAAAAGTATAGATATTTGGTTGCTATGTTTAATTAGTATCACAGTAGTCTCACAAGTTCTGTACTTATCATGAAAACCTGAGGTTTCACTTGGCCAAATTTGGGGTCCCATCGGTAGAGTACTGACCATCGGTTGAGAGCCACTGACCTCACAAACCAATAGTGATTCTTAGAAAATAGGCTAAAGGAGAGATTCTTCAGGTGTTTCTTCTGCAGGCAGGTTTTCAAAGGTCTTGTGTCCAAGGAATTTTCAGAACTCTGTCACGTAACAGTGGAACTCTATTACATGGTATTCCCCTCTCCCTGAATTCAGAGAGCTCCGTGTCAACTCAATAAACCACAATAATTAAACATAGGGCACAGGGAATCAACCAGTGAAAATGTGAGTATTCTCAGTGGCCACCAATGCGAACACCACCTACAATTTATGGCTGCAAAACCACTCCCTAATAAGTAAGAGAGATTTATCTTGCCATTTAAAGCATTTAAAAGTTTCAGTAAATGTCTATTATTATTATTAATATACATAGCAATGCTCAGCTTATATGTTCTTGACACAAAAAGTCTTTAATACTGATATTGTCATCTCCAGACAATAATATTATAACAAAATTCTACTATACCATTGCTTTGCACTTTGTAAATTAAAAGTCAAATGGTAAAGGCATTAAAACAGTTTCTTAAATACTTTTCAATATTTTGGAGTCTGGTAAAATAATCTAGTCAGTCCAAAATTTTTACATTGGCCAATAAAAACTTACTAATGCCACTCCAGTTTTCCTTTCTTCTATTGATGTCTTCTCATATTTTTTACATTAATGGAAAACAAGCTCATAGCTACAGTAAAGTATACTTATGGTTTAAATCTGGACCTACATTTTCAGGAAAAGCAATCACAAAAGAAATATCAAGGGGAGACAAAATGTATTTAAATTACATTAGTTTCCCCTATTGAAACTAAAATTTCCTTGGAAAGTTACAATCTGCTTGTTTGTCCCCTTTGGTTTGGTTTTGTTGATTGGACTTTCTCGTAGGGTAGTGATGGACTGTTATAGACTTGGGACAGGGTACAAAAACCTTTCATTTTTAAACAGATTGAGTATATAGATCAATATTCATTTGCATATAGCTATGTTAAAGAAACTTTATCTTAGCCTTTGAATCCCCATTGCATTGTCACACTGTACTCTAAACCACCTTCACTTACATTAAATGCAGGGGAAAGAACATGCTTACAAATGGAAAAAGAAATAGTTTATAATTAAGAAAAACTGAATGCTCTGATGGACAATATGCAAGGAATAAAAACGAAGAACATTCCAGTCCTTCTTTTGCTTCCTTGGTTTAACACATCTCTCCCTGATGAGCTGTTCTGACCACAGCTGGGCTTTGCATTCCTGTAATTAGCACAGCAGAAGCCCTAGCGAGGGCACAGCTTTGCTTCTTCTATTGTTTGCACATTGGGAGGCTGGATTCTAAATGTCAGGATTCCAAATGCTTCTTCCTATGACAAAGTGGCCCACTAGCTCCACAAAACCAGTCTGAAAACCTTTCAAAAGTCATTGCATCAGACGCCATATACTACATTAGATAGCCATTCTAGCAACAGGGACCTCCAAAGAGTTTGTCCATTTTCTTGAGAAAATTAAGAATGAAATTAATGAGTTTTTAGGTTGCCTTGTGTAAAGCTCTGATGTACGTGCGCGTGCACCAGGCTCTCCCTCTTGACTTCATTTCCTTGTGTCTTATTGAAAGAGAGGTGCTTTCTTACTATTAGCAGAGAAAGCTGGGGTTGTGGTGCTTTAGATCTAAAATGACCCCCAAAGCCTCATGTGTTTGGAAGGTGACTGGATTATGGAGACACTATAACAATGTGTTGTTAAGGGCCGGTGAGATGGCTCAGCGGCGTAAGCGCCTGCCCGGCAAGTGCGAGGGCCCGAGTTCGACTCCTGGAACCCACATACGAAAAAGGGCCAGTGATATCGCTCAGTGGCACGGGCACCTGCTGGTGCGCGAGGTCCTGAGGTCGACTCCCGGTACCCACAAAAAAAAAAAAAAAAATGTGTTGTTAGGAGGTGAGGCCTAGTCAGAAAAGGCCAGTCACTGGGGGTGTGACCTGGAAGGCTACCTGCCCCTCCCCCACTCCTCCCTTCCTTCTCTGCTTCCTGGCCACCATGACATGAGCAGCTTTCCTCTGGCAGATCCTTCCACATGGTCTTCCTTCCTTGGAGCCAGCCAACCAGGTATTGAAACATTAGCCAAAATAAACCGTGTATTTATCCCAGCGATGAGAAAGTGACTAAAAGGAGGGTGACTTTTTGGAAATTTCTTTATGTCTTGAAGCTAATTTTCTCCCTTACTCACTGATAGCTAAATCTCCTAAGTCAGTAAATAAGCTAAGAATAAAGAGTCCGGATTCTCATTTTCCTGACAGTTAGGTAATATGTAAGCCCTGTAAAAAACTAGACACTGATTTTATATCACTAAAAAATCACTGGAGAGTCTAACACCTAAAAGTTTTTTATATTCCTAATTACTGTAGTATAGGGCTGGCAAAGAACTAAATTAACTGTTCTACTTTTATCCTCTTATGAGATTCCAATACCTGGACATAAAACTGCAGATTAATTTAAGAGAAAGAAATCCAGTGTTGCTTAGGTTGTTTGAAAGTTCGTGTAACTTGGACGCCACACAATTGCATCAACTTCCCTGCTTTCTTAAGTTACATCAATCCCTGAAGACCATGAATAAACCAGAAGAGTTATCATTTTTCTGAGAACTGTGTAAGACATTATGGCCTATTAGCAAGCAACATGGCTTTAAATTCAGCTGAAGGAAGCTTTTCCCACTACCACAGGACCACAGATGCATAACATGAAGGGCAAGATTTGGGCTGATGGAGAGAAGGTAGGTGAAAGGTATCAGAAAGATGAGGGACACAATTTCTCTTCAATAATGGATTGTGTTTCCATCATAAAAATTGAGAACCTATGCATTAGGCAAACTTTCCCAACTTCTCTTCTTTTCTTCTTATAAAGGATGAATTTGTTGCCACCCCCACCAGGATGGTCTTGATGAAAAGAAATAATTTATTGAATAGGAGATTTTCTACTGATTAATGATTTCATCCTCACGTATCAGTTGTCCCATTAAGTGGCCAAGCACTTATCTGTACTGTAGTTTTTTGTTTTTAGAAAATAAATTACAGTAGATAGCTTAAGGAGAGAAAAAATCATTAGAAGTAGAACACATTGTATTCACTTCAGCCTGCTCCATTCTTACTGTAATCTCTACAGCTAACATTCATCACCACCCCTGTGAACTCCCATCAATTCTCTTTAAGCGACACAGTATTTGGCCTACAATAGAAAGAACATTGTGTAGAGTCACAATACAGTTTGTGTATTTTAATTCATTACAATTCCCTTCCCTACTATGAAATGTGTACGTTTATCTACACGTGTGTGTGTGCATGTGTGTGTGCGTGTGTGTGCACTCGAAGGTACATATGTGCCTATGCAAGCATAATACTCAACAGTACAGCATAATGCTATCCACTTGAACTTTCTGTGATTGTGGAAATGTTCTGTATCTACAGTGTCCCAAATGAGGCTACATGAGGCTACTGAATACTTGAAATGTGGTTAATGTGTGTGAAATTTTTCATATTAAATTAAAATATGTGACTAGTGGCTACTATGTTGGACAGAACACATGTAGATGATCATTGCCTTTATTAGATATAATATTGGTACCTATTGGCACAAATAAATAAATGTTCTGCTTGTTCACAGACCAACCTCAAAATACAAAGAACAGTAGTCTTGCCGTATGGTAATCGTTATAGTATATTTGGACAACTATAACAAATTACCATAAACTAAGTTGCTTACTTTGAAGCCTGGAAAACCTAACATCAAGTTGCCAGCAGATTCAGTGTCTGATGAGGACTTTTATCCTGGCTCATAGCTGAGGCCTTCTAATTGTGTCCTAAATAGTGAAAGAGGTTAAAAAAAAAAAAAAAAAAAAAAAAGCTCCCCTTAGGACTATTTTCATAAAGATAGACAGCATAATGACTTCTTCAAGAGCCCTACCTGCTATTATCATCACTTTGAGAGTTCGAATATCAACCTGAATTTTTGAGGGAGTGTAAGCATTCAGACTATGGCATTCTGTCCCTGAGCCTCTAAAATCCACGTTCCTGTCATAAACAAAATGCACCCATTCCATCGTGATAGTCCCAAAACTCTAACTCATCCTGGTATCCACTCAAAGGTTTAAAATCAAGACTCACGTGAACATCATTTAAATCAGATATGGGTCAGACTCAAGATACTACTCATCCTGAGGCAAATTTCTTTCCAGCTGTGAACTGTGGAACCAAACAAATTATATATATATATACCTTCTTCCTGGTTCATAGCTGAGGCCTTCTAACTGTGTCCTAAATAGTGAAAGAGGTACAAAAAAACAAGAGACACATATGTGTGTATACATATATATATATATATATATATATATATACATACATATATATTGCACAAATGCAATTCAACCGAGTCCTTTGTGGATTTATAACATAGATTGCCTTATTTCCGGTGTCCAGTGACATGTTCCTCCCTTTTATGTGAGACCTTATCAGAAGGACCTTTACCATCCATGTTTTTAACAATATTCTGTTCAAGACCATCTAGCTATTTTTTATGAAGATTAAAGCTTTCCCCACAGCTGCCTGCTTCTTCTGAGCACTTATAAGAATTACCCTTTGGGCCGGTGAGATGGCTCAGTGGCGTACGCACCTGCCTTGCAAGCGCAAGGGCCCGAGTTCGACTCCCAGAACCCACATATGAAAAAGGGGCCGGTGATATCGCTCAGCGGCACGGGTGCCTGTTGGCACGCGAGGTCCTGAGGTCGACCCCCCGGTACCCACAAAAAAAAAAAAAAAAAAAGAATTATCCTTTGTGTTCTCTTCATTATACTGTAGGCTTTTCTTAGCATGCACCTAAAAACCCTTCCAACTTCACCCATTACCCAGTTCCAGAACCACTTGCACATTTTAGGTATCTATTATAGCAGCACTTCCTTCACTATCAATTTTCCATTTCTTAGTCTGTTCAAGTTGCTATCACAACATATCATAGACCAGAAAGGTTATTTTAAAAAGAAGTTTATTTCTCACAGTTCTAGAACTTGGGAAGTCCAAGTTCAAGGTACAGGCAGATTTTACGTCTGGTGAGGGCTCACTTTCTCATAAATGGCACATTCCGTCTAGGTCCTCGCAGAGCAGGAAGGGCAAGGCAGCTCTCTGAGACCTCTTTTATAAGAACATTAATCTCACTCATGAGGGTTCTGCCACAATATAATCACCCACCAATGTCCCCACCTCAATACCATCACTTTGGGAGATAGAATTTCAACATATGAATGAATTTTGGGGGATGGAGCACTAACATTTAGGAAAAAGGCACACGGGAAACCCAAGATCCAGTGACCTTAAATGCTATTCTAAGGATTATCATTCCATTCAACTGGAATGTGAGAACATGGACCAGTTTGTGTCATAGGATTCTGTAGGTCAGGACTGGACATAGACACGTCCACATATATTCCATTGACTAGAACTTGATCATATGTCTATGTATCACCAATGGAAGTCACAAATATAGCAATACATTCAGGAAGAAGGGAAAAGATACAACCAGTGAGTACTACAGACTACTACAAGCGATCTTATTTTTCTTTCTATATTTCTGTATTTTGTAAATTTTCTATAACAGCAAGTGTATACCCCAAACCACAGAAAAACAAAGTAAGATTTTTTCTAATATCTTTTCATAAGAAGATCATGACAATTATTACTTAAGGTATATGAGTGTATACTTTTCAGGCCCTTCAATAGGATTATTTCTGGAATGTAAGCTTTGTTTATAGAAGATGTGGGGAATTAGAGCTGAAGAAGACATTAGACATCATCCGTTCATTTGTCAGATAAGGCAGTATTTCTTAACTATTATTGAAATTATTGAAACTATTATTTCAATAATTTCTCATTATTCTTTCCCTAAAGAACCTTGTAAAAACGTTTTATTCCTATTCACCATCTATGAAGTTTTAGCAACACAGCTATGCCATTTTGTACTGAATGCATACCTTTACTTTCTAAATTAAAAGTATAAGACCTTTTTTTCTGTCATCGCAAGAACCACTCTTCAAGCCTCTGGTACACCAGCACCGTGAGACAAGGGATCTCGGAGTCCAGAGAAGTTATTTATCCAAAGCCTCAAAACTAATTAGTCGATCAACTAGAAATGAAACTCAAGTGTCACAGCCATCAAATAAGGTGCTATTTCACTACAATCTACGTATTTCAGTATCTCAATTATCCACAGTGTATGAAGGAGGAAACAATATCCACAATATTTTACATTACATGATATAGATGCTGGTAGGAGGTGTTGCTGTTTATTTGCTTTTTGGTTTGTTTATTTCTCTTTATATTTCTTTTTTTTTTCTTTTTTTTTTTTACCTGTGTGGTAAATAACACAGGCAGAGCCAGACCTACATTTTTAATACCATTATTTGTAAAAGTGCCACGGGAGATGAAGTGAAAATTGCCAAAGTGAGACTCACATGCCCTCATCTCCCTAATGTTCCGATGGCTTATTCAGGTCACATGATTCCCCTCCATAAGCATCCCTCAAGGTTAAAGAATGGTGAGTGTTTGAAACATGGTCCAATTACACCTTCTCAATACTAATTCAAAACTTTTTTTAAAAGTCTCAATGTTGGGCTGGTGAGATGGCTCAGTGGCATAAGCATCTGCCTGGCAAGCGCGAGGGCCCGAGTTCGACTCCCGGAACCCACATACGAAGAAAGGGCAGGTGATATCGCTCAGCGGCACGGGTGCCTGCTGGCACACGAGGTCCTGAGGTCCACCCACAGGACCCTCAAAAAAAAAAAAAAAAAAAAAAGTCTGAATGTTGCCATTACAGCAAGGATTGGGATGGCTGAATTTTCCAAGGAAATAGCATTGTCATTATTTTTAACCAACCACTAACTAATGGAAAAAAAATAAAAGACAGCAGCACAACTCTCAAGCACCTATCTGAAAAAGCTCTGTGTTCAGACCAAACGACAAGGGTCAGGCGTATGCTCCACTTGACATGGCTTTCCAAATCTATGGAATAATTTTAGAGCTACTTTAAAATATTATATGTAGGAAAGTTGATGGCACTCCCATACACATTACAATAATTTGACAAGAACAAAGTCCATGGTCTTGATGTTGTATTAAGTTGATAATAATGAGATTTTTATCAGATTTTATTATAAAACATTGTAACCGCATTAGAGCCTGAGAAGAATTTGCCAAGTTACAGAATTATTTCAAACTTTCTTAGGGTACCTCCAGAAATAAGCACAATCCACCTTTTTCCTTTCTGTAATTGCTGTTGTATCTGGTAAGAAGAGTTATGTTCTTCCCTTTTAGTAGGACAGGCAAAATCGTCACTTACGGCATCAAGCCATTAACTTTGTTTTTAAAAAGATCATCTCTCTGAGTCCATAGTACTAACATTCTAGATCATTTTGTACTTCCTTGCCAATAAAAAAATTCTGGCTAAAATTGCGCTATCTGACCTTCGCATTGATATTCTTGACTCTTGTCTGTCAAGCTAATAAAGAGTTTGGGGAATCGTAAGGACTCATCTGGAAACGATAGAATTTCTGCCTTTGTCTTTCTTCCCTGGACACTAATGGCTTTTTGTCAGTCCTCTTCACTCAGTGTATGACACATGAAGCCATTTCATTTTAGTTGTCCATTAACTTCAAGCGTTATGACAAGAACAAAGCAACTCCCTAAAGAAACTGAACTCAAACACTCATATTAAATTTCTCTAATTCCTCAGCTTATAAGGTGCTGTTTTCAATTGTCAATAATGTCCATAAGAGTAAGTGATATCCATTACTAATTAAAACAAGCTGTTTAAACAAACACAAAAGGTCACCAAGCCTGTAGATCAACATATTCTTGCTATTGTTTGGTTTCCTGGTGCATTACCATCTGATGATTTATTTCTATCTAGTCACCTATTCTTCTAAGTAACAAATACAGAGAATAAACAGAGAGAACGCAACCTTCCACAACAGGTACCAAGAGGCCCAGGGCTTCGGTGTGGCAGAGGATATTGTTTCTTCAAGATCAGTAACGTGCTTTGTATTGCCGCAAATGGAAGCAAAGAAAATTTCACTTATTTTCCCTCAGTTTGTAGGGATCAAAAGCATAAACTAGAAGGAAAATGCAGTTTTTTAGTAGGAAAGGCAACACCTGTAGTCTGCTGCAAGATTTTCAAAGATTTTAAAACAAGATCTTTATGTATATAGATGTGCTATTAAGGCACAAATAAGATGTAATACCTTGTCTGCCATGCTGACAATGGCTTGTTTAAAAAGTTTTCTTTATTTTTATGGCACTCTGTCTCACATAAAGTATTTTGAAAATAACTATTTGCTCAATCTTTGTTTGAGCTCTGACATTTGAAACTGACTTTTCTTTTAAAATTGTATTCCCCGACAGTATATTAATTATGTAGAGGATATAATCTCTGAATTAATATCAAACCAATTGAATAAGCCAGTATAAAAGTCAGATAGTCTTCCTAAGCTACTTAATATTAAGTTGTGTGATTCAGTGATTATAATCAATCAACGGAAGAATTACCAACAGAAGTGGAAGGTAGAAACATTAGCAAAATCCAATGATAATTCTCAAATTTCACTTTAGCCAACATTATCAGCATTCTCTTCCAAAGCTTTTACCCAAAATTCTTTCATATAATAGATTTTTAACTCTTTATTTAATTTTTTTCTGACCCAAGCTACAGTCATTATATGAATTTTGAAAGGAGAAAGAGTGGAAAATTCTCGTGGTTCATCTCCTCCATCTCTGTCTAAATGCTAAACTCCTCACATACATCATCTTATTTAATTCTCATGCTGGTTCTGTGAGGCCGGTAATATTATCCACAATTTGCAAATAAGGTTACTAAAGCTCACAGAGTTTACGTAACTTATATACAGTCATACAGCTAGTGAGGAGTAGAGTCCAGGCCAAAACTCCATTTATATAATCAAATCCAGCAGCCCTATGAATTGACTCTAAATTCAATGTGATACTTTTATTGTAGCCAAACAAAAGACGTACTGAGTTTGAAAGTTTTAAGTGGTATTTAGTTGCAGTACATAATGGAGTTGCCTTATTCCATTTTGATCCTGTGATTGTATATATTGTGACTTTGCTTCTAACTTTACAGCACTGTCGTTCTTTGATGCATGGAAGCACTTCATTAGTTACTATCCAGTAAAAACAATACAGCTGTAGAGTAATGTTGACTTTGCCATTCAATGCAAAAAAAAAAAAATAAAAAAAACTTCAGATGTTTGTATCTTGAGAGCTATAACATTTAGATGTTCGAAAATTGTGATTCTTTGTCATATTCTGAGATTCTGCACATTTGTAAACTCCATTCAACCATTGCTTCTTGGCCTTTTGGCTAAGATCAAGTGTAAACTCCATTCACCATATTCTCATTTCACTGTCTACAAAATTAAGTAGGTACTGTTTTGGTACTTATAATTCTGTAGGAAAACACCTAAAAGGAGAATGCAGGAGACAGTGCATTGGGGGCTAATACTCATACTTGCCCTGCTCATCTAAGTAGTTTCTAGTTAAAAAGCTATAGTATGAAGTCAGCCAAAATGAACATTTTTGCCAAGTTCTGAACTCACTTATAAGTCACCATTTTATTTCAGCAAATTAAGTTTAAAGCTTTTTCTTACATACCTAGCCCTCAGTTTAATACATCTTGAATAATCAAAAATACAAGAAATGTATTAAATGTTTCTATGCTTATGTGAAAAATTTAAGCTTCACAGATACTCAAAATAACACAAAAATAGAATGTGTTTTAATTATGAGTAAATGAAAACACTGAGTTGCATGTCCTTTAATAACCTTTGTTTCTAAATTATGAGAAAGCCATTTCTTTTTTTTTTAATTTTTGAAACACAAAACATCGTAAATGGCAGTGAAAATATTCTCATGAACAAGAAAATAAAAAGTTCATCCAGCTTACTATCTCCATGAAGATCCTTCATTGTCTTTCCTTTCTTCTTCCTTCCCACTTAACAGGGCATTAACGTCTTCACCAGAGCCTTACCAGGAAAATCAAAGGATGTGAAATTTAAATCCATTGATTTCTGCTATATCTTTTCTATTCTGATAGTTTTAAGTGCAGAATAAAACGTACAATCTCATGACTCACAAGACTTGAGTTTCTACAGGTAAATGAGAGGTAGCTATAGACTAGTTTCTCCATAATATTAAGAAGAAATAACTCCAGTCTGACACAGAACATGTTTGGTGAATTGTACAGTTGTTCATTAAACCCTAAGAAAATAAAAGGACTTTGCTATATAGCCACCTCTGAATGTCACTCTTAAAGAACTTTTTAAAGAACATAGGATTTAACAGAAGGCCTGGATTAAAATCCTGGTCTCCTATTTATTATACGACATCAGACCTTAAAATGGCCATTTAACATTTCCAGAACTCAATTTCTTCCCACATAAAGTTGAGATAATAATACATTCATGTATTATAAGGATAAAACAAGCTAACACATTTAGAGCAACTAGCATAGTAGATGGCAACCAAAAGGTAATCAACAAATGTCAAGGAGAATTCTAATAATGCAGTGCTTCTAATAAAGTGTGTAAGTCCGTGAACATTATTCAAAGACCCCATTCTTATCCATTTTATTTCCCATGAAAAATTACTTAAATCAAAATCCCACCAGAGGATACCACAGAGTAGGGCAGATCAAAGAACAAGAATAGGATTGCAATAGGCTACAGTGAAAACTTCCTTTCTACCACACACTCACATGCACACATTCATGGATTCATGATCAACGCAAGGGGAAAATAAGGGATCAGAATATTTGACCTTGTTTTTAATGAAAAATCAACTGGCTACTTTACTTTGCGGCCCTTCCATGTCAAGGATCACAAAGTTGATGGTCAGTTATCAACTTAATCATACGTGATAGGTACATACACATGTGACCCCGTGCTAGACCTCCAAATCATTAAAATGTCACATGCTCAGACATACTATGAAGAAACTAATACACATGAACTTTTCTCATGAGTTAGAGAATAGATTGAGAAATATAGAATTAACTAATTATTGAATATATGTAATTTAATGGGGTTAAAGAAAAGAAGTTTAAATATTACAATGAAAATTTTATTTTATAGTACAGGAGGATGCAATGAGAAAAAGAAAGAAAATAGAAAGTTACGTACGTAATGATTTCAAGAGAGTAAAAATTTATAGGTGTGTTCTGCAATGCCATTTTATTTCTGCAGCAATATGTAATATGGGGTTTTAATAAGGCATTGCACTTGAGATCAACAAAAAAGCCCAGCTAATTTCTGTACAGTAGACATTAAAAGGTGCAATTAATGTGGAATTTTGGAGCACTAATATTGGAAATATGATAATGAATCATAAATGCTTATAAAAGGCCTTAATGATCCCTGCAATAAAATTTTCTCACCCTGCCTCTTATTCATAGTAGTTAAAGGGTCCAAAGGCCTTTATTAAAAATTGTCCCCATGCCTTTTAGTTCAAGCTGGCAGTGTGGTTATATCTATAAAATTCTCTTTAAAATTTTAGAAGTGTTCTATAAGTATTATTAAATTTAACACTCTTAGACAAAAGCCACACTCACCCATCTTGTTGTGATAAGTCCTTCACTTCCTGAAGCCTCCTGTAAAGCTGCTGCAGAAAAGTACCCCAAAGATTCTTAGGTGCCCCGTTGTTTAGGGGTTAAGATTTTCAAAAGAATGACCTTAAAGTCCTTACAGGGACTTTTTGTTGTTGTTGTTAAAGGTACTCCTTTATTTCTGAAGTTTTAACAAAGAGTTTCATAGACAAGCTTCATCTTTAAACCATGGTTTTCTTGACAGTGCCTGGACATGATATTTTTCAGAAACATTTTCTTACCTTTAACACTGTTTGCCATTTGGAGAGCCTGGGAATGAGAAACAATTTTATTTGTTTGAACCCATTTCCTTACTCTTTAACTAAATTCCTTTGAGCTTAACTTGCTCCTCTTGCATTTTTTTACAAATGTGAGAAAAACCCAGCTGGCACTTTGAACAGTCTGCCTGGAGCTCTCCTTAGCTAGATCATCCAGCTTATTAAGTGTATTTTCCATTTTCAATATTACTGCAAGTGATATGTAACAATAATCCCCTTTTATCCACCTTCCAATAATATGTTTCTCACTTTCTCTAAGCCTTCACAAATAGTTTCCTCAAAGACTTTCACTAATGGTCTCTTCAAGGCCCCTCCAGCTCCCACTCACCTCCACTCAGCCCCTAGCAACTGCCACACCGTAGATTTTTTGTTTCAGTAATATCTACCCAAAATTTGTATCATTTACTACAACTGTGCAACAAATGTCCCCAAAACAGTAACTTACTATCACTATCATTTATTATCTTTTATAATTTTTGCAGGTCTCAGCCAGGTAGTAATCATTTGCAGTCACTTACGTGAGTTCAGTCAGATGTTTGCTGAAGATTCAGTCAGCAGGAGGCCATCTTTTTTTTAAGACAGAACAGTTCGGGGAGTGGAACCAAGAGCCCAAAGCCAAAGCAAATTATGTTAGGCAGTGGAACCAAGCATTAATCAAACAACATGTGCCAGTCTGGGTTTCAGGATGCTTTGGAGCAGGGACTCTCGTGTGCTGCTTTTGCCCTAGTTTAGAATAAGAGAGTCTGTAATATCTGTCCCTGTCTAGGACACTATAGTAAGCTAGCTGGGTGGAGAGTCAGATAATATATTTCTTTATTTCACAGGTTAAAAAAAAAAGAAGAAGAAGAAGAAGACATGCACTCAAAAAGAGTTGTAGAGTTTTATTCACATCTGGACCTGATTTACAAGACAAGATCCTGGATCTATAGCTTGAGCTGACATTGTAATAAATAAGTCTTCTGAAGGCCCTAAGATATTTTATACTTGGCAAGGATGTGAAATTTTTAGGGGCCAGAGAGAAGACTGTGATTGCCAACTTCCAAGATCCACGCCTTCTAGTGTGTACATCTGTATGCATTGCCCTCCCACACTGAATTAATGTTGCCTATATGACCAATAGAATTTGACAAAAGTGATGGTGTGTGCCTCTCAAGGCTAGGTCACAAAATGCAATTCAGCTTCTGCCTTAGTGCCTTGGGTCTCTCTTTCTGAATGAAGCTGGTCACCATCTCATGAGGACATCAAAACTGTTCTATAGGAAGGGTCACACGCAGAGAAACCAAAGCTCACAGCCAACTGTCAGCACCAGTGAGCGAGCCACCTTCAAACTGTATCTCCTGGTTCCAGTCAGGCCTTCAGAAGACTGCAACCCTAGCTAACATGTGACTGCAATTTGTTAAAAGAGCCTAAGGGAGAACGCCTCATCCCACATTTCTAGCACACAGAGAACGTGAGCCAGAACAGATGATTGCTGTTGTTTGGAATAGCTAAGCTTGCAGACAATTTGTTACACAGCCATACTAACTTACAAAGAAATATGATGTTAATTAAATATTGAAAATAAGTAATTATCAAAAGTAAGAATATAATAAAAGAAACATGAATTATATTTTATAAAACAAAAGGTACACTAAGGAAAGCAGGAAATACATCAAGAGAAAAGATATGATATGAATGAGGAAATTTTTATGCACACTTTGTGATGAATTTTATTTCAATAATAAAATATACGATGGGATATTTATAAGACCCTATAAATGTGATCATTCAAAAAACAGTGTGATAATTGAATAGCAGACATTAGCAGGTACAGTTAATCCAGAATTTCATAGTACAAAACTTGTACAGGAAAATAAACTAGAAGTGTCAGAAAGCATATACTTCACAAAGACCATGTTATATAATTGTATAATTTTAGAATAAAAGCAAAGTTAATTTTGTTAATCATTTTAACAAGAATTTAAAATACTATCAGAATTTCTTTTAAAAGACTGGCATTTAATATAACACATGGCACCTAAAGTTTGTTTACTCTTATTTTGCCTGTAACAGGCAATATGTATTAACCTATCCAACTTTACATATAAACTAATTGTAATTATTACAATCCATATAATTTAGCAGAGTTTTTTAAAAAAATTACACCCAAGCAACACCTTTCCATATGGCCAATTAGTAGAGTCGTAAAATGCCGCAAATATATGATGCTGTATTGAACATCTGTGTTGGTTATCCTATGGGAATTTTTAATAAAGGACCAAGCAGCATATTGATGTTAATTCTATGTTACCGGGACTTTAAATAAAAAACTAAAATAAATAGCATCCATTAAACTGATCATACTGTTGTAACTCAAATTGTGTTTATTATGCTAATGGAACATGAAATTATGAAAAAGACCTTTATGCCAGTGGAATTAATTAATGAGCTTTATGAAGGCATTGGGATGTAATTTATTTCTAGATAAGTAAGTCTAATTTGCAGTTCCATGGGTCTCTGCAATGCTGATTGTAATAGTTATTCCTGCAGATGTGCTGCTCGCAGCATGTCTTTCCATTAGAACTGAACACCTCATTACATAAACTGTACCTAATTAAACATAATACAGTGGTGACTTGTTAAACTGGCCTTTTTAAGTCAGCAGCTGCCTAAGCTAATAATACTGTACACAAGATTTATATCATCTTCCCTAGAATACTGATATTAAAATATACTGCCCAAGGGATTGATAACTAATTTACCAGTATGTAACAGGTACATTTCTGATTCTGTGATAATAGATTAAAGACCAGCAGCCCATAAAAGTAAAATGAACTCAAGTCCATTTGGAACCCAAAACTACTCAGGAAACTTTATTAGAACTACATACTATTTTAAAAAATCAGTAAAATAGTCATGAAAAGAAAGTGAACACTACAAGTTAAAAATATACATAAATAAATGTGAAAGATCTAGAGGTCCTTCAGGTATTTTTCTAAGTGCATACAAAATTTTCTTCAGACTTACCATGCTTCAGGTACATTTGTCACTTTTGTCACTTCTGGATATGAAACATGGCATTCGTTGCTACAGATAAGCAGCAGACTTATAATACCAGACCTTGCTCTGCTTAAACTAGGTTTTGAACTAGCAACCTTAACAGACGCTATACTACTTTTGTTTTTTAAATTCTTAGCTAATTTTTTTGGAAATATAATCATCAAGCCTGAGCTTAGTAACATAAAGTACCATTTATAAAGAAATAGCCATATTAAGTTGTGTTCTTGAACTCCACATTCATCTGGTTATACCCATTCATCCTTCAACATTCAAAATGAGCCTCATGAACCTGCAAGGCTATCCCCAACTCACCCAGTCTGTCTTAGGCAACTCTTGTTATGGCTTCTAAACACTCAGAGTTTCTCCTTGCCTATTTCAAGTTTGATTCTATAATGAAAACATCCAGAAAATGAGTTTATCTCCTCACTCCTACTCACCAATACATTATAAGATAAGAGCTATCTATAATTTGTCAATGCAATCCAACTCTTAATGGGGACATCCTAGTGCTTAATAAATATTAGTTGACTGAATGAATCAAACCATCCTCAGCTTGTGACTTTGCTGTTAATCCTTTCTGCATGTAATTCCAATAACCTTCTAGGGCTATAGGTCATTTAGTAATATTTACCAATGTAATTAGTTGATGGGCACTATCAAAGTCTACTTAAATTGTAAGCCAAGTATTAACATCAGATTTACAGATTCCATACTTCACTAAACTTGGTAATTCCAGGCTGTTTCCCTCTGGCCCAAAACAGCCATATATATTCAAAATGTATAATACTGGTTTTGAGTCTCAAAAGCACCTCTGAGGTAGAGAAAATGGTAGGCTGAAGGCAGCTTGCACTCACACTCCAGAATATTCATCCAAAACCATAGGTACAGAGATCTATAACTGTGGGGGACCACCTGGACAGCTCTCCTTGAAAGAAGAGCAATTATATCCATCTTGGCTGGACCTGGCCCTATTTCCACCTATTGATATGTACAGAGCTGGCTAGGACTTTTCCTTATCTCTTTAATTGGCTTTAGGTAATGCAAATCGGTCTAGCCGAGGTCCTGATATGTAGTCTTTGAAGCAAGGTGACAGGCCTGTGTTTCCCCGCCCCTTTGCTCCCAATACATGGTTGAGCCTGGCAGGATGGAGAGCCCTGCTCCACGCTGTCGGCTGGGATCGAGCCTCCAGAAAGAGGCTATGACTTCCCTGGGCATAGAAGATTACACATCAGAGCTGAAGCACCGACCCCAAAACATTAGATACTACCTTGAATTGTGTTATGCAGATTACTCCTTCTGCATATCCTTTCCTCTGCATTTGCAAAGGTGATTTCAGGCCACCTATCTAGCCCAGCTCATAAGATTCACTTACTTCCTGCCACTCTCACAGTCACTCATCCCCGAGCCACTCCCCTCCTTCAGAATTAATAAAACCCGGGTTCAGCCCTGGGTCCAGGCCTTTGTTCCCGTAACCACCATCTTGGCTGGACTTAGGACTCCTTGGCTCCCCACAACTATAAATATGCCTTAGTGTCTTTATTCTCGCCATGGGTTGCACTGGAAGAGGTAGATTGGAATTAACTCTCTAGAATTCCAATAACTTTTCCATGGGATTACAAATATAAACTTCCCAGACTGCGTCGAGGACCGGGAGGGCTCTCTATATATAAGGAGATAGGGGTATAGGAAAGCACTGGACTGCATCTCAAGAGAGAGCTGGCAACCAGGCAAAATCCTGAAATATTGGCCTTTAGAAGGATAAGTAAGTCCACTGAAGCAATGCATCCCTGAACTGAGCAAACCATGGCTCAGTGGGCAAGGGTGGATCTTCCCTTCCTGCAGCAGTAAAGGAAAACTCAGTGTACTTTTCTGAGCACTGACTCTGCTACAGGGCAGAAACACAGCCTGGGCAGATAGGAGATCTGAGTCCAGCCAAGTAAACATAGCTAGGAATGAAAATTCCCATCTTTCTTCTCCAGATTCAGACAAGGTTGAATTGAGAAACCATCTTAGAAGCTCCTTCCTCCCTTGCCTCAGAAAAACAGGCAGGAAATGGATCTGGGCAGAATTTGGGTAAGAAGCTATCTTGAGTAAACTCCTTTGGAAAATCCCCTACATTTTTTACAACTCCAAGACAGAATTGCCACCACACCTACCCTAATGGTTAGTGTTAGCCAGGAAAAAGGTGACTGTGCACGGTAAATATCATAATTTCAGGAGAAAGACCTCAGGTCTAGCTCATGGGAGACCAAACTCTGGACCAGGAGAATCTTGGCAGGGCAGACAGATGGCATAAAAGAGCAACAGTTTGAATATGCAAGCAAAGAGTTGAGTCACATTGGGTTTTGCAGTGGGAGAGGGACTGAGTCTGGGGGTTTTCCTATAGTGTCCAGTGACAGGTTGGGCACCGGTGGCCCCTAACACAAACATAGATCCTGTGGGCCCATCCCTCCTCTGCTGTGCTCAAAGGTACACAGAGGAAATCCAGCAGCATGCGGACGCTGGTCAGTCACGTCTTCAAAAGCAGAGTCTGGGAATTTGCAGAGCTTTGCTTCATGATGTGAAACAACCTACGTACTACATGAGTAACCCATTCAGCAGACAGATTTTCTGGTGCTCTCAGTCTCACATACAGAAGGGATGAAGTCAGCAGAGGAGAGCCAGGCTAGCCACGGATGGACCTACACAAGCGCCCCTTCACAGCCACAGAGAGGAGGAGCTCAGCCTCCCGCATGCTCTAAATGGCCTCTCCTACTTGGCCAGAAGTGAAAGAGAACACTGGACTTGAAAGTAAAAGGATTTTCACACACATACATCTCCCCACCATGTAGTCAGACAGCATCCAAGAATTGAGTCCAGTATAAATACCGCCTCCCAGAGGATTATAAAAACGGGCTTACGTTGTCGTTGTTTCTTTTGTATGTGCCAGGGGCATATGCATACTTACAAGTGCTTATGTGTGCTAATTATTGTTTTTGCTTCTATAATATCCTACCATACATATCTCATTACATTCTTCCATACGACCAGTTCGTTCACAGTTTACTAAATTTGTGTTGTTGTTCATTAATTGGGTGCAGTCTTCCTATATCTTCTCTTACTTTCCATTTATATTCCCTCCCCATCTCTTCCTTTTTCTCTTCCCTTCTCACACGCTCTCAGATCTACAGTCTTCCCCCTGCTGTACTTGTACATAAATATTATCATTAAAACCTATATTTTCCTTTCTGTTATTGTGTGTTTCAGGGGGACATATGTGTATATGTAATTGTGTATAAATGCTGGTTATTACCTTTGTTTCTATAGTATCTTCCCTCGCTTTGTGAGGTGCTCCTTTGCCAAGAAGTCTGGAGTAGGATCTCAAAGTACAGGCTAACGGCATAAAAAAAAGTCTATTCACTGAAATGAAATCATTGCAGAAAATTTTCCAAACCTGAGGAATGAGATGGATACCCAGGCAAAGAAGGTATGGTATTACAAACTCCAAACAGATATGACCAGGAAAAAACCTCCCTATGACACATCACAGTCAAAGTGCCAGAAACTCAGAAAAAAGAAAAAAATATTAAAATCTGTTAGAATTGACGAATAACTTATGAAGGAAAATCCATCTGAATAAGAGTAGATTTCTCAACAGAAAATTAAAGGCAGAAAGTCTTGGAATTAAGATTTTTCGGCCCTGAAAGAAAATACTTGCCAACCTAGATTACTATATCTTGCAAGGCTGTCCCTCAAAATTAAAGAAGAAATAAAGACCTTCAAAGATAAGCATAAATAAAGAAATTCATAACCACCAAGCCACTACTGCAGAAAATATTGAAAAGAATCCCGCCAGGCTTGGTGGCACACATCTGTAATCCCAGCACTTGGAAGGGTGAGGCAGGAGGATCACCACGAGTTTGAGGCCAGCCTGGGCTATACAGCGAACTTAAGCCCAGCTGAATTATACAGAGAGACCCTATCTCAAAAAAAAAAAAAATAAATAAAATAAATCCTAAATAGAGATGATGAGGACAATAACAACTATGAGGCCAAGGGATAGAATAAATCTCACTGAGAGAGCCATTAAATGAATGAGAAACAAAAATCAGTCAAACATTGGGAAAAAAAAATGACAGAAATTAGTACTGTATATACCTTTCAGTAATAGCACTTAAAGTAAACTTTCTAATTAGAAGATGCAGATAGGAGATTGGAACAAAAACCAAAATCTATCTATTACGTTACCTGCAAAAGAAGTACCTCATCTGCGAAGACATACATAGACTAAAAGTGAAAGGATGCAGAATGATACTCTGAGGCATCTGGGGCCCAGAAGCAAGCAGGAGTATTATACTAATATCTGACAAAGCTGACCCCAAACCAAATCTTGTCAGAAGAGACGAAAAAAATAAGTCACCAAATATCGGTAAAAAGAACAATTCACCAAGAAAATGTAACAATTGTAAATATATATGCACTAAATATGGTTACACCCAATTTCATAGAACAAATATTACTTGATATAAAAGGACCGATAAACACGAATACAATCATAGTGAGGAACTGCAATACCTACAGTCACAAATAGGTCAACCATATGAGAAAAAGAAGCATCAGTGTTAAACTACACTGTAGATTAAATAAATATAACATATATCTACAGAATGTTACATCCAACAACAGAATACACATTTTTTAAGCAGCCCACATAACTTTCTCCAAAATAGACTACATTTTAGGCCACAAAGTATGTATTTTGGGCCATTTAGAGCAAAGAAACAGAGAGAAGACCAAATGAACATAGAGATGACAAACCCCACTGAAATTCAAAGGGTTATTAGAATTATTTTGAAAATCTTGAAAAATGGATAAATTTCTAGACAAATATGACCTACCAAAATTGAACCAACTCTACATGAAAAATCTAATTAGGTCAATAACAAGCAATGAGACTAATGCAGTGATAAAAACTATCAATTAAGAAAAGCCCGGCTGGTGAGATGGCTCAGCGGTGTAAGCGCCTGCCTTGCAAGTGCGAGGGCCCGAGTTCGACTCCCGGAACCCACATACGAAAAAGGGGCCGGTGATATCGCTCAGTGGCACGGGTGCCTGTTGGCGCGCGCGGTCCTGAGGTCGTCCCCCTGGTACCCACAAAAAAAAAAAAAAAGAAAAGCCCAAGATCCACAGGATTAACCACTGAATTTGACCAGAACTTTAGAGAAGAACTAACACCAGTGCACCTCAAGCCTTTCCCTGTAATGAAAAGAGAAGGAATGCTTTCAAACTCATTCTACGAAACCAGAATTATCCTGACACCAAAACTGGATATGGATTCAACAAAAAAAGAAAACTAGAGGCTAATATCCTTATTGAACATAGATGCAATCCTCAAAAAGATTCTTGCAAACAGAATACAATCACTCATTGGAAAAATTATATATTATGACTAAGTTGATTTCATTCTGTGGTTTAACCTATGTAAATAAATAAATGTAATGCACCATATAAATAGAATCAAGGATAAAAATTTCATGGTCACTTTCATAGATGCAAAAAGGCTTAGACAAAAATGCAACATCCCCTCAGAAGAAAAACCCTGATGAAAATAGGTGTACAAGCATCTTACCTCAAACTGATAAAAGTCATATACAACAAATCCACAGCTAACATCATACTGAATGGGGAAAAACTGAAAGCATTTCCTCTAAAATAAAAAAATGATAAATGTGTGTCCATTTTCACCATTCCTTTTCAATATGGTGCTCAAGGACTCAACCAGAGCAATCAGGCAAGAAAAAGAAAAAGAATACAAATAAGAAATAAAGAAGTCAGATTCCCCTTATTAGCAGATGATATGATTTTTACATAGAAGATCCAAAAAAACTCCTCCAGAAGACTTTTAGATGGGGTAAACAAGCTGGAAGGCATAAAGTCAACACATAAAAATCAATAGTATTCCTATAAACCAATGATGAATCCACCAAGAAAGAAATCTGGAAAACAATTCCAATCACAGTAACTTCAAAAAAATTAAGTATTCTGGAATCAAGCTAACCCAGAAAGTGAAAAAGAAGTTCTATAATGAAAATTATAGAACGCTAAAGAAAGAAATCAAAAAGGACATTGGAAAATTGAAAGACATCTTTGTTCTTAGATCAAAAGAAGCAATAGCATGAAAAAAAGACAATATTACCAAAATAAATTTATAGATTCAACGCTATCCCTTTTAAAATATCAACGACATTCTTCACAGAACTAGAAAAAACAATCCTAAAATTCATATGGAATCAGAAAAGACACAGAATAGCCAAAGCAATCATGAGCAAAAAGAGCAAAGCTGCAGGCATCACAATACCGGATTTCAAGAAATACTATGAAGCTATAAGAACAAAAATAGCATGATAATAGCACCAAAACAGACATGTAGACCAATAGAATAGAGCAGAAAACAGAAACTACACCACGCAACTACAGTCATCTGATTTTTCACAAAGGAGCAAAAAACATATGCTAGAGAAAAGACAGCCTCTTTGTCAAATGGTGCAGGGAAAATGAGATATCTGCTTGCAGAAGACCAAAATAAGACCCCTCTCTCTTACTCTCACTAAAATCGAATCTAAATGAATCAAAGACCTAGATATAAAAACAGAAAGTTTGAAACTGGTACAAGGTAACATAGGAGAAACACTTGAAGCCCTAGGCACAGGCAAAGACTTCCTGAATAAAACTCCAACAGCACAGGAAGTAATAGCAAGAATCAACCAATGAGATTATGACAAATTAAAAAGGTTCTGCACAGCAAAAGAAACAATTCTCAAAAAGAGGAGCCAACCTACAGAATGGGAGAAAATTTTCGCTAACATTTTTTTGATTGAGGACTAACATCTAGAATATATAAAGAACTCAGAAAATTAACCTCCTCAAAACAAAGGAACCAATCAAAAAATGGGTAATAGATACTTCTTAAAACAATAAGTACAAATGGCCAATGAGTATATGAAAAAATGTTCAACACTTTCAGCCATTACAGAAAATCAAAACAACTTTTATGTTCCATCTTACCCCCGTCAGGATGGCTATCATCAACACAAAAAGCAACAAATGCTGGCAAAGATGTTGGGGAAAAGAAACCCTCCTACATTGTTGGTAGGAATGTAAACTAGTACAACCAGTATGGAAATCAGTTTAGAGATTCCTCAAAAAACTGAAAATAGAAATCCCATTTGATCTAGCTATACATCCCTTGGTTATATTTCTAAAAGAATTAAACACATCATACTATAGTAATATCTGCATACTCATGTTTATAGCAGCACAACTCACATGGTTAAGTTATGGAAGTGGCCTATATGCCCATTAACAGATGAATGGATAAAGAAAATGTGGTATATAAACACACAATAAAATATTATTCAGCCATAAAGAATAATAAAATCATATCATTTGCAGGACCATGTGAAACCATCATGCCATATGAAATAAGCCATACTGAGAAAGTTAAATGTCACACGTTCTCTTTTACATAAGATACCTAAAATAGAAATAAGTAAATGAATAAGATAAAGGAGAGATGATAGGAAACTCAAAGGGAGACTCTTAGAGATGGGGAAAGGGACTGGGGGGAGAAGGGAATAGGGAGGGGAGGGATTCAAACTGATCAAGATATGTTTATGAATGAACCAATTCCCCAACATGACATCACCAGTCTGTATTACAAACATGCACTATCAAAAAAAAAAAAAAACTCACTTTAGCATCTCAAATATCATCTATTTGAAATTTTGCAATGGTCACTTTGAACACTTAAGCATAGGCATAGTAAATATGTTTAGTTATAAATTGATATTTAGTTGCAGTAGAACCGCCATAATCCCTGTGAGCCCTGCTATCCTCTTTTTAGGTTATCAAAGGGCATCAAACCAAGGTATCAAGAAATCAACCAATAACAAATGCTGGCTGGGCTGTGGGAAAAAAAAGGAACACTTCTCCACTGTTTGTGGGAGTGTAAACTAGTGCAACCACTGTGGAAATCAGTGTGGAGGTTCCTCAAAAAACTAAAACTAGAGGTTCCATTTGATCCAGCTATTCTCCATCTTGGTATCTTCACAAAAGAATTAAAAGCATCATACCACAGAGATATATGCACACCCATGTTTACAGCAGCACAGTTTGTAACAGCTAAATCTTGGACACAGCCCAAATGCCCATCAACCAATGAATGGAAAAAGAAGATGTGGGTTTTTTATACAATAGAGTATTACTCAGCCATAAAGAAGGATAAACTTGAGACATTTCTAGATAAATAGATATACCTTGAGACCATACTCTTAAGTGAAATAAATTGGACAAAAGTGCATAAATATTGCATTGTTTCTCTGGTATGAGAAACCAAAAGTGTAAATAAGGACCAAAATGTAAAATAGATATTGTGAAATAGTAAGAAAATGTTCAGATGGGGAAGGAGAACTAGGGAGAGGGGAGCGGGGGAGGAAAAAAACAAGAAAAGAAAGAAAAATGGAAACAAAGCTTTTGTAAATAAGGAGGGGAACAGGGGTTGAAAGGAGGGGAGGGGAATGGAAAAAAAGAATCAAGATACGTCATGTACAGATATAGATTCCCTATGATGAATGTGATCATTGCGTATACTTAAAATGTACCAGTAAACTTAATTAATTAATATGAGGGCTAACTGAGGTTCTGTTGCCCATTTGGACTGACTAAAAAAAGATAAATTATGTAAACCACAATTCATTTTGAAAAGCACTGCAGGGAGAGAGGCACTATGGTTACTGAATTAGGCATGAAACTCAATGTGAAAATATTTAGGATGAGATCCACAGCAGGCCAAAGCCATTTAGAGACTAACAATATGAAAGGATAGAAAAGGCATAGAGTATAAGATGAGGAAAATTTTTGGTCAGTCAACAGGAGTTAGAGAAATGCACTACTGAGCTTTCCTGTTATGATTTCAATCCGCACAAGAAAAAGTGTTTTGTTTTGTTTTGTTTTGTTTTAAGCAGTCTAAGTAGACATCTGTTTTTTATAGCCAAAAGAATTAGGTTCAACCCCATTATTAAAGAAGAGGCACAAAAATTAGGATAACCTACCTTCTGGAACAGCTAAACTTTAGTAACTGTTATACTAAAAAGTAGTTTCAGCTGGATGGTGGCCCATGCCTGTAATCTTAGCATTCTGGGAGCCTGAGGCAGGATCACAAGTTTGAGCCCAGCCAGGGCAATTCAGTGACTTAGTGAGACCCTGTCTCACAATAAAAAGAATTTTTAAAGGTCTGGAAATGTAGCTCAGTGCAAAGGACCTGGATTCAATCTCTACTACTGAATTTTTAAAAAGAATAAATAAAATAAATAAAAAGCAGTTTCACAGAAACCATTGCTTCCAAACCATTTGCAATAAATGTTTATTTCAATAAGAAATAAAGATATTGATTATCCTAAGGAAAAGTGATAACTCTGAGAAAGGCATTGAGCAAGAGCAAGAAAGAGATTTTTAAATTTAATTTTTAATACAACTTTTATAATACATAAAGAATATCGTAGCCAGGCCTTGAAGGGTAGATTGTAAAATGTAATGAATGTGAATCTTCATTGAACACAACTGATATTAAGAGAAAGTAACTTCATATTGCCAGACACCAAATAATGCTGCTGAATTTTAGATGCACTTGCTATAAGTCCATTTTCTTCACCTTTTTCTATCACTATTGATCTGCCTTAAAGAGGAAGCAACAAGGCATAATGGAAGTAGTCAGAGACTTGACTGAATCCTACCTTAATCTTTGTGCAATTTATAGCACATGTTTTGAAAATGTGTGAGTCTCAGTTTCTACATCTGAAAATGAGATAACATCTACTTTTCAACTGTTGTGTAAAATAAAGGGACAATATGTGTTAAACTCTTATCATCTCGTAAGCTATATATCTTAGCTTTAAGGGATGTGATTAGTTCAGCTTTGAAATGACATTTGAGAAGGATTCTGTTATTTTGGAAATGTATTACACCTAGATTCCTTAAACTATAAGGCCCAGGTGTTGGTCACCACTGTGTTATATTAAGAAATATTTTAAAATAAAGGAAGATTTGTTGCTCATATACATTAACCATATTTTATATTTTAGCGTGCCCCAAGACAATTCCTCTGCACTCAGTGTGTCCCAGAAAAGCCTGGTATGTCCATCCTACTGGCCACAGTTTAAATACACCTGTCCTTTTTTTTTTTTTTTTGGGTACCGGGGGTTGACCTCAGGACCTGGCACGCCAGCAGGCGCCCATGCCACTGAGTGATATCACCAGCCCTTTTTTCGTATGTGGGTACCGGGAGTCGAACTCAGGACCTCGCTCTTGCCAGGCAGGCGCTTATGCCACTGAGCTATCTCACCAGCCCAAATACACCTGTCTTAAAGTATGAAAATTGCCATCTGTCTTCCAACACGGCTGAGGTCTCAAATTGTGCATATTACAACCTTTAGGTTTAAGGACATAATGCCTTGAGCATCAAGGTGATCTTAGCCATGAATTAGGCATTAAACTAACAGTTTCAATAATTCACCAAATCTGTCTTCATCCATGAGCCATCAGTAGACTACGATCCCCTTATTCTTAAAGAAATTAGAATGTAGCAATTATAATCCAAATTTTCCCTAACCTAATGTACACTACTAATAGCAACGAGGTTACAAAAAGAGCATCATCCCAAATCTCACTGTCTTCCCTGCGCAGTGCTGGAGCTCAGCCTCCATTCAACCTCTTCAAGGTATTTCTAGGAATGTTGGGGATTACTTCAAATGTTCTCACACATTCTATGTCTTGTACCTGCTGCCTTATTTACCCCCTCTTCCCACACCAAACACTGCTTCTGGATTTCTACTGCTTCCGGGTAACTCCTTTGGGGTAAATCTCACTTGCTCTTGAAGAGCAATATTTCCATTGCCCTCCTTGAAAACAAAGCTTCTCTGCCTAGGATTCTGTCCCTGGTGGAACCAGAACTACACATGAAAAGACGTTCAAATGAGACTGTGTTTTCTTAAATCTCACTACATTGAAGACTTGCTAGGTTTTTATAGAAATGCAGAGTATGCCGCCCTCCATGATTCTGTCATCTGGGCCCCAAACAGCACTTCTGCCTTAGTAGTTTGGCATTTCCTCCTTTCTACTAAAGGTTACTGTGTCAAACCCTAAATTAGACCATTCTCCTTGCTCTACTCCACTTGTAACAAAAGTATCTTGTGTATACACAGTGGAGTCATACAAATAAATTGTACGAGCCATAGGTTCTAGTAATGTATTAGATAAACCTGGACCAGGGAAAAATTCAATGATGATAAAAACAAGTGCCTAGAATATAATATAACATGTAGACATTCACATACTAGGAAAAATGCACTCAAAATATACAAGAAAATGTCTTGGTCTATCAGTCCCAGCTGTTCAGTTTCAAACAATTCCAGACCTAAAGTATACCAGAAAGCAACTACCCGGTTAATTGGGCCCTTTTACAATTTGTCATATAGAGGTCATCACAGGCTGACCAAAGAAAATAAAAACTAACAGAATGTCCATGCATAGCTATCAACTCACAGATCCAAGACTTCCTAAGCCCCTCTGCATCAGAGGCCAAGTTGCATTCCTCAGGACCACCATAAATAGATTTGATTTTGATTTTCTTTAAACCCATGTATTTACCTACATCCAGAAGGATGCACAATATCACTTTGGAAAAAGAGGCTAAATATTTTATTTTTCTGGATTTAGATTTTCCTGGAGATAAACAATACTACATAGGCATCCTTGGGAAATAAGAGCAGAAAATGGAATGTTGTAACAACATGGAAACAAAAGCACGAGGCAGAGAATTCTGATCATATGATGGAGTGGGAATTATGAGAAATCTTTCTCCCTACCTATACAGTAATTGGACTGGCAGAAGCTATCAGATATAATTATTTTGGTTCTCTGGAGTCTGTTGAAAACTTGCAACTCCCAGGGGAAGGCTTGGGTGGTAAGCTGTGGTTCATTTCAGTCTATTTTACCTCTAGTGCAGTAGGAGCTTCCTGTGGCTCTCAGTCCTGTGACAGGCAGGTGTTCACATCGCCGAGGGCAGTTTGCATATAGCTTATGAGAGCCAGAATGGGCAGAAAGCATTCTGTCCTCCAAATAATGGGGATTTGTGATCTGATTGTTGATTGCTACTTCTAATCACAGACAGAAAGGCAGGTGGCCATTGTCTGGTACTGCTAAACCTTTGGTTCTTGGAAAAGATCAACAAAATTGAAAAGCTTTTAACTTTATGTATTAAGAAATAAGGAACCAAGACTCAATTTCCTAAAATCAGAAATGAAAATGGAGACATTAATATTGATTGTACGGATATTAAAAGGCTTCTGAGAGAGTGCTATGAAAAACTGTACACCAACAAGTCAGATCATCTACATGAAAAGGACAGATTCCTAGAAATACAAAACCGATCAAGGCTAAATCACACACACACACACAAAGCTGAATAGATCTATAATGAATAGATAGTTTGAAGCAGCAATGAAAACTCTTCATCACTACCCCTAATTTTTAAAAGAGTTCCAGATATGATGGCTTCACTAGTGAATTCTAGCAAACATTTAAAAAAGAACTGGGCCAGTGAGATGGCTCAGCGGCGTAAGCGCCTGCCTGGCAAGCGCGAGGGCTCGAGTTCGACTCCCGGAACCCACATACGAAAAAAAGGGCCGGTGGTATGCTCAGCGGCACGGGCGCCTGCTGGCGCACGAGGTCCTGAGGTCGACCCCCGGTACTCACAAAAAAAAAAAAAAAAAGAACTAACACCAACACTCGAACACTCTTCAAACCTTTAAATCTCCTCAAACTAATAGACGGCAGAAAATGGAAAGTTTTCTAACTCAATCTATGAGAGCAGAATTACCCTAATACCATGCCAGACAAAGAAAGACACAAAAAATAGACCAATATCACTTATAAACATTGATATAAATATCCGTGACAAAAATACTAGCAGACCGAATTCGGAAGTATATTAAAACGATTACATATTGTGACTAAGTAGGATTTATTCCTAATGCAAGTATGGTTCAACATATTTTAAAAAATGATCAGTACAACATATCACATTAGCAAAATGAAAAAAAACATATGATCTTCTCAATTAATGAAGAAAAGCACTTGACAAAATTCAACAAACATTCATGATGAAAGGCACTCAACAAATGAAAAAGGGAAATTATCTCAACATAATAAAAGAAATATATGAAAGACCCACAGTGAACATTATACTCAGTAGTAAAAGACTGAAAGCTTTTTATCTAACATCAAGAAAAAGGCAAGACGCCCCTTTTACCACTTCGACTTAACATAATGCTGAAAGTTTTAGCCAGAAAAACTGACCAAGGAAAAGAAATTTAAAATATCCAAATTGAAAAGAAAAAATAGTTATCCCTGTGCACAGAATATATGATTTTATAGGCAGAAAACACTAAGGATTCCACAAAGAAACTGTTAGAACTAGTAAGTGAATTAAGTGAAGTGGCCGACTATAAAGATAATACACAAAATCAGTACATTCCTATTTGCTAACATTGAACAATCTAAAAAGGAAATTAAGAAAACAATTCCACTTACAATAGCATCAAAAAGAATACAATACTTAGAAATTAGATTAAAAGGCTTCTACAAGGAAAACTAATAAACAATGCTAAAAAATTTTAAAATGCATACATAAATAAAAACACATCTCACAAGACCTAGAAGATTTAATTTAATGTTGTAAGATGTCAATACTACCCAAAGTAATCTGCAGATTCAAAGCAGTTTCTATCAAAATATCGATAATGTTTTCTGCAGAAATAATAGAACACTGTGTCCTAAAATTCATTTGATATCTCAAAGGAACCTGATTAGCAAAAAAAAAAAAAAAATGGACAAAGCTGAAAGAGTCACACACTGTCACATTGAAACTTACTATAAATCTATAGTCACCAAAACAATGTGCTACTCAACAAAGAAAACATATGGATCAATACAACAGAATATACTATAGAAAAATTCTCAGATATATTGTCAAATGTTTTTTTATGGGGACATCAAAATCATTCCATAAGGAATAGACAGACTTTTCCACAAATAATGCTAGAAAACTTTGATATCCACATGTAAAAGAATGAAATTTGACCCTTGACCAACACCAAAAAATAACTCAAATATAGATCAAAGACCTGGACGTAAGACCTAAAACTATAAAATTTTTAGATAAAATCTTTAGGTTAAAATATAAGAACAATTCTTCATGACATGTGATTTGGTGATGATTTCTTGGATATGACATGAAAAGCACAGTCAAAAACAACTGAAAAATTAGACTTCATGAAAAAAACTTTTCTGCATCAGAATATACTATAAACAATGTAAAAAGGCCAGCCACAGAATGAGAAAAAATGAAAAATATTTACAAATCATATATCTAATAAGGATATATCTATAATAATTCTTTATATAAGATATATAAAGAATTCCTAAAACTCAGCAACAATGACAACAAAAACTTGATTCCAAATTGGCAAGGGATTGAATAAACATTTCTCCAAACAATGTATACAAACAGCCAATAATCACATGAAAAGATGCTCAATACCATTAATAATTAGGTAAATGTAAATCATAACTACAATGACACACTACCTCATAAATATTAGGACAACAACTATAAAAAAAGAAAATAAGTGTTGGCAAGAATGTGGAAAAATGGGGACCCTTGCCTCCCGCTGATGGGAATGTAAAATTGTATAGACATTTGGAAAACAGAAATGCATTCACTAAAACCTAAAAATAGAATTACCCCATGATCCAGCTATTCCAATTCTGGGTATAAGAGTTTTTTTTTTTAAAGGGTCTCAAAGAAGTATTTGTATAACCATATTCATAAAAACATGATTCATAATAACTAAAACATGGAAGCAAACCAAGTGCCCATAGATGCCTGAATGGATAAGAAACATGTAATATATATAGGCAATGGCATATTACTCACCCTTAAGAATGAAAAAATTTCTAACCCTTGCTCCAACAAAAATCAACCTGAGAATATTAGGCTAAGTGAAATAAACCATTCACAAAAAGAAAAGTACGGTATGGTTCCACTTATACGAAAGTAGCAGTAAACTTATATGACAGTAGTAAAATTCGTAGAGGCGGAAAGTAGAATGGTGGTTGCTAGGGGCTTAAGGAAATGAGAATGAAGAGTTGTTTGATAAGTACAGCATTTCAGTTTTTTATTTTAAAAAGAAAAAACAATAAAAGTGATGATACAGAATTTCAAAACAAGATAATAGGAGATTAACAATGGTTAATATATTACATACTGTTATCTTCAAAGTAGTTGCTCAGGTTACAAGATATAGGCATGAAAAATTGATCAAACAACTTAAGCACAAACCATTCTTTTCAATGAACTAAAAGAAATTAGTAGTATAATTAGCTTAGCTATCTTGCACATATATATATATATTTTTTTTTCCCTTTTCCCTTCCTTCTATTCTCCTTTCCCACAACCCAGTTGTTCTTTCCTTTTGAGCAGTTTCTTTCCCTTTCACAGTATCTATTGCAGATTTTGGATCTTATTTACTCTTTCAGTTTCTTACACCAGGGAGACAATACAATGTTTACATATGCGAGTCTGATTTATTTCACTTATGAATACAGTCTCTAGTTGCATCCATTTACCTATAAAAGCCTCAAACTTATCTTTCATTATAGCTGAGTAGTACTTCATTGTATAAAAATACCACATCTTTCTTATCCATTCCGCAGTTGATGGGCATTTGGGTTGTTTCCAAGATTTAGCTATTACAAATTTTGCTGCTATAAACATGGGTGCACATATATCGCTGTGTTATGATGTTTCCAGTTCTTCTGAGAAAATACCCAGAAAGGGAATAGCTGGGTCAAATGGAACCTCTAATCCTAGTTTTTTGAAGAATCTCCACACTGATTTCCACAGTGGTTGTACCAGTCTACACTCCCACCAACACTGGAGGAAGGTTCCTTTTTCCCCATAGCAAAAAGATTCTGGAGATGGATGATAGGAGTGCTGGTAGAACATTATAAGTGTGTTTAATACCAGTGAACAATACACTTAAAAATGGTTACAATGATAATTTTTTCTATGTGTATTTTTATATATTTAAAAGTGGAAGATACAAAAACACAATTAACTGAAGACAAAGATTTTCATTTCAGAGCATTATTGCTCTTTCGAGTTTGACCATTTCTCTTCAATTTCAATTCTATTGCCGCCATTTTTGTTTAAGCCAGGCTTAGGTCCCATCTGAACTACTATGACAGCCTCCACTTGGTATCCTGCATCCTTTTCTGTATTTCTCTTTTCTCTTCACCTAGCTAACTCCCATGTATTTGTCAAGATTCAATGGAAAGTTTAATCTAAACAACAAAAATTTTCCCTGATGGAACCACTAGTCAAGGATTGCGGGTGTCCTCGAGGAGCTAGAATGAATAAGAGAACAAATTCTCTTATAGAGACTCCAAATACCTTGACTTCAGCCCAGTAAGACCCACTTTGAATTTCTAATAGTCAAAACTTTAAGATAAAAAAATGCATATTCAACGAAGCTTGAAGTATATGGTAATTTTTCACAACTAGAATTGAAAATTAATACATTCCTTTATTATAAATTGTCATAGGGCAAGTTTGGGTGAACTTGTCAAAATAGTAATTATATTAGTTACTTAGTTAATATCTGTCTCCATCATTATAGAGAAGGTATTTCCAATATATCTGCTCAGACTAGGTGTACCTACCACATATAAGGCTCTCTACAAATGTTTGTTGAATTAATATACACACTGTATTGTTGCAAAGCATTTGATTCCTACACCAGAAAATACAGCATTCCAATTTATGCCCAATAGTTGATGTTTTGGATGCATATGAGGCCTCGTGTATTTTTTAATTCTTATGAATCACTTTGAAAAGAGAAATGTTTTTATTTACAAATATCAAAAGGAAGCAATAGTCAGTGAGAAATATTTAGGGTAGGCAAAGAAGATCCAGTATATATATAGAAGTCCCTGAAGTAGAAAACCAAAACAAAGAAACAAATAATAAAACCTGTAATTAAAAAAAAAAAAAAACTTCTCTGGAAAATTTTGAAACTACATATTGAAAGAGTACACTGTGAATCTAAGATACCAACTAAGAACAAATAAGATAAGGGATATGTCAGTAATTATGGAGCACCTTGATATCATTCCATGTTTTTTAGAACCAGTATTCTCAAACTGAAAGAAAGTAAATATAGATATAAGGGGAAAAATGGGTAAGTAAAGACTTATTTAGTTCAGGATTTGAATTGGAAGTATGAATATAAACTCATGAGTTATTTAATCTTTAAAAGAACACATACATTTCCTAGATTTGTCCACTGAAAAGGTCTAAAAATCGTAATCAATTAAAAATCAGTGAGGACAACAGGAGTCCAGACTATGGCCTCAACATACTGTTTCCCTTTAAAATAAACCATGACTTTAAAAAATAGCAACTTTCAGATCTGGGATAACAAATATGCAAGATTGGCCTGGAATACCTGCATAGACTAGTAGTATCAATATACTAAAAATTTTTTACAACCCTTAAGAAAATATGTTCAAATAATAAAAGGTCAGATTCACATACTTTGCAAGACCCTGGAAAGCTGAAAGATCATTTCCCCTATAACTCTTAGCATAGTTATGGAGCAAGACAATAATAATTTGTGATTGATTGACAATGTCATAAACCGACACAAATTTCCACTGACATTGGAAACCACATCTTGGAAACTGAGAATGTTGGGCTTTATTTCCTTAATCTTGTCATGTCCTACACTTGGCTGAGACTAGGGTAAAATTAACAAATCAGCTGCTTCAACTGAACTTCCTATTACTTAAATAAAGCTATAACAGGGTTGCTTTAGCTCTACACAATTATTAATAATTTTGTATGCTTATTTGAAATTATCTTAGCTTTATAAGCATCAGAAGGTTGGGATTCTATGCAAAACTAAATTCCCAAAACACATACATGATTAATATAATCAATCACTAAGCACAATCTATAAACAATTTAGACTCAATTGCTATGAAGTGAAATAAAACTAATATTGCCTTGAAAATATATTAGAAGTAATAAAGACAAAGAGTAAATTAGTGGTTGCCAGCATCGGGAAGGAGGGGAGAATGGAGAATGACTGCTAATAGGTCTGAGATGAAAACGCTCTAAAACTGGATTGTGGTGATGGTTGAACAATTCTGTGAATATACTAAAAGCCATTGAATTATACATTTTAAAGGGTGAATTTTATGTTATGTGAATTACATCTCAAAGCTGTTAGACACACACAAATTAGAGTGCGCATCCCTTTCCTCGCTCTCTCTCAGCTCTCACACTCTTGCTCTTACCCACTTTTTTCCTATTTTTATTCCCTTGTCTCTTGTCCCAAAAGGTAATCAAATTAATTTTTTAAAAAGCCTGTTAAATGTACTTTCTCTAAATATCAGACCATGCATAGTTGTAAGAGGTTGCATTCCTTTATTTTACTTACTTCAAATTAGAGCTCTGGGAATTTGTCATGCAAATTTATGCAAAATAAGAATATGAGTATGTTACTATTTCAATTCAGAGACAAGAAAATAGTCACTTTAAAGAACTGAATAAATCTACCTCACTGTTATTTTAGTCTTTCTGATTTCAAGAAATAGCAACTATTTCTGATTAAAATTCATTTTCACTATTATATGTATTTCCAATAGACATTAATAGCACATTGCACATATTAGATCCATTAAGTGAAACACACATCAGCAAATTCATGTGCTTCATGCATCGAATGGAGCATACATGATAGCATACTTGATTAAAATACTGGGTAAAATGCTTCTATCCAAGAAGTCTCTAGTATAGATATCATTTAGTTTATGTATACATAAATTATATTAACTGCTTTGGTTTCTAAGTGTTTAAGTGTAATGCTACAGTGATTTTCAGCAACATGTATCTCTGCTACATTTCTCATGCCGCTAGGATTAGATATGTCTTCAAAACATAAATGTAACACCAGAATTTTATCTTATCTTTTCACGACTGCTATCTATAAACCAAACACTTCAATAATGTTTGCAAAATCCAAACAAAACTACTACAGTTTTTGAACTGGAAATTTTTAAGACAAAACAAAGCTTTAATTGAATTTCATCTGTGCATTCTCCCTGACTATTTGAAAGGCATACCAAATTTTACTTATAGCAAATGCTTAACGCTTAACCATTTTATTTGCATTTGTTTCAAGGCCAGAGATTTATTGAAACAATATCAAAAAAACATGTTTTAAACTTTAGTAAATACAGCGTCTCATTTTATAAAGCAAAATACTCAAAATTTGTGCCAGTTTTCCTGTGGTTTGTAAAATCTGGTGTACAGTATGTTTGGTGAGGGAAGCCAAGTCAATGGGATAGAAAATACAGACCCAAGCTAATACATCATTACCATCTAGAATTTATCAAACACGCAGGGGCAGTAGGAAAGTAGTACTGAGAGTGTTTTACATTTTAAGGCAGCAAATACATAGAACCATTTTCTTAAAGTTACTATCTTTCCTAAAGTAAAGTAATTCTCATTCTAAAATGGCAGAAAAAGGAAATTTCTTAAAAATGACAAGAGAAATTATAAGAGAGATCTTTCTGTCTGTGATAATTTCTTTTTTCCTGAACAAGGAAAAATGGAACATTTTCATACTGTCACTCATCATCCCTTTCAGCAATGTGACTTTAAAAATCAAAATCTGGAACATCTAGTTAAGCATTACAACATGAACCTAAGACCACACCCTTCTTACACTCTGCTTTCTTCTCATGCCAAGTCAATATTTGTAATAAATTGTTGGACCTAGTTACGGACATTATTAGGGGCAGCACTAGGAGGTTGTAAGGTTCATTATCCTTCCTCCCTTGTTTCCTAAGATATTAAGTGTTTCTTTCCTTTTGGTTCCCAAAAGTCACCTTTTTTGCAAAAGCTTACAAATTCTGTTAGTTCTCTATACTTGCAACTAAACTTGCACATTTACCCTGCCAAATAACTTGTAACATTGAAGAACATGTTATGAAGCGGTTAAACACGTATGAAACCTATTTCCAATGTGAGTTGTCATTGCATAACAATCATATAATTAAACTCGAACCATAATCTAATTATCACACTAGTTTTATAAATTTATGTGGTCTAAACTTTGGCTGTGAATCATTGCTTAGCAAGACATGGATCTAAAAAGAGACTGGATGTGACAAAATGTGTATCAAAGTGTAAAATAGACCCTGTCTTGCATTACCAGAAATAGCTCTTCACCATATCAGCAAAACATGATAGAAAGCACTTCCCATGAGGGCAGGAGTATTGTGCATTCAGTACCCTAACCCTAGCACCTGCAACAGAGGATGCCACATATCATGGGCTCGTGTCGTATGCACTAAATAAATGACTTACTGTTGAATTAATAAACAAATGAAATTCACGATGATTGATAACTGCATTGATAATTCTTCATGTAAATATCTGAAATCTGAATGCACATAGAGGCAGCATAAAATAGTTATGAGTTAAAAATAGTTTAGGGGGCCGGTGAGACGGCTCAGCGGCTTAAGCGCCTGCCTTGCAAGCGCGAAGGCCCGAGTTCGACTCCCGGAACCCACATACGAAAAAGGGGCCGGTGATATCGCTCAGCAGCACGGGTGCCTGTTGGCGCGTGAGGTCCTGAGGTCGTCCCCCCGGTAACCACAAAAAAAAAAAAAAAAAATAGTTTAAATACTCAGTGATAGTAAAAATGCACAAAAACAAAAGAAAATCTACAACCTACAGCTGGTGCAATTATAAATTCATATATTTCTAGAAGATAGTTTAAAACATACATTATCAGCTCTCTATCCAATTAAATTATTAATTTAAAAGAAAAGCACAAAATAAAATTTTAAAACTTCTTTCAATTCTCTTATTCCCTCTCTTCATGTATATAATACCATCTATATTGCAGACTTTCATATAGTAGCTTGCACATAGAAGTTATCAATAAATGATACATAATAAAGACTACGTCCACTTAATACAAAAAGGTACCTATGGATGAAAGTTTAAAATGTATTTTGGAGGTTAGAGATGTAGAACACTTGCCCAATATGCTCAAGTTCCTGGGTTTGACCCCCAGTACCACACAAAAAATAATAATGTATCTAATTATGTAATTTTGAAAAAATTTTCCCTGTATCTTTATCCCCACCAAAAAAATTTCATTGCCTATTACACCAGGTAGTTCAAACATTATTGATTACCTATGGAAGAATCTATAAAATTACACTCAAAGAAATTACTAATGTAGTTCACTGATGAATTTTTTGAGCATATTGCTCAATTGCTTAAAATATGATTTTAAAAACTATCTAAAACATTTTATAACTGGCCAGATTTGTGGCAATTTAAATTTTTCCATATGGCCAGCAGCTGACAGTATTATGCCAGCTTTAATGTTCCTCTCCTTTTTTATATATAAATATGCACTTTCAAAAACATTTAAATTATTGAGAAGAGAAAAATGAATTTTTATACAGTCCATGTTGACATAGGGTTTTTAGTACTTAAACTAGACCTTCATGATATATATTTTATATCATTTTTCCCCATGGCACACATGAAGCTTTAACTCTTGAGAGTCTTGAAAACATGGGTTTAATGTCTCTTTAACTATTGATTTTTCTGTAATAAATGTGTGCTAACTGCCCAGTTCAATGTGGGCTTTTGACCATGAGGAGATCCAGACTTAGTATGCAAAGCTTCATTTTAAGTCCTAAGCCCAGTACTTCTAAGTTTCCTTTTTTAACATGGTGATAAAAATGATTTTGCATCACAGTGATATTAAGAGGATGAAATGAGCTCAGATACAAGTATGCACTTTGTCAATGGCAAAAGTATGTTTATGGTCTCCTGGCCCCAGCTCTTGATGAAGATGGGGTTCCATATTCACACACGCTTGTGAAACTATTCCCATGTTGAAGATTCTCATGCACATTAACAAACTAAATCTGTGATTCTCCAGACTGGAAAACAAGTCGGTGAAGAGGGGTAAAAATATCTCGGAATCACTTGGAGAACATTTTCAGCATGCAATCCCATTCCTCGCATTCCCTATACCCCACAAGAAGATTGCAACTTACCCTTAATATGAGACTCTGCTGTTGGGGTGAGGAAAATAACTTGCTTTTTAGAAATATCTAAGAGCTTCTGTTATATGATCATGCTATGAGTACTAAAGATGAGAATTTCCACATTTACATATGGGCACAATTTTTAGTCCCACGATTTCGCATAATGTTTTGAGGACTATCTACTGATAACCCACAAAACTAGTGCTCTTCAAAACAGACCTTTGGAAGCACTCGACAATGTAAATTATACAGTTGCATTACTGTTTATCACACTAGTTGAGAAAACCACATTGGTAGGGAGATGTGATCACCCCAAGACACAACCTCTGCACAGTACTCTGAAAGGTCTATGTGAGTCCTCAAAGGTTGCTAGATAAAATTTATTCTGAATCTAGCTGAATATAATCAAACTCTCAACTGAAGGAAAATACAAAAGAATAGGTCTATGATTTTAGGATAGGAAATCTTTCTTAAACAAGACACATACACATACTTAAACAAAACAAGGTTAAAAAGTACTCTTACTCAACCGGGAGGTCTGTTCCTCACAATTGCTCTGTCAAAAAAAACTTAAACCCTCATATTTTTATGCCATTCATTCTTTCTTTTATTCATTCATTCACCAAATATTTATTGCATATCTACTGTGTAACAGTTTGAGAGGTGATTTTTTAGAGACTTGGATTGTGGTCATAATTTTTTCGTATAGATTCGCCTGCAGCAATTACACTCATTAGTCAGAATTTACAGTCATAACTGCTGGTCTCTGTTTGAATTCATGATCCTTGCTCAGTGTCATACCCATGTCTTCCTTCTTCACATCATTGCGGCTTCTAGAATAAAACATGACCGACTCTCACTTTCTGACCTGGCAAGACATATTTTCCCCAAATGACAAGACCGAGCATTCACATGAGACCAATCACTATGCCTTGCACATACTAGGAGTTGTTTAATAGTGTTACATAATTTGTAATTTTTTTATTTTGTCTGACTTTTGATTTTAAGTCATTAAAATACATTGATTTATGTACACGTGTTCAACTTAAATTATGTAGCATTTCACAGGATTAACTGAGATAATAATAATAATAATAATAATAAAGCAACTGAGAAAGTTGCCTGTAAAGCAGTATTTCTCACTTATAAAGTCCCTGCAGGATGTTCTGCATGTGCCCCTGAAATCTTAGGAGCATCAAAGCAAACTTCTCATTGAGTCCACCTCCTATATGTGTCTTGGTACAAATTTCCTTGGGTTTATCCTGACTGGGGTTAGCTCAGTTTCTTAAATGTTTTTCTTTTATATTTTTTTATAATTTGTGGCTTTTGCAGAATTGTCCTATGCCAAACTTGAAAATTTTTCAGCCATTATTTCTTTGAATTATTTTACAATCCTACATATTTCTTCTGCCCATTCTAGGATATGAGTGACATGATTATTAGAATGATTTTAGCTGCCTAGGTCTCCAAGGCTCTGTTCATTATTTTTAAATCCCTTTCCTCTCTGCTATATAGATCAAATTATCTCCGATGTTCTGTTCTCAAGTTCACTGATTCTTTTGTTTTGATTCTTTTGTTTACCATTCCATTGGTAAACATATCCAATGACCTTTGAATTTCAATTATTGTATTTTTCAGTTCTTTTCATATTTCCTATTTCTTTGCTGATATTTTCCATTTTTCATTTGTTTCAAGTGTATCCATAATTGCTGACTGAAGCATTTTTATAACAATTGCTGTAAAGTCCTTGTCAGAGAATTCCGACCTCTATGTCACGTTGATTCTTTTCATTGTCTCTTACCATTCAAGTTGAGGTTTTCCTGGTTCTTGGTATGACAAGTGATTTTTATTATAGTCAGGGCATTAGAGATATTTTATCACTAGACTTGGGACCTTGTTTAAACACTCTGTTTGTCTAGTCTCCTCTGACCCAGCGTCACAGGAGCAGTGGTGCTGCCTCACTTCTTCTGGGTCCCCACTAGATCTTCCCTTGCTCTCGAGAAGACAGTGGCTCATGGCCTCCAGAGGAAGGGAAAGTCCTGGATCCCTACTTGGCCTCTCTGACACAACCCACATGGCAAATCCGAGAGCTGCCTCGTTATCTCCAGATGAGGGGAGAAGTCCAGGCTCCCTGTTTGGCCTTGGCTGACAAAGGGCAGGGTAGGAACACCATTTTTTTGATGTCCGATTAGAGTAGGGAGTAAATTTTTTTTAAGGTTTCTGTTTTGCTAGGATGCCTCCTTCCTGGTCCTTTGACTAAAGGGACCAGACTTTTCATGGAGCTGTTTGCGACTTTGGTATTTCCCGGTTGCTGGGATTTATGTAGCAAAAGTAAAAGACAAGGAACTCATGGACATGCTATGCCTCAGGCCCCAAGGTCTCTAACTCACCTGCCGCCTTCTCTCCATCTCTCAGTTATCTTAACTTTAGTTTATATGTAATGTTCAGAATTTTAAAGAGCATTTTGCAGGAGGAATGGGGGAAAGTGGGTGCATCCTATCTTTTCTAGAACCAGAAGTGAATGCGTTTTATTTGAACGCTGTCTATGTTACATATATATTATTTCTCCAAAGATTTTTGTGGCTTCATGTTATTGTGTTTTCATCCATTTGGAGGCTCACTTGGAACTGTTTTTCATATCCACTATATTTCTACATATTTCTCTGAGAAATTTTCATTTCACCATTAAAATTTTTCTAAATCTGCAATACGCATCCAATTGTATTTTTGCTGCAAACCTGTGTTTCTTGGAAGGTATAACATCCACAGCCACAAAACCCAATTTTAATGAAAGTACAAAGGTAGTGTATGATCATTCCACATGGGCGAAGCATGAGATGCTACTCATAATATCTTTCATAGACGTTTTTTCCAAATGCACACAACCAGAGTCTGATTATTCTCTTAATTTCAGCCTCACCTGAACAGATGTTCCTAGTTGATTTTCTTCTACTTGTGCACTGATAGTCTCATTTATTCTGATTATCCTTTTGTGTTTTTATTGAGCATGATCTTCTATTCGCTCATTTTCATTCCCCATTCCTGTTTGAGCACCTCCATCATCTTTCACACAGTTTGCTTTTGATGTCTAAAAAAGCCAATAATACCCACAAATCTGCCGTGGTTCAGATGCTCACTGCAAAACTTTTTTCCTTTTCAGTCCATCTCCTAAAGATATGTTCCTGGCAGACAATAAAACAATTTTAGAGAAATAATGTCTCATTTACTTCACTCTATTTAATTTGTTTTTAAAATTTTTTCTCATCTTGGAAATTTGTATGAGAGAAAAACATCATTGTTTTGAGCCTGTCTCATGAACTAAACATAACCTTTGAGAACATTTCAGTGATACAATGCTCATTTGGAAATTTTACTAAAAATGGAAAACCTGTTTGACATGGCATGCTCTTCTAACCATTGTTATTTTCACATCAGCAATATTTTGAAACAAAGGATTGTGAAATCCATGTAATTTTGTCCTTATTTTTGTTTGTTTGTTTTTCTTTTTCTTTTTTATTATCAAAAGGGGTTCTAGAAAATAGTAGTTAGGTAATACAAACTCACACAAGTAAACTAATACTTAAGCTGGTTTAAAGTTTCTGCACCTCTACGCCTTTTATTTTCTCCAGTAATCTAACAAAGGGTAAAATGACAAACAAACACAGAAATATTAGGCCTGCTACGTTGTTTTTTCCTACTTTTGGCATGAATAGAATTGCTTTTGAAGCCCTCTTGGCTTGTATGATGTCATTATAGAAATGGCCTCTCACAAATCCTTCCCATTTGTCTCCTTCACTGCCTGCTCTGTAGTTGAAACAATTCCTTTCAAAATAATTTACAAATTATTTTCTATGACACCAGTGACATTTATTACAGGCCTCAAGTTCAGCAAAAGATACCCAATTATTTCTGTTTAATTCATTTATTGAATGCTAAAGGCTAGGGCAAGAATTTAAAGGTCACATCATTTAGTATTTCACAGTGAGGAGAACAGCTCTATTCCCAGTCAGATGAGCTAACTTGGAAGGCATTGGTCAACAAGAAATCCTCCAGAGAGGAAAGAATGGTAGCATTGAACACAGAAGTTCAAGAAAGGGTCCAGAGAGTAAACGCAGTACATATAACTGATTTGATTTGCTATTATTTTTCCTTTTAAATTTTAGAAAGTAGCTATTTTCCATTATTTCTCTGAAATTTCTTTTCTTGTTTTTGTTTCAAAATATTTCATGACATGATTAAAGTTGATTCTTTGCTTAAATATGGCTCTTCAACATTAATTATTATTTAACCAGTATACCATTATATGTATGATGAGATTATATTTGAAATGTAAGTAGAAACCATGTCCAATTTTCCTCTCTGCAGTGCACACTGTAAAGTTTTAAGGCATTGCAAGTATATTCCAAAGTGATTTTTCTCCAGTGAAATTATATTTGAAGAGTTCACCACAGCCGAATGGAGTCTGAAGGACTCCATTGACTCCACATTGGTCTGTAGGACAAAAGGATTCCTTTTCGTCCATCTTTGCCTCTGCACATTTGAGAATATATTCAAAACCAAGGGGATCAATCTCTGCTTTAGTTTCCTTGTCTCTAGCCAATGAAAGAAAGCAAAAACCACTGGATAAAACTGGAGCATCACTCTCTTGCCAGCTTCTATTCTTATGATGATTACAGCTCTAGTTGTATAATAGGTCATACTGGTGTTATTAATTTAATGATGCTCAACCTTAAAGGAACTATCCCAAGATCTGTACTAAGTGACATCTTAAATGTAACTATTCTCTTGGGGCCGGTGAGATGGCTCAGCAGCGTAAGCGCCTGCCTGGCAAGCGCGAGGGCCCAAGTTTGACTCCCAGAACCCACATAGGCAAAAAGGGCCGGTGATATCGCTCAGCGGCACGGGCACCTGCTGGCGTGCGAAGTCCTGAGGTCGACCCCCGGTACCCACAAAAAAATAAATAAATAAAATAAAATAAAATAAATGTAACTATTCTCTTAACCAAATTACTTTTCATTCATATTTCAATATAGATTGTTAAAATATTATTGGTGTTATGGGTTTACTAAAAACATTATGTGAGCAGAAATGGAACACTTCACTAGTCCTCATCAATGAGAAGAGATTCTCCAAGAAATTGCTACATCCTAAAATCTTAAGAAACATGGGAGGTAGATGCTTTTAGGAATTAGAGAAAAGATTAGTAATGAGCAAAGACTTTTCCCAAAATCAGTTGAAGCCCTTTGCGCAAACAGAGGCCCAACTCAGCTGGAAAGATGACCACAACATCCAGTAAGCTGGCCTTTGACTATTACTAAGCATTCTACACTGTACCAATCTCACACTGGCTCTTGCTCTCCAGAGCCTTCGTTTCTTGCAGGATGGGAGAGTAGGAATTATTCATTCTGAGATGCTTAATGTATTCATGTTTCATTCTTCATATACTTTTCAAACACTTTCATGTTGATAGCACCTTGAGGTCTTTGAAGTTTATTTCTGCCTATTTTCTTGTCTCCTGGAACACATATTCCCTTTTCTTCATTTATCTGCCTTTATTTTCCCCACCATATCTATCTGTATCTTGCAAAGAAAAGGGACTTTACTGCTTTCCCTTGCAGCACTCCTTAGAGTCAGAACCAACAAATTGCAACCATTGACGGGCCCTGGTGAGCTCGTATGCTTCTGTATACCGCCACTGGAAACAGTAAGAGACGACAAGCAACTGCAGGTTGAACATCCAGTGAGGATATATAGCGCTAACATCCGCCACTTGGCAAGCTGTGTTCAGGGAGGCTTACTTAGCTCTCTTTCCAGGATTATTATAAAAATAAATCTTTTAACATTTGTTTGGGATTAAAAGTGAGGGAATCTAGACTCACATTTTAAAATGCACATCCTGATGAATAATAAATACACTTAGTAAATATACATTAAGGGAGAATTATATCTTCTGCAGCTTGTTGTGTTTCGCTGAAGGCATTCTCCACATAACAATGAATTACAGAACCCAAAATCAGACTGAGACTGCAGTAGTAAGTATGTGGCTTGTGCTTCCCCCTAGAGAGCAAAGAGGCCTAAAATGAGAGGGAACCAAAATGAAGGGAAGCCCACGAGCGGAAAGAAGGTGGCTGGCAAGACATTTGGGGCAATAAATGAGAGGATGCTGGGGTGCACTGGAAAGACCACTGGCTCAGAGCAAGCAGTGTGAGTTCTAGTCCTGGCTCTCCTCTGCCTCTCAGCTTCTTCTGCTGCCAAAGGGAATTAATACGACCTCACAGACACAGAAATACATGCAAAGTGTGTAACCAACAACCATGAAAGAGGGGCAGAAATCTTGCAATTTCAGGATCAAGGGGACATTTAAGAAAATGATTCCATCAGGTTAGCCATAAGCATATCTGTGAAATCAACTTCTGCCTCCTTGGTGGCCCCCCTTCTGTGTTAATTTCCACTAGTCCTTCCCTTGCGACAACCCCCCCCCCCCACCCAGTGGTCAGGAGCATACGACACCTACCTTTCCTCCACTCAGACTTCCCCTTGTCCACACACTCCCCGCACCGAGCCTCCAGCATGGGACACCACTCTCTCACATTCATGTTGAACTGTCCTGTGCCCTGTTTTCTCTGAACCCCGGTCTCTGTTGAAACAAGTCTGATGAACACACAGGCTCAGGAGTTGGAGAATCTAGGTTTGAACGATAGTTGTTCTTCTTGACAACTTCTTGTAAGACTTGCCAAGTAACCTCTCCTCATCTGTCACCTGTAGACAGTAATAGTGCTGTCCTTATGGCCCTTTTGAGATGCTAAATGAGATAATAAGGAGAAAGCCTCTAGCACAGTGTCTGACACACGAATGAGCATCCAGCAAGCGTTAGATGTTATTCAAGTTCCAACACCAATATGGATATCAGTTTAATGTTGCCCATCCAAAGTGACTCTTGATTTTATCAGCGCCTTAACTGAAAGGAGAGTATAACTGGGTGGTTTTTAAATGCCATGCCAAGGAGCTGAGAGAGACACTTTAAGGCAGGGGGCACAGTGTCTCTTGGGACAGGCTATTTCGACCTTCAGTATAAGATGGCCCAACACACTAGGCCAGCCATCCTCGCTGTGACTGTGGCTTTTGTAATGTCTCCACGAATCCCCTCCCTCATTCCCTAACAAAGGAAAAGGCAGAGGCCCTGACCAGGAGACAGAAAGGGAATATCGTGAATTTGTTTACTCTGGGGCCTTGTCAAATGATCTGCTCTTTACCCAGAACTGGGTAAACAGAAATACTTCTGCAGAAACAAGTAAACACTGTACTGTGCAGTGATTTCACAAACAACTATTTAATCGTCCATTACCAGCTTTTCCAGACACGCAATCACTGAACCTCCTTTCCCATGGAAAGGTTAGTCTTGGTTTGTTTATGGCTGGGGGGAAATGGGGATGGGTGGGGGGAGACAACACTAAAATAATCTGTCCCTCTTCGAAGCCTTCCAGGTAAACTGTGCCCAGATTCAAGGACACTGTGTTAAGGCTGACTCCTGTGTCGCCCCTGAAAAGCCCTGGGAATTTTAATTGAAATTACTTTTCAGCACTGGCACTGTGCCTTATTTGCAATTTGTATTATGAAGGGCAGTGTTAAATAAGAAGGGTGACTTTTTTCAAAATACAGACTCCAAAACTGCATGTTGACAACCCTCCCCTTCCCACCTAAGAAATAAATATGAGATTTCTTTTTTATTTTTATTTTTTCACCAAAGGACAGTAAACATCTTTGGTATTGATATTGAAAAGCTAACACAGAACAGCAAGCTATCGTGGGAGAGGTCCCCAAACTAGAAAGCTATTCATAAGAATGGAAACAAGCAGAACAAACAGGAAAATCTCCATGTTTTCATCCCGTGTTTCAAAGCAGCATTAATGCCATGGTTCCTCCTGTCACAGACAGCTCCTAAAAATTCATGAAACTCAAAATTATGAAGTTTACACCTTTTTGGTATTATTCTCTCTCCTCATTCCACCCTTAGGTTGTTTACTCATTTAACAGAATAATATTTTTTAAACCAAAACTGATGACCTCTCATACACACCTTGCCCATAAAGCATCCCTTTTCCTGGCACCTTTGTGTAGTTTTCTCAGCTGGAGCCCTGAGCTGCTGCCCTGGGATTGAAGAACAGCTTTCCCCGGAAGGTTCCACCACTCCAGTGCTACCTATCAGAGGGAGCACGCTGCTTGGCAAATAGTGAGGAACCATGGTATCTTAGGAGGAAAACATCAGATCATCCTACCGAATGGAGGCGGTCCCCATTAACCTTCCACTTCTTTTTTTTTTTTTTTTTGTGGGTACCGGGGGTTGAACTCAGGACCTTGCATGCCAGGAGGTGCCCGTGCCACTGAGCGATATCACCGGCCCTTTTTTTGTATGTGGGTATTGGGAGTCGAACTCAGTACCTCGCGCTTGCCAGGCAAGCGCTTATGCCACTGAGCCATCTCACCAGCCCAACCTTCCACTTCTTAAGGCAAGAACACGGAGACCCTTTACTCAGGGCGCAGGTACGTGCCAGAGGTGATACTGCAAGAGAAGAATTATTTCACCGTGATGGGCTACTATGATTATCTACCCTATTGGAAATCAAGCCCTTGAAAAATCAAAGGTAAGCAGCAGTTAAACGGCTATAAACAGTGGTTAATGAGAATTTTGAGGAAATATGATGAGATGGCAACACTGTGAGACCTACTACAGAAATGAGTCCCTAAGTATGAAAAAAATATGGTTTCCTAAACTTCAGGCTCTTTTCTGTGCATGAGCCTCTCTCTTACCCCTACCGCTCCCTTTCCTCTTCCTTTGTTCTCCCTTGTGTCCATTTCTCCAGTTTTTCTCTCTCCCTTCTTACTCTGCTTTGCTTTTTCTCCATATCTTTGTCTCCATTTCCTCCCTCCTCCCTTCTCTTATCTCCCATTCTCTCTCCTCCCTTTCCCTCCCTCTCTCCCTCCCTTTCTCCTTCCCTCCCTCTCTCCCTCCCCTCCCCTCTCTTTCTCCCCCTCATTTCCAAACATCTTAATACCTCACTGTCTCAAGACCCTGTTGCAATTTTGCATGGGAGTTTCCTGTAAGCACATTTGGGTTCCCTGATGTTATAAAAGTTAACTCTTTTATAACACTCTCTTCGTGTCCAAAAGGAAACCAAATTTAAGATGGGTTTTATTTTCCTATGATATCTCTGTTTATCTGAAATCCATTAGTCACTGATAGAGAAGGGCAGAATAAAATTCATGACTGCCCCCTCCAAAAATCATACGAAGCCGTAAGAATTTCTTCCAATTAGGTCCCTTTTATTTCATCTGTCTTGTTGCTCAACTTTCCTTTTAAACATGTGTTCATCATAAATGTATTGAGTACTTAATGTTTTCCAGGATCTTTAAACACATAAATAATAGATTGGTAGAAAGATTACAAAGAAAAAAGGAAAGTTTGCTTTTGCCTCCAAAATTATTCTTTTTGTGTGTGAGAAAAACCAAGACAGCAGCAAACCAAAGGGCAGGGACACAAACACACATGCATGCACCCACACACACACGCAGGAGTCAAGCATATTCTAGTGTTCACTGTCCTTTCCCCAGCCTCTCCCTCTATGTTGACTTCACGCTGAGACTCTGGCCAATCTCTAGGAAGCTATAGGGAGAGAGTGAGAGACAGCACTTAGAGGCCAAATTTTTTCCTTCCCAAACCTAAGACATTTGGGGCAAGAAGTGCAAATAGTGGTACCCTGATGGCTATATACAACCACACACTGCAAAGCAGAAGTCTTCTTGCAGACTGAGCTTCGGAGAGGTGAAAAACATGGCTCAGTGAGGACACAGCAGACTTTAGCCCAGCTCTCTGACTGGAAGGCCCACACTCTTCTACTCCACTCCACTCCTGCTTCCCGAGCCTCGACAATCACAAATCGATTCTTTAACACGCAGGCTGTTTCCTTCCTACACGAATGATCCTTAACCCTGTTTCTCTACAGCCTTGACTCCAGCGCTACTCGAACACTTGTTAGATCCATGAAATTACTTACTTCTCTGTCATCTGGACCACGTATGCATGAGCTGCCTGAGAGCAGGGTAACCGTCCAGGTCGTCTCTGTGGCCCTTGAGACCCTTCACACAGTCACTTACACAGAAAGGGTCCATAAATGTTAATTGCTTCTAGTTAAGTTAACCACCGAAGTATGGTTAAAAAACCACATGCTGTCTTTAAAAAAAACTATCCTACTCTAAAGAACATAAATGGCAGAGCAGTTAATGGCAGAGAAAGAAACACTAAGTCCAAATATCACTATGTTGCTTCAAGTTGCAGGGGCAGATCAAGAAAATCAATACTTTTAAGAGGAACATGTAAGAGATGCAAAGACAAGAAAAAGAGAACTCAATGGGCCAATGTTGCTAGAAATTTGATAAATGAGGCAGAAAATATACACTTTTCAGGCCTGTTAAGGTGACTGCTAAATTCCTTAGGAGGAAGGTAGTGAAGACACGTTCTCACCTCAGTGATCCCAGAACAACTCCCATCAATTGGGCTTCTGGCATTACACCTGATTAATCGGCCCAATAAAAGGCCCATAACCTCAGACATGGATGCCTTCTTCCCTGTCTTAGCCACTTTCCTGTTGCTGAGACACAGTACCCAACACCTGCAACTTAAAGGAGAAGAGGTTTATTTTGACTCACAGTTTCAGTCCCTGGTTGGCAGGATCCAAAGCAGAAAGAGGACGGAAAAGGGGCAGGGAAAAGAAAACGGTGCTTGACCTGTGGCAGCCAGGAACCACAGAAAGAAGAGAGCTGAGGAGGGAGAAAAACCCTTCCGGGTCACGCCCCAGTGACCCCCTTCTCTCTCACCAAGCCCCACCTCCTCACAGCAAGTCTACTATGAACGCATCAGTGGCCTGCTCTACTGATGAGTACATCAGTCTGTGATCCAGTAGCTTTCCAAATACATGAGGCGTTCAGGGGACCCTTTAGCTCTAAACCATATACACAGACTTAGAATTTTGGAATTTTTCTGAGCGAATTCAGTTTTAAAAGAGTGGTGTGGACAAAAGTCTCTGCCCTTTCACTTTTAACTTCAGTTCCAGCAGCTCTTTGAATCAATCTTTCTCTGAATTGAATCAACCATAAGTAAAAATATAACCTTAACTAAAAAGCAATATCTCTTTTCCCCCAGCTTTTGTTTAGATTCCTACTACTTCCTTTCAATTTTTATTTTAATTTTTTCAGATCATGGTGATAAATTCATTTTATTATTGAAATCACGTGATTCTGCCTGAATTTTTAAATTTTAATGCAGAAAAAGATGTCATTGGTCTTATCAGAAATGTTGATGTTTGTGCTACTTTTGTATTTAAGTTCTCTTGCACAGAAAATTGAAAACTCAGTTTTGTAGGTCCATATATAAGGAAATAGACTTAGTACACTAGAAGACTTAGATTGGTGTAGGGAATGTGATGTTCTGGTTAATCCAAAATTGTAATTAATTGAGCTAGCCTGCTTACCAGAAATCATAGGCTGATTCTCAAATCTTGGTGCAATACTCCAGCAGGATTTAACAGGTGATTTCATCTGTCTTGACTTCATTGGGGCATTGATTTCTTAAGAGTCATTGAAACAAGCACTACAAATCATCGTCACCAATTCTTGTTATATGGTGTTCACAAGGTAGAAGTTATAAAATTCTAGCCATTCTCCATGAACCAAAGACGCACAGATGATTTTAATGGCCCAAGGATTGGAGCTAATGAAAGAGGCCTACGTGGGTGTCAGTGGATCATTCACTCCAGGTACTTCCTTCCACCCTCGTCCATGTCTTTGTTCTTCTTTCTACGTCCCATTTCCTCTCCCCAGTCTACACCCCGAAGTCCTCTAACTTGCTTTATGTCCCAGCAAATCACTGCTGAAGTACCAAGTAATAACTAAGGCATTAGTTAATAGGGGATGAAGATGAGATTGCCATGATCTCAGGAATATTCATGCTCTCATAGAAGCTGTTTAAATAGCTGCTCTCCACACTATAAGGAGAAATGATTTGTCCTTAACTTCATGCAAAAAGCGCTTAGTGGTCTGACCCCTGGCTTTGTAGTTCAATCTCCCAGCATTCTCTGGCACAAGCCTTCAGCCAGCTCTCATTCTACCTCGCACATCCTTGCCATCCACATACTTTTCCTTCTACCCCTAGAAATCCTTGCATCTGCCCCACCCCATACCACACTTGCCACCTTCTCGACCTTGGTAACATACATGGAGGTTTCCCATTCCTCCTTGTCTGTGTCACTTGCCTCAATCTATACCCCTGCACCACGCTCCACGTACACTTTAGAATACTTCCCATTTCACACCATAATGTTGGTTCCTTTCTGTTCTCCCCATTACCTAGATTTTAACCTTCTTACCAGCCTACCCAGTCTTCAAATGTTCATCATCTAGCAAATTGCCTGGTATACAGTACTCGCAACATGGCTCATTAAGGTTGAACAATGAAAAACTGCAAAGAAATGAAGGAAGTTTGGAATACCACCATTTCATGGGGAATGGAATAAAAATACTAGAAATCATCATTGAAAATGTTGTCTACTTCCACTATAGAACATAGGATTTAATATGCATAGAACCTACAATACTATAAAATTGGGGGGGGGTTAAAAAAAATCCTCATGCTAGCCTATGAACTTTTCATTTGTTTTTCTCTTACTAAAGTAGAGCACAAAACAATTCTATTATTTAGACTCCCCAATTGTCTAAGCTCCAGACAAATAGGCTTACTGTGTTTGTGTGTACTTTTATGCACTTTAATCAATATATTTCCCAGTCTGAACAAGACAATAAATTAATTCCTGTCTTTTTAAAGCTGGTTTCCACTTACTCAAAGATGTCACTGCACAACTTAGAGGCAGCCTTGACTGGTGAGGGAAAACATTCTTTGGTCTAGAAATCAGCATCCATGCAAGTCTCAGTCGTGGCCCTGCGTCTGGCAGAATCTGCGGCCTTGAGAAAATTACATAACATTTATAGGCCTTGGTTTCCTCATCTATAAAACATAGGAGTTGGGCCAGGTGATTTTTAAGAGCCCCGGCAGTTTTAAAATTCTATTATTATATAAATCTTTAATTCTAACAAAGAGCAGGCAGACCCTGAAACGTACTGGAAATAACGATACTGTACTGTCACCCGACGAAGATAATCTCTGTTGAGAGCAGTTCAATTTAAAATTCACAGCAAAGTCAGGCTTGCACGCACTGGGTGTGAGTGGCCTGCAGTAAGAAAGCGAAGATATGGAGGAGCAGGAAGCGGGAGAGGGAACTCATGCACTCCATGAAACAGCACACAGCCTAAATGTATTTTCTCTCACTGATGTATTTTAAATTTGTGGCTATGAATATACCACAGTGAACAGCTTGAAGTTCTTTGGAACAAACATCATCTCGTCTAAGGTCACTCCTGAAGGAACTGCAATAATCACATTTGGCATATGTAGACGGAGTGCTTTGCGGACTGGAGCATGCAGAATTATGCTCTGTGTGTTCCAGAAAAGATGATCCATGATTCGGGTGAAAAAAATTGTCAGGTATATTTTTGACAGTGGCAGCAAACCCAAATAGTGTAACCAAACAATCAATATGATGCCCTCATTAAAATCCCCAAGTAGCTGCGAGTTTGATTTTCAGCAGGATCTAGACAGGAATAATGGATTTGGTGGCCTGAAGGAACATTAGAGGTTTTAATAAAAGGAACTTTAAATTACCAGCATTGGCTCTGGTTCCAAGGAAGCCCTGGCTTCGAGTCCAGAACAGCACAGGACAAACCTAAATTCTCGCCTCTCACACACTTGCTCTTCGGTTTTAAATGCCATTTTACATACAGCCTGGTTATTTCTCTTCAAAAATAAACTCATAAAAATTGCTTTAAAATTCCTGATCTATATTTTCAGTTCACATAGATATTAAACCAAATTTCCTAAAGCCTGAAAAGCTAATTATGCATTCAATTAGAGTTTCTTAATAAAGATTAAAACTCTGAAGTCTATTACAAGCCCATATTTAATTCAACTGCCATTTTATCCTTGCCAGGGAAGTGTAAGTGGTAACAATGAATATAAATTATAATACACGCCATAGAAAGAATGTTATTTGTCCAAGTACGTTACTATAAAGAATTAAATTTTGCTATCAGTTCCATGATCTAGTTAAAATTGGTATTCTTTATTTGGTCTTTCAATGTAGTCCAATTTCCTACTTTGAAAAACAAATTCTAGGGAATAAAGAAAAGAGATTAATTTATCATTAAGACTCTGCTTAATTGAAGTCAATTCCGAACAAACTTGAATTCAATTTCTGCTCATTAAATTGAATGCGCTCTGCGTTCTTCTCTGCATTGCTTTGAGCAAGCAGCTGAGAACAAGGGACTAACATCAAAATTATTAAATTGAGGAGATTTTATTTGGTCTTCACATGCCAGACCGCTTTGATGAGGCGCTGTTTTGGCACTGAAAGGAAAGAAGAGCAGCTGGAGGAAAAATCAAATGAAACGAACCCTTGGAAAATTGAAGAAAACGCAAGCTTAATAATATTTAATAATTAAATTTCCACAAACAATAGCGGCAAATGAAGTAATCTGCAAAGTCTGCGAACTCATTTGCATAATTGATGCCGGTCCCCTGTAAATGAATAATGAAGATAATAAAAGATGTTGCTAAAAATGGGCACAATAACAGCAAATTTCATCAAGCCGCGCTCTCTGATTAATCTGCTCTTGCAAATCAGCAGCGAGAGGGGAGCGCGTGATTAACCGCGCCGGGGACGGCAGCAGGCGGCGGCGCTGCCCTTTCTCCGCGTGTCTCTGGGCGCGTCCCGCCCGCTCCCCGCTGCCGCGCTCCGCTCTCCGCAGCTGCCGCTGGGGCTGCCGCGGGGCGCGCTCCGCAGCCCGGGTCCTGTCGCCGCTGACCTGCGACTCCGGGATTCCCGCCGCGCTGCGGGAGGACGCGATCGGCCGGCGGCGGGGAGGGCGTGGGTGACCCAGGGCCGGCTCGCGACGTGAGCCGCTGGGAGTCTCTTTTTAGGAAGGGAGGCGAGAGGGGCCGGGGACGCCCACGAGGACAGTCACTCCCAGAGAAAGGTGGAATGGCGCTGCAGCGCGCGCAGGCCTCCTCCTCCTTTCTTTCTCCCTACCACTCACAAAAAGAATGGGCCTTGAATGGGGTGAGTTTATTATGCACTTCTAAATGACTATTCAGGAAAGAACAGGAGGCAAAATAAAAATGCTCCCCATGCCATTCCCTTTCCTCGAAGCAAAAAGAGAGGAGAGAGAGAGAGAGAGAGACCCACCGAGGAAAACTGGGCATTGCAGATTTTTCTTTTCTTTTCTTTTCTTTTTTTTAAGAATCAAAGTAACATTTTCCAGGTTGCGACTTACATTTTCGAGTGTATTTTCCTCAGGGCCAACCCAAGGGGCTAATAAAATCTCTGAAAGCTGTTACGCCCAGATACACTGTGTGCGGGAGTTTGTGAAAGCAACTTTGCTGAGTGCAAAACCTTAGACGATGAAACTGAAAATACTTTAGCAAAATCACCCAGTCCTCCTGCAGTCCAGAGCTGCACTCTTCCAGTTTTCCAGGATAAAGTTGTCTCAGGAAAATAAAGCTGTTGATAAACCACGGTTCCAGATTGTCACCTGTTTTACAACCCCTGATTTACAGTCGATCATAGCCTGGGCCTAAGGGGACTCACTCGGGCTTTTCATTTGTTTATAGTGTATGCAGTGTTTTATGCCCAAATGTACTTTGTCAGCTTTGCAAAATAATGCATTATTTTTGTTCACATCACCTCCGATGGTTTTTGTTTCAAATAAAGATCGTGATTATTTTCCACTATTACAGAATGGAAATTTCAATCTTAGCCATCTGAGAAACATACCTTTAAAATCCAATTCTGAGATGGGAAAAGCAGGAAGCTCATGTTTACTTCATTTACAAAGTGCAATTGAATCTATTTAACTAGATCAGCTTTAATCCAATCTAATAAGCCATCAGCTTGCTCCTGCCTCAAAAAGCCCAATATACCCCCCAAATCTCAAATTCTGTCTTTATCATTGCCACGTCATCAAATAAACCTGTCATCCCCTTGTTTTTACTAAGTGAACGGCTCATATGTTCCTGTTACTTTTTCTGGTGCAACAATCACATTACAAGTTTCCCTGACTTCTCTCTATAAGTACAAAGAAATCCTAGAATCATGGAATTTCCGACCAGAGGGAACATACTCGCTTTATACAGTAATAAACAGAGACTGAGAGAAGTGACTGCCCACACACACTCCAGGTCTCCCTGTTCCCGGACCAATGATCTCTCCCCATCTCCATCCTTTTGTGAAGATCAGAAAAAGCAAACTGGAAAAAGACTCAACAGCAGCATTTCAAAAAAATTAATGGGATGTAGGGAGGATTAGGAATGCTAAACCCAGTTTCAAAGATTCAGGCGCCACATGGTCATAGGAAAACCTGAAGAAGGGCAAAGTCTGTAGAAAGTAACCCAGCAAAGTAAGGTCTGTGGAGAGAAAATAAGTGCTTATTAAGGTGTTTCAAACGTGGAGTCAAAATCACATCAAGAAAAGAAAAGAGGCCCGGTGAGATGGCTCAGCGGCATAAGTGCCTGCCCGGCAAGCGCGAGGGCCCGAGTTCGACTCCCGGAACCCACATACGAAAAAAGGGCCGGTGATATCGCTCAGCGGCATGGGCGCCTGCTGGCGTGCGAGGTCCTGAGGTCGACCCCCGGTACCCACAAAAAAGAAAAGAAAAGAAAAGAAAAGAAAAGAAAAGAAAAGAAAAGAAAAGAAAAGAAAAGAAAAGAAACCTCTACGGGAAATGCCCATGTCCACACTTTATGGACAGACAAAACTAAAGAGTACATAAGGGTCTGTAAGAGAACTGGTACCCAAAAGAAACTGTATGCAGTGTGTGTGAGAAAGAAAGTTTGATAAACTGCGCCATGAGAATGAGCTAGCAAAGGGACTGAGCGACAAGGAATGGCCTCAGTCAAGGTGAGCTGTGGGCAGTTGTAAGCTTTCATCCCAGGAACAAGAGGTGCCAGGGCCAGACTCATCCACTCACTCAGAGATGAACAGCGCCCCAAAACCAGACAGACCTTGGAGAAGCTGCTCCCCAGTGCTGGCCAGCGGCTCAGTGCCGGGTGGAAAAGTTCAGGCCTTGCGATCTGCAGTCCTGGTGTCCGTGGAGAGTGCCGCTTTCCGGTTTCCTGCTTGGTTCTGTTAGGAGGGGTTCTAAAGAGACACATTCAGAGTTTCCATTGCTTCCCTCTTCAAAGCCCCCAAAGTATAAAGTAAGAATGTGTTCTCCAGTGTTCTCAGCTTATTAACTTTTATATTAAAAATGAATGTTTTCATTGTTACTTAAAGACTTCCACATAATAAACACGAGTTTTCTCTCAACTGGGCAGTCTTGAAACCTACTGAACAGTCAGAATTTATTGTAATTATTCCTGGCTACCACCGAAGTAATGGGAAACTAGGTAACAGGTTATAGCTAACTGTTCGAGTTTTTTCCTCTCTGTTTTGTTTTGTCTTTAAGTAAGAGACTGGTCAGTTTGAGCGAGGGCTTTTTCCTCTGAGGTGAATTTTGCACCACACTCCTGAAACCCTGTGTTCTAGGATGCTGGCTGTTCTCCAGCACCTGCGAGAGTTGCCCTTGCAAGGCCTGGAACTGAGCTGAATTCCATCTGAGTAGAAAATGTGATGCTCTGCCTCCCTGATGGTAACCACATAATCCGGGGTCTGATTCTTAAAAATTTCAAAGATTAAATGAGAGTTGGATGCTATTCTCCTTACAGAGAGCAGCAGGCAGAAATTATTGGTAATGTGGCAAAGAAAAATATTCATACCCGATGGTGTTTACTGTCTGTTTATAAATGGAATGTGCACACAATTGAAAGTTACTTCCTCACAAATAATTTATCTCTAATGAATAATGATGTCTTTATTGTGAGCCCATAGTCTAAATAGCAAGTTTCCCCTAGTCGTAATTACCTATAACTAGTACATGTTTTCCCATTCAAATACAGATGCCTTACAGAAACAGAAATTTTATTTAAATACTGAAGAAATTATTAAGAAATTAGCATATAAACCTAAAAAGGCAATATTTAAGTAGATTACCCATAAGGCATTCAAAGTATAATTTATGGGTAAAAGAAATTTTAAACAATTAGGAATTTTCCCCACTGGTTGTTAATTCCTTTTATGATAGTTTTGCTGTCTATACTGTTGCCAAGCAAAAGTAAAAATTATTTATTTTTCCTGGTTTGTTCAGGATTTTTTTTCCAAAAACCCCTAAAAACAAGTGTGAAACCCCTATATCTGCCCTATTTTTATTTACTTTACCTGCTCGTCTCTCTAGCTGGAAAACCATAAGGAAACAGAATTAAAAGAAAAGCCTACAAATCTAAATTCCTTATTTCTACTCTTTACCTCTCAATTCAATTCAGTTCAGTCCACGTAGACCGAGCACTCAATGGTCCCTACCTGCAAGAGCCACCTGTACACAGGTAAAATCTATGAAATGTACTTAAATTGTAAAAGTACTTGGCTAAACCTCAGAAAATCTGGATATTCTCGTAAGAAGGAAAAAGTGGGGGGATTTGTAAGGTGGCCTAATTCATGACCTCCCTGTTAACTTCGTGATGCTTTTTTTTTTCCAGCCATAGAACACATTCTATAATTCCCCACCTCCAACCGGTCTTAGAAGGCTCACTTACTAATAGCTCTAGGAGGCTACGGCAACCACAAGTCTAAATCTGGATTGTACGGAAGAATGTACCTTTTCGCAGAGCTTCAGTTTTAAAAACATCCCAGACAGATGTTGGTCAGCAGTGTCCTGTTATGATATTGATTTCTTGGGTTGCTGTATATATTAAAAATATTTTAAATAGATATATGTGTATATCTAAATATATACATGTTTCACTCTGAATTTTAAGTTACATGTTTATTGTGGCTCAAGAGGCTAATAAGAAATGGTCGGGGCCGGTGAGATGGCTCAGTGGCATAAGTTCCTGCCCGGCAAGCGCGAGGTCCTGAGTTCGATTCCCAGTACCCACATAAAGGAAAAAAAGGGCCGGTGATATCGCTCAGCGGCACAAGTGTCTGCTGGCAAGCGCGAGGTCCTGAGTTCGACTCCTGGTACCTGCATTAAAAAAAAAAAAGAAATGGTCAAAAAAATCAAGTATAGTAATTGTCAAGCAACTAGGAATTGAAGCAGTCTCCTGGACTTTGTCAATTGCATTATAGATATCATCGTAGATGTGAAGAGAAAGTAAAAATAATGGCCAGGAGAGTGCCAGGAGCCTGTACCTTCAGAAACAACACTAACACACCTGTGCATCGGACTCTATTGTCTTCACCTGTGTGTAACAGGAACCTTGCTAAAATGGCTTCACCAAATGGCAGAGGTTTGTTTTTCTCTTAGGAAGAAGGCCAGTGCTAGTTTCGGAACCCCACCATTCCATCACACACCCAAGTTCTCTCTTTCCCATCATCCTTAGCATATGGCCTTTTACCTAATGATCACAAGATAGCTGCTTCCTCCGTGCATTTTTTTTCTGCATTCTAAACAGAAAGAAGGAAGAACAAAAGGTGTGTGTGTGTGTGTGTGTTATCCGATTTTGTTCTTTTTTCTAGGAAAATATTACTTTGCCCAGGGCCTCACCCAGTATAGTCCTCCATACAAATCACTCAGGCAGATCATACGGCCTTATCCAAAAAAAGAAGAAAATCTGAGAGGTGAGAAATTTTAACCGGGAGTATCTGTCCCAAACAAATCCAGGTTTAAAGGGCAATGAAAAAAGAGGAAATGAGTATTGGTAAAGAAACCAGTGATGATTCCGTTAGTGCTTCTAGTCCTCAAGAGTATCCTGACACACACTCTAATGCGGGCAGTCACCTTGCATTCCACTCTAGTACAGCACTGTGGTGGGATAAAGACATCAAATAATATGCATGCCTCCATATCTTAGTATATTTCTCTTGGGTAAAGACGTAACATTCTTGTAAATGTATCAAGCGGACTGACCTTTCAAAAGGCTTGTCAAGAGAGCCAATCATATGATAACTATATAGATACAGGTATAGATCTTATATATAATATATGGATGACTTTGTTTGCAAAGCTATCAATGCTTTCTGCCTGATACCCTATGTTAGGAAGCTGACATATAATACAACCTTTGGAGTTTTTAAGAATTAGGCACAGATTTATGATGTACATAGTTGGTCACAATCAGCAAGAATATCCAGACAATCAGAGATTCATAGATAGATAGATAGATAGATAGATAGATATAGATTTTTTTTAAACTTCACTCTGGATCTTACTCTCACATCTTACTGTATATTTTCAAAAGTTTGTGTCTGTCACTGCTGTTAAAAATGTATTGACTGATTTAAAAGAAATGAATAAATAACACTAAGTAATGCTTTACTACACAAGACAGCAAATGAAAGTAGCTAAGTAACCTCAGGATTGTGATATGGCCAGCAAGAGAAAGATAATATATCATCTTTTTCATCACTGTGTATCTGTCTCATTAAATAGCATTTATTAAGTACCACATACACATGTCGTCACAGTTGTCAAAATAAGACAAAAAGGTGTTTTGCTTTAGTCAACTCTTGATTTTATTAAAACCTTTACTATTTTTTAAACCATTTTGGGATGGGGATGTAGCTCAGTGGCACAGTACCTGCCTGGCAAGCGTGAGGCCCTGAGTTCGATTCCCGGTACCAAAAAGAAAACCCATTTCCCCCCTCATCAGTACCTTAAACAGAGCAAAGAGGGGAAAAGAAACCTCAAACCAGTCAAGCTGATTATGTTATTAGCTATAGTTAAAAGTTTGCTGAGGGAGGAGATTGAAGCTATTTGTAAAATGAGGTTTGTGTTTGTCTGTGGATTTCAATTTCCATGCTATTTCTAGTCCCTATTTCCATGGATAATCAAGAGTTGGATGAATCTCAAACTATCTTTTTGGAGCACGATTAGGTTACTGTCTGTTAAAAATCATAATTAGTGTCAAAAAGCATTTATTCAGCCCTACTTATGTACAAGACCCTGGACTAGCTGGTAGCAGTGGGGAGGGGGGAGCTTTTGGAAAAAGCAGTGTTACAGCAGCCTCTTACTAGATGCACATTTTCTTAGAAAAAGCAAGTAATGAGTACATAAGTGTATAACCTTCAACATGATGGGAGGAAAGAGTACAAGTATTTTTTTTCCTCAATAATTAGATTCAGATTCTTAGGAGTCTGGCTGAAGGCATCAGCAGACGTGTATCATCTCATCCAGTTATCCCAAAAGGGAAGTTTGAATGTTCAATTTACACAAATGTGTTGACTTAGGTTTTGCAAATGAAGGACTTTTTTAAACATCTCATGCTATGCTCCACATTAGCCCCTGCTCTCAGACTTCCTTTGATTGTAGTGCAAAGACTCAGCGCTGCCAATTACTATGTGACCTTAGGCAAGTCGCTCACTTAACCTTTCTGAGCGTCCCTTCCTTTATCTCTAAAATGGGGGTGACAAAATCTACTCCACAGGGTTGTTACGGGAAAGGAAAAAAGGTCACATTGGATGTAAAATCATTTTGTAAAACGTATTGTGTTATACTAGCATAAGGTATTATTGATTTGTTAATCCAAAAATAATATTAAGGAACTTTTGTCTAATGTTAACATCATCAAGCATTTGAACAACCTTGAGCTTGGAGTAATTTTGTTGAAGTACCACACAGTCTCAAAGACCAGTTAATGGTGGCTGGCTAATTGGAAAATCTCTCCTTTTGAAATGAAAACCAAGGCAATATAGAATACACTTCTACTTCAGAAATCCTGCTTAGGTTAATCCTACTTTGGAAGTAGTCACAAATCATTTTCCAGGATAGCTGAAACAGACAGTCTACAGCCTTCCACAAGAGCAGATGGGCACCTAGACATAGTCCTCATTCATTTATTTAATGCAGAGTATTATCAATTTCTGTGAAATGTATAAAAGAAATCTTCACATTTTGTGCACATTTGCCCTTTTAAGTAATGCACTAAAATTAAAGAGACATAGCTGAAATGAGTATAATATTCTTCACGCACTGCTACCACCCAAATTTTATTGTATTCTCCTTCATCACCTAAGTTCCAGGTTTGCCTAACTCAAGGGACTTCATACATTGTTCCTGTCATTGTTCCCTAATATTTTGCATTAAATCATCTATTTTCCTCCAAATCTTTCCTTGTTGATTATCATTATAAATCTTCCTTTAGGTACCCAGTTTTTATATCAAATATATATAAATTGCACGTGATTTGATGGAAAGGTTTTTCGTTATTTTTTGTGAACATCTCAGTTTTTCTGATAATTTGTAATAGCAGGCTCGTGCTAAATAACATTGGTGATTGTGCTAAACTCTTTTTTAATGTATACTTCCAAATATTGTGGGTCATTTCTGAAATGAGTTCTGAGCAGAGGGTCATAAAGAGGAAGAAGTATCATTAAAACGTCTCCCCAGCTAATTTAGCCGAGTACATTCCACGACTCTCCCAATCAGTATATTAAGCAGCTGTGGTCTTTGTCCACCTAGTAAGTTGTGTTAGACCTTTCGACACTCACAGTCATTTTATCACTCAGCTGCCAAGTTCCCTAGGGTAATCATAGACAGCTTGTCAATTTAATTGCAAAGAAACAGGCTTTCTTACGACCCTTTTAATTTTAGTTGCTACTTTAAATTGTACGTGATAGTTCTTCCATGCTGCTGCCTTTTAAAGAGGGTGGACCTCTGCGTGCCTCTTACTGGTGATGGGAGGAGGCGAGGCTGGAATTTAGCTCACCGGTACAGCCTACAACATGCTTTCCTTACACTCCTGCTTTAGGGAAGGAAGTTTTTTCTTGAGCCCTGGAGGTTGTCATTACATAGTCAGTGCTAAATGATTTTGTATTTTTCTTTAAAATGTTCCACTTTCATGCATATTTTCCTCCTTTCTGGGTGATAGAGGATTCAGAGGCCATCTGGATTCTGAAACATCTGGACACTGAATTTCTTCAAAGGAGAATTGGAGGGAAAAGACAATCAGTGGCACAGGGTGTCTCCAGAGAGATTTAAATCAACAGTGATATTTTGTTGTATTGTTTTTTGGAAAGTTGATACAAAAAAAAAAAAAGTGAAAGGAAAAACCATATCATACAAACCCAGTGTTTCAGGAATATCAAACGTATATATAAGAATGTAGGGCTTTTAGATATGAATAAAGGTCAGTGACTGAATACATCTCCATATTATATAGAAGTTCTAGAATCTCCCCCTATTTCTGATACTTGTGAATTTTGGACCTAATTTTTTTAGATCTACTTTTAATGGTGTAAGTTAAATAATATATTGTACCTTAAACTGTGTATAATTCAACTCAATAAAACTTTATCGGAGAGACCTCAAGATGGCGGATGAGTAAGAAGCAGGCAGCGAAACTCTCTCTAAAAGTTACCATTGGAACACGGGAATATAGCGACCCGGAAAGCGCAGGAGGGGGGGAGATGCCTCCCCGAAACCCAGAGAAGTTCTGAAGCACAATCTGGGACCCCCGGCACCAGTGACGGGTGACTTCCAACAAAGAAGGAAAGAAGGAGCAGACCGCACGCGCGCACCTTCTACTATCCCGGGAGTTGCAGCGCCGCGGAGGCTCAATTCTACGGACACATGGTGGCAGCTGGTGCCCAGGGAGCCCCCACGGAGGATCCTGAGACAGTGGCGGGGCAGGGGAGCGGTGGAGAATGGCGCTGACCGGCGGTGAGTGTCTCTCAGCCACAGCTGCCCCGCGCCAGAGAGCGACCGGCCGGGCGCCATTGTGGGGGGTGTGGCGAAACCCAGAGCGGCTCGAAAACTGCTCTGGGAACTTGTGCTCTGGACAGGGCAGCACGGGGCCTCTCAGGCCCACGAAAGTGTGCTGAGGTCAGCAGGCGAACGAGACTGGACTCTCAGCCACACCTGTCCCGCGCCAGAGAGCGACTGGCCCGGCGCCATTGTGGGGGGCGTGGCGAAAAACCAGAGCGGCGGGAACCAGTGCAGGGAACCCGCGCTCCGGACAGCGCGCTGAGCCTCTCAGGCCCAGGGATCGTGAAAGGGCGCTGAGAGCGGAGGCGAGCTAGACTGGTCTCTGCCTGAAAGTACGCGCATCTGCTCACCACCCACCAGAGGGCGCTCCTGGCTTACTGGGACGGACCTGCACAGAACAGGACTCTGTCACCACAGGGTAACTGCCTACAGCAGAGTCAACACCTGGAACTGATTCTTTTTATTTTTTTATTTTTATTTTTATTTTTATTTTTTATTATTTTTTTTCTCACTGATTTGTTTTTTGTTCTGGCGAAGGGTTTTTTTGTTTTTGTTTTGTTTTGTTTTGTTTTTTGGTGGGGTTTTATTTTTGATCTGTCTGTTTTATTGTTTTTATCTTCGTTTTTGTTTCTGTATGTGTATTTGCTCTTTCCTTCATTATTCTCTCTGGTTTTTTTATATGAGTGTAAACAGCGCCTCTAACTTCTTTGTGATTGTGGTTGTGATCTGTTCTTCCTTTTATCCCTTCCTTCTCTTTCTACCACCTGTCCTCTGCACTAGTGTCCCAATTTTAGTGGGATCCCTCTTGGTCCTCTAACCTTACATCTAATTCCTTCCTCTTCTCCCAATACTCTATTTCCTCCTTAACTCATTTTAAATTTAAACTCCTCAGGGAAAAATTGACATACACAGGACTTGTATACTGCATATAATTTTTCTGGTGTGTTTTAGCTTTTGTTATATAACTGCAACTCTATAAAGCTAAAAGTGGTAAATAACTGGTTAGCTCAGTCTGTCATTTTCTAGGCTGTGTTTGATGCTTTAGTTAACATTATAGCCAAATGTGAAATAATTGTTCTAAACATCTTTCCTTCCTGATATTTCATGATTGAGATTGACTAAGGGACACAGAAAATACAGTGGCACAGTACCAAAGAATCAAGGACTGGGCCAAACAGGTAGCAACTTCGCATACCCAACGAATTGAAGAGGTAGGATCTGGCAGAAAGCTCAAAACCTAAAAGCAAGCTCCACTTGGAAGATACTGCAGAGAAGTAGTCATCTTCTAAAGATCTTAAACACTAGCAATAAAGTAACCTACTATAGGTAATTTGCAAACATCACCCCAGGAATTAAAGAAAGAAAAAATGAGACGACACTTAAACAAGATGCAACCACACACATCCAATTCACCAAAGGCAAACCTAGGGAGCAACGAGGTGGGACAATCCGAAAGCCACCCACCTGGCCTATCTGAAGTGGTAACAACAAAGCAACTGAATGAGGTTCTGGAAAAAATTAAAACAGAAATAATCTCACAGATAACTGCAGAGATAATGTCTACAATGAAGACCATGCTTAAGGACACTATAGCTGATACAGACAAAAAAATAGATGAACTTAAGAAAACTATAGAAACCATGAATGCTCAGCATAGGAAAGAAATGGAATCCATAAGGCAGATTCAAGCAGATACCCAAGAGATAAAAAATTCCATTGAAAGTATTTGTAGCAGAATAAGCCAATACGAGGACAGGATCTCAGATATAGAAGACAGGCTTGCAATTAGTGATCATGAAATGGAAAAATTCTTAAAAATAGCAAGGGACCATGAAAAATCAATTCAGCAGCTGCTAGATGACTCAAAGATAAACAACTTAAGAATAATTGGAATAAATGAAAAAGCAGGAGATAGCATCAATGACATTAAAACCTTGTTCAAAGACATAATCAGGGAGAACTTTCCTGGAAGAGAAAAGGAATTTGACGCCCCTATAAGTGAAGCTTTTAGAACACCAACTAGACATGATCAAAAAAAAACTTCAGCCAGACATATTATAGTCAAGATCCCAGAAATTCAACAGAAGGGCAGAATCTTAAAAGCTGTTAGGGAGAAGAGACAAATCACCTATGAAGGAAAACCCATCAGAATCACAGCTGACTTTTCAGCACAAACCCTCAATTCAAGAAGAGCTTGGAATGATGTATTGCAAGCTCTAAAGGAAAATAATTTTCAGCCCAGATTGATGTACCCTGCAAAACTATCTTTCAAAATTGATGGAGAAATAAAATACTTTCATGACAAAGAACATCTGAGAAAATTTATGACCACCAAACCAGCACTCCAAAACGTTCTGAAGGACATTCTAGAAAGAGATAGGAACCCCAACAGAAGGAATCCACCAGGCAGGGCAAATAATTAAATAGCAGGAAAGGGGAAAAACAAAGAGTGGGAACCAACAACAGGAAAATATCATGACAAGTCAATACATATCAGTTTTAACCATCAATGTTAACGGTCTCAATTCACCAATCAAAAGGCACAGACTGGCGAAATGGATCAAGAAGCAAAATCCAACAATATGCTGTATACAAGAAACACATTTAATTCAGAAAGAAATTCATAGACTGAAAGTCAAAGGATGGAAAACAATACTCCATGCCACAGGAACCCAGAAAAAAGCAGGGGTAGCTATTCTTTTTGCAGACAAAGTGAACTTCAAGCCAAGAAGGATTCAGAGAGATAAAGACGGTCATTACATCCTTGTAAAGGGAACAATCCAAGAGGAAGAGATAACGATCATAAATATATATGCGTCAAATACCAATGCACCCAGCTATATAAAACAAGTACTAAAGGACATGAAAAATCAAATAAGCACTAATACAATTATATTGGGAGATCTCAATACTCCACTGTCACAAAAAGATAGATCAACTGGACAGAAAATCAATAATGAAATAGTAGAACTGAACCAAACTTTTGAACAAATGGACTTAGTAGATGTCTACAGAGTGTTCCATCCCACAACATCAGAATACACATTTTTCTCAGCTGCACATGGGACGTTCTCCAAAATAGACCACATACTAGCTCATAAAACCTGCTTAAGTAAATGCAAAGGAACTGAAATTATCCCATGCATATTATCAGACCATAGTGCAATGAAATTGGAAATCAATGGCAAAAGATCCCACAAAAACTCCCTAAACACATGGAAATTAAACAGCATCCTCCTGAACAACCAATGGGTCACAGATGAAATTAAAGAAGAAATTAGTCACTTTCTACAACTGAATGATAATGACAGTACAACATACCGGAACTTATGGGATACAATGAAAGCAGTCCTAAGAGGGAAATTTATAGCATTAAATACTTATATCAGGAAAATAGAGCAAGCGCAAATAAACAACTTAAGGGTGAACCTCGAGCTTCTAGAAAAAGAAGAGCAGGTTAAGCCAAAAGCCCGTACAAGGGAGGAAATTATAAAGATCAGAGCAGAAATTAACATATTGGAAAATAAAAAAACAATACAAAGAATCAATGAAGCAAAAAGTTGGTTCTTTGAAAGAATAAATAAGATTGACAAACCCTTATCCAACCTTATTAAAAAAAGAAAAGAAAAGACTCAAATCCATGCAATTGAAAATGAAAAGGGTGATATCATGACAGACCCTGCAGAAATCCAGAAGATCATCTATACCTATTTTGAAAATTTATATTCTACTAAGATGGAAAATGCAGAAGAAATGGACAGATTCCTAGATTCGTATGAATTACCAAAGCTAAATCAAGAAGATTTAAAAATCCTAAATAAACCAATATCAACCAATGAAATTGAAGATGTAATTAAAAACCTCCCAACAAAGAAAAGTCCAGGCCCTGATGGATTCACTGCCGAATTCTACAAGAAATTTAGAGAAGACCTAACGCCCCTACTTCTCAAACTTTTCAATGAAATTGAAAGGGAAGCAATACTCCCAAATTCATTCCTGGAAGCAAGCATTACCCTGATACCAAAACCAGAGAAGGACCCAACTAAGAAAGAGAACTACAGGCCAATCTCCCTAATGAACATAGATGCAAAAATCCTTAATAAGATACTGGCAAACAGAATCCAACAAATCATCAAGAAGATTATACACCATGACCAAGTTGGATTCATCCCAGGGATGCAGGGATGGTTCAACATACATAAATCAATAAATGTAATACAGCATATTAACAGAACCAAAGACAAAAATCACATGATCATCTCAATAGATGCAGAAAAAGCTTTTGACAAAGTCCAGCACCTTTTCATGATAAAAACCCTACAGAAAATTGGAATAGAGGGTCTTTTTCTCAATCTGGTAAAAGCTATCTATGACAAACCAACAGCCAATATTATACTAAATGGCCAAAAACTGAAAGCCTTCCCTCTAAAATCAGGAACAAGACAAGGATGTCCACTGTCCCCACTCTTATTCAACATAGTTCTGGAAACTTTAGCCAGAGCGATTAGACAAGAGAAAGAAATAAAAGGAATAATGATTGGAAAAGAAGAAGTTAAATTATCATTATTTGCAGATGACATGATACTCTACACAGAAGATCCCAAAAACTCCACTAAAAAACTGCTAGATTTAATAAGCAAATTCAGTAGTGTAGCTGGATACAAAGTCAATACTCAAAAGTCAATAGCCTTCCTGTACACAAATAACAAACTTACTGAAAGAGAAATTAGGGAAACAATACCTTTCACAATAACATCCAAAAAAATGAAATACCTAGGAATCAACCTCACGAAGGATGTAAAAGACCTCTATACTGAAAACTACAGTACTCTGAAAAAGGAGATTGAAGAGGATATCAGAAAATGGAAAGATATCCCTTGCTCCTGGATAGGAAGAACCAATATAGTGAAAATGGCCATACTTCCAAAATTGTTATACAGATTTAATGCAATTCCAATCAAAATTCCAACAGCATATCTCACAGAATTAGAGAAAACAATCCTAAAATTCATTTGGAATCAGAAGAGACCTAGAATAGCAAAGGCAATTCTGGGCAACAAAGGCAAGGCAGGGGGCATCACAATCCCCGACTTGAAATTATACTATAAAGCTACTGTGATAAAAACAGTGTGGTACTGGCAAAAAAGCAGACCTGAAGATCAATGGAACAGATTAGAAGATGCTGAAACAACCCCAGACATACTAAGCCACCTTATCTTTGACAAAGGTGCCAAACACATTCGCTGGAAGAAAGATAGCCTCTTTAATAAATGGTGCTGGAAAAACTGGCTCTACACATGCCGAAGATTAAAACTAGATCCATATCTTTCACCATGCACTAAACTAAATTCAAAATGGATCAGAGATCTAAATATTAAAACAGAAACATTAAATCTGCTGGAAGGTAGGATAGGTAAAACCCTTGGAGACATTGGTGTAGGCAAAGACTTTATGAATAAAAACTCAACCGCACGGGAACTATCCCAAAGAATCAATAACTGGGATCTCATCTTATTAAAAAGCTTTTGCACAGCAAGAGAAACCACCAACAGAGTGAAGAGACAACCCACAATGTGGGAAAAAATGTTTGCCAGCTGTTCCTCAGACAAAGGATTACTATCAAGAACATATAAAGAACTCAAAAAAATCAGACCTCCCAAATTTAAAGACCCACTCCAAAAATGGGCATCTGAGATGAATACACATTTCTCAGATGAAGAAATACTAATGGCAAATAAATATACAAAAAAATGTGCAACATCACTAGTCATTTGAGAGATGCAAATTAAAACAACACTGAGATACCATCTCACCCCTGAAAGAATGGCTACTATTAAGAAATCAACTAATAACAAATGCTGGAGGGCCTGTGGGGAAAAAGGAACCCTTCTTCACTGTTGGTGGGAGTGTCGACTGGTACAGCCACTGTGGAAGTCAGTGTGGAGATTCCTCAGAAAACTAGGGTTGGAGGTCCCATTTGACCCAGCTATTCCCCTTCTGGGCATCTTCCCAGAAGAATTAAAAACATCGTACCACAGTGATATATGTGCACCCATGTTTATAGCAGCACAATTTGTAATAGCCAGATCTTGGAAACAACCCAAATGCCCATCAACTGAGGAATGGATAAGAAAGATGTGGTATTTTTATACAATGGAGTACTATTCCGCCATAAAGAAGGATAAACTGGAGACTTTTATAGGTAAATGGATGCAACTCGAGAAAATACTCATAAGTGAAATAAACCAGAAGCACATGTGTAAGCATCATATTATCTCTCTAGTATGAGAAACTGAAAGAGTAAATAAGATCCAAAATGTACAATAGATATGGTGAATCAAAAAGAAACTGGTCAAAAGGAAAGAGAGACTGGAATAGGGAAAAGAAAGAAGGGAAAGGGGAAAAAATTGTATATATATATATAAGATGGTTAAGATAGATACACTACCATTGTTACTTAGTTCATTGAAGAGTAAGGTTTGTGCCAATAATGTTTGGACAATTGAATGCTGATGTCTGGTGTCCTGAATAACTAACTTAAAGATAGTAATATGTAATGTATTAACCATTGTTACCCTCCTATTATGTTCTTTTGAAAATTTGTTCTTCTTTTGATTTGTTTTGTTTTTTTCTTCTCTTTAAAATAATAAAAAAAAAAAATTTCAGACCACAAAAAAAAAAAAAATAAAATAAAATAAAACTTTATCGAGTACTAATTATATAAAAGTCTTTAAAATATCAGATTTAAAATGCTAGTATGTTCAATTTGATAGTCTAGACATAGACACTTCTTAGGTAGACCAAAAAGAAGCTCCTTTCAAAGTTATAGGGAAATTACCAAGAGTTAAACAGTGTTTGTGAGGACAGTTGCAGTTGGGCCCAAAAATTAAGATAACAACATATGAGTGAGAGAAGCTCTCATCAGGCTTTTAGAAAGTGCACGAGTCTTTCCATAAACTCTGCTTCCTATGCACGTGTGCGTGCGTGTGTGTACGTGTGTGTGTGTGTGTGTCTGTGAGCCGGCGTGCGTGTATAAGGAGCTGCACAGTGGCTGCCCTGGAAACATGCGGGGGCCTTCTCCTCTAGGCAATCAATCTCAGTGCTCTACCCCATACAATATGACGGCACATTCAGTACAGTCCAGTCAGGCGTGAGTACAGTGCTTACTCATCACCCTCAGCCTTTCCCTGCTAATCCACAGTCCTCCCTGAACCCAGAGCCGCAGAGCCAGAACAAGGGTCAATTGGGCACACTGCTCTGTGAGCACGGGCCCCGGAACCAGCCTTAAAACTTCTCCCTCAAGTCTGCAAAGGCTCTGGACTTAGCTGTCAGGCAACAGTGAACTGGCCGGATCCTGTGATTTACTTCTTGTGTTATTGCAAGGTTTTATTTTTCCTTTCCATAATATTTTCTCGACAAAGATTCCAGCTCCTAATGGATTTTCTTTTCTGAAAAAAAAACTGTTACAGAGAACCCTTAAAGAGGTAGATTTTAAGCGACTAATCTCTGCAGTTTTCCTGAAGTATATGAGACTCTCCCAGATACCTATTTTTTAAATTTCAGTATAAGTTTATTTCTAGAAGCCCAGAATAGTTCAAAAGAACCCAACAGCAAATTTTTATGTAGCAACTATTTTTTTTAAATTACACATACCTACATTTAAATATAATAACTCTCTGAAATAAGGAGCTACAGACATAGTCTCTGGTTTCTGCCAATTCATTGTGCCCTTAATTTCCTCTAACTGTGTCTTGGGTGAACCCTACAATGAAGTACAATATTAGATGTTCACTTGTATGATACCAACCTTGTATGAAGAGAATGAATAAAAAATGAAGTTCTTAGCTGTGATCTATTTCAGATTAGCCATTTTCATTTATAAAACTGTTTATTTTACTTTGTCAGCTTGAAGGTCAATCTAACTTTAAATTGCATATTGCAGAATTTCAACAAAGATCTGAGGCCTATCCCTGCTTCCTTTAAGACTAAAGGTGAAAAGCTGATTCTTAACCAGAATATTAGGCAAAGACTTTTTTATGAAACGGAACAGATCATAGTGATAAAAGATTTACAAAGACACTTTGCTTTGAAACTGAAACAGCAGGTCCTAGACAAGCCTACAGATGATATCAGGATTAGCAAGTTTTAATTGTAGACATTAGTCCAGGGCAACCTGTAAGAGCAGCTCAAGGGAACACTTGTCATACAAAAAAGAACAAACAACCCCAATCATAATAGCTGTCATTTCCTGCATGGGTGTGATCATGCGCCATTCTAAGCATTTTAGATAGATTAGCTCACTGAATGTCCCCAGTAGCTCTTTGAGGTAGGTACTACTGTTCTCAGGTTTTAGAAATGAAGAAGCTGAGGGACAGAGAGGTTAAGAATCTTGGCCAACATTACACAGCAACTCTTGATGATGGAGTGAGGATTCAAACCCATGCAGAAAGAACTCAAAGTCCATATCTAAATGATGAAGCTTTGCCTATATGAAGTGTAAAAGACACTGTAAAGGTCACAACTTAATATGTTCAGGTCTGGGCATAGACTAAAAGAGGAAACAGCCCCTCCTACACTCACTTTCACATCACTGCTGCCTTAGTCACTTTCCTCTTCTCCAACACACAGTACTCAGCACATAAAACTTGAAAGGGAGGAGGTTTATTTTGGCTCACATTTCAGTCCTTGGTCTGCCGACTCCAAACAAGAAACAGCATGGTAGAAGGACCTGGACAGGGAAAAGCTGTTCATGTCATGGCGATCAGGAAGCGGAGAGCGAAGAGAGGAGCCAGGGAGGGAGATGCACCCTTTGTGATCATGCCTCCAGTGACCTACTTCTTCCCACCACACTCCGCCTCCCAACAGTAAGTTGACAGTATAGCCCCCATGATTTAATTAGCTCCCGAAAGCCCTGCCTCTGAGCACGTGAGACTGGGCTGACACTCTCTATCTAAACCAGCAATCACGCGCCTCTGTAATTACACAGGCTGGACTTGCCCCACTTGGTTGCAAGCTTCACATGGGCATAAACCATGCCTGTTTTGTTCACAACTATAATATAGGTGCCTGCCACATTACTTGTCATGCTACAGCCTTTGGATTAAATACTCAATATAATACATTTATTGACTATTTATTGAAATGGGATTTTTGTGTGTGTGAGTCATTGTTTGTCCCTTAGAGTGGTTCTAAATAATGCCACAGATTTTAGTAAAAATAAAATGGGATTTGGACATAAATAACTTTGATTACAACATCCTAGTTCTGTGGTCTTGGTCAAACTACCAACTCCTGAAGTCTTTATCATCTGATCAGTAAACAAATAAAGATACCCTCCTTAAGGAAGCTTCGTGTGCCACGCCAATTATCATAATTATGGGTTCTTTGATTTGGTGATAAAATACTTAAAAAGATAAATACACTTGAGGAATTCAAATCTTTCTGTGGGTTTTGGGGAAAAGAAGACAATTCAAGTAGTTACAAACGCTAAATGCCCATTTCACTGAAAAGGCACTTTGTCAGATTTGGCCTGAATAGGCCAGGCTGCATTTCTTGTTACATATCTCATCTTGGGATTTTACCACAGGAAACTGCAGCCCAAGTATGCACCTGGGATTACTGTATTTCTTAACTGGTTTAAGTCCTCAAGTCTTCTGTCCCTTGAGTTCATCTTTCTTATAGCCAAAGGCATCTTGCAACTTTACTGAAGTAGATCTTCCAACAATGCTTCCTGAAGATTCAGCTTCCTCAAAGGATGGCCTATTTTGGGAAGAAGTCCAGTCAGGAATAACGTTTTGCTTTTTGGTTTCATATTTTCCTCCTTTGAAAGGACCATGCTCAGAAATTAAGAAAAATCATAGGTGCACTATTTCATAAAGAGCGAACCCAGATTTATTTCCTCTTTGATGGGAATGTTGGTAATACCCATAAAATATATAATTTTCCTAAACCAGTTAGTTATGAAAAGGAAGTATATCTAAACTTGGTAGGTGAATTTAAAAATGGATTCTCCTGTTATAATAACCCCTTCATAAGTAGAGGTGCTTGTTAAAATTGTTCTACCATTTTAACCTTACTTTCTACTAGTTAGTAGTACATCCATCTCCAGCTGAAACTTACAACTTTAAAAATACTTTTTAAAACCAAATTTCTCTATAAGAAAATAATAAACAATTCTTTGCTATTAAGTACAATAACTGAAATATTTTTATGATCATAAGCATTGCTAAATTTCTAAAACAGATTTTAAAATTGTAAACCCCTCTTAAAAACTGATATATTTAAGGGTTTCTTAATTTGGACTCTATGCATGGAGTTAAAAGTTGTTGAATTCAGATAAAAACAAACACAATACTTCTATTTTAATAATCTCTAATTAAAACTTTGCAATTCTTTTCACTATGAATGTCAGGATTCAGTCACAATAGCACTGGCAGTACCTGTGACTTTGTCACTAATAAAAAATCACAGAAATTTTCAAATTATATTACAGTTACCATGGATACTTCAAAATATCATTTTCCTCCATCACTACATCAATGTATGGTGGTTATAAGACACACTACTAGAGCATTGCCTTTAATATCATAATAGTAAAGGACTCATATTTCTGTCATGTTTTAATATTTTGTTAACTCCTTTTCCACATAATTGATTTCTTCCATAGTCTTACATAATGCTTTATGTTTTATCCACTGGCTTTAGCAAACTGCCAAAAGAGTCCTTGGCTTCAAAAAACATTATGTACCCCTAATTTTTTTAAACGTATTAGATAACTTCAACAGTGTACTATAGACTGAATTGGCTTTCTCCCACAAATTTGTATATTGAAGCCCTAAACCTTAGTGTGACTGTATTTGCAGTAGGACATTTAATAAAGTATTTGGGTTAGATGAGAAGTAAAGGTGGAACTCTGCTTTAATAAGATTAGTGTCTTTGTAAAAAGAGATCGAAGAGCTTGCTCCCTCTCTCTGCCATCTGAGGATACAGAGAGAAGGAGCCATCCATCTGCAAACCAGGAAGAGGTCCTCACCAGAACCTGACCGTGCCGGCAACCTGATCTCAGACTTCCAGCAGAACTTTGAATTTGAGCAACTACTTTGAAGATAACAATACGCAATATGTCAACCATTGCTAATCTCCTATTATATTGTTTTGAAATTCTGTATCATTGTTTTTATTTTTTCTCTTTAAAATAAAATTTGATCTTCAAAAAAAGAACTGTGAGGAAAATAATTTTCTGCATAAGCCACAGTATTTGGTTATGGCAACCCAAGCCTGCTGATACAGAGCAATGCTTTTTCCTTATCAAAGACTCACTCTTCCCTTTAGGTGCCAACCTGAGTCCTATGAAGAAATTCACTGTATTCCTCCTTTAGTATTCAATACCTAGAACCACTTTAAAACCCAGATTTCTGTGAGTTGCTATTTAAATAAATGTTATAAAAAGAAACTAAGCTATTAAGCAACAATACAGAACATTTTTAATCTAGATGTCATTTGTCTCAGACATAGGTGGCGATTGCTGTAAATCTGATCAGATTCCACTTCCATCAGCAACACTGTTTTCCCTTCCAAGTCCAGTGTGATCCTCTCCCTTCGGAGACACTCAGCAGCTCCTGGTGCACACAATGACTTTGCAAGCCCCTGCCCCACGGGGACACCACGGTTTACCCAATTAGGCAGCTGGTGTCCTGATTGCAGGTGGCTAATGGTGAAAGGAATTTTTGTTAGGGACCCATATCCCTACATCAGCACTTAGAACCTTCTTCAGGAAACACACCATTCCATTTCTGGTTAACCTTAAAACAATCACATTAAAATAAAGAGGACTGTCAGTAGAGCAATTTTATAAATAGCTAAAATTAAACAGAGCAAGACTGGCAGTGCTAATGCATAAGCAAAGAACTGACTTCCTGCATTTCATCGAGAATTCCTGATAGCAAACTGCAGTATGTTTATTGTACATTAATTCAACACAGCATTCAAAAGGAATCTATGCCCTGGCTGAAGGGTACGATATTGAAACTAAATATTATTTATTATCTTAATATTAGTAACCATAGTAAAAAAAAATCATGTTAACAATTCAGAGTGTTTAAAAAGCTAAGGATACCATAGCTCTACTTACCAACTAGCTGCTCTTGCCTTAATTTATGCAAGTGTAGCCTATAGCTAAAAGCTTTGTGTATTTGTTTCCCCGTGGTATTAGTGCTCAGAAATAGGACACTCTTTCAAGGGCACCTTATAAACACAGAACTATAATTTATTTGGCAAATTAAACCTCATATAAAATGTGCACACTGAGGTACAGATTAACATATTTAATTTCAATATTACCTGCAAGCCTATTTTTTCCCGTACACCTTTCTAATTAGTCACATAAAATCGAGTCTGTGTATTATAAGCAATTATTTTAGTGGAAATAGAACCTGGATCTGAATTAAATATACTGTGAAAAGACAGCACTTTTATGGAAATTAAATGGCACGAGAATGTTGAGCATTCAAAACCCGATTGCAGTAAAAGTTGAGATTTTTTATGATTTAATGGCACAGGATAATTTGCAATCTTGGTAATACACTAATATCTTTGTTCTGAAGATATTTCCAAGTTTCCAAATCCCTAGTAACCATTAGGTTCACTTTATGCAATGGAATTTTTCCTGTTATGAATATTCACTCCCCCTACAGTTGAACGTGCAAATTGTTTACAAGCATTTTATTTAGCAAATGATTCTTCACCTATTAAGCCTGTACTAGGAATTATAATGTCATAAGGACTAAGTTTATTTTGCATTAAAATAGTTGCAAATAGATGTTGATGAAAGATTATGCCTGTAAGTAAATTGAAGCTATAACTTCAGTGGCAGGATTTCAAGACTTCCTAAAGTTATCATAAACTGACATAAAGCCTTTACTACTTATAGAGACTTTTTGAGAAGGTCAGAATTAAATTTAAGCACTCAACCTAGCACAGGGCAAGTGACTAGGAGTGATCTAAAAGTCTGGACTATAAAGGTTCTTGTTCTATGATCTCAGTTCAAAGGTATCTGATCCCCAAAAAAACTTTGCTGACCCCCTGATCTCAGATGGCTCCCCTGTCCTAGCCCAACATAACCTATTGCTTCTCCTTCCCTACCTTGTGTGTTAACCTCACAGGACAAATCAAATTCATGTCCTTGTTTATTGTTTGTTTTTTCTACTAGATTAAACTTCACAAGGGCAGAGACCACCATTTGGTGCAGCTCCTGACATGGAAGAGGAGATCAATTACCATTTTTTTAATGAATGAATGAGTATTCTAGTCTGTTCAGTTTGCTATAACAAAAATACCATAAGGTAGGTAGCTTATAAACAACAGAAATGTATTTCTCACAGCCTCTGGGAGGCTGAGAGGTCCAAGATCAAGGCATCAGCAGATATCACATTTAGTGAGGACAGCTTGCATCCTGGTTGGTAAAGCAACCCCACAAAAACCATTGTACACATCATGGCAACAAAACATTTTTCCTCTTATCTCTCCTAAATCCTTCACAGGAGCCCCTTCCTCTTACTGGACTCATAACAGATAGAAAACAGCTTGTTACCACTCATTAACTGTGACCTGTTCTGACATTACAACACAGGACAAACAGGACCAGCCACCTGGGCTTTACCATTTCACTCATTATTTTACATGCCTGGTTGAATTCTTTTTCTCCAATTTAAAAAAGGCTCTTATAACTCTCAATATGACAGTTACACCATCAGGCATACCAAACCTGATTTCTACTTTTCCTCTCCAGCCTTTTGTGATTCTTTTTACTTTAAATAAAATGACTGCAATAGTAAATACTACTTATAATTCTACGCTTATTTTGATTTAAATCATCATACCTCATCAACCTGTTTTGCAACTCTCCCATCCATCCTTTCTCCCATGTCCTTAATATACATTTAAGCAGAAACTCCCATTTTACTGTCCTTGAAACACTCCATTATCAAGTTCTTTCCAGCTAGAGGGTTTTAATTCATTGTTTTATAGTCTTTCTTCTTAGCATTTTGAAGGGCTTCCCTTTGCTTATAAGTTCAGAGTCTTTGCGTGGTCCTTGCTTGATCTGCCCCTACCTTCTTCTCCAGTCCCATTGCAGCTCGCCCTCCACCTGGCACAGTCCCTGCTCCACTTACCTCAACTCTGCTCATGGAGCACAGCACACTTGTCCTGTCCCAGGGCACCTCTCTGCCTTGGCTGTCACCAATCAACCTCTCCTTTCTTTTTCAGGCCAGCTCCTTCCTACTTACCCTTCAAGTCTCCTTGAAAGTGTCACTTTCCTCTGGAGACTCCCACTCACCACCTTGGGCCTCAGAGCTCTACAGGGTTTTCCTCCATAGCATCATCTCACCATTGCACTTGCACATTAATTTTGGTAGGTGTGTGCTGAATGCCTGAGGTGTGAAGATGGTTGGGGTCCTTGGTCCTCCTGTCTCTCTCTGTGCCTACTCCTTTGGTATCCTCGTTCACCTCGGAGCTTCAGATATCAAGACACTGACAGTACCTGGCGTGGTGGCACACTGCTGTAATCCCAGCACTGAGGGAGGCTGAAGTAGGAGGATCACAAGTTTGAGTCCCACCTGGGCAACTTACTAAGGTCTTCTCTCAAAATTAAAAAGGGCTGGGGCCGGTGAGATGGCTCAGTGGCGTAAGCGCCTGCCTTGCAAGCGCGAAGGCCGGAGTTCGACTCCCGGAACCCACATACGAAAAAGGGGCCGGTGATATCGCTCAGTGGCACGGGTGCCTGTTGGCGCGCGAGGTCCTGAGGTCGTCCCCCCGGTACCCACAAAAAAAAAAAAAAAAAATTAAAAAGGGCTGGAGATGTAGCTCAGTGATAGAGCAGCCCTGGGTGCAATCTCCAGTCACACACGCACACACACACACACACAGGACACTGACAATTACCAAATGTACGTATCTGTTCCTGACTTTCCTCCCAAACTCCAGATTCATGTCTGACTGCACAGCAGTTAACCGAGATAGATCTACAGACAATCAAGCTTCATGCATCCATCTTGAAACTCCTGACCCCTCCACCCCCAAATCTGCTCTCCCTGCAGCCTTCCCTCTCTTCACTTTATGGCAACTCCAGTCTCCCAGGTGCTCAGCTAAAAACTCCTCAGAGATGTTCTTCACACGTCTGTATTGTACCTTAACCCAACAGCTCAGGAAATCTTGACTTTGTATTCAAAATGAGTTCAACAGTTTTTCATTTCTCACTCTTTCCACTGCCCCTTCCTTGATCTGAGCCACCAGGACTCCTTCTCTTGGATCACTGCCATGGCTTCCCAATTAGGCTTCCTGCCACCCTTTACCCTTTAACTCTCAACCCAACAGCAGGTTGACACCTTAACATCTACATGAGACTGCGTCATTCCTCTGCTCAAAGTCCTGCAGTGGCTCCCCATTTTCCTCCCAAGAAGAGCCAAAACGCTTACTTACAAAGCCCTACATCATCTGTCTCTTTGCTCTGCTCCTACTCCACCAGTCACCTTGCATTTCCTGCCAGCCACACTTCTACCTTCTGATCTATCACCAGCTGTTCCTTCATCCCAGAATGCTCCCCACTCAGGGATCCTTGTGGCTCACTCCTCTCCTCCACAGCTTTGCTCAAGAGTCACCTTCTCGGGGAAGCTGAGACTGAACATCCTATTTAAAATCTCATCCAGCAACATCACCCCCTCTCCATTCCCCTTACTCTGCTCTACATCTTTTTCTATAGTAATTAACACCTTCTAACCTCCCATATAATCCACTTATTTTACATCTATTATTTATTGTGTGTATTCCCCACTAGAGTGTCAGGTTTATGAGGACATTGATACGTCTGAAGTAACTGAAATATAGTGGACTCCCAACTGTTTGTGGGATGAATGGAGAGGATCTTCCTGCATGAACTGCAGTTTGCAAGTGTTCACAGGGTTGTTTTAAGGATAAATGAAATAGTATGAGTGGAAAGGCTTCATTGGAAAGAGCCCCTGTGGTTAATACCCAAGTCTTTATTCTTTCCCCAGAAATCACCAGTGTTGTACTTTTTTGTACACCTATGGTGTACTTTTTCTATGTAAAATAAAATATAGTATGAAAATATTATATTGTTTTCTATGAACTTTTTAAAATAGTGAATGGCATCATAGTTAAAAACAAAACCCTTGGTGTTTTGTAAAGCTCTATATGTAAGATTATTATTACTTGGGGATTAAAGGATGCTGAAACAAATGATAAATGACACATTTTGCAGTGACCATGTGCCTTAACTCCAGAATGACCCTGAAATATCCTTCTTCTGAGAATGGAATGCCCTATGAGAATACAAATGAGTGCAATTTCCTTAAGGTTGAAGCACAGATTGGAAAGATAAATTCACTTTCCTAAGAAATAGTCTATTTGGTTTGCCATTCTCCATGTGTTCTAAGGGATTCTAGTGGGATTTATATTCAATTTCTGAAAAAAATGGTGAGAATACTAGACTCAAAAACATCACAAAACAGGATATTTTCTCAATATTCCAGACATTGAATTCTCGTGTCTATTTCTAATTTCTGACTACAGAGTTGATACAAATCATAATATATTACTCCTTATTTCTAAAACATTTGACTAATTTTAGATGGCTTCACTGAATATTTCATCTTTATTATCTATATAGAACAACTATATAGCACCGACTTCAACATTCTCTTTCGTGAAAAACATTAGCTGATTCTTTTGAATTTTTTTTTTTTTGGATGGGTACCGGGGGTCAAACTCAGGACCTCACGTGCCAGGTGAGCAATATCACCAGCCCTTCTTTCGTATGTGAGTACCAGGAGTCGAACTCAGGACCTCACACTTGCCAGGTAGGCGCGTATGCCACTGAGCTATCTCACCAGCCCCTGAAATTTTTTTTCTACTGAATGGTGCTTATTTACCTCAAAAGTAGATTATGTCACTTCTCTTTTTAAAGACCTTGTTTTATTATTTCTTTCTGCATCACTGCCAATTTTTATGTAATTTTTGCCAGTCTCTATCAATAATTTTAAATTAATTATAATTTCTAAACAAGTTAAAATAGGTCTATAATAGGTCCATTGCAGTGTAAACCAATAAATCTAGCAAGTAAAATTGAAAAATTGAGTCAGTGAAGCCATGCTGGTGTACCATTGCCAATTTAGCTATCAAAAGTAATCCATTATGATGTAGTTTATTATAAAGTACATTTAGCACATTAATTATTAATCCACACTGCAAAGCTTTTACTAACAGCCTGTCCTTGATTGCTTTGTTTTCCCCATGTTTAAGCAGTTAGATCCCACAGTTTTGTAATCTAAGATTAGTATTCGGCGCCTTGATCAAATTCCCAAAGTTCTGTAATGTCTCTTTTTATTGCCAGTAAATCCAGATGGAAGTGGCTTTTAGTGTGGTTATTAAGTGTGAGTTTATTAATGTTATCCATTAAGCCCACACTACACATTGTCCGTATAAGAATTTTCAGAATCATACTTGATAAATGTACCATGCAATACCAAAGGATTTAAGAACAAAATGAAAACTTCAGTATATAAATTAAAACACATTGTTGGCACTCAAAAAGTACCTCGGACATAGAGTTTTGGATCATTAATTATGTATTCCAGCAGAACCTCTCATCAATAAAGTTTTTTTAAACTAGAGGCCCAAGTTCCCAAAGTAGGTTTTAACCAAAATTCAAGGAAGAGTAGAGAAAGGAAGTCAGTCAGAAAAAATATCAGTTTCTTATATTGGGTTGGAAGTGGGAGATGGATGAGGATCCTGTATCGGGACAGATAAAAGTCAAGCTGCAGGGATCACTGGCTTCTACAGCACATTTCTACATAAGAAGTGTCTCGATCTGTTTTTGGTTGCTATCACAGAGTACCTGACACTGTAGTTTGTAAAGGAAAAGGATTTTGGCTCACAGCTCTGGAGGCTGTGAAATCCAAGATGGGGCAACCATCTGGTGAGTGCCTCACGCTGCTTTTTGACATGGTGGAAATCAGAAGAGAAAAGTGGGTCTATGAGTGAGACAGAAAAGGGGGCCTCCTCTGTAATAACTAGCCCATTCCTGAGAGAAAAGAACCTTCACTCATGAGGTTCTGCCCTGATAACCCAAACACCTAAGCCCCACCTCCCAACACTGCATTTGAGGAATTAGGGTTCCTATACAAGAACTTTTGGGGGACACATTCAAACTATAGCAAGAAGACTAAAACTAATAACACCAACTCCATCATAGTTGCCCAGAATATACGATTCTAAGAGGTAGGCATATACTTTTCCACTAATGATCTTTCCATTAAAGGATAGAAAAAGTCACCCTGTTCACAGCTTTAAAACTTAATTCATGTACTAAAAAATAAATAAATCAGAGATTGAGTACTTAAAATATTTTACTATCTCCAAAATTCTAATATGATTTTTATGAATTTTACTTCAAAAATCAAGTTATTTAAAAAGCTGACAAATTATAGTGACCATTATGGTTGCAAAGATCCTAGGACAAAGGCATGAAATACAAATGCTGTGAAATCACACTTGGAGCTCTGACTCTTAGGCTACAAATCTACTTCATCACCTCTGTTCTCGTCCCCCTGCCCCACATGAAGATTGCAGACAAAACCCCCACATCTTCCCAGGCACTGTAGGCAGAGAGTCAAAAAGGCTTAGAGGTCAGGCTAAGTTCCACCATTAGTGGGTGGGGCTGGAGGAGAGGTTTTACAGCAGCATGATATAGAACAGCAAAATATTCCTCTCCCTGCACCCTACCTTTGCACTGCAGTCTAAAGCCAAAGAATATAAAAGACCAATAATTAAGAGTACGTAGAACAGAGCCCTGCATTATTAAAGACTGTGAGAAAGAGACAGCACACGCCAAATGGGCTTTGTAACCTGGGCCCAGGGGTTAACACCAGAGAGAGGCAGGTAGATTTCTCCTTTGACAGGGGATGGGGAGCTACACGCCAAATGAATGTGCAGCCATGGCACATCTAAAGTGATGGTAGTGTCACAGGTTCACCCACAAGTATAAGATTCCTGATTGGAAAAGGAAGAGATAATGTCCTAATTGGAACATGCTAGATCCTTTTCTTTTACCCCCACCCTTATCCAGAGTCTTCCTGCAATAATCAGGAAGGATTAGGCAGGCATGGAAAGATTAAACTGAAATTTGCTCTTCGAATCTTCCACAGCCCAATTGGAAACTCTAGACAGTATGCCTGAGGATTTTCACACTGCATCTTCTCCTTCTCCCTCCAGAACCAGTAGCATCAATAAGCAGCCCCTAAGGTAACAGAGAATTCAACCTGTAATGTGGAATCTAACCAGGATCTGCATACCTATGTCAATAAGCTGTTCTCAGAAGTTTTGTGTTCAAGGAATGATGAAAAGGACAATAACCAAAATAATTCTTTCCTTCCAAATATTTTTCCACCAGTTGGATATGCCCAAAAGGTAAAAGAAAGTCAAGTAGACTTACTTTTGCTGGTCTCTTACATATTGATGTGCACAAACTTACATCTTCCATAAAGAAATTCAAATGCAGCTTCTTACCTACTTTTATGAGGCATTACTGAGCATGGCACTACAGAAAGTCATTTACTTAGAGTCATAATAAAGTGTGAAGATGACCAGTTTTTAAATCTACTGCCATCATCTGCTTCTCAACTTCCCTGTCTTTGCCACTTTTTGATGGCTCTTAAGTGAGAGATCATTCATCTAGAGAGAGTAAGGATTTACTACTTGCTGTGGCTTGAATCCCTTAAGATTCATGTGTTAAAGGCTCAGCCCCCAGCGTGGCCCTATTGGGAGATAGATAGCAGAGCATTTAGAAGATGGGGTTTTAGGGGAGATCCTTTGGTCATTTGTATCATGCCCTTGAAGAGAATGATGGGACCCCAGCCACTTCCTCTTTCTCTCTTTGCTCTCTAACCATGAAGCTTTGCTCTCCTGTGCACCCCTGCCTTGATATGTTGCCAAAGCAACAGGGCCAATTGATCTTGGACTGGAACCTATGAAACAGCCAAAAGAAACCTTTTTTCTTTGTAAATTAATTATCTCAAGTATTTTGCTACAAAAAGCTAACACACTACTTAACTTGTATTTTCTCAGCAGTATTCACCTCAAAGTTCAGGTCAAATAGCCCTGAACAGTTGTAGGTGACCTCTCTGGCCATCACAAGAATAAAGTAGGGCCTTCTTTTTTATTTTAAAGGGACTCAAGATATGACAGTTGAACCAATGCTTCACCATAAAGTGCAAGGGAAGTGACAGAAAGAGTGACAGACAAATTAAAGAGTAAGCTCTGTTTAGCAATTTTGGGTGACAGCACTTAAAATTTTTAGCCGCAGGATTGTTTAGGAATGACAGTATGCAGCTGAGAAAGGCTGCTTACCCATTATAAAAAGGAATTTGCGTGTGAACTTAGAAAAAGCAGTCCTCAAAAGTGGGAAAAAAAACTCTTTACATGTGTTATTTAAATAGTAACCCATTAACCTTTTATAAAGTCTTCAAATTGTCTGTTGCTACATTCCATCATTAGCCCAACATTAGAAACAAGGCTTTCAGACGTATTTTGTTTCACTGTTCCTACAAAAATGTCATTATGAATTGGATTTGGCATCCACTTGTTATTGTTGTCATTTTTCTAAGCAATGAATTCTGCTATCATAACCATCAACTTCTGACCAGAGGAAGCATCAATATTAGGTCTCCTTTTAGTAAGGTGCTCTAAGTGTGATAACAAATGATGCCAAAACTTGCATTTGTCTCATTATGGAATATAATCACTTACTGAGTATTTATTATATACTAGAAACTCTGCTAAGTACTTCATACTCAGCTCTCCCTGACATGTACGATGAACACTCAATAAATGTATGTTGGTGGAAGAGAGGAAGGAGGGAAAAGGCAGGGAGGGAAGAAAGTTTCATTATCACTTATGGCTTTTACCAAGCACTATAGTAATTCTAAGAATTTGAAAAAAAGTAGTTGTGCAGGTAAAAATATCTCTTTTTCATTCATATTTATTGAAGCAGGTCCCAAACTAGGTCATATACATGCTTAAATTACTTTTTGATTTTTGTACTTAGAGTCTTCAATCATGAATAATTCTGCAGCCAACAATTGAGACTAAAAGTAAAGAAGTTACAAAAGAACCTGGATTTTCCTCACTTCAGAGAAACTCTGAAATAAATCCAGCTACCACAGCCTTCTTGCTCTTTGTGCTCCAGAGGTTTGAAGTCAAGAGGCAAGCCCTACAGTTGCTGAGAGATACTTGTAGTGTAATCAAAGGATGAGTTTAAAGGTCCAGGCCACTACCTGCTCATCTGAAGAGATAAAGCAGCCCCAGACCTTGTCCAAACATTCATTACAAAAAGGTTTAAGAATGTTTTACGTAGGTTTGAGCCAAGTTTTTACCTTCTCCATATCTCAAAAAGTTTATCCATCCCAGTACTATATAAACTTACAAGTAATAATAAAAATGACTTGACTCAAAGAAGAAGGAGAAAAGAAAATTACCAGCCTTCCAATGACTCAGAGAGTCTGAGAAAATGGGGACAAGATGGCCCATCAGAAAATCTATACAATATTACAGATTGAATTTCAATAGCAATTTAAGATAATTTTGTGATGAAGGATGAAATTAGAAGTATATTGCCTTTAGGATCACAATGTTGCAGATGTCTTCATTATTCCAAATTTTTGTTGTTGCTGGTGCTTCATTTGAGATCATGAAATAAATGTACTTTATAAACTACAAAATAAAATGTATTCTTTTTTATTGCTATTGTTTTGTAGGGATTTGGTAGAGAATGTTATTGTTAATGTTAGCTACTGTTGATCATATTGTTATTATTACTGACTTTAAGCTAGTCCTTCACATCTACATATTCTAGCATCCAGAATTGTGAGACAATAATTTCTGCTATTTTTAAGCAACTCAGTTTGTGGCATAGTGCTGGCAAACTTGTCAACAATCACAAAGCTAGTAAAATGACAAAGCTGGGACATAAGGTCAGCATACCAAAATCAGTATTATGTATACCAGTGAAAACAAATTAGAAAGTGTTGTACTCTAAGTCCCAGGTGGATAACCATTCCAGTTGTGAACTTTCACATATACGAGTGGATCCCATATTACAAAGATGAGAAAAAATCATGGAGTAGCTTATGTGTCTGCCAGATATTGTCACAGTTGTGCTGCTGTGTGCTTACTGTACAGTGCAATGTGTACAGTAGTACAGTGCTCAATCAGTGCCCAGAATGTCCGAAAGCAAGAGGAAAAGCAGTGGTGACATGGAGGAGACTGCTAGGAAACGCAAAGCAATATACATTGTATATCTGTGTCAAAGGTGTGTAAGAGTCACTTTGTCAGACTTAGGAATGAATCAGACTTATGAACGTTCTCCCAGAATGGAACTCATTGGTAGATCAGGGACTTGCTGTATGTAAAAGCAGATACTATTCAGATTTACATAACCATGAGATACCTTGTAATAAGTCCAATGAAGTGTTTAGGATACAGTCAGTTCTCATTATTTGTGATAAAGTTGCCACAAACACTGAAGTAGCAAATATTAGACTCTGACCCCTACAGGAGCTACATAGTTAAATGCCTATAAACTGTGGTCACATTTTTATCAGTCAATCAATATATAATGTTGTCCTCTGTGTGTTAGTGATTAAAGACACCTTAACTAATGTGGTGGATTAAATAATGGTCACCTTGTAACACCCAGCTGAACTGAATCAGCGTGGTCGTGGGTGTGGACGGCCCACCTGAGGATTGTTGCCAACAGCACAAAAAGAGAACTGCGGGGAGAGGGTGTGCTGTTGATTCTCCTGGAGAAGCTGGTCACGCTGGTTTTCCTGATATGAACTCAGCTATTGTCATCATCAGAGGGGCTCAGGTCCTCTCTGTCACTGAGGATGGCTGCGGTTCTCTTCGGGGAAGCTCTGGTCCTTGAGCGTCATTTCCTGGCTCCAGTGCAGATCCCTCTGCCTGCTGGCACAGATCCTTCATCCCGCTGGCACAGACTTTCTAGCTTCCACTACGGACCTTTGGGCCTCCCCAGTGCAGATCCTTGATGCAGACTTGCATGAGACGTTGTCATGCGCTCTAGGCCTCCAGCTGGACTCATGCAGGACACTGCTGTAGAATCCAGGCCCTCACCTGGATTCTTTGGGACTCTAGTGTGTGCACAGATCTCCTGCACTCTTTTGCATTTGACTTTTTGGGTGAATATTACAAAATAATCTTATAAATTATGTGTCTTGAATTAAATCCTTTCCTTGTAAACCCTGACTACAACACTTAATATATATTGTTAATTAATTAACACTGAACTCACAGCCAACAGCACTGCAACCCATGCCTGAATGAGGCTTATCCAATACGTGTGGATTTTCCATAAGGGACATCACAACCTGCTCACACGTAGGAATACTGAACAACACTTCACCACTATATTTAGGGGCCATTTAAAATAAAAGAATTATTAGCAAAAAACATTTCACAAAAAATGTAAAAGAATAAAGCATTGAATAAACTATGAAAAACACATTTATATTTGCAGTATGAGAGTTGAAACAAGAAAGCCAAGTGTCCCCTTGTTCTCACTCAGCTAGGAATGCACATGCCTGACGGAGACACAGTTTTCACCACTATGCTCACATCTGTGAATGACCATGAAAACACAGTGAGTATTGATATTGGAGTTGCAAATAAAATTTAGGAAATAGGTAAGTTCACAAATAAAGAAAATCTGACTAATGAGCATCAACGGTATTTATGAAGAAAATTTAAAAAACGTATGAAAGGGCAGAAAACAGACCTTAATAAATGAAGATGACATAAGATTCGGTTACTCATTTCTACCACAAATTAATCCTATCAAACTCTGGAAGTGAACTGTATTTCTGAGAAATTTGACAATTGATCCTAAATTTCACAGGGAATGGAAAAGACCCATGCACCACTAAAACTACAGTGGTACCTCAGTTCATGAACTTGATTTGTTTTACAATTTGGGGGAAGATGGCTGCATTTGTGTTTGTGTGGGGAAGACGGCCATGGTTGTGTTTGTCACATGATGTGAAGTTTGAACAGAGGCAAAATTTTGTCAAACACTTGTGCTTGAGAACTGAATCATTTGCAAACAGTAGCATTCATGAACCCAGGTATTACTGTATTTTGAAAAGTTAGCTGTAGAGATTTATTCTATCAGAAATTAGAAGCCAGGTGTGGTGCACACCTGTAATCCAAGTACTTGGGAGACAGAGGCAGGAAGATTGCCTCAAACTAGAGGACAGCCTGAGCTACATAGGGAGACACTGTCCCAAAAAAAAAAAAAAAAAAAAAAAAAGAATTAAAAGCAAAGAAATTAGAACTTAAAATAATGCTATATTGGGGCCGGTGAGATAGCTCAACAGCATAAGCACCTGCCTGGCAAGCGCGAGGTCCTGAGTTCGACTCCCTGTACCCACATACAAAAAAAGGGCCAGTGATATCACTCAGCAGCACGGTCGCCTGCTGGCACGCAAGGTCCTGACATCGACTCCCAGTACTCACAAAAAAAAAATAATAATAACGCTATATTGATTAAAATATCATGATTTTAACACAAGACCAAACAGAATGGAAGAATAAAAAGTAGAGACAAGAAACTGACATACACTTACATACAAATGTTGCATATGTCTAAAATGTTGGTACGAATAAAAGTAAAAAGATTAACTTCAGAAAACATGATCAGAAGCAGTGAGCTATTCATTTAGAAAAAGGATACATTCATAATTTATACCATATCAAAAACAAATTGAGAAAAAATGACACACGCAAGTGTCAAAAGTCAATGTTAACGTTTAGAAAAAAATAGAGAAGATAAAGATTCCAGGAAATGAAATACATTTAGTAGAAGAGGATAAAGTACAAACTATAAAGGATAAGATTAATAAATTTGATACTAAAATTTTAAAACTTTTGTTCAATAAAAGACATCATACAGAGCTAAAATGCAATCCCCAGGCTATAAGGAAGTATTTGCCACATATATTACCAAAAAGTTAATATACAAAATTTGTAGAAATCCTACAAATGAATAAGAAAAAGATTAAAAACTCTATTAGAGAAATAGACAAAGGATATAAAGATACAAAAGATATTAAACATTAAGGTAATGGTTGATACCTTGTGTCAACTTGAGAAGTTTAGGAGCTTAACTAAGTAACTCAGCAGTTCTATATCCTGGGGTGTAGAGGGCATGCCCTTACTGCTCTAGGATGCTCAGTTCATTGTGTCAATTTGGGAAATTTAGAAGTTTAACTAAGTGATTCAGGGGGCCAAGGTCCTCACTTTGAAAATATCCTGAGACTGTGCAAGAGGAAGGCACAGAGATGGTGTGAGTGCTACACCCACCAGAGGGTGGGCAGCCTGCATACAACATAAGGGAGGAAAAGAGGCTTGCCCCACCCCTCTTTTTGCTCTCGTTGCTTTTTGCTGTCTTCTGCCCACATGAACGGCTGCCCCTCAGCCATGCCACCCTGCCTTGGAGCCAGCAGATTAAGGACTGAAACCTTCACAAACTGTGAGCTAAATAAACCTTTCCTTCCTTAATTTTGGGCACCAGGTGCTTTGACTCAACAATGAGAGAAAAGTAACTAAGACAATTAGTGATCAGAGGAATGCAAAAACTCGTTAAATTTCATTTCATATTCATTCAATTATCAAAAATTAGAAAATCTGATAATCTTACATATTGGTAACAATGTGAAAAAATAAGAACATTGAACACTGCAGGCAGAAATTGAATTGATAGAAACATACTTAAGAGCAATTTGGTAATATCTATTAAAGTCAAAACTGTGTATCCTTAAATTCTGCAATTAATCTTCTACCAAGTTATAGACCCTGGGTAAACTTCTTTTAGTGCACATAAGAAAATACGTATGATCATTAATTGTTATATGTCAACTTGACTTGAGTAAGAACTGCCTAACAGGTTAGAAAAGCTCTGGGTGTGTTTGCAGATGATTGACAAGCAGGCTGCAAGCTAAGGAAGGAAGATCCACCCAGGGTGTGGTGGCACGAACCAATCAGCTTGTAGCCTGGATGGAATAAAAAAGGAAAGAAGAAGGAAGTGTGTCCTTTTTCTTCAGAGGAGCACTGGTCTTTGCCATTGCCTTTGGAGATTGGTCTACAGTTTTTTCAGGCATCTAATACAGACTTTGCACCCTTCCAATACCCTTTTGCTTTCTGACACAGACTCACATTAGTGACTGTGCAGTGTGCTGCTAGGCCTTCAGCCTTCAGTTGCTACTGGGCTCTCCAGCTCTCCAGCATGCAGATGCCTATTTTAGATTCCTCCACCTTTGATTCCTCAGATACCATTGGGATTCCTCCCCTTTTGATCCTGTAAGCCTACCTAACAAATCCCTTGTATGATTGTTGTTATGGTTTGTGTCTAGATGTCCCCCAAAACCCTATCCCCATGCAGTCATGGGGGGCGGGCTTTTCAGAGGTGGCTGTATCTGAAGTGTGTGATACTGGGATCAAGGGTGTGTGATCAGTAAATCAGTCCACTGATTGGTTTGGCATAGTTCTAGCTAGGATTAAGGATGTGAGTGCTATACCTGCCCTAGGGTGGGTAGCCTGCATACATTATATGGGACAGAAGAGGCTTGTCCCCCCGCCCTTGTTGCTTTTGCTACCTTGTGGGCACCACGAAATGTTCTCTGTGATGCCCCTCTGCCAAGCCACCCTACCTTGGAGCCAGCCAATTATGGACTAAAACCTCTATAAACTGTGAGCTAAATAAACCCTTCCCCCTTTAACTTTGTGTGTTAGGTGTTTTGTCTCAGCAATGAGAAGAGTAACTAGGACAACTGTACATATAATTTATATTGATTCTGTTCCTCTAGTGAACCCCAATACAGCACATAAAAGAACGTGCAATGCAGAATGATTCGTTGCAGTTAAGATCTAGAAATTACTTGAATATCTACGAATAGTAGATTTGATTGGTTACAGTTATAGTCATATAATATAGGGGCTAAAATGGATAGATCCAAATTATAACAATAAGGTAGAGGAAAGTGTGCAAGAATTCCATTTTAATGAAAGTTTAAAACAGAACTATTTATTATTAACTGTTTATAATTTAGTATTATTTATTGACATCTACATATTTTATACTATAAAACATTCATGGGAATGATAAACAAAAATTTAAGATGGTAATTTTCTGAGGAAGAGAAGAGGGCTACTATATTGTGTATATAATTTATTATTGTTTAATCTATAGCAAATACAGTAAAAGGTTAAGAATTGAAATGAGACTGGGTAATTGAAACAAAAGAGACTGGTTTGTTATGTCTCCTCTATAACTTTCTAGTGAATAATTTCAATATTCCACTTAAATAAAAATTTTTAAAGTGTGTTGAAGTCAAAAAGAATGTCAGTTTAAGTCCTAAATTCAGCACTTGCTGTTAAAATTTAGAGCCTGCCATCAAGTTCTATAAATAAGATAATAGAATGTAGGAATTATACTTAATCCTCTAATTACTCTCAGCTTTAATCAAACCTTTATTAACATAATGTGTCTAGCTTGGGGTCTTAAAACCTGAGAGGGGATTTAGGGAAGAGTAATCAAAACAATGAAAAATAAGTACATGATATAAGGAAAGGCAATCGGAACTGGATAATTTAAAGTAGTAAAAGAAGAGAGTAAAATCTGTTGAGAAGAAGGTACCGTTTGCTCTTTTTATACTGATGTCTGTGACTCAGTTAAGACTACACTAAAACTAGATGTTTTGGTTTTTTATTGCTGTGCAACAAATCATTCCAAAATGTAGTAGACGAAGACAATGAGAATAATTTGTTTCACTCCTGAATCTGTAGTTCAGTCAAGACTTCAGTGGAGACAGCTTTGTTGGTCCATGTGGCATCACCTGCACTTGCTCACCTAGGGCAAGAAGATCCAGTTTTCCAACCACTCACTCATATACTAACTAGCAAGACGATGCTATTGGATGGTGCTGTATCAGGACTGTGGGCCGCAATCCCCAGCTCCTGTCATACCCTCTCTATGGTTTCTTGGACTTCTTACCACCATGAAACCTGGGTTCCAAGTGGGCATTCTATGGGGGAAGTGCATGAATTTTTATATTCCATCCTTAGAAGAGTCTCTTTTGACCCTACTCTTAAGTGAAATAACTCAAACTCACATGTGTAAACATCGTATTGTCTCCCTAATGTAAGCAACTGAAAGAGTATATAAGATCCAAAATCTACAATAGATATTGTGAAAGGGAAAGAAACTGCTCAAAAGGATAGAACAACTGGGATGGGGGAAAGGAGAAAAGAAGGAAGGGAAAAGAATACACACACACACACACACACACACAAGATAGCTAAGATAATTATACTACTAATTTCTTTTAGTTCATTGAAAAAAACGGCTTGTGCTTATACTGTTTGATCAATTCTGATGCCTGTATCTTGTAATCTGAGCAATTACCTTGAAGATAACAATACGCAATATATTAACCATTGTTAATGTCCTATTATCTTGTTTTGAAATTCTGTATCATTGTTTTTATTTTATTTTTCTCTCTTTAAAATAAAAAAAAGAAGAAAAGCTTCTTTCGCCTATTGGTTCTACTCTAGTGATTAAGATAATAACAAAGACCTAACCAGTTTCCATGGGGAAGTAATATACTTGCTTCTTCTTAATGGAAGAGTGGCACAGTTGTAGAAGAACCTTAGGTGCGAAGATATTGTTGCATTTTCTAAAGTATAATTTGCCACACCAATACCCTTGCTTTAAAATCTCTCTCCAGGTCTATCTGCTATTTTCAGTGCTCCCAGAGCAGAGATGCTCATGCTATTCTCTTGTTCAACAGCAAGCAAAACTATTCTTTATTACCCCCGCAAATGCAAAATTGTTTGATGGGTCTGCAAGTCTTCATGAACCAAAAAAATATAGAGTAATGCATTGAGGAAACTTCAAACATTTGCTTCTATGACCAAAGTTTAGGAAAGGTTCACCCAAAATATTGATGTTTCAGATGCTTTTTTTACTTGAGGTTATCTAAAATAATGTGACAGTACATTCATATTTCATGCAACTCAGTATCAAAACCATGTGCAGAAACATCAGCACCTTGGTTGAGTTCGGAGGAATTCACACAGCAGTATTTCTGCCACCCATTAGACATTGACGGAATGTAACTCATACATCAAATCAGATGTTCAAATATTTTTAACCTAAGGAAAGATAAGACAGACCTTGGGAAGTTTTTTCCTTGAAGGTCTTCCTTAGTTATCTGACTTGGAATATTTCAGCACAACAGTCAAAAGAGACAGTATCAATGTAAGGATCTATTAGTTGACTACAGTATCGTGTCCACCTTCATCCCATCCACTAATTGAATATACTGTCTTCTTCTTTTTTTACCAAACCTGGAAAATTAACTACTGTTGTATACAGAACATGTCTTATCACCTCTTTCTTGCTGAAACTGGTAAGCATGCTACCTGAATGGATACCAGCTAGAGCTGAGTGATATGTGAGATGAGTTTACCTTCGGGACTGATAGGACTAACATGGTGCCTGAATTTTACCTTTGTTAAGTTGAAGCATATTAAATTGCTGACAAACAGTTTGGGCCACAAAAACATAAGAAGTTCAACCAGTTCAATATGGATGTATCAGTCAGTTGAGTGAAGTGGAAACACACCTGTGGTCTAAGCTACTTGAGAAGGTGAGGTAGGAAGATTGCTTAAAGCCATGTAAGAGTTTGGCGTCAGCTTTGCAATAAAGCAAGAATCTGTCTCTTAAAACTCTGTGTGTGTGTGTGTGTGTGTGTGTGTGTGTGTGTGTGTGTTTGATAAATTCCTTGCAAAACTCAAGAAGTCATGGAGTCAAATCAAGGTCAATATAGAATAACCTTAAAGAAGAAATCAAACATTTTCTTGTGCATAGGGTTTTGATAAAGCCCAATAAAGTGGTACCACTTATTCGTAAGTGAATCAACCTGTTGGGTTCTGTAGGTGAGGAATTATCAGTAGGAAAAAAATAAAGAAGGAACCCTTTTTACCTGGACTATTTTTAGCTGCTCTGTAAGTTACCCAGTAAAACTCAAACATAACAACCGCCTTTAAGAATAGTTTTCATGTTAGCTGGGCATGTAATCACAGCACTCAGAAGGCTCAGCCAGGAGGATCGTGTGAGTTGGAGGCCAGCCTGGGCTACACAGTGAGTTCAAGGCCAGCCTGCACTACAAATAAGACCCTGTCTCAACAAACAAACAAACAAACATAAAAAGAATGGGTTTCATGTTATTAGATGGAGCCCTTGTACATCTGTGTGTTTGTGTCTGTGTGTCTGTGTGTCTGTGTGTGTGTGTGTGTGTGTGTGTGTGTGTGGTACTGGGCATTGAACCCAGGGAATATTGAGCTACAACCCTAGCCTTTTTTAAATTTTTATTTTGAGACTGGATCTTGCTAAGTTGCCCAAGTTTCCTCAAACTTGTGATCCTCCTGCCTCAGTCTCCCAAGTAGCTGAGACTGCAGGCATCCACCACCATGCCCAGCCTTTGCAGATTTTTAAATAAGCCAAATTTAACTGGAATGTTTAGAGATTTTTTTTTTATTCCCTAAATTGTGGAGTAACAAATCCCAAGAAATTTTCCCAAGAAAATTTCCCAAGAAATTAAAAGTAATGAAAGAATCCTTAAGTAATTCTTAATAAGTACTTAATACTATAATTATGATCCATAAAACAGATACCCACGGAAGTATTATCAAAATGATTGGCAATTATGATTAATAAAACATAATAATAAGGCGGTGGCAGAGTTTAGAAGGTAATTGCCAATTTCAACTGCTATGAAAAAATACCATATGCTCAGAAAATTAAAATGAAAGAGATGTATAATTTTAAAACACATTAACTTCAATAGATAATCTTTGGGAATAAACATAGTATTACAATAGTTTTTGTGAGTGTTAGAGGAAAGTATAAAGTTTACCAGAGTGGCTAAATGTTTCAAAGTAAATTTTAGAATTTCTCATGTCTTTAAGAGATGTGAAAAGCCTCAATTCTACTTGAGGTGCTCCAAGTTAAGTGAATCAACAATAAAAGGATAAAAGTTACATCAAGTTTAATATGTATAATACACCATTCTGAATTTCTCTTTCAAGTTTAGTAAGTAGCAATAGCATAGCCCCCTGAATATGGGAGGGAGACAAATTATTTTGTACACACAGCTATTCAATTCTATTCCAACATTCTTTTCTGCACTCATGACAATGTGTGGCCCGAGAAAGAAATGGGAGGGCAAATTCGTACCTCTTATTTTTTCACATATGATGATTTAAAAAACCCACTCTCACTGTCTCATTATATTTGAATCTGTACTGTTCATATTTCTTTGAATTCCATCTCTATGGTCTGCCCTCTATTACCTCTGAGTAACACATCTAGTAGCATTTCTGAATGTGTGCTCTATGATTTGTTATGACATAAAAGAATTTCATGTCAATGCTGAATTAAACAAGTTTAATTATTTATTTATTCACTTACTTACTTATGTATTTTAGTTCTCATCAGAATTTTTCACATACAAATGTGCATTTCCTACGATGGACATGTATAGTGTCCATCCCTTCCCAAAATTATTTCAGTCATGGAAAACACTTTATAAAAATATCTCAACACACTTGTGAAACTTGTCTTTAAGGCATATCTTATATTTTCTTGATACCAATGTGAACTGTGAGTTTCTTACTAAGAGTGCTCCTATCCAAACTTACTTATCTCCTTTGGATTCTAATAATTCTATGTATTTGTTTGTATTTTTTTTCAGTAAATATTCATTAAATATCTCCTATGTTCCAAGTACTGTTGTGGTTTTAGAAACAAAAAGTGAACAATTTTTAAAATACCCCTTTCCTTATGCAACTAACCTAATTCCCAATTCCTAATTCCAGTTGGGGAAATTCTTAATTCCAATTAGGGGAAATGCCAATTAATACATAAACAAATGTAAGTGCCAATGAACAAAATCCAACAAATTGAAAGTAAATAAACAAAAATGAATGAAAGATTTTCTTGGCATGAGAAAAATGATTGTAGCACTTTACAAGGACAATCAACATTTTTCTGTGAAGGTAACATTTGAACTAAAGCAATAGGAAATGACTCTTATCCTTTACTATTCCTCTTGTTCTTTGTATTACTTTTAATCAAATGAATAAATATCACTAGAAAAAATGAAAATAACCTGAAAGTTTTATGATGAAAACAATAATTGCTATTATTACCTTCCTAGCTTCTCAATCCTAGCTCCAATTCTGGAAACTTTTTTGTTTTTGTGGGTACCAGGAGTCGACCTCAGGATCTCGAACGCCAGCAGGCGCCCGTGCCGCTGAGCAATATCACCGGCCCTTTTTTCTTTTTCTTTTTTTTTCTTTTTTAAAGAAAAGAAAAAACAAAACAAATCAAAAAAAGAACAAATTTTCAAAACAACATAATATGAGGGTAACAATGGTTAATGCATTACGTATTACTATCTTTAAGTTAGTTATTCAGGATACCAGACATTAGCATTCAATTGTCCAAACATTATTGGCCCAAACCTTACTCTTCAATGAACTAAGTAAAATTGGTAGTGTATCTATCTTAACCATCTTATATATATATACAATTTTTTTTCCCTTTCCCTTCTTTCTTTTCCCTATTCCAGTCTCTCTTTCCTTTTGACCAGTTTCTTTTTGATTCACCGTGTCTATTGTACATTTTGGATCTTATTTACTCTTTCAATTTCTCATACTAGAGAGACAATACGATGCTTACACATGTGCTTCCGGTTTATTTCACTTATGAGTATTTTCTCCAGTTGCATCCATTTACCTATAAAAGTCTCCAGTTTATCCTTCTTTATGGCTGAATAGTACTCCATTGTATAAAAATACCACATCTTTCTTATCCATTCCGCAGTTGATGGGCATTTGGGTTGTTTCCAAGATCTAGCTATTACAAATTGTGCTGCTATAAACATGGGTGCACATATATCGCTGTGGTACGATGTTTTTAATTCTTCTGGGAAGATGCCCAGAAGGGGAATAGCTGGGTCAAATGGGACCTCCAACCCCAGTTTTTTGAGGAATCTCCACACTGACTTCCACAGTGGCTGTACAAGTCAACACTCCCACCAACAGTGGAGAAGGGTTCCTTTTTCCCCCACAGCCCCTCCAGCATTTGTTATTAGTTGATTTCTTTATAATAGCCATTCTTTCTGGGGTGAGATGGTATCTCAGTGTTGTTTTAATTTGCATCTCTCGAATGACTAGTGATGTTGCACATTTTTTTGTACATTTATTTGCCATTAGTATTTCTTCATCTGAGAAATGTGTATTCATCTCAGATGCCCATTTTTGGAGTGGGTCTTTAAATTTGGGAGGTCTGATTTTTTTGAGTTCTTTATATGTTCTCGATAGTAATCCTTTGTCTGAGGAACAGCTGGCAAACACTTTTTCCCACGTTGTGGGTTGTCTCTTCACTCTGTTGGTGGTTTCTCTTGCTGTGCAGAAGCTTTTTAATAAGATGAGATCCCAGTTGTTGATTCTTTGGGATAGTTCCCGTGCGGTTGAGATTTTATTCATAAAGTCTTTGCCTACACCAATGTCTTCAAGGGTTTTACCTATCCTACCTTCCAGCAGATTTAATGTTTCTGTTTTAATATTTAGATCTCTGATCCATTTTGAATTTAGTTTAGTGCATGGTGAAAGATATGGGTCTAGTTTTAATCTTTGGCATGTGTAGAGCCAGTTTTTCCAGCACCATTTATTAAAGAGGCTATCTTTCTTCCAGCGAATGTGTTTGGCATCTTTGTCAAAGATAAGGTGGCTTAGTATGTCTGGGGTTGTTTCAGCATCTTCTAATCTGTTCCATTGATCTTCAGGTCTGTTTTTTTGCCAGTACCACACTGTTTTTATCACAGTAGCTTTATAGTATAATTTCAAGTCGGGGATTGTGATGCCCCCTGCCTTGCCTTTGTTGCCCAGAATTGCCTTTGCTATTCTAGGTCTCTTCTGATTCCAAATGAATTTTAGGATTGTTTTCTCTAATTCTGTGAGATATGCTGTTGAAATTTTGATAGGAATTGCATTAAATCTGTATAACAATTTTGGAAGTATGGCCATTTTCACTATATGTTGAACCATCCCTGCATCCCTGGGGTGAATCCAACTTGGTCATGGTGTATAATCTTCTTGATGATTTGTTGGATTCTGTTTGCCAGTATCTTATTAAGGATTTTTGCATCTATGTTCATTAGGGAGATTGGCCTGTAGTTCTCTTTCTTAGTTGGGTCCTTCTCTGGTTTTGGTATCAGGGTAATGCTTGCTTCCAGGAATGAATTTGGGAGTATTGCTTCCCTTTCAATTTCATTAAAAAGTTTGAGAAGGAGTGGTGTTAGGTCTTCTCTAAATTTCTTCTAGAATTCGGCAGTGAATCCATCAGCACCGGCCCTTTTTTCATACGTGGGTTCCGGGAGTCGAACTCGGGCCCTCGCACTTGCCAGACAGGCGCATATGTCACTGAGCCATCTCACCGGCCCTGGAAACTTTTTAAAATAGTTTATGAATGTGTTTTTCTGACAATTACAATTATATGGAAGCTATTGGTGGACATTGGTGGATCAACAAGAAAGGAAGATCCAGGGTCCCTTAATGATCTTTCTTATTAGTAGATGCTTGTGATTCATCATAGTGAGTTGGTACATATACATATCACATCTTAATCCTTTTTACCTTCCCTTTCACTTCCCTCCCTCCCCTTCCCATCTGTAGAAAGTCTACCTCCCTGTTTCCTATAATCTATCTTTTATTTTGCTCCTTAAATTATTTACATTTTGGAATTCTTTTATAAGAGATCAACCCAATATTTAAATTTGTGTAAATTACTCCACTGTGTATATATACCACATTTTTTATCCATTCATCTGTTGATGGACATACAGGCCATTTTCAAGATTTAACTATTCTGAGTTGTGCTGCTATAAACATGGGTGTGTATGTATCACTGTAATATGATGTCTTTAACTCTTTCAGAAAGATACTCAGAAGACATATAGCTGGGTCAAATGGAATGTCTGTTTTTAGTTTTTAAGGACTCTCACACTGATTTCCATTGTGGTTGCACTAGTTTATGTTCCCACCAACATGCAGAAGAAACACTCCTTTTTCCCCACAAGCTCACCAGCATTAGCTGTTTTCTGAGTTCTCACCCTTTAATAATCTTGAAGCCATCACTCAGCTCTGAAATTGCTTTTTTTTTTTTTTTTTTTTTTGTGGGTACCGGGGGGTCGACCTCAGGACCTCGCGCGCCAGCAGGCGCCCGTGCCGCTGAGCGATATCACCGGCCCCTTTTCCGTATGTGGGTTCCGGGAGTCGAACTCGGGCCCTCGCGCTTGCCGGGCAGGCGCTTACGCCGCTGAGCCATCTCACCGGCCCATGAAATTGCTTCTTTTATGTGACACAGAGTTACTCCTCCCTCAAGCCCCTGTTATTTGGAGTTACCTGTTACTTGTTGCCAAACTCATGCTGATACAGGCTCCAATATCAACCTCAGTCAACTCAAAGGAAAAGATTCCAAGAGGCTTTCCTTCCCTTTCAATTTTTTAAAATTTGTTTTTACCTAATACATAAAAGCATAAAAATTATACAAGTCAATGGCATACTATGTCATGTTTCAATACATGTATACATTGTGTGTTTATATCAGGTTAAACTTATATTTTTCCTGTAACTTTTATCATTTCTTCATGGTGAAAGCTTTCAAAATCTTTTCTTCGAACTTTGTGAAATTTATAGTACATTCTTATTATCTATAGTTATCTTACTATGCAGCAGCACACCAGAACTTCTTGCTCCTATCTAACTGTAACTCTGAACTCATTGATCAACATTTCCCCATCCCTCTCCCAACCCCACTTTTCCTAGCCTCTGATAACAACCATGCTACTTTGAGCTTCTATAAGATCAACCTTTTAAAAGTCCACATATGAGTGAGATGATGTATGTTTGTCTTTCTGTGCCTGGCTAGCTTCACTTAACATAATGATCTCCAGTTCCATCCATGTTAATGAAAATGGTAGAATTTCATTCTTTTTATGGCTTAATAGTACTCCATTGTGTATCTGTACTATTTTTATTCATTTATCATCTGACAGACATTTAAGCAACTTCCATTTCTCGGCTTGTGTAAATAGTACTGCAGTGAACATGGAGTGCAAATGTCCCTTCAACATACTGATTTCATTTCCTTTGGATATGCGTATACTCAGTAGGGGTGTGAGGGTTAATCTTCAGTAAGAGATGCCTAGCAGATTAGTAAAGTGCACTTCTGGGTTTGTCTGTGGGGGTGTTTCCAGAGATGGCTGGCATGTAACCAGCAAATAGAGGGAGGAAGACTCACCCTGATTGTGGGTAACACCTTCCAATAGGCTTGCAGCCAGGATGAAATGAAAAGCTGAAGGAGGACATGTCAGCCTGCATTTGAAAAGTTCCATTGTGCTTAAGCAGTTGCATCTTTTGGTATTTCCATCACCTGTGGACATCTGACTCCAGCTTCTTCAGACTTTCAAACATGGACACACACTAGCTACTCTCTAAGAAGGTTCTAGACCTTCAGTCTTGGAATGGTGCTATATCCTTGATTCCTCTTTTTTTTCTAAGATTTACATCTTCTTGGACTGAGTAGCTACTGAACCCTCTGGCTTTCCAGCATGCAGATGGCCATTTGTGAACTCTCCCAGTGCTGATCCTATAAGCCTATCTAATAAATCTAGGATATTTTACACACACACACACACACACAAGCAAGCACACTACTGATTCAGTTCCTCTAGAAAGCCCTAACCAATACAGTGGGGTTGCTGGATCATATGCTAGCTCCATATTTAGTTTTTTGAGAAAACATCATATAGTTTCCATAATAGCTATATTAATTTATATTCCTGCCAACAATGTGCAGGAGTTCCCTTTCACCATGTCCTTGCCAGCTCCAATCATCTTTAGTCTTTTTGTAATACCCATTCTTACTAGGGTGAAGTGATATTTCATTGTGGTTTTGATTTCCATGTCCTTGATATTAATGATATTGAATATTTCTTTTCATGTACCTGGTTATCTATTTGTGAGTCTTCTTTTGAGAAATTTATATTCTGACTTTCCTCTAGAGATGATCTCTGACTTATAAGGGTTCAACTTGTTTTTCAATTTTATGATGGTGTGAAAGTGTTTTGTCAGCTTCTCCATTTCTAGAGGAAAAAGTACACAACACTTACAATTTAAGAACAAGAGGATTAATTTTGGCTCATGGTTTTAGAGGGTTAAGTTCATGGCTGGCTGTCTGGCTCCAAGGCAGTAATGGAAGGGCTCAGCAGAGGAGAGCTGTTCAACTCATGGCAACCTGGAAGCAGAGCAGGGAAATAGTGCTGAGAAGAAGGGACCAGGGGCCAGATATTGGCCCCATAGTAGTCTGCTTTCCCATTGTTGGAACATACTAGTTGACACCCACAACCTAGAGGAGCAGAAGTTTTTTGCTCGTGGTTTCTGATTTCAGTTCATGGTCAGCTGGCTCCCGCACAGGAGCATCATGGTGGAAGGGCAAGGCAGAGCAAAGCTGCTTAATTCATGGTGGCCAGGAAGAAGAGTAGAACAGCGCAGAAAGGAAGGGGCGAGGGACCAGATACAGACCCCAAAGTCATGCCTCTGTGATCCACCCAGATATACCCAGAAATGTGATTTACTAATTCAATGGATGGCTCCCAAGCCATTCAAGTTGACAATTAAGTTTAATCATTGCAGAAGGCAATAAATATTTAGTAGAAATCTTACCTTTAATCTTAAATTTTAATATTCTCTTGAGCTAGTGATATATAGTACAATACTCTTAAATGATGTTAGGCAGCAACTGTGAACCACAGCCAAGCAATAGGAAACAAACAAAATTCACACTGGACTCTATTGCTAAGCTATGATGCTCAGTATGGTAAGTGTAACTTTAATTGGATATATTTTTTCTTAGAACTTTGTAGCCTTTTCTCTATTGTTTTCAATATCTTACACATTTAAAATTCCTGAAAATCAACTTGATTCTTGTTTCTTTCTTTGCAATCTGTAATTATTTTTCTGGAACCTTCTCAGACATACTGATTATTTTCAATATCATGGTCTAGATGTAAATCATTTTTTCACTCATTTGTCTCAACACTTAATAGGAATTTTCATAATTTCTTTCCCTATGTTCTGTCTTTCTGGTACACCTACTAGCTAAGGATAAATATGGATGGGTTTACTGTACCTGCCAACTTTGAGCTGAAGTTCCTCTAGAGATTTTCCTGGCAGATCAATTCTTTTCATTATTGTAGTCCCTCTCTGAGTGATCTGGGTTGATATCGCCTCAATTAATAAAAGTGAAAAGAATCTATCAACAGGCTTGCTTTCTTCTTTCATTTTCCATAAACTTGTTGAAATTCTCGAAGCACATATGGCATTTCTCTCTTTCTCTTAGTTTATTCCTTTGTATATCCTATATTTTCTTTTCCAGTCTTTGTGTCCAGTCTGCCATGTTGTCAGAACACTTGAAGTTTACCTTGGGTGATACAGTTGAAATAAAATGGCTGCACCATTTCTAAGCCTTGCTATTTCTTTTTTTGTGTGGGTACCGGGGGGTCGACCTCAGGACCTCGTGCGCCAGCAGGTCCCCGTGTCACTGAGCAATATCAACGGCCCCTTTTTCGTATGTGGGTTCCGGGAGTCGAACTCAGGCCCTCGCGCTTGCCGGGCAGGCGCTTAAGCCGCTGAGCCATCTCACCGGCCCAAGCCTTGCTATTTTTAAAAACTAAAATATATTATATAACAACACAAAAACACAAGTTTAACTAGTCAAGTATTTTATCATTGTAAAGACAGGATAGGAAGGGGAAAATACATGAAGGTTTTCTTAAGAAAAAAAAATAATACAGTGCTATTCTTTTTCTGCTGTTATTTTTCATTTTCATGTAGAATGTAGCTCTTGAACTTGTATAGCTTTAAAAACATTCTTTTTCATTTCAGTGATATCTTAAAAGCTTTTCTGTACAAAAACTTAAAATGATTTTCACTAGAGATTTTTCCTGTGTCCTTGGATCAATTTCTGATTCTTTTAAGACATGTTACCCACTGTGATATTAACGTATTATTATAAGAATTGTAACAGCAGGAACTGCTTTTTTTCTTCCTCTGGAGAGGTAGAAAGGATTTGTGCCTACACTTTGTATGAGAATTTCCTTGACATCCAACTTATACTCTTGGCAGTATAAGTGCTATAGTAACATCTGTCCACATAAGTGGCCTTCTAATGAACTCAAGGATATGTAAGCAAAACATAAATTTATTTCTTTATAACTCTCATATCCAGTTGTTTATAGTTGTCTCAGAACACTGAAATATATTTATTCAATAAATATTTGTGCTGAGCACTATATTTTGCCTAGAGATACACAGTAAACAAGGCATCATGCTCTCAAGTAACTATTAGATCTAGTAAATGGATACAAATAAATAAACAGCAAATTTCAAACAAACAAAAACATGATCAATTGTGTGATAGAGTTAGCATAACATGCCATAAAAGCATATAAATAAAAGAGAAGGTGAACCCATAGAGGAGGTTTGAGGAACTCTCGTGAGAGACGGCATCCTAAAGAGGGAGCTCCTGAACTGAGGCTGAAAAGGCCAGCACAAATTTGTTAGGGGAAGAACACAGAGGTAAATGGAGTATAAATGGAATAAAATAAATGCTCCAGGCATCCAAAACACACGCGTGAAGGCTGGAGGCAGAACCCATCAGGAGCCACAGGGAAGATTGGAAGATGAAACCGAAAAGGGAAGCAAGGGCTAGATTCAGTTTCCAGTGTACTATGGCAAGCAATGTGAACTTTCTCCTGGAACGTAAGGACTATCTGCTCAGTGTAAGAGTGAATCCTCCACAGTCTCTTCAAGCAAGTACTGATTTTATTTCTCATAGACGAGGGAAAAACAAGACTTAATTTCAGTATGGGTTTACTGTGGGAAAAATAGTACACCCGCGAGGTAGGAAGTAAAGTTCCACATCAGGATTCAGTGTGAAAACAGGAGAGAATATTTACTTAGACGCTCTATATTCTGATGAGAATACACAGTAATGGAGCTGGGGAAGGGGGCAAAAGATAAAACTGGCAAGTTATGTTACAGCCTAATGCCACAATAAGTATTTAGATTTTAAATAAGAAATAAGCTATCCAAGTTTTTTGAGCATGGAAGGACGTGATTATACACGTGTTCTACCCGAAGTACATATTCCTACTCTTTATTACACTGCACACATCAGTAAATATTTTAATTGGCTTGAAGCAATTTAAGATTTATTTCTCTTTTAGTTAATTAAGAACCTGGGTATCTAGATCAGTCACAATGGCTTACTTTAATTACTGATATCGGAAACGGATGCTCAACTTTCTCTTCAAATTCAACCAAATTGAACATTTATTCGACTTCCCTTCAAGGTGCTCAGAGTCTAAAGTTTCAACCGAAAGTGGCTTTCATAAACCCCCAACATCGTTCTCTGCTATCATTCAATGGTGGTGAAGTTGAACAGGCTCCAAATCTTGTGGTAATCCCATGGTTCTTTCTAATTTCTCCATCCTCTTTCTGAGCTTCTCTTGATCTAGTAATCAAATTAACTTAAAGATAAGCGTTTAAGTCCTTCTCCCACAGGAACTATCAAGTCATCATTTGTCTTCTGGAAACCAAAAAAGGGTTTCTGTTGGCCTTACAACCTCTTTCTCTTGAACAAGGGTAGGTTCAGGTTGTGTGGGGATGGAGTTTATCCATTGTTGGTGGTGATTTTAAGAAGAAAAGAATACAAGATTATGCATATAAATTTCTAACTTTCTTCCTGGAAAGGTATCCTTATAAATAAAAGACCACACTTTATTAGCTTCATGTAAATTCTCCTCTCATAAGTATCAAAAATACAAACATGCAATGTACCTTCAAGAGTTTGCAATGAAATTAATGGCCATTTAGGTAGAAGAAATATATCAGAGATAGGGAGGCCCTTTAAAACTCCCTGCTGTGGGGCCAGTGATATAGCTCAGCGGCATAAGCGCCTGCCTGGCAAGCGCGAGGTCCTGAGTTCGACTCCCAGTACCCGTATAAAAAATAAAAAAACTCTCTGCTGTCTACTAGAATCACCCACAAAACCTGATATGTCACATGCAGCACTTCTCATCTGAATATTCAGTCAAGAAGAAAATTCTTATAGATGGCCTATTCTGTGTCTTTTCACTATTTCACTGATCCTAGATTCCAGTCTCCAACACTTGAAACTAGCAATGAATCCTTGCTTCATACCTGCCCTCTCAACAAGTTCTATGCAGAGAGCTAGGCTATTTGCAAACACTGGCATTCATTAGGCCAGATAATAAGGTAGACTAAGGGTGCTTTATCAGGTACAATAAAAGCAACAGGGAAAAAAAGAAAAACAAAGCTGTTTGGGGGCAATGTCCTTAAAAGTCTGTTCCTCCAGGCAATGCTGGCTGCTGCATTTAGCTACTTAGTTTTGTGGAAACAGTTGAGTTGTACAACTGTGCAAATAAAAGGCTGTGGACCTCTGAGTACAAGCAGTAGCACCTCATTATACAAATAGAAGCAACTCAACTATGCACGCCCCCAAACTGAGCTCAGTGTTCTGCTGCATTTCAAAAATATCCATCTGTTCCAAGAGAAGAAACAGGAAGTTTTGTTAATTATCTCTCACAACTCACTAGTTAGTTTCCAGAATAATCACTGAAGCCATCTCTCCTGAATAAATTTAACAAGTAAGTTACAAGATGCAATACAGTAGATAAACTTTACATTACTCCTCTTAAATGAACTGAATCTGTCAGATGGCCAGTTGTACACTCACTGCCTCTAAGCCCCTTCCTGGGTCCCCAGTGTTCAACACAGTTATTTTCTGTACACAACTTTTCACATGACAATATTGATTCACAATACAATATCATACCAGATATATGGAAAACACAACATATTATACAACTTCTTGAGAAATATTTTCTAATTTATTTAAGGACATCTTTGCTTCCAGATTCTATTAAACTATGTCAAAAAATTATACCAGTATATAAAATAAATTAATGGAAAATTTTATGTTAGTTATTAGCTAATTTAAATAAGTATCTCTAAAACTTCTTCCCTAGTCCAATTATGTTGTCTTAACTAAGAATCCATGCCAGAGTGTTATAATGGTATTAAGGATACACATGCCCAGTTGGACTCTTGCCATTGTTCTATAAATCATTGCCAATTATGCCAATAAAGCATCCTGGGCAGTGATTGATTTCTTAGTTATGCAGTCAGCTGTTCTTCAACATTTGTTTTCCTTCAAATGTCTAACCATGGCCCAGTTTCCTGACACCACGATGGTTTACATTCCCCCAAAAGAGACATTTATACACATCTGTTGGTGAGAAAGAGTTTAGAAATTCAGTGAAACCTCATTAATTCCATTTAACTGTTAAAGAAAACAACCCAAATTCATGAAAATTCTGGATTGTGAAAGATTTTAAAAGAAATACAAGGTACGATTTCTCCTACTTTTATATATTCATAATAACTTGAATTAGTCGAACAAAAAATTGCTTTTTGAAAAGTTCAGAGTCTATGAAATAAATACATGGTGAATGTATAAAAATGTAACAAATATCTCACATTATCATAATAATTGATGCTGTAGTTTGGATATCCAGGTCCCTTCTGAAACTCACATTGGAGTTTACTCTCCATTGTAAGATATTAAAAGAGTAAAACCTTAATCTACCCTTGGTGTTTAGAGGTGGAGCCTTTAGGAGGTGATTAAGGTTAAATGAAGTCATTAGGGTAGAATTGCTAGGATCAAATACTAGTGGCTTTATAAGAAGAGAACACACGACACACCCACAAGCACAGGCCCCCTGTGCCTCGCATGTAATGCCATGTACCACCTTGATACTCTGCAGCAAGGAGGCCGCCACCACACGTGGCCCCTCGACCTTAGGCCTGCAGAATGAGTGCCACAATACAGCTATTTTCTTTGAAATTTACCCAGTCTGTGGTGGTGTGCTATTAGAACCTAGAGTGGACCACTACAATTGCTAACTTGGGTCACTAGAATTATTTATTTGCCAAAATTCAAATATTTTTTGATCAAGAAACTCAAATGAGGTTTTGATCCAAAAGATGAATATTTGACATTTATTTAGTTACTTATCACTAGACCCAGACAAAACACAAAGTGAAGGATAGAAAGTCCACAGACCTTGGAGCCGAATTGCGGTTCCAGTCCAGTTCTGCCTCTTACTGCCCTGTAGGATTTATTTATTAACTCAGTCAACAAATGTGTGTTGCATGGCTATTCAGCACTGTGGACAATGGTGGTGACCACACAAAATCCCCTCCCTCCTAGACGTTAAATCTTGTAGGTGAGGTGAAAAAAATAATCAAATAAAACAAGATGATTTCAATTGAGCTACAAGGAGAGTCCAAGGTAAGCCTGAAGGACACAGTGAGATCCTGTCTCAAAAAAACACACACTCAATAATTTCCGAAATTAAGTTGGTAAAGGGTGAGGCTTAGAATGGAATAATACATGTAGGTGGGGAGAGAGGACCTCAAAGAGCAGATGATGTCCCAGTTGAGTCTCAAATGAAACAACAAATGTTATGAAAATGTTAGGCAGGGACAAAGCATCCAAGGCAAAAGGAACACATGATGGTCACAAATTGGAACAAGTTTGGTGTGTTTAAAGAGATAAGACTATTGCACTTCCTCTCTCTGAGTGACAAATACCTTCATATATCAGGTGGGAATAAAAATAAGGCAATTTTATAAAGTTACCATAGAGATCTATTTTCAAAATGCCTCAGCAGTGCCTACAGCATCTTAAGCACCCCCAAAATTGAAATGCTATTATTATCATTATCATTAATGTATGGGGTGCTGAAATCCTGAAACTAATCCGATATGTACAAAACCAAAAGAAATTATCTGCTCAGAATTATGAATAATCTCCATTCGACACCAGAGAACTGTGTATCTAAAGTGACAAAGTTGAGTTTTGCTTTATCACCTTTTAGAAGCAGACATTTATATTTACTTTTTTACACACCCATGAGTATATCTTTTGGTCCAAACATGATCAAGTATTTTAATAAAAACTAGCACTGAAAGATGTTCCACCAAACTTAGGGCTGACTGATAACAGGGCAATGTGTCTCCCTGGGTCACTGATAAATATGCATGCACTCTGCATTATAAATACAAAAATGTTTCAGCATATAGACTAGGTCAGAAATGTCGTACTACTGTAACTCGAATTAAGTGTTCATAATACATTTTCTAAAGCAGCAATCTAAACCTGCTAATTCTCCTAAGCATAATCAAATTCATAAGCATCCCTCTTAACATTTAACTTTAAACCACCCCTGGGTGATAATCGACTCAATCACACTACTTTATAATCATTGCCCTAATATTTACTAAGGGATAAGCTACTTAATCTTCCAAACAATAAAAATATCTGCACACCAAAAAAGCTACTTTCAAATACAATTCAAATCAAATAGATGAAACCTTGGGGCTGTAGAAAAGAATATAACAAACATTTCCTAATTTGGTAAGAAATATTACTAATTAAAAGAAGCTGTCTTCTTTATTTAAAAATGCTACTTGTGTCTGCCTGGCAAGTGAGTTTGATTGCCGGTACCAATAAATAAATAAATAAATAAATAAATAAATAAATAAATACATGCTACTTGTCCAGGGATAAAAAGAAAATTCCCAACACTGATTACTTTCTCTTCCTGGTTTCCTGATACACAAGCCACAGGGGGATAAAATAATAATAAATCATCTCCCTTCCATTTAAACATCTTTGTACTAAAATCAGAAATTAAAAAAAAAACAAATTTGGAATAAATAAAGTAGTATTGAATTATAGCTTGAAATATAAAATAGTTACTGTGAGTCCATGAGCCCATACTTAGATGAATACATGTTTGAATAAATAAATTAATGGGAGAGGGAGGAGAGAAACTTCTGCTACAGGGAGATGAAACAAAACTCCCCACTTGAGTGTAGTGCTGGATAGTGGCTTCCTTTTAAAGAGTACAGTAAATAAGGCAGAGAAAAAGAAAAACTTGTCCGTGGAAAACTCTGGCAAAGGCCATCTCAGCCAGGTGATCGAGGGTGACATCACAATGATAAGGCATGTTGATGCTACTGTGTGTCCCGGAGAAGATGCTCTGAGACATGATGTGTTAAGAGTGGTGCTTTACCTCTGCAGTCTTCTTTCCAAAAACCTCTAGCTCCAGTCTAAGCATGAGAAAAACAAGAAACAAATCCCAAGTGAGCGATGTACTACAAAATACCTGAGCAGCAGCCCTCAAAACTTCAGGATCATCCAAAACCAAGCAAAGACTGAGAAGCAAAGACACAGTTAGGACGAGCCTAAGAAGACATAATGATTAAATTTAACACTGTGTTCTGGATGGGATTCTGCAACACAAAAGGAAATTGGGGGGAAAAAAAGAAAGTTTGAATAAAGTACGGATCAAAGAAAACAATGAGCATTCATGAGTCTCCTGAATCCTTTGAAATAAGCCTAAGTGGACAAGAAGTAAAATATATTATTTTCATTAATTGATTTTCCTTTTTCTAGGCCATTGGCTAACTCAGCATAAACATGATATCAACAGAGGCAACACTTCAGGAAACATCAAAGATACCAACACTTCACACTCAAGATGTTTTAGAAGCTTACTGACTTAAACAGCGATAGTGTTTATATATATGTAAACTATTTAAAGAAGAAAAAAAAACCAGACTCTCAATTACCCTATGACAATTGTTCTTTCTATAGAACTCTTGCTAATGCGAACCTTTATGAAGAAATAATAATATTAAATATTGGCAAAATTTTATTTAGCACTTACTATGTACCAGGAATCATGAGCCTTCTATGTACGTTAGCTCATTTAAATCCCACAACAGCATCATCATCGTTATCTCTATTTTACTAATGAGGAGACTGAGGCACTGAGAGGTCCCTACTCTGCTCTGCAGTCATACCAGTGAGTAACAGAGCCGGTTTCTGAAGTCAGACAATCTGGCTCCAGGGAATGTAAGTTGGTTTTCTCAGGGGGCTTCATACCATCCCCTTTTTCTCCTGAGCCCTCTGTCTGGACTACTAGATCTCTGTCTGTCAAACTTGCCACATACGCTGAGTGCTCACCTTGTTGGCCACCACCACTAACTCTGGGAACACTTAACAGAATTCCTGAGTAGACGGATCAGTTTCGTGACCATAGCAGTTTAACTCTCCAGGAAGCGGACGGAGACCACTCAGCACCAGGACATTTAGAGCGAGTATCAGAGGCTCTAACACTAGTGGAAGGGAAAGGTGCAAGCAAGAGTGGACAGAGGAGAAGTCAGGTTGATGTGGAGCCAAACAAGAACATAAGCCAACTCCAAAGGGGCCCCTAGAACTGTCGCTCGGTGGGCCATGGTGCCAGGCTTTCCTCAGCAGAATGATGAATTACCCGATCGCCCTACCGCAGTCCGCAGAGATCGAACTCCGGACACAAAGGTGCGTGTCCTGTGTTCCCCGTGGGCAGATTTGCCCGAGTAGGGCCCGCTGACAATGCATCCTAGTTAGACTGATTTTACTTGACAAGTGTCGCCTCTTGTACCCAAGTGTCAAGCATGGAATTAGAAATTCCATCATTAGAATATTTTTCTTATTTTGAAGCTTTTTTTGTCATCAAAACACTTTTACTACATTGCAAAGACCCCCTCCAAAGAGGTAATTTAAACCAGTTTCAGCTAATTTTAGTGGACATTAACTGATTGTAGCTGACAGCAAAGAAGAGAACACTTTAGAAGAGAATTGGGGCTCTAAAAGAAGAGTTAGAGGGTACCAAAAATCAACACTATTTTACTTCACTGCTTCCCTGAGCAGTGGCACTGCCCCTGAGTTTTCACGAGGACGCTGTTCTCTTCCTTTTTCCTACTTATCATTTTAGTGCCCTCAGGCTTTTAGAAAACAACATAAAGATATTTCATCGAATATCATGTGATTCATAACCGCATTGTAGTGCATAAGATGGAGTTTATTTCTTTGAAGCTAATTTTTTTCCAATTGGACAGTGTGCATTCCCACTTGGGTCTTTGGGATTTCTGCTGCATAATGCCGGGAGAAATATGCTTAGCAATGTCCCTGAGACAAACTTTGGTCCTAGCCGATCATGGACTCCCACAAATATAATCAAAGATTTAATATGTGCCCTTATATTTACAGATGTCAGTGCAAGTTGAAAATGTGAAAATTACTAGTAGCCAATTTACAGCAGCTGGAGCAAATTAGGGCTCCTTGCAAAATTAAAAAAAATTTTTTTAAGAGGAAGGAAGTAATGAAACAACCAGCTCTAGGCAAACCATATGTGCCAGCCCAAATCTTTATTAATGGAAGTACAGCTATGTGCTAAAGGGAATTTAGTTTCTATTGCAAATCTCAATACAGTAGTGTTATGCACAGATTGTAACCCTTTACCCTCAAGGTGAGTTATCAAAAAAAAAAAAAGAAAAAACTGTGATTTGAAGGCAGTTTCTATAGCAGCCTTATCCCCATATGTTTGAAAGACCTCCGCATCAGTCATTACACAGCCTAAAAATCATTATTTTTTAAGTTTAAGAAAAACTTACATTTTATCAATATTGGGAAACTTAACTAGTTGTAAAGAATATTCAAAGAAGCTGACATATTCAGAGTCCATGAAAAATAATGTATACACACTTTAGGAAAAGAAAAACTTGTATAAATATTTTAATACTAAATTTATTGAGACATCATGATGTTGATAGAAGTTACCTTTGGCCTCTATAATTACAAGAGATGTGCAAAGTGGTACCATTAGTTTCCAGACATTTATTAGTATGGTGAACTTCTTCTTGGGTAACGTTGGTCACTGAGATTGCTGCACATGGATTTTCAATTTCTTCTCTAAGGGCCGGCGGTGTAGTGGGTTTTCTGTGATATACAACATCCTCTAGGGTCTCTCATACAAGTGTAACACCATGTGTTGAAAAAATATCATACTATGTTCCTTTTCCTGAAGTGTGTATACATTTTTTGGCAGACTTTGTGTATGTTGACCAGAACTGAGATTTATAGCAATTTATCAAACAGGTACCAAAGCCTGAAACATTGGCAATAGGTCAAAAGCTACCATTCCTTTAATGTTGTTAATAATCCATATGGAGTCACAATTTCCATATATGTGATGAGATGTTGGCTAGAGAATATATGCCATATATGGGTAAAAATGTAGATCTATGGGAATTTTCTTGCTCAGATGGCACTCAAAAATGAACCTTCAAAGAGCAAATCAGGTAACAGCTCTATCTGTGCACAACAGAAGTGAAAAAGACTATATAAATGTCATAAAAGTCAGTTTGCCCTCAGTTAAAGACATCATATTACAGTAATGCATGCATACCCACATTATAGCAACACTAATCATAATGACTAAATCTTGAAAGCAACCTATGTGTCCATCAATGCATGAATGTGTAAAGAAAATGTGGTATTTATACACAATGCAGCACTACTCTGCCATAAGGAAGGATAAATTCGAGTCATTTGTAGGAAAGTGGATGCATCTTCAGACAATAATATTAAGTGAAATAAATCAGACACACAAGTTTAAATATCACATGGTTTCTCTTATATGAGAAACCCGAAATTTAAATAATTTAAAGAGCAAAATAAAAGATAGAAGTAGGAAACAGGAAGATAGATCTTTTTCAAGTAGGAAGGGGATCAAGAGATGGTGCAAGGGTGAAAGAAGGGGAGGGAAGGGGAAGTAAAAAGAATTAAGATGTACAAGTACCAATTCCCCACAAGGGGTCCAATCATTATGTACTACAAACATGTGCTAAAAACAAGTCAGTTTGACCTCACCAAATTTTAGTGAGCTGTTTGTGACTTAAGCCTTGCTCAACTCTCAGACCTGGTCTACCCTTTTCAGACACCCTTCATCCCTAAATACATTTTGCAGAGTTGGTCCAGTGCAAAAGAAAAATATCCTGTGGATGAAAATTAAATCGAGATCTAATATATCTTATCTTTATCAATGTAATTTCTTTCTGATTGTCAACCCCACGCATATGCTTAACTTCTTCCAGTTAAACTTTATAGCTGTCTATCTGGCTAGTCTATATGTGAAAGCTAAGCAAATTTCAAAGTGTCTCTTAAAATTACTCTGCCATTTACTCTATTTTCATTTCACATACTTTATTGTTATGTACTAAAATACCATTAAATAGTATTGGAAAATATGAAGATTACCCAATTATCCCAATTATTTGTAAGCTAGTGTTGTGGGTAAAAACTATGTCATAATTCTTATAGTAATACCCAAATGTTATTAATATTGGTAGAAGTATGCGTTTTTAATTTACCATAGTTGAGGTATACTTGCTCATATTTCTTATCTTTACCTATGATTTAGGATGAAACAATCAGACTTTGACCTTAAGATTTGCTTTCTAAAGAAAAATCAACTGCTCTTTGATTCCTCCAAATGCTGATGATAAAGGTTGCTTTTAAACATTTGAAGATACCGGCAAAATAAAAATCCTCCAATCACTAATCATCCGTATACATGTCTCCCTGGAACACTCCATTACCAAGGCAATAAAAAATGATGGTGCTTTTGAGTACAGCATCAGTATTTATATACTGTAGATAGTTTTACTGTTGAACATGTTATTATGTTTATGCCTAGCAGTTATATAGCAATGTTGCCTGTTTAGTGATGACATACTATAGGAGAGTACTCTTATAGTAAACTAGCTAGAAATAACTCACACACTATCATCATCTTGATATGGACAGGCTGATACTAAAAATCCTATTAGCTACAACATCAAATGATCCTCTGCACATTTCTTACTCCAGGATAAAGATATTCTAAGGTCAGCCAATTCAAAGTTGAGACTGCCTCAAGATTATGCTTCTCCTTATTCTTATTTAACACATTAAATCTCATGTGTAGCTTTAATTATACTGCGTGCTTATATGCTCAACATATACTGTATATAAATTATGATTTCCACAGGAGTTTTGAACCATAATGGACACTGACCACAAAACTGCCAATCGTGTGATTCCCTTGGTAGGTATTTTGCAAAGTTCTCTCAGTTTCTTCGTTGCTCTCCATATGTGTGGTACAGAATTGTTTCAACACGTGGTATGCGCCTAGCAGAAGTTTCACTACTCTGTTCTATTAAAAGCATGGAGAGTGTGATTTCCAACCCTTTATAATTTCCCGATTTACTAATTAAATTGCTTCAATCATGTCAAAGGCACTTTTTATCACTTAGAATATTAAAATCAGCCCTTTCTGGAGAACAAAGTCAATCAGAAAAACTCTAAAAGCATGAAAAAGTGTTTCCTGTGTTCAGATGACTTAAAAGGAGCTCAAAGGAAATGCACCAAATTTAAATAAAAATTCATTATCCTAAAGAAAATAAGCCTGCAAATTAAAGCCAAAGAAGCCAACACCCTGAAAGCAAGTCTTTGGTAAAAGGCAGCCCTACCCACAAGGAACATATTCTGCTCCTATTCTTATTCTTCTTCATGCCCCTAAGTCTACTTATACATAGTAGACTTAATATCTGATGTGGTCAGGTGTGGTAGACCAGGAAGACAGGAATTTAAAAATTTTAAGCACTTATCTATAGCATGCATGGTCCTCTGTATTTCATATCATTTAGTCCTCATAACATCCTAAAAGGTATATATTTTTGTGCCCATTTTTCAGATGCAAAGACTGAGTACAGCGACATAACAGGATGTTTCTGAAGTTACTAGGCTAGCAGATGAAGAACTGTGACTTAAATCAAGTTGATGCCAAAGGACTTATTTTTTCATTAATTATGCTGTATATATCATACTACATAGCATATCATACTATATACTATATTGTACTACACAAATTACTGCTTTCCATAGAGTTAGCATACAAGAAAAATCATATCATACTATATCATACTGTACAAATTACTACTTTCCAGAGAATTGGAGTATGATGAAAAAATAAATTTGGATCATGAGAAATATAATTTATTCTCTCTGAAGACTTAGAAAACATATTTGTCATGAATCAGGGTCATTACATGCATTAATTATTCTTTCATTATCTACATATCAAAGTACATACTAACAGAGATTTGTGATTAATGGCATAACAGAAAATATACCTGTACATGTAAATTCTATCTATAGGGACATGACAAATTGTAGACTTAAAAGAGATCGAAGTACCCATTTCATGCTCGGATACTACAGCATGACTTCTCATTAAGCATGATTGTGCAGGACTGCTTGCCCATTGCCTTGATATGAACCCTTTGAACTCTCTTAATAGAAGAGTATGGCATGCACATCATCATACTTACCTTTTAAACTCCAGAACACACTAGATGCAACAAACACCTAGATTCAAAACTGCTCTTTTTAAATCCCTAATTAGAGAATGACCTAGGATAACACCTCACATCACCCAAAGAAATAGATCGTTTCATTAATTGTTTTTCCAAATTTTCAATCTAAAGGTAAACCTAATCAAAGCCACTTTCACACATTCACACTAATGAATCCAAACATTACTCAGGTTCTCTAAGCAGAATCTGGATTTTAAAAGAAATCTTTAATGATTGAAATTTCTCCTTACCCAAAAACACACGTTCTTGAACAATAGCTTTACTCCCTCAGACTGGGAGTTGAAGAGCGATCTGGAAGACAGAACTTCCCTTTAATTCATAGCCTTCGGAGCTGCCTCATTTTCCCAGATGACCATGATTTCCCCCATCCTACACTTGAATTTCAGTGGATACTCTCATCCCATGGTAACGACAAAGTTCTAAGCACTTCTCTGTTTCAGTATCTTTGTATTTCTGCATTGCAATAGTGTTAGAATAGGAAAGCTGATAAGATGGGGGAGAAAGTGTAATCATTTTCACAGTTTAAAATGAATCTAGATCCACTGGCATTTTCTCCCCAAGTTCCATTTCAATAATGAGCCAGATACATGCCAAGATAGAAAATCTTCTTCAGGTGACTTAGCTAAGTATATGATAAACTCTTTCTGATTTACAGGAACTTCATGAAAGATCTCCTACTTAATATATTGTGAAAACTAGGAACTATGCAGCTGTTAATATCAGTGACAGAGATAGACTGGGGAAAAAAAACCCATGTTCAGATTTATTAACAGTCCAGGAGGTGCAGAGAAAGCAAACATTAAGTTTTGCATATAACAAAAATCTTAGAATTTACTTCAAACTTTCAAGGGCTGTTAATATTTGAAATAGAAAAATAACAACTTAGAAAAGCAAGGGAGGTGTAATAGTTTGCTAGGGTGGCCATAAAAAGACGGAACAGCTGAAACAACAGAAATTTATTCTCTCTCGATTCTGGAGGCTAACATTCCAAGGTCAAGGTTCAGCAAAGCCGGTTGCTTTTGGCCTCTCTCCTTGGCTTGGAGATGGCCGTCTTTGACCTATCCTCACAGAGTTTCTCTTCCTACATCCCTGCATCCAAATTTCCTCTTTCTAAAAGAACAATAGCATACTGGATGAGATTCCACCCTAAAAATCTCATTTAACTCAATTACTTCTTTAGAGATTCTGTCTTTAAATATAATCACATGCTGAGATGTGAATTTTGGGGAGACACAACTCACCCCATAACAAAAGAATATGGCAAATATAATCCCATTCCAAGTCACCCTATGCCCTTTGGTTATAAATGATGTAGTGTAAACTGACCCATTGTAAAGAGGGAGTTTAGCACCTAAGATACAGAGCCCAATGATGTTGCCATGGTTACATGAAGACCAATAATATTAAAAGTAGCCTGAGTTGATAAGGCAATAACTTTATTATGAAAACTTTTAGTAAGAATTTTAAGGTTTGATACCAATTTTACAGAGGGAGAAAAGAAAGCTTTTTTAGAGAAAAGCGTGCACATATGATCTATTCACAATTGGATTCTTATGTTGAAATATACATTACAGATACTTTCATCTTTTTTATTCTGTTTATTATTGAGTGCCTACTGAGTGCTGTGCTATAACCAAAGCCAGTGTAATAGCCAGTGTTTTGTTTTCTGGTGAATGACAGCTATTCAAAAATCAGCCCTTTGTCAAGGCAGTGTTAACTCTCCTTTTGTTTTAAATGTTTAGTTATTTCTAGTTTCTATCAAGATTAGGCAACATAAATTTTGGCAAGTTTTCAAATGTAACATGTGTAGGAAATAATTGCACATACATATGTATGTCATCACCCTTTGTAGTCAAAAATATCATGTCTGAATAGAAGATTTCCCAAGTGCTTCCCTGTGTTTGGAATACTAATTATGAATGGGTGCCCTTTTCTCAGTAACAATATTTGGGATAGCAACAGTCACTATTGAGATCTGGAGCCCTCGCTGGTGCCTTGAAATTTACACTCAGATTGTTCCACTTAATGACTCTGAGGATTCATATCTGACTTTTCCCTTAGCTCTGGATTTGTACAGCATTCATAAGGAAAATAACAAAAAAGATGTCTATAAATCAGGCATCCTCCTGAAGAACTTTAGCCTAAAGTTCCTAAAAAGAAGTGGTAAACAGATGGTTATGACTAAGTGAGGTCCTTTCACACTACCAACTGGTTGCTGGCAATTCTATGTCATAAGTTTTCAGGTAGTTAAATCCAATTTTTGAAATGTCGTCTTCAAGCTTCAAAGCTTGGTAGGGAAATTGCAAAACCCACAAAAAGAGAAATCACTATAATACAGGTTGTCTCTGTTCGATCTTAATGGATGCCTATTACTCACAGGTCATGTGACTTGGAAAGTCTTTGCACAAAATTGCAGAGTGATTTGAATGTAGCACAGATGCCACAGAAAGCAAAGATGGACATTTTTTTTTTCAAATTTGAAAACATGTACTTGTTGCCTAGTACAGAGATTAAAAACTTGGCTGATGAATTATCCCAAATTGACTTGTAAAGCTCTAGAAAACAAACAACTTTTCCTTACACAGCTCATTTCTCATCACTAAGCTCTGGCAGGGAAAATTCTTTCTTTGAAGAGATGGTCTGATGATGAAAAGCTTTTACTGCTCTATTTCATGCAAACCACTGTTTGTGTCTCTAGTTCAGTGAAAAGTCAAAATTAACAAGACAGCAGAAGAGTTAATATTCAAGAAGTTTCCAAAGATCCTCTAGAGATAATTAATGGGTCAGATGAGAGCATTGCCTATTTTCCATGGAATTTTTTCTTATAAGTGAAGCAACCCTAGTATTGCCAACAAATGTCAATGCCATGCAGACAGTAGATAGAGTGAAAGATTTGCCAGTTAAATAGTGACCAACGGTGAGTTTGTAATAAAACAATTTGCACACAGTTTGGAGTATGATAATGGTAATTGTTCTTAGGTTGAAAACACATCTTTCTTCATGTGTTCTTACAGCACAGCGGGGCGTGTCCTAAAAGAGCCCTTTCCGCATCTACACAGTACCAGGAAGTCTTCTGAGTTTGTGACACTTGCCCAGCTCACCCAAAAGCATGGCACATTGGGAGGCATAATTACACACAAGAGTTCAAACCCTTATTTTCAGCTGAAAAGACAGCGTTCAATACCAGACATTTGAAAGCAGAGAAAGAATGGAACATCTTTTCATCTTCAGCTGGTGGTTGATGTCTCTGTTATCTGAAACTTCTGAAGCTGTTTTAATCATGGTAGAGCACTGGCTCTCAACCTGCCTGCACAGTGGAACCACCTGGAGATCTCTAATAAACTGATATCTGGATCCACCCCCAGACACTCTGATTTAAGTGATCTCGGGTGTGGCCAGGCATTGGGATTTTTAAAAGCTCCCCAGCTGATTCTGAAGAGTAGACAAGGTTTAGAAAGGCTATTAAAAAAAAAAAAAAAAAAAAAAGGAAAGAAAGAAAGGAAACTATCAAATGACATTTGGTCATTGATAGATACAAAAGTTAAGTCTACCTAAATTGTTTATGTCTCATTTTTAGTAGCATCATGACAGTCACACAAATTATCATAGAAAATGTAGAACAATATAAATTTTAAACTAGAAGGGACGCAAGAGATCATTTCTTCCAGAGATTCTATCAGGGGTCCTTGGACCCCTGGGAGTCCATTAGCTGGCATATAAACTTTCTGAAATTCCAGGTAGGTGCTTCTTTTTTTTCAAGAATAGTATCCATAGAGTCCATCAGTTTATTTACTTATTTTTTTTATTTTTTTTTTTAAGGCTCTGGCCTTTCGGTTAAGAACAATTTACATGGTTTAAGACCCTCAATTTGTAGACAAAGAAACTACAGACTAACTTAAAATTAAAAAAGAATGTGTTCCTCACCACCCCATCCAAGACACCTCAGAACCAAGCCCATGACGGCCCCTATGTTTTTGCACAAAACATTAAAAAAAGAAAATACAGCCCCCAAACAAATGGTTGTTTTGACTAAATCAAGATTTTGACCAGGTAACTGAAGTTTCCAAAACTGCAGAAGCAGTAATATTTTTAAAGAAGCCTTCCCTAGATTTCACAGAGAAGGGTTCACAGAATATGCCCCTTGACTACGAACGTTCTCCTCAAAGACTTCTCAGGTTAAATATAAAGTCAGAAAATCAACAAATGTCGGCCAAGCCCCAAGCAGATAATATCTGCTCCCAGTGTAGTGCTAGAACCTCGATTTGATTTCTCTGAAGTTTGTAATATGTTTAATTTATATTGCCCCACACTTAGTAACATGTGGGCCCCAAGTATACTCACTGACAGCGACCTCATTGTGAGTCTATAGCTATTTATGAAAAGATTCTTTCAGATACATCATCGATATCTCTGTATATCGTGTACCAAGAACGTTAACACTTTGCGTGGTAGGAGCCAGAAAGAAGGAGCTTCTGCCCTGTACCGAAGGCCCAGCTCCACACAGCCCATTTAGGTCCCAAAGGAGAAAGGTCCTAAAGTAGAACTTCGAATGACTTTTTTTATCTTTAGCTCTTGGTAAGGTTATTGGGAATTGCTCTAATATCTGATTTTTCCACTCTCTTGATCCTGATATATGCTAGCAGAATTTTTTAAAAGTTCTCTTTGGTGTACATAATATTAAAAGCTACTTTTGTTCAAGATTCCTGTGCAAAGAAATCCAACAAGACAAACAGATAGAGGACAGTGAGTCAGGGGGCTAAAATCTATACTGCATCTAGCTGATTCCCATTGAAATGATGATGTAGTCAGGACTATAATAAAGTAAAATGACCATGGATTTGGGAGATCAAACTGGGTTTAAATTTCAGTCCTGTTACTTATTAACTGGTTGATCCTAAGCAAAGTACTTAAACTTAGCCTCAATTTCTTCTTGGTGATAAGATTAATTGCACCTCCCTCTTAGGGTTGGTGTATTGATGTAAACTACCTAATATAGTGGCTTGAATATTATAGGTACTCAAATATAATTCACCCTCTCTCAATATCTTCTAAAGCTTGTGTTTGTTTGTTTGTGGTGCTGGAGACTGAACCCAAGGCCTTGTGCCTGCTAAGCAAGCACTGTACCACTGAACTATGTCCCTAGCCTAAAAGCTTAAGTTCTTTTCTTATAGACCATGTAACTTTTCAGAAATTTCCTATTCTTCTTCCTCAGCACCAGTAGGCAAAATGAGCTTTTTTTTTTTTCATTCCTAAATCATGCAAGCTCACTTAAATGGTCTTTGATTTCTTGATTGTTTTCTAGGTAGACTTTACATTTATTCACTGAAGCTTTTAAAATCCAGAGCAGAAAATATTGCATTAATGAATAAAAGATGTTGAATACTTTCTTCTCGTGTGCTTTGAATTCTTACTCCAATTTCAATACTAGGTCAAAAATTAATATTATGGATTTTAAAGAGAAAAGAGAGAAAAGGAAAAGAGACAAATCTAAAAAGAAAAAAGGGAAAATAGGATAAATTTAGAATATAGGTGGAGAATTTTTATACCTAGACACAGTTGTAGACTGCACTTTGTTTACAAAGTGTTATCTAGTGTATTCATTTTTTTCATTAAATATGAAAACAGAATTATGTTGAGCTAAGTGTGGGGTAGGGTGAGTGATAGATATTTTGCAACACATCATTTTAGCCTTTGGGAGTTTATCATGAAATGTGAAACTGTTCACTAACAATGTAAAAATGTAAAACTATTCAGTAAAGTGTTAAGGATATACAGATTTTTTTAATGGATGATATAAACACTAATTGCAATAATTATTCATAATGAGGGAGAGACTGAACAACTGGGGAAAGTAAGCCTTGACCTAAGACATAAATGAATGGAAAATGTCAATTAGAGGATATGAACTTTAGAGTCACTCAAGAAAGCAGGTATTAAAAAGACACCTACACACTGGAAGATACCAATCTGTGAAATAAAGTTAGAAAAAGGTTCTAAGCCAGGAGGCCAAACTCCTAGGGTTGGGATTTTTTTAAGGAGCATTAATTAAAAAAAAAATCTTTACCAGGGAGTGTTTTGGAATCCTAACGGATAAGATAGCAAAAGCAATTGACTGTCGTGAGCACATCATGTAACACTTAGACGTTCCCTCCAAGCTAGTAGGCAAATTCAGGGGCTTAAGAACAAAATAATTAATAATAGAGGCAAAATTCTTTAGAATTTCCCCAAGAGTCTAAACATAAACTAAATAAAGGAAACCCTAAATAATGGTCCATATTTAAGTTTCCTTCTGATTTTTTCACATGTAATCACTTGAAAAATGATTTGAAAAAATGCTTTGGAATTTCAAATAAGCCTGAGATTGTACACATGAAAAGAAACAAGGCTATGTTTCAGTTTGGTGGTTCCAAGCTTAATGTATAGTTACCGTTCAGCACTCAGTTACTAAAGGCACCTGGATATATTGTGTCACGTTTTAATTTATCCATCAGCTTAAAAGTGGAATACTTAACAATTATTTGCCAAACAAAAGAATAGCACACACAAAATATTCTATGATTACATTGTTCTACTTGGCAAAAATATTTTCTGTAGTTCTTAAGAGATGGCCATATTTTCCCAGTGATTCTCATTCCTGAATTTCTTGTATTAGCAAGTCTCTTGGCCACAGCCGTGACTCAGTCAGACCTGGGAATAACATGTGTGTGTAGAATATTGTCAAGGGCTCATTTAAACTTTAATAATAAGATTTAACATAAATGATTCTTGTTTTTGTGGGGGGAAAGGGACTACACATCATTTTCCTCTCAACCTTGCTGGAGGTTGACTTCCAAGGGAAACCAATCCTCCTCAGTTTCCCTTAGAAACCCATGTAAACATCTTGAAGCAAAGGAAATCCACTCATCTTAGCTACTAAGATCAAAGTTTGTGTTCTTGTACTACAAATACTAATCTGCCCTGGCTATGACCTTCCACAGGGTGATAGATACAATACTGTATAAATGCCTACTTCTTCCTTGTAGATGGGAAAAATCAGGGGAGCAAGTACAAAAAAAAAAAAAAGTAAAGGAGGAGGGAATAAGTAGAAGTAGTTAAATATGAAGGGAAAGGAAGCTAAAATAAGAGTAAATAAGAGATGAAAACTGCACACTAAAAGAAATAAAAAGAATGAGATAGAAGAGCAATGTTACTTCCAGCTGCGTTCAGCACTATTACTTTTTTCTCCTACTTAAACCACCTTGGTGCCTTTGCAGAAGTTGCTATCTCTTCCCAAAGTTGAGTGCAATTTATCTTAAAGGCATCTTACTGGTTAATACATCTTTACAATAAACACTCTGCAAAGTGTAAAGAACTGAAGAAATAAATTGAAGTGGCTTTTAGTAGTGACTGGGGGTACCAGACTGACAGCTTTGGAAATGGATAGCTTCTTTTTCTCCCAAGAATAGATACAGCCTGATAAACAGAGGTGTAAGATTCCCCCAACTGCTCTTTCAATACGCCTTCACCCTGACAAACTAATAGCTGCAAGGGAGAAAGAACAAGTCACCTTTTCCAGCCAGATCTCTGCAGATGCTGCTCAAGAACTGCCATTTAGCACCAAGGTGATGGGAATATTTTCCTTACTACCAGCAAAACAGAGGCAACTCACTTATTTCACTTGGAACAGTGAACAATCAAATCAGATAGTAGTAACTTTTGACTACCCTCAGCTCCACTGGATTCAAAGCACTGAACTTAAAGTGAAAGCTAAGTTGAGTTTCCCATTACAATTTCCCACAGCCATCTAGTCTTCTAACAGTCCCCAGCACTAAATCAGGTAATGCAGTATAGTGTAGCTATTTTATCTGGTTCTCCCAAAGTTATTTGAAATGAGTACTCTGCCATCCATGAAATCAAATGAATCTCAGGGACATTTCTATTTATGCAGTGTGAGGGGGATCTTTCAAGAGAAAAGAAAAGCATAAAAAAGGATGAACTGTTTCCAAGAGAACAAGTAACATGCATTTTCCTTTCCTAAAGAAAAGGAGCAAGTATGTATGAAAAATTGAGGGGCATAAGTTAAAGTGGAGTCTTAACATCATTTATTTATGTGTTGAACTTAAGAACCACTAAAGTCATCTTCATCACAGAACCCTAAAAGGAACAAAGACCAATATAACACAACTATCAGATTACAGTCATGAGATGTTAGAAAACATATGCTTTGTTTATCTTATACTTTCCTAAACAATCATGCACAGCTTTTCTTTGTTCCAGAAGTCATTCAAGCATATAATAAGAGTTCCAGCAAGTTGAAACCTTTTGTATCTGGTTATTTTCAGGGAGTTATAAACCTGCTGCTGCCAAGTCAGTAGTTTTCTTATGTTGCCAGCAAGCATAGGAGAAAAAAAAGTCATCATTCCAATTCTTGTTAGGAAAGAGCTTCTCCATCTTCAGCTCCTTCCATTAACCCTCATTAACACTTTGCATTTACTTTTAAAACAATTTTAAATACCCATGATGTTTTCAAGGTAGAATGCACTCATGCGGCAGTCTGCAGTTCTCACTGATTGTTCCCTCAGCTATTATAATTTCTCTTTCTGGCTTTCTTCCCTCTTTGCATCCCAGAGCAAATAGCCAAATTTATAGGTCTTGAGGGACCTCAAATCTCTTTCTCACATGCTCTAACCTTGTCTCATCTTTGCTTAACTATAAACATATTTATTTATTCATTCATTCATTCATTTGGACATTTACTTAGTATTTCCTTGAGTCTTCACTTGTCTTACATACACATTGAATCAAATCCAAAATTAAATATTGTGAAGTAGAAAAGGCATCAGAACAGAAATCTTGGACTCTAAGGTCATCTATCAATTAGGTGACCTTAAGCAAGTCACTTACTTTCCCTATATGTACCTCCGTAATACTATAAGTCCAGCTGTATTATGTCTAAAAGCCCTCATAGCTCTGAGATTCTACAAGTTTATTGCCACCCCAGGAATTCATTGCAAACAGACAAATGCATATAACTATGCTAACAACTTTGAGATACCTATTCCAGGATATTTACATTTTCAATGGTCAAATACAAAGGTTCTCCTAAAGGGACACTAGGAAAATTCTAACTTGGATCTCTTTGGCACATTATTGGGCCAAAAGAGGAGTATTTGAGAAGAGAGATGTTCAAGTTCAATTTAGGATATTAGCCTTATGTATTTTTCTCTACTGGTCAATTTAAGGTCTCCAATTCATCCAATGAAAATGCTTTCAGTTACCAGGTGACTTTTATGGAGTTAAATTCAGCAGTCTATTATTATTCTTAATTTTATTTGACCCATCTTCAGCATTTGAAATATTGGATTACTCCTTCCTTAATATACTTTCTTCCCTTGGCATCTATGATTCACACACGTTTCTACCCGCATCTCTGGTTACTCCTCATTTTTCTTTGCTGACTCCTCCTCTTCACCCCAGTGCCTTAATGTTGGAGTTTCTGGTGCAGCACTGAGTTTGTGGTCCTCTTCTCCATCTGAACTGATTTCTTTGGTGATCTGATCCAACCTTATGGCTTTAAATTCACATGTGTGTCACAAACTCCTAAACTCATATCTCCATCCAACACCTCTTTCCTGAACTCCAGACTTGTAGAATCAATGACTAATAGGTCTTGAACAAAAAGAATTTCTGATGTTGTTGTCCAAACCTAACTCAATTAGTTAAGTTCATGGATGCTCCATCTTTTTAGATGAATGCCAAAAAATATCTCTGGGGGCATTCACATCCTCTTTATTTCTCTGGTACCCAACTTCTAATCAGTTAGGATATTGGCTCTAGATTTAAAATAATCCAGTTGTTTCTCACTATTCTCCTAGGAGGAGCCATGTCCACCTCTCTCTTGGAGAGCCTCAGTAGCTTCATAATATGTTCAGAGTGATCTCTTTAAAACACTAACTCAGATCCCCCAGTGGGTTGCCAATGTTTTCATGATACCCTACACAGCCTTACATGGTCTGGCCCTCCACACATCCTCAGATTTATCTCCTATCCTCTGCTTTGCACCACTCTGGTCCAGTTACACAGGCCTTCTTACCTTAAATGCAAGAGGGACAGCCTTGGTGCTAGCTTTTCTTCTTCCTGCAGATATTTGTATCACTAATTTCTCCTCCTTCAAGTTCTCATCTTTTCACTGAATCCTACCCTGAGCATCCTATTTAATGCTACAAACTGTTCATCAGGCTGCCCTGATCCTCCTTACCTAAATTTACACTTTCTTTTTCTATAGCAGTTCCAATCTTCTACTATTATACTACTTGTTCTAATTGTTGCTTATTTTCTGTCTCCTCATGGTAAAACATAAGCTACAAAATGGGAATTTTGCTGTCTTTGTTAGTTGATGTATTCCAAGTACCAGGAACAGTCCCAGGCACCTCAGAAGTACTTATTTGTTAAATGAATCAATGAAGAATAGCCCTGTAGCCTTCAGATTATGATCAACATCATAAGAAGCTACATAAGAAATTATAACCTCAAAAATGGATCAAAGATCTAAATGTTAGAAATACTCTCCTGGAAGATAAAAGAGGTAAAATTTTTGAAGACATAGATGTAGGCAAGGACTTTCTGAACAGAACCTCAACTGCATAAGAAGTAGTACCAAGAACAACAAATGGCATAATGTCAAATTAAAAAGTTTCTGCATACCAAAGGAAATACACAAGAGTGAAGAGACAACCTACAGAATGGGAAAAGTAACTTTGTCAGCTGTTCCTCAGATAGAGCACTAATATCTAGAATATATATAGAACTCAAAAAAATTAGACTCCCCCAAAATAAAAGACCCATTCAAAAATGGGCAGCTGAAATGAATAGAAATTTCTCAGAAGTACAAATTGCAAATAAATACATGAAAAATACATTAGAAACATCCCTGTCCATCATAGAAATGCAAATTAAAACAACAATGAGATTCCATCTTAATCCAGAAAGAATGGCTATCATAAAGAAATCAAATAATAACAAAAGGTGGTAAGGCTGTGGGGATAAAGGAACTCTTATTCATTGTTGGTGGAAATGAAAGCTAGTATAACTACTATAGATATCAGTATAGAGATTCTTCAAAAAACTAAAACTTGAAATTCCATTTGACCCAGCTATTCCTCTTCTATGTATCTTTCCAAAAGAGTTAAAGACATCATGCATATCCGTATTTATAGCAGCACAATTCATAATAGCTAAATCTTGGGAGAGACCCATATGTCATTTGTAGGAAAAGGATTCACCTTGAGACCATAATCTTTAGTTAAATAAATCAGACACACAAGCTTAAATATCACATGGTTTCTCATATATGAGAAACCCAAAATATAAACAAAGAACAAAATAAAAGATAGATAATAGGAAATAGAGACAGAGAGATCTTATGCAAAAGGGAAGGGGACCAAAAGATGAAGATGGGATGGGGAAGGAAGAAGAGGAGGGGAAAGGAAGGGGGTGAAAAAATTAAGATGCATTATGTACATTTAACAACTCCCCACAAGGAATGCAATCATTATGTACTGCAAACATATTCTAATAAAAATTGAAGAAAATAAAATAAGCTTAATAAAGCCTCATTTTTCTTATCCAACACTGCCCAATCTTGCTGCCTCTTCTCGATCATTTGCTTCTCCTGATAGAGAGATGGTCTTTGGAATTCATTTCTCTACACTATCAAAATCCTTAAGCTTCACTGACCAGCCTTCTCAGAACAGCTTACTATAACATTGGGTTGGAGAAATGTGAAGAGCTCTGGATCCATCTTGGGTAATTTAGAATAAAGCTTATAAAATAACTGCTTCAAAAGAGGTGCAGTGGTGCACACCTGTAATCCCAGCACTCAGGAGGCTGAGACAGAAGGATTGATGAGGGTTCGAGACCAGCCTAGGCTACACAGTGAGTTCAAGGCCAATCTGAAATACATAGCAAGACCCTGTCTCAAAAAATATTTTTAAAGATAACTGCTTTATATTTCTGCTGTAAGAAGTATAAAATAGAAGAGTTAGTAAATATCTATTAGCTGTTGAGCTCTATATGCCAGATATTATTCTAAAGTTTCATAAATATAAACTCATTTCTCCCTTACAACAACCCCTACCTCCTGACCTCACACCTCTCTCCATTATTGGATGAGTTCCATATGGAACACTCAGAAAGTCAAAGAATATGCAAGTAAGTACAAAAGAAGGTATGAAACTAAGGAAGTAGACCATGGCCCTTTTCTAAAGAAAAATATATGCCAAACACAGCTGACATATCCCCATGAAGCCACATTGAGAAAATATTTGTGTTGACATATTGAAAATCAAATATTCAAGGGTAACTGGATTTCTCCAAGGTGACTCATGGAGATGGCTGAGTTACAAGTGGATATAGAACTTTTGCTGCCCAGCCATAAATTGGCACTGGCCTGACAAATGCACTTACACACATTTAAGTAGCTTTGCTCATAGTCTAATTAATTATTTTACATATTTTCTGTTACTAGTCTTTCACAAAATTGATTAGCACGACAAAATTTTTTACTAGTTTGACCATGCTCATCTCAGTATCATTTCAAATAGCTTTTTATTACCCTACTTTCCCATCTCTATAAACCCAAAAAAATGTCATTTCAACTAACATCCTTGAAGTCACCCTCTAGCTCATTCTAATCATGTTAACTTTCTCAAAGTCAAAGACTTTTACTTTCCTCGGGTATGTTCAACAGTTCATTCAGTATGCATTTATTGGGTACCTACTAAATTGCAGGCATAGTGTAAAGCACAAAGCAACATAATCCACAGTATTTTAACCGCAGAATTTAGTATCTAATAGTAAAAGGGAAATCAACTGATATAGTTTGATCTGAAATATCTCCCATTCGCCTGTATGTTGAAGGTTTGATCCCCAGCCTGTGGTACTACTGGGAGGTGTTGGAACTTTCAAAGGGAAGGACTCGTGGGAGGAAGTTAGTCATAAGGGTGTGCCCTGAAGGGGACTTTGGGACCCTGGCCCCCTCCTCTGTTTCTTTGCTTTTTAGTCACCATGCGGTGAATAGGCCTCCTGTAGCACATGCTCCTGCCATGAGCATACCATGCCACTACAGGCCCAAAGCAACGGGACCAAGTGGCCATGGACTGAAACCTGTACAAACATGAGCCAAAGTAAACCTTTCCTCTTTTAGTTTAATTATCTCATATATTTTGTCCTGGTAATAGAAAGCTAACACCAACGCACTGAAAAACTTTCACGTAAGAATTCTAATGTCCTTAAAAGGAAGACTAAACAAATAACATATTAATGTTCATAAAATGAAATGCTATACAGCAATTTAAACAAATACATTATATTTAAATGGTCATATGTTTCATTTTATAAATATAGTGAATGAAAACAAGTTTTCAAAATACACTGGAACAATTACAGTTTTTTTTCTCTTACACAATGGCATTATGTATTATTTACAAATATAAGAATATGTAACAAAAAATAAAAAACACAGCCTTGAAGGTTAGGCAGCAAATTCTGATTAGCGGCTGTTTCTTGGCAAGCAGGAAGAGAGTGGTATTCCAAAGTGTATAAAGTGAACTTCAACTTGGTCTTTAGGTTGCTATTTATTTAAAGTAAAATACTGAAGTCAGTATTTTTTGGGGGGGGCACGTACTGGGGACCGACCTCAGGACCTTGCGCGCCAGCAGGCGCTTGTGCCACTGAGTGATATCACCAGCCCATTTTTCATATGTGGGTTCCGGGAGTCGAACTCGGGCCCTCGCTCTTGCCAGGCAGGCACGTACGCCACTGAACCATCTCACTGGCCCTTAAGTCAGTATTTTTAAGTGGTAAATTTTATCAATTTTGGGGAAGCAGGATATATGATGTTTGTGATACTTTAACTTTTTATTCTCCAAATGTCTTTCAAATATATTAGTGAAAGAGATCACAGTTAAAATACTATTCATAATAGAAGGTCAGTGCCAAAGTCCACAACGATTGCACCCAACACATAAGCAGGTACTACGTGTGTGCCATGCTTGGAAGGGCTGTGACGTTCTACTGGGGTGGGAGTGTTTGGGGAGGTCTTCCTAAGAATGCTAAACTTGGGCTAGCTTGAAGAGTGACTGAAAGTTGTACAGCCTGAGATGAGCAAGGAAGATATTCAAAGCAAAAGGAGCAGGTGACACAGAGAAGAATAGGAAGCATTTGGCAAAGACAAAGCCTCAGGGTCAGTCTAGGGTTTTAATTTTCACTTTGCTATTTACCAGCTTGGTGAACTTGGGAAAGTCAATCTCTCTGAAATTTTTCAAGACGAACATGGATAGTAATATCTCCCTGACTGAATTATTGTGCAGACTAGAGAAAATGTATACAAAGATACCTGACATAGTAAATACTAACTGTTCAGAAATGAAGATGATGATTAATGATTGTTAGCTGGGAATAAGACTCTGATTTCCTGATGTCTTGACCTTCATATAACACTACAGTGCTGATTTTGTAATTAGCATTATCCTAATTTCATGTGGCCAAGAGTTTCACAATAATAAAGCAAAAGACCTCACTGGAGAGCTGAGTAGTTCACTAGATTGGGGTTTTTAAATGGGTCCCTTTTTGCTCAGCCATACCCGACTCTTTCACTCCATGCTGTTGGTTGTTCTCTGAGGTCTGACATAACTGACGATTTTGTATGTCCCCTGTATGACCTTAAAACAATCAAAGCTGGCACTTTTGGTAAATTGGATTCCCAGTTGTTGAGTCAGCTGTTGACTAAAATTTGGAACACCACATTTGTTTCACAGAGAAAGTTAAAATAGGAGTGTTATGTATTTAATGCCTTGACGTAACTGACCTTCATTTATTTACAAAAAACCTAAGTGTGCACAATTTTGGTCACATCACAAAGCTATAATTGATAAAGCATTTGCAGATTTGCTTAATAGACTCTAATATACTTTTCATATTATTCAGGTCGTATTGAAAATAAGTTTAAATAACTTTGAAGCAAAAAGCAAAAACCCCTGAAACTTACAGTGCTCTTATGTGAATGGTACACATTACTCTGAAAGTTCTACAACTCTTATCATGTCCAAGTATCAGTAAAGGAAATTTAGATCTACATGAGTCTCACCACAGCATCTCTCTCCAAAGCAGGCTCACAGTTTCTTGCCACTCCACTGAACCAGCTGCAAGCATGATCTCAGCTCAAATTTGTGCAATTGAATTATTTTCCCAATGAAGTTTTAGCAAAAATTACTATCCAGGAAGTTGTCTTTTCTAGGAGATAAATTACCATAGAAAGCTATTCCTCTTTTAGCACATATTTCCCAATTTCATTGCTCTGCATGGACGGCAAAAGCATGTTGCCTTTCAACACTACTCACTCTACACAACTGAGAAACATGCAGTTGTTTAGGCCGCAGGAGCAATCGACATGTACCATCCAGGAATTTCCCATTGTCTGCCAGGCTCAGGTAAAAATGCCACAGACTTGCATGGATAGCATACTGTTTTGGTGTTCCAGCAATATACTACCACTGCCACCAATGCTTCAATATAAGTTCAGGGCTCTAAAGAATTTTCACTATCTCCTATCCCTCTCCAATACTATTTATTTCCTTTCCTGAACAACAGCAAAACAGTTCTGTAATTTTTATCTGGATTAATAATAATATTTATTAAAGACACAAACTTTGTCACATGGTTGGGGGTTTGCACTGGTGTTATCACGTGGGTATTTGAAATGAACTAAGATATCTTAACCCAACAGGAAATAGATGCACAAAACCTCCACCAAGGTTGGTTCCAGTGGTGAGGATTTGGGTCTACTGTCTGGGCACTGAAGGTAAAGAGAGGATAGGCCAAGAACCAGAAATTCTCTTAATGCAATGTCCTTCCAAAGCACATAGAGGGCAAGGAGTAGGAAACTGCTCTTCTCCATCTGCTCTAAAGAGAAATATTACCCATCTATGGGGTTATTGATCTAGTGTCTTCTATAGTTTCAAAATCCCTCACCAATTACAAGTAAGGAATAAATAAAGATAGGAAAAAGCTGCAATTTTCTCTTCATTTTCTGACTTTGAAAAACTCTAAAATTAAAGAAATGTCTTTTCTTTAACAGAAGCAGAGGATATCTCATGATGCTTTGGAGGTAACATTTTGGATTCCATTCCAAAGACAGCTCAGCAGAAGCAAAGAAGTCTTCGAGACTTCGATTAGCCATCACAGCTCTTCATTTTTTTTTTTTGATTAACTTTTTTCATACATAGCAGATAAACACTACATAGAATGAGAGGCAAGTGACTGTAATTAGACTAGATTGCTAAAGGCAAGAGAAAAAGAGAGGCAAATCCTGTAACTCAGCTCCAAAGTAACAACCTTCACATGATAGAGTTGCTTCAGATATTTTTAAATCAGACTTTTAAAGTTTTGCATGTATACAGTACATTAAAATGATTATGTGTTTCTGTTGGGAAATATATTATTTTGTACGAATATTTACACTTTCTCTTAAACACAGCCTTTTCCTCATTTTAAAACATATAGTACATTGAGGTAGGGAGGGAAGGGAAAATATGATGAGACGGAATTAGGTGACCAAAGTTTCACATGTGAATACCTGAATAGCTTTTCAAAGCACTATCAATAGGTTAAAATATAAGGTGCACCAAATTTTATGTTCTGGGTTAGCAAATTTAAAAAATCTACTGCCTGGCAAGCGCAAGGTCCTGAGTTCAACTCCCGGAACCCACATATGAAAAAAAAAAGGCCGGTGATATTGCTCAGCGGCACTGGAACCTGCTGGTGCATGAGGTCCTGAGGTCAAACCCCGGTACCCACAAAAAAAAAAAAAAAAATCTAGGTGTTACATGTTTACTATTCAGAATACATTATAACCCATATGGGCAACATCTGATTTAAAACAAAATATGAGCTGGGCATGGGGGCACATGCCTGGAATCCCAACACTCTGGAGGCTGCTGGGAGTTGGAGGTCAGCCTGAGCTACATAGCCAGGTCAGTTGGAGCTCAAGGCCAATCTGAACTACAAAGCAAAAGTCTGTCTCAAAAAATTTTTATAAATTAATATAGAAATAATATGAAATGTTTTAATTGTGCAGAGTTTTTCATGTTATCTTTATGGCCAAGTCATAAAAATGTGGACTAAATGGTGGAACACTTGAATAAGTGCACCCAAAACAATGTTGCAGAGCAAATCAACACCATCCAGAGTAAGGGTGACACAGATTGCTGCCTTGGGACCATAAGCATTTCTCATCAATAAATTACATAAAAGAATAAGCCTAACACATTAGTAAGAAGTACACAAACTTAAATAAATAAATAAATAAAATACTAGTAAAATAATATACTAGGATTCCAGACGGACTCAACAGGCTAGAAGTATCGGTCAAAGTCAACAAAATGTAATTTAGTAAGAATAAAGATAAAGTTCTCCATTGGAATTAAAAACTCAAGCACCAAATTAGAAAATGGTAGATAAGCAGGAATGAGGGTTCATATTAGAAAAGAGCCCAAACTGGAATCAATTTCTTTCCCTATTCTCCCTATGTTTTCTCAACTAAACACTGGGCATAATAATTGCTACCTCTGAGGACTGTTGGGTAATTTATGTGAAAAACTTGTAAGACGGAATCTTACAGCAGTCCACATGCACGAAAGTCTTATGAGACCCCCTACAATGTCAGTGTCAAGCCAAGCACTATACCTCATCATTAGGACTGGTCAAACCACTTGAATAATACTATGATCAGGTCTAAGGGCCTCATTACTAGAGGAACAGAGAAAATCAGGAAGCAGCTGATGAGCATCCCGTTACTTATCTATGTGCAGGATCAGGGGCTAATCCTGAAGTCATGGTCTCCGTTCTCAGACATCTGAGGCTAGAAACAAATGACAAGATGTTTCATGTAGAGGAAGGTGGTCAGTGTGTTGACAAAGTCAATGAGAAATACCTGTCTGGACCATGCTTAAGTCGCCCACTGCATCTATGCCAGTGTATTCTCACTGAAGCTACTCAGTGAACATTTTTTGAGTGAGTGATGTGGTTTGCCTTGTATTTAGGAAGAACTAGAAAACTCTCTTTAATATTTTGAAATTCTAACTTAAGAAGAAGTAGATCAATATTTGTCTCCCAGAAAGCAGAAACAAAGCAAAAGGTGGAGGAGACAGGGAATCAACTCTGAGGAAAACATTCTAATAATTACAGTCACTGAAACAGACTATCAGTTCTAAAACTAGTGAATGCACTGTTGCTGTGAGTTTTCAGCAAGAGCTTGTATAGAACTAGTAGGTGCCATTTATAGGAAAATGGATGCACCTTGAGACCATAATGTTAAGTGAAAAAATAAGACACACAATATTAATATCACATGGTTTCTCTTATATGAGAAACTCGAAATATAAATAATTTAAAGAGCAAAATAAAAGATAGATAATAGGAAACAGGGAGATCTTTTTCAAGAGAGAAAGAGAACAAGAGTTGGAGGGAAGGGGGAGAGAGGGAAGGGAAAGTGGATGAAAAAAGAATTAAAATGTTTTATATACATGTACCTGCTCCCCATGATGAATGTAATCATTACATACTGCAAATGTACTAATAAAAATTTAAAACAAAAAGAACTAATAGGTACTGTGAAGGGTGTTCCTACACCATGCCCTTTGAAGCTGGAGGGTACGGGAAAAAATATTTCCCATTCTTGAGATGTTAATCCGAGGATTAAAACACTGGAGTCCTGATACCCAATGCCAGCATTGACACTAGGTGCTGGGAAACTAGAAGAAGACAATAACATTTGGCTTAAACAGTCAAAAAACTTAGGTGCAGGATAATAGTTAAAATTTCCTCAGGTTATAGTGAGGGCTCCACAAAACATGAACCTAGTACTGGTACATAGAAGTGTAGAACTTAGTGTTCATGAGATGTAGTAGAAATGTTTCCTGAAGTCCCTAGCTCCACCATGGGTAACAGAAGTGGAGCAGCTATTTCATAACTGATCAATTGCATGAAAGGAATTTTTCCCAGTGTGCCTGCAAGGGAGAATCACTGCTTCCTAAAGAACGGCCCAAACAACTCCCAGATTCAGATGCAGTTGTCCCAGTTCAGTGACTCCCTCTTTGCTGACCTTAAATAAAGTGAATCAGGTCCTTAGCCCCATGCTAGAGAAGCAATGTCCCCATGTCTTCATTATCAGCTGCCTTCAATCCCTAATACCCAGATATCTTATGCCAAATTAATTCAAAGAAAAATGCCAACAACGCTGGAGGTACTTAGCCACAGGAAATACCGAGATGGTGCATGAACACCCAGTGTCTGGTAAACATTGCTCTATAATAATAAAGACACATATTGTTGTAAGATTAATTAAGCTCATCATATTTTTACCTCACTCTTGGAATCCTGAAGTTTAGCTTCCTTCGTGTATCTCTGTGGACATTCAAAGATCACAGTCATGGTACCTTTTTTGTGACACATTTGTCTTCATAACTAGAACAAACTCTCTGAGAACTTAAAGGAAGATTTAGATAGTAAATCTAAATTACTCCTTCAGGGAATTTGTGTACTTGTCTTCTCTAAAAGTTGTATTTTTTTTTTTTTTTTTTTTTTTTTTGGCTTTAAAAGAAAAAAAACTCCACTAGGATTTTTCAAAAAAAGATTTTTTTCTTTTCACATGTCTTAATTGAGATCCAAGGTTTGTGAAAGTCAGACAATTTTCAGGATCCTTTGCCTGGTACCTTGCTCATTTGTGTTCGTTACTATGTCAGGGACCCTAATTATACTATAAAACTAATATGCTTATTTATGGTTCCTAATGGTTACGTCCTGTTGTTGCTTTGCCTCCAGGCATATTGACTAGAATCAAAGCAAAAAGAACAATCCCTAGTGTTCTATCCAGAGTTGCATATACTGTAGAAGCAAAACCAAAGACTTAACACAAAAGGGAAGTAAAAACATAAAAAGTCCATTTCCAAAATTAACAAATAGAGAAAGTCTGAAAACCACATGCCCGAGGGCCCCATTACCTCTTCAAGAAAAACCAGGATCTAACTTTTCACTCAGAAGTTTCCATCCCAGGCCACCTCAGCAGCACAACATTTCAATTCTATTATTTAAGGAATGGTTTGAAATATTCCCCAATTCAGTTTAACATCTCTCAAAGCACTTTCTGCAGTGTGTATGGCCACAAACAGGTAGGCATAGCTGGGAGGATAGGGAAGGTTGCATTTGTTTAGCAACTTCCTCCAGGCTACTAGAGTTGAGACAGCAAGAAGTTAAAATGAGAAGTGCTTCTCCACGATGAACAAGCAGAATAGCAAAGAGTGCAGCCCAGGTCCCATAGTAAAGAGCAGAGCGGGAGTGTGATGTGCCTTTGGCCTGTCCCTGCTCCTCCACAAGGTCACACACTAAAATACTGCCTAAGGGCCACACTGCAACATGAACTGCGACCCTTTGGAACGAGTACCAGAACCCAGGCCAGTAAGCCACAAACAGCTACTTCAACCCACCTCCCCTGCTTACATTTAATAGTTTAAGTAAACGTGATGAAAAATGAATGAGGTTGTACTTAAGCTAGCAAAGGCCTCCCAACCTTACCTTTCCAGAGGATTTGGGGTTAGTCAGCTTTACCTCCCTGCCACCTCCATTTGCCACAAGTTGTTATATTAAAATCAGGCTCAAAACTGCTTAGGCTATAATATACAATCCATTTTTCCTTTAACTTCTACACGTTAAGATCAATAGAAACCTCATCAGTAAACCTTGTGACAGTTATCTTTTAAACTGTCATTTATATAAACTTAGGCACATCCCTTTCTAAATCACACTCAGATGTATGAGTTGTTCGAATATAAACATATTTAGCAGAATTCTGTCATTTCCTCATATGTATATTCATTTGTGAATGATTCACTTCATACATCTTCATAAACCTGAGAAACCGTCTTTTGAGTTATTCACAGATTCAAGCGATGATGCCGGCACATTCAAAGCTGACAGTGTATGCAGGACCAGCGCTGGGGAAAAGTAGCCAAAAGTCATAGCTCTGGGACCATTTTAATCTGTCATTGGGTACAAGAAATGTCACAGAGGTTCACCTGAAATGAAATTATCCCTTTCTCTTAGCTTGTTTTGTACCACCTAATCCTCTAACTCTTTATTAAACATTATCTTTCCCATCTGCTCTAGTGAACGCTCAACACCTTGTGGACCAACCCCGGGCTGATTAGTTTTTATGGGCAACATGATCTCAGTTTTATGCACATTCTTAGGATTATCTCAAGGACAAAGAGGATGAACAATCCATTAACTATAATAAGCAACTACACATCTCAAGGTGGCTACAGCATATATTTGATTTCAAAAGAAAAGCCTGAATTAAAATATATCTGTCCAGAAATGTCTAACCTCCAAAACAGAGAAACAGCATTTCCTGTCCTCCATGCTCTGGAGAGCGATACTACTCAAAAATCACATCTCAGCCCCACTCAATCAGACATTGCAGACCTTAAATCTTATTTTAAGATCTGACACTACAACAAGAAAAAGGTCCTTTTGAAATCTCTCTTCCTGATTATCTGTGGGCAAGGCTTGCAGAGCATGTGGGTGTACATGCGCGTGCATGTACACATACACACACACTTTTTAAAGGAAAATACATTGTTACTGCTTTTTCAGAAAACTTATTTCCTTAGTTACTTTAGCATTACATGTGACCCACTGCTTAAATTTATAAAATATCAATTATGAAAATTTAATCAAATACACAGTGTTAGCTGAGAAAACTAATTCATATTGCTAGTCAGTGTTAATTACAAACATTAAAACAACATTACTGTTGTTTATTTGAACATTTTATTCTATGTAGAGTAATCCACTAGGACTTCATCTGCCCACCCCCTAATTTACATGTGAACATCATCATAAAAGTCTTTGCTTACTTGATTTTCCTTAGAACCCCTTGTCCATACTCATCTCTCTTTGCACCCCTGTTTTATTGATGAGCTCAGTTTATTTTCTTGGCTGACCTTTCAAACAAAAGTATTTGCTTTTTCTGTTACTATAAAGTTTTATGGTCCTGTAATATCAGTTATAATGGCAGCTGATCACATTGTCTATATTAATGACAAATTTATCTGGTCACACGTTTCCATGGATTACTGACCTCATTGAGGTGAGAGCTGTCAGGTTGCCTCCTTGCAACTTATATCTCAAAGTAATTAAAACTAGCTTTTTAGCAGTTTGAACTTTATTTTGCAGTGAATTGGAAACATCACATGCTGCAGAAAGAGAAAATATACCAGTCACCTGCTTGGCTTTTTGTAGTGCAAGGTGTGAAAATGAGTATAGGAGTTAATCATGTACACAGAGTGAAGGCTTTCAAGTTCTTGCATATGCTTCCTTATTCACTATTTGGCTTAAGGAAAAAGAAATGCTAAAATGCAGAGCTGAGTGTCACCTCCTAATAGCAGTTCAAGGCCTTCCTTAACAAGTGAAAAGCAAAGTAAAAACCAAAGAGAAGAACCAAAGTACTGAAATAGGCCCAGGCTATTACCGAATGCACCACCCAGGGGTGGTGGCCACTGGTGACAGAAGGTAGAGGAACATGTTAGTCAGTTTCTGTCCCTGTAATAAAACACCTGAAAAAAACAACTTAAGAGAGCAAAGATTTATTTTGGCTTACAGTTTCAGAAGTTTCAGCCCGTAGTCAGCTGACTCCTTGGCTTTCAGGCATATGCAAAACAGAAACATCATGGCTGAAGGGTATAGAGGAATAAAGTCTTCACCCAGTGGCAGACAGGAAGCAGAGAAAGATCCAGAGAAGAAGGGTGTACAAGATACACCCTTCAAGGGCCCGCTCACCTGTGACCAACTCCTCCAACGAGACTCCATCTCCTAACAGCGCATTCAGCTATCAGCTCACCCATGAACTGATGCGTTGATGAAGTTAGCATCCTTAAGATCTAATCACTTCTCTATGCCGCACCACTGAACCTCGCTGCATTGGGGATCAAGAACTCAACGCATGAGCTTTTTGGGGGACATTTTAGAAGTAAATCATAACAACGGGCAGAGGTAAAGGGGAGAAATAATTTTCACTGGGTTCCTTTTTGTTCCATTTGAACATTTTACCTGATATCCATATTATTTTAACAACAATAAATATACAGGTGACTAAACAGTGTTTGCCCCGTCCAAGAACTGTGACAGCCCATACTGACCCTGCAGGTCAACACTCATGATCTGGCGCAGTGGCCAAGACTATGTCCCGGAAGCATTGCCCCTCACTTCTTTGGTCGCTGCTTCCTCACAGATGTCCACGGCCAGTTTTCAAGAAACCTTCTGATGTATTGAATATAAATGAATAACAACAGTTTAGCTTTCATACATATACATCAAGAAACAATACCAGGGGGCCGGTGAGATGGCTCAGCGGTGTAAGCGCCTGCCTGGCAAGTGCGAGGGCCCAAGTTCGACTCCCAGAACCCACATACGAAAAAGAGGCCGGTGATATCGCTCAGCGGCACGGGCACCCGCTGGCGCACGAGGTCCTGAGGTCGACCCCCAGTACCCACAAAAAAAAAAAAAAAAGAAAAGAAACAATACCAGACTGCAACAGTCCTTTTAAATCTTCATTGTGAGAACACTGAAAACAAATTTCCCTGCATTAAACAATTGGTTGCAGGAGATGTCTATGTGTGTTCCATTCCATGGGAAGGGGAAGAATCCAGACAGGGAAGGGAAAAAGGGCTGAGATTATGGATAGAAAACTCATCAGACATGCAGGATCCTGTGCTAGAGAACCACAGCGTGACCGGCCAGGTGTGGCCAGCCCATCTCTGGGCAGAATGATGAGAGACTGCATCCTCATACTCACCCTTCCTGATACCACTGGTGTCTACTTGATTCCCAAGCACAGTGATATTTGTAGAACACTAACACCATATGTCTTCAAGGAAGTGGTGCCACAATTCTATCAAGCAGGACCTTGCACTGGGGAAAAGACGTCTGCAAGTTTCTTTGAACACTTTCCGTGAGGTCGCTCTAAGTTTAGACTGATTTTACTCCATTCTGCTGTCTTAGTGTCCCACTTTTGATACTGCTTTGAACTTAAAGTTTCTCCTTTTATTCATTCATACATGCATTAGAACACTGAAAGACAAAAGATCACTTTCTTGAGAATTAAATTTTTCACCTTTAGGTGGTTAGTAAGGCCAAGCTCATTAATCTTCTCCTATTTGCTGTTTTCTGCAGTATAATTACCAACCAGCGAAATAGCTAGTTAAAAGCTTGTGTTATGACTCTGTGACTGCTCTGTATGTCCACATCATTCTGGAGAGAATTTGGCATGGGGATACTGGCTCCCATTACTGAATAATTCTCGCGAGCATCTACCCTAAGGCATCTGCTTCTGTATCCATCTGAGCAATCACTACCCTAAGGTTAAGCATCACACTGTTGCACAACCATGTGGATAATTTAACTTTACTGAACTGTACACTTAAAAGTAGTTAAAACTGTATATTTCATGTTATGTATTTTTTACCACAATGAAAAAAAAAAAGAATAAACATAGCTGATTTTTTTTCCAAGGTAGAAACACCCAGTAATAAATACCTGCTTTACACAACTCTAATACTAGAGAACAGCACAAAGTTGTAAATGAAAGGCTTCTTTACCATCTTTCCTAACTGGGATATTCACTGTTACCAGCTTGGTGTATATCTTTAGAGATAACTCTTGTGCACATAAAATGAAAGCATACTGTGTATGTTGCATCAGATTTCAAAATAGCTCGTAGAGAATATTTCAAATATGCTTCACACAGGGATTAATGCTTAAGGTGATGGATATGACAATTACCCAGATTTCATCATTATATATTATATACTTATTTGACACATCACACTGTACCCTATAAATATGTATAATTACTGTATTCCAATTCAAAATAAAGATATATTTAGAAAAAATTATTTATATTGCAAGTAACAAAATCTAACTAAAACCAGGTTAAACACAAAATATCTCTCACATAACTAATAATTCCAGGTCTGTATCCAGCTAGTTTCAGGCATAGATTGATCCAGACTCAAATGCCTTCAGGCCTTGGTTTCTATTTTACCTTTGCCACTCTCCATGTCATCATGACTCAGGATCTACATGAGTTCCTCCAGCAGCTCCCAACTCACATCTCAGTTTCAAGTCCAGCATCAAAAGGCAGATCTCTTCCTGCTAATTCTTATCCAAGTGTTATGGTTTATATGGACCAACCATGGTTTATTTAAGTGTTGATCCCTAAACCAATCAATAGGGTCAGGAAAGCGAAATATTCTGTTTGGCCAGGCTTGCATCTCACATGCACCCAGACAACAAGCTGTCAAGTCAACTACTTCCTAAAGGATGGGCTGAGTGGTGCCTCACCCTATCAACAGATAGGTAGATGTTGATAGGCAAAAGCAGCAAAAGCTCTCCATACATTTGTCTCTTTCACCATTGCGTTCAGCAACATAATTTGTGGAACTTGGTACAAAATAAAAATATGGGTTTCCTTATTCAAAAACGAGTAAAACCTGGTATTAACATGAAGTTCGTTCTGTTCTCTTGTAATCTCCCCTTCATCTTGTCATGACATTTATTTTCTGTTATGCAATGTTATTCTAAAAAAAAGAAAAATTTACATTTGAATTGTTCGCATGAATTTTACCATTTATCTTTATATTATTCAGTATCAATTTAAATGCAAATATAAAGTTTTTAACTTATATGGGAATTACCAAAACTCAGAAGCATATAGGTGTTTCAGTTCTATCAGAGAAATGGACACTAACTCAATTCTTTCAATTTTTCCTCTTCATACAAGCATCTTCCACATTTCTTACCTTCACCAACTCACTGATGAGTGAGGAAAGACTTAAAAGAAAAGTAATTATGTGTTTTCATGTTTCCTCTTTATTTCTATGTCATCATTTTCAACATAAATTGTTGGAGCCTACACAAAAGTAAAACAAGTAAGAATGAATGTGGTAGAATTTCTAGTCATTCATGTTTCTTAGAAAGTCACTGCCTTCTTTCTGCAGTCAAAGCTGGTTCCAGTTTGAAGGGACAGCTTGGCATCTTGGGGCTATAAGGGACCATGAAGGTTCACTCATAGATGGAACCCCTGACCTTGTACTCTCCTTGAGTCTCACTGAATGTCCACAGATCCATGGGAATTCTGTGCTCAAGAGCATGGAGAAAGCCATCTGCAAAGCAGGTGCCTCTCTGCTTATGCACAATTATCCCAACAGATTACATTTACAAAACAAATTCAAATACAAAACTCATAATTTCAAGACATGACAGTGAAACATTAAGGCAGGCAAAAGGCCCTTCTGAGCTCAGTGATCTTTGTGACTGCACCAATTGAACATCCACGAAGCTAGCCTTAGAGCTCATTTAAAAAAAGGAAATAGTTTAAATAACCAAAAGTGACTAAAACATTTGCAAAGAAACTGAGACACCATTAAGGAAACCTACTACCCAGAAAGAAAGGGAAGTTCCACATAAAGCACTAGTAACAGTTAGTGGAAAAGAATTGAAATCATTTCAAATACCTGACCCTACAATTTATGGCCACACAGTTAAACCTATTACAAATGTAAAACTCATTCATTTTTAATGGTTACATAGTATCTCATTGTATGTTTGCACCATAATTTATTTTAACAGTCCCATATTAACACTTAGGTTCTTTCCAATTTTTCAATAAGACTTATGAATATCCTTGTACATTTATCTGATTATTTCCTTATGATGAATTCCTAGAAGTATAATCGCTGAGTTAAACAAGACACATGTTTCAAATTTTCATATACATTGCTAGAATACCTTTCAAAATGGCATAACAGTTTTTACTAACAGAATGTATGAGAAAGCTTGTTTCTCTATACCCATCATTGTATATTGCCATTTTTTTCATCTTTGCCTATCTAAACGATAAAAAATGATATCATTGTACACTTCTTGAGCTGTGGCTGAGGATGTGCATCATTTTTATGGTTGTTATTATTAAACTTCATTTTTAACATTTCTGAACATTCCAACTCTACTTAGAGACTCTGCCCTACACTCTAAAACATGAAGGAAAAGAAGTGGATTAAAGCGATGTGTTATTGTCTCCTACCAAAATGAGTGCTAATAGTGACAACAACTATTTATTTAGTGCTTTCTATATATCAAACATTTTATATACAGTATCTTTCCAAATTTTCAAATCTTATGGAATCCTAAAAGATAAGGACTATTATTATTATCCTTTTTTTACAAAGGAAAAACTGAGGTTTGAAAAGGTTAAATAATAATAAGAGACAGAACAAGGAACTAGTTGGAATAAGGGTCTATCTGAAGCCAAAGTCTATGCTTTTAAAGTCCCTCCCATATATTCCTAAACTCAATATGATGTTTTAATTTTCACATGAATATGGCCCATTGTCCCTCCTCTATTGAATTAGAACATAAAATAATCCTTAGACACAGAACGAGATCGCTCCATAGCTAGCAACCCTGAGGACGTTAACCAAAGGGAAGAATGTTACCTAAACTCATCTGTCTGGCTGGGAGCTGAAAGGCAACTAGGAACGCTGAGTGTGCATCACTCATCTTGAAGCCTCATAAAAGAAGGGAAATTGTATTTGCAAGTCCAATTTCTGAATGTTTGAGGAAGCCTCGCAGGAACACTGCAAGGAGGAGTTAAAATGAGGGCCCTGAGAGGGGATATGGATAATACAGTGTGCAGGGCTCTCCACTGCAGGGTATGTAAATACTTTATACACTAATTCAATTACATTTTCAGATTATGCAGCAAGACTGATTTAAGCAACAGCCTGCACTGCTGTCCCATCACCCATGCATACATGCAGGAGGACAGAGTTAAGAGAGCTGGGTTGATCTTAACTCTACATTTCTTGACTTTTATGGGCTTAAGTTGGAACTTTAATGTTTTATTAATGTCGAGTTTTTGAAGCTGGTATTCAAAATGTTTCAAGCTGAGATACGATGGGTCTCAAATACCTGGAATCTGTTCACATTGTCAGGTAGTAAAAAAAATTCTGCTATTTTAGACAATTTTCCAACCACTAAAAAGCTCAGTAAGACTATTTTTGCATAAATTACTATATAAAGGATTACTGACTCTGCAAAGATGAAAATATTTAATTTGCAATTATTAATAAATTGGCATGTATAATGCATATAATTACAACGTTTTGAAAGTCCCTGTTGCAGTCAGTAACTAAACACATTCTTAAATTAGTCACCTTCAGAAAAAAGGCAGTAGAAACTATAAATAAGGAGATTTGCTCAAAGCATAAAGGAAATGAGCTAACCCTTGTAAATGCCTCAAAAAGTCAAGAGATTCTACAGTATCTTTCCTATTATTTATATCACGCATTGATTTATGCAAGTCCCTTCCAAAACCTTAAGGCTCTGCTTGTATGTATTATTTTCTAGAAAGAAATTCAAAGATGAGCCAAAGTTCCAATTTCCATTAAAAAAAAAAAAAAAAAAAAAAAAAAAAATTCTATCACACTGGTTCTCTTCTATTTAAAGAGGTTTGGCCTTTGGAAAATGGTAAAATTTATGTAATATTTTTTGAGAGGTGAGAAAGAGTTGCACTGAGGGTTAATTTCAGCTTTTCTGCATCTCAATAAATAAGTGTATTTGGTGATCTGTATTTTTATTGAAAGTATTTTTAAAGACAGATTTACCTTTTGAAAGGCCAAGGATCTTGAAAATAATAATCAGTGTTACCATTAATGAGTGTTAACACTTTTTCAGTGTTACTTCTGTTTTTGCTACCATTTATATGACTTACTTTACCTCTTTCCCAGTTCATTTGCAATACTCAAAGGTTTTATTGGGGAGATTTTTATACTTCCAGAAACTGAAGATTTTGAGTTACACATTTCCATATTCATAAATGCCTTGACTATGAAGAATAAAGTGAAAAGAGATTTAAACTGGGCAAAACCACTGCTTATAAAACAGTCACTCAAGAATAATCATCTCAACTAGAGCAACTGTTTTTGCAAAGACAAAAGAGGCCAAATTCTGTGCTTGGATGTGCACACACAGCTCCTATTAGCTTCTGAAAACAGCTGTGTGAGTGTAGCCAAGGACAGTGTTTAGCCCAATTTGGTCTAATTTATCCAGACCACTGCAGCCACGAAAGATAAAGACAGATTATAAGACATTTTGCATGTCAGAACAGTAGCACGGTTGTGTTTTTCCAGTCCCCAAGGCTTTCTTCATCAGGCCAAATATCGGTGATCACATCTGAGGAGTTTGTAAAGTATATAGATCAAATTTACTTGTAATGCTACTTGTTGGAGTTGGCAACCCAATCTCAGAGGAGGCCACTCTTCCTGCTTTGGGGGCCAAACTAGCAAATTAAATTTACCAAAAAGAAACGGGCTTAGTCATATGCAAATGAAATAAATGCTAAGACAAGCATAAAAGGACATTGATTTTAAGCTGTTTCTTAAAAGTCCAATCAGGAGATATTGAATTAATATGTTTTAGACAGTTTTAATTCCCTAGTTTACAAGACACATTCCAAGAAGAAAAAGTTTTTACAGTGTGCTAGATTAAATTTCCCTCAGAAATGCTGATACTTATATACATAGAAGCCCACAGTGGTTACTGACTTCAGAATGGGGCCTCAAATCAGAGGACTGGTGTTCTCTAAGTCATCACTTACAAGGTTGGTGAGATGTTGATTTCCTCACTGAATTTCTGCCTCTGTGCACTGTATGTATCTTAAATATCAGATGCCCCATCCTTATTAGACAATTTTATATAATTATATAATAACAGGACTATTAGCTTCCTTTTTTTCTTTCACCGGAATTTCATAAAAAAAAAGAAAAAAAAGAAAAAACTAACTTGGCAAACTGCATCATAAATTCATGTCAAACAACACACTGCCAGGTGTACTGTGTTTATAGCAGCTAATGGATTGCAGGGATGTTTGCTCTTGCAGTGGACACATATTTGACACTTCTTATTCTCTGGTACTTTTAGAATGCTTCTTGTCTGATGTGTGTGTCTGGGGCCTGATCCAGGGATTTTTACATGAGTAAAATTCTTATGATGCCAATAAAAGACTTGGCATGAGTGTAAGATGTATCACAAAGACCATCTCAGAACTTCTGGGGACATTTCAAGAACAGATTAAAGGAGAAAAAGAGATTTATGAGTAATTTGTCAAATTTCACAAAATGTGAGCTGATAGCTCATGCAAAGATTTTACCACTCTCTGGAGAAAAAAAAATCTTTTTTTTACTTGCTTATGGCAATGTGTGTTTGTGTGTGTGCGTGTGTGTATGTGTATAGAGAAGGAAGTACACATGTGTGCATCACAGTTATTCTATGTGGTCAGACCTGACAGGTTTAATCCATAGCGGCTTCTGCTAATGGCTTATTAAGCTGGAGGAAGGGAAGAAAGGAAGGGAGGGAGGGAGGAAGAAACAAAGAAACAAAGAAAGGAGAATATTTGGCAAAAAAATAAGGTAACTGAATATGGTGCTAAACTATCCATATTACTCTGCCTTCTTTTCAGGAAATAACAAGTTCAACATGTCTGTAAAATTACAGGTGAGCCATGGGTTCTTAATGATATTGATAAAATAGGGATAGGAGAAAGGTGGGTAAGACCATGTAGTAACAATACCAAGCTCTATCTTTCTTTGTCTTCAAAAAGAACTAACATCCAAGAGCCTACACGATTATTTCGTTTCTTTCTTTGCTTTTGAATTTGCAAAAGTTAGCTGGAAAATCATGCTTCCGGTTTTAATGCTGCAGTTGGTCGTCTCTGTCATGGAAAGTGCAAGATCATGGCCCATGGAATGCACATCTTGTGAAAGAGGAACCAAGGTCAGTGTGCACGACACACTGGGAGTTTCACACATCAAAGACACAGGGAGTCAGACAGTTTTAGGGGACAACGTGTTAATAATCCAGTTAGAAGGAGGCTAAGATTCCAAGAAATTGAGCTAAGAAGACACACTTGCCTCCTCGAAGACATTAGTCATTAGCATCATCCCATGGAGTCATTTATTCACTGCTCTTGCCTGCTCTTGGCTAGCCTTGGGTAGTCCCAGAACCACAAGTAATTCATCCATGCTTCCAGTTTTAATGCTGCAGAAGTGGCAGAGTTGTTCCTCTTGCGCGAAATCTGACGTCCTAGTTGTGCTTATCAGCTTCATGTTAATAGGGAATCAGTCAAATCCTCAACGAGAGCTGTGCTGTTTTTACCTGTTGAACCACCCTTTGTCCTAGTCATCAGAAAGATTCCTAGCTTCGCAAATGTAAATTTGTCTGTTGCTTTTTTTCTCAGAACCCGTATGCTGCAAGTGCTTACATTAGGTGTTGTGGATATCCTTGTTTCTGACTTTTTTTTCCTAAAAGAAATAAAAGAAGAAGAAGAACTGGAGAAACACTCATAACATGTTTCTATCCACAAGTAAAGCTGAACTGAAATTGGTAATAAATGGCCTCTCAAACATTGTTTCCATTTGCTAGTGCTGCACCTAATGACTGACAATTTCCTCATCTTTATTCTCAAACAAGCTCAGTAGCATTGGTGTTCTGAGCATTGTATGAAAGAAAGACAAGTCAGGAATTTGCTTTATTTGATTGTCAAACTGACTTTACAAGATTGGCAATTTGTATTCACACCTTGATATTCTTTCGGAACACATCAGGGGTCTCAGTTACACCAACCAAGATGATAATATAAAAACAAAGAACCATTTAATGTTTACTCTGTCACTAGATGTCCCCCAAAATTGTGTAGAACAAACCTGAACTTCGTCAGTTGAATTTTTAAATTTATCTTTGAAACCTTACCTTTGAGATTATTTTGTGTGTGTGTGTGTGTGTGTGTGTGCGTGTGTATGCGTATGTATGATTTCTCCCTTTTTTCCTTATGCAAAAGCTTTTGAAAAAAGAACACTCATGTTTAATCAGAATATTTTTCCAACTCTCTTTACCTCTGTGGGCCTTCACCCCTAATGAGTCAAATTGGTCAAGGCCATCTCTCTTGTGAATTCTCTCCTGAGCCTTCCAGATACAAGGCTTCCTTTCAAAAATAGAAGAATTGGTATGGGAAACTCTCTGAGCATATTAGAGAGACATTTGGCCCATATGAGAAGAGATCACCAGCCTCTATCTCTCCCCCCATCTCACCATTTTACTTTTTTGTTGGCAAAGTTCAAAGCAATAAAAAGCTCCAAGACAATAGGAACCTGAAATCCTTATCCACCATCCTATTCCAGTGCATAAAATAGTGCCTGAGAGCCTGGTAGATGGTTGTTAAGTAGTTGCTGAATAAGTAAAAAGTCATATCTAAAAATGGGGACTATCAAAGAATTTTGATTATCCAAAATGAAAGGTCATGATTCTCCATTCTTCAGAATAACAAAATCGTAAGCATTTGGTATTATTAAAACAGGTTTATACACTGCCTGCTACTCTTTTCTCATAGCTAAAAACCTTTCTCTATAAATGATTCTGATCAAAACATCATGTATGTATATTTTGCATCATTGAGACATTATCTTGGTGACTAAATAATGATACTTTCCCTAGCCAACACAGTAGTTTCAGATAGAAGGGTAGAAAAGTTTAAAAAAATCTGAAACATCAGGTAACCAATGATATAAGACAAAATGGACAGAACATCTAACCATAAAAAAAAATTACCCCTAATTAACTCCACTAGTTTATAGTATGACATTACGGAGGTTTCTAATATATTAGATTATTCTTTCACTTTAAAATAAGTACATGGTAGAATTTTTTAGATATTTCTCCCTAATTTTATGACTGTGAATATGGTGAAATGGCATACCCATGGATAGGTTACACTACCCAGCAAAAGAAAGTTTGCAGAGGTAATTAAGTTTACTAATCAGTAGACCTTAATAGAGAGAGATAATCTTGTATTATCCCAGGGAGTCTAATCTAATCACATGGATCCTAAAAATCTGAGAGCAGGGTGAGAAGGGGAAATCATAGAGATTCAAAGCATGAAAAGAACTTGACTCATATTGCTAGTTTGAGGATTGAGGAGATCATGTGAAAAGGAACTCCATCACCTTTAGCAGCTGACAGAAGCCCTCATTTGAGAGCCAGGAAAGAAAGAAAGAAGGAACTCAGTCTTACAACATCAAGGAAATGAACAACCAAATAGGGTTAAAAGTGGATTCCAAGAACTTCCACCTAAAAGCATATCTAAGCTGACATCTTGATTTGGGCTTTGCAATACCCTACGCATTGAATCTAGTCAAACCTGCCTGAACTTTTGATCTACAGAAACTAATAAATTTATGTTTTTTTAAGCTTCTAAGTCTGTGGTTATTTGTACAGCAGCTATAGGAAGCTAAAAGAGATAGAGATAGAGAGAGAGAGAGAGAGAGAGAGAGAGAGATAATAGAGTATTGATCTTCACATTATAAAAATAAAAATTTGGTAGGGGATACAGCTCAGTGGTGGAGCACTTTCCTAGCATAAGCAAGGCCTTAGGTTCAATATCCAGTACAAAAATAAACACAAATATTTATAAAGGGTTTACAGGTAAGAATTAAGTCTGATTTGTAACTTTTGAAAAAAATGTTCAAACCATGAAGCATTTCTGTGGTTGTGTATGTATGGAAAGATGGCAGGAGTTCGGGTGATAATCTGACAGAGGTGAATACTATAAGCTCAAGTCTAACACAGGAAAAGTGAGTCACTCAGTCAGAATTTATTGGGTGCAATCCACAGCACATCAAGCTGAGCAACAAGAGATTAATCAAATAGGGCCCTAGTACTAGTCCCAACAACATAATAAAATATAAAATAACATGTGAGAATTGCTATGATTTTCCAGGTAAGAATGTTACAGTGGGGTAGCAAGGCACCAAAGATAGTGAAAGGAGTAGTACACTAAACTACCAAATTTTTTCTATTATTTTTATTTTACATCACTAGAATCTTTTACTTGTTTTCTCCTCTTTCTATTCATATTACCATTCTGTGAACCAGGCCAGGGTTAGGGTTAAGGTTAGGGTTAGGGTTAGCGTTAGGGTTAGGCTAGATTCCTTCACAGCCTTTTAACCATTTTGTCTATCACCATTACCCAATTCATCATGTACTCTGTGACCAGAATAATATTTCTAAAATATCATTCCTCTGTAAAATACCTTTCAGTAGCTGCTTGTTGTCCTTCTCATTTCCATAGTCTTTAAAATGGCTCATGTAGCCTTCCATGACCTTACCCTTGCCCACCTGCTGAGACCCATTTTTTACAATATACACATTAATCTTTTGCCCCAGTCACACTGAATTTCTTGAATTTTTAAGTACACTTACACCTCTCTCCTTTGGATCTTGGTGTACCTTGCTTCTTCTTCCTGAACTCTCTCCCTAGGCCCCATCCCAACTAGTTTAAGGTCATCCCTCAATTCTCAGCTTAGAAATAAGTTCTTCATGACCCTTCAAGCACAGGATGAGTAATTTTTCTCTGTAGATTTTATACCCTGAATTGTACTGGTCTGTTTATTTATCTTTCTTCTTCACTATATTGTAACATCCTTGGGGGCAGATACCACGTGTTACTCCCTTTGTACCAAGAATCAGAGCTGTAGGTAATCAGTGAAGATATGTATATTGATTGGTGTTCTGGAAGCCAATGGCAAGGAAACAACAAAAATCAGAAGTAGTCAAAGGATGAGATGAAGTTTAAAACTGGACATGGGTTACCAAATCTAGCAATTAGGAAGTCATTGGCAATCTTAGGGTGACCAGCTAAAACGAGCTGAGAAATGAGTGGGAGCTGAGGAAATAGAAAGAGTACTTTTGTGGAGATAGAGGAAGTGTGCTACAAAACAAGAAGATTTGTAGTTCAGAAAAACTATGAGTCCCCATTCCCTGGCAGAAAGGGTTGAATGTTGACCTAATAAGTCATACTGCAACCTAGTTTAAATAAGGATTACATGAAAGCTACACCCAAGACCAAAAATTAAGTACTGAGCAATGGCTCTCTAAAGACAGTGTAAAGAACTAGGAAAAAGAGCAGAGATGAAAAGTTAAGAAAGGGGAGTAAGGGCAATAATGCCAAGGTAATTAAGTGGCATAGGTGTGCTCTTTTACTAACTTCCAAAGCACAATGAGCAGGGGAGGGGAGACCAAGGAAAAGAGAAATCTGACTGCCCACGAAAGACAGACAGTAGGTAAAAAAAGAGTTGGGAGGAGGTTAAGGCAATGAAGACCACACTCAGTGCCAGTAGGCTGAAGAGAAAGAACCAAAGATGAGGGAAAGAAAGAAATCTACAATAAGGTGCAAAACAGAAGATAGATATCTGAAAGTAGGAAGAACACGTTCAAATGGGAAAGGGAACAAGGGAGGGGGAGGGGAAAGGAAAAGAAGGGAAAAAAGGATTTTAAAAAAGAGAATAGAAGGGAAAAATAGAAACAAAGCTTTTGTAAATGGGGAGGGGAAGAAGGGCTGAAGGGAGGGGAGGGAAATGGGAAAAAAAGAATTAAGACATATTATGTAGAGGTACAAATTGCCTATGATGAATGTGATCATTGTGTATGGCAAATACGTACTAATAAAAATTGTAAAGAAAGAAATCTACGTCTGGAGAAAGAGGCCAGGGGAGACAGAATCCAATGAACTTGAAAAGTTAGTATTGAAATGAAGGGAAAACCCTCTTCCTTCCAGACTGAGGGTATGAAAAGATGTGTTTCCTGTAAACAAAGTAGAAATGAGGAAAGTCCAAAGAGAAGCGTCAGAGCTGCCATTTCTATGTCACTTATGAATCTCACTCAGAGGCTGAGAGTGAGAGGGATAAAAATAAAGGCATGAGTTTAAAGGTTTCAAACAGCTGTGTCAAGGGGAATCAGAGAGGGAGGCAACCAGGGATAAGTAAGAGGACTGCCAAGTTGCATTGAGAGCCCAGTCAAAGTTAGATAATTAAAGAATAATGATTATTTTCCTGGAACTCAATTTCCATACACATTACAGAAAATTTAGTCTTGCTTGTATATACTCCTGCTTCTACAAAAGAAAGAAACTGAATTTGAAATAAAGAAAGCCCAGTTGAATTTTTAAAATCATTTCTTTATTAAAATGGTTTTATAGGTATCTGTGGTTGATTTTCAAATATTAGAAAGTCAGGCATATTTGTAAATGACAACCACATGTGTTTTATGTGAGTGTATGTTTCTACCTTTCCACATTTGGTTAAAAAAAATTACAGGTGGAGGGGAGGAAACATAAGCCAACAGGGTTTTGTGGATCACACAGCCCCATGCAATTAAGGTGCCATTGTTAATTTTCAAATTGTCATAATCCGTTTGAGAATTTAAGACAATTCAAAAAACAATTATGACTGAATGAAAAGTGAATTGGGCAATCAACTGAGATGAAATTCAGCCCAGAGAAACAAAACATTGAAGGGGAAAAAAAAAAACCCAGAATATAGAAAGAATGAAAGACACATGGAACTAACTAATTGGTCTTTAAAGGCCAAGGATACTTGACAAGAAGGTAGTAGGGGTTTGTTTCACACTGAATGGGAATTTAGCTGTTCTGCTAAGTGCAGCAAATTTGGCTTTTTAATTTTTAAGTTGCATAATAAAAATGTTGAAGCCTACCCAAATGCACATAGATATGGCTATATGTTGTTTACCTAAGACTATCATATAGCAGCAAATAAACAAAACCAGTCTCCACAGACATTATGGAGCAGCTTGCTGCAAAACAGAATTTCAATTGCTTATTCTGATTCTGTGAAGGAAAATTAATTTGTGATGCATCTAAATGAATGATTTTATCCTAAATCAGCAAGTTCAAATACTCACATTGTATATCTTTTATATTTTTAATTTAAAGTAAGCGTAGGTAGCCGCATCATCTTCATCACCAAACAGCCTCAAAGCAGCCCATCATACTCCGTGGAAGGCTACCCTAATGTGTCCTAAATGACTTTTTTCAATTCCTGCTGCCTGAAATCTTATATTCCACACAAGCAAATAGGCCCAAGCAGAGGAGTCAAATATTATTACACTATGGCTCCTCTCATCTTAAATTCTTCTTGCTAAACCTTTATTCCCCCTCCAAGCCATTTCCTCCTCTTCCAATCATCATTCTACACCTTTTTAAAGGCATCAGCCAAGATACACCTCCAGTTTGATGCTTTCTTGATAAATCGCATGCCATCGTGATCTCTCTCCTAGTTTGAATTCCCTCTGAACTCATTCATTCATTCACTCATGCACGCGCCATTGTGCACCTGCCCCACGAGACCTCTGTACAACAAGTCCAGTGTTCTCCGTGCAATCAAAGTGCATTTACTTTATGCCTCCTTTGGGCCCTTAACCTAGGCAAGGCACCATAAAATTTATAGAAAGAAGTATATGTAATTATTTGTTTCTTTCAAAAAGATTTAAAGCAACTATCAAAAACATACTACAGGGCCGGTGAGATAGCTCAGCAGCATAAGCGCCTGCCTGGTAAGCACGGGGTCCTGAGTTCGACTCCCGGAACCCACATAAAGGAAAAAAAGGGCCGGTGATATTGCTTAGCGGCACAAGCGCTTGCTGGCGCATGAGGTACTGAGGTCGACTCCCGGTACCCACATAAAAAAAAAAAAAAAAAGAAAAAAAACTACAGAATAGTAATATAGTCACACAAAATAAAAGAAAAAAAATCAAATAATCAAAAGAAAAAACTCATACCATAAATTTCCACTGTTTCTAGCAATTGAAAAAAAAGAAGTTAAGTGGATCACAAAGCCTTCTTTCTCTAATAAAATAAATCCTGTTTCTAAAAAAAGATCCTATGTTGAGCAAGGATGACAAAAAGATGGCAGAGTTGGCAATAATGCTAATGCCACACAATCTCAGAATCATTCTTTACACAGAATTCCAGTGAGCAACTACAGTACTAATTCATCAGAAAGGCCCCTCAAAATAAGCCCTTCTCATGGTCCTTTCTACAAATGATGATCTTGTCCTTCAGGAGGTTTAATGTTTAAAAATAAAAAATAAAGGATACCAGTAAAAATTGTAGAATGTTTTAGAACTAAATTGTGTCATGCTAGTTTGTAGTCTTAGCATTATGGGTTGTCATTGCCCATAATAGGCACATAAAAATTTTGCCTGATTAACTTCTAATGCAATACAAATTCAGAGAAGGAAGATTCTGGTAGTAAGGCATAAGCTTTGCAGAGGAGGAACTGAGCCTTAAAAGATGAGTGGGTTTTTTTTTTTAAACAGTAATAACTAAAAGTTGAAACTATAATCTTGCCTAGTAATTTCTCCATCTAAAGTGCATTTTCCCAATAATCCTTTGTATTTTATACTGAACCCTACATTCTTCTACTTTCAGATTTTAGATTGTTAAAAGTCCATAGCTACCAACCTGATTTATTAGCCCATATTAGCTATCAGCTTAATAAGTTGAGAGTATTTTGTTCATGCCCTCAACATTTTATTCCTAAGATCCGAATGGGTTTTGTGTTACAAATAGGTAAGTGTAAGAGTTCAACAAGCAAAAAAGCCATATTAATTACATCAAATCTAATTACAGCACCTATTAGATTTGTCTGCTAAAGCATTTTTTTCAGTCTTCATCAAAAGAAACTCATTCTCATTTCCCTCCTGTTGCTGGTAGTTAGAGGTTGCAATAAGCAAAAACCTATATGCAGTGGAACCCCCCAATCAGTAAGTACTCAAAATTGTGTGCAAAATATGAATAAAATATTGATTTCATTAAAAATGTTAAGGACTACTTAATTCAAAAACATTTTATATGTTTGCATATTTATTTCTAAATTTGCATATTTGTTTGCATATAACTTGTAAAGATGAATGTTAATTATACTTTAAAATCATTTATAAATTGTAACTAAGAATGTTGTATGAATTTTTAAAACTGCCAAATTCTCAAGTACCACTAATTATAAAGTGTCATGTAAAGTACACTGGAGCAGACCTCATATTGAAAAAATATTGAGATCTTGACAAACAGAAAAGCAAAATTATTAAGTGTGCTTGCTGATTAAATGATTCCTCAGGCAAGTGAAAGTTAAGTGACACTCCATGCTTTTCCAAAGCATCCATTTACCTTCGCTGAATGATGATGACAAGCCCATGCTCCTAACCAGACAAATCCTTTACCTGATGCCTCTGCATTATCCCACATTTAAATGTGAGCTTCTAAGACTTATTCCATACCTTAGTTGCACATATTTTGGAAATGACAAAAAGAAGTAAATAGGAAACACAACAAGCAGTAGGGTTACTTCAGCAGCACCCTATGTCAAATGAAGTGAGCTGAGAAGATTTGACTGTGCACTAATTGGATTTGTAAAATGATTTGGACTAATTTAAAAAGCATTTACAAAAAGTCAGATCTGAACTAGCTTCCAAAAAGAACTGTTGAGAAGAATGAAATGTCCAAGTAATTACAGTGGACATGTAGATCTAACACTGTATCTATTAAATTGGGCATGAAATTGGGACTTTTTAAAAGTGCAGTGGGTCTTACACTATGAATCTCTAGACAATTTTCTAAATTTTTGATAAAATGTTTAATTATCCTAAGCACAGATATGCCATAGAAAGGAATGACTGCTCATGTATCATTTTTTTCCTAAATTAGTAACTACTGGGCTGGTGAGATAGCTCAGCAGCATAAGCGCCTGCCTGGCAAGCGCGAGGTCCTGAGTTCGACTCCCGGAACCCACATATGAAAAAAGGGCCAGTGATATCGCTCAGCGGCATGGGCACCTGCTGGAACACAAGGTCCTGAGTTCGACCCCCGGTACCCACACACACACAAAAAAAATTAGCAACTACCGTCAGCCAAATTCTTTTTTAATTTTTTAAAGAGTTGCAGCTTATTGGAAATTGGCTGACTGGGTTTCAGCTTATTCCAATGTCTACATTCTTGCCAATGGGAAAAGACATTGTTACCTTCTTCTTCACCACCACCATGCCCCTTGTCTCTATTAGCTTAGGGTTGATTTGTAAATGTCTTACTATAGGAAATAATTAACGTGAAATTATTCCATGTTGTCATATTATCAGCGTCCTATCTGAATTCTTACTAATAGAATTAGAGATAAAGTCGACACTGAAATAACAAGTACCTCCTAAAGTTCCATGCATGTTAAGTAGCATTTACTGTGCTGGCAGAACAAAACTTAGATCTTGAAAATAATTTGAAATTAAAAGACAAAAGTAAACAAATTAGATTGTAAGTTTGTTGTTTTTCCCCTGGGTGTTAATCAACCCTAGTAAACCATGTATCATACTCTTCAAATCTCTGTTAATCAGAATTTAGGTTTTGAAAAGCAAAAGGAAAAAAATTGTCTCCCTCTGGTGGGGGATATAACAATTCTTTTCTTTTTCTTTTTCTATTTTTTTTCCCCTGCAGTCAATTTCACCGAAGTTTCATGATACTCAAAAAGACTACTCTTCAATTACCAGATTTTATCATCTCTTAACAAATTTTATTATCTTTTGAACATGGCTAACAGGAAATTCAGATTCAGAATTCTTTACTTCTTTCACTCTTTTTTCTGAATAAAAGAAAATATAAAACCAGCATCAAGAAATAGGAAGGCTTTGCATATGTGTATAATAATCAACTTCTAAATTGATTGTTTTACAAAGGTTCACTTAAAAATCCATAGTTTTGAACTTATATTTCTGAATAAGAAGCTTCAGAAGAAGATTCTAGAATATCATCCCCTCGCTCTCTACCCAGATCACCTGTCAAGATTCCCTTGGCCCCTACTTTTCTCTGTGATCCTGAAAGCACTTTTCCCACAGCCTCCCTTATATCACTTGTTACCTTAGATCATGGTTTTTGTTTGTATGTCAGTCTCACTATGGCCCCTCAAGGAAAGAGATCATACTTTTATATATCTCCAAGTTACCAGTTTTTAGCTTAATACAAAGAACTTACCTGTGTAGCAGGCAGTGTGCAAATCTTTGGGGCCTATAACCATGGACAAGTTATATCTGGTCCCTGACTTCAAGAAGGTTACAAACAAATAGAAAATAGTACATTGATCTGGAGTATATTTTACCATAGAAACAGTATATTAAGCAGTACCTATTAGCCACAAAAACCTATGGAATCCACAGTGTAGTTGAGGTGTATTAAAATTTCCCATTAAGGGGCCAGTGAGATGGCTCAGCAGCGTAAGCGCCTGCCTGGCAAGTGCGAGGGCCCTAGTTCAACTCTGGAACCTACATAGGAAAAAAGGGCCAGTGATATCGCTCAGCGGCACGGGCGCCTGCTGGCGCACGAGGTCCTGAGGTCGACCCCCGGTACCCACACACACAAAAAAAATTCCCATTAAGTAGATTTATTCCTAAAAGTTCTATAGAATTATTCTCACTGTGAAAGAATTTTCTTGCACCAAGGCCTCACATATGCTAGGCAAGCAGTCTACCACTAAGCTACATCCCAAGCCAAAGAAACTTCTTTTAAAATTTTTTTGAATAAATTTTATTGTGTTTATTTAAGATATATGACATGAAAGTATGGGGTATATACAGATAGTAAAAAGGTTACTATAATGAAATAAATTAACATCTATCATTTCGCAGTTACCAAATTTTTGGGTTTTGTGACAAAAGCAGCTAAAATCTGCTCATTTAGTATGAATCCAGAAATAGTGTAATTTTATTAACTATGGTCCTTGCGTTGTGAATTAGATCTCTAGAATCATTCATCTTACTAATCTATTACTTATTATCTTCTGAGCTATATCTCCCTATCCTCTCCCTTCCCTACTGTCTGCCCACTGATAACCACTCTTTTGGTGTCTCCATATATTTTAATTTTTTAAGTTACACATATATTTTTCCTTCTATGTCTGATTTACTTCCCTTAACATACTGTCCTCCAGGCTATATATGCCACAGTTTCTACTCATCCATTGATGTACACTTAAGTTAATTTTATATCTTGGCTACTGTGATTGATAATGCTATGAATACAGGGCATATATTTTTACAAGATGATCACTTCATTTCTTTGGGTTGTATGTTTAGAATAGGAATTATTGAGTCATATGGTATTTCTATTTTTAATTTCTTTAGAAACCTCCATAGTATTTTTCATAATCACTATTCAATCTACATTCCAAACAACAAGATATAAGAGTTTCCATTTCTTCACATTCTTGCCATCATTTTTATCTATGGATTTTTTTTATAATAACCAACCTAACAGTTGTGAGGTGGTATTTCATAGCGGCTTCGATTTTGCATTTCCCTGATAATTAATGTTAAACACCTTTTCATATACCTGCTAGTAATTTTAGGTCTTCTTTGGAGATACATCTATTCACATCTTTGTCCAATTTTTAATCATTATTTGTTTTTCTACTATTGACTTATATGACTTCTTTCTGAATTTTGGTATTAAACCCTTATTAGATATGTGCTTACAAATATTTTTCCCAACCTGCAGCTATTTTATTTCATTGACTGTTTTCTTTGCTGTGTATAAGATTTTTTGTTTGACAATAGTACCATTCATTTATTTTTTGTTTTGTAGCCTCAACTTTTGGTGAGGTATCCAAAGAAATCACTGCCAAGGCCAATATCCAAGAACTTTTTCCCCATGTTTGATTCTAGGAATTCTTTATAGTTTTTAGCCTTAAATTTGGTCTTTTATCCATTTCAAATTGATTGTTGTGTATGGCATAAGATAAAGGTCTAATTTCATTCTTTTACTCTTGGAAATCTACTTTTCCCTGCACCATTTATTGAAGAAACTACCCTTTCCCCAGTGTGCTTTTGCCCTTGTCAAATATTAATTGTCTTCAGATGCTTGGATTTATATCTGGGCTTTCTATTCTCTCTTTTTTTCTATATATATATATATTTTTTAATTGTGGTATTTTACCATAGCTTTTGTATTCATTTTGATTTTTTTAATATGGCTTTAAAATATCACTTGTTTTGTCTTCTGACTTTTTTTGGCACCACTTTTTTGGTGCTACTTTTTTTATTTTAAAAAAAACAAAAACAGGGCTGGTGAGATGGCTCAGTGGCATAAGTGCTTGCCCAGCAAGCGCAAGGTCCTGAGTTCAACTCCCAGAACCCACATAAAGGAAAAAAAGGGCCGGTGATATCGCTCAGCGGCACAAGCGCTTACTGGCAAGCACTAGATCCTGAGGTCGACTCCCGGTACCCACATAAAAATAAAAATAAAAATAAAAATAAATTTAAAAAAAACACAAAATTTCAAAACAAGATAGTAGGAGAGTAACAACTGTTAATACATCGCCCACTGTTATTTTCAAAATAGGTGCTCAGATTACAAGATATAGGCAAGAAAAATTGATCAAACAATATAAGCACAAACCTTTCTTTTCAATGAACTAATAGAAATTAGTAGTATAACTATCTTAACTATCTTGTGTATATATATATATTTATTTATTTATTTATTTTTCCTTTTCTCTTCCTTCCTTTCTCCTTTCCCCATCCCAGATTCTATTTCACTTTTGTGTCTTTTTTATGCCAGTACTATACTATTTTGATACCATAGCTTTGAAATATCATTTTAAAACAGAAAGTGGATGCCTCCAACTTTGCTTTTCTTATAATTATTTTTGCTATTTTTTACTTATTTCCATACAAGTTCAAGAATTTTTTTTTCTATTTCTCTGAAGAACATCACTGGGACTTTGATAGAGATTGTATTGTTTTGGACAGCATATTTATTTAAACAATCTTAATTTTTCCATCCATGATATAATATCTTACATTTATTTGTGTCTTCATCGATTTTTCAACTATATTTTAGAGTATTCAGTGTACAAATCTTAGAAATAATTTTTAACGAAAAGTTTGACTGTATCCATTTGTTCAAACAATACTTTTTGAGTACCTATTATGTATCAAGTACTATGCTAAGTCATAGAAATTCCTGTTTGAGAAGTCAGATGATAAATAAATAAACAAATTTTTCGAAGTTGAATATGGTTTGTAATTTGTGCTACAAAGCAAAAAAATAAAGTGATAGAGGAGGGGTCACATCAGTTTTTAATCAAGAAAAAATATCTGTACTCAATTGGGATAATTAAAGAGAATTAAATAAAGGGATGGTTTGAAATGTATGGACAGCATTAAGGAGAACCAATAAGGGAAAATGAAGCACTTTGAACTAAGTAAATGAGGAGCCAAGGCTGAATGGACAGAGAAAGGGAGCAGTTACTAGAACTCAAAGAAACAACTATAGCTGAAGGCAAGGGTCTTCCAGCAGGAACTGCGGCTTTCAGATCAAACACAGCCTCCAAAGTCTTGCAACACCAGCTTGCAGGGTAATAAATGCACTGATCTCATTCACCTCTTACCTACTAGTTATCTGCCAAGTCTCCCATATCACATTCAACCAGAAGCCAGCGGGCAATGGAGTTATCTGATGCTGCCCCCAAAGATCAGATTCCCGTAGAATATGGAGACTCTAGAGGGACCAGCAGAGAACATCTTTATAGAGAGTCATTAGGTCATCCAATGGTAGAAGAGGTAGCATTGGAGTTAAAACCTGGGTAAATTCAAAGTATGAAGAAAAGCCAGGCATGGTGGCATATACCTGTAATGCCAGGACTTGGGAGGCTGAAGCAGGAGGATAGTGAGTTTGACGCCAACCTGGACTATATACCAAGAATGTAAATAAATAAATAAATAAATAAATAAATAAAGTGACCATAGCAAATAGAGGTTTGAGGCAGTAAAATCTGGTGGTCCAACTCTAGAACTATTTAGACATTTGTTGTGGTATCAGTCACTTAACATTTTGAAACTTATAATAATCAATAAAATGGGCAAGTTAGACTGTGATGATCTCTAAGATTCCTTTCATTTGAACCATCTGGGATTCTCTTTGGATTTCATCATTCCACTTTCTCCTATTATCCCTTCCTCATGATGTTTTAATAGTTTGAGTGTAAATTGAGTGTTTATAAATTAGAGCTGCCTAGTTCCTGAGAAGTGAGGAAGAAAGGAAGTTTAAAAAGAATTGTCAGTACCGATCTTTCCCATGGAGTTTGGAAGAATATCTCTGGCCTACTTGTGAAAGTAGATTAGAAGACCTGGCTCATGTCAAAACCAAAACTGATACCTCTTCACAGAAAATGGTTTAATTAAAATCATTCCACATATATAATTTATCCCCTTTGAAGATTTCAATAGTGAAAGCATTTTATTTTCAATCAAAATTAAAGTTAAATTTTAAACTTAGGAAAAGAAACTCAAAAACCATGGGTCATTTTTTCTTGGAGTATATTAAGGTTTATTGTGAAGTCACAAGTGAAGTGCACTAAAACAAATTACTATTACCATCTCAGCTGACTTATTGGATGAGAACAAGTTCATATACCAGTATGTGAGGTGGTCCACATAATTATACTACTGAAAAATATGTTATCACAATATAACCAAAACTATGATTGAAAATTACAGTGAATTTAATTTTTTAATTCATTAAAGTAAAAGACACATTGCCATTAATCCCCTTCAAAATATACCCCCTAACTTCAAACACACTTACTGCATTGTTCTTGCCACTTTCTGAAATAGTTCTGGAAGTCCTCATTTGTGTCTTTAGTTGTATTCTTGTGGCTGTCTCAGTGTCTTAAATTCATACAAAATGTTCACCTTTCACAGTCATCTTGATTTGGGGAAAAAGCTAAACATGGTGCCACATCCAGTGACTTAAACATTCACTGTATATTTTGATCACCTCTGTGTACCAACTGAATGAAAACTGGTAAATGTTTCTGTTTTGCTTTTTTTCTTGTTTCTGTGGAGACTGGCCTATACTTAGAATTCTGTGTAATAAATCAGAATGCAATTTTAGAAGGCATAGACATTTGCCAGCCCAAAATGTATTCATTCATTCAGTACTGACTTACTAAATGCTCAGCACCAATGTTTGCATATTAAGTGGTAAAGAAGAGCCAGCAGAGCTAATAGAGCTCATAGAGCTAATCAGTCTGGTAGGTGCTGTTACCACCAGATGTCACTAGCTCCACCCCTCAACAGTCACAGCCTCCATGAGTATGGGAACACCTCTCCAACATTAGAAAGTTTCATATTTTCCCAAACTCGTTTAAAACTAGGTACTTCCTAGTGTCTGTTATTTGAAAAAAAATACAAAATGACACAAGTGACTATGAACTCAGTAATCCTCTTTTTAAATTTGTATTATTCATTATAACAATCTATACATATTTGAAAGGAAGTAGTGTATCCATTTGAGAGATGCCCCCTTTACCTACTGATGATATATCATGTGCTTGAAATCGTGGATTTCTTGCCATGGAATGCATTCCTTCTCGTCGGAATCAGCAGCCTCAGCTACAGAGGTGCTGTGCTGAAGTCTGTGGTGACCCAAAGCCTGGCTGTGATCTCCACAGTCCCAGTGCATGCACTGCACTGTGCCATAAGACCAACACCACGCTCTTACAAGGTCACTCTAGAGGTTACGCTCAAGCAATGTTATTGTCTTCTCCCAAAACTCCCAGAAAGTTTATATAAAAACAATTTTCAGATGTTTTAATTATATCTTCTTCCTTGTCCCACCACCTTGTGACACAAACATGACTGCACATGGGCAGAAGGAAAGGCTGAACTCCACGAAAACCCATCTTTCTACTAGGAGAATGATGCTTTTGGGATATAGCATCTGATTCTCTATCTTCCCCAACCTCATCCCTGCTCCCAAAAGAGACTTCTTCATCTCGCTGATAAGTGGTATACTACCAGGTCTTCCTTAATAGTGTGGCAGATATGCCCAGAAATGTCCAAATTCCAAAGAAAAATACAGCTTGACCCGCTGTTAGGATACTCTATCATGCTGGACAATAGGTAATAAATATCAAATAGGTGTATGAGCAATATGCAAAGAGAAAAGAGAGAAGGTGGTACCGATTCTGATGAAGGAAGAGCTCCCAGAAAGTGAATTTGACATAAGCCTGAAGAGTAATTGTATTTTCAACACTTGGTGTAGAGAAAACAAGGGTCATCCAGTCTGTTGGGGAAAATGAGTCTAGAAATGATCTGGAAAATAGTGAGTAATCTAAGGACTGAGTTTTTTTATTAGGCAACAATTATTGCTTGGCAGAGAGACACACCAGTTGGGGAAAACAGTATCCCCAAAGAGCAGATGGAGAAAGAGAAAAGACAAATGTCACAATGAAGACAGAGCCACCCTTGAGATCCTTTGGTACTTCTCATTCATCTCATGCAATAGTTATCCTAGATTACCTTGCCACCAGTCTATTCTCATCCCTTCTCCTTCACAGGATTGTAATTAAATCCCCACAGTGGGCAGCAATGTGATAAAGTGGAAATAGTAGAGCATTTGAAACCAGACAGCCATGTTCAAATCCTAACTTTGACACTTTCACATATGTGACTTCAGAGAAGTCTTAACCTTTATTCTTTATAAAATATGGATGACAATGCCTACTCTGGCAGATGATTTTAAGATTAAATGAATTAAGTCAGGCATATGAAGCTAATATACAGTAGACACATAAAAAATATGTTTCTCCCCAACCCCACGTCCGTGGTAGATCCTTAATGCTCATTTTCACATTTCTTATATGGTTGGTGTTCACAGTGGGCTAAATGCAGAGTAGTCACATTGCAGGATTACATTTCAAATTTTCCCAGATCATGCTGCCTGGAATAATTTGGACTGTTTTGTAGTACACAATAAATTTACTCCAAAAACCATTTATAAGTAAATTTCAATGTTTGGGCCTAGTAGGAGCTGAGACTAGAAAGTATATTCAACATGGGCCTTCATCTCAAGGAGTTCAAGTTTAGTGAGTTATTACTTTGGTGATTCATCCCTGTGGAAGGACTTTTAAGGAAATTATCCAATGGTAGGGTGAGTAAGGCCATTAAACCTGAGTGCTACAAAACATATTTTTACAGCTAAGTAATTCCTTCAAGAGAATGCTTTGCAATCCCATCAAGGCTTTAGACAAACACCGACACCACAGTTCAAATCAAGAACCTTATCAGAAGAAATATCTGGGGAGAAAACATTTTATTCTATGCTCACAAAACTGTGTTTTATCTTAGTGAGCTGGTCCTTCAAGTACGACACAGATGAATAGATTTAAAACTGGATCAAAGGTGTAACAAAATTCCTGTTTATACACTTTTATATAAACCTCAGCTATTAGGCAAGGACAGCCCTGGTTGTGATCCAAGATGAGATTATTTAAGGTAGCAAACTAGAAGCTTAGAGGAAAGAGATCCAGTGACAGCTCAGGCCGTGGTCACAAGTCATCTTCCAAGGACAGAAAGTTTCACTACCATAGAAACAGCAGTACTAAGAGAGTCAGTAACTATGGACAAACACAATAACCCAGAGGTGCAGAATGGCAAGGAGAAATGGAAAACTCCAGCATGCCTTAGATAGTCAAGAGTAAGGAACTAAAATTGATTAAAATTGAATTGGAGTGGCTCAAAATAAATTTTAAGTAGATAAAGATTAGGGAGAAAACCTCTTGCTAATCAGACTGAGTTAAGGTTCTCTAGAAGAACAGAATCAATAGAAAATATATGTATAATCATGCAAGGAGACTTATTAGGTAGGATTACAGGATGAAAGGCAGGAGAGTCCACCATGGCTGTCTGCACACTGGAGAGCTGGAAGATCTTGCAGCAGTTCAGCCCAGAAGACAGAAGCCACAGAACAAAAGGGATCAAAGATGCAACACCAGTCCAAAGTTGAAGTCCTCAAAGCTCACTGGAGAGCCGTTAGTGTGAGTCTGCATTGAAAGGCTGTAGAAACTGGATACTGGAACTCTTCAAAACAGGTACAATTCCATCTTCTTTCCATTTTTGTTCTATCTAAGCTATAAACCTATTGGTTGCTTCCACCCACAGCTGGGTGGGTCTCCCCACTTCAGATTTTTAGCCTACATGTCAATTATCCACAGACACTCTCAGAACTGTACTTTATTAATCCACTAGGTGTTTTTTAATCCATTCTAATTGACATAGCATTCAACTTAACACTTACTGTCACTGCCGCTAAATCCCTTTCTCTGTCTTGTACTCCAACTCTAAGGTCAGGAACCATTCCTTTATTCCTTCTTGTATCTGTAATGAAAAAATATTATCAAGTCCTCATGTTGGCCAGGCACTGTGCAAGGCATTTCACACACAGATGTGTTTTCTATTACAACTACATCGGGAATTAAATGTTGTCATTGGACTACTTTTGAAGATTTAAGAAACTACATTTCTAATGGTGAGATTTCTGCTGAGGTGCAGTGATAACAGAAGGACCTGGAGGTAAGATGAACAGTAGAAAATCACCCTACTTGAATTCAAATTAAATGTGTTTTCTATTACAACTACATCAGGAATTAAATGTTGTCATTGGACTAATTTTGAAGATAAAGAAATCAAGACTTATGTAAAATAAGGAAGGGCCTTCCCGTAATCACTAACAGCTAAGTAGAAGAAAAAGAATATCAGCTCCAGTGTGTGATGACAAAGTTCTTGGATTGTTCAAGTTTGTTACCCCCTCCAACTGGTACTTATATTTTATAAATGTATGAGTGTTTGTTCAATTTTAAGTTATTAAATGCTCTTGAAAATGAAAAATCTTTTTAGATTTAAGAAACTACATTTCTAATGGTGAGATTTCTGCTGAGATGCAGTGATAACAGAAGGACCTGGAGGTAAGATGAGCAGTAGAAAATCACCCCAGTTGAACTTAAATTATATCCCAGAGGTGGCTAATGTGACCAAGTCACAGGGCTGGATGTAAGAAAGTAGTTTAGAATTTGAAGCTGAGACTCAAAGTGGTGTGGTTGAAGGAGAATGATAAGGTCAGACAAAAACTGTCTCCAACTTAACCTCAGGAAATGGGAAAAGAATGGGAATACACACCAGAATGGGAATCAGAACTGGATATGCTGGTGCTGAGCTGCCCTCCTCCCTAAAACACATCCTATGACTTTATTATTCATGAGCATAAATGTTGCCTAGCTTATTTCCAGTTTTAAAAAAAAGAGCAATTGACCATATCTTTTTCACCATTTTAACGCAGAACTATTATAATCTCACATTCCAGTGGCCTTCTAACTGCATGGTTATAGTCTCTGTACACTTACTCTGAAATTGTTTTTCTATTGTTATCTTACATTACAGTCACATCATAATGTCATGTTTAAAGGTTCCCCCTACACTTGTAATGAAATCGTTTTGCAGTTCAGAATGGCATCATATTGGCACTTTAAGCAGGGTATCCATCACCCTGTATTGATAGTTTTCACAACAAAACACCCTATTTTAGTTTCTGTGAAAGTAAATAGCTGTTGCCAGTGATCTGTTCTTCCATTTCAAACTTAAATGGTCTCATCTGTTTTATTTTACCTTGCAATTTTCACACCCATTGTGGTATGGGCCAAATTTATACTGGTTGCTTCCAAATGAGGATTGTCATTCCATTGGCTCATGAAAATGTTTACATGACAAGCCACTTATCTGTTTTGGTTTGGCCTTTGTAGAATAGATAATTCCGTATGGTCTGATAATCAATACACTTTGGCCACTCCATTTGCAAGATTAATGTGGATAAGTCATCTGCTAATTAAAATCTAGAGGCAAATTATTTGGTAAATGTTTTTAAATCAAATGAAATGAATATCTAAAAGTGACATGTGTACTAAAAATTCATAACATGATAGTAGCAAACATAGAACTCCATCTCCAAATGGTCACATTTGAAAATTTTAAATGGTGCTTTAAGGCAAAATTTAATGAAAAGTAAGAGATTTAAGGAAAAAATATGTGCCTTGTATTAATTATTATAAAAATCCAAGCATTTCATTTAATTTTTTAAAAAGCACCATCATCATCAGTGGTTAAATTTGGAAAAGTTAAGAGTTTGACTCAAAACTCCTCTTCAATAATTAAATGTTACACAACCCAAGTCTAATACAAACTAACTCACTCTTGGAAGTCAGCCAGGGCAGTGTGAGTCCCCAACAATAGGCTTCGCTTTTGAGATTTTTCTATTCTCTGCTGTTAAAAGAGTTAAAAGAGCCATTATTGCTTCGGACACAACTCCTCGACAGCTGTCTTGATAGCCCTTCATAGGTCATGCTAGAAGTTAGAGGAGCATAAAGAGTGTAACAGTGAAATTTTTTTACAAGAAAAGATTTCTGCTAACATTTTCAAACTTAAATAAATTTTGCATTCAGTTGGAGCTGTGAGGCAATGGTTCAGCTAAGTCTTTAATGTATATAAAACTACTTCTCTGTCTTTAGAAGTTAACACAGATAATGAGGATGAGGCAACCAACAGATCAGTTGGGTCCAAGTGTTAAATACCATAAATCTGCTTGGTTTAGGTGTTTATGCTTGATCTGATGTTTAAATATATTTTCCATAAGGAAGCAAGTGGCCACAGCTGCAGCAATGATTTTTGTTCTTGGGTAACCCAAGGTACCCCAAGGACAGCCAATAAATTCCTTTAAATCCTCCCTCAAATTTGAATTCACTTTATTTAAAAACCAATTACCTGCCCTCCACAGGAGAACACGACATAAGTTGAAAAACCAAAGTAAATATGAGATAGGGTTAGGAGTCACTCCACAGTGTCCAGCCCAAATACTACTATCTTGGTGTGAGGCCCTCACAGCTCTCATTTCAATGCTGCATTTGAAATAAATCTTAAATCCAAAAACGCAAATGCATATTTGAATGACCACACACAAAAAACTTCAGTGTGGTTTACGATACAAACTTAATTATAGGCAGCTGAGAACTATGGGGGACAGCCTTGCAGAGGGGCATCACTACACTTTTCTTGTCTCTGAGTTTCTCTGCCTTGTAGCTCTGATAAGCATTTAATCTGCTTATAAGCAGCTTGCTCTCCGACTCCTAAAAGTAACTGATAATCTCAGACCTTCCCTAGTTTCCAGAGGCTCAGCCTCTCATTCATGAAGGTTGGCATTGCCCTCCCTGCCCCCTTCACTGGGAAAATTTAATCCAGTTGATCTCATACTCCACCTTTTCAGCTCACTGTACCCATCACAACCTATAAGTGTGTACCAGACCATACATAATGACACTTCCTCCAGCCTCAGAGAATAGGGTGAGCTTACCTTTAAGTTTTATCTCCCTCTAGGACTTCACCGAATCTGGAGAACACTCTCACACACACATATATGTCCCAAGCCAACCTCTCGCTCCCTACTGCCTCCTCTTCAGCCTACAAATACAGTGCTGTTCCCATGATTTGGAAACAAGATCTCCCCTGACCCCATATCTGCCCCAAATGATAGCCCTGTCTCCTTCCTTCCCATACCATATCTCCAGCTAAATTTTTCATGGAAGCAGTGTCCATTCGATTCCATTCACAGCTCCATCACAGTGTCTTCTACACTCTCCTTTCTACCTCATCATTCTGTAGTCACTGTTATATTTAATTCTGTTAGTAATTACTTCCTTCTTAATAAAATTCTCTCTCTCTTCGATTTCAATTCAATCATCCTCCTGATTTCCTTTACTCCACTTCCCTTTGACATGACTTCTCCCCTTTTGACATGGGATCCTCTTTTCCTTCCTGCTCCTTCAGTGATGTTTCTTCACCTTCTAAATGTTATTCTTCCATGGCCCTTATGTAACATTTCTGTGCTTGTGATTCTACCACATGAATGTGGATGTGCCTTTTATCTCCAACATTGACCTTGGCCCTGAAGTTCTGATTTGTGCATACAACTTGCCCACTAAACAACTCTAGCTGAATGTCCTATGGACATCATAAACAGCGTGTTCAAAATGGCATTTATCAACTTCTCTGAAATCTCTCTTCCTCCTGGATTTTCTTTCTGACTGGTATAACTGCTATCCCCTGAGACATCCCATTTAGACTCTTAGGAACCATCTTTGACTGCCTACATCACTCTCTGCATCAACCAAGCATTTTTTACTCAGTCAAATTTCCTTTTCAATCACACTGCCTTTTCCACTGACACTGCTTCTTCCTTAGCTAAAATCATGGCCATTACGAGCTAGTCTAGAGTCAACAGTCTCTGAATCTCTCTCCTTTTATTCAACACAGAAACCACCAGAGTGATATGCCTAAAAGACAGCTTTAACCATCCCCCATCTTACAAACCCCTAATTGCTTCCTTCAGTGATTTGCCAAGTCTCTTCACATTCCACACTTTGCCTGAAAAAAACTCTCCGCTTGTACTGACCTCTCCAGATTCACCTCTCACTTCTCCCTGGCACATGTTGTATGATCCAAAAACACATCACAGTTTCTCACAAACAGTACACAGCTTCACAGATCTATGACTGAACTTGGATTCGAGAAAAATAGTAGGTTCCTTTCTCTAGATAGTCTTTGATTTAGAGATCAGTGTGGGTATCTGGTGGGCTTCTTCAGACTACACTCTTAACTTACCTCAGGTAAAGGGACATTATTGAAACACAACTAGGGAAGTAAAAGACAAGAAATGATATGAAGACAACATAGAGCCAGGCCTAAGAATGGAATGTCATACAGCAATTCAAATAGGGCAATAGTAATAGAAAACACTCCACTCCCATTTCTACAGTTTCCCTTCCAGTAATCTCTAATGTTCATGACTAAGTTGTTCTATCTTTACAATGGGCCCACTGTGGACAGTGATTCTGCTTTACTGCCTTCGCCAGGATTGATTTGTTTACTATTACCACATTATGGCTTCTTTCTAGCTCACGGATGTTTATTATCTGATCTTTCTGTTTTACATCCTTCCTACTTTATCATTTCTTGTATGACCAGAATTTAAGCTTTCCACAAGAGAGGATCAGACTGGTCAGCCAGCTGCTATCTATATAGACCATGCATACCTCTTTGAGCATTGCCGTCCTTCACCATTCCATAACTCACCTTGAGAAGGGTTCTTTTCCTGAGTGTGAAAGTCATATAAAGAAATATGAGGGCCGGTGAGATGGCTCAGCGGCGTAAGCGCCTGCCTTGCAAGTGCGAGGGCCCGAGTTCGACTCCCGGAACCCACATACGAAAAAGGGGCCGGTGATATCACTCAGTGGCACGGGTGCCTGTTGGCGCGCGAGGTCCTGAGGTCGTCCCCCTGGTACCCACAAAAAAAAAAAAAAAGAAATATGAGTATATTCTGAGACCTCTCAAATGGGGACAATCTAACTGACAAAAACTTTCCATGACTTGTAAGTTCACTTTTTAAATCCTTGTACTCACACCATCATAATAAGTCACCTTTTCTTATTAAGCATATACTATATGCCAAGTATTTTTTTCTTCTTATAATGATACTGGAAGGCAGTCACTATTCACACCTTCCTGAGAATCAGCAAGGGTAATTAGTGGGTTCAAGGTTGCACAAGTGCCTAATAAATGGAGAAAAAATTCTAATCCCAAATTGCTCTGTGCCTAACTCTGTCCCCGCGATACCTTGCTAGATATGAACTCTGTTTCTCCATCTACATGTCTTCAATTTATTACAGAGCACTCTGTAATAACTACTACTTTGGAACTTTTCTTATTCTTCAGCCGTTTCTTTGTTCACTACAAGAATCCAGTTGCATCTTTTGACATAAGATGACCCAGTCTCACTGTGAGAAGAACTTTCTCTCAGAATTCCTGTCTGTACCATGCTCAGTCAATTTGATCAAAGTTTAAAACTGGCAGAATGATGTCCTCATTAGTCTAGCTCTTCTCTCATTGAAAAGATGTCTTCAGTATAGAAATAGCTCAGCAGCATTTTTTCTTTAGAATGAAATTGTATATTAAATATACAAATAGGCTGACATGTAAGTGATTTTAAAAAGAGAAAAATGAATGTGGAGTTTCAACTTTTGTTGACTCAGTAAGAAGGATGGAAGAGTTCATATTTTTAATAAATGTATATAGAATAGAAATGTTCATTTGAATAGAGTAGCAAAAATACATGCTACAGTGTGACTACAAATAGGCCCTTCTTTTTTTCTTTTTTTTTACATGGAGTTTATGGCACTGAAAAGCTAAAGGCCATGAACAACTACACACACACCAGCTTAACCCAATTCAAATACTCAGAGGTGCTGAGCTGACAGGAATTCTTTATGGCTTCAGGATGTTATACAACTAAACACAATTTCCAACATTATATTTTTGTCCTTTTTTTCAAATTGCATTCACTACCACCACAACTGCTCTCTTCTCTTAAAGGCGAGGGCAATAACACTTCTTTCTTTAAAACAGCAATGGTATTACCAAAGAGAAAAAGACAAAATTTGCAAATTTCTTTGGAATTCTCAGTGGAAACCAATCTTTATTTCATTTGTCCCAAAGCTGGCATCCCCCAAATCACCACCTAGAAATAATAACATGCAAATTTTTACGTTAAATAAACTTAAGCATTAGGACTGATGCAAAGTACTATTATCCTGACCTACTCTAATTTGAAAAGAGTAAATCAATTTAAACCATTTTTGTTTAAAATCAGCTTTTTAGGCTGTATACTCATAGTGGTTGCCAAGTTTCAACCAAAGTGAATGTTAAGGTCTATGTTATTAACCCTTGAAAAATGAGCTCTATCATGGAAACAATGACAGACCTGGGCACTACCAGGTGTAACTGCTGAAGCTGACAGTCAGTCAAGTAAGAGTAATGCGTGGTTTCTTCATATGCAAATCACATAATATGTGCTTACCTTTAAAGGGCAATGTCAGATTACTGTAAAAGTGTTTAGATATAAATACCTTTTTAAAGAAACCAAATTCATTTATACTGAACTATCTATGGTTGACATACCATGATAAATCACCTCATTACACAGGAAGCTACAAATATGGCCATTGAGGATGAGTATGATCATAAAAGACTACTGGAATTCTACTGTGTCTTGCAATGACCCTCAAAAAAAGATACATGTAGAGCACGGTCATAGTTTTTCTTAGAATCAGTACTTCACACTGAAAATTTTATCCAAACAAGTTTTGTAGTGCTTAGGTTTTCTTCTTAAAATAAAACTATTGTGGTAAAATTTTCACGGCAATATGTGTGAATTTAAAAACTCTAAGAAGACTTCTAAACATGTTGCAAAGATTAGAAAATATGAATTGATAAATTTGTATCCTGAAAGGTGTCATAAAGTAGCCTTCTGGGGTATTGAGGTTAATTTAACTCATAATCTAATAAGGAGGGAGGATCATCATAATCAAAAGGAGAGGGGTGATCACAGAGCTGTGCACTTAAAATGTTTAAACTTTTTTTTTTTTTTTTGTGGGTACCGGGGGTCGACCTCAGGACCTCGTGCGCCAGCAGGCGCCCGTGCCGCTGAGCGATATCACCAGCCCCTTTTTCGTATGTGGGTTCCGGGAGTCAAACTCAGGCCCTCGCGCTTGCTGGGCAGGCGCTTAAGCCGCTGAGCCATCTCACCGGCCTAAACTTTTTTCTATGTAAATAATTTGCAATTTTGTAAAAAGTTGAAAAGCAAAGCAAAAAAAGAAAGCACTCTAAAATCATTAAGTCACTTTATCAATGACAGCCTAGGACCAGACAATGCAAAATTGTAAGTATCACTTCCCAGTTTGGAAATCCATGTCCTGTTCACCAGCCCCTGCCTCCCAAATCCTTTTATATTCTTCCTATGCAAAAATGTCAAGGAGGAATTCTTCCTGGTGTGAATTTACTATTCAAATCCAGAAACATTCATGCTAAAATGAGATTTCAAAAAAAAAGATCGTAGTGTCTTCACAGAGAAGCAAGATGAGAAGTTGTCCAGACAGTTGACAGAAAAAAAAGACAGAGAAAAAGGAAAAAGGAAAATGTTCTGAAGTTTACACAGAGCCTGAGATCAAAGATCCCTGGCTTTTCTGTCCTCAGGAGTCCCCACAGGCTTCTTGACCCTCAGTTCATCCCTTCCACCATTATTCATGATCTTGTAACCTGTGCCTCTCACATCCAATTCACCCAGTCTCACCTGGTATAGGACAAAAGAAGCTAAGGAGTCCCCAGCTGTGCTGTCTGCCAGAGACAAGAGATGCTGTTACAATGGCTCAGTCTCATGCTTAAAAATCAAATTGTCCATGTGATTTTCAATTTGTTTTCAAGTTAGAAACTTTTCTGGCTCTTGGTAAACAAAACCTGAAGCATATTCAATATCCATGTTTATGCAGTGCACAGACACCTGAGTATATGGCAAATGTAGTTTCTGTAGCACACGTCTTTCCTTATTTAATTCATCTAGCCCGACAGAGTTGGTAAAAATGAATGCAACAGTAGTAATATTTCGTTTAGGTCCACTGGCATTTCTCATGATGTACATTAAAGATGTAATATATATTTTAAATGTGAGAGTAGGTGGATACACAGACATACATTTCACTCCAAGGTGCATTAACAGAATGATAAATTCCATGTATTAAATCTACAAGAACCAAAATACTCTGAGTTAAGACATCTGTACAGAATTAGGTGCCAAATGAAATGTCACAATCAAATAAAACATTCCTTTATGAGAATCATAGGATTTTTTAGAGCTAGAAAGAACCTTTGAAATCATCTAGCAAAACTTGCTCATTGACGGACACCTAACCTGAGTTTTTTAAAGATTAAAAGACTTGTATGAGGTCACACACCTAGTTAGTGGAAAAGCCACAACTAGAACCTTCCTTCCCCAGATGCAATGCTTCCTCCACCACATCATTAGCAATAACTGCCAATGAAGCGAACATGCACAAGGCCCCACTGTAATCCCTCGGGTGGTCATTTCACTATGTCCATGGATGTTCTCTGTGATACATGCTCACAATGACACTTCTGCTAGCCTGTGCAATCTCTTCTCTTCCTAAAGACTGTAGCTGGAGCCACACTGAATTTTTTAGACCCTAGAGTACATAACGCAAATCCAGTAGACCCTATAGACACTCAGATAGTTGGTGATGGAGTCGAACATTGACTGTTTATATTCTACGTGGGTATGTGCATGGGCCCACTTATCCAAACAAGCAAGATCAAGATTGCGTTTATTTAATATAGTATCTCCATCATAACTAATCCAACTTAATCTAAAACCTGAAATTAAAGAGAAGTATCACAACTCAAAATGTCTCAAGACAGACCTAAGTCTATTTCAGCTATTTTCCAAATCTATGTCTTCATTTACCCAAGTGTCAAGTGACTTTCCAGTCCCAGAGCACATGGGGTCCACAAAAATGGCTCCAAACTAAATCACAGGTTTAAAGGATTTTAAAGATAAATCTAATCTCTGAAGAGAATATGAACATAACAACTGCAATACTTCACTGAAATATCTGGCATGAGATTATCAAAGACCCAAGTTGAAAGGCAGAGAAAACATTAAAACAAACATCCAGCATTGTGCAACTTGCCTTTCAGAAATTAAGTTTTAGTAACACAAACCTCAGTTGATTCTTCTGTGTGGCAGCATAAAAGTCAACCTGTGTCTGCTTCTTGGCTGAAATATGCCTCGAAGCCCAAGATAGAACTGTAGACTCCACTTAGATATTATAGACTCAAATCAACTTTTACCATAAGGACAGTGAAGCACTGCAGTAGTAGTAGGTGGCTAACTAATACAAATGATTAAAAACTTCAATGTAAATATTTGAATTTAGAAAATTACCAAGGAAACAAAAATACCAAAAAGTCAAGCCTAACATAAGACAGGTCATTTTTTGTTCTTTTGTAGATATGTGCAGTTGAAAATCATTAATAGCACTGCCTTGGACACTAGCAAAATTCCTGTCAACTGTTTTATAAAGGTAATGAACCTGTATGTGCCTCACTGAACAGGCCTGCTATTAAATCTTCCCTAAGAAATAGAATGAGATTGCTGGGGTGTTTTGTGAGCAATGTGAGCTTTGCCTGTACGTAGTTAGGAATTTTAATCACCAGCCCCAAAATTATGATTTCACTAAGTGAAATAAAATAGAAACCAACCTAGTACACATGCCACACCACCAATTTTTAATCTACCTTATTTTTAAGATTTCCCTTGTTAGAAGTAAATTTGGGGAACGGGATTAAAAAAGAAATCTCAGATGACACATGTCCAGCCTTGACAACCCAATCACAAGCAAATTAAATGTCCATCTCTGTCACAGCTGGTAACCTTGGCCTGGCCAGGGGGAAATCCTTCGGTTGTTCAGAGCAGATGTATCAGAGGCTAATCAAAATCTGATGAATCCCTCGGGAAAGTAGCTTCCTTAGTCACATCTATAAGAATTGTACTCAGTTAAGAGGAGGCATCAACCAGTTGTTTTCTGGGATTGCAGTTGTTTCCTAAGTAACAGAACTGGACACCCCCAGGAAGACATTCCAGCGAAGTCTATTTTCCAAATCTGTGTCTTCACTCACCTAAGTGTCAAGGTGATGCATTTGTTGACCTGTCTCACAATATATTTGATTGCTGACATGTCGGGAGTGAAAAGACCAGAAGGAAGAAAGTTGAGCAGGGCAGAGGGAAAAGAGGTAATTTTGGTTTCTACAAGGAGTCTGCTTGTAATTATTTTGTCTGATCAGCTCTGCCAGTCCCTTCTGAATTTTCCAAAAGGATGAAAAAGGAAAAAAAAAAAAAAAAAGGAGATCTTGATAAAGGTAAGTTTGGAACATTATTTTAACTGAAGTAAAAAAGGGACATGAGAAGAATAAAGAAATAAGAAAAATGAACCAAGAGGGTTATCATCAACATGAAACACATTTGTCATGAATCCTTATTATTTTCAGGGCCACTTACCCAGTTTTTAGTCTTCAATAAAAAATAAAAATCATTACAGCTACCTCAGACATTTCTCCTGGGTGTTGTGGGGTGTCAGACACTTCACACAGATTACCTCCAAATCTCATGATGACTTGGCAAAGAAGGAGTTGTCATCCCCATTTTATAGATGAAGAAACTGAGCTTCTCAGAGGTTCATATCTTACCTGAGGCCAACCACAGAGCTGATCACTGGTAAAGCAAAATTCCAAACCAGAGCCTGAGCTGTCTCACCTCAATGAAACTCTAACTCTCCCTCCTCCTCCCCCTCCCCTTCCCCCCCATGCTCCATAGTTGCTTCTCTCAGGAAACTCTTATTATTTGTAGCTCTAAATTTAATGCAAATTAAAATCTGCCTCATACTAGAAGCATCCCTACTTCAAACCATGTAATCAGCAGGATAGGTGAAATCACTTGGCTCTCTTACTTCATGGACTGTATAATTAGCATAACAAAGTGGGGCCAAGACATGTGCATGTAAACAATTTAGGGCTCACCTTCCTTGATGTATATTCAGCCTTTGCACAAAGATTGATTGCTCCCAATTTTCTTGGCAGATTGACCACATTTTCACATTTATAGTCCCTAGAAAAGCTCAGATGAAATGAGAAACCATCCACGTGGTTTCAGTTTCCCCCACCATATAAACACACAAAAGTATACTCTCCACCTCAAACTACAGTATATACATTAGCACTGAATATTGTAATGAAAGGATATGTGACAACGTATCTAATCAGATTGCTATGTAAAAGTTTTGATTGCTGCCCATAGGAATTTACCATTGAAATGCTGTTTTCAATACTGTTTTCCAAAAGCATACTTTGAGAGGGTGAAGACATCTGAGAAGAAAAAAAAAAAAAAAACTAGAAATCTAACTTTGGGTTCAAATAATGACTGTCTCTGTCACCAGTCTTATTCAATATAGTTCTAGAAACATTAGCCAGAACAATTAGACAAGAGAAAGAAATAAAAGGAATAACAATAGGAAAGGGAGAAGTTAAATTATCATTATTCATAGATGACATGATACTCTACATAGAAGACCCCAAAAATTCCACCAAAAAGACTTCTAGATTAAATAACCAAATTCAGTAACATAGCTGGATACAAAGTCAACACGCAAAAATTAATACCCTTGCCGTACACAAATAACATACTCAGTGAGAGAGAAATTAGTGAAAAAACACCTTTCACAATAGCATCCAAAAAAATGAAATACCTAGAAATTAACTTAACCCAGGAAGTAAAAGACCTCTACATTGAAAATTACAGTACTTTGAAAAAGGAGGTTGAAGAGGATATCAGAAAATGGAAAGATATCCCTTGCTCTTGGGTAGGAAGAACCAATATAGTGAAAATGGCCAAACTTCCAAAATTGTTATACAGATTTAATGCAATCCCTATCAAAATTCCAACAGCAAGGGCCGGTGAGATGGCTCAGCAGCATAAGTGCCTGCCTCGCAAGTGCGAGGTCCTGAGTTTGACTCCCGGTACCCACATACGAAAACAGGGCCGGTGATATCGCTCAGGGGCACGGGCACCTGCTGGTGCACAAGGCTCTGAGGTCGACGCCCAGTACCCACAAAAAAAAAAAAAAAAAAAAAATTCCAACAGCAGGACTTCCAAGGAGATGGCAGAGAACCTCTCTGAGATTTTCTGTCCAGACACTGGAATATAGCAATGCAAGGAAGAGAAGGAGGGAAATGGGTACCCTGGACCCAGGAAGGATCTCAAGGGAGAATTGAAGCCTACGAGAAGAGTGAAGAAAGAAACTTCAACCAAGAAGAAGGAGGTGGCAGGCGGTGACTTCTTCCTGTGTTGGGAGTCAGTGCATGGGAGGAGCGGCTCAAATCTGTGGACACACAATGACTGCTGGCAACCCCAGAGGCCTCCATGAAGAGATGCTGCAGTGCAACAAAGGAGTGGACACCACGGACTCCACTGGCTGGTGAGTGGAGTGTATTTGGTCATCCTGCGGGAGAGGGCAATTGGCCAGGAGCCATCTCTGAGAGGGGTCAACTAAGCTTGGAACTCAGAACAACTGCTGGCTCTATCCAGCGGCTCCCAGCTGAGTTCAAGCCACAGAAGATATACCCACTGCTGCAGACTGAATGGGTGTGGCCCCAGTTTTATGGCCAGAAATCAGCATGAACTTCAGGAGAAATAAAGATGCAGGATCACTGAGATTATCCACTACCCCACCATAAAGCTACTGCTGGCTTGCTGGGGTAAATCAACACAGATCTGGACTCTGTCTCCACATGTTGTCTATGAGTGACAGCAGAGACAAACCTTGAAGGAGACTTTTTTCCCTTTATTTATCTCCCTTTTCTGGTTTTTTTGGGGGGAGGGATTCTTCATTGTTTGATCTTGTTTTTACATGAGTGTGAATGTGGTTTCTAGTTTTCATGGTTGTTGTTCTGTTCAGTTCTTCCTTTTATTTCTTCCTTCTCTCTTTCCCTCCTGTGTTCTTGCAACACACTCAAAACCCAAAAGACAGCTACACCTGGAACACACCTCTGAGAAGCAGGCATTTCCTAAGTGCTCTAAATACTAACAATAAAGCTATTCACCAGAGGCAATTTACAAGCATCAACCTAGGAATTTAACTACAAAAGAAAAAAATAAAAAACAGAAAGAAAGAAAAGAAAAGAAAAGAAAGAAAATGAGAAGACACTTAAACAAGATTCAATTCCAGACATGTAGTTCACCAAAGGCAAACCCAGGGGGCAATGAGGCGGGACAATCTGAAAGCCACCCACCTGGCCTCTCTGAAGTGGTAACAACAAAGCAAATGAACAAGGCTCTAGAAAAAAAATCAAATCAGAAAAAAATTCTCAGAAAACTACATAGATGGTGACCACAATAAAAAACATGCTTAGTGACTCTAGAGCAGATACAGATTTAAAAAATAGAGGAGCTTAGGAAAATGATGGAAACCATGAATGCTTAACATAGGAAAGAAATGGAATCCATAAAACAGATTCAAGCAGATATACAGGAGACTAAAAAATATATTAAAAGTATCCACAGCAGAATAAACCTATGTGAGGACAGAATCTCAGAGAAGACAGACTTGTGGTTAGCAATCACGAAAAGCAAGATTTCTTAAAAATAGCAAGGGACCACAAGAAATCAATACAGCAGCTTCTAGATGATGCAAAGAAGAATAACATAAGATTGATTTGAGTGAATGAAAAAGCAGGAGATAGCACAAATGATATTAAAAGAAAAAACCTATTCACAGATGTCAAGGCAGAAAACTTCCCTGGCAGAGAAAAAGAATTTGACATACAGATAAGTGAGGCATATAGAACTCCAACTAGCCATGATAAAAAAAAAATCTACACCAAGGCATACAATAGTCAAGACTCCAGAAATTTAACACAAGAACAGAATATTTAAAGCTGTTAGAGAAAATAAATAAACTAACTATAAAGGAAAGCCCATCAGAATCACAGATGATGTCACAAAACAAACCCTCAAATCAAGGAAAGCTTGGAGTGAAGTATTTCAAGCCCTAAAAGAAAACAAACTCCAACCCAGATTGATGTACCCTGCAAAACTATCTTTCAAAATTAATGGAGAAATAAGATACTTCCATGACAAAGAACACCTGAGGAAATTCATGAACACTAAACCAGCACTCCAAAATGTTCTGGACATTCTAGAAAGAGATGACAAGGACTACAACTCCATGAACCCCAGCAGAATAAATCCACCAGACAAGGCAAACAATTAAACAGAATGGGGATAAAAGGGAGCCAACAACAGGAAAATAACATGATAAGGATAAGTCTATACATATCAATTATAACCATCAATGTTAATGGTCATGATTCACTAATCAAAAGAAACAGACTGGCAGAATGGATCAAGAAGCCAGGTGTGGTGGCACATGCCTGTAGTCGCAGCACTCAGGAGGCTGATGCAGGAGGATTGCTGTGAGTTTGAGGCCAGCATGGACTATAAAGTCTGTTGAAGGCCAGCCTGAACTGCATAGTGAGAACCTGTCTCAAAAAGACAGAAAAAAAAAAAAAAAAAAGAATGGATCAAGAAACAAGACACTAAAATATGCTGCATACAAGAAACACATTTAATTCAAGAAAAAATTCATAGACTGAAAGTCAAAGGATGGAAAACAGTACTCCATGCAACAGGAACCCAAAAAAAGAGCAGGGGTAGCTATTCTGTTTGGAGACAAAGAGGATTTCAAGCCAACACTGATTAAGAGAGACAAACAAGGTCACTACATCCTTGTAAAGGGAACAATTGAAGAGGAAGAGATAACAATCATAATTATATATGCAACAAATACCAGTGCATCCAACTACATAAAACAAATATTAATGGACATGAAAAATCAGATAAGCACTAATACAATTTTATTGGGAATATCAATACCCCACTGTCACAAATAGACAGATAAGCTAGACAAAAAAAAAAATGAAATATTAAAACTGAACCAAACTTTTGAACAAATGGACTTAGTACATGTCTATAGAGTATTCCACCCCACATCAGAATACACATACTAGTTCATAGAACATACTTAAGTAAATGTAAAAGAATTAAAATTATCCCATGCATATTATCAGACCATTGTGCAATGTAATTGGAAATCAATGGCAAAAGAAACCACAAGAACTTCATAAACAAATGGTAATTAGATAACACCCTCTTGAACAAACAATGGGTCACTGATAAAATTAAAGAAGAAATTAGACAGTTTCTACAATTAAATGTTAATGCAAATACAACATACTGGAACTTACGGGACACAAGGAAAGCAGTCCTACAAGGGAAATTTATAGCAATGAATACTCGTATCAGGAAAATAGAGCAAACTGAAATAAACAACTTAATGTTGAACTTCAAGATTCTAGAAAAAGAAGAGTAGGTCAAGCCCAAAGCTCATAGGAGCGATAGAATCATAAAGATCAGAGCAGAAATTAGTGCAATGGTGGCTAAGAAAACAATACAATGAATCAATGAATTCAAGAGTTCATTCTTTGAAAGATTAAATAAAATCAACAAACCTTTAGCCAACCTTATTAAAAAAGGAAAGAAAAAACTCAAATCCACACAATTAGGAATGAAAAGGGTGAAATTACAACAGACACTGCAGAAATCCAGAAGATCATCTATATCTACTTCAAGAACTTGTATTCTAATAAGATGGAAAATGCAGAAGAAATGGACAGATTCCTAGATACATATGAATTACCAAAGCCAAATCAAGAAGATATAAAAATCCTAAATAAGCCAATATCAATCAATGAAATTGAAGATATAATTAAAAACCCACAAAGAAAAGCTCAGGCCCTGATGGAGTCACTGCTGAATTTACAAGAAATTCAGAGAAGACTTAATACCACTACTTCTCAAACTCTCTAATGAAATTGAAAGGGAAGCAATATTCCCAATTCATTCCTGGAAGCAAGCATTACCCTGATACCAAAACCAGAGAAATACCCAACTAAGAAAGAGAACTACAGGCCAACCTCCCTAATGAACATAAACGCAAAAATCCTCAGTGAGATACTGGCAAACAGAATACAGCAAGTCATCAAGAAGATTATATACCATGACCAGGTAGGATTCATCTTAGGGATGCATGCTGAAGATTAAAACTAGACCCGCTCCATCGCCCAGGACGGCATGGCTGGTGACAGGAGTCTGAGTCCATGCCCCTCTCTTCCTCCATCAACCTGGGACTATGCAGCTGGTGAGAGGAGTCTGAATTTGTGCCTGTTTTCCTCCATCAACCTGGGACAGCGTGGCTGGAGAGAGGAGTCTGAGTCCGCACCCCTCTTCTCCATTGCCCCAGGGTGGCGTGGCTGGTGAGAGGAGTGTGAGTCCATGTCCATCTCTTCCTCCATTACCCTGAGACTGCGTGGCTGGTGAGAGGAGTGGCCCAGAGACCTGAGGGAATACCAACGCCACAGTAGCACCCTGGATAAGATGCACAAGATGGACAGGTGGAATTAGAGCCATGGAAATATGCCCTGCGACATCGAATACAGGGGCAGGAAGAACTCAGGACGCGGTAACCGGCTCTGCCGGAGGAACCCAGGTGCCTGGCCCCTCCCACTACACCATGGGACTGGCAACCAGTGCCGAAAGAACCCAGGACTTGGCCACAGGCCATTTTCTCTCAATTTTGATGTTGTTGTTGTTGTTGTTCCTTTTTTTCTCTTTCTTTCTTTTTTTCTTCCTTATCTTAACAGCTGGGGAGAACTCCAGACACAGAAAACTAATCCCATCCCCCGAACCCAGAGGCCGAGTTCAGATAATCCCTCAAATACTCCTTCATTCTTTCTTTACTACCCCCTTCTCTAGTTTCCCAAACCCTGCATGACCATACTTTGTCTTCCAGCCTTGCTTCTATTTCCTGCCGTTATCTTTGTTTTATACATTATCCTCCCTAAATTTCCCCACCACAAGGTAAAACCACTACACCAAGGTGAAACACTTTGCATACAAACTCCTAATTTACAATCGGTTCTGTTATATAATTATAGACTTTGCTCCTAGGGCCTAAAGTACAAAATCAATAGTTACCACAGCTTGTCAGTTTCTAAATTGTTATTGCTAATTGTACTATTTTAGCTAGGATGTCATGTCTGTTGTAATCAGTTGTTCTCCCTTCTGTAATAATACTGGCAAGCTCTGGGGTAATAACCTCACCACAGCCCTACACCAAAGGACTGGGGACTGAGCCAAACAGCTACCAACATCCCACCCTTAATTAATTAGGAAAGTAGGATCTTGGGACAGACACGAACCAAGAATCTCCTACACATGGAAGACATCCCTGAAGAATAGACTTTTCCTAGAGAGGCACTGATATTAGTGATATAGCTACCTACTACAAAAACTCACAAGGATCATCATAGAAAACAAAATTTAAAAATTTTTTGAAATAGAAAATGACAAGATGAAGAACAAAATGCAATCTCAGACCTTCAGCCCACCCAGAACAAGTCCAGGAGACATCAACATAGAAGAAATTGGAAAACACACGGCTGAAATTTCTGAAATGATACCAACCAAAGTAAAGAAACAAATCCACGAGGCTATAGAGGAAATTAGATCAGAAATAATCTCTCAGATTAAAAAAAGAAATATCAGGCCGGTGATATACCTCAGCAGCATAAGTGCCTGCCGGGCAAGCACAAGGTCCTGAGTTCAACTCCTGGTACCCGCATATAAAAATAAATAAATGAATAAATAAATAAATAAAAGAAATGTCAACATTTATAAAGGAATTGCTCAGCAAATCTAGAGTAGAGATAGATGAAAAAATAGATGATGATAGGAAGAGGATGGAAACTGTGAATGATCAATATAGGAAAGAAATAGAATGCATGAAACAGATTCAAACAGATATCCAGGAAATTAAAAATTCCATTGAAAGCTGGCAAAACCACTTGAACAAAACTGAAGACAGACTTTCAGACCTTGAAGACAGGATCATAGCTAGTGATCATGAAAGGAAAGATCTCTTGAAAATAACAAAATCAGGAAATAACAATTCAACAGTTGTAAGAAGATGCGAAGAAAAATAATATAAGAATAATTGGCATATTGAAAAAGCAGGAGTCAACACAACTAATATAAAAAAAAAAACTATTTGCAGAAGTAATAGCAGAAAATTTCCCAACCATGGGAAAAGAATCCAACATAAAAGTAAGTGAGGATATAGAACTATAAACAGCCATAACCAAAATAAATCTACACCCAGACATATAATAATCAAGATCGTAGAAATTAAGCACAAAAAAAGAATTTTTTTTTATTTTAAAGAGAAAAAAAAAATTTCAAAACAACATAGTAGGAGGGTAACAATGGTTAATACATTATGTATTGTTATCTTTAAATTAGTTACTCAGGGTACAAATATCAGCATTCAGTTGTCCAAATATTACTGGTATAAACCTTTCTCTTCAATGAACTAAGCAAAATTAGTAGTGTATCTATCTTAACCATCTTATATATAAATACAATTTTTTTCTTTTCCCTTCTTTTACCCATTCCCCCAACTCAGATTCTCTTTCCTTTTGACCAGTTTCTTTCTGATTCATCATATCTATTGAACATTTTGGATCTTATTTACTCTTTCAGTTTCTCACACTAGGGAGACAATATGATGTTTACACACGTGCGTCTTATTAATTTCACTTATGAGTATTTTCTCCAGTTGCATCCATTTACCTAGAAAAGTCTCCAGTTTATCCTTCTTTATGGCTGAGTAGTATTCCATTGTATGAAAATACCACATCTTTTTTATCCATTCCTCCGTTGATGAGCATTTGGGTTGTTTCCAAGATCTGGCTATTACAAATTGTGCTGCTATAAACATGGGTGCACATATATCGCTGTGGTACGATGTTTTTAATTCTTCTGGGAAGATACCCAGAAGGGGAATGGCTGGGTCAAATGGTACCTCTACTCCTAGTTTTTTGAGGAATCTCCACACTGATTTCCACAGTGGCTGTACCAGTCGACACTCCCACCAACAGTGGAGAAGGGTTCCTTTCTTCTCACAGCTCCTCAAGCATTTGTTATTAGTTGATTTCTTGATAATAGCCATTCTTTCTGGGGTGAGATGGTATCTCAGTGTTGTTTTAATTTGCATCTCTCAAATGACTAGTGATGTTGCACATTTTTTTGTATATTTATTTGCCATTTGTATTTCTTCATCTGAGAAGTGTGTATTCATCTCAGATGCCCATTTTTGGATTGGGTCTTTAAATTTGGTAGGTCTGATTTTTTTGAGTTCTTTGTATGTTCTTTTTTTTTTTTTTTGGTGGGTACCGGGGGGTCGACCTCAGGACCTCGTGCACCAGCAGGCACCTGTGCCGCTGAGTGATATCACCGGCCCCTTTTTCGTATGTGGGTTCCGGGAGTCGAACTCGGGCCCTCGCACTTGCCGGGCAGGCGCTTAAGCCGCTGAACCATCTCACCGGCCCATCTTTGTATGTTCTTGATGGTAATCCTTTGTCTGAGGAACAGCTGGCAGTTCCAAGCGCTGTGTTTTGGCGCCAAGATGAGTTTCACTGCCCCCCCCCCACAATGGCGCCAGGCCAATGCTCTCTCACGCGGGACAGCTGCGTCTCCAAGGCACTCACTGCCAGCCAGTGCAGTCTTTCACTGCTCCCCTGCACCCCCGCTGTCTCGCGTTCCTCTGCGGAGGCCCCCAGGGGCGCCGGCTGTCACCGTGTGTCCATAGATTTGAACTTCTGTCGTGCTGCAGTTCCTGGCACGGGGAGAAGTCACCCACCATCTCCTCCTTCGTCTTCCTCGAAACCACTCTTCAGTAGCACCGTGGGTCCCAAACTGCGCCTCAGAACTTTCCTGGGTCCAGGGGAGCCACCTCCCTCCCTCCTGTGCTCTCCCAGTCACTATATTCTGGTGGCCGAACAGCAACTTTTAGAGAGTTTTGCTGCCTGCTTCTTACAAATCTGCCATCTTTTTTCTGACCCAAAAACAGAATATTAAAAGCTGTTAGAGAAAAGAAACAGATCACCTATAAAGGAAAGCCCATTAGAATCATGGCAGACATCTCAACACAAACCCTCAAGTCAAGAAGAACTTGGAGTGAAGTATTTCAAGTCCTGAAAGAAAACAACTTCCAACCCAGATTGGTGTACCCTGCAAAACTATCTTTCTAAGTTAATGTAGAAATAAAATACTACCATGACAAAGAACAACTAAAGAAATTCATGACCACCAAACCAACACTACAAAGGGTACTGAGATTCTAGACAGAGATAAAAATCACCACAATTCCAAGAACAACAACAGAAAGAAACCACCAAGCAGGGCAAGCAATTAAACAGAGGGGAAAAGTAGGGAACCAACAGCAGGAAAATATCATGACAAAGATAAGACAATACATATCAGTTATAACCATCAATGTAAATGGCCTCAGTTTACCAATCAAAAGAAACAGACTGGCAGGATGGATCAAGAAACAAGATCCAACAATATGCTGTATACAAGAAACACATTTAACTCAAAAAGAAATTCATAGACTAAAAGTCAAAGGATGGAAAACAATACTCCATGCAACAGGAACCCAGAAAAAAGCAGCGGTAGCTATGCTGTTTGCAGACAAAGTGTACTCCAAACCAAGAGTGATCAAAAGAGATAAAGAAGGTCGCTACATACTTGTTAGGGGAAAAATTCAAGAGGAAGAGATAACAATCATAAATATATAGGCACTAAATACAGGAGCACCCAGCTATATAAGACAAATATTAATAAACATGAAAAATCAAATAAGCAATAACACAATTGTAACAGGGGACCTTAATAACCCATTGTCACAAAGAGATAGATCAAGTATACAAAAAATCAGCAAAGAAATATCAGAATTGAACCAAACCTGTGAACAAATGTACTTAGTAGATATTTGCAGAGTGTTCCACCCAACAACATCAGAATACACATTCTTCTCAGCTGCACACAGGATGTTCTCTAAAATAGACCATATACTAGCCCATAGAACATGCTTAAGTAAATGCAAAGGAATTGAAATTATCCCATGCATATCATCTGACTGTAGTGCAATGAAATTGGAAATTAATGGAAAAAGAAACTGTGAAAACTCCATAAACACGTGGAAATCAAATAACACCCTCCTGAACAACCAATGTGTCACAGCTGAAATTAAAGAAGAAATTAAACAATACCTACAATCAAATGATAATGCAAATACAACTTACCAAAACCTGTGGGACACATTGAAGCTGTCCTAAGAGGGAAATTTATAGCAGTGAATTCTCACATCAGGAAAATAGAATGAGCACAAATAACCTAATGCTTCACCTCAAGCTTCTAGAAAAAGAAGAGTAAGTCAAGCCCAAAGCCCATACAAGGGAGGAAATTATAAAGATCTGAGCAGAAATGAATGCAATTGAGACTAAGAAAACAATACAAAGAATTAATGAATCAAAGAGTTGGTTCTTTGAAAGAATAAATAAAAATGATAAACCCCTAGCCAATCTTATCAAAAAAGGAAAGAAAAAACTCAAATTCATGCAATAAGGAATGAAAAGGGTGAAACCACGACAGATCCTGTGAAAATTCAGAAAATCATCAATACTTACTTCAAAAATTGTTACTCACATAGGATAGAAAACACAGAAGAAATGGACAGATTCCTAGATACATATCAATTACCAAAGCTGAATCAAGAAGAAAATTCTGAATAACCCAATACCAGTTAATGAAACTGAAAATGTAATTAAAAGCTTACCAACAAAAAAAGCCCAGGTCCTGATGGATTCATGGCTGAATTCTACAAGAAATTTAGAGAAGATTTAATGCCAATACTCCTCAAACACTTTAATGAAATTGAAAGGGAAGCAATACTCCCTAACTCATTCCTGGAGGCAAGTATCACCCTGATACCAAAATCAGAGAAAGACCCAACCAAAGAGAACTACAGGCCAATCTCCCTAAAGAACATAGACACAAAAATCCTCAATAAAATACTGGCAAATAGAATGCAGCAAATCATCAAGAAGATTCTACACCATTACCAAGTGGGATTCATGCCAGGAATGCAGTGGTGGCTCGACATATACAAATCAATAAACATAATACACCATATCAACAGAGCCAAAGACAAAAATCACATGATTATCTCAATAGATGCAGAAAAAGCTTTTGATAAAGTCCAGCACTCATTCATGATTAAAAAAAACCTACACAAAATCAGAATAGATGGTCTCTACCTCAATCTGACAAAAGCCATCTATGACAAACCAACAGCCAACATCATATTAAATGGACAAAAACTGAAACCTTTCAATCTAAAATCAGGAACAAGACAAGCATGTCCACTAGCACCACTTCTATTCAACATAGTTCTGGAAATATTAGCCAGAGCACTTAGACAAGAGAGAGAAATAGAAGGAGTAACAATAGGAAAGGCAGAAGTTAAATTATCACTATTCACAGATGACATGATACTCTACATAGAAGATCCCAAAAACTCCACCAAGAGACTCCTAGAATTAATAACCAAATCTGGTAGCTTAGCAGGATACAAAGTCAACACTCAAAAATCAATAGCATTCCTGCACACAAACAACAAACTCACTGAGAGAGAGATTAGGGAAACCACATCCTTCACAATAGCATCCAAAAAAATGAAATACTTAGGAATCAGTCTAACAAAGGAAGTAAAAGATCTATACATTGAAAATTACAGTACTCTGAAAAAAGAGATCGAAGAGGATATCAGAAAATGGAAAGATATCCTGCTCATGGATAGGAAGAACCAACATTTTGAAAATGGCCATACTCCCAAAACTGTTATGCAGATTTAATGCAACCCTAATCAAAATACCATTAACATATCTCACAGATCTACAGAAAACATTCCTAAAATTCATTTGGAAACAGAAGAGACCTAGAATAGCAAAGGCAATCCTGGGCAACAAAGGCGAGGCAGGAGGCATGACATTCCCTGACTTGAAATTATACTACAAAGCTACTGTGATAAAATCAGCAAGGCACTGGCAAAAAAACAGACCTGAGGGTCAGTGGGACAGATTAGAAGATGCAGACGCAACTACAAACACACTCAGTCACCTTATCTTTGACAAAGGGGCCAAACATGTTCACTGGAAGAAAGATAGCCTCTTTAATAAATGGTGCTGGAAAAACTGGCTTTCCACACGCCAAAAACTAAAACTAGACCCATGTCTATCACCATGCATTAAACTAAAGTCAAAATGGATCAAAAATCTAAATATTAAAACAGAAACACTAAATCTACTTGAAGAGAAAATAGGTAGAAATATTGAAGACATAGGGGTAGGCAGAGAGTTCATGAACAAAAACCAAACTACACAGGAAGTACTTGAAAGAATCAACAACTGGGATCTCATCTTATTAAAAAGATTTTGCACATCCAAAGAAATCACCAACAGAGTGAAAAGAAAACCCACAGAGTGGGAACAAATTTTAGCCAACTGTCCCTCCCTCAGACAAAGAACTTTATCTACAACATATAAAGAATTGAAAAAAATCAGGCCCCCCCCAATTCAAATACCCAATCCAAAATGGGCATCTGAGATGAATACACACTTCTCAGATGAAGAAATATAAATGGCAAATAAATATATGAAAAAATGTTCAACATCATTGGTCATTCAGGAAATGCAAATTAAAACAACACTGAGATTGCAAATTAAAACAACACTGAGATTCCATCTCACTCCAGAAAGAATGGCTATCATCAAGAAATCAACCAATAGCAAATGCTGGAGGGGTTGTGGGGAGAAAGGAACTCTTCTCCACTGTTGGTGGGAGTGTAGACTACACAGTCATGGTGGAAATCAGTGTGGAGAGTCCTCAAAAAACTAGGATTGGAGGTCCCATTTGACTCAGCTATTCCTCTTCTGGGTATTTTCCCAGGAGAATTGAAAACATCGTATCACAGTGATATATGTGCACTCGTGTTTATAGCAGCATAATTTGTAATAGCTAGATCTTGGAAACAACACAAATGCCCATCAGCTGAGGAATGGATAAAAACGAGGTAGCATTTTTATATAATGGAGTACTACTCAGCTATAAAGAAGGATAAATTTGAGATTTTTATAAGTAAATGAATGCAAATAGAGACCATACCCATAAGTGAAATAAATCAGACTCACATGTGTAAACATCGTATTGTTTCCCTAATGTAAGAAACTGAAAGAGTAAATAAGATCCAAAATCTCCAATAGATATTGTGAAAGGGAAAGAAACTGCTCAAAAGGAAAGAACAAGTTGGATGGGGGCAGGGAGAAAAGAAGGAAGGGAAAAGGGAAAAAAAAAATATATATATACACGAGATAGTTAAGATAATTATACTACTAATTTCTTTTAATTCATCGAAAAGAATGGTTTGTGCTTATTTTGTTTGATCAATTTGGCATGGCTATATCTTGTAATCTGAGCAGCTACTTACAAGATAACAATACACAATACATTAACCATTGTTAATTTCTTATTATCTTCTTTTAAAATTCGGTCTCATTGTTTTTGTTGTTTTTTCTCTTTAAAATAAAATAAAATTTTAAAAACCTCAAAAAAATAAAACTAACCCCATATCTTTTACCATGCACTAAACTAAAATTGAAATGGATCAAAGATCTAAATATTAAAACAGAAACATTAAATCTGCTGGAAGATAGAATAGGTAGAGCTCTTGAAGACACTGGTGTAGGCAAAGACTTTATGAAAAAAACCCTGATTGCACAGTAACTATCACAAAGAATTGAGAACTGGGATCTTGATTTTTGCACAGCAAAGGAAATCACCAACAGAGTGAAGAGACAACCCACAGTGTGGGAAAATATCTTGGCCAATTGTTCCTCAGGCAAGCACTACTATCTAGAATAAAGAACTCAAAGAAAATCAAAAATGGGCATCTGAAATAAATAGACAGTTCTCAGATGAAGAAGAAGAAACAGCAAATAAATATATGAAAAAAATGTTCGACGACATTGGTCATTTGATAAATGCAAATTAAAACAACACTGAGATTCTATCTCACCCCAGAAAGAATGGCTATCATCAAGAAATCACCAATAATAAATGTTTCCAGAGATGTGTGGAAAAAGGAGCCCTTCTCTAATGTTGGTGGCAGTGTAGACTGGTGCAACCACTGCGGAAATCAGTGTGGAGATTCCTCGAAAAACAACTACAGGTTCCATTCAACCCAGCTGTTTCCCTTCTTGGTATCTTCCCAGAAAAATTAAAATCATCATACCACAGTGATATATGCACACCCATGCTTATAGCAGCACAGTTGTAATAAGTAATTCTTGGAAACAGCCTAAATACCAATCAACCAATGAATGGATAAAGAAGATGTAGATTTTTAGACAATGGAGTACTACTCAGCCATAATGATGGATAAACTTAAGACATTTCTAGCTAAATGGATGCACCTTGAGGCCATTCTTTTAAGTGCAATACATTGGGCACACGTGTAAATACTGCATTGTTTCTCTGGTGTAAGAAACCAAAAGTGTAAATAAGGACCAAAATGTATGATAGATATTGTGAAATAGGAAGAAAATATTCGAATAGGAAGGGGAACTAGGGAGGGGTGAGGGGGAAAGGAAGGAAGAGAAAAGAAAAAAATGATGAGAAAAGAAGGAAAATGGAAATAAAGCTCTTGTAAATAAGAAGAGGAATAGTGGTTGAATGGAAAGTAGAGGAATGGGAAAAAAAATCAAGTTATATCATGCACAGGTACAAATTCCCTATAATGAATGTGATCATTATGTAAAATGTACCAAAAAACTTAATAATTTTTTTTAATTTTAAAAAATACAAAAAAAAATAATGACTGTCTCACTTAATTACTTCTAATCTTCTAGAAACACATTAATAAATTTCATTGAAAGTTATCTTAGTGTCCCCTGCTAGCTGCCTCAGGATCAATGTAATATGATTGAGGGTCAACATAGCATGAGAGTAAAAGACCAGGAGGTGGAGTCAGGGATGCAATAGTTTTGGATTTGGGCTTCTCTTCTTCCAACTTTTTGACTTATTGTATATTATTTAAATTCGTGGAGTCTCAGTTTCCTCATGTGTAAAGCAAAATGAATACGTGTCTCTCAGGTAGCTGTGGGGATTGTGCCAGCTTAGATATATAAAGCCCTAGAACATAGCAGGGTCAAAAGCAGCCCTTATTTATATTCTTTCTAAATTCTAGTAATAAATTCACTAAGTCAGTGTTTCAACAAGTGCTTTTCATGGTACTCAAAGGTAACAAGTCTAATGTTCTAAGTACAAAAATGAGTAAGTTAATATATTTTTATGCTTATAGAGCTCATAGGTTAGTGAAAGAGTTATACTTACACGTATATACAAGTGTTTGACTTAGGCACAATACGATAAGTAAAACTAATAGCTAATATTTGTTTAGTTTTCACTGGATCAACTACATTTCTATACTAGTCATTCTAATAGTTACAATCTTAAAGCCATAGGAAATATGAGTAAATTGCTATGGAACCCAAAAGAAAGAAAGTATTGATGAAAAGAAAGGAAATCATGAAGGCACTTGCAAAGTATTTGTAATATTTAAATCAGGTTTTGAGGGATCCATAGGCCTTTAATAACCTCAGATATCTAATGGCTGCAGAGGAGAAGCCTATTCCAAGTGGAGACAACAAGAGCAAATATAAAGACAAGGAAACTAGGGAGAATATTTGGAAAACTCCAGTATCCCAGAGAAGCCACTGGACTAGAAGGTGATATTGGAAAGATGAGTTAGAGATAAGTGGTAGAGAACACAGAGGCCACGCTGAGGACTAACAGATCATTCCTCACAAGAGAATCTGTGAACTTCTCAACAACTCAAAGTTTTTTTTTTTTTTTTTTTTTTTTTTTTTTTTGTGGGTACCGGGGGGACGACCTCAGGACCTCACGTGCCAACAGGCACCCGTGCCACTGAGCGATATCACCGGCCCCTTTTTCGTATGTGGGATCCGGGAGTCGAACTCGGGCCTTCGCGCCTGCAAGGCAGGCGCTTAAGCCGCTGAGCCGTCTCACCGGCCCAACAACTCAAAGTTTTAAGAAGACCGTGGCAATGGGTGGACAGATCAGAGAGAGGACTAATTGGGTGTGCAGGGTCTAATTCTGGGCCTGAGCATGAAGGTCAAAAAGTATATATGTTCACTGCTACCCCTGCCAATGAGTTGGTAAATATAAGATTTTCGGGCCATATTGATTCACTGAGAGGGAAATAAAAGATTCTACCTAAACACATGGCTGTAGCAATCTCCCAAAAAGGTCTGACTCTTGCCATCCTAAACTATGGATTGAAAGGAGTATTTTGTGTGAAATCCAATGGGCTAAGAAAACATTGTTTAATAGAATTTAAGAATAAGAGAGCAAATAGAAGCCAAGCGTAGACCTTAGAACAATTTATATGGGGATGCTTTTATGTATCTGGATCTTTCTAAGCTATATATCTTACTAGTAAAATGTCAATCACCAGTACACCATCATTTCTTAAATGGAGGCTTCATAGGTTTTCTTTTTCTTTCTGAAGTGGATGAAAAGGTATTGGGTATATGTTTAATGCTCCTCAACAGCTTGAGAAAAGGATTTTTATTCTCCTGCTTATTTCACCAGTTCTTACACAGGACATGGAATACAAAGGATGCCGTATAACTCAATAAGGGTTTGATTATTTAATAAATTAATTCAAGGTAGAAGACAATAATATGATAAAGCAGACTTCAGCAGGTTCTAGTTACATGAATCAATGTGAGACCACCTCTTTATCATTTTGGACAGGGGGTTCAGCAAGGAGCTCAGGTGCATTTCTAGGCAGGCCCTTCATGTCTACAGACGGGTTCTCTAGAAGGCTCTTTCCTCCTCCCAAGCTCTCTTATATATCCAAGACAGAACAAAACACAACAAAATCCCAGTTCCTATATGGATATTCATTGTACACCCAATTACCTTCTAATCCTGGATTATTGCCACTTGCATGAATTGGTCTCACCTTATACCTGCCCAATATATGACAATATACATTATGTATATATCTTTTTGGATAGATGATGGGCCTACACAGGAGTCCAGAAGTTATACAACATCATTTTTCTCCTATGATGTCAGTCCCCCCAGCCTGGTCTCTCTCTCTCTGTCTCTGTCTCTGTCTCTGTCTCTGTCTCTCTCTCTCTCTCTCTCTTTCTCTCTGTCTCTCTCACTCTCTCTGTCTTTGTCTCTATCTCTCTGTCTCTCTGTCACTCTCTCTGCCTTTACCTTTTATGTATTCCTGTCCCCTCTGTACAGTATCTCAGATCCCAGGCCTTGGATGTGGGCTTGTAGTCAAATGATTCCTTTCAGTTTTCTCTCAGCTTTTGAGATTTCAGGGTAACTGAGGTGATCAAGAAGAATGATCAGTCCTGGCTAAGCTCAGAATTAAAGAGGTAAAACATAAATCTTTTCTTCATTTGATCACATATTAAAGCAGAACTCTTCTGACATGCTTATAGAGTCTTTCTGATTTCTTTATTTTCCCAAAGAATCTCTTCTTTCTCTTTGGTAGCTATGGGCCAGGGATCCAGAAAGTACAGTTACAGCTCTGGCCCAAGAAAGAAGTAGGGAAGAAAAGCCCGTCTTGATACAATACTATAAAGACATAAATTCTTAAAAATAAAGCCATTTTTATAATGCTGGGATTTTCATATTTTAAAATTACATATCTATTTAACAAATATTGTGCAAGGGCTCCACTGTGAAACTAACCTCAGTCAGCTGGAACATAACACACACAGTGATGACAGCTGCAGTTGAAACGACAGGCTCTAATACGGACCTACTCTCCATGAAAGGGTATAAATTATTACGAATATAATCTGGAAGCAAAAGGTCTGGCATGAAGAAGACTTTGGATAAATTATAATGAAACACTACTGGCATTACTTTTAATGTTGCACTCACTGGATGCTTTGTAGAACAATTTGTTGTGGTTTGACGGGATGATTCCTGAATCATCTCCATTTTTAAAACAACAAAACCAGAGAAAGTGGAGTTAAATGTCAACTGAAAAGTTAGATGTTTGTGTACTGCAAACATGTACCAAAAAAAGAGAAGGGGATGTAGGGATGGGCCGAGGGAAGAGAGAGGGAAAAGGATGAAAAAAAGAAATTAAGATGAGTTATGTACATGTACTAACTCCACACAAGGAACCTAAACACTATGTACTACACACATGTACTAATAACCTAAAATTAAAAGGATAGTTGAATGAAGCACAACACAGAGTCTCATAGCAGAATGTGAGGAGGCTTCTTTAAAGATAAGATGAGGAAAAGGGCTAATCACAGAGAGATAGGACTTCTGCTCTTACAAATACTCAAATCCTACTGTATGACTCAGCTGAAGATGGGACAGGAGAAACCACAGAAAGAAAGCAGTTTCTTGCTGCACCTGACTTCTGCAGAACTCATTCCCACTCCTTACAATGTCTTCCCTATTTGGCAAACTACAACTCATCCTTCAAAATGCAGATCAGATATCTGTCACCTTCTCTGAGAAGTCTTCCTCGTCCCCCATCGCAGCGGACGTTAATCCTGCCCTTCTCCACATCGCCCTCCACTGGATACATAGTTCTGTTATTGTGCTCGGTATACAAAATTGTGTTTATGTGTTCATAAAGCGGCTTCTCTATTTGAAATATTAGTTCTCTGAAAAGAAGCCAACATCTTATTGATCTTTAAGGAAGTAGAGTATCCGAAACACAGCAGGCATATTCTTCACTTCGTGGAACTGAAGAAACAAGGAATAAATGTGTAAAATTGCTCAGCAGTGCTTCTTGGAACATATTTTTGCAAAGCCCGAGAAGTCAGACAAGGTTCAGTCTCCAACACCCTTGCCTTTCTTTCGCAATTTCTTTTCCTCCTTTGATTTCAGTTCTTTTCCTTTTTGATTACCAAATCTACATCTCTGGCCCTGAAATTTTGTCCAAGTTCTAGACTCACATCTTTAACTGCCTGCTGAATGTTTCCACACGAATAGCCCATGAATACCCCAAACTTTCAGTATACCCAAAACTCCTCTGCCACAAATTCACTCTTGTTGCTACGTTCTGTTTTGGTTCATTGCTTTGTCATCATCACTGTATAAGAGGTTAAACAGATTCAGCTTTATTCCCCATTTTCATCACCTACTTTATTTATTCAGTTGCCAAGTCCTTCCAGTCTGCCTGCCCACTGTCTTTTGCTTAGCTCTTCTCTTTTCAAAGTGTACTGAATTAGTTCAAACTCTCAATATATTTCTCCTGACCAATGCAATAAACTACTAAGAGACTTCCTGCTTCCAGGCTTTTTAATCCATCTCCCATTATGCTGCAAATTACTTTCCTAAAACAACAATATATTTATGTCAGCCTCCTGCTCTAAGACATCACTGATGGCTCCCCATTGATGTACTATCTCCTCCTAGCATGCCAAGCTCTTCACGATCTCTCCTTCCCTACACATCCCTCATTTTTACTACTACCCTGTGCGTGCATGCTCCAAATACCTATCTTCCATGCGTATCTGTTACTCAAAACACTTCCACTGCCCTGTCCCCAAGGTCTCTACTCAGGTAGTCCTACCTAGAAGGTATTCTTCTCTCTTACTTTCTCCACTTCCTCATGGATGTCCTGTTCATCCTTGTAAGGCCAGTATAAGTTCTTAACCTATATTTCACAGATTCCCAAAGGGTTCAGAGATAAAAATTAAGGGTATTTGTGAAGTTGAGTGAGAGAAAAACACATCTTCATTTTCACTAACTTCTAATGGAAAAGGCTCTGCAGCAGGTCTAGATCATGATACAAGCAGTCCTGCCACTTGGGCCACGGGACATGACTGGCCCTGTGGCTTCACAGCCATCTGTGGCAGGAAAAGGCACTGTGCAGTTTATGGCAACCCTCAATATGAGAATCACAGTGAGGAATCGTCAGATGCTAGAGCAAAGGCACACCATCAGTGGCGGAAAACTAGGTGTCTTTCAAAATGCACAGCTCTTGGCATACTACTTACTGGGCCCTGGTAGAAATGGAGGCCACAGGGCAGCAAGTAGATGCTGTGAGGACTGCCACTGTGGGCAGGATTCTGTCCAGCCTCAAGACCAACTGTAGCAGTGGGAACTGTGGTCCATCCTACTAACCTATCTCTTGAAAGTTTTCCTCCAGAAAAAGAGCCCACCGACACACTGAAGGAGCTGTTTCCAGAACTTTTACAGGGCAAGTGGGTCTGAGCAGCAGACACAGTGGGCTTTGCTAACAATTTCAGTGTGCCCCTGGGTCACCCCGCACTTCAGGCCTGACGCACTCATTCCCCAGCAGCTGAGGGGCAGTTCCACAGCTGACTGTCCCTCCAGATAGTGTCCTCAGCTAAGGAAAGCCACCTCTCCCAGTGTCATGCTCCCTGCACAGAGCAATTTGCACACAATGACTGTCAACCAAGGAAGGGTAAAAGGCTCACTCTCCTTGGTCCAGGGCCATTTTAGCTCCTAAGTTCCTGAGGTCTCTGTGATGACAATACAGCTCAAATACTTCTACTCCATCCTTATTCTTCAGGTGTCGATTCAGAAACAGTACCCAGCAAATTTTCTGCGTGCTAATCTCAGAATTGTCTTCTTCCCAAGCAATCTGACCTGTAACAGTTGTACTTAGGGTGGGCAATCTTCCCTTGATACACTCTCTTTAACAACAAAGGCTTTTATAATATGAGAATTCAGGGGAGTTTTGAAAAACAAAACTCATATAGCTGCAGTAATGTTCAATCCACAGTTAAAGCATTTAAACTTTCCAAGTGTCCAAGTGAAAAACTCAATATAAAATTAAAAAGTCAATAGGCCATATAAATACTTATACTCTATATCTTTGTGGCCCTTATGTAAGCAGCTATTTCATTACTTGTAAATGTATTTTCCCATTCTATGAAGTCAACAGTATTATATTTTTGCTCGTTTTTTCTTTCATAAAATATTTTTTAAAAACTATTGCCTACTATATCATTCAAGCTTTATGTCTTTCTACTGAGCATTATTTACAAATTCTTAAAACTCCTTTTTGCCAATATTACCAACCTACTGCCTTATATGTTTGGCATATAAATCTATTAAACCAGGAATACAGACTTCTTAACTGTAGCTTTTAGTACATGACTTTGTGTAATTCAGTTTAATCATTTAATACAATTCATGGGCGTGCAGTGCATGGGGCATTTGGGAAATTGAATTCAACTGTGAAAAAGTTAATATGATAGGCAGCCCCAATCATCACAAAATTTAGAGCCTAATGAAGAAAGCAGACATTAAACAAATAATGACAAAAATGATTATTTGAATAACAATTGTGACATGTGTTCTGAAGGAAAAGGTCAGGGTATTGTGCAAATGTATAACAGAGAGCCCCACTGTGTCAGAGATGCTTGGGATTCCTTGAGGAACTGAACTTTAGGTAGAGATACAAAGTATTGAGTGAGAATTAGCAAGGTAAAAGAGGAGATAGGTGGATACCATACTTGAAAATTCTAATAAGGGAAGAAGCTTACTATGTTCATGGAACTAAAAAGAAGGCTACATAGCAAGAGCAGAGTGGTAACAGGAGACCAGAAAATGAGCCAAATCACGTGGGGCCTTGTGCATCAGTGTAATGGTTCTAAACTTTATCCTAAGTGCAATCAGAAACCACTTCATGGTTTTAGACAGGGTAAGGACATGGTCAGTTTTCCTCATATGCAACATAGTAACAATATAACCTGCCTACTTATTGTGACAAGCACCAAGAAGATCCAGTAAGACTATGAATGTGATCAGATGAAGTAGAAAAGGCAAATAATGAAAAAATGCTCAACATCACTGGTCATTCTAGAAATGCAAATTAAAATAATGCTGAGATTCCATCTCACCCCAGAAAGAATACCACCAATAACAAATGCCGGCAGGGATGTGGGGAAAAAGGAACACCTCTCCACTGTGTGTGAGAGTGTAGACTGGTACAACCACTGTGGAAATCAGTATGGTTTCCCCAGTGTGAGAAACTGAAAGTGTAAATAGAGACCAAAATGTATAATTGATATTGGGAAATGGGAAGAAAATATTCAAATGGTAAGGGGAAGAAGAAGGGGGGAATAGAAGGAAAAAATGGAAACAAAGCTTTTGTAAATAAAGAGGGGAAAGGGGCTGAAAGGAGAGGAGGGAAATGGGAAAAAAAGAAGAAGCAAGATATACCATGTACAGGTGCAAATTCCCTATGATGAATGTTATCACTATGTGTATCTAAAATGTGCTAATAAAAGGAAAAAAGATAATGCATGTAAATGTACTTTATGAAATATGAAGTGCATCACAATAGAATGCATTACTACCACCAACCGTGTCAGGAAGTTGATTACATTGTCCATTTCACCACCCAAGCAAAAACCATAATTGTATGGTTCAGCTTCTGAAATAAATAAATAAAACAAAATTCTTAAAAGATATTCTCTAAACCCCAAAGCAATTGCACGTCTTGTCATTTTAAAGCCAGATACTCCAAGCTGGTGAAAACACTGAATAAAATTTATCTAAATGCTTGAGCCACATCTTTGTATATAATGCTTTATGTAAAATGCTATGTTATATCATTCATAATTTGGGGGCAAAAGTGGAAAAGCATATTTCTTCCAAGTCAGTTCATCTTCTGCATACAAATTACCATTTTTGTGAGGATTCCATTACTCTTCTCATAATTGAGAGACAGGAACTTCTAAAATACTTTCAACACTTAAAAAAAGAATGCAAATACTATGGAAAAATTTAAATCAGACAACCTATGTTCTGTGGATTAAAGAAACATAGGGCCATTTTAAAATATTAATATCAATTCTTTGCTGGCCATCTACAATGCATCAGATATTGTGTTGAATGCTTTACTTATATTATCTCATTGATTCTTCACACCCATCCTATCAAGTAAGTATTATCAGCCCAAATTTATAAATAATGAAACTACATAAAAGAGAAATTAAGTAATTTAACAGGGTGACACAGCTGATAAGGAACCAAGTCATTGCTGAATTCAGGTCCATAAAACAAGGGACCATGGGGTCACTTATACTTACTTGCTTGCCACTATTTACTATTAAAAAAAAAAAAAAAAAAAAAAAAACTCTAGTGACCCTTCCTGAGTGCACATGGTTTAATCTAAATACGTTTGGTTTGTTTTTTATTAACCACAAAAATATCATCTGTGCAAAAAATATCACTTTCAAGTTTCATTAACTCATTATACAGAGTAAGTATAAACAGGTGTAAGTCATTCACAGACACCCTTATCTCTCTCTTAAGTTTACTTGTATGCAAGTGGTAACCAGCAAGAAGCTTTTAAAGCTAAAATGTTCAAATCTTTTTCCAAAAGACAAAAAAATTAGTGTTCCTAGAGTGCTATCCATGTGATAAATGCTTCACATACTCTATCTCATTCCATTCTCAAATACTTAGAAGTAGGTATTAGTACCCTAATTCTGCAGATGATGAAACTGAAGCCCAAGTCCAAGGTCACATTGTAAGAGGTAGATCTATCATTTTAACTTGTGTCTGATTCCAAAGCCCATTCTCTAACTAGGCTATACTGCCTAGACCAAAAAGGAAGTATGGAGAAACAGAAAAATGTAGCTAGATTATATATGGTCACCATTCGCACCGTGTTAACACCAGTGCAATGTGTAGCACAGACGAGAGAACGAGATACAATAGAATTTCAGATGAATGAGGAGATAGTTATCTTCCATAGTGTTTCTTTCTTAGCCTTTCAAAGAATATTTCAAAATCCTGAAACCTTGGGTTGAAAAGGGCTCATAAAACCAGTGAAAGCATGCCCATTTGTCTTTACTCCCTTTTGTAAATGATCTGAGTCAATATGTTCTTTCAAAATACAGGAAATATCCCCATCTTGTGAGATTTTAGGACATCACTGTCACAGACCACTTTAACCATGTTACATTTTTGCAACCACAGGACTTGCTTAATAAAAGAGTTCATTGTCTATGTAATAGTTTTTTAAATGCTAAATAACAGTGGATTTATGTTATACATGTGGAGATGTCCCATCACATTTGCTACTCTGCATAAGAAGAGAATCCCATCCCACCCTCCACATACGCCATATTTCCTAAAGACAAGAATCAGATCTTATCCATTTCAGTCTCTCCAGCATCTACCACAGTAAATGGTACACAGTACATGCTACATTTCAAGAATCTGTTAAGAAGGTTTTTTTAATTCATTCATATTAAATCATACATTCAGATAAGTGGTTGAGCATGGCAGAGCAGTGTTTCATAACTCCAAAATTTAAAGAATCTTCTTAATACAGTTTTTATCCTGTATTAACTATTGTAAGCTAACCTACAATTTAAAAAAACTTCCAAGTAATCATTTGTAGATAAGTAATCTATTCATTTTGTGTACAAGTAGGAATACATGTGGGAAATATCCAATACTTTTCTTTGAAATTAATTTCTTAAAATGAATCCAAGCTGGAATAATCTATCCTGCTGGTTCTTTAACAGATATTTCAATTTAAAAATCTGACTGGCATCCAGGAACACAGACAATCCTAGCATCAGGTTATGCTAGCAGAGTCCTAGCTTACCTGAATATTTCAGCTCCTCACTAGCTGTCCACCACTTTTCCATCAGAGGTTAGGTGCATGTCTTCTCAAAGTGCTACCACACCTTTATACCCACGCTTACTCATTTTGTCCAAGTATGGAAACAACTGCTGCATGATTTCAATCATTGTCCTGTCATCATATTCTCAGCAAGTCATTCAGGGATCCAAGTGGCATGTTGTCCTACTGTATATATCATAGCGGTGTGTAATTCACCTTTTTAGTGATTGCACAATACTAAAAATGTATCATAGAAGAAATCACCATACTATTATGAAGAAAGGAGGGATATTTTTAGGAGAAAGTCACTGCAAAAGTAAATTCTTAAGTGAATTCAAACAAAACAAAAAGTAATTATGGCCATTAGGACACTGTATTTTAAAGATATACAGGTAGTACAGCTTTAAAAAGTAAAAATCCTATGTTAATATTAACCCCAAATGTGAATGTCCTTCAGATCAATTATTAACAAATGATCTAGTAAGCAAGCATTGTCAAGTTATTGCTTATTACGTTACTAATATAGGCCATGAACCATCTTAAAATTTGATGTTTAGATCATAATTCTATTGAATGTATACTAGAATTAAAATAATAGAAAAATCCAAGAATAAAACCTACTGTGGTCGATATCCTACTTAGCAACTAACAAATATTTATCTCAATCACGCTCATATGTGCACAATATATAGTACATATAGGTATAAGGTATTATTACTAATAATAACTGCACGACTTGAAGATATGCTGAAAATTGATTTAAGGGTTCTGTTTTAAAACTTTAGCATAACATACCTTTAAAAGACCAGAGAACTTACTGTCACACAGGAGCACTTATTGAAACATGCATTTTTAACACCAGGGCAGAGCAGACAGCTTCGATTAGGAAAGCTAGAGGATATTTCATTTGATTGCTCTAAAAGATGAAAAGCCAAGAAAGAAAAAGGATGAAACAATTTCAGATGCTTTCAATGCATTTATCAAATCAGAATAAACTTCTTTTGACTGTGAGTATAATAAGTCAGAAAGCATTCACTAAACCAAAAGGCAAGAACTTCTTTTCCACTGTGACTAATTCAACTTAATGAAATTATTTTTTTAATCACATAAATGAGATATGAGAAGAAAATGGAAGATGATAGAAAGGCAAGCAACAGCTAGTATATTTCACAAGAAGACAGTAGCCACAATTTTGAACCAATTAATGTTAGAGTGTCTGCCTGACCTTGAATTTGACAAAACTCAATATAAAGGCTAAGCTTATAAAAGGACTTCAATTATAAGAGGTTATCTAAAGAGCGCTTAAGCTAGTTTTCAAGATGAAATACTAACTGAAGTTTGTATTTATTTCATAAACAGCCATGTTAACCTTGCTATTTACACTGCCAATGACATCTTCCCAAGACTATAGAATCCCAATGCTATAAATCTTTACTAGATAAGCAGCTCATTCTTTGTTTGTCAGTGTGGTAGGAAGTTGTACCAGGAAAATAATATAGAAATGAATCAAATGCAATATTGTATATTACAAAAACAAAATATATTATAGAAAACGCCATATACTTTGTAATAATTCTTTATCCATTAGAAACAAAATTGGTATCACAATCACCAACACTTATGCCTGTGAGAAAGATCATAAGCTCTAATAAAAGATAATATGGTGTTAATAATCCCTTGCATGTACTAATTTGTTTCATAAGTTATAAACCTCTTTTGCCAGTGCTTTATCAGTTGTTCTTATCCTATGAGACATGTCACCTGGGACCTATACAGGTGACCTGATTTGCCCAAGGTCATATCGCTATTAAAAGGAAAACCTGGAATTCAAACAGTGATTTTTTTTTTCCTGGGCAATTGAACTATTTCTCTGAAGCTATCACTCTTCTCCAGGAATATAAGATATGCAGAAAGGATATTGCAATGTCAACACTCATAAGATTTTAATTGATCTTTTATAAATAAATAGAAAGCCACATTCTTTCATCATGTAATATTTCTTCAAATGATCTCCAACAGATTTAAAGTTTTCATCAAGCAATGGTGCAAAATATTTCCTATATGTTTTCCTATAAAGCACAATCAAGGCCAGTATTAAGTTGTTAACGGAAGCCATTAAAGCATGACACCATTAAAATACAATAAATATTTTCTTTTGTTTTAAAACATATTAATCTACATTCAATCACTGAATTTTTTAAAATATGGAGCCAAATACTTCTAAGGATGGGCCCAGTGAATGTTATCCTAAGTGTTTGTCTTGTAACAAACTCACCTACAATTTATTATTTATTAAATTAGAATCCAGAACTTAATTAATCAGGGAGAAACTGCCTAATCTCCAAGTACCTCCTCTGAGAAAAATATTAACAACAACAAAAAAAGAAAGATATAAACTTTAAAGAAGAAAGCCAGCAGATATGACCTTAAACAAGTGATAACATCACCAGTAGTGAGATACGTGAATACTATGAGCCCTTTGAAATGATGTACTGCAAATGGCAAAATATCTATCACTTCTGTGATATTCTTGCCCAAAATGCATAATCTCATTCCACCCATGAGAAGATATCTGACAAACTAAACTGGGGAACATTTTATAAAATAATTCATCCATTCTCTTTGAAAGTATCAAGGTCTTAAAGGACAAAAAAGGTTGAGCAACAGTTACAGAATGGAGAAGATGAAAGAAATAACAGTTAAATAGTATATTGTGGGACCCTGGATTGAGTTTTTGAACAGAAAAGGAAAATAAGCAGAAAATGGGTGAAATTTGAATAATGTCTATCATTTAGTTAATAGTACTGTGCCAAGGTTAATTTCCTGGTTTTATTAATTGTATTATTGTTATGCAAGACTAATACATTGGAAGAAGTTGGGTAAAGAGCATACAGGAACTCTATACACTATTATTATAAATTTTTGTTAGTCTAAAATTAGTTCAAAATAAAAACAAAACAACAAAGACACCTGAAAAGCAATATGGTTGTAAATCAGTATGAAAAAGGAAAAGGAAGCAAACAGTAGGAATAAGCAAATCAGAAAAGAAAAAGAAACAAATGGCCAGTAGCAAGCATGTACAATGAAGGTTTCAGCTCAGAAGCTAATCAAAGAAATGCTGATTAAAACACTGAGATATTCTTGTCTTCAGATTGGCACATTGGTTTTCTGCAGACGATTCAGTGGGTGAGAATATGGGGAGAAAAGCACACAAAAACACGGCAGGAGGGACAGTAAATTGGTATTGGTAAATTGGTAAATTTCTCTTTGAGAGAAATTCTTAAAGTTTAAATGACTGTATCCTTAGAACCAACATTTCCACTTCTAAGAATTTATTTTGAAAAATAAGAATGCTGGGAATACAAAGAATGTTTATTGCAGTGTTAATATAATCATGAAAAATTCTCTAACAACTTAAGTGTTCATTAGAGAAGATTATGTGCTCATAAAATGGAAGAATATGTAATAATTTTAAAATAGTATATAAATTTGTATTCATAAATAGATACAGCTGATTATTATGTGAAAAATGAAATATTTCCCATAAAGAACATTCGTGGGAAATATTAATTATAGTACAAATTATAGTATAAAACATGTGTAGTTATGTAGAAATACAGAAAATGTAGCAGAAATATATATATTTCTAGCTTTTCACTCTTTTTTTCTATATATTTTCATTTTCTTTTTTTCTTATTTGTATCTTCTATATTGCCTATAATTAACATGTCTTGCTTTTGAAATACAGTCCCTTTAATTCAGGCCTTATCCAAATTTCGTTTGTTTTTCATAGACTTTCTATTGTGTGAAGGTCACTGTCTCCATACTGGGAAGGGGCGGAAAACCTTCCACGGGCTCTGGCTGCACTTTCGGGAATCGACGCTAGGTGGTACACTGCTTCTCCTGAGAGCTTCAAGGCCTTGTAATCTACAGAAGCTAAGCATACTTCATGCTGGAACCCTAGACATAATAATCCAGGTCCATATCTCTTCTTCCATATAAAAATGCTTTTACCTTCGCCCAAATCACGAATAACTTAATACCCAATTGTTGCACTGTCTTACAATAGGCATTCAAGAAATATTTGCTGTGTAAATAAGACATAATTAAAAATAGAAATGGCAGAAGCATGAAAAATTGAACAGCTTCATACCATCTTCTCATCTTTCTACACAAAGTTAAACTGGTTTCATGGTGGCCTTTAATATGATACTCTGTATTATGAATCTCCAAAATAGGAGAATGTCAGCATTTCCCAACTATATTTGATTCTCCTTTTTCTAAAATAAGCCATCTTTAATGAATGACATCTTATGAAGTATGATTTGGGAAATCCTGTCCTCAATACTTGTCCGTCTTATTTAATATAATCACACTCGAGTTAACCCAGCTGTAGTTTCAATCTTCCTCACTGCATTATGGACTTCCAAGGCACCATTTTTTCATATTCCTCAGGGATATCAAGTCCCAAATTGGCACTTGCTATTATGTTGCCAGTCAGGTGCTGAAATCTGTTAACAATTGCTCTGCATTTAAAGCACATCGTTAAGTGTTGTTGGTCTCATCGCAGGTGTTAGGAGAGCCCTTTCCAAGTCATACTTGATTCCAGTTTGAACTAAACCCAATTCAAAGGTAAGAATATGCATACTCTCCATCCTGCAGTCCTGTGAGGTAAGAGAATCTCATTCCCCTGGAGTGCCTATTAAATAGAGCCGACTGAGTTAATTTGCCACTCATTGAGGCAAGCTTTGAAAATGTCCTTAATATATAAAGAAAGGAAAAAAGCCAACCAGAAAGACAACTGTCCTTTATGACACATGGCATAGTCTTATTGCTACTCAGAAATAGTCTGAAAATTATTATAGTCTACATACCTGTTTTTCTTTCCCACTAGACTGTGAACTTAGGAAAAGGAGATAAGTATAGTTCATCCCAGTCCCCTGATAGTTAGCATGATATGGAACACTGTAGGCATTATTAAGTGTTTGAAGAATAAAATAATAAATAAATGAATAGAGTAATATGTTGTTAGTAAACACTAGAAGGAATACTTTAGTTGTAGTAATATAAAAATTCAAAACTCTGTATTATTGTGTTAATATTAAAATGACTTTTTCATTGAGTCAAAAAATGTTTCTTAAATGCATACTGTATTTCAAACACTGTTAAAGATACAAAGATAAATATGAAATAATTCTGTCTTCAAGAGAATAGTGTGTGGATAAAAATAATTTACTTAACTTTTTTCCAAATACTTTCATACTTCATATTTACAATAATTCAATGAGATTGGTATCTTACCCATCTATTTTTTAAAAATTTAAAAACAAGGGCCGGTGAGATGGCTCAGCGGCGTAAGCGCCTGCCCGGCAAGCACAAGGGCCCGAGTTCGACTCCCGGATCCCACATACGAAAAAGGAGCCGGTGATATCGCTCAGCGGCACGGGTGCCTGTTGGCGCGCGAGGTCCTGAGGTCGACCCCCGGTACCCACAAAAAAAAAAAATTTAAAAACAAGTATGTAGACCCCCCAAAAAAACCCTTGTAAAATAATGACTTCACAAGTTCCTGTGCAGACATCACCCCAACTTATGAATAATAATATTTAGAACTTTTGGGTCCCTTTTCTTTTCCCCAAAGAGAAGATGCTATCCTGAATTTTGTTTTTATCCTTCCTTCATTTAACCAGGTGTATTGCTAAACAATATTTTATATAATTTTGCATAACTTTTGTACTTTGCTCAACTGGAAAACTTACCATTTTCACTCAACAGTATAGTTTTTCCTTGTATGTATAGTCTTAATCCACATGGATTTGATTTTTTAAATATAATATAAGGATACAATTTCTTATTTTTATAGTCAGATAACCATTTATGCTAGTACCATTTATTGGAAAGTTCATCTTTTCCTCAACAATTTGCAGTATCATCTGTCATTAAAAAAAAAAATTCCCATTTTGTATTGGTCTGCTTTTAGGCTTTTTTCCTTGAAAGATCAATTTTTAAAGACTTCCACCTAATTCCAGACCATCCAAATAAATAGAGCTTTATAATAAATTCTAAATTTCCAATAAGGAAGTCCTATTCTACATTACTCTTAGGAATGTCTTCTTCATTCTTAATCACTTCCTCTTGTTTATAAATTTAAAAAGGAGTTTGTCATATTTTCTTTTTTACATATAATTGAATTGAACCTCAGAATGGCTCATGTTTAACTGTTACAAAGCCAAGCCTTCTAACTCCAAATCCAGAGCTCCTTCTATGTCAACACTCAGCATTTCAGATAATGGCTATTCTTTAATACCCCCATCAGAAGATACACTTATGCAGCTCCTACAAAATGTATTAAGGAGCTAACTCAACAGAATACTCAGTGTTCTTTGAGTGGTTCCACAGGCCCATGCTGAAGTTCTTTCATGCATAATTATGGCAAAACTGCTAGATGTTGCTATGGTTGGTACATTGTGTCAACTTGAGAAGTCTAGAAGCTTAACTAAGTAACTCAGCAGTTCTACATCCTAGTGTGTAGAGAACATGCCCTTACCACCCTAAGATGTTGGTCATTGCGTCAATTTGAGAAGTTTAGTTTAACTAAGTGACTTACCAGGGTGGCAGGGTCTTCACTTTGTAAACATCCTGAGCCTGTGCAAGAAGGCACTGGAGATAGAGTAAGTGCTACACCCACCGGAGGGCAGGTAGCCTGCATACAATATACGGGAGGAAAAGAGTCTTGCTCTTCCCCCTTTTTGCCCTTGTTGTTTTTGTTCCCTTCCAACACCTTGAACTGATGCCCTTGTGCCACACCACCCTACCTTGGAGCCAGCTGATTACAGACTGAAAGCTCCATGAACTGTGAGCTAAATAAACCTTTCCTCCTTTAACTTTGGGTGTCAGGTATTTTGTCTCAGCAGTGAGAGACAAGTAACTCAGACAGATGTTTATTCAACATCTCACTTATTGTTCCTCACTGACAAAACCTTCACTTTGTTGAGAGATGAAGGCAAAAATGCCCAACTAATAAAAACTAAATTTTCTAGCCTCCTTTATAGATAGAGGTATCCATGTTATAAGTACATATTTGGAGGCAGAAAAAGGGAAAATTCCTTCAAAAGTGAGGGGACGATCTCAGCTGACATGTCCTTTGTGTCCTTTGCTCATCCTCCTTCACCCCTCCTAAAATGCAGGCATAATGGCAACCATTTCTGCAGCCAGTTGCATTTGACCACACAGGAGAGGCCAAGAGGAACTCCAAAGATCTTAGAGATATCACATCCTTGAGCCTCTATACTACCCCTGATTCCTCTAGAGTTTTTGTTTCATGTAACAAAAGTAAACTGCCTGACTGAAGCTACTGTTATTAGCAGCTTTTGTAACACACAGTCAACTTTAATTTCTACTTGATAAAAAAGTAATCAAACAAGATATTTGCTCTAAAATCATGTGTGCTTAGTCGTCTCTTCCATAGAATATACAGAACTTTAGTGCTTTGACTCAGTCAAGAAGTCAAAGCTCTTTCCCATAAAGCAGGCATACAGCAGGCTCCATGTGCGGGTGCTGTGTACTCCCATTCCTACTCAAGTGGGCTGCTGCAGTAAGACCATGCGCCCTATGTGAGCTGTCGCTCTTACCCTTCTTCAGTTTCCCTCATGCTGGTTTTGATGACTATGAATCTACTTTAATAAACACAAATCGATACTTTCAAGTACTTTTCAAAAGATTCATCAGCTCTTAAAGGCAGGCGGAATGGTAGACAGCCTTGAGCCCAACCCCACCCCCTTGCAATGCGTGCAAACATAAATGTCTGCCGTTTACAGACACCGAACATCTGTCATAGAGGCTATAAGGATTTGGAGGTTAAAACATAGCCCCTATTCTCCAAGAGCTTGTAATCAAGCAAACAGACTTATTTGAGGATAGTTTTTCTGAAGTTGGGATTCAAACACTTGGGACAAGAGAGTGAGAGCCACAGTCACTCTGTTCATTTCTACCAACTGCCGTGAACCCAGGAGAACTGTGCCAACGTTCTGCCCATTTCAGATGCCAAAGAGCACCTATTTCCTTAACTTTATATATGGGATCTCTGTTCTTTTTAAATCTCCATTTGCCTTAATTTATATAACATGTATCCCATTAAACCTGTAAGTTCCCAACTCCTTTTGTAGAATATAAACAAAAGTTTTGATGTAGTGGAAGAATCATTTGTTTGGGAATCACAGATATTGTTTCCAAGACTCATTAGGCACAAGATCTTTAGCAAGTCATTTATCCTCTTTGAACCCAGTGTTTTCCCCAGAGGCTATAGCCACTTGCTATGCAGAGTTCCTGTGAGAATAAAATGATAAAAATATATATAAGTTCAATAAAAAATAGCCATTGCATGCCTATAGTGAGCAAGTACTATTCTAGACACAGTGAACCTATGAAGATATTCTGTGCTCTCTTGTAGCAATAATATAATGGCTAATGAAGATAAGTGTGATAGCATCAATAGTAAAAGTGCTGAGAAGAAACACAAAATAGGGTAAGTAATTATCATTATAACTGAAAACAGGAATTGGGGGAGGGTGTCTCTTTTTCAATATGCTTGCCAGGGAGGGGCATCATCCAGTCCTGAATGAACAGAGGGATGACTACGCAGATGTCTGGAGAAAAACTTGCAAAGAGACTAAAAAAAAAGCCAAGGCCCAGAGCACACAGGACGTTTGGTCACAGCAGACATTCAGGACATAATAGTTCCTTTGCAGCAGTGGTTTTTCCAGCTGCCCACTTGGCAACCAAGTCGTTACCACCTCATGTTTTCAACTTAGTGGACCGTGTCATAAAACACTTTTTCTTCTAGATTTCAATACCACAAACCCCACCCCTCTCTTCTCCTCCCCTCTCCTTCCCTCCCTTTTTCTTCCCCTCCCCCTTCCCTCCCCTCCCCTCCTCTCTTTTCCTCTCTCCTCTCCTTTCCTCTGTTCTCTCCTTTGTCCTCTCCGCTCTTTCCTCTTTCTCTCTCTCTCCCCCTTTCTTTTAGCATAAGCCTAGATTATCTGCACAAGTGCATAAAGTGCCCTCTTTTTTAAAGTTAAGACATATTGCTAGATATATATCCAGTACTTCACTAACACTTTGAGTATTTTAGGTGATCCTCACAAAAGCCCTAACATACAGCTCTTGTTATTATGCTCCGAATGTGGAACCAGCTTCAAAGGTTAATATGGTCAAGTTCACTTGGCTAATGAGAGGCTGAGCTGGCGTCCAAGCCAACTCATAGTTACGTCCACCAGATTAATCACTGTCCTGTGCTGCTTCCTTGCCAAGTGGAGCAGGATCCTGCAAATCTATTGATGAATAGGCTCAGAATAGTTTCCTTCAGCAAAATCAGTTTTCCTAGAGGAATGATTCCCAGCCTCAGCTTTCCAGAACTCCTAGGGTGCTCTCATTCAATCATTCATTCACATTTATTAAGCACTAATTATGTGCAAGGGCCATACAAGATTCCAGGGAATGAGCAAGCAGCTAAGCAAGTCCCTATCTTGATGAGTCAAAGGTATATCAAGACTCTGTAAATGAAATTTATTGGCCAGGCTTTAAGAGCAAAGAGTGCCATATGAATAGAATAATAAAATAATAAAAAGAAATCATTACTACCAGGTTCTCTCGAATGCAAAAAAAGTTGAAATACACCTCTCTAAAGGAGTCTGTCACAACCGGGTCCCTTTAATATTCCTTAGATGTTCTAGCCATACTAGATTTTTAAGTGTCCCAACACAAGAATTGAAAGGCATTAGGAAGAAATGTGTTCTTTACTGTCTGAGAGTTTCCATCTATATACATTTTTACTACTCGGAGTTTGAAAGGTTACAAAATAAATTTCAAAAACCATAAAAACTTAAAATGCTATCAACTTACAGTGAACTTACTCTTTCATTTCCTCCTTGTGACAGTTAAACTTGATTGTGTCAACTTGATTGGCTAAGGATCCACCCAGGGGACTGGTAGAGCACACTTCTGGGTGTGTCTGGGTGGGTCACGGAAGTGTGACCTTGGGCACTATATCTGGTCACTCACCCCTTCCACTCTGGCACTGTTCCCCTGCTCTGATTCTCAGCTACCATGAACTAAGCATCGTTACTCCACCACACCCTTCCCCCATAATGTTTCTGCCTTAGAAAGAGTCGTTCATGCTGAACGACCATGAACTGTATACCCTCAAAACATGAGGCAAATTAAACCTCTCCTCCTTTAACTTGTGGGTGCTGGGTTGGGTCCAGTAATGGGAAAGCTGACTAAATACACTGCTCCTTCTCCCATAATGGAGTTTTGCTTTTCCTCTCTTCTTTATATACCAGGTTCTGTGCACCCAGTAGATGAGTGGCTAGCAAGCACCAAAACTTTGTTAATACAATTGTTTTCCTCTTTAGAAGATTAAGCCCTGTCTTTCAACTGCAGACTACAGGCAGACAAAACCAAGAAGCACTCAGAATATCACACTGATGGGCAGCAATGGATCTTATGGAGTTTAAATGATTCCCTAATGAATTTGGAGGAGAAAATTCTAGCTAACACATTCAGCACTGTGGAATAGAATTTTTCTGCAAAGAAATAAATATTCTATGCACTGCTCAAGGTAGTAGGCACTAACAACAGTGGGAGAGTGCTTGAGATGTTAAATGAAGAACTAAGTTTTAGGTTTCATTTTAAAATCCATCTGTCACTGGTATCTACCTCATTGATCAGCATAAATATATGAGAAATAGTTTCTACTATTTTCAAATACTCTTAACACAATTAAGACAGCTAAAAAAAAATATTTTTTTTTGTGGGTAGTAGGGGTTGTCCTCAGGAACTCACGTGCCAGCAGGCGCCTGTGCCGCTGAGCGATATCACCGGCCCTTTCTTCGTATGTGGGTACTGGGAGTTGAACTCAGGACCTCGCGCTTGCCAGGCAGATGCTTATGCCACTGAGCCATCTCACCAGCCCCTTTTCTTTTTTTTTTTTTTTTTTTTTTTTGTTAATTTGAGACAGGTTCTTGCTATGTAACCCAGGCTGGCCCTGAACTCAGTTTGTAGCCCAAAATGGCCTCAAATTCTCAGTGATCCTCCTGTCTCAACCTCCTAAGAGCTGGGATTACAGGCATGAGCCACCAGGCCAGGCTACACAGCTAAAATTTTTCAAGAGACTTTTTTTTCATGAAACAATAATTTAACAATCCCATCCTAGGACTTCTACTACTAAGAAAAAGTGGCAGTAATTGATTTTAATTTGTTATAACATAGCATTTTCTTATTAAGTGACAATTACAAATTTTATAGCTTAGTTCATTAATACCACAGCACTAAATGACCTACTTTAAAATGTTTGTATTTACTAGTGCAAGATTTGGGGGCATGTAGCTTTTAGTATTCAAGATGAGGCTCTACCCAAAAGGTCAGAGAGAAGCATTCCAGTCCATCCTTATCTGAATGAATTTTAAAAAATCCTTTGATGTATACATAGTTGAATATTATTCATTCTTTTTTTTTTTAAAGGGGGAAATCCTGACCCATGCTACAATATGGATGTATCTTGAAGACATTAGGCTAAGTGAAATAAGCCAGACACAAAAGAACAAATACTGTATGATTCTACTTGTATGAGATCCTAGAGCAATCAAAGGCGTAGAGGCATAAAATAGAATAGCAGTTGCCAGGGGCTGGGGAGAGGGAATAAGGGGTCATTGTTCAAGGAGCAGGGAGTTTTAGTTGAGCAAAATGAAAAGTTTCTGGAAATGGATGGTGGTGATAGTTGTACTACAGTGTGAATATAATTAGTGCCACAAAACTGTACATTTAAAAAAGATTAAAAGGGTAAATGTAATGTTATGTACATTTTACCAAAATCAAAAAGCTTCTCAATAATCCTTTTAAAAAAACATTTTAGATGATGAACTCTTACAGACCAGATCAAACATCTTACAGAGCAAATCAAGAACTCCCAATGGGGGCCGGTGAGATGGCTCAGCAGCGTAAGCGCCTACCTGGCAAGTGCGAGGTCCTGAGTTCGACTCCCGGAACCCACATATGAAAAAAGGGCCAGTGATATCGCTCAGTGGCACGGGCACCTGCTGGCACGTGAGGTCCTGAGGTCGACCCCTGGTACCCACAAAAAAAAAAAAAAAAGAACTCCCAATGGAAGAATGGACAGAGTGCAATCCACAAACTGATAACTGTAGGAAGAGGGACCTTTCACCCTAGCAACCCGTTAGACCAGTAATGCCAAAACTTTTAGAGCATTCAATGATACAAACAGCCTGCTGTGGCACTCATGCCACAGGTTCACCACCACTCAGCCTGTGAGGGCCCTGTTGGTTGTACTCACATTTGCAACTCTTAAAGACCAGCACATTCTTTTACATAGTAGACAGTCAATTGATGTGTTGATTAAATAAGTGAAAATAATGAATGACTGAGAGGAATGAATGAACTAATAAACAGCAAAGGGATTCCAGTTCGAGACTAAGCTGAATCTCCACAATTGGACTGAAAAATTTATGGGATATTATAGCTGAATTCTAGCTACCTGTGGGACTGAGAAATAATTCTGCTAGGAGAATGCTTGATTCAGTAACAATGTTTCAGTCATCAGAGGGTCAGAGAATGATTTTAAGCACATCAAAGTTGTGTCACTCAAAACTGTCTTCCACCCTATACCAATAAACTTACTATGAGAAAAGAAGCCATGTAAAAAAGCTAGATTCACCAAAATATCTATAACATGTCAGAATCCTTCACTGGTACTTCATCAGGAGCCACAATTAGAAATGGGAAGAGATTTGTAACATAGCAACTAAATCCTGGTAGCTTTAGTTGGTACCAAGGGTAGGCAAAAGGCTATAACAGCTTTGGAGGGAAACCTTTGAGAGTGACTGTAAATTGCACTTGACATAGATTTCAGTACCCTGAAAGTGCACACCAGTGAAAATGTCATTTGTAAGACACATCTAAATATAGTTTCATGGATTTCCCAGATCCCCATAAATTGAAGTAGAAAAGTATTCCATGAATATGAAATGCATTCTAAAGAGTTTCAAACATATGTAGGAAATTTTTATGGAATCTTGGAGGTAGGCAAAGGCAAAAATGAAATAAATATTGCCTGTAATCATCACTGTTCTCCTGGATTAGTATTAACAGTAAATGACAAACTCATACTTGGACACCATGGCAGATATTGTTAGTGGTTCCATTCTTCATGGAATATAGCCATCAAGAAAATAAAAAAGACGGCATTTCCCCATCTCCCTGACAACTATGTATAGCCATGTTGTACGTAGAATATGAGAAGTAAAATATGCTTCCACCAGGGGACACTTGACAATGTCTGGAGTCATTTTGGTTTGTCACAACTGAATGGAGGTAATGTTACTGGCATGAAGAGGGCAGAGGCCAGGGATGCTGTTAAACATCTTAAAATACAAAGGGCATTCCCCACAACAAACAATTATCTCACTACAAATATTCGTAGTCTGACACTGAGAAATCCTGACTTAAAGGGAAGAGATGCATCCCTCCCCTACTTGCCTTCTTCAGGCAGGTTGGAATTGGGACACCAGTGACCCATGTTGAACCACAGAAATATGAGACAGAGCAAAACAGGGGCCTGGTCACTTAGAATTTTTTAGTGCAGAGACACCATACCATCTCAGACTTTAAATAATAATGAAGTAAATTTCTATCATATTTAGCCTACTGTTCTTTTGAGTCCTTACTTTATGCTCTTGAAACTGGATCCTAACTCAAGCAGAAGTCAAACCTAATTGAGAATCCTTTCAGAAGGACTGCCACAAAAAAAGAATTTTTTAAAAAATCATGGGTGGCAGAAATTTTTTCTTTGCTATTTAGCATCTTCTTTCTCGTGCATCTAGTAACAGAACTTCCTTTAGGGAAATCCTCCTAATCGTATTCTCTGCTGTGTTATTTTGTTGAGTATGACCCCAGTCATCTCCACGGTGGTTCCTGTTTCACTCAAACTACTCTCATATTCTCAACTCCCTGGTCTTAATGACTGACTGGGGGAGGGGATTGGTGTCACTGTTCTGTTAAATTTTTCAGCTGCAGATGTGAGACTTGGAAATGCTACACTCATCTTTTCTCATGAGGAAAGCAGCCCAGTGATGAGCTGACTCACAAAGGAAGAAAAAGTTGAAAGATGATAGGAAACTCATCGCTGGAATCTTCAGATGAAACTATATCTATGATAAGTTCTACCTCTGGCCCTTTCAAATATATGAGCCTATAAATGTTTTACTTACACAGGCTTGTCAGGTATTCTGTCACTGGCAACTGAAAGATTCCTAACAGATATGGAGTTTTATGGTAGAAAAAAATATAACTGGGGATAGAGTTCACTTTTAGGACTTTTTTGCTTCACTCAAGGATTAGGACATCATCTGCAAAGTTTCCTGTATCCGGAAAACAATAGCAACAGAAGTTTTGCCATTGCCTAGTGCATACATGCTAGGGGAAGTGGGCATGAAGATGCTTGAATGATTAATGTTTCTTACTATAAAACATAGCCCTTAGACTTCAGTCTTCCCACAAGATATACCAGCTTGTCTTCACCATTCCTAAACTACCCATGCATTTAAATAATCAGACTGGTGGGGGGATGGTATTCTATTTTTCTTTCTGTTGTTTTTCTCTATGATTAGTTGTTAGTAGGTGCTGGAGATCTTTAATAATTACTCTGATTATGTTCAGTTGTTCATGTTTCCTAGAAACCTATCATAAGCTGTCAGTTCTAGGTTAACAAAAGTTTATATTCACCTTTTTCTTGCTCTTGAGGTCCCTGTCCCTCCTAACCATTGCCTAGGAACTTAGTTTGTGCTCACCTAGCTATCAGTTTCAAGGTAACTCTCCAGGATGCAGATGCTGGTAAGCTCAAACCAATATTACTCTAACAGAATTTTGTAAAAAGAAGCTACCACAAGTGAATGGCCATGTTTTATGCCTAGAAGGCTTCTTGACCACTCAAATCAGACAAAGAATGTGTTTGTCTCATTGATAAATTGCCTGATTGTCTTGTATTTTGAAGTAGTACTTAGCCTTCAGTTGTTATTCATCTTTGAATATTATAGTGGCAGTTGTTCCTAATTTTAATGTGTGGAGACCGTTGTTGTCTAAGTCTAGCCTATGTTTGATTTAATAGCTACAGTTAAACAGCTGTGCAACCTACTGGATAGTACCCAACCTCTCCGTGTCCTATTTTCCTCTTCATAAGTGAGAAGTGATGGGAATCATACTCTCATAATTGCAGTGTTTCAATTCAAAACATCATGCCTTAAAACCCAAAACTCTGAATTTTCACCGATCGACTATATAAAGGCTTGAGTGGAAAAAAAAAAGACAAAAAGTTGGTACAATTCAATGCTAAGACTTGAGGCCAAAGAGCACCTGCAAATGGCTAAACTGCACACCTTTCACATATAGTCTATAGAATTAGATATTACATTGCCCACAAGCAATTTAAATAAACATCTCTTACCTGGAAAAGCAGCTACCTTGCGTTTTTTAATCACAATGACTCTTGCCCGAGGGACTTCGCACAATGTTCCTAATACCTGAAACATCCTATGTCTTCTTTTCATCCTGCTCTTACCCATGTACTCCATGAGTCCCAAAACATGTCCCATATTTTGATGATGATGGAAAAATCAGCTGTCAGCCTAGACACCACTTTTTGTGGGAAATTTTCCCTAACAACCACTTCACCCAGTCCAAATATCTCACATTTCCCGGTTCTTCTCAGTCATAGCCTTTATCCGTATGGATGTAAATTGCCCATTTGCTATTTGTCCAAAAGTATATGCTCTATGAGGACAAGAATCATGTCTGATAGTTGCATGTAAGTGCTCAGTAAATATTTGTTGAAAGACAGATGGATATTTGGATAGTAAGAAGGTCAATACACTGGTACAGTGAATCTCTGCGTGCTTGCTCCTTGTGAATCTGAAAAAATGATAGGCCCACCTATGACTACAAAGAACTTTTAAGTTTTCTGCTTGAGAAAGGAACTAGAGAAGAGTCCTCTTAAAATACAAATGTAAAGAATTTTTAAGGAAAGATAATGCAGAGTTTAACCCAAGAAAACACAGCTGGAGCAGAAATCTGAGTTTCTCAACTTTATTTATTCTTTTTACTCATCTACACAATTCTCAAGATGATACTGGCAGTGTTTTGTTTTTTGTTTTGTTTTGTTTTGTTTTTACTAGTAGGCTTCTTAATCAACTCCGAATAGGTGATGAATATGCTTGTCTCAATAATAAGAGCTCCAACTTCCTTGTCCAGTATTTTTAAATAGTCCTCAGCCTTTGTGGTAGAAGTTCAAGGGCTCAGGTACTAACAAAGGTCATTGAGAAACCCAAGTGCTCTGACTCTCCACGTGCAATGTTTCCATCTATGGTCACCTTAAAATCCTCAGTTAAGGGCCAGAGATATAGCTCAGTGGCATGGTGCCTGCCTCGCAAGCACAAGGTCCTGAGTTTGATTCCTGGTACCAAAAAAAAAAAAATCCTCAATCATTTGCAATAATAAAAACAAAGTTACATTCAATGAAGTTGTCAAAAAAAGTTAGTCTGTCTAAATGTGACCAACTTTCAAATCAGTACGATTTTGTGGACTGAATGCAAAGCCACCTGTTCTATGTAATGTTTTCTAAGGGACCATGGATTGCAGTTTTGATGAATTGTACTGATTCTCAGACTTATAATCAAACTAAGTTTTCTTTCATTCTTAGACCCCTTTCATACCCTGTATAAACTTCATTGGAAGTTTTGAAAAATCACTTTTAGAAACTAAAATTAGTTTTGTTCCTAATCCCTTAGAGACCAATGCTGTGAATTTCATCATGCAAAGATGATTAAAACTGCTGAAATGAGTCATGATACAATTAGGGATGTTTTTTGTCTAAGTCAAGCTCATGAATTACATGTAACACTGATTCTCTTTAAAATGTTCCAGACAAATTTGGCAGCTTATGTGCAGACATAGAAGAGAATAAGGGAAACTATGAGAAATGCAGAAAAGCCAATATGGCTGAAATTCATGTAACAAAGCAAAGAAACGTTTCCTCTCTTAGCAGCTGGTACAGTTCTTCTAAAAGTCTTACACTATATTTTTTAAAAAAATGTTTTAATAAGCTACTTGAGATGAGAGGTGAGACCTCAAGGGATATATTCCAGCTAAAAAATGATGGTCATTAAAGAAGAACAGAATCTAGAAATAGAACACTTTGTTTTGTTGAGCCTTTTGATGGAGTTGGGTAAAGCCAAATTGCTCAGTATAATAAAGAGATGAATGTGAAGAACCTGGGTGCAGGGAGGGGGCATATCCAGGAAGATTGTATACCTTAGGGGGAAGATAAAGACAAAAACAAAAATCCCATGAGGGTCACAGCTGAAAAAGAACTTTGGAAAGAAAAAAATGTCAAATGGTTGTTACCATAGTACTTGTGATAGAATATCCTCCTCACCTCCCCTGTGAATTCTTGTTTCTCAACTAAGACTTTAAAAAGGTAGACTCAGGGAAGAGAATGGGAAGATATGCAAGAGCTCTATGTCCATGGGGTGTAAAATTAAAACAAAGGCTGCTTTTGTAGAGCGGACAGCTGATATCTGGGCTGACACGGTGTACGAGGAAAGTGAAAAGAGATGAGTCTGGAGGAAGATGCAGGAGCATTTTATAAGGAGCCGTGTGAGCAATCTTAGAAACTATGCACCTTACCTACAGCTCAGTGTTCCAGGATGAAAGAGTGCCAGCTTTAAAACGGAGGTAGTTATGGGCAAGTTATTCCGGTTTGCACAGAGACAAAGAGCCCCATGGATGTGGCATCTTTCATCCTAAAGTCAAGCAAGTCCTGGGGAACCTGGGATGAGTCCCATCACCTCGTTGGGATTAAAGTTGTAAGGGTGGCACCCAGTTTCTGTATTGGGAATAGAGGTATCAGTCCAGTCCCTGAACCAGAGAAGGCAGAAATAGGGACAGATTCAAGTGGGAAGAGGATGCTGAGTTCCTTTTTTGGACTGCTGAATATCAGTAGCCGACAGAGAAAATGTTCAGTAGGCGGGTTTGTTTTTTGTTTTTGTTTTGGTACTGGGAATTGAACTCATGACCTCACACTTGCCAGGCAGGTGCTGTGCTGCTGAGCTATATCCCTGGCCCGGTAGGTGGATCTTTTTAGGAATTCTGTACTCAAGAGAGAAAGCTAGATACAGTATAAAATAGTTTGGGAACTTATCAGCACTTGAAGTATATGAATGAATAAGACTTTTCAGGGATAGGTTATACAAAGAGAAAAAGAGGGATGGGAGGATGGGGAGGGGAGGAGAGGGAGGAGACTGAGGGCAGAACCCTGGAAAACATCAATAGTGACAAAATATATAAAGGTCCCTGAGATGGAACAGCTATACCAGCAAGAGAAAAACCAAGAGTGCATTGTCTAAAAGTCAGGGCAAAACAATGTTTGAAGAAGGAGGTGAGGTCAGTCTCAAGTCCTGCAGACAGATCAAGTAAGATAAAGGCTGAAAATTATCCCTTCAATTTAACAACAGGAAAAGGTCACTACTGGTCTTGGTAAAGGCAGTTTTAGAGAAATGATAGAGAGAAACAAGACTGAGGAATAAACCCTGATTAAAAAAAAAAAACAGAGATAAAGAAACAAATCTCTTTCAAAAAGTTTCAAAGAAGGCAAGATGTAAGGAAAGTGGATAGAGATAGATGTGGGGTGAAGGAAAAAATTTATGATAGGTTTTTTAGCCCAGACCCTCTAGGAAACAGAGCCCAATGGAATAGAAACACTCTCCTTTATTTGTGAAATGCAAACCCAGTGTTAAGTTAGGGTGCAGAAAGGGGGAGATGAGGAAAGGACAGATGCAAAACTGCACTAAAGCATTGACTGCCATTTTTTGACAAGCCAGAAAGACACACAACAGGTTGTTCATCCGTCGCATTTGCGGGCCTTTTTGAGCGGCTGTGAAAAGAGATACCACCTCTGAGTTGGCTGCAGAGGGGATATGGGTTGAGAATTTATACTTTGCTTTCCTACCCTGGAATCTTATTGGTCAAAGTTCATCTCATAGGGATTTTGTGCCTTCACACTTCCAGGCTGTATCATCTGGCCCCTCCGCAGTCATCAGAAAATTAGTCTTTGCCCATTGTGTGTGTGTGTGTGTGTGTGTGTGTGTGTGTTTTAATCTATATCTGAAAGCAGAAGGGCAACTGCTGCAAGTTTGTGTTCAATGTAGTTTAAAAAATACTTAACTAATTAAGTACCACTAGAATGGACCAGTAGAGAAGTCACAGGTACAGGAAAGGAGGGATATGATTGATGGAGAAGTTTGAGTACCAAAATAAATATAGGTGGAAATACAAGTAATTTTATGGGTAAGGTGAAAGGAAATTCCCCTCATAAAGTTTCAAAAATATCTCAGCCCCATGACATATTTTAGTGCTTACCTCCCAGTTAATATCTAAGCTGGGCACCAAGAGAAAATCTACACAGTAGTCCACTAAACTTGCACTGGACTTCCTGTGTCTTTGCAAGTCATCTGTAACCCAAAGCCTTGTGCCATTGGGAAAGGGAAAGTAATATAAGGTGGAATATGCTGTTAAAATCAAATTCAGTAGAAAAAATAACCTAGATAATAGAAAGACATGGTAAACTGCAATTTTCTAGGAATGCAGTTCAATGGGAAAAATTGCAGAAACTAATAGTGTGCTACAATGTAGGCTCTTGGAGTTTCTGTAAGATTTGGGTGCTAATCTTCCTTTGTCATCTATTGGCTGTATTTACTAAAATTACTTAAGTACTTAAGTTTTAGTTTCCTCATGTTCAAAATGGAGATAACGCTAAGTGTTCCTAATGCTTGGGGTCTGCAATGATACATAACACGAAAACACTTAGCATAATACCAGAAATATGCTATCTATTATTATTTATGGAGCAAAAACCTATGTCACTGGGGAACTAGTGATGAGCAAGTCACAGAGCCCTAAAGTGCATAATTTCACTTTACGTACGTGCAAACAGATGATGGACATGGAAGCTACCATACCACCTGGTTCTGCCCCAGTCTTGCCATCCTGTCCTAGCTCTAAATGTGTAGAAATTCTGGGCACAATTTAACAACAACAAGCTGTAGATTCATAGCTAAGTTGTAAACAAAAAAGAAAAATATTCTAAGTGTTAAAAATACAGACAAAATTTAAAGCCAGAGCAGTGAGCAGAAACTGAAGCCAAAACTTCATAGAGTAATTAGAAAAAGATAGAGACCTGAGGCTGGGTCTTTAATACCCGCCTGGGTGACAGAGGGCTCCACTCCACAGAACCTGGCCTTGGAAACCTGAACCGGAGCCTCAGGCATGAGCCCCAGGGTCAGGAATGTCCCCCTTCTTTTTGCCAGTGAGGCAGTTCACTATCTGGGGGAATAGAAAGAAACTTCTAAAAAAATATTAAACCTCTGGTCCAAGCCACACAGAGTCATGTGGTCTGAAGTCAAACAACCTATATGATACGGCATGTTAAGCTAAGAAATTGGCATTAAAAACTTGCTCATTACAGATGGAATTCTTCAAGCTTCAGCCAAGGCAAACTTGATTCATAGGCTCTTTCTAGGACTCAGGACTCCCATAAATACAATCCACAGGAAGAAGCGATCCACATGGAAATAGAAAAAAGCTAGAAAGAAACTTTTCTTTTGAGATAGGGTCTCACTAAGTTGCTAAGTTTCCTAGTTTGGGATCAAACTTTCAGTCCTCCTGCCTCAGCCTCCCAGAGTGGTGGGATTACAAGCCAAGTGCCACCATGCTCAGCTCAAAAGGAAACTTTAAAATAAACATCTTTAAAGTGTACATAGAGATAGAAGAGACTACAATAAGGCGAGAAAAAAACTGAGCTTTAAAAAGCAGAACAGGGCCGGTGAGATGGCTCAGCGGCATAAGCACCTGCCTGGCAAGCACGAGGTCCTGAGTTCGACCCCCGGTACCCACAAAAAAAATAAATATATAAAATAAAATAATAAAAAGCAGAACAGGTAGATTATAGGTTATTTTTTTTAAATGAAATAAGAAGTCTAGAAATAAAAATGCAATCACTAAAATTAAACACATAATGGATGGGCTGAATTCTAAAGCAGACATTGCTGAAGAAAGAACTGGTGAATTAAAAGCTACAACCTATAAACTCACTCAGAGTGCTGCTTAGAGAAAAATGGAGATGGATATATGAAAGCAGAATTAAAAGAAACAGTAAGAGGCTGGGGGTGTAATTCAGTGGTGGAGGGCTTACCTAGCATGTGCAGGCCCTGGTTCAATTCCCAGAGAGAGAGAGAGAGAGAGAGAGAGAGAGAGAGAGAGAGAGAGATCATGGACAGAGTAGGAAATTCCAATACACAGTTAATAGGATTTTAGAAGAACAGTGAATATGAGAAAGATGTAATATTTGAAAACATAACATCAGGAAATGTTCTAGAATTGAATAAAGATCCATGTGTGAAACACTCCATACCTATCATTTTGTGTGTGTCTGAGTCATACCTGCCTGTTTTTGAAACTACTGCTGCAGTATTTGACTTCCTGTTACAGCCTTATTCTACCTGCCCCATGCCCAGGCTGTGCTCCTCTCATCTGTGGCCCTAGGGCTCTGATTGCCATCAAGGCACAAATGCTATAGCAGTCAGCTTGGCACCCTCATATGCATTCCGCATAAGTGACAGGGAGTTACTCCATGGGGTGAATCTTTGACATTGTGTTTCCCACACTCTCCTCATACTTTCACTGACAGGTACAAAAGGATTCCTTTATGGTGAAATACCTCTCGCCCTGCATCTTCTGTCACATTGCCAGGTGAGCTATTAGAGCAGGTAGGGAATAATGCTGGAAGCCATCTCCATACAGGGATAGCTTACTATATACAGAAGTGAATGGAAATTACCTAAATATATACAGTTTAATGATTTGCCAATTCCTCTTCCTCTAAAACACATCCCAAAACACCTTCTATATCACCCAACTCTAATACATTCCATTCAAGAAAGGGAAGCAGATTAGTCAGGGTTCTCCAAAGAAACAGAACCAATGGGGTTGTGGTGTGTGTGTGAAGAGAGAAAGGGAAGGAGGGGGAGAGAGAGAGATAGAGAGAAAGAGAGAGAGAGAGAATTGTTTTGTGCAATGATGGAGGCTGTGAAGCTGAAGACCCAGGAAAGCCAGTGGAGTAGTTCTAGTCCACTCCCTAAGGCCTGAGAATCAGGAGCACCAACAGCTTAAGTACCAGTTTGCAGGCAGGAGAAGACTGACATCCCAGCTCAAGCATCAGGTAGAGAAGGAATTCTTCCTTCTTCCATCTTCAACAGACATGTACTGGATTGGGGGATGGCCAACCTATTGAGGGGGGTCATCTGCTTCACTCACTTGGCCAGTTCAAGTGCTAATCTCTCCAAGAAAACTGCTCACAGCCACACCTAGAAATAATGTTTAACCAGACATCTAGGCATCTTGAGGCCTGGTCAAGATGACACATATAATTAACCTTAATAAGTCCATTCCTTGTCATATTGATATCCTACACATATCCTTAAACCACACTTACTTCCCAAATAAAGGCAGTAAGATCGTAATTCCATGCAACATGATATAACTCTCCTGCATACAACCAAAAAGATGCTTATTAACCCCTTCCCTAGAAAAGGAGGTAAAGTTCTTGAGTGATTTAAATGATATTTATTTTTCCTTGACATCTCATAAGTTACATACAGTGAGGAAAAATCAATGATACTTAAATATTATGATTTAAAATCAAGACATTTTATGATATGTGACAAAGAAATAAGACAAGAAAGAAAACAAAGATGTTTGCTTAATATATATTTATTTATATTTATATACATATACGCACATGTATCTGTAGCAAAATAAGGAGGGAATACTCATAACATTACAGTCTTGTTTCTGTAACTGGTTATCTAGTCATAGATGACCTTTAGGACTATCTTCTTCCACTACATTTGCCTTAACAAGCACTCTAGCTGGTTGTGGTTCCTTGTCTGGGTGACCCGAACTTTCATTCCTGATATTTCTGGGCTGTTAATAGTCCTGTCTAGATTGGGCCATTGTACTTTTACATTGACCTTCATCACAGGTCATGGTAATACTTAGAGAAGCCCTAAGGGACCGCCCATATTCCAGACATACAATACCTTATCTCCATTACAGAGTAGTAATCCAAGTTCCCCTTGATAGTTGGAATCAATTATCGCAGCAAACACTGTAACTCTCTTCTTGTCACATTGAGTCAGAGGCATGAGAAAGCCTGAAGTGACCAGGTGGCATTCTTAACTTCCAGTTCAATAGAATCATTATTGCAGCTCCTGTGGCAGCATTCTTCCCTTTGGAACTAGGACCTCTATGACAAATGAGTGTAAAGTCGTGGGCACAAGAAACAGAACTTTTGCAGGTGGGTCACTAGAGATAATACTGAGTGGTGACACTCTCATTTCCACTTTTTATTCCTGGACCCACAAATCCTGGCTAAGAGAAAAATAACGTAGTTGCCTTGGATGCTGATCCAAAGCATACAAAGCCTCTGAAGGAACTTTTGCCATCCCTACAAGATACTGTCACTTAGTTGGTGCTGTAATTGGATGTAAAAAGAGGCATTGCACTGTTCTGTCAAACCAGATGTCCAGGACAGTGGGAAACATGGTAAGACCACTGAATCTGATGAGCCCATGGCTATACTTCATTTGCATAAAGTAACTTCTTTGATTGGAAGCAATGCTATGTGTTTATTCACAAAAGCCAAGAAGTGGAAATAAGTTAAATGTCCATTGACAAATGAATGGATAAAGAAAATGCTATGTTATTAATAATAATAATATACAGAATACTATTCAGCCTATAAAAATAAGGGAGAAAAGCACCATTTACCACAACATTGATAGGAGAGGATATTAGGCTAGTGAAATAAGCCAGGCACAAAAAGAAAAATGTTGCATGATCTTACTTATATGTAAAATGTAAAAAATGAAAGTCAAATACATACAATAATAGAGACTAAAACAACAGTTACTCGGAACAAGGGTGGAGAGGAGATGAGGAAATGGAGAGATGTAGGTCAGAGGATATGAAGTAATGGAAGTGGAGGATGAACAAGTCTAGAGATCTAACATACAACAGTAAAACTAAAGAAAATAAAATTGTATTGTATTAGGAAATTTTGTTCAAGAAATAGATTATAGCTAATCTGGTCAAAAAAAGGTAACCATATGAGATGGTAGGTATAGTATATTAATTTGCTTCACTATGGTAAATATATACATATATTTTTCATAACATCATATTGTAAACCCAAAATATACACAACAAAGTTTATATAAATAAATAAGTAGCAATGCTATGTGGAGTGCCATGCTAGTGAATAAAGCATTATGTTAGTCTATGGATGGTAGTTTTGGTAGAATCATCAAGTTCAGGGAGTGAAAATCTCTTTCCACATTAAGTGTCCATTCCAGTAAGAGCAAAATGCTTGCACTTTCATGATGGAAGTACTCCAGGGAGTAATGTCATAGTAGACAGTCACTGTTGGTCTCTGCCGCTGGCAGACTGGTCACTCAGCAGTGTCTATAGCCAGGTTGGTCCTGGTGAGCGGAAGCCCATGTTTTTGGGACCATGCACAACCTCTACCTATGCCACCATGGCCAATTTTTCTGTGATCCTATTGGACAATGACAGGTGGGACTGGGAAAACAAGCAAAACAGAGAGTCTATTGATTTCATTATTAAAATTTTGGGCTGAGATAACACTTTGATGAGCATTACAGACTGAGACACAAATACATTTGCAATTTTTTACTTCTTTAAAGAGTATCTTCATGCCTCTTCAGCCAAAAAAAAAATTTTTTTTTGAGACAGGGTCTCACTATGCAGTGCAGGCTGGCCTCAAACTCACGGTGATTCTCCTGCCTCAGCCTCCCGAGTGCTGGGATTACAGACATGCGCCATGACGCCTGGTTCTTCACCCAAATTTCTATAACATCGGTTTTCCATCAATTTTCCTTAAAAGTCTCTGACCACCCAAACCATTGGCCATAGCCCATGAATCAGTATGTAATCACATATCTGGCCATTTCTCCCTCCAAGGAACGCTAACAACAAAGTAAGCTACCCAAAGTTCTCCCACTAGGAATATTTCCCTTCACCACTGTCTTTCATGAATGTCTCAGAACCATCTATAAACCTGAACTTGATTTTCTCTTTCCTATCAATTGACCTTAAAGAATGACTCATGTGGCCATAGGTACAGGCTGGGAGAGAGAAGATGGTATAACAGGAGAGACCAGAGGGATTTGAGCCACTTTACATAATTTGCTTGGGCTTCAGGACCTGCTCAGGCAGAACTATGTATATACCACTTCCATTTTATAATGGAATATTGTTGTGAATGTCCAGTTTTAGGGCGTGGTGGGTCAGATAACACCAAGGTCATGATGGGCATTTCAGGTCACGTGTTAACTTGGCAGTCCACAGTTAAGCATTCAGTCTGTATTAGGCCCAGAAGTAAACCAAGAGTTGTTTATCATAAGGAGAGTATCTATCTAAGGATAACTGTAGGATGTTGCTCCAAAATCCGAAGGACCTAAACTGAGATTCACCTCTAAGTTCCTGCCAAAGACTCCAAAATCATCCCTGTATCTGTCACTGCCATCTCTAGCACTGTTGGATCTGCTAGATCATATGGTCCAAGTGACAGAGGAGTTTGCACAGTACCCTGGACCTGTTTCTGAGTCTTGTCTTCCTCTGCATTCCGATCAAAACTCACAGCTTTTCAGGTCATTCAGTAAATGGACTATACTGGCACATTCCAATAAGGAATATGTTGCCGCCAAAATCCAAAGTGTCCACTGTACAGTGCTACTTCCGTTCATGAACTTAATTCATTACACAATTCTGGAAAAGATGGCCACACTCTTGTTCATGCAGGAAAGATGGCCCGCGGTTGTGTTGGTCACCTGATGCAGAGTTCGCAAATAAACAAAATTTTTCCAAATGCCTTTGATTGTAAACCAAATTGTTCACAAACAAAAGCATTTGTGAACCAAGGTACCACTGTATTGTCTCCAAAACCCAGAGGCCCATATGCCCTGTTTTTGACTGCCAGATGCTACAACTTATCCTTGCCCTTGAAAAAGATAGATTAACATGCTCAAAACCACTGGGCATCTAGAAATTTCATGGAGATAAAAGCCTCCTTTATTTTAGTCAGATTTATGTCCCACCCGATAACGTGCAAATGTATTCTCAATAAATCTAGAATAGTTGCTACTTCTTACCCACTAGGTCCAATGAGCATGGTATAATCAATGTAATGGGACCTGCTTACTAGGTACCAGGAGAGGTATTAATTTGCTCAATGAAACCACATTTGGTATAATAGCTGCATTTGGAGTCCCCATCTGGCTAAGCTGACAGTAATCTACTGTCACACTGCAAGATCCATCTGTCTTCTTCACAGAGCAAATAGAAAAGTTGAATGAGATGTGATGGGAATCACCACCTTTATATCCTTCAAATCCCTAACAGTAGCAGTAATCTCTGCAATTTTTCCAGGAATGTGGTATTGTTTTTGGTTTCCTATGAAGAGGCAATTCTAGTGATTTCCACTTGATGCTTCCCACAATAACTTTTACTCCATAGGTCAGGGAACAAATGTGGGGATTCTGCCACCTGCTAAGTATATCTATTTCAATTCTGCATTCTGGAACTAGGTAAATAACTATAGGATGGGTTTAGGGACTCGATGGGCTCACTGTTAGATGGACCTGAGCTAAAACTCCATCAATCAATTGACTTTCAGAAACCCTTGCTTTGACTGGTAGGCCCCAGAGATGTTCTGGGTCTCTGGAATTTCTGTGCATTTAAGCCAATGTCCAGTAGTCTCTAAAAGATCTTATCATTTCCATTTTCATAATGCACAGTTACACTGTAAGTTCCTTTGGGAAAGTCTGGGAAAAGATTGACACTATATATTTTTTGTCACTGTAACAAGGTCCTTCCTAAAGGGGACTTAGCATTCTTTTCATTCAATAGGTTCTGGGTCTATAAACCAGCTCAGGTAGGGAAACTGATTAAAGGGCTATGACTCATTTTTACATGATTTAGAACTTTTTTATTTATACAGATGAAGAAAGGATTCAGTAGGCTTCCTATGTTGATCTTAGCTATACAATGACCAATTAACCAACACCATAGGTCTGCAGGCATCAGGCTTTTCTGATTGCTACTCTGACTCTGTTGTTCATTACATTACCATATCCACCTTGTCTTTGAAAATCGAATGCTATCACTTGGTCCCTACAACTCTAGGATTCAATTATTCCCACTGCATTCAGTTTCCCACTTTAGTTCCTCCTATAAGGCCTGACCTACACAGAAGGGCAATCACAAGCTCTTGAAGATGTTGAGGTCCCCTCACAAATTTCTCATAGTCATGATGTTTTCCGTATGCTTCCCAGTGTGAGTGAGGTCTTAGATGACACATTCATTTAAATATTACCATCTATCTAAGTCTTTGAATCCCTTCCTTTTCATTAAAACATGGTAGGACTCCAGTGTACTCACTGTGGAATACCTTTTGGTCCATGTTTTAGCCAATCAACTGAACAAAATGTTAGAGACCTAATTTCCCAGACTGTAACACTATGCAGAATTTCTACCTACTCCACCCACATCAATAAATTTGGCCTGAACAACTCTAAGTTTCTTCCAACATGATCCCAAACTGTTAATATCCACTCCCACGTATGTTCCCTGGATTTCTATTTGTATAAGTCAGATAACTCAAGTAGTTCTTTGTAGTGTAGCATACCGCCTCACGAATCTCATGTACTTCACTTTTAGAGGCTTGCTGTGACTTGCTGTCTAGTGATAGACTTCAAATCAGAAAAATGGCAGACTAAAGACTATCAGCAAAATACAGCCTCTCTGAGACCTGGAATAGAGACACTTGGCAAACAACAACTTGGTGAAGGGAGAGAGAGAAAAAAAGTAGATCTCTGGGTATTGGGAGGGAAACAAAACAGGAAAGCAAGAAACTACAGAGAAGCTGGAGAAATGGAGCAAGATGAAGAAAAAAGTAAAGCAGTCAGGAAAAGAACCTTGGCTCCTGGGAAGAGGACCTATCTCCACTGACACAAGGGATACGCCTCACCTTGGATGGTTGCCACCACCTGGAGTGTATGGACAGAGAGGCTCTGGAGCAGGAAGGGCACCTCACAAATGCACAAGCCATAAAGCTTGGTAAAGAAAGTCATGACTTGGGACACATAGAAAGATATGGAAACTGGGAGCAGCTGGAGGGACTACATTTCTAGGGTGGACACCACTGAGCAATGACACTCAGCGTAAAGGCTCTGCAGGATTTAGCATTCACATTTAAAAAAGTGAGTGTGGAAACTAAAATAGGTCTTAATAGTGAACTCACTATCCTTCCTCCACATCTGGAGGATTCCAGTATTGCACACCCTGGAAAGAAACAACCCATTCAAACACATCAAAGAATTTTTAAAAAAAATTTTTTCCCCCTCAGGAGTCAGGGTTCTTTTTTGCTTTTTGTCTTTTTTCTTTTTGTTTTCTTCTTTGTTCTTTATTTTGCTTCCTATTTTTCTTCTTTTTATTGTTTGTTCTTTTCTGTTACTTTTATCTAATTCTATTAATTTTGTTTGCTCCTTAATATGATCCATTATCTCATTTTGCTCTCCTTCCATTAAATTTCTTTTTCTATATTTTTCAAATGTATTGCTTTCATTTTCCTGTTCCATATCCTTTTGTCTTTACTAGTATTCTATTAAACTTTATTAATCTCCAGATATTTAGTTAACGCTATGCTATCGTTGTTGAATTCTTTTCTATTGTTAACAGTGATATAATTTGAATTATTATATTTAGCAGACATTTAATGTATGTCAACATTTGATTTGTCTTTGTGTCTGTAATTACAGATCTTTTTTCTATAGCTAAGGGTAGTACAGTGGTAACTTTTATTGATTCTTATGATATACCGATATGTAGTTTATCTTTTACTCTAATTTTTGTTGATTTTGTTGCTATTGCCAGTGGGGTATAGTTGTTGCTATTGTTCTTAATTCTATAGCAATATTTGGTTTGTCTTCATGTCATCAACAATACCATGGTTCATTTCTAGAGAATTGGGTATTGAGGCCCCTAAATTAACAAACATGATGAGATCTTGGACAGAGACAAAGGCCTATGGTTAGCTGTGCCCAGAGTGTATCACTGAAAAGCAGACACTAATTAAAGAGATCTCTGCACTAGCAATAAAGTCTTTCCACTTTAATCAACCCACAGACCTCAGCAAACCTCAACACACACACACACACACACACACACAACAGAAACATGAAAAGACAAGAAAAGGCATTCCTAAACTCTCAACTCCCCCAAAGCTTATCACTGGTGCATACAAGGGGAGGAAATAAAAAAATCAAACAGCTGAATTATAAAAAGTGATAAAAGAGGAAACAGAAAAAACAGATCAATAAGGTGCTTGGTGAGCTCAAAGATGATATAATTAAATAGATAATGAACTTAATAAGCAAAATTATTAGCAAGCTTACAGAAGACACTAATAAAAGCTAATTGAGCTAAACAAAATGATACAGAGCATAAATGACCAGTTTACCAAAGAATTAGAGTCTGTGAAAAGATACCAGACAGAAATCCAGGGGATAAAAAATTCCATTGCAAGTATGGGCAGCAGAGTGACCAATGTGAGGACGAGTGTCAGAACTAGAAGATAGGGCTAATAAAGGTGATCATCTAAAGTACTTAGAGATACTTTAAAAACAATAAGAGAACATAGAAAATGGATTCAACAGCTGCTAGATGACACAAAGAAGACTAATATAAGATTATTTGGAATTAGTGAAAAATCAGCAGATACAAAACCTGTTCACAGAAATAATAACAGAAAACTCTCCACATATGGGTAAAGAATTTAACATACAGATGACTGAGGCACACAGAACCCTAAGTAGCCATGATCAGAAAACAACCTCTCCAAGACACATCATAGTCAAAATCCCAGAAATTCACAAGGACTGAATCTTAAAAGCTGTTAGAGAAAAGCAAATACTTATAAAGGTAAACTTACCTATAAAGGTAAACCTATTTATATAGGTAAACTCATTAGAATTATAGCTGACTTCTCAACACAAATCTTAAAGGCCAGGAGAGGTTGAAGTGAAGTGTTTCATGCCCTAAAAGAAAAAAACTTCCAATTCAAACTGGTATATCCTGCAAAACTATCTTTCAAAACTTATGGAGAAATAAGGTCTTTCCATGACAGACAGAAACTAAAGACATTCAGGTGTATTCATTCCTTTAGACATTTTGGCACTCTTGTGATCATTGTCTCTTTTTACGATATCTAATATATATATATATATATATATATATATATATATATATATATATATGAGGGAATTATAAAGAATTGGCTGTCATGATTATGGAGGCTGACAAGTTCCAAGATCTTCACTTGACAAGAAAAAGACCCAAGGAGGCCGAGGATTTAGTTCAGTGGCACAATGCCTGCCTGACAAGCATGAGGTCCTGAGTTCAATTCCCGGTGCCAAAAAAAAAAAAAAGAAAGAAAGAAAGAAAAAGACCCAAGAAACCTTGAGACCCATGAAGACTAATGTTTCATTTCAAATATGAAGGCAGGAAGAGACTGATGTCCCAGTTCGAAGTGTCAGGCAAGAGTTCCCTGTTACTTGAGGAGATACGGGAGGATCAACCTTCTGCCATTCAGAATTCAACTGATTAGATGAAGACCAATCACATTTCAGAGCACTATCTATTTCACTCAAGCTACTAATTCAAAACTCAATCTTAACCAAATACACACTCACAGACACACCCAGAATAATATTTGGCCAAATATCCGGACACCCTATGGCCCAGTCAAGATCACACACTCAGTTGTGCATTACAGGAAGTCAAATTAGAATGACCTAGCACTCTTAACAAGTCACAATTATCCAACTTTCTCAAATTTCATATATACATGTACGTACATAAACACACTGAAAGGCCCATGCCATGAGGGACCCTGAGGTTAAGCTTCATTAGTTTCACAGCCCTGCTGAACAAACAAAACAGTGAATTTACATAAACATACATTCCCAATACACAGCATCAAAAGAAAGCACTACCAGCACCACTGAATAGCACTTCTTCTAAAGTGTGGCTCTTGTCCGTTATTCCCAATACATCAGACAGTCCCTCTTGATCACTGAATAAAACCTAGGACCGCCATGCCTGTGTGGGTCATATGAATGGATATTCGACTCTTTTGATAGTTCTTCACCTTGAATATCCCATCAAAAGAATTGGCACATACCCCTCTATCCCACTTGAAACGAACGGCACCTCTTGAGGTTTTTGGACTATACGTAATCCTGATCTTACCCAAAATATGAAAGATACCCTCATTGTCACTTGAGATTGTAATAAGCTGGACCATTCTGCTACGCCATAGGATGCATTATAGCTTTTTCAGCTCTTTAGTTAAAACTTTTTTTATTTTTAAAAAGATCATGAAAAAAATCATTCATAATTTTGCAAATTTTTTTTTTCAAGAAACTTAAACTATTTCACAAGATCAACTGTCAGAGTGCCAGTCTTGATGCTCGGTGCGAAGTCCAATGTGAACCAGTACTAAGTAGAATATTAAACCAGTAAGGTCTTACTTTCCAGCAGATGGCAGATTCTAACTTTGTAAATCACCTCAGGGAGAAATGGGGAAAGGGAGATGTATATTTTTTTTGTTTACCTTAGAAACGACTATAGAGGGCCGGTGAGATGGCTCAGCGGCTTAAGCGCCTGCCCGGCAAGCGCAAGGGCCCGAGTTCGACTCCCGGATCCCACATACGAAAAAGGGGCCGGTGATATCGCTCAGCGGCACGGGCGCCTGCTGGCGCGCGAGGTCCTGAGGTCGACCCCCCGGTACCCACAAAAAAAAAAAAGAAACGACTATAGAGGAGATTTATTTTCCTTTTAAATCTCACTAAATAGAGATATCATTGAGCTGGTAATCCCAAGAGCTGTCTAAGAAAAGTCAAAAACTCTGGATTTCACCCCATCCATCATATTTCTAGTGAAAAATGTGACTTGGCAAAAAGGATTACAAGAGAAACTCTCCTGAGGAGACTCCAAATCAAGACACATAATAAGCTTTCTTTTAACCTTTTATACAATCTGTATAAAAAGAAAAACTTTCTCAACAATGTTCTCATCACAGAAGAAGGTATTACCCAGGCACTGAAGAATTATCACTCAATTCTTTATGCTAGGAAAAAAAAGAGGGATTAAATGAATATTGTGAGGCACAGAATGGGTGAAAAGTATAATGTATTAAAGGTAGGGGTGACTATAGTTTATACTAACTTATTATACATTTTAGAAAGAACTAGAAGAGAGCCGGGCATCACCATGCCTGTAATTTTGGTACTGGGTATACTGAGGCAGGAGGATTGCCACAAATTCAAGGCCAGCCTGGGCCACACAGTAAGTTCAAGGCCTCAAGGCCAGCCTGGAATGCATAGTGAGACTCTGTCTCAAAAAACAAACAAAAGAACTAAAAGAGAGGAATTCAAACATTCCTAACATACACACAATCACACACAAAAAATAAATGCTTGAGAAAACAGAAACGCTAAATTACCCTGGTTTATCCATACTTTTTTTTTTCTTTTGTGGGTACCGGGGGTCAAACTCAGGACCTCGCACACCAGCAGGCGCCCGTGCTGCTGAGCGATATCACCAGCCTGTTTTTCGTATGTGGGTACTGGGAGTCGAACTCAGGACCTCACGCTTGCCAGGCAGGTGCTTATGCCACTGAGCTATCTCAACGGCCCTATCCATACATACTGTATGCACATATTAGTCAGATTTTACTGCTGGGACAAAATACCTGACATATGCAATTTGAAGAAGAAAAGGTTATTTTAGCTCACAGTTTCAGAGATTTCAGTCCATGGTCAGCTGACTCCAAGGCAGATTCTACAAAAAAAAATTTTTTTTTGAAATACTGGATATTGAACCCAGGAGTGCTCTACCCCTGATCTATAGTCCCTGCTCTTTTTATTTTTTATTTTGTGACGGTCTCACGAAGTTGCCCAAGTTGGCTCAAATTTGTGATTCTTCTTTAGCCTCTGGAGTAGCTGAGGTCACAGCATGTATCCTTGTGCCTGGCTCAAATTTTTTTTAAACCTAACTAAATGTTCTATTTTAAATTTCCAGTCATATGTTTTATCTTTAGCCCAACTACAGTTAATATTCTCTGAAGATATGCTTTAATTTTAAACTCATGATACTCACTTTAAGAGAAAGGAAGGAAAGGGAGGTGAATAAAAAGGAGAAAAGGAATGGATCAAACTTTGAGAACGGGATGAGGAGGCTCCAGAGAGTAGTTTTAGACAGAATGGTTTCAGCCCATCACAGATGCCCCAGGGCATCTGTCTGTCCACTCCATCCTACCCTCCCCATTCATTACACCTATTAAAATCTATAGACTCATAGAATGCGCTGAAGTGATAGTAGATGTAGGGAATACATCAACATATGAAAAAGTACAAATAAAATCATTTATATAGAAGAAAACAGAATTCAAAAACTAGAAGTAGCCAGGTGTGGTGGCGCACACCTATAATCCCAGCACTTGGGAGGCTGAGCCAGGAGAATCACCACAAGTTCGAGGCCAGCCTGGGCTACACAGCAAGATCCTCCCCCCACCGAAAAAAAGAAGTAAAATGTATCTAACTTTTAAAAAGACAAGTGGGAGTTTTGAATGTTGGAAATACTTAATGTTTACTTCACTCTTTTGTTCTACACATTTGCTTAAGTTCATAATAAAATTATAAACATATACAAAATATTCCATAAGATGAGATTGGTTGTAAAGTGAATTAGGACTTTAAAGGACCTGGAGTTAGGAAGGAAAGACAAGACCTTTTATCAGTTACCAACCAATTGAGTGCCAATCCAGAAACTGCTAAAGCAACCAATGGACCATGTGATTTAAAAACTATGTCTAAAATAATAAGTCTTAAGCTTTTGTCTCCCTTCTCACCAAGAAGGAATTCATAATTTATTTTCCCATTTTTATTACCTCTCTGTCCTTAATTTTTTCATCAGTTTGATAGTTTTCTTTAAAAGTGAGTGTTGCAAAGGAATTGAAAACATGTCCATACAAAAAATAAATAAATAAACCTCCATACAGATATTTACAGCAACTTTATTCATAATTGCTAAAACTTGGAAGCAATCAAGATGTCCTTTAGTAGGTAAATGAACTAATTGTATTACATCCAGACAATGGAATATTATTCAATGCTGAAAATAAAAGAGCTATCAATCCATCAAAAGACATGGATGAAATTTAAGTGCTTATTACTACATGAAAGAAGCCAATCTAAAAAAGCTACATACTATTTTGATTTTAGTTATATGACAAATATTGTGGAGACAGTGAAAAGATCAGTAGTTATGAAGTGTTGGGGGGCAAGAGGGATGAATATGTTGAATATGGATAATTTTAGAGCAAAAAAACTCCTGTATGATGTAATAGTGGATACATGTCCTTATAGATTTCTACAAACCCACAGGATCGACAACACACCAAGAGTGAACTTTAAACTATGAACTTTGAGAGAAAATGATACGTCAGGTAGGTTCATCAGCTGTAACACAGGTACACATTCTGGTGAGGCATGTTGATAATGGAGGAATCCGTGTGCAGGGGCAGGAGGGTATGGGAAATCTCTGTACCTTCCTCTCAATTTTGCTCAGAAGCTAAAACTGCTCTTTCTAACAAGTCTTTTTAAATGACTCATAAAATAATCTAAACTAGGAAAGACCTTGAGTGATTATCTTCCATCTCCCTACTTTAGACAGCATCACAATAATGGCATCTCAGGAAGATGAAGAGCTATGTTATTTTTAAAATGTCCAGAGGAAAAGATTCTACAACCTCCCAACATTAACAACTCTCACTCTCAGGAAATTCTCCTATCTATAATCTATAATCTAAGTCTCCTGTGCTGATGTTCAAATCAGTTTCCACTCTGCAGAGCCGAGTGAATGCTGGAAATAGGTGTTCGTCAGTCTCCGTGCAGAAATCCTTCATTCACTGCCAGTGCAATGTAATGAGGTTGAATATTCTGTGTAGTTTTGAATTAGCCTTCAGTTTGTATCCTTGTCCAAGCTGATTAACCCCAGTTCTGGAGCCTACCTAGAGTTCATTCATACCCTTATCTGTACTCCCACATCACTCTGTAAGTATCTCTACTAGAGCGTTATCACAATTTAGTGTAATTACACTTTTGCAGGATGATCTGTCCGTACCATCTCCTCTTACTTGCATGCTATCTCTTTGGCTGAGGTGTAATAGGCCCCAATAAATGACTGTCAAATGAAAGAATGAGTGAAATCCTATGCATGGTTAGCTGTCCTCTGCCAGTTAAGTTTCTTTCAATAACAAGTAACAGCCATCAGTTGTACTCATATGAGCAAAAACAGAAAATGTATTGGAAGAATACTGGAAGTAAGAACTAAACAAAGGCTCAGAAAGGGTAGGAAGAACTGGAGGTATGGCTCAGTGATAGAAAACTTGCCTAGCCTGTGGGAGGCCGTGGTTTCTATTCTCAGCATTGAAAAAGTAAAAGGGGAGGGCGGGTTTGAACAAGAATATTGCCTCTGCAAAAAGTTATGGGCCTTCCAACACCCTGTTTCACTTCCTGCAATATTTCCGGTTAATAAGAGAGACAAACTGATTAGCACAACTTAGGTCAGGTGACACTTCTGAACCAATTAGCCATAAGCCTAGAGGCAGAGATGACTAACCTGAAGAGGCTCTCAGGGCAGGGTCAGGAGAGACGTGCTGTGCATGTTGGCAGCTCCTTAAAGAGAAACCATGTTTTGTGGAACAACCAATGAGATGTTTCCTGCAAACAATAGCTGATTCCTCAAGTACATCGTCACTGTTGAGTTCTTGTGAGGATGTCACAGAGCTGCACGAACAAGGTAACTGAATTTTTTATGTGTGCTTTACTATTTCTCTTTAGGCCCTCTGGTACCAAGATTTAAGAAGATAAAAACTGTGTTCCTGATTTGAAGTGTAATTGTTTTCTGAACTGTGGATCAGTGCTTGAGCTAATGACAAATATTATCACAAGATTTATGGCACACGGAAAAATCTTTCTTTCACAAATTCAGTATACTTTATGTCACTGAACTAGTAGCAGACACACACCTGAGATATAGAATTCAAAAACCTAAAAGGAAGTAGCACAGCCAATGTCTCAAACACCCTGCCAATTGAGCCAGGATTGGGTCGGGATAAGATTGACCCAGGATAAGACTGCTAGAATCTTATCCTGAATTTCCTCATGAAAACCACATTGGAAAAGGGAGAAAAGAACAATTGTTCAGCTACTTAAATAATAATACTTTGCAGAAAATTTATCAGTTTTTATTTAAGTAGAATTCTTTCATGTCTGTTATTTTGTAATTAAGCCTAAATTACAAAATAAAATCAAAATGGCCACACACAAAAATTCTTTGCATCTCTTTTCACTAAGAGGAAGAATCAATTTCCCCACTCACTGACACTGGCACTTGGTTTGACCGAATGAGGAGGAAATAATTTTGTGTGAATTCCAACCCTAGCCTTTGAGAACCTTATGAACAGACAAAAAGAAGAAAAGAGGCCATATGAAGACCCTTAAATTTGGAGATGTTTGTTGCATAGAAATACATAAGGTACACACCACCCAAACGTAGGGATCCATTGTCTTTTATTTGTTTTGGCACAGTTTATAATCTTCCATCAATCTGTTTAACATAGCTCTCTCTCTCTCTCTCTCTCTCTCTATATATATATAATATACATATAATATATATTATATATGTTATATAATATACATATCTATAATCAAATTTATAATGAGGTAAGTATTCCAACATTGGAAATAATTTTCATTCTTAGAATTTGGCTAATGCATGGGCCGGTGAGATGGCTCAGCGGCGTAAGCAACTGCCTGGCAAGCGTGAGGGCCCGAGTTCGACTCCCAGAACCCACATACGAAAAAAGGGGCCGGTGATATCGCTCAGCTGCACGGGCGCCTGTTGGCGCGCGAGATCCTGAGGTCAACCCCCCCGGTACCCACCAAAAAAAAAAAAAGAATTTGGCTAATACAGAATTGTTTTTTCAAGTTGAGATATAGAAGTAGCCTGTAAAATTTTCCTTAAAATGTACAACCTATTTCAAAATTCTTGCTACTTTTTTTGCCTCATTTACTGCGAGAATTCAACTTATGTTTTATATGCTCCCAGTTCTGTTCTCTGAGCAAGTTAACTGAAGTTAACTGGGTAGTTGAAATCTACAGACCATCTCCCCGGATGTGGAGATTTGGCTCTGTTCCACTTAATCTTCCCTGACTTCCCGATTTGGAGATCTGTCACAGGCCCCTGCTGTGAGATCTTCTTTATTTTATGTTCCTTTTATCTTTACCCAGAGACTTTCAAGAATTTGTCTTTGTTCCTCCCATTTCCATAGTTACTTTGGTATTTGAATATCTTCCTATGTCTCATCCTGCTACAGAGAGGTTTATGGATGTGTAGTTTGCATATAGAATGAGAGCTGGGATACTTAATAATTAGCACAGAAGCCAGCCTAGAAATTCCCACAGCTGGCCATATCATATACCCTTCTGTACTCATTATTTTTACTGTTTTGGGTAATATTCTGCTTCTCAAAGACTAAATGAGTCACAGTTTCTTGCCTTGAAAAATCAAATTTATTTTGTATGGCTCCATCTCTTATTCATTTTTAATCTAATACCTTTATTGTCCCTAAGTCAGTTTCCAGCTTCTGATTTTCCTTTCTCCCATTATAATTATTTGGCTTTCTACATCTCATTTACTGTACACCCCTTCTTCTTAATCTAGTCTGTGTTTTCACTTCTGACAAGAGATTGTGATCATCCAGTAAGCAAAAAAACGAAAAGTCTTTGGAACAAGAGTTAGAACACATTATTTTGAGAGATTTCTTCCATCCTCAGTATTTCTCCACACACCAGCACACCATAGAACCAGCTGCCTCTTTTAACACTCACCACCTGCCACCCTAAAACAAATAACGATGCTCTGGAATGCAGGGTGGGGTGGCTTTGTGGGAAAATCGGGACACTACTGATTTAAAACATTAAAAGGAAATTTTTCTAATTATTTATATGTAGGAATAAAATAAAGGGGAAGGGTTTATTTGTTTTTCTGTTTGTTTCATAATTGCAGGGTTTCAACCCAGGGTCTTTGCACCGAGATAGCTACATCACCATCCCTTTTTATTTTTATTTACTTATTTATTTATTTTTTTTGAGATAGGGTCTCATTAAGTTGCCCAAGCTGGGTTTGAACACTTGCAGTCCTCCTGCCTCAGCCTCCCAGAATGCTGTGATTACAGGCAGCAGCACCACACTGTGTTCCAAAGCCAAGCATTTAATCCCAATCATCAAAATGCACTTACTGAGCACCTTGTTAATAGTTTTACACAAAATGACTCATTCAGTCCTCTCAGCAATCTTGTGAGACAGGCATCATTTCCAACACTGATGTAATGATAAGATCATTAGGCACAGAGGGATTTAGTTACTTGCCTAAAGTCACCAGGATAGTTAGTGGCAGGATTTGAATCCATTTGAAGTCAAGATTTAAAATTAGCTGCCCAGCTGCAGGCTCTGTGTTTGAGTACTATACTACACCCTCTTTCTACCAAACAGAATAAGGAATATGGTCCATATGCATCCTAGACCGAGTATGCTAGAAGGTCAGGAAAATGTACGTAAGGGGGGAGAAAAGACAGTCCTTTGTCTCACAGAAAAACAACAGAAACAAAACAAAAAAACTAATGGAGAACAGAAATTTGGGGTAAGATTTACAGTATTTGACTGAAGGACACTGAGAAAATATGAAAGCTAGAAAGCAAAAAGAAAGTCTCTGCTTGGCGTTTTCAAGAACTATCAATGAAACCAGTCTGACTAAAGCGGAGCACTTGTGTCGTGCACAACAGGAATAGGACTGATGTACTAGGCACAATAATTTTTGGCTTGTGTACAATTAAATCGAAGTCTGGACCCAGTAATTAGCAGTGAGAAACCCTAATGGTTTTTCTTAGTAAGGGGTTAAAGTTCTGTGTTTGCTGTGAGACAGAAAATAAATACATTGAGGAGGGGAAGCCCCAAGGCCTGAAAGGGCAGTTAAGCAACCATTGCAGTAGTCTCGGTAGCGTGAGGTAAGAGGGTCTCAGGCTTGCATGGTGTGGGGGAAGGGAAGGACAGAGAGACTGTAATCAACATTACTCACAGAGGGTTACCTGGACCTGGTGACCAACAGGATGGGAAAAATAAGAGATATCAAAGGTAACTCAAACCACCAAAGCCCATGTGAATGAGAAAATAATAACGCCATGAATAGAAACGAGGAAGTTGAGAAGGCAGCTGATTTAGAAACCCATTCAGATTTGCAATACATACTAAATATGGGATAACAAGATGATATACAAGATGAAACACTGAGTTAATTAACAAACATTTATTAAATCTTTACTATGTGTGAAGGCAATGTACTAGAGCCTTGGGATGCTTCTGTCACAAAACAGACAAGGTCTGTACCCTCACAGAGCTTGGAGTTTAGCTTAGGGAGATTAGAAGAAAGCCAACTGAATAGAAGTAGGGAATCTTGAATTATTTACATAGCCCCTAGGCTCATGTCAAATATCTGCAGCTCATACCTATGCATGCCACTGGGCCTGGGCTTAGTTTTATTTTTATTTTTATTTATTTTCGTGTGTGTGGGTACCAGGGGTCGACCTCAGGATCTCGCGCGCCAGCAGGCACCCATGCCCACTGAGCGATATCACTGGCCCTTTTTTCGTATGTGGGTACCGGGAGTCGAACTCAGGACCTCGTGCTTGCCAGGCAGGCGCTTATGCCACTGAGCCATCTCACCGGCCCAGGGGGCTTAGTTTTAGAGCAGAAAAACCAGCAAGTTAGGTGTATTCAGCATACAGGTAAGAGGTCTCACACTGGTGCCCAAGCGCTACATGGGATATGGCCCATGGGCCTGTTTTGTGTGCCCTATACAGGACTTTTTAAAAATTGGGGACATTTGAAATTAATGTTTGGAGATCAGAAGTTATATATAAAGGTTTCCAGCTACTCTTGAAAAATCAGAATACATTTCAATGTTGGGTCTGCTTTTCTGACTGGCCATACAGAAGCTGGGTGACAGTTTCTGAGCTCCTTCCCTGGCAAACTGGCCTGCCGTTAAGTGAGATCTCCCTTGGAGATGCAGTTCGTACCCATTTTGATGCTCTCTCTGTGTGGCTCTTGTAGCTGAACTTGCAACTTCTCAAATGTGTAGTTCTCCATGGAAGTTCAGGAAAGGTTCTTGCCTGCAGGAGTCAGAAGACCAAAGAAGTGTAGCCCCACGTACTCAAAATATTAAGAGGCAAAAAAGAGATGAAGGAGTTGTCCAATAACCAATAGGGACTCTTCCGAGAGAAGATACTTTGGCATTAGAAGTGATACCTTGGCCAAGTAATTTATATTTCCTGAAACTCAACTTCCTAATTTGTAGATTGAAACTAATAGGTGTCTAGTAATCCCACTTTTGGATATATCCAAAGGAAATGGAATCAGTGCCTTAAAGAAGTATCTGAGCTCCTGCATTCGTTGCAGCAGTACTCACAATAGCCAAGGAATCAACCTAAGTGTTCAGCAGTGAATGAATGGGTAAAGAAAATGTACATATACATAATGGAATACAACTGAGCCTTTAAAAAGAAGGAAATCCTGTCATTTGCAACAACATAGACAAATCTGGAGACATTATGTTAAGTGAAACAATACAGGACAAAGGAACAAATGCCACACAGTCATTGTATGTAGAATCTAAAACCTCGCAGAAGTGAAGTAGAATAGGTCTTACCAGGAGCTGAGGGGTTGAGGAGATGTTGGTCTAAGAAGACACGATTTCAGTTAGGAGGAATAATTTCAAGAGATCTATCGCACAACATAGTGACGATAGTTGATAGCAATGTATCATATTCTTGAAGTTACTGAGAATAGAATTTAAGTGTTCTCACAACACACACACAATAACAATAATGTTAAGGCATGCATATGTTAATCAGCTTGATTTAGCCATTCCATAATGTCTATGTACTTCAAAACGATACGTCATACATGATAAACACAATTTTTGTCAATTTAAAAAAACCTTTTTTAAAGAAACTAATAGAGGGCCGGTGAGATGGCTCAGCGGCTTAAGCGCCTGCCCAGCAAGCGCGAGGGCCCAAGTTCGACTCCCGGAACCCACATACGAAAAAGGGGCCGGTGATATCGCTCAGTGGCACGGGCGCCTGCTGGCGTGCGAGGTCCTGAGGTCGACCCCCCGGTACCCACAAAAAAAAAAAAAAAGAAACTAATAGAATTTACCCCTCAAAAAACTGTTGATGCTATTAAGTCAGGTCATACTACATACTACTACAGAGCCTGGAATGTAATAACTGCTAAGTAAATGAAAAATAATTATACTTATAAGTATTTTCTGAGACAATCAGTCTTAAAGGTGCAAGTTCAAGTTAGTTTTTCAGTATGTTTTACTCATGCATGTCTACTGAGCATCTACTGTGGATCTAGCTCCATGTAAGTCTTCAGAAACAGATAAAGAATACTACGGTTTCAGCTGGTTTCCCTGTGTTTTAATCCTCACAGAAAAGTACCTGAAGTAAACTGATGTTAGCCAAAAAAAAAAAAAAAAGAAACAGATAAAGAATAATCATAGCTCACATCCTTAAGCAATTCTCTGGTAAGAAGTGAAAGGGTTAGAGGAAATTGTATTAATAGGAGAAAAGATTTTCTACAGGGGGCCATACCATCTAAGAAGAAAAATTGGAAATAAAAGATTGAAAAGAGGCAAAGAAAATGCATTCAAAACAGAAAATGTCACAAAAAAGGTAAAAGTGAAAGAATAAGCCTCTTCCTTAACCTATGTCGAACTTGTATGCAACATTTCATGCTCAACAGAATAATGAAAATCTACATATAATAACTCTGTTAACAACAAACTGTTACATAAACTTACTACATATCAGGCACTATTCTCAGTACTTTATATATATTAGTCCATTTAATTTACAGAGCAGGAGACCTCAAGATGGCGGATGAGTAAGAAGCAGGCAGGGAATATAGCGACCCAGAAAGCGCAGGAGGGGGGGAGATGCCTCCCCGAAACCCAGAAAAGTTCTGAAGCGCAATCTGGGACCCCCGGCACCAGTGACGGGTGACTTCCAACAAAGAAGAAGGAAAGAAGGAGCAGACCGCGCGCGTGCACCTTCTAATATCCCGGGAGTTGGAGCGCCGGCGGAGGCTCAATTCTACGGACACACGGTGGCAGCTGGCGCCCAGGGAGCCCCCCACGGAGGATCCTGAGACAGCGGCGGGGCAGGGGGGCGGCGGAGAACGGCGCTGACCGGCGGTGAGTGTCTCTCAGCCACAGCTGCCCCGCGCCAGAGAGCGACCGGCCGGGCGCCATTGTGGGGGGTGTGGCGAAACTCAGAGCTGCTCGGAAACTGCTCTGGGAACTTGTGCTCCGGACAGGGCAGCACAGGGCCTCTCAATGGAGCCCACGAAAGTGTGCTGAGGTCAGCAGGCGAACGAGACTGGACTCACAGCCACAACTGTCCCGCGCCAGAGAGCGACTGGCCCGGCGCCATTGTGGGGGGCGTGGCGAAAAACCAGAGCGGCGGGAACCAGTGCAGGGAACCCGCGCTCCGGACAGCACGCTGAGCCTCTCAGGCCCAGGGATCGTGAAAGGGCGGCGAGAGCGGAGGCGAGCTAGACTGGTCTCTGCCTGAAAGTACGCGCCTCTGCTCACCACCCGCCAGAGGGCGCTCCTGGCTTACTGGGACGGACCTGCACAGAACAGGACTTTGTCACAAGGTACCTGCCTACAACAGAGTCAACACCTGGAACTGATTCTTTTTATATTTTTTTTTTTATTTTTATTTTTTATTTTTTTTTTTATTTTTTTTTCTCACTGATTTGTTTTTTTGTTCTGGCGAAGGGTTTTTTTGTTTTTGTTTTGTTTTGTTTTTGTTTTTTGGTGGGGTTTTATTTTTGATCTGTCTGTTTTATTGTTTTTATCTTTGTTTTTGTTTCTGTATGTGTATTTGCTCTTTCCTTCATTATTCTCTCTGGTTTTTTATATGAGTGTAAACAGCACCTCTAACTTCTTTGTGATTGTGGTTGTGATCTGTTCTTCTTTTTATCCCTTCCTTCTCTTTTTACCACCTGTCCTCTGCACTAGTGTCCCAATTTTAGTGGGATCCCTCTTGGTCCTCTAACCTTACATCTAATTCCTTCCTCTTCTCCCAATACTCTATTTCCTCCTTAACTCATCTTAAATTTAAACTCCTCAAGGAAAAAATTGACATACATAGGACTTGTATACTGCATATAATTTTTCTGGTGTGTTTTAGATTTTGTTATATAACCGCAACTCTATACAGCTAAAAGTGGTAAATAACTGGTTAGCTCAGTCTGTCATTTTTTAGGCTGTGTTTGATGCTTTAGTTAACATTATAGCCAAATGTGAAATAATTGTTCTAAACATCTTTCCTTCCTGATATTTCATGATTGAGATTGACTAAGGGACACAGAAAATACAGTGGCACAGTACCAAAGAATCAAGGACTGGGCCAAACAGGTAGCAACTTCGCATACCCAACGAATTGAAGAGGTAGGATCTGGCAGAAAGCTCAAAACCTAAAAGCAAGCTCCACTTGGAAGATACTGCAGAGAAGTAGTCATCTTCTAAAGATCTTAAACACTAGCAATAAAGTAACCTACTATAGGTAATTTGCAAACATCACCCCAGGAATTAAAGAAAGAAAAAATGAGACGACACTTAAACAAGATGCAACCACACACATCCAATTCACCAAAGGCAAACCTAGGGAGCAACGAGGTGGGACAATCCGAAAGCCACCCACCTGGCCTATCTGAAGTGGTAACAACAAAGCAACTGAATGAGGTTCTGGAAAAAATTAAAACAGAAATAATCTCACAGATAACTGCAGAGATAATGTCTACAATGAAGACCATGCTTAAGGACACTATAGCTGATACAGACAAAAAAATAGATGAACTTAAGAAAACTATAGAAACCATGAATGCTCAGCATAGGAAAGAAATGGAATCTATAAGGCAGATTCAAGCAGATATCCAAGAGATAAAAAATTCCATTGAAAGTATTTGTAGCAGAATAAGCCAATGCGAGGACAGGATCTCAGATATAGAAGACAGGCTTGCAATTAGTGATCATGAAATGGAAAAATTCTTAAAAATAGCAAGGGACCATGAAAAATCAATTCAGCAGCTGCTAGATGACTCAAAGATAAACAACTTAAGAATAATTGGAATAAATGAAAAAGCAGGAGATAGCATCAACGACATTAAAACCTTGTTCAAAGACATAATCAGGGAGAACTTTCCTGGAAGAGAAAAGGAATTTGACACCCCTATAAGTGAAGCTTTTAGAACACCAACTAGACATGATCAAAAAAAAACTTCAGCCAGACATATTATAGTCAAGATCCCAGAAATTCAACAGAAGGGCAGAATCTTAAAAGCTGTTAGGGAGAAGAGACAAATCACCTATGAAGGAAAACCCATCAGAATCACAGCTGACTTTTCAGCACAAACCCTCAATTCAAGAAGAGCTTGGAATGATGTATTACAAGCTCTAAAGGAAAATAATTTTCAGCCCAGATTGATGTACCCTGCAAAACTATCTTTCAAAATTGATGGAGAAATAAAATACTTTCATGACAAAGAACATCTGAGAAAATTTATGACCACCAAACCAGCACTCCAAAACGTTCTGAAGGACATTCTAGAAAGAGATAGGAACCCCAACAGAAGGAATCCACCAGGCAGGGCAAATAATTAAATAGCCGGAAAGCGGAAAAACAAAGAGTGGGAACCAACAACAGGAAAATATCATGACAAGTCAATACATATCAGTTTTAACCATCAATGTTAACGGTCTCAATTCACCAATCAAAAGGCACAGACTGGCGAAATGGATCAAGAAGCAAGATCCAACAATATGCTGTATACAAGAAACACATTTAATTCAGAAAGAAATTCATAGACTGAAAGTCAAAGGATGGAAAACAATACTCCATGCCACAGGAACCCAGAAAAAAGCAGGGGTAGCTATTCTTTTTGCAGACAAAGTGAACTTCAAGCCAAGAAGGATTCAGAGAGATAAAGACGGTCATTACATCCTTGTAAAGGGAACAATCCAAGAGGAAGAGATAACGATCATAAATATATATGCATCAAATACCAATGCACCCAGCTATATAAAACAAGTACTAAAGGACATGAAAAATCAAATAAGCACTAATACAATTATATTGGGAGATCTCAATACTCCACTGTCACAAAAAGATAGATCAACTGGACAGAAAATCAATAATGAAATAGTAGAACTGAACCAAACTTTTGAACAAATGGACTTAGTAGATGTCTACAGAGTGTTCCATCCCACAACATCAGAATACACATTTTTCTCAGCTGCACATGGGACGTTCTCCAAAATAGACCACATACTAGCTCATAAAACCTGCTTAAGTAAATGCAAAGGAATTGAAATTATCCCATGCATATTATCAGACCATAGTGCAATGAAATTGGAAATCAATGGCAAAAGATCCCACAAAAACTCCCTAAACACATGGAAATTAAACAGCATCCTCCTGAACAACCAATGGGTCACAGATGAAATTAAAGAAGAAATTAGTCACTTTCTACAACTGAATGATATTGACAGTACAACATACCGGAACTTATGGGATACAATGAAAGCAGTCCTAAGAGGGAAATTTATAGCATTAAACACTTATATCAGGAAAATAGAGCAAGCGCAAATAAACAACTTAAGGGTGAACCTCGAGCTTCTAGAGAAAGAAGAGCAGGTTAAGCCAAAAGCCCGTACAAGGGAGGAAATTATAAAGATCAGAGCAGAAATTAACGTATTGGAGAATAAAAAAACAATACAAAGAATCAATGAAGCAAAAAGTTGGTTCTTTGAAAGAATAAATAAGATTGACAAACCCTTATCCAACCTTATTAAAAAAAGAAAGAAAAGACTCAAATCCATGCAATAGAAAATGAAAAGGGTGATATCACGACAGACCCTGCAGAAATCCAGAAGATCATCTATACCTATTTGAAAATTTATATTCTACTAAGATGGAAAATGCAGAAGAAATGGACAGATTCCTAGATTTGTATGAATTACCAAAGCTGAATCAAGAAGATTTAAAAATCCTAAATAAACCAATATCAGCCAATGAAATTGAAGATGTAATTAAAAACCTCCCAACAAAGAAAAGCCCAGGCCCTGATGGATTCACTGCCGAATTCTACAAGAAATTTAGAGAAGACCTAACGCCCCTACTTCTCAAACTTTTCAATGAAATTGAAAGGGAAGCAATACTCCCAAATTCATTCCTGGAAGCAAGCATTACCCTGATACCAAAACCAGAGAAGGACCCAACTAAGAAAGAGAACTACAGGCCAATCTCCCTAATGAACATAGATGCAAAAATCCTTAATAAGATACTGGCAAACAGAATCCAACAAATCATCAAGAAGATTATACACCATGACCAAGTTGGATTCATCCCAGGGATGCAGGGATGGTTCAACATACGTAAATCAATAAATGTAATACAGCATATTAACAGAACCAAAGACAAAAATCACATGATCATCTCAATAGATGCAGAAAAAGCTTTTGACAAAGTCCAGCACCCTTTTCATGATAAAAACCCTACAGAAAATTGGAATAGAGGGTCTTTATCTCAATCTGGTAAAAGCTATCTATGACAAACCAACAGCCAATATTATACTAAATGGCCAAAAACTGAAAGCCTTCCCTCTAAAATCAGGAACAAGACAAGGATGTCCACTGTCCCCACTCTTATTCAACATAGTTCTGGAAACTTTAGCCAGAGCGATTAGACAAGAGAAAGAAATAAAAGGAATAATGATTGGAAAGGAAGAAGTTAAATTATCATTATTTGCAGATGACATGATACTCTACACAGAAGACCCCAAAAACTCCACTAAAAAACTGCTAGATTTAATAAGCAAATTCAGTAGTGTAGCTGGATACAAAGTCAATACTCAAAAGTCAATAGCCTTCCTGTACACAAATAACAAACTTACTGAAAGAGAAATTAGGGAAACAATACCTTTCACAATAACATCCAAAAAAATGAAATACCTAGGAATCAACCTCACGAAGGATGTAAAAGACCTCTATACTGAAAACTACAGTACTCTGAAAAAGGAGATTGAAGAGGATATCAGAAAATGGAAAGATATCCCTTGCTCCTGGATAGGAGAACCAATATAGTGAAAATGGCCATACTTCCAAAATTGTTATACAGATTTAATGCAATTCCAATCAAAATTCCAACAGCATATCTCACAGAATTAGAGAAAACAATCCTAAAATTCATTTGGAATCAGAAGAGACCTAGAATAGCAAAGGCAATTCTGGGCAACAAAGGCAAGGCAGGGGGCATCACTATCCCCGACTTGAAATTATACTATAAAGCTACTGTGATAAAAACAGTGTGGTACTGGCAAAAAACAGACCTGAAGATCAATGGAACAGATTAGAAGATGCTGAAACAACCCCAGACATACTAAGCCACCTTATCTTTGACAAAGGTGCCAAACACATTCGCTGGAAGAAAGATAGCCTCTTTAATAAATGGTGCTGGAAAAACTGGCTCTACACATGCCGAAGATTAAAACTAGATCCATATCTTTCACCATGCACTAAACTAAATTCAAAATGGATCAGAGATCTAAATATTAAAACAGAAACATTAAATCTGCTGGAAGGTAGGATAGGTAAAACCCTTGGAGACATTGGTGTAGGCAAAGACTTTATGAATAAAAACTCAACCGCACGGGAACTATCCCAAAGAATCAATAACTGGGATCTCATCTTATTAAAAAGCTTTTGCACAGCAAGAGAAACCACCAACAGAGTGAAGAGACAACCCACAATGTGGGAAAAAATGTTTGCCAGCTGTTCCTCAGACAAAGGATTACTATCGAGAACATATGAAGAACTCAAAAAAATCAGACCTCCCAAATTTAAAGACCCACTCCAAAAATGGGCATCTGAGATGAATACACATTTCTCAGATGAAGAAATACTAATGGCAAATAAATATACAAAAAAATGTGCAACATCACTAGTCATTCGAGAGATGCAAATTAAAACAACACTGAGATACCATCTCACCCCAGAAAGAATGGCTACTATTAAGAAATCAACTAATAACAAATGCTGGAGGGGGCTGTGGGGAAAAAGGAACCCTTCTTCACTGTTGGTGGGAGTGTCGACTGTTACAGCCACTGTGGAAGTCAGTGTGGAGATTCCTCAGAAAACTAGGGTTGGAGGTCCCATTTGACCCAGCTATTCCCCTTCTGGGCATCTTCCCAGAAGAATTAAAAACATCGTACCACAGCGATATATGTGCACCCATGTTTATAGCAGCACAATTTGTAATAGCCAGATCTTGGAAACAACCCAAATGCCCATCAACTGAGGAATGGATAAGAAAGACGTGGTATTTTTATACAATGGAGTACTATTCAGCCATAAAGAAGGATAAACTGGAGACTTTTATAGGTAAATGGATGCAACTCGAGAAAATACTCATAAGTGAAATAAACCAGAAGCACATGTGTAAGCATCGTATTATCTCTCTAGTATGAGAAACTGAAAGAGTAAATAAGATCCAAAATGTACAATAGACATGGTGAATCAAAAAAGAAACTGGTCAAAAGGAAAGAGAGACTGGAATAGGGAAAAGAAAGAAGGGAAAGGGAAAAAATTGTATATATATATATATATAGATGGTTAAGATAGATACACTACATTTTTACTTAGTTCATTGAAGAGTAAGGTTTGTGCCAATAATGTTGGACAATTGAATGCTAATGTCTGGTGTCCTGAATAACTAACTTAAAGATAGTAATACGTAATGTATTAACCATTGTTACCCTCCTATTATGTTTGTTTGAAAATTTGTTCTTCTTTTGATTTGTTTTGTTTTTTCTTCTCTTTAAAAATAAAAAAAAAAAAAAAAAATTTACAGAGCAATTTTTGGACAGGTTTTGTTTCTCTTTTGCAAATGAATAAACAAGAGCGCACAGAGGTCATTACTTGAATGTTATTCAACTATTAATTGGTGGAGCTAAAATTTAAAACGAGGCCCTCTGGCTCTACAGCCCGTGCTTTAAATCACTCTCAGACATGTTTAAGGAAATCTCCAATCAGATCTTAGAAAAAGGGAGGTATTTTCATGGCAGATATCCTTCCAAGGACTATGAAAAATGTAGTCTAGGGCCGGTGAGATGGCTCAGCGGCCTATGCGCCTGCCTGGCAAGCGCGAGGGCCCGAGTTCGACTCCCGGATCCCACATACGAAAAAAGGGGCCGGTGATATCGCTCAGCAGCACAGACGCCTGCTGGCGCGCGAGGTCCTGAGGTCGACCCCCGGTACCCACAAAAAAAAAAAAAAAAAAAAAAAAAAAAAGAAGCAAGCACAAAATCTGTTTTCCAGTTGAACTCTAATCTTCTCCCAAAGAAGGACACATTTGGAAAGTGAAGGAGTGACCATAGAAATGTTATAAATTAGTATTTAGGTTGCTGTTACATTTTATTTCATTTCATTTTTATTTTTTGCCATACTGGAGATTGAACCCAGGGCCTTTTCCCTGAGTTACATTCTGAGTCCTTTTGTTTTATTTTGTTTTGTGACAGGTTCTCGCTAACTGGCCCAGGCTAGACTTGAACATGCCAGCCTCCTGCCTCAGCCTCCCAAAGTGGTTGGATTATAGGTGTGTGCCAACACACCCCATGCTGTTATACTTCAGATATTATAATTCAGAATCTCTTCCAGAATGGGAACATTTCACTGAATCAAGGAAGCAAGAGATTCTCAACGGCTTCCCAAACTGACTACTCAGACATTTAAGTAAACATGAAAGCTTGATTCCTAAATCAAGGAATTAGGAAGTCCTTGATTCCTTGTTGAAGATAGTATTATTTTCATTTTACAAATGAAGAAACCAAGACACAAAGGGCACAGAGTTAAAAGATACTTTCCAGAATTTGGAAACAAGGTTGATTGATGTTTTGCATACAACTCAGAGCATTTTTCAGGCCTTGGAAAGGTCTGAGTCCAAAAACCCATGATCTTAACTGCGGGACATCTGCTCTATCAGCACTTTCTTCCTACTAATTCAGATGAGGACTTAACTTTCCTATATTTTCGGGATGACATAGAGATATACATATATATAGATATCGGTGTTGATGTTCAGTCTTAGACTGATCAAATAAGAATTATTTGAAATTTGAGTTGGTTGTACATATGTCCTTAATTTTATTCAGATTCATTAAGTAGTGAAATCTATATTTAGATTAAGCAGTGATATCTTATCTGTTTATATGGGAGTAATTTTATATGGGAGTAATTTTCTTAAGTTAACTTAAATAGTGCATGATGATAGTAAGTCTACTTAATACTTTTTATACTTATCAGAAAAAAATATTTCAATAAAATCTTTAATATGAAAAACAAGTCTTTTCACTAAAAGCATATAACTGTTCACCACTAGATGGAGCAACTAATTTTTAATTGTTTTTTTCATTCATAGCAAACCTTTCAGCTTGTTTTGAATTTACTTCGTTTTGATTTTAGGTTACTTATTTTGTAACTGCTCCTTTTTCTTATACTTCCTCAGATGTCTGGAAGCATATTATAATTTAATCAAAATGACATTGCTATTTGTGCATTTGATGCTTGTAAATTTAAGGTTCTGTGAAACAACACTAGCCTAAAAAGAAGACTGACCATAGACAAACAGTTCAGGGTTTCAAATATAATGAGTACTATGTAAATAGATCTTAAAGTGTTTAACAACTGCATCAGCTGCTCTCCAGTCTGCAATGTATTATTTAGCAATGTTACCTATCCAGTTAAACCAAGCAAAAAAGACCTCTGACCTACCAGGACGAGGACCACACAGTTTGTGTATACTTGTATGTGACCTCGCGTGTTACGAATCTGTGTACGCATCAAACAATACAGGTCCTGGCTGAAAGAGTCAGGATAATGTCCAGTCATGTGGCACAGGAAACACGGCAATCTAAGGTCAACGATTTCTGTGAAATTCAGGAGGGGTTTTTCTAGACTGTGTGCATTATTTCCTTCTCACTGAAAACCAAAGTAAGCATTCATTCATTTAATAAATATTTTAATTAACTGTCATATCTGGGCATCATAATCTTCTCTCATAACTTCCATCTCAGAGGCAGAAGATACTGCTTCAGAATTAGTCCAAGCCTAAAGGTTTTGTCATTGCATAGGTCTACTATGGACAAGGAGGAAGGACAGCTAAAACGAATACAGTAAAAATGCTAAAGCTTGTGAAAACCAGGATGGTGAAAGAATAGGAATAAAACAGAATGGGTGCAAAGACATCTCCTTTATCCATTCCTGACTAAGGGCATCACTAAGTTCTGTACAAAGAGTATTGGAAATCATTGTCAGAAAGAAATAGAACATTATTAAAATGTTTTCTGAGTAACATTTATGTTTAATATAGCTACTTGTATGCTATATGCTTATATTTCATGCTGAGCTATTTTCATTTTTGTCATAATTATAGAAACTTGAGTTAAAAAATACTTTTTATAACATTAAAAGACCCATAATGGGAGTCAAGATCCTGTTAATCAGAGGAAGCACGTCAGGTAAGCAGCTCTTTGTAGCAGAATGATGTCTCAGTAAGGTTTTTTCCTGCCTAGATGAGACAGCTGCATTAATTTTCAAACACTTTACTACCAGGCCTTCTGGCCAGGCGTTCAGAGATCAGTTAATTTTATCTTATGTAGAGTTCAAATAAGCTTGATTGTCCAGTTTCCAAGTCTTTAGCAGATTTAAAATAACAAATGAGATTGACAATAACAAATATTATCGAGCACATCTTTTTGAGGTGTTGTTTTAAGCACTTTTTATTTCACTGACTCCTCATGAGGTAGGTACTGTTATTATCCCCCATTTCATACAGGAGGAAACCAAAGAGCAGAAAAGTGAAGTAATTTGCCCAGGGGTTCATGGCTCTTCCGTGGCAGATGTGAGATTCCACCCAAATAGCCTGGCTTCCGACACTCGCGACCACTCCCTGCACTATGAGGAAAAGTGGTTAACCACGAGGCTCACAGCAGCAACAAACGACCGCTGCTAATCTGACAGCAAGGAGAGAGGTGACGTGTGAAGAGCAGCCGGACAACTTCAAAATGCGCAGCAACCTAGGGTCATTTAAGATACCAGCAAACTGCACGTCACTTTCATGTTTTCCAGACACAGCAGATTTAAAAAAAAAATGGAGTCACACAGTTTTCTCATGCTTTTTTCTCAGTTTTCAATTCAGAAAATATAGTTACTATACCCAAAGCCTACTTGGCATGGGGAAGGGTCTACCAATGGTTATAATGTAGCTCAGACTGTGGGAGTCTGGTAGGAAACACCAGAAAATAAGCCATTCAATTCTCATTTGCGCATCATTGTTTACTAAGACTACATTGTTTAACTTCTCTGTGTTTTGATATATAAATGTAAAATGAGAATAATTAATAATAATCATAATGAGATAAAAATTGTGAAGTACCTGGCACATAATCATCACTCAAAAAATATTAGTTCTCTTTCTCTTTTAAATCACAAACTAAATTTGCAACAATATTGCTGTATATAATAGTGTATAAGCCATACTTTGATTCTCTCTCTCATGCATTCTCAACAATCTGGCAAAATGAGTAGCTCAGGTTGAATGTAATCCAAGGCTCAGAGAGATTTATTAACTTGCCCCAAAGTGCACAGCCGTTAAATAGCAGAGTCAGAATATACATAGAAAGCTTGTTATTCCCTCTGTTTTTTTGAACGTGTGACATCAAGTAAAAAGTTAAGTCTGTGCATTGAATATTTTGCTCAGAGACAGGGATATATATATATATATATATATATATATATATATAATAACTTCAAGAAAAATTTTCATCTGAAAAATCATATTTAAAATTTTTGACTATTGTAAACTACCTCAAAAAAATCTCATGTCTTAGGTGTCCAAAATAGCAGAAATTTATATTTATCTCCCCCCCCCGCAAAAAAACCTGGATGTGGTAGTGCTGGTAATCCCAACACCTGGGGGTGGGGTGGAGGGATGGGGGTGGGGCTGAAGCAAAAGGATCACAAATTTGAGCCAGCCTGGGAAACTTGGCAACTTAGTGAGACCCTGTTCAAAAAGAAAAGGAAGAAACAAAGAAAGGTCAGTGGGGAGTGTCGCTCTGTGTGAAGGTCCTCTACATCAGTATTGAAAAAAAAATCTCCAGTACCACAAAAAAATATATAATAATAATAATAAGCCAAGTGAAAGTAATACAGTTTCCAGAGCTAGTTATATTAAAGTTTAACTGTCTAATTTGCTACGTAAAATTTACTGTTTTAAAGCAAAATGTTTATTGGCCTTAATCACATTTAAAACCTATCAATAATCACAAAATCTACCAAGATTTCATGATTTTTAATCAGTGAGCAAAAATGCCTATATTGTTTCATAAAATGAAACTAGAACCCATTGCCTGTCCAACCCTGGCAGCCTGTCCAAATGTTAATTGTAATCAGCATTTCCATTTTACCTGGAGTTGTAGGTGATGTGGCACCTTCCCAGTGTTTGTAATCCTGCATATTTAGAAAGCTAAAAATCACGAAGTGGCTGTCACAGCCCAGCAGTGCATAAGCCATCAGACTCTAGCATGCATTTCTTTTACTTCCTATAACGCCTTCAGGGTGACTGCTAAGTCCTCACCTACAAAAGCTGTGAAAAGTCTTTGCTTACCTAGTGATTTTTTATTTTTCTTTGTATGACTCTTTCATTTCTTCTTAGGATTATTCCTAGGTATTCTATGTACTCTGTTGCTATGTGGGTGAAATTGCCTCCCTCACATTTTCTCACCGATATTTTCTGGTACATAAGTAAATTGTCACGGGCCTGCTGTGAAGAACCTGTATGAAAAGATGGAAGTAACACTCCCAAACATCTCTGGTAGCTATTTTCCGTAAGGGAGTGCTGCAATTCAACATGACCTTAGACAACCAGAGAAGTGTAGAAGCAAAGAACATAATATTGAATGGTGGCAGGAATGACACAAAACAACACACCAAATTATCAAAAAGAAAAGTAAAGCCCGCTGTAGTGGTTCATGCCTGTAATCCCAGCACTCTGAGAAACTGAGGCGAGAGGATCGCAAGTTTGAGCCCAGCAGGGAGATCCTGTCTTAAAATTTAAAAAGGGCTGGAGATATGTCTCAGTGTGAGGACCCTATGTTCTGGGTTCAATCCATACCATGAAAAAGAGGGAAGCAGGAGGGGAGCAGGAGGGGAGGGAAAGGAAAGACAGGGAAGGGAAGGGAAGGGAAGGGAAGATAAGAACAGTAGTTATTAGGCTGAGGATGTGGCTCAGTGGTAAAATTCTTGCCTTGCATGCACAAGGCCTGGATTCAATCCCCAGCACCACAAAAAACAAACAAACAAAATAACTGTAGTTATTTAAATGGATGCCAGCAAAAGATGTAAAGTCAAAGCAAATAATTAGCACTGCACTTTTTTTCTGGCCTATAAAATTGGAAACTAGAGTATGAGGACCATCAAGTGAGCTTCCTTGTGTTTCCAATGGTAGTGAAACCCTTTCCATGACAACTTCTAATTGTGAAGCCACCACTTTAAGCAAAATATGGAAGTCTTAGAACCTAAGTGACATGAGAACTGTAAAGATCAGTACAAAGGGTTTTGTGTTGTTTTGTTTTGTTTTGTTTTGTTTTGTTTTGAAGATTACAAGATAGAACTACAGAATGGATGAAGAAAATGCCCTTTGATAACAAGACAGTGAGCAATAGTGGCCATTGACGCAGATGTCAAAACAACATGAAACAGGCTTAATCTGCATTAGGAAATCATGCCATTAATGGCAATGTTTTTGGACAGCAGGCTTATTAATCATTAAAATGAATTGACATGTGAGATTGTCAAAATTTCCTACTCTGAAAGTGTAACATACAACATTTTTAAGTGTGCTTCTAGATTTTAAGAAAGTGATCTCAGGCTGTGGCCATTGGAACATAAGACTAATTTTGTCATCAAGGTACATACACATGGGTCAGTAAGACCCACGTTTACTCTTTAGAATATTTCTATTGATGAATTATTAATTATAATTATATGAGTTTAATTGTATTAAACAATGAGTACTTAACAGGGAAAAACTCACAAAAATAAAGTATTGATTTTATTATTTATTGTTTATAAAAAAATCAAAATTTTCAACAATTTTCAATTTGTTCTTGGTGTACAAATTCTAAAAAGGAACAACAGAAATAAATTCCTGTGTGAAGTACAATGAAAATATCAGTAGCACTCTACAAAAAAAAATAATCTTTACTTCAATTATCACACCTAAGGCAATCTGCACACATGACAACAGCATGTTCCATATACACACATCGCTTAAACTGACAGCACATGTCTTTTGCTTTCCTGGCCTTTTTGTAGGACATATGTGACATCTCAGTGGTCTTGCTGATTTGTCAGGAGGTTCTTATTATATTATACAGTGTGTAGTTAGCAGGAACATAAAATATCTATAAAATAAATTATTGAATTCTTATATGTATTGTACATTTAGAATAGACATCAACATTTTCACATCAGCTGTGTACTTGTTTGCAAAGCCCAAAAGATAACATCAGAAATAAAAATCCATATGAACTACAATGAAAATACCAACAGAACTCCACCACAGAAATAAGCTTTGCTTCAACTGTCACACCCAAGGCAGTCCTCACACATGACAACTGCATGTTCCATGCACATGTCTCACTTATACTGACAGCACATGTGCTTAGCTTTCCTTTCCTATGTGGCAGTCTTGTCACCTCTCTTCTACTACTGTTTTGTCAGGAGCTTCCTATTATACTGTACAACATGCACTTAGTAGGAAAATAAGATGTCAATAAAGTAAATATCTAATAGGTAATGAGTGCTTAGAATAGAAATCAAGATTTTCACATCAACTGATTACTTACAAAATCTAAACAATAACAAAAAAAATAAAAGCTATGTGAACTACAGTGTAAACACAAACAAAATTCTACCACAGAAATAAGCTTTGCTTCAACTGTCACACCTAAGGTGGTCTTCATACATGACAACTGCATGTTCCATACACAAGTATCACTTACACTGATAACACATATGTTTTGTTTTCCTGTCTTTTCTTGTAGGGCACAGTTGACATCTTTTTTGTTTTCCTGTTGTTGTAATAGGTCTTTGTGATGTTGCACCTGCCTATTCACCTGTCAGCTCACCAGGATGCTCCACAATTCTTTTGCCTAGTTCCCTGGGCAGAAACATTTTGTTTGTCCTCTGCTGTAAATGATCTCTAAGTGCTCCAGTTCCAATCCTCTATGAAAATTTCTCTAAGATATTTTGCACTTGTTATTTTCTTTGTAAACTGTCACACTATGCCACACATGTTTAGGATAGAGTAAAGCACAACCATTGGCCAATGCTTTGTGCTTTGAATGACATCATAGTTGCTGCATAACTCGTCAAAAACATCTACTCTGCCTTTGGTTTTGTTGTAGAAAGTTTCCACCTCAGGCTTCCATTTTGTTGAGGTTTCCCTATCAATATTTCCATCATGGTGAAATGTTGACATCAACAGTACCAGTTTGTTTTTCTTTGCCATATATGAGGCCAATGTTATATCTTCCTGAAATCTAAAGATTGTACTATACAATTCTCTGTTTTGAAATTGCAACATTTCATTTGGAATTTTTGTTTTGTTCCTTTGTACAGTTCCAGTGCAGGTCAACTTGTGCTCTGTAACATCAATTGAAAACTGGTAAACAAATTGTTGAAGGCCACATTCCGATTAGTTTGTGAGATGGGAGCAACAAGTCTGTTCACAACATCATTCGGTTTATTACTATAGAGTAAGGACCTGATGACCGAGTTCCAGAATAAATGTCTAAACTGAAAACATAATAAGCCTTAGCATCTACAAGGGCATACATTTTTATCCCATATTTTGACCCGTCGCTTTTCCATAAGTCTTTTACATTCCTGTGATTACCATGAGAATCCCTGCTAAGTACAGCAGACCTATGATGCTTTCAGTTTAGCTAGTGCGGTGTCATAATAAATACATTTTTGAGTATGGCTATTGGTGCATACAGAACATTTTACTAGCATTTCAGCCTTTGTGTATTTCACAGTATCCTGTAGCACTTCATTTGTTACAATTTTCAACAACAAAAAGCAGTGTTGGCATTCTGTCCAATACGTTTCACCCTTGCCAAGACCCTCACTATATTTTTGGACCTAGTTCTAACATTGGATCGTTCCATTAGGTTGTGCAGCCATTTTGCAACATTTTGACTAACCAAATATATACTCACATGGCTGTTTTGTGAGTCATCTGAATCAAAGAGGTCTGCATTCCCTGTGTCTGTATCAGTCAATTCTTGGTCCATTTCACTGTTACAGGAACTTTGGCTCACATGGTCAAGGTCAAAGTCATCATCATCACTGTCATCATCACCCACATCACTCTTCTATTATGAAAGCATTTATTTTACCACAGTGGATCATCTTCATCATCCATGCATTAATAATCTGATGATTCCCTTTTGACCTCCTCCAAAACTTGCAAATCTCATTTTTCATGTGGCACTGTACCTAATTGGGCTACTTGTACCAGAAAAATCAAAAGAAAACTTTTTTGAACAAATCTTGGAGTGATGTGGGTCTACTGGACCCTCTGTGATGCTCAGGTAAACATACACAAAACCAGTTAGCCAGAGCATAATGCGGTTCCAAATCCCAGTTTTTCACTTTTGAACATATGCACACTCTTTGCTGTTCATCATACCAAGTGGATAAACACAGAGGTTGCTTCCTGTATCCCTCAGGGAAAGATACTAAGACACACAGCCAGCTAGTATTGTGTGAAAGTACAAATTTACAGTAAAAAGGGAAGTTATGGGCCTGCTGATCCCAGTCTTATGTTTAATTAAGATGCTAGTGGCTAAGTTATTCACAGCTAAGAGAATAATTCACCTTAGTCCCAAACACAAATGAAAGGACTTCATGGCTCAACTAGTGAGCAGTTAGGAGAGATTAGTTTCTTTTACAGTGTTTAGTGAAAGGAGGATACAAGTCATTTATAACCAGAAACATCCAAGTCTAGTCTGTGGTGCTTCCTCTATTTTTTATAGAACAGACAAGGTGAATCATATTGGAAGAAAGGTAGGATATGTGGGATTAAATAGAAACCTCTTAACTAGTTCAGAGAACAGGTAAGGAGGCAGCTGATAAATAAGGCTCTCTAGGATTTTCAAATTGATGCTGATATAGAGGGATAAACTCATTCAAAGATGTTTAGGACCAACGTATATGGGTTTGACATTAGCAAAATCTCTTAGGGAAAAATGTTAAGAATGGATTAGAAAAGCAGTACTAAGGATTACATGAGAACCTGAAAACTTACATCTTGTTCCGTTAAAAAATAAAGTATGATTTTTTTGATCATATACTTATGTTTATTTGAAATATACCCTCTTGAACTTTTCAATACTGCAAAGTTAAACCAGCTCACAAAAAGCCTTGTATATCATCTAAACATATTGAACTGTCTGTGGGAGATAATGAGTAGCCATGTCAGAAAGAGTTGCAAAATCTGATTTGGATTCTAGAAATTTCCAATGTACTATAGTTTGGATCTAGAATGTCCCTTGAAAGGCCCATCTGTTGATAAAGGCTTGGTCCTCAGATTCACGACATTGGAGGGTGGTGGAACTTCTAAGAGGTTGAACCTCGGGAGGCATTTTAGATCACTGTGGGTGTGCCCTTGAAAAGGATTGTGGGGCACCTGTCTCTTCCACTCTTTTTTGTTTCCTGCCACCATGAGGTGAGCAGTTTCCTCTGCCATGTGTTCCTATCATAAATTACTGCCTCATCACAGACCAAAAAGCAATGGGGTCAACTGACCATGGACTGGAACCACTGTAACTGTGAGATTAAAATAAATCTTTCCTCTTAAAGTTGATAATCTCCAATATTTTGATACAATAGTAGAAAGCGCATAAAATGGCAGTGTGAGAGATGGACCGTGAAAGACTTAGGACTAGAGACAGGAAAGCCTTTTATTTCAAAAGCCCAAAAGAGATGAAAAACATCCAAGGGAGCCATTTGGACTTACAAAAAAAGTGACAGTTTCCTATTTTTCAACATGTCTAAGATGGAGCTGTTCTACTAGGAATAATCAGTCTAGGGCCCCTGTGACTTTTCATCTTACAGTTGGCTTGTTCCATTTTTTTCTCCAACTACACATAGTCTTTCTTCATGGCCATAACAGGCCCACCTATACATCCTCTTGGCTCTGTGACTTCAAAGGTCAATGTTCCTTTCTACCTCTAAATTGAAAAAAACTAGAAAAGGACTCAAACTGGCATTACTTTGACCATATCCTCACCTTAGATAAAAACTATAGTCACGGTACTATTATTTGCTAGAAATGTCTCATTTTCCTACTCCGATAGTCAGAGGGATAAAATAAGTGTGAGTGAATGTTAGCAATTAGTTTCTTAAAAGAGCTGTGCTGAAGAGATATCCCATTGATATCTGTATTTCTTGTTATTGAAAGGAGACATTGTAGAGTAGACTAAACCAAGCCAGGAGCAGAATTTGGATTCAAACTTATTGTGACTTGGGAAGTCGTATTCCTCCTTTGAATCTATTTCCTCATTTTAAAAATGTATTATAAATATCCCAAAGGGCTAGTATGAAATTATATGAAACCATGTGCATGAAAGTACTTGGCAAATTGTAAAGCAGTATAAAAGTTAAAGAGTCTTTTGTTCAATGAATACCTATTAATATCAAGAAGAATTCAATCTATTTTTGCTTTCTATAACAACATATAAGACACAAATAACATTTCATGTATAAATTTAGTGTATAAATAAGCTCAGTACATCTTAACATTTTAATATTTAAAATAAACCAAATAATTTAGAAATGAGTCAGAGAGCATGCTAACTTAACAAATGCAGAGACAGACTGTATGTTACAGATATATTACTCAGAATTTGAGTGTAAAATGAATCCCTTTAGAGAAAATCTTTATTTTATCTTCTCTCCTTCCACAATGGTATATTTGAGTCTGCTCACCTCTTCAACAAACGATTTCATCTTAAGTTTAGCAGTGATTGCCCATCTGGCTTCTTTCCTCAAAACTTCATTCCTGGGACGGGATGTAGCTCATTGGTAGAGTGCTTTCCGAGCACACGTGAGGCCTGAGCCTGTGGCTAATTCTCTATTGTATGTTTGTCATTCCTTCACACACAACTGCCCCTGTCCGCTGCAATTCTCACCACAAGTCTTTCTCACTGTCTCACAAATTATAAGAGACTTTTCAGGAACTTCCTGAAAAAACGTTGGCCTGTGCACTCAAGTTTATAGTCAATTATACAATTATTCAGTCTGAACCTATCATATTACAATAACTTCCTGCCTTCACTAGAAGTGTATAAAATTTTCAAACCTAAAGCTGGTTTAGTGGTCTTTATGTCCATTACTTATTGCTGCAACTTCATACCTGTTGCTTAGTTATGTCATAAATTCATAACTCATGTTTGCTGGCATTATTTGCCTGGATTTGTTTGCTCATTTCTTTCTTCAGCAAATATTTATTGAAGGTGTATCATATACCGGGAGGTATTCTTGGCTGCATGGGTATAAAATTAATAAGGCATACTCTTTGCCCTCATGACTCTTTACAAAGCAGTAGAAGAGACACAGAACTAAAAAGACAACTACAGTACAGGAGATATAAGGGATTATGGAAAGTGTAAATTTTTTCTGCCTCTTCCTAGTTCTAAAGACATTCTTCCCTCACTCCATTGTTATGAAAGGGCCAATCATATTGGTTCAGGGTTGGGCATATAACTGTCCCACAACAATCCATCAAAGGGCTCCTCAGAACATTTCTGCTGGAATTGTAACAGAGGTGCTACGGTTTGAATAAGTGTCCCCCAAAGTCCATGTATTAAAATTTTTGTCTACAGCATGTAGTGCTATTAGGAGGTGCAGGGACATTAATGGGATATAATGGTAGGTCGTCAGGTAATGGGGCATCCTTGAAGAGGATAGTAAGAGCCTGGTCTCTGTCTCTCCTTCTCCCTCTCTCTCTCCTTGAGAACATAGTTCAATCCTCTGGTAATTCAAAAGAAGCAGTAAACCAAGTAGATTTAAGGCTAAGAGAAATTCCAAATAAAAAATCATATTGAGAGAGAACAGGACTCTGCTCCAAGATTTATAGTGAATAGAAAAACAGAAAAAAAAAAAAAAAACCCTAGACATTCAGATATAACTGGTAGCCCTAAAAGGTTGGGGAAAAATGTTGGGAGAGAATCTAAAGAAGAATTTGGTGTCTGTTTTGTCAACGGTAAGCAGATCCTAGCAGCAGAAAATAGTACAACCAATTTTGTAGGAATAGCTCATCCAAACAATCTATGTGATTTTTGAGAAAATACTAGTATGAAATATAATTAGCTTCTAAGATATACTGGGCCTTAATTACTGAAGTGACACTAGAAAAAGATGAGAATATGTAAGAAATATTAATAAAGCAATGAGGATTGGTAACAAGGAAACAGAGTAGAGAGGAGTTAAAAATCACTTAATTTCAGTTCTAGATAACTAGAAGGATGAAGATATTTTTCACAGAAATCAGGAAAACTGGAGGGGAATCTGGTTTAAGGGAACTGGTGATGCATTCAGCTCTATTTGGGTTTGAGGTGATGGTGAAATATTTAAGTGGAAATATTCAAAATATGCAGTAAGTAGTACAAGAGCTAAGGTGGAAGATAGAGAGGTCAAAGCTAGAATTTTAGCATTGAGGCTTTATCTCCAGATCTGGGAGTTAGTAGAAGCTGGCAGATTAGAGGAGATCACTGGGGGAAATTTTGGGGGGCCAAAACTGATGTTGGTGTCTTTCTCCTTATTCCTACATATTAATCTTAAATACATAGACTGAGGACATAAAATTTTGCCTAGAACACATCTTGAGTTACTTGATTTGAACATGATTTTCAGAATTTGATTAGTTCAATTAAGAAATTTAAAGAGTAACAGTATTTGAATTCCATAAAGTTGGTCCTAACTTGGTAATAGTGTTATAAAGCAAATCTAATGTCAGGTACATTCAAATGTAAGATTGCCAATTGTTATGGGTTAGATCTAAAATGTCTCTCCAAAGTTTTATGTATTCAGACCAGGGGCTTTGGAAGGTGCATGGATCATGAGGGGGCAATATTAATCCACTGCTGAGCTTATAGCTAAATTTGCTGTGAGAAAGTGGGGTCTGTTTGGAGAGGTGGGAATATCCTGAGAGGATATGTTCTTTTCCCCAGCTCCTCCTTTCTGCTTCCTGACTGCCATGAGGTCAGCAGCTTTTCTCCACCATGCTTGTCTACAATGGTATTTCTACCTTGGAGCCAGCTGGCCATGGGATTCAGGAACCTCCTGAACTGTGAGCCAAATTAAATCTCTCTTCCAGCAGGGTGTAGTGATGGATGCCTATAATCCTAGTACTTGGGAAGCTAAGGCAGGAGGATTGCCACAAGTTAGAAGCCAGTGTAAGCCACATAGCAAGACTCTGTCTCAAAAAAACAAAAACAAACAAAAAATAAAACAAAACCAAAAAAGCAAGGGAAAAAAATCCTCTCTTCCTTTAAGATGTGGATGTCAGCTATTATGTCCCAGCAATGGGAAAGCTGATGAATGCACCAATTAATACTGAAAGAATAAGTGATCTTTACATTTTTTCCTTAAATCTATTCATAGCATGATTTTTTAAAACAAGAATTTTAAGATCATTTCTGAATTTTCTTAGTTTTTTAATTTTGTTAGATGAGATGAGCCTTTTTACATATAGAGTTTATTACACTGTGCAATACCTACACAAATGTTTGATTGTATAAAGAACATTATACAAATGTTTAACTGAATAAGGAAGTAAGATGCCATTACTAATAATAACTTGTGAATGTAATTATAAGTGAGTAATTAGGAAAAACACCACAGCAATAAAATGTATATTTCGAGAGTAGTACACAGGGGATATGAAAATAAGACTTTTACTTGTCCTTTACATACTGGTAGAGGACATATGTGCCCTATGAAAATGATATGAAGAGGAAAAGTAGACATAAAAGAGTCATAATGATCTCCTAATTCCTTTGAGTAATTTTAATATAAAATACTATATTCTTTATATTACACAGATTTGACTAGACAAGGGGTCAAATAAAATATCATTTTGTTTTATTTTGAACTGCCTCAGACCCATCAATCAATGGACTCCACAGTTAATAGCTGTGTGAGTGTTAGCATTAAGAGAGCATAGGCTCTCAAGCCAATTTTAAATCCTTATTTTGCCTCTTACAGCTTTGAAGTTTTGGGAAGTTCACTTCGCTCTTCTGATCCTCCCTTTCCTCTCTATAAAATGTAACTACTAGTACCTGCACTATAAGTTGTTGAAAGGATAAAATGTAAACCATTTAGATCAGTACAGTAGTTTGCATAAATGTTTACTATCATGATATCATTGATATCAGAAATATGTATGATCCATGCATTCACACACACACACGCACACGCACACACACACACACTACATACAACTTATCTTCTGTCATATGTGATGTTGGATCAAATAAGTATACTGGCCAAACAAGGCTAACAGGGAAACAGAATCTCTCTTGTGCCAGGCAGTTGAACTTAGAATTTAGACCTAGTAGAGGCTCATCTATAAAGAGGTAAAATTGAATGCTCTATTTAACTTCCAAGTTCTACTGATTTTTCCATCTTCCTTGCCTCATTATTTTTTGGCAGTTTTATGGTTTGTGACTCAATTAAACAGAAGCCACTACAGTGAGACAGAGAAATTCAAAATAGTGTAACAGGTAAAAACAATAACAATGAAATTGTAGGGGCCACTTGAACTAAAGATAGAGCTTAAATATAAACTTTACCTACCTGAAATGGAACTGAATTTTTGCACCTTGGCTGATGCATGAGATAATTCAAATCAAAAAGCAAATTCATTCTAACTCAATTCCTTGATATTTAAGAAAATTATATTTGGATTACATGTAAACAGATTGACAATTGCTAGACAGAGAGATTTGAACAAAACATCTAATTAATTGAATTTTGATACATACAAATATCTGAAAATTATTTCTCTTTTCAAAAACAGATAGCTATTGCAAAATTACATGGTGAAATGTAAATAGCTAATCTATTTTCCAAACTGAGAATGGAGAACTGACTTAAAGCTAATTAATGAAAAATATACCAATTTGACAAAAGGATAAATTTTGGAACTGTAATTAATAAAGAAGGTAGAGATTAATGGAGTGGGGAATTTAAGGCTGTATCATTCTAGAACGAGTTAGATACAAACTATGTATCTTAGTTCATTTTCTGTTGCTATAACTAAATATTAAAGACTCTGTACAGACAGGTACAAATTCCCTATGATGACTATGATCATTATGTATATCTAAAATGTACCAATAAACTTAATTAATTAAAAATAAAAGTACTCTCTGGGGAAAAAAAAAGACTCAGTACAGTAATTTACAAAGAAAAAAGGTTTCATTAGCTCATTATTCTGGAGGCTAGGAAGTCCAAGAGCATGGGGCTGGTAAGGGCTTCCTGATGCTTCATAACATGGTGGGCGGGAGGGAGGATCATCTGGCAGGACAGAACAAGTATGTGTCTGCCTAGGTCATTTTGCTTTTCTCATAAAGAAACCAGTCCCATCATGCGGTTCCCATCCTCATAACCTTATCTAATCCCGATAACCTCCTAAAGGCTCCACCTCCAAATGCTATCAATGGATTAATTTGGGGATTAAGTTTCTGGCAAACGGAATTTGGGAAACATGCTGCATGGATTTCTTAAGAAGTAAATAGGATAGGGAGACAATATCCAAACTCTGAAATGAATGCACACTGTAGCTATGGAATCTTGCCCTTATTCTACATGTCTTCAATCCATTTCAAGTAATTTCTAACCATGTGGGATAGAGCAGGGATGACAGGAGGAAAAATGATGTTATATTGAAAAACATATTTTGCCACTTACGGATATAACTACCATTTGTCTACAAGCTATCTCCATCAAAGAGACCACATCAACATCACAGCAAGTACAGAGGGAATGAATATGTACAAAATCCTGACTATCACACTTCAAATCTTTCCCAGGAATGTCCTACCTTGCATCCATTAACAACGCCTTAGGCAGAGGATGTCCTGTATGAACTGAATACAGATCACAAATTCAATCTTTAACACTCTGAGTAAACTTTGTCTTTCATAAAAGTCTTTATAGCTTCTGGCCTCATCTACCTTTCAAAGAAAAATAAATGAGTTGACTATATGGTTACAGCTAAGGAATTTAAATTCTCTCAGCATTTAAGTGACAGGAGAAGGCCCAACTTGAGATCAACTTTTGGCATGGTATCTAGGGCAAGTAAAACAGGTGCTAATGAGAAATGATTCACTCAGACCTGTCATAACTTAAATTGCTAGTCTGCATCATGAATCAGTGGGAGGAGAAAAATGCATTAGAAGGTTAATGGTTTTAGACAGCTCAAAAGTGAAAAATAGAGGTAATGTAAAATCTGTTATGTAATCAACAGGATGTAAGATGTTATTTTATTATTCTATTATTAGAGTCATATAATGTCAAATCAAGAGGTTGAAAAATGAAAAAGTCTAGCTAATAAACTGGTCAAATTTTAACATTGTACATTTCTATCTGAATGATAAACCTATGAAATGTTTTGACATAGGATAGTCATAACATAAAAGATATCTTTAAAAAAATAACTAGCCAGGCATGGGTGATGCACACGTATAATCTCGGCACTCTGGGAGGCTGTCAAGAGGATTGCAAGCCTGAGCCCAGCCTTGTCAACTTAGTGATTTAAAAAGACCATGTCTCCAAATTAAAAAATAAAAATAAAAAAGAGGGCTGGGATGTAGCTTAGAGATTCAGTGAGAAAGCCTGGGTTTAATCCCCGGTACCACTACAACCACCATACACACACAAAAAAATTTATAAAAAACAAGAATGAGGGCCGGTGAGATGGCTCAGCGGCTTAAGCGCCTGCCCAGCAAGCGCGAGGGCCCGAGTTTGACTCCCGGAACCCACACACGAAAAAGGGGCCGGTGATATCGCTCAGCGGCACAGGCACCTGCTGGTGCGCGAGGTCCTGAGGTCGACCCCCCGGTACCCACAAAAAAAAAAAAAAAACAAGAAAATGAACATTATTTTCCCTTATTTTGATAAACCTTTGTGTCTGTTTTCTTTATCCTTTTTCACAGATCTGGAATACATTGTTAACAGTGAATTTTGACTTTGAACATGGTTTGATCAATATCAAAAATTATACTATAATTGATTAACATATTTTATTAACTGATTCAGGACAAATAATTATTTTTGGTATGTAGACCAGTCAACAAGGCATGCATTTTTCAGTTGAATAATTGCTCCAAATATAGATTTTTATCTATCAACATGAGAAAACAGTGAGAAAAGAATGTTGATAATATAGATAAGCTATAATTCTTAAGAATTCATAGGAAAAAAAATATAACCCAGAACAAAACTAAAAGCATGTCAAATTATTTTGGATAAAAGACCTTAAGATGTTTATACCTACAACAGATGGAATAATATTATAATATTACAAATTCAGTAAAAATTCAACTTATAAGATTGCTCATTTTCATTCTTCATTTAAAAGTAGACAGTTCTTAGCTTTCCGTTCTTACCACGTAAAAAATGGGAAGCATCTTTCTCTGTAGCGAGTGAACTCATGAGAAAACTTGAATATCTTCTCTGCAGCCCCATTTCAAGTCAATAGATTAAGTGTCCACATTGTTTGCAACTAAGTCACAGCTGTCTAAATTGCTTCAGAAATGTTTAGCAGATTGCTTTATAGCAGGATAACACAGTTTGAACCATAGTTTCTTGAATACATCTTGCTGAGAGCTTATCTCATTCAAATGATGAAGGCAGCTGAAGCATGGTATTTGAATCATCCACATTTTGCTCTAATAAAGGAGAACTTTAGGAAGCTCTAGTTGTGATAGGCAATATAGTAAAGCAATTGAAATGTGGATCTTATATTTTATACCATTCAAACAGCTTGCCTATGTGTGTGTGGTGATAAGATACTTTAAAAATAAAATTTCATTTGGTGAGAGGCTTACAGTTAAATTGTTAAAGCAATACACAGATCATGTGAATTACCATCATATAAAAATAAATATGCAAATGACTGTAATACTCTTTTCCAAAATAGCATCTTTAATAGAAAACCCTTCATAAGAGTCTTTATAAAGTGACATTTTTAAACTTTTAAAAAATTTTATAAGTACTTATGACTAGTAGTTCTTATTTTTAATTAGAAGATGCATGTCTTTTCAGTCACACCTGAATAAGTGGCACACATAAACACGAGAAATGGGCACATAGAGACACTTCTATTATACATTTTAAAAATTATTAACCAAACAAGTTTTTACCAAGCACTTTCTACTTATAATAAGCTTTTTATATTACAGGGTGCTTTAGAGATTACAGAAGTCTGATTTTTTTTTACACTCAAGAAGCTTAAAATCTACATGGGAAACTAATGAGTGAAGATAATTGGATTCTGACATGTGTCATGTGCTGATACAAACCCAGTAAATTGTAGGTGTCCTAAAAATATTGTCAAATGCATAAATGGATTATAAAAGCTAAACTTTGTTTTTAGTTGCTCAGAGAATTTCAATATTTCAGAAAAATTCTATGAATGGCAAGTTTGAGAAGAGGGCCTATTTATATATCCAACTCAGACTGTATGTTCTAGGTATTAAGTTGCCTGTATATCTAATGTTTGCCCCTAAAAAAAAATTCTATTATGCTTACAATTCCTATGATTTGGAAATTTGGACAGGACATGGTGGGAATTGTCTGTCTCTTTCCTTGATGCCTGGGGGTCCAAGAAGGACAATTCCAAAATCTGGAGGTGACTTAAATATAGCTGAGAATGGAATATATCTTACTGTCCTATCTAGTGACAGGGCTGGCATGATTTGAAAGCTTGGCTCAGCTAGTACTATTGACCACAACATCTACGAATAGATACACCTACTGTGATTTCTCAGAGTAGTGACTGGGTTCTAAGAAGGTTCAAGCCAAAAGGGGCTTTATGAATTTGGTGGTGTGGTTTGGTCTGGTCTGGTCTGGTTTGGTTTGGTTTGGTTTAACTGCCACAATGAATACACCTGCTCTATGTCCTAGAGAACCTGACAGCTATAGATATGGAGCTTTCATTTTAAAGCCTGAATAGGAGAATGTTTTACTAATCCCAAAAGGATTGACTAAAAAATTCTATGTAGGCCAGGAGAGTGGCACATTCTTATAATCTGAGCTACTCCAAAAGCTGAGGCAGGAAGATCAAAAGTTACACCTAAGCCTGGGAAAATTAGCAAGACATTGTTTCAGATGAAATGAGGAAAGCCTGGAGCTGCAGCTCAGCCCTCTCTGAGTTCAATAACCAGTACTGCCACAAAAGAAAAAGGAAAAGAAAAAAAATCTATGTAATGGATACTGTGAATTATCCATTTCTGCCTTTTTCTGCAGTTCGAGGGTGGCTAGGCCCATGACTATGTAGTTAAAAGAGTACATTTCCCAGACTCATCTGAAGCTAGGTTTGGTCGAGGGACTACATTTTCACAATGAAATGAATAGGAATGTCTAATTTTGAGTCTGGGCCTTAAGACATTGGACATACTATCTTCCATGATATTTTTTCCTTCCTAGAGGTAGATTATGGAGTTCCTCAATCTACTTCAAATATATACCTGGAAATAATGCCATAGTGGATGACAGAGAAATAAGGAACATGGATTCTTGGATGGGACCTCGGCAGGGCCAGTCTGATAACTTGGATTGTTTACCCTGTGCAGCGGTGTGTGAGTATATTAGTTGGCTTTTGATTGCCATCACAATCTACATAGAAAAGGTTACTTATGAAGAAATAACGCAGACTCTGGTGAGGGCCACCTTTTGGCATCCTCATTTCATGGTGGGTAGTAATTGGTAGGAAAGTATGTTGAGGCAAGCAGTCTCATCTCAAGCCAGGAAGCAGAAAGAGCTGAGTGGGGCCAGGCTTGCTTCTGTTACAGCAACACTCACTACAGAACTATTTCCACACTTTCAATAACATGTGGGCCTCTCAGTAGGTCCATCCCCTTAAGGGTTCCACAGCATCCTGAATGCTGGATTAGTTAGCCCAAGATCAGATAGTTATTAAGCCAGGACACATCATTGGGTTTTGCCTCTTCTGGTGAACATCTGTAATCACAGCACTCAAGAGGTTGAAGCAGGAAGAATTCTAAGTTCAAGGCCAACCTGGGCTACACAGTGATTTCAAGGCCAGGCAAAGATGGACTGATTTTTATTTTTCTTTAGATTGGAAATTTTGTGGGGTTTTTCCATTCTTTTAATTTTTATTTTTATGGATACATTTGCAGTATGTAATAATTACATTCCACACAAAAAGTTTGTACATGTACACAACACATCTTAGTTACTTTTCTCATTGCTGAGACAAAATACCCAACACCCAAAGTTAAAGGAGAAAAGATTTATTTTAGCTCATAGTTTGTAGAGGTTTCAGTCCATAATTAGCTGACTCCAAGGCAGGGGGGCATGGCAGACAGGCATCGCAGAGGAGAAACAGTTCATGGCAGGCAGAAGGTAGCAAAGCAACAAAGTAGTGAAGAAGCAAGTCCAAGAAACCTTAGCAGCTTCTTTTTGCCCCTGTTATACTCGATCTAGGTTACTGGGCTTACAGAGGGTGCCAAACCAATTAGTGGACTGATTCAGTAATCACACACCCTTAATCCCAGCATCACACACTCTAGATTCAGCCACCCTGGAAAAAAAATCCCACTTGTGATCACATGAGGCTTTGGGGGGACACTATAACATCTTAATTCTGTTTTTCAACCCTTCCCCTTCCCCTCCCTCCATTTCTAAGTCCCTTTCCCTTTCGAAAAAGATCTATCTCCCTATTTCTTGTTACCTATCTTTTATTTTGCTCTTTATTTATGCCTTCAATTTCTCATATAAGAGAATCCATGAGATATTTAAGCATGTGTGTCTGTTTTATTTCACGTATCATTATGGTCTCAAGAGGCATCCATTTTCCTACAAATAATTGAAGTATACCCTTCTTTATGACAGAGTAGTACTCCATGTGTATAAATGCCACATTTTCTTTACCCATTCATGTGTTAGTGGACATATATTTTTATAAGATTTAGCATTTATGAGCTGTCTGCTATAAAAATAGGTATGCATATTATTGTAATATGATGTCTTTAACTCTTCCAGGAAGATATATAGAAGGGGAGTAGCTCAAATGGAATTTCTACTTTTATTTTAGACAAATCTTCACATTGATTTCTATAGTGGTTGAACTACTTTACATTTCCACCAACGATGTAGAAATATACTTTTTTCTTTGCAGCCTCACCAGCATTTGTTATTATGTGATTTCTTGATGATAGCCATTCTTTCTGGAAAAAGGTGGAATATCAGTGTTTTTTTTTAATTTGGATTTCTCTAATGGCCAGAGAGGTTGAACATTTTTTTAATGTATTTGTTGCCCACTTGTACTTCTTTTCCTGTGGAGTGTTTATTCATTTCAGTTGCCCATGTTTTAATTGGGTCTTTTATTTGGAGGGGTCTAATATTTTTTAGTTATTTATATATTTTAGATAATAGCCCTCTATCCAAAAAATAGCTGGCAAAAAATTTTCCCATATTATAGGTTCTCTCTTCACTCTGTTGGTTGTTGTTTTTGTTGTTGTTGTTCCTTTTTTGTTTTTTTGTTTGTTTTTTGCAGTACAGAAGCTTTTTAACTTGCTGTGATGCCATTTGTCAATTCTGGTATTACTTCTTGTGCAACTGGGGTTCTTTTTAGAAAGTCCATGCCTACACCTATGTCTTCAAGAGTTTTACCTACTTTATCTTCCAGCAGATTGTTTCATTTATATTTTGCAATTTATTTTATTAGTACATTTTAGATATACATAATGGTAACAATCATTATAAGGAATTTGTACCTGTACATGATATATCTTGCTTCATCCTATTCTCCTCCCCTCCCTTACACTCCTCTTCCCCTCATTTACAAAAGCATGATACATCTTGCTTCTTTTTTCCATTACCCTCCTCTCCCTTCAACCCCTCTTCCCCTCACTTACGAAAGATTTGTTTCCATTTTTTTCTTTTATATTTTTCCTTCTCTTTCTTTCCTTTTCCCCATCCCCTCGCTTCTTCCCCTTCTCATTTGAACATTCTTCCCATTTCCCAATATCTATTATACATTTCAGTCCTTGTTTATACTTTTGGTTTCTCACACCAGAAAAACAATGCAATGTTTACACGGTGTCCAATTTATTTCACTTAAGACTATGGTCTCAGGGTGCATCTATTTACCTAGAAATGTCTCAAGCTTATCCTTCTTTATGGCAGAGTAGTACTCCATTGCACCATTTTCTTTATCCACATCTTCTTTATCCACTCATCGGGTGATGGGCATTTGGGCTGTTTCCAAGACTTACCTATTACAACCTGTGCCGCTATAAACATGGGTGTGCATATATCAGTGTGGTATGATACTTTTAATTCTTCAGGAAGATAACAAGAAGGGGAATAGCTGGGTCAAATGGAATCTACTCTAGTAGTCCTAGTTTTTTGAGGAATCTCTACACTGATCTTCACAGCGGTTGCACAAGTCTACACTCCCAAAAACAATACAGAAGGGTTCCTTTTTCCCCACATCCCACCAGCATTTGTTATTGGTTGATTTTTTTTAATAGCCACACTTTCTGGAGAAAGATGGAATCTCAGGGTTGTTTTAATTTGCATCTCTCAAATGAATGGTGATATATTTATTTGCTGTTTCTACTTCTTCATCTAAGAGTATCTATTCATTTCAGATGCCCATTTTTGGAATGGGTCTTTAAATTTGGAGGGGTTTGATTTTTTGATATATATTCTACATATTAGGCCTTTGTCTTAGGAACCCCTGGCAAAATTTTTTTCCCATACTGTGGGTTGTCTCTTCAATATGTTGGTGGTTTCTCTTGCTGTACAAAAGCTTTTTAATAAGATGAGATCCCAGTACTTGATTCTTTTTAGTATTTCCTGTGCAATCAGGGTTTTGTTCATAAAGTCTTCCCCTACACAAAGTCTTTCCCTACACCAATATCTTCAAGAGTTCTACCTATTCTATCTTCCAGCAGATTTAATGTTTCTGTTTTAATACTTAGATCTTTGATCCATTTCAATTTTAGTTTAGTGCATGGTGAAAGATATGGATCCAGTTTTAATTTTCAGCATGTGGAAAGCCAGTTTTTTCAGCGCCATTTATTAACGAGGCTATCTTTCTTCCAGTGAAGGTGTTTGTCTCCTTAGTCAAAGAAAAGATGGCTAAGTGTGTCTGAGTTGTTTCTGAATCTTCTGATCTGTTCCATTGATCCTCGGGTCTGTGTTTTTGCCAGTATCATGCTGTTTTTATCACAATAGTTTTGTAATATTTCAGCTCTGGCATTTTGATGCCCCCTGCCTTGCCTCTATTGCCCAGAATTGCTTTTGCTATTTGTTTTGGTCACTTTTCTCTCATTGCTGAGACAAAATACACAACGCCCAAAATTAAGAAAGGAAAGGTTTATTTAGCTCACAGTTAGTGGAGGTTTCAGTCCATACTCAGCTGGCTCCAAGGCAGAGTGGCACATGGCAGAGGGCAACAGTTCATGGCGGTGGAAGGCAGCAAAAGTAAGCAAGAGCAAAAAAGGAGAGCGAGAGCAAGCCTCTTTCCCTCCCTTATACTGCACGTAGGCTACCCACCCTAGGGTAGGTATACCACTCATACGCATAATCCCAGCACTAGACAATGAATCAATCACAAACTCTAGAAGCCTGCCCCCATGACTGCACGAGGCTTTGGGGAGACATCTAGACACAAACCGTAACACTATTCTAGGTCTCTTCTGGTTCCAAATGAATTTTAGGATTGTTTTCTCTAATTCTGTGAGATGTGCTATTGGTTTTTTGATCAGGATTACATCTGTACAAAAATTTTGGAAGTATGGCCATTTTCACTATATTGGTTCTTCCTACCCAAGAACAAGGAATATCTTTTTGTTTTCTGATATCCTATTCAATCTCCTTTTTCAGAGTACTGTAGTTTGTAATGTAAAGGTCTTTTATTTCCTTTGTTAGATTGATTCCTAGGAATTTTTTGGATGCTACTGTAGAAGGTGTTGTTTCCCTAATGTGTCTCTCAGTGAATTCGTTGTTTCTGTACAAAAAAGGTATTGCTTTTTTGAGTGTTGACTTCGTATCCAGCTATGCTACTGTATTTGGTTATTAAATCCAGAAGTCTTTTGGTGGAGTTTGGGGGACTTCTATGTAGAGTATCATGACATCCATGAATAATGATAATTTAACTTCTTTTCCTATCATTATTCCTTTTATTTCTTTCTCTTGTATTACTGCTCTGCCTAATGTTTCAAGAACTATATTGAATAAGAGTGGTGACAATGGACATCCTTGTCTTGTTTCTGATTTTAGATTGAAAGTTTTCAGTCTTTGTCCATTTAGTATGACATTGACTGTTTGTCATAGATGGCTTAGACCCTCTATTCCAATTTTCTGTAGGGTTTTTACCATGAATGGGTGCTGGACTTTGTCAAACTTTTTCTGTGTCTATTGAGGTGATCATGTGGTTTTTGTCCATGGCTCTGTTAATACAGTATATTATATTTATTGATTTGCATATGTTGAATCATCCTTGCATCGCTGGGATGAATCCTACTTGGTGATGGTATATAATCTTCTTGATGATTTGCTACATTCTGTTTGCCAGTATCTTATTGAGGATTTTTGTATCCATGTTCATTAGGGAGATTGGCCCGTAGTTCTCTTTTTTGATTGATTCTTTCTCTGGTTTTGGTATCAGTGTAATGCTTGCTTCCAGGAATGAATTTAGGAGTATTGCTTCCCTTTCAATTTCATTAAAGAAGTAGTGGTATTAGGTCTTCTCTGGATTTCTTGTAGAATTCAGCAGTAAATCGGTGAAGGCCTGGGTTTTTCTTTGTTGGTAGGTTTTTAATTACATCATAAATTTCATTGACTGACATTGCTTTATTGAGAATTTTTATGTCTTCTTGATTCAGCTTTGGTAACTCACGTGTATCTAGGAATCTGTCCATTTCTTCAGTGTTTCCCGTCTTATTAGAATACCAGTTCTCAAAGTAGGTATTGATGTTCTTCTGCATTTCTGCAGAACCTCTTGTGATTGCACCCTTTTCATTCCTAATTGCATGGATTTGAGTCTTTTCTTTCCTTTTTTTTTTGATAAGGTTGGCTAAGGGTTTGTCAATTTTATTAAATCTTTCAAAGAACCAACTCTTCAATTCATTGATTCTTTGTATTGTTTTCTTAGTCTCCATTGTATTAATTTCTCCTCTGATCTTTATAATTTCCACCCTCCTATGAGCTTTGGGTTTGACTTGCTACTCTCTTTGTAGAAGACTGAGTTTCAACATTAGGTTATTTGAACTCTCTGTTTTTCTCATATGGAAATTCACCACATAAATTTCCCTCATAGGACTGCTTTCATTGCACCCCATAAATTCTGGTATGCTGTATTGGCATTATAATTTAATTGTAGAAACTGTCCAATTTCTTCTTTAATTTCATCTGTGACCCATTGGTTGTTCCAGAGGGTGTTAATTTCCATGTGTTTATGAAGTTCTTGTGGTTTCTTTTGCCACTGATTTCCAATTTCATTGCACAATGGTCTGATAATATGCATGGGATAATTTCAATTCCTTTGCATTTACTTAAGCATATTCTATGAGCTAGTATGTGGTCTATTTTGGAGAACATCCCTTGTGCAGCCGAGACAAATGTGTATTCTGATGCTGTAGGGTGGAACGCTACACATCTATTAAGTCAATTTGTTCAAAATTCGGTTCAGCTAATACTTCGTTGATTTTTTTGCCTAGTTGATCCATTTGTGACAGTGGGATATTGAGGTTCCACATTACAAAAGTATTAGTGCTTATTTGATTTTTCATGACCATTAATATTTGATTTATATAGTTGGATGCACTGGTATTTTCTGCATATATATTTATGATTGTTATCTATTCCCCTAGGAATGTTCCCTTTATAAGGATGTAGTGAACTTCTTTGTCTCTTTTAATGGATTATGGCTTGAAATCCAGTTTGTTTGCAATTAGAATAGCTACCCCTGCTTTTTTCTGGGTTCCTGTTGCATGGAGTGTTGTTTTCCACCTTTTGATTTTCAGTCTATGAATTTTTTGAATTAAATATGTTTCTTGTATGCAGCATATTTCTGGATCTTGCTTTTTGATCCATTCTGCCAGCCTATCCCTTTTGATTGTTGAATTGAGACCATTTACATTGATGGTTATAACTGATATGTACTGATAAATCTTTGTCATGTTATTTTCCTGTTGGTTCCCTTTTTTCCCCCTGTTTAATTGCTTGCCTTGCCTGGTGGATTCATTCTTGGGGTTCACTGAGTTGTAGTTCCCATTATCTTTTTCTAGCATGTCCTTCAAAACATTTTGAAGTTCTGGTTTGGTGGTCATGAATTTCTTCAGGTGTTCATCATGGAAGTATCATAATTCTCCATCAATTTTGAAAGGTAGTTTTGCAGGGTACCTCAATCTGGGTTGGAGGTTGATTCCTTCTAGGGCCTGAAATGCTTCACTCCAAGCTCTCCTTGACTTGAGGGTTTGTGTTAAGAAGTCAGCTGTGATTCTGATGGGCTTTCCTATATAGGTGATTTGTTTCTTTAACAGCTTTTAATATTCTGTTCTTACATTGAATTTCTGGAATCTTTATTATTATATGCCTTGGTGTAGATTTTTTTTTTACCATGACTAGTTCAAGTTCTCTATACCTTACTTATCTGTATGTCAAGTTCTTTTTGCTTCATGCTTGGCAAGTTTCCTGCCATGACATCTGTGAACAGGTTTTTTATATCATTTGTGCTATCTTCTGCTTTTTCATTGACTCTGATCAATCTTATGTTATTCTTTGCATCATCTAGCAGCTGCTGGAATGATTTTTCATGATCCCTTACTATTTTTAAGAGATCTTTCTTGATCACTAATCCCAATCCTGTCTTCTACATTTGATATTCTGCCTTCACATTGGCTCATTCTGCTGCATATACTTTCAATGGAATTTTAAATCTCAGTATCTGGGCCGGTGAGATGGCTCAGCGGCTTAAGCGCCTGCCTTGCAAGCGTGAGGGCCCGAGTTCGACTCCTGGAACCCACATACGAAAAAGGGGCCGGTGATATCGCTCAGAGGCACGGGTGCCTGCTGGCGCGCGAGGTCCTGAGGTCGACCCCCCGGTACCCACAAAAAAAAATAAAAATAAAAAATAAAAAATAAAAAATAAAAAAAAAATAAATCTCAGTATCTGTTTTAATCTGTTTCATGGATTCCATTTCTTTCCTATGTTGGGCATTCATGGTTTCCATCATTTTCCTGAACTACTGTATTATTTTTCCTATCTGTATCTGCTCTAGAGTCACTAATCAAGTCTTTCATTATGGTTACCATCTCTGTAGTTATCTGAGAAATTATTTTGACTTGATTTTTTTCTAGAGCCTCATTCATCTGCTTTGTTACTTTCACTGTTACCACTTCAGAGAGTCCAGGTGGGTGGCTTTAGAATTGTTCCACCTCATTGCCCACTGGGCTTGTCTTCGGTGAACTGGAAATCTGGGGTTGCATCTATTTCTTTCTTTCCTTTTTTAGCTTAATTCTTGGGTTGATGTTTGTAAATTGCTTATGACAAGTAGCTTTATTGCTAGTATTCAGAACACTTAGGAAATGACTACTTCTCAGAAATGTCTTCCAGCTGTACCTGGCTTTTGGTTTTTGAGTCTGTTGTAAGATCCTATCTCTTCAATTTATTGGGAATGAGAAGTTGCTGCTTATTTGGCCCAGCCTGTGGTTCTTTGGTACTGACTTGTAGTATTGTTTATGACCCTTAGGCAATCTCAGTCTTGGCATACCAGGAGAAACAACTGATTAGAACAATTATTTCACCTTGGCTAAAGTGGTAAAATCAGCAATAACAGCAGCATCAAACACAACCTAGAAAAAGGCAAACTGTGGTAACTATTGATTTGCCACCTTTAACCAAATGAACCAGATTTGTGGTTATATAACAAAATCTAAAACAAACCAGAAAATTGTATACAGTAAATATGCCCTCAATATGGTGATTTTACCCTCAGGGGAGAAAAGTTAAAAGGAGTTAGTGTGAAAGAGAAGTAGAAGAAGAGAACAGAGAAGAGAATAGACGGCATTAGAAGCAAGGGTAGAGGAAAAAGGAAGATTGTGAGAATTTCAGGAAACTGGTGCAGAAAACAGGAAGGAAAGAGAGAAGGAAGAAATATAAACATGAACAGAAGAGAAAAAACAACAAAAAATATAGAAACAATGTTCACAGTCACATAAAAACAAGAAATGTCAAGAAAAAAACAAAACAAAAACAAAAACAAGAAGAATAAGAAAAAAATATCCACTTCAAGGTGTGTCTCTTCCTGTCACTGGTAGACAAACTGGGCAGATAGAGCCCAGATCCGTGTTGATTAACCCCAGCAAGACAGCCATAGATTTATAATTGGATAATCCCAGCAAGCTTCCACCTTTAGTTCCACTGAAGTTTAGGCTGGTTTCTGGCTGTGAGGGTGGAACCTGATTTGTCCAGCCTGCAACACTCCATGTGCCTCCTGTTGGCTTGAACTAGGTTCCCTGCAAGCTTGAACTCAGCTCCTTGACCTCTTGCCAACTTGAACTCAGTTCTGCCTCACTCTGATACTGGGACCTGATAAGAGCCAGCAGTTGCTCTCTGTTCTGAGTTCAGTTGGCCCATCTCCAAGATGGCTACCGGCCAATCACCCTCTCCTGGAGGATGTCTGAACCCAAGTATCTCACCAGGCACTCCACTCTGCTGCATCCACTGCTTTTTTCTATTGATGCATTTCTCTGTGGAGGCCTCTGGAGTTGCCAGTAGTCACCATGTGTCTGCAGGTTCAGGCCATCCTTCCCACACAGTGACTCAGGGCTCAAGGAGAAAGTGTGGCTTGCCACTTCATTCCTCTTCATTGAAATCTCTTTTTGCTCTCCCTGTGGACTTCAATACTTGCTTCAGATCCTTGCTGGGTCACAGGGACCCACTTCCCTCATTCTTCTCTTCCTCATGTTGCTATATTCAGTGTCTGGACACCAAATCTCAGAGAGGATGTTCTTCTCCTGTTCACCACTCCACCATCTTCCTGGAAGTCAATGTTTTTGTTTTAATATTTAGATCTGTGATTCATTTTGATTTTAGTATATGGTGAGAGATATGGGTCTAGATTCAGTCATCTGTGTGTATACAGCCAGTTTCCCTAGCACCATTTGTTAAAGAGGTTATCTTTTCTCTATCATATGCTTTGGCTCCTTTGTCAAAGATCAGATAGATAACTGAATATGCCTGAAGTTGATTCTACATCCTCTATTCTGTTCCAATGATCCAGATAGTTTTGTTTTGTTGTGTTGTGTTGTTGTTTGCCAATACTATACTGTTTTTATCACTGTACCTCTGTAGTATAATATGAAGTCTGAAATGGTGATGTCTCCTGCTTTGCTCTTATTGCCCAGGTTTTGTTTTGATATTCTGGGTCTCTTCTGGTTCTATGTGAATTTTAGGATTGTATTTTCTAGTTCTGTGAGGCATGCTGTGGATTTTGATTAGGACTGCATTAAATCTGTATGTCAGTTTTGGACATACATCCATTTTCACAGTATTGGTTCTGCCTATCCAGAAAGAGGGGCTATCTTTCCATTTTCTGATATCCTTTTTGATCCCCCTTTTCAGAGTACTCTAGTTTTCATTGTACAGGTCTTTCATTTCTTTGGTTAGTTTTTTTTTTTTTTTTTTTTTTTTTTTTTTGTGGGCACCGGGGTGTCGACCTCAGGACCTCGCGTGCCAGCAGGCACCTGTGCCACTGAGCAATATCACCGGCCCCTTTTTTTGTATGTGGGATCCGGGAGTTGAACTCAGGCCCTTGCACTTGCCAGGCAGATGCGTAGGCCGCTGAGCCATCTCACCGACCCTCTTTGGTTAGGTTTATACCTAAGTATTTAATTTTTCTTGATGCTATTATAAATGGTACTATATTGTTTTCCTGAGTAAAAAATCACTATTGATTTTGTGTGATATTGTATCCTGCTATCTTGCTGAATTTGGTTATTAATTTTGGAGTCTTATGGTGGAATTTTTCAGGTCTTCTATGTACAGGATCATGTCCTCTGCAAATAATGATAACTTGACATCTTCCCTTCCTATATATATGCCTTTTATTTCTTTCTCTTGCCTGATTGCTCTAATGTTTCGAGTACTATACTGAATAGGAGTGGAAACAGCCTTGTCTTTTTCCTGATTTTAAAGGGAAAGTATTCAGTTTTCCCAATTAATATATTTGAAGTTTTTGTCATAAATTGCTTTTATCAAATGGATATAATGTCCTTCTATATTAGTTTTTCAGTTTTTAATCTGGAGAGGATGTTGGATTTTGTCAGTCTTTTTCTGTGTCTACTGAAATAATCATGTGATTTTTATCTTTGCCTTTACATGGTATATTTCTTTATTTGCATTTGTTGAACAATTTCTGCATCCCTAGGATGAAGTCTACTTGTTCATTATGAATGACTGGTTGATGATTTCTTACATTTTATTTGCCAGTGTCTTGTCAAGGATTGCTGTGTCTATGTTCATTAAAGAGACTGGCCTGTAATTATCTTTTCTGGTTGGGTACTCTTCTGGTTTTGGAATGAGGATAATGTTAGCTTTCAGGAATGACTCTAGGAGTACTGCTTCCCTTTCAATTTCATTAAAGATTTTGAGAAGTATTGGCATCAGATCTTCCCTTAAGTTCTTGTAGAATTCAGCAGTGAATCCATTTAGCCATAGGCTTTTCTTAGTTGGTAGTTTTTATAGTATTAGTATTGCTTCAATTTCATTGTCTGGTATTGGATTATTCTGGGTTTGTATAGCTTCCTGTTCAGCTTTGTTAATTCTTGTGTATCCAGGAATATATCCATTTCTTCTACATTCTCCAATTTATTGGAGTACAGATTTTCATAGTACTTACTAATAATCCTCTGGATTTGGCAGTGTTCATTGTGATATTACCTTTTTCATTTGTCATTGGATTCGTTTGGGTCTTTTTCTTTTTCCTTTTTATTTATTTATTTTTTGTAAGATTGGCTAAAGGTTTGTCTATTTATTCTTTCAAGGAACCAGCTCTTAGAGCTCTTGGATTCATTGATTCTTCGTATTGCTTTTTGTAGTCTCCATTTCATTGATTTCTACTCTGATGTTTATAATTTCCTTTACTGTAAAAGCTTTGGATTTGGATTGTTCTTGTGTGTTTGGGCCCTTGAGGTGCATCATTAGGTTATTTTTTGAGTCACTCTACTTTTCTAATTCACAGCTCCAAACTTTCCTCTTAGGGTTGCTTTCATTCTGTCCCATACTTGTGGTATGTTGTACTGGTATTATCATTTGATTCTAGGAACTAATTGCTTCCTTGATTTCTTCTGTGACCTGTTGAGTATTCAAGTGAATATTGTTTAATTTCCATCTGTTTGCATAATTTTTGTGGTTTCTCTTGCCATTGATTTCTACTTTCACTGCACCATAATCTGATAGTATGGATTGTATAATTTCAGATCTTTTGGATTTACCTAAGTATGCTTTATGGGCTAGCATGTGTTCAACTTTGGAGAAAGTTCTATGTGCTGCTAAGAATGTGAATTCTGTTGTTCAGTGCTTTAGTCTGTAGAAATCTACTAAGTACATCTGTTGCAAGGTTTGTTTCCACTCTGACAGTTCTTTGTCGATTTTTTTTGTCTGATTTATTTGTGAGAGTGTGGTATTGAGGTCTGCCACTATAATTGTGTTGATGTTTACTTAACCTTAATGTCCAGCAGTGTTTGTTTTATAAAGTGTTTGATGCGTATGTGTTTGTAATTGTTATCTCTTCCTGTTGAATTGTCCCCTTTCCTAGCATGTAGTAACCACTTTTACCTCTTCTGAGCAATTCTGGCTTGAAGTCCACTTTGTTTGGATGTAGTACAATGGTACCTCAGTTCAAAAACTTTTTTTTTTTTTTTTTTTTTTGGTCTTTTTGAGACAGGGTTTCACTATGCAGTTCAGGCCGGGCTTCAACTCTCTTTGTAGCACAGGCTGCCCTTGAACTCACAGCAATCCTCCTGCTTCAGCCTCCCGAGTGCTGGAATTACAGGTGTGTGCCACCACACCCATGCTTCAGTTCAAAAACTTACTTAATTTGTTCAACAATTTTGGAAAAGATGGCCACATTTGTGTTCATGTGGGAAAGATGGCTGTGGTTGTATTCATCACCTGATGCAGAGTTTGCAAACTAAAAAATTCTGCCAAATGCTTCTGTTTGTAAACCAAATTGCTCTCCAACAAAAGCATTCATAAACTGAGGTACAACTGTATATCTACTCCTGCTTGTTTTTAGGTTCATGTTGCACGGAATATTGTTTTCTAGCCTTAATTTTCAGTCTATGGATTTCTTTCTGGGTCAAGTCTGTTTCTTGTATACACCATACTGTTGGATTGTTTCTTGATCCATTTCTCCAACCTTTGTCTTTTGTTTGAGGGAATTGAAACCATTCACAAAGAGTTATTACTGAAAGCTACTGACTTATTCCTGTCATTGCATTATTTTCCTGTTACTGAGTCTCCTTTTCCATCCTTCTATTTAACTCAACCTGCCTGGTGTATGCTTTCAAATAGACTCTGGCATTATTAGCTTGTCTCTTTCTAGGATATCCTAGGTAAATTTTTGGAGTGCTGATTTTGTGGTCATGAATTTCTTAAGGTGCCCTTTGTCATGAAAATACTTTATTTCACCATCAGTTTTGAAAGACAGTTTCACAGGACACATCAGTCTGGTGTGGATGTTTTCTTTTAGGGCTTGAAACATTTCACTCCAAGCTCTCCTGGCCTTTAAGGTTTGTGTTGAGAAGTCTGCTATAATTCTAATGAGTTTTCCTTCATAAGTGATTCGTTGCTTTTCTCTAACCTGTTCCTGTGTTGGACATCTGGGATTTTGTCTATGATGTGTCAGGGAGAAATTATTTTATGACTATGATTATTTGTGGTTCTGTATGCTTATCTGTATGTTTAATTCTTTTTCCAGATTGGGGAAGTTTTCTGCTGTTATTTTTGTAAACTAGTTTTTTTAATGCCATTTATATTGTCTTCTGATTTTTCACTAATACCAATTATTCTCAGATTAGTCTTCTTTGCATCATCTAGAATCTGCAGGGTCCATTTTCCATGTGTTGTTATTGTTTTTAAAGTATCTCTGAGTATATGGTCACCTATATCAGCACCATCTTCTATTTCTGACACTCTGTCCTCACATTGGTCACTTCTGCTGCCTATACCTTCAATAAAATTTGTTATCTCCTGGATTTCTGTTTGGCACCTTTTCATATTCTAATTTTTTGGTAAACTGGTCATTCATGCTTTGTATTACTTTATTTAGCTCTGCTAGCTTTTTATGTGTCATCTGTAAGGTCAATGATCCTTTGCTTATTTAACTCCATTGTCTATTTAGTTAAATCATGTTTGAGCTTGTTAAGCATCTTACTGATCCATTTTTCTGTCTCCTCTTTTATGTATTTTTTTATAATTTAGTTGTTTGGCTTTTGGCTTTTGATTTCCTCTCCTTCAATGCCCCAGTGATCAGCTCTGGGGAAGTTGGGAGTTTTTGGATGCATTTTGTCTTGTCTTACATTTCTATTGGTTTTATGCATGTGTATGCATATGTGTGTGCACTGATGTTCGATTATAGTGGAAAGACTTTATTTCTATTTCTTTAATTAGTGTCTGCTTTTCAATGATGCACTCTGGATGTGGCTAATTACAGACCTTTCCCTCTGTCACAAGATCCAAACATATCCATTAATTTGGGAGGTGAAGATGCAGTGTGACTGGCGCAGCACACAGTTCTCCTGGAACGGACCACAGTATTATTAATGACACAAAGGCAACCCAAATATTGGCATATTGACAAAAAACATTAATAGCAACAGTTATGCCATCCTGATGAAACCAACTAAATCAACAATAGTATCAAACACAAATTGGATATTGATATACCATAACAACCAATAATGTACTACCCTAGCCATAGAAGAGAGATCTATAATTATTGTGCAAAACACTCAAACCAAATATTGACATATATATCTACTAAATACAACAACTATACCTTCACTAACAATCATAGTAATAGCATAGAATTTACTATCTAAGGATTAATAAAGCTTAATGGTTATATTAACAAAAATAGGGTGGAAATGGGGAAATGAAAGAAGAAAAATTTGAAAAATGAAGCAATGGAAGATGAGATGGAGGAGAAAAAGGTGAGATAAAGAATCCTACTGAGGAGTAAAAGGAAATGAATAGAATTATATAAAGGGAACAGAAAAAAAAGCAAGAAAAAATAAAATGTATGAAGAATGTTTAAAATAAAAAAAAGAAAAAGGAAATAAGAAAAAAGAAAAATGGAAAAAAGAATAAACTCCAAAACCATAAAAAAAAAAAAATCAATGAGGGTGAGAAAAATATTGTTGTAAAAAAAAATGCCTTTTTGTGTTTGAATGAATGCTTTCTTTCCAGGATCAACAGTTTTGGAATCTAGCAAGTCACAGTTTTCTCCTTCCAGCTTTGTAGCCTTTGGGTTTGTGAGGTGCTCCCCTATTCCAGAAGGCCTTCTGTCGATTCACCCCAGGCTGTGGCAACTGTCCAAGCAACAGTGTGCCCTTGCTCATGATGGCAGATGGAGAAAGCAATCAGACCTCTGATCTGTGCTGGATGAGGGCAGTAGGGGAATGGTTCAAGCAGCCTATTGTATTTACTTAATGCCAGCCCTTCCCAAAATGGCACGTGGTTAAATAATCTGGCAATATAATGGGCACTGTGCTGGCTTCCTTCTCCAACTGCTGCCTGCATGTGGAAGGAGTCATTTTTGTAGTAACTCCACACACTGTTTTCTGCAGTTTACAAAAGCCATGGGCTTTTCTTGGGGCACCACTGTTGGCAGCTCTGTTGTTTCCCGACCCTGGGGGCTTACCTTATGTCTGTGGAGACAGCTTCCCCCTCCTGGGAGCTGGAGTGAGATTTCAGACTGCTTTATTCTTTTCTCTGCACTGTGCTCTTGTATCTCCAACTTCTCTGTAGCTTCTAATTTCCCTGTCACTTCCCTCTGAATTCCTGGATGTACTTCTTTCTCTTCACCAAGTTGTTATTTACCAAGATCTGAATTCCAAGTCCCAGAGGCCATATTTTGCTGCTGATCACTACTCTGCCATTTTGATCTCTGGCCTTACCTTTAAAAAAAAGTGAGACTCTATCTTTGAAAAAACAAAGAATTATTTCTTCTTTATAAATTACCCAGTCTTGGGTATTTAATTATAACAAGAGAAAATGGACTAAGAAAATAGTAAATCTTAAACTTTGGAAGCACAGAGATCATATTCCCACATTCACGTGTACAGAAATATTAATGATCCAGAATCATCAGAAGCAGCCTAGTAGGTTAGAATAATAGTTCTCAAAGCATGGGACCCATGAGAAACCTTTGCAGGAGATCAGCAATGTCAAACCTACTTTCATAATAACATTAAGATGTTACCTGCCTTTTTCTCTCCAGTTTATTCATTGGTGTAAGGTAGAGTTTTTCAGAGGTTGTAAACATAAGATAAAGTTATTACTGTCATGGTTAGTGAAATGTGAACTTATAAATTCTGTTTTAACCTCTAATACAACCTCTTTGATAATAATATAAAGGGATTCTTAGTTTCTAAGTCTGTTATAACAAAACATGTGCTGAGCGCGAAGGCCCGAGTTCGACTCCCGGAACCCACATACGAAAAAGGGGCCGGTGATATCGCTCAGCGGCACGGGCGCCTGTTGGCGCGTGAGGTCCTGAGGTCGTCCCCCCAGTACCCACAAAAAAAAAAAAAAAAAAAAAACATGTGCTGGAATTTACTCATTTATTGATTGATTGATTGACCGATTTCTCACATTTCCAAAGGTTGGAAGACTGAGATCAGGGTGCCATCATTGTTGAGTTCTGGTGAGGGCCCTCTTTCAGGCTCCAGACTGCTGACTTCATACTGAACCTTCATGTGGTCAAGAGAACAAGCACACTCTCTGGATTCTCCTATTTACAAATACTAATATCATCCATAACCTAGTTTCATCTCCATGACTTCATAACCTGCCAAAGGCCCCCACTTCCTAATATAATCACATGTAACAATTTCAGTATATAAATTTAGGACTGACATAAAAATTCCATTAAAATAAATAAAAAAGTTATTTATAAAAAGAATAGAAAGTGTAAAGGGTTAGAATAAAAAGTTTAACTTCGCAATCATGGCACTTTCTTACTTCAAATATATACAATTCAAAAAGTCACTCTTCACTTACTGATTATGTATCACACTAGGAAAATCTTATTTTCTGGTGTCCCTTTCAGGAGAATGTTTTACATATCTGGAAGAAATTTCCAAATCATTTCATTTAACATAGCCGTTGAGAATCAGAAGGAGTTGCATATAATCAAACTGAGAAGTGGCAGGATTTGCTTGTTAATCCACTAAGGGTAGAAAGAGAGAGGTGGGCTCAGCATCAGGGTAGAAGGCATCACATCCTATGACATGATGTTCTTACATCTTTAGTATGAAGTTAATGAATTCACGAAATGCTTAAGGACAGTGGTCCAAGGGGAGAGTCATTGGTCATGCACTGAGTCTTTGGTCCATATCAATGTAGGCATAAGTAAGAAAGACAGGCAGTGGGGGAGTGTTTGGAGAATATATGTGAAGGAAGAGAGATGTACAAAGCATTTGGGCATTACCTGTCAGAGTGTTCCAAAACCTAGACTGGGGGAAATAGAAGCTCTTGATTTTAGAGACTATAAAACTAGGCACTCAAGGCAAGCTTACCTAATTTTCTGGTCAGGGAGTCCCTGGCTGACAGTCTAAATTTCTTTAATAGATTCAGAAACACAGAAACACACACAATTATCTACTGCATAAGAGATAATATAACAGGCTATACAAGATACATGGGCCAGGGGCCGGTGAGATGGCTCAGCGGCGTAAGCGCCTGCCTAGCAAGCGCAAGGGCCCAAGTTTGACTCCCGGAACCCACGCATGAAAAAAGGGCCAATGATATGGCTCAGCGGCACGGGCGCCTGTTGGCGCACGAGGTCCTGAGGTCGACCCCTGGTACCCACAAAAAAAAAAAAAAAAAAAGATACATGGGCCCTTCCCAGTAGTTTAAAGCATAATATGTGAACAAATTATATATAATGACTCCACAAAGAAGAGATTTAAGTGTCTAAAAGAGATTTGAAAACTAGGTGCTATGGAATGGTTCATACCAGGTTTGAGACATACTTATTCCTTATAATTTGTACATTTGCTGGTAGCAGGATCCTTTGGGAACAATAAATACACTGGATAGCGAAGGAGGATTTGGAAAAGAAGACAGCATCAGTTAAATCGTGTTGTTGGTCTTATAGTGGCAGAACTGTGGCCACTCTTTCTATGATGGTTATCACCTTGACTTGATGGCTTAATTAGGGCAGTTTGGGAATGACAATCAATCTCTCTCTCTTTTTCTCTCTTTCTCCCTTCTCCCCACTCCCCCAATTTCTCTCTTCTTTCTTCCCTTTCTCTCTCCTTCCACCCCTCACCACAAGAGAGATTAAGAAAACACAGGGAACCTAAAACACACAGAAAAGAGTACCTGGACTTTTTGGAAGAATAGAGTCCACAACTAATAAGACATCAGGAACCAAGTCTACCACATATCTTTCACCATGCTGGGGACACATATTATATCACGTCTGTTTCTCTTTGACTATTACTAGATCCTCCTATGTATTAAAATCTATTGACTTCTCTCCACTGCCATGACCCTAAAGTACTACTGGTTTTGGTTTTTTGGCTTGCAAAACTGAGACTGCCTCCTAATTTTTCTTCTCAGATTCTTGCCTTTTTCCGAACTTGTTTACCTCAATATAGCTAGAGTAACTTACTAAAATGGGACACGTATTCAATAGCATTCTCTTGCCTCTAGGATAAATGCCCAACCTCAATTGGTATGGAATGGATTACTAGTCACCCACATTCATTCTCCTTGGTCATGGTGCTTCTGTCTGTCAGAGAATTATACAGCCCCGACCTTTGTTTGCTCTTGGGCACGGCAAAGATTTGATAGATGAAGTGTAAGAAATATGAACATACATGTTTAGAATCTGTGCATGATTCAGCACTTTTCTTTTCCTTCTTTCATGACAATGGCAATGTTCCACAAAGAGGTTGCTCTGTCAGCCTGAGCTCAGACTGAAGATGACATGTAACAGAATGATAGCAGGCATGGGCACTTGAGACAAACTTTATTGCAGATTGCTGAGAATCTTTTGGAATTTTTCTTACTTAGCATAACCTCACCTATCCTGACTGATACACATGGTCTATGAGTTATTATTAGCATATCACTCTCCTATAGACTTTGTAGACTTTCATTAATTACAAAATTGTTCTGTCCCACTTTTCTATGCTATAACTTCTCCTTGGAAGGTTTGTTACTTTTTTCCTACCACTGAGACCTCAGCTTAAGTGCGAATCAGTTAGGAAAAGATTACCTGATGTGTGTTTAAAGTACCCTTAATCTGCCTTCTTTTTCATTATGTCCATTTCACTAAACAACAAGTTCTATGAAGACAGAGACCAGGTATGCTTTGGTAACCATTCTGTTACCAGTGCAAGGAAGGAATTCTGTTCTCTCTCCAAAAAGCAACTTTTTCTGCATCTTCATTAAATAGCAGATAATGGCCATAGTAATCGTACAATACCTCCCCCACCACTTGAGGGCCACTGATTGATCAGCATCCCAATATTCTGTTTCCAAGTTCTTGTAAAAAGATTCCGATTGTATGTGGCCTATAGTGGTATATTCAGAATGTAGCCCTTGGAGCATAAGACTAATTTTGTCATCAGGGCACATAAACGTGGGTCAGTCAGACCCACATTTATTCTTTAGAATATTTCCATTGATGAATTATGAATTTTATGAGTTTTATTATATTAAACAATGAGCATTTAACAGGAAAAAATACCTCAAAAATAAAGTATTGAGTTTTTAATATTTACTGTTTATTAAAAAACACCAAAATTTTCAACATTGACTGGTTTTTGGTGTACAAACTCTAAAAGCAAACACCAGAAATAAATTTCCATATGAACTACAATGAAAATACCAGTAGCACTCAAAAAAAATCTTTACTTCAATAATCACACCTAATGCAGTCTGCACACGACAACAGCATGTTCCATACACACACATCAAACAATGACAGTACATCTTTTGCTTTCGTGATCTTTTTGTGTAGAACATGCTTGACATGTATTGTGCATTTGGAATAAACATCAACATTTTCACATCAGCTGTGTACTTGCTTACAAAACCTAAAAAATACCCTCAATGAATGACAATGAAAATACCAACAGAACTCCACCACAGAAATAAGCTTTGCTTCAACTGTCACACCTAAGGTGGTCTTCACACGTAACAACTGCATGTTCCATACACAAGTATCGCTTACACTGATAGCACGTATGTTTTGTTTTCCTGTCTTTTCTTGTAGGGCGCAGTTGACATCTTTTTTGTTTTCCTGTTGTTTTAATAGGTCTTTGTGATGTTGCACCTGCCTATTCACCTGTCAGCTCACCAGGATGCTCCACAATTTTTTTGCCTAGTTCCCTGGGCAGAAACATTTTGTTTGTCCTCTGCTGTAAATGATCTCTATGAGCTCCAGTTCCAATCCTCTATGAAAATTTCTCTATGATATTTTGCACTTGTTATTTTCTTTGTAAACTATCAAACTATTTATGCCACACGTTTAGGATAGAGTAAAGCACAACCATTGGCCAATGCTTTGTGCTTCGAATGACGTCATCGTTGCTGCATAACTCGTCAAAAACATCTACTCTGCCTTTGGTTTTGTTGTAGAAAGTTTCCACCTCAGGCTTCCATTTTGTTGAGGTTTCCCTATCAATATTTCCATCATGGTGAAATGTTGACATCAACAGTACCAGTTAGTTTTTCTTTGCCATATACGAGGCCAATGTTATATCTCTCTGAAATCCGAAGATTGTACTATACAATTCTGTTTTGAACTTGCAACATTTCATTTGGAATTTCTGCTTTGTTCCTGTGTACAGGTACCATGCTCCTCAATTTGTGTTCTGTTAGCAAATGTCACATCAATTGAAAACTGGTAAACCAACTGTCGAAGGCCACATTCCGATTAGTTTGTGAGATGGAAGCAACAAGTCTGTTCACAACATCATTAGGTTTATTACTATACAGTAAGGACCTGATGACTGAGTTCCAGGATAAATGTCTAAACCGAAAACGTAGTAAGCCTTAGCATCTATAAGGGCATACATTTTTATGCCATATTTTGACTCATAACTTTTCCTTAAGTCTTTTACAGTCCTGTGACCACCATAAGAAATCTGTGCTAAGTACAGCAGACCCATGAATACTTTCAGTTCAGCTAATGAGGTGTCATAATAAATACATTTTTGAGTATGACTATTAGTGCATACAGAGCATTTTACTAGCATTTCAGCCTTTGTGTATTTCATAGTATCCTGTAGCACTTCATTTGTTACAATTTTCAACATCAAATGGCAGTGTTGGCATTCTGTCCAATACGTTTCACCCCTGCCAAGACCCTCACTATATTTTTGGACCTAGTTCTAACATTGGATGGTTCCATTAGGTTGCGTGACCATTTTGCAACACTTTGACTAACCAAGTACGTACTCACATAGCTGTTTTGTGGGTCATCTGAATCAAGGAGGTCTGCATTCCCTGTGTCTATATCAGTCGATTCTTGGTCCACTTCACTGTCACAGGAACTTTGGCTCACATGGTCAACGTCAAAGTCACCATCATCACTGTCATCATTACCCACATCACTCTTCTATTATGAAAGCATTCATTTTACCACAATGGATCATCTTCATCATCCATGCATGAATAATCTGATGATTCTCTTTTGACCTCCTCCAAAACTTGCAAATCTCATTTTTCATGTGGCACTGTACCTAATTGGGCTACTTGTACCAGGAAAATCAAAAGAAAAAAAATTTTTTTTTTTGTGGGTACCGGGGGTCGACCTCAGGACCTCGTGCGCCAGCAGGTGCCCATGCCGCTGAGCAATATCACCGGCCCTTCTTTCGTATGCGGGTTCCGGGAGTCGAACTCAGGACCTCGCGCTTGCCAGGCAGGCGCTTACGCCACTGAGCCATCTCACCAGCCCACTTTTTTTGAACAAATCCTGGAGTTATGTGGGTCTATCAGACCCTCTGCGATGCTCAGGTAAACATACACAAAACCAGTTAGCCACAGCATAATGTGGGTCCAAATCCCATTTTGCCACTTTTGCACCCAAGCACCCACCTTGTCATTTGTCATAAACACATATATTGCTTCCAGTATCCCTCAGGGAAAGGTACTGAGCCACCCAGCACTAAAGTACAAATTCATAGTAGAAAAGGGACGGGTCCCCTGGGCCCAGTCTTATGCTCTGAGGGTAAACTAAATCAAGCAGATTCAGCAAGACTACTGAGAGGTTTACTCTGGAGATGTGGAATTCTCAGTGAAGGTTACAACTGAGCTGACATCCACTAAAAGTATCTGCTACAGGCACTACAGCTGACTCTACCCTGTGTTCTTGACTTCTAACAACCTTGTGAAAATTATAGCATGTACAAGGGTAAAATTTCTAAAAGCTTTTTTTGAATGGTACTGGGGATTGAATGCATGTTAGACAAGTGCTCTACTGCTGAGCTACATCCCCAGCACACCCCTCAACCTTTAAATTTTTTCAGACAGTCTCCCTAAATTGCCTACACTAGCCTCTAACTTATAATCCTTCTGCCTCAGCTTCCTGAGTAGCTAGGATTAAAAAAATTGCACCCCCCATACCCAGCTGAGGGGTGTCTTAAGAATAAAAAAGGTGATAATCAACTAGTTCTAGCTTCCTGAGCTTTGCCTCTTCTTCAGGATTCACTTATCTTATCAGTGCTATTTCCCTCTGTTCTCTTGGAAGAGTGTGTGTTGGGGGGAGGTCACTTTTTGTTTTAACACTAACACTGTAACAACAAAACAGCAAAACAAAAACAACAGAAGAACCCTTCCTTTGATTCTCTGGAATATTTTAGGGAGGAGTTTGACTTTTCAGACACTTTCCTAAACAACGAGGAAAAACAAAAGGAAAATATACAATGGAAGGCAATAAAAAGTATGGCTCACAAAGTAAAGGTTCTTCACTCTTTCTCTAAATATATAGCCATTTTATGTGAATACCTGACTATCTGCTTCTACAGCACCGAAAAGTTTTGAAAAAGTCAAATTACCTCTACTATAATTTTCCATAACATTCGTTATGTAATAAAAAGGAAAATAAACAGCTGTAATCCCATCTCCTAGGGAGGCTAGATGAGGAGGATCACAAGTTTGAGGCCAGCCTGGGCAATTTAGTGACTTCATCTCAAAATGTGTTTTTTTTTTTTTAAAGGTACTGGCCGGTGAGATGGCTCAGCGGCACGGGCACCTGCTAGCGCGCAAGGTCCTGAGGTTGACCCCCGGTACCCACAAAAAATAAATAAATAAAAAGGAACTATGGCTAGGGAGATAACTCAGTGGTAGAATGTTTGCCTAGTGTTTCCTCAGCACTAGAAAAAAAAAAAAAAAAGACAGAGTTTCTATCTAATTAATAATTGTTATTTCTATGTTTGGCTATTTCTACTTCTCAAAGAACCTTAAAATAGCTATAAAAAATTTTAAAAACTACCTGCATAATACAAAGAAATATTTTCAAGCTCTTTAACTTGTTAAATGAAAACTTAAAAGAACTCTCTTTTTATTATTAATATAAATTAGTATATAACTTCTAAAGAGGGACTGAATATGATTAGTCTGAATCACCATGATCTGCATTTCCATGAAAACTGCTCTGAGCATGCTTCAGTCTGATAAGTATGATCCATGGCCTATTACCTTTTTTTTCCCTGAACACAGGCAAAGGGCTTGGTAATATCTTTCAGCTTAATTTGCTGTTTAAATTATCCCATTTTCCAGATGATCAAGTATTTTTATGTTGTGTTCGCCTCCCTTTTCTGTTGCTGTACTTCCCCAGTAGAACTAATCTCACAAATTCCCATAACTTTTAAAATTTTATGTATCTCTTGCTTACACTTACGTGATTTGTGAAGTTAAAATGTTTTTAATTTTTATTAGTACATGTTTGCAGTGTATAATGATTACATTCACTGTGGGGAGTTGGTACACGTACATAACACATCTTAATTGTTTTAACATCTTATATCCTCCTCTTTTTATGCCCTCTGTCTCTTGGTCCTCTTCCCATTTTCAAAAGATCTATCTCCCCTAAAGAATAAAGTAAAACATAGTAGGAAACTGGAAGTTATAGCTGTGAAATTAAAATTATCAATATTTAATACTAGAAATATGTGAAATTTTTCTATGGCAAAAACTTGAAGGAGTATAATGCTTTTTCAGTTTAAATGAGGATCCTTGCAGTACTGGGGATGAATCGAGGACCTTGATACTCTAACACTAAGCTCCATCCTTAGCCCAAGAATTCTGTTTTAAAGGATGATGTAAACAAGCACGGATGGTAAGCAGAATTAGGTTCTAATCTCCACGTCTACCACTAAGTAATAATGTTGTCTTGCTCCTAATTAGCTAAATGATGGCTTATTTCTTCTATCCATAGTAAGAGTCAGGTTAGATATTATGTCTCTCCTGCATTTAAAATTCCATAGTGCTGAAATGTGAGCATTTTCTCTAATACCTAAATTTGGTTTTATAAAGAATGCTCACTGGCTGTATTTCTAAGTCATTACATAATTTTTAATTCCACCATTATTGATCTCCTATTATGTGCACACCAGCAAACTCAAATCCTTTCTGAAGACAAGACAAAGATAATAAAAATATTCAGTATGGATTTAGTACTCTAGAATAATACTCTCAAATGTATTATTTGAGTGTCAAAATGGTTAAAATGGTACATTTTCTATTTCACTACAATAAAAAATTATACACACACATACACAAGCACATATATGCAGTGAATACTTTGCACCTACCATTTAAAGTTGTATTATAGTTGTTTTGGACAAAAGTCTTATTTCCCCAAGGTCTCCCCAGTCACTTGCTGTAGGCTCCTTTTTAATCCTAGTTACAACTCCAGGGCCTATTCCTGCCTGGCTCTTAAGTTATCTGGGAAGGTAATTATATACACTAGCTTTTCCAAATGTTTGTTCACGTGTTTTAATTATCATTTTCAACCAAGGCAATGGCTGTTAAGATTTTTAAAGTACACACTAGAAAATGTATTTATCAATTCACCATAAGTCGGAGTTCAGAAAATGGGGTCCCAGAACACTAGCTCTTCAATAAATGTCTGAATTCACACATGTGACTTGAGACAAAAAGATAAACGTAAGTCCTAGCATCAGTCCAACAGATCTTAAGAATATAAGACTTTTAAAGATGTATGTCAACTAAAACCGTCTAAGTACCTGCCTACTTACCTAAGTAACCCCTACCATTTTCTCCAGGTAGCTTTCAACAAAACCGCTGTACTTCAGCCTTAAATAATCAGAAGGCACTTGCTTATATCCGTTCTCTAAGCAGACAAAACAAAAGCAACGTGTTGGAAACTGTTACTGCGGAATACCGTAGTGTCCTATCTTAACCTAAACTTAAACTACTAGGCTGTATGCTACTAAGTAGACGAATTCTGTTTACCCACGCCAAGGGAAGTTGGCTTTTTTCCATTCCCGAGGCTGATGCCGCCCCATCTCCTTCAAATAAACTCGGTTAAAACAATTCAAGAAGCCAGCCTAATTAAATTCTGAGCTCAGTAGAGTTCTCCAACCCAGACCACAGTAATTGAGCACTCGAGGAAAAGGCACCTTAATGGTTTCTCACTGCAAGTTACCAGGGCTCCAGCTGCTTTCATTTCTTGAAAAGCACAGATCACACTAGCGTAGCCAAATGTGCGCCCTGCTGGTCTAGAAGCGAAGCGTTGTGAGGGGGCGAGCAAAAGGCAAGAGTACTAGCTTCGGTCGGTGGGGGGGGGAGAGGGGAATAGATAATCTGTGAGGTCTCAGCCCCGAACCTCTCGGGCTGTCAAGTGAGCAAAGGGCCTATTTAGATTGGTCCCAAACTTCGGCAGGAAAAGGCGGCCCTGGGAAAAGCAAAAACACAACAGCGAGCGGGCTTCGGAGACCTAGCGTTCGCGGCGGCGCCGTTAAACGCCGCGGCACAGCGGGCGTGTGTTTTCTTCCTCTTCCCGCCTCCCCTGAGACGCGCGCCCAGGCCTTTCCCCTGGTTCTCACCCCGGCCCGCCCCGCTCCGGTCCTCGGGGCCCCCTCCGCCCCACCTGCCCCGCCCGGCGTCACGTGTGCCGGCAGCCGCCAAGTGAAGCCGTTTTTGCGACGCGGTGACAGCCAAATGGTGCGACAGGAGGACCTGCAGCCGCGGCCGCTGCGCCCCGCACGGAAAGGTTTGAGGCGGCTCCTGGCGTCGCCCAGAGGGAGCGACTGAGCGGGCAGAGTCCAGCGCGGGCGGCGGCGGGCGGCGAGGGGAGCTGCTACGAGGGCCCTCGCTCCCCGCCGCTCTCGATGATCCCGGAGGAGTAAGCCGCGCCTCCAGCAGGGGCTGCGCCTCCATGAATCCCTAGTTGTTTTGTTTTGTTTTTTTTTTCCTTTCTCTCCCCGCTCCTCACCCCCCACCCCGGCTCCCGTCCCGCCTTCTCCCTCCGCCGCCGGCGGCCGCGTTCAGGTGCGGAGTCCAGAGCGGAGCGCAATGGCGTCCAACCCCGAGCGGGGGGAGATTCTGCTCACCGAGCTGCAGGTAAGGGCCGCGGCCCGGGCGGGAGGCGCCAGCCGCGGGCGCGGGGAGAGAGCGTGGCGCGCGGTCGGGGGCGAGGGGAGCCCCGCAGCCGCCGCGCCTCTGGCCCGCTAAGTGCGGAAACTGGGGGGTGTCACTCGGGAACCGCTTGCCCTGGAAGCCGGACTCTCCCTCGCCGAATACCGGCCTGCTGCCGCTCGAGCGGGATCCGACCCACCAGACGGGGCGCCGGGTCCGCCGGCCATCCCGGCTGCGGGGGAGTCCGCGCGCCCCGCGTCCCGGAGCCGCCCCCTCGCCGCCCCCTCCAGGTGTCCGCGCTGCCCGCGGACGCCCCCGCCGCCCCCTCCCCGGCCGCCCGGCCGGCCCCGCCCAGCCTTTCCGCGATCTCCGCTCCTTAAACTCCTTTGAATGACTCCCAGGCTGTTTTTTCGTCCCTCCCCTTCCCTTCAGACTCTGCACAAAGAGCGCCCCCATAACTTCCAGCCCCAAACGAGTTTTTTTTGTTTTTTTTTTTTAAGCCATCGTACCAAGCGCTTGCTTCGCTTCGCCAGCTCTTTTCAGGTGACTTTCTTCTAGTTTGCGGGCTTTTTCTTTTTTCTTTTTTTTCTTTTTTTTTTTTTAAACAGAGTGATATATGGTCTCTTTCTTGGCTATCCCTGCTCGGAGCTGGAAGTTCAGATACTGATGCTTTTCAGACTTTCATTTTCCCTCCCCGTTTGAACACCAGAAAAAGAGCTACAGAAGTTGTTTACAGTGAGAGAGAAGTCGACTAAGGGAAAACATTGGACAGCACATGAGAACAAAATAGATCCCTTAATTAGTCCATGTCGAGTAGCAATTTTATTTCCTATTTCCAACTAAGTATTTGGTGATATATGCACGATTTTTGTTTTTAGATCTCTGTGGTGTAGGAGGAGCCTGAAGCTAACCTGTCCCTTTTATTTTTCATTACTTTGGAGTGTTCAGAGATATTTATATATGGGTTAATATTTCCTGGTATTTTTTTTAAAACTTGGTTTCTTTTAGTATACTTATCTTTTGGCTACTCAAAAATTAGAGGTGGGAATTAAGAAAGAAAATAGCATGTTCGTATTTGTTTTGGACCCCTGGACAATTTTTTTTAATGAATCTTAGAATGGCTGATTCTTGTGTCATAATTACATATTGCAACTGCATCTACTTTTCTTCTGCTTTTTTCGTTAGATCCCCGTATAAATTTGGTTTACTATGCAGATGTAAGGTCGAAGGCATTGCTATACTTGATACGTCCTCCACAAAAAATACAGATTTCCAGTATGCAAATGCACTGTTACAAACTTGGAGCCCTTTGTAAACGCAAAGCTGAATTTCGTGTCGTTTAAAATGTTGCTGTGTAGTTTTAATAACATTTAGCTTTTTATAAGCAGGTCAGCAGGTCTTACAGCATACAATATTTTCTAAGTGGATAGAATTTATTTTAGTAATTTATATGAGCTTTTAAAATAAGGATGACTTGAGGCATATCAGAATACATTGCCTAGTTTGGAAACACTAAAAGTATGCTTTAATTTTGATTGAGAAAAGCCATTAAAATGACAGGAGCATTTTTGTTTTGAATTGAATGGTGTTAGAATTATAAAGTATTTGGCATCCTTATTTGTATTTTATAGAAAGTTGATATACAAGACATTTTTGGTACTGGAATTGAAGACATACTTATTAAAATGTAATCCTTAGGATTTCTTAGTTAAGATCAACTTTGGCAATAACAAGGAAGTAAGTTAAAGAAATAAGACGTTTTAAATATGATTTTTAAATGAGATCGAAGTAGAACACCTAAATTTATACTTTAAAATTAAAGTGTAACTCTGTCTAGGAAAAGAATAATTCTTATTGTTACTTTAATAACCTTAAGTTTGTCATATATATCTAGGGCCTTTTTCTTGGTTTATTGGACTTTCCTTGTAATAAATGTTATTGCATTTAAAGTTTATTATGTTTATTAATACATTTTAAAATATTTTTTATATCAGCACTTAGTCATAATATTTGCTCCACTAAGTATACCCATCTATTTGAACATTTTGTTGCTTCATTGGGTCATGAAACTAGTGTATAATAACCAGATGTTTAGCAGCTTAAGAATCAGTTTTTTTAAGATTTTTAAATTGTTTAAATTTATTTATATTGAAAAACAATGTAATATTAATTTCTTACACTTCTCTGCCAAGCAAGTATTTAAGTAGCAAGTTATGTGGCCCAGTTTTAATGTGTTCGTTGCTTAAAAACTGTTACTTTGCCATATTTTAGGAATACTTGTTTTACTGTGAACATTATGTAGTATAATGAAATTATTTTAGAAACATACATGCAATTTTCCATTTTTTCAAATCATACTGGAGAATTTGAAACCCTTTACTATGTAAGCTGGAATTGGCTTGCTTGTTAATAACCTTTGATTATAGAAAGACAAAACTAAACCCTGAAACTACAGCACTTTGTCTTGTTAATTACTGTAATTCTTCTAAGGATAATGTTTCTAACTCTTGCTAGTAATGTGGAGGGTTATTAAACAAGGAAGCATTAATAAGGCAGACACAAACTTTGATGACCAGAGACTTCAAGGTATAAGGAAAAGTGCTTACTCTAGTGAAAATAAAAATAGGCTGTTTAAAAATACAAACTTCATTGGCAATTTGTAATTTTTATCACATATAACTAGTTTGTTTTATCCTAGTCTCTTAAGTTTTTATTTGAAGTACAGCAAGAAATGTAAATATTTTTTGTGAGGCCAAAGAAGCTAAATTTTATTTCCAAGGAAACTGGATTAATGAAATCTGTAAAGAATTCCAAGAAAATGGAATGTTGGCTACAACTGTAATTTTGTAGAATGTAGAACCAAATATTGAGTAGCATACTAACAAAGTTACCTTGCTGATTACCATTGATTTACCTTCTTTATCAGAATACCTAGTAAAGTGTTGAGCTGGGAATCTTAAATTCCATTCCCAGCAGAATTTATACTGTATAGGTAAAGAGAGTTTGCTGAAATGGAAAATTGAAGTAGCTTTGAATTAGAGATGTTAAACTTCAATAAAGTTATTGCATATTTAGGATATAAAGCTGACACACAGTAGTTTTTGCTTTCCAGAAGAGAGTACAAATAACTTTTGTACTAAAAGAGGATTATATGAGAGGTAAAATAACATTTTTTTTTTTTTTTTGGGTACCGGTGGTCGAACTCAGGCCCTTGCGCTTGCCAGGCAGGCGCTTATGCTGCTGAGTTATCTCACCGGCCCATCTTGTTTGCTACATATCAGACGTTGTACTTAGTATCCTGTGTACCTTACTTAATCTTCACAACAATCTAGTAAGGCCAGGAGTGTTATTTCTATTTTATGGATCAGGGAGCTAAGTTCATTAATCTTAAGTACATTGCCCATGGTCACATTGTAAGTCTGAATTTGAATCCAAATCTGTATGTTTCCCAATATATCATTCTTTAAGCTGCCACAGTACTGTGAACCCATAAATATTTTGCATTCCAATGTTAGGTTGTATGAAATTTGTAAAAATTGGCCAAAAATGTAATTAAGTACCTGTTAGATCCTGCTAGAACAAGAAAAAATGATTTTCATGTTCCATTTGGTAGTCTGTAATTCAGCAGTGCTGTATTATTGCAAGTAAGGTGTAACAGTAACAATCATCTTTTCATAGGCTTTCTTCATTTCACAATTAGTTTCTAATGAAAGGTGTCGGATGTTTGCCAGAAAATCTCACACAAGATTTATCATTTCTTTGTAGACCGTTCATAGGATAAACTTTGCTTTAAAAACTTCCTTTGCTTTTAAGTTTCAAGTTTATGTATAACCAAGCTCTGTTTAGCACTTACTAGGTGCTCAGTATATTGATGAGAAGGCTGCACTTACCACCTGGTGTGAGGAATGTCTTGACTTTTAAAAGTTCACTATGATTATTGACACGACATATAGTATCCTTAAGTCCCACATCCATGGATTCAACCAAACGCACATAGAAAATACTCAGAAAAAAATGCGCTTGTACTGAACATGCACACACTTTTTTCCTTATCATTATTCTCTAAACAATACTGCAGGGCAACTGTTTATGTAATATTTACACAGTACTAGAAGATGTATACAGATAATATGCAAATACATTTGTCACTTGAGATCCTTAGGGCTTTAGTTCTAGGACCCCGTAGATCCCAGAATCTTCAGACTCTACTTGAGTCCTTTATACAGTACATAAAATGGCATAATAATTTGTATATAACAAGTGCACATCCTCCTATATGTTTTAAATCATCTCTAGATGACATATAATATCTAATACCATATAGATGCTAAATAAATAGTTATGTTGTTTAGGGAATATAATAATGACAAGAATAATGTCTGTACACATTCAGTGCAGATTTGTGTTTTTTCAAATATATTTGATTCTTGGGGAATTCGCAGACATGAAACCCATGGACACAAAGGGCCAAATGTACTGTACCATCATACGTAAGAAACTTGAGCACCTGCACGTTTTAGTTTCCTAGGGGAGTCCTGAAACCAATCTGCTACTGATAACCAAGGAACTACTGCTCTTAGTTTTCTTTAATTCACTTTTCTAATCCTTTTTCTCAAAACGACTCCCTTAAAATGTATGAAAGGGATTTTTGCAATAGTTACACCAGTGTACAGTATACTGGTATTTTACCCACTTGGTGGGAAGTTAGGAGGTAGCATTTAATTTTGCAGTGATACTAGAAAGTAGCAGGTCTCAGTTGGTAATATTTTAGGGTAAAATGATGTATTAAATGGTAGGTGGATTTTACAGTTTTTTTCAAGTTGTAAATGTAATGCACATTTATTGTAGAAAATCTGAAAATGCAAAAAACCACAAAAGGAAAGGTGCTCATTGTTCTACCACTTAGCAGTAACAGTCATCACCAACTTCAAAGCCCTGTGGTACTAGAATCCACCTCCTTTTCCTTTATACCAATTTAGTCGTTAGACTTTTGAAAGGAAATGACATTCAGAGCATTGTTACCTTTCTGTTACTGTAATAAATATTTGAGGCATCATCAGTTTATGAAGAGAAAGTTTATTTGGCTCAGTTTTGGAGAGTCTAGTCTATCCTCAGGTGGACCTATTTCTTTTCAGCCTAGGTTGGAAGGATAGCATATATTTCCGGGATTTCTTGTCAAGGAGAACTGCTCACCTCATGGCTGGGAAGCAAAAGAGAGGAAGAAGGGGCTGGACTCCCATTCTTCCCTTTGGCAGCATACCCCCAATGACCTGAAGACTTCCCATTAGGCCCCACTGAAAGTTCCAACACCACCCGATAGCGCCAAGCTGGGCACCAAGCATTTAACACTTTGGCCTTTGGAGGACATCCCAAATCCAAGCTATAGCAAGTTGTAAGGTAGAAATAGCTGCAGGGTAAACATTTTTTTTTCTTGCCACTAGTTCTATATAAATGGACTAGGTAGCTTTATTGATGTCTTTTTTAAAAATATTTTTTAAATTGATGTCTTTTTACATATTTTGATTTTGAAATTAGTACTTTTAGATACATTTAAAGAGAAAAGTGAACAGTACAGTTTGGATTAATAATAGACAATAATGATACATAGCAATAACACTGAACAATAACTCAGTAGTGTTGGTTTGATTATATTTGATTATGCTACTCTTACATAGCTGCAATATTTATAATTTCCAGCGCATACTTTTTGCCATATTGTTTGTCTACCCAGTAAAAATCTCTCCTGAAACTAGTTCATTAAAAGATGGCTCTAAAATGGATTGTGTTTTCCTGTGTTACTGTAGGAGAGGTTAGTTCTCCTTCTGTGACTGCTGCCATTCATATATGATCAGTGTTGAGACAGGGAGAAATAGGGGCACTTTCTTTTTTTTTTTTTTTAATGTGGGTACTGGGAGCCGACCTCAGGACCTCACGCTTGCCAGTAAGCGCGTATGCCGCTGAGCGATATCACCAGCCCTTTTTTTTTCCTTTATGTGGGTTCTGGGAGTCAACTCAGGACCTCGCGCTTGCCGGGCAGGCGCTTATGCCGCTGAGCCATCTCACTGGCCCAGGGGCACTTTCTAGACATAGGTTTACTCCAGGGATTAACATCTGTTTGGGCTCTCCTTGCTTTTCAAATTTAGCAGTGGTAAATTATCATGCCATTCATCAGATTATTCCAATGTCTATTTTTAAACAAATAGAGTAGTATACTAGTTTGTAGAAGTAAATGTTACTTAAAATATTAGTTCCATAAATGATATTTGAATAAAGTAGTTAATTCACCACCATTGCCTAGTAAAGTGTATTTTGTTGAACAATTGTCAAATGCCTATTAGTATAAAAACCAATTTTACTCTAGAGTATAATAAAATATGGGACTTAATATGCTTAACTTTTGATATATGTTAGAGTCCAAACTTGAAAGCAAAGTTAGAAAATTTAAAAGTAGTTAAAAGCTTTAAAAAGATAGAAAATTTTGAGTGGGGAAAAAACACATTAACAAAAAAGTGGCCGGGCGTGGTGGCACATGCCTGTAATTTCAGCACTCAGGAGGCCGAGGCAGGATTGCTGTGAGTTCAAGGCCAGCCTGAACTGCATAGTGAAACCCTCTCTCAAAAAGACGAAAAAAACAAAAAAGCAAATTTGAGTATCTTAGAAAACCAGAAATGGAGAACATTTCTCTTGAGATGTGTCTAGCTTTTCAAATACATCTGGGGAAATCACATTTAAACTAGCTTTTTAAAAATCGTATTTGGATTTTTACAACATCACAAAATTTAGATTTGTGTAATACATTAATATTGTCTGTAAAAAATAAAGAACAGGAAAGCTTGCAAAGAGTGTAATTGATAAACACCTTAGATTTGAGAGTAAATGTTGAAGTGCTAAATTACAAAAATGAGCTGTACACAATCATTATGTAATAAGTATTATTAGATATATCTGTTTTGAAAATGTGACAATGATTTTTTTGTCTAATTGGTTAAAGCTTTATCGACCTGGTACATAGGTGCCTTAATTTATTGAAAAGTAGTTCTGACAGAATTTGAAACTTATTTTTGGTTATAAAAGATACTCCAGTATATGCTGAGTATCATATTTTATACATTAATCTTATTGTGTTCCCTTTCCTGTAGCTGGCACTGTAGGGATTTTCTGAGTGGGTGATTATTCTGCCTGTTTCAGAATTTTTATTGAACAAATTACTATACATGTAAGTTTTGTTTTTATTTTTTGTTTTGGCATTGGGGATTGAACCCAGGATCTTTCAGTGAGCTACATTCTCAGCTCTGTTTTCTTTTTATTTTGAGACAGGATCTCACTAAGTTATTAAGTTGCCTGGTCTGGGTTCTACCTCAGGTACACTGCATTGAATCATTATCTGACTGTATCACAATAAAATACTCAAGCAAGGGATTTAGCCACATGTAGTTTTTTTCCATCCCATGCTCCTGGTTCTACCTAATATCACCAGGTAATTATCATCTTGAATCCTGTGGTCATTATTGGATGTATACTTCTAAAAAAAGGTGTATTTTTTATTTTAGTTGTTTTCATATAATTATCTTGAATATAATCTTTTAACTTGATTTTTCACCTAATTTGTGAAGATTTATCCATATTATTATATATCATTTATTATCTTCCATTGGGTATTTGGATATTTATCTATTCTCCCTTGTGAGGCATTCAGTTCCTTTCTGGTTTTTGTAATTGTGAACAAACAGGGACATTGTGTGCGTGTTTTCTATTTACATGAAATTTCTATTGATTGTGTGTGTACAGAAGTACAATTGCTGCCTTACAGGGAGGCAGATACTCAACTAAGAGTTGGTACAGAACTTCCAATGTGGTTGCACCAGTTTGTATTTGTACTTGCAGTATACAAGATAAAAGTTCCTGATTATCATCCTCTTCAACATGTGAGATCATTTTAATTTTTACAAGTCAAAAGGGTGGATATGTTCTCTTATTGTGATCTTGATGTGCATTTTCCTGATTATCACTTAGAGAATTTCTTTTATATTTGCTGGACTTTTGTGTTTTCTCTTCAGTGGAATTCCTATTCTTGTCTCTTGCCTATTTTTCTGATTTTTTTTTTCTGATTTATAAGAATTCTTTATATTCTTTATGTTAATTCTGTGTATATTATAAATCTCTTTGAATTTTTAAATTGTCTTTTTTACTTTTAGGGAGTTTTTTGGGAGGAACAGTTTTAAATGTTTTACCATTTGGAAAATACTCCGTCATTAATTTCATCATGATCCACAAGTTTATATTTAATTTCTGTTGTAGATTTGGTATAAAAAAAAGGTTAAGTTATACAACTTATGTCCTGTGGGTTTATAAACTATCCAAATAAAGAACCATAGACATTTGTATAAAATACCGTTTCACTATACAAACTAGGCACTTAGATATTAGTTACTCGAAGGGTAAATTTAGAAGCAAACAATGAAAACTATGTGTAAATTGTTCTTCAACTGCTCATTTTCCCCTCCATATCTCTTTGCTGCAAACTTGGTATTATTTATCAGTAATATTTCATTTTGTTTAAGGCATGGTATATTCCAAGTGTAGTGATTTTGTGAGTCAGTTATTCATGTACTTGGCATAGCTTGCCAGTAAAGTGCTGGAGTTGACCAGATTTAATATCGGATATAAGACAGAAAATATCTTCTCTTGTATGCACAGTTTACTAGAATTACTAACCTAGAATCTTAATTTTAACAAAGTCAAATTTTGTCCATCTTTTATTTTAATTGCTTTACGTGTCTTGTTGAAGAAATTTTTCCTTACAACCATTTCTTGGATTTAAAAGACAGTTGCCTATGTTTTCTATGAGGGTTTTTTGTTTGTTTGTTTTGTATCTGGAATTGAACTCAGGACCTTGTGCTTGCCAGGCAGGCGCTGTGCCACTGAGCTATACCCCTGGCCCCTCTACTAAGAATTTCAAAGTTTCATTTTTTTAAGTCATTCCATTTTACATTAAGTAATTCCAAACAATTAAGTAATTTTAATAGACTTTTTAAAATAGCAGTTTTAGGTTCATAACAAAATTAAGAGGAAGGTACAAAGATTTCATAAATACCTCCATACAAACAGAGCCTCTCTCTTTGTTAACATACCTCACCAGAGTAGTGCATTTGTTACAGTTGATTAACTTACCTTAGTACACCATAATCATCCAGTGTCCATAGTTTACATTAGAACTCACTCTTGGTATTGTACGTTCAGTGTGCTGTACAAATGTATAATGACATGTATCAACCATTACAGTATCATTCTTGGTATCACCATGCCAAGAATCCTCTGTGCTCTACCTGTTCTCCCTCCTACTCCTATACCGTAGCAGCTACTGATATTTTTACTATTAGCATAGTTTTTCCTTTTCCAGAATGTCATCTGGTTAGAATCATACAGTATGTATCCTATTCAAGTTGGCTTCTTTTGCATAGTAATATGCACTTAAGTTTCAAATGAACCTTTTGCATGGCTTGATACTCTTTTCTCTTTAGCATTGACTAATATTCCATTTGTATGTACCACAGTTTTTCCATTTGCCTACTGAAGGTTAGATTGGTTTCCTCTTTGTTGGGACAGTTGAATGCTGATACCTTGTACCCTGAGTAACTAATTTAAAGATAACAATACGTAATGTATTAACCATCGTTACCCTCCTATTATATTGTTTTGAAATTTTGTTCTACTTTTTTCTCTTTAAAAAAATAAATAAAAGTAAAGCTGCTGTAAATATCCATGTGCTGATTTTTATATGGACACAAGTTTTCAGCTCCTTTGGCTAAATACCAAGGAAAATGACTGTTATGTTGTATGATAGTATGTTTAGTTTTGTAAGAAACTACTGAATCGTCCTCCAAAGTGCTTGTACTATGTGTTTTGTATTCCCACCAACAGTACGTGAATTTGTTGTTTCGCACCCTCTCGACATTTAGTGTTGTCACTGTTCTCAATTTTGGTCATTCCAATAGGTGTATAGTGTGCTAATCTTGTCTGATAGAGTTGATTTTGAATGTGGAATAAAGGTCTGTTATCATTTTTTAATATTTTGAAACGTATATCAAGACTCTTTACAACATAAATGTTAACTAGAGCACCTTTTCAGCTTTCGGCAGCGTATAATCTCTGACACTGACACCTTTATTCGATTCATTTTTCAAGGCTAGAGTTAAGGTTGTATTATAGGGCCTAGGTTGTGTAAGAATTGTATTTGAAGTTATCCTGACCTAGCTCATTAGTAGCTCACTTTTACTTGTAATATGAATTTGTGTTTTATTCCCTGAAACTTCAGGTAAAAATAAAGGTGATTATTATAGTTTGGATCTAAAATGTTTCCCAAGGTCCAGGTGATCAGATCCTGAGGGTGCTAACCTCATCACAGGTAAGTTCATAGCTGAAAGCACTTTAGGAAGAGGGCCCAGCTCAGTGGCGTGAACCTATGGCACATGTGTTGCAGCTGGCTGTTATCATTGAAAACTCTAGAAGGTTCGCCGTCACTGGCCTAGTTGAAGGAAGTAGACCATGAGGGTGGGTATGACTTCTGCATCCTCTGTAATTTCATGTTTGACTCTTGCAGATGGGCCTTTGATGCTTCCCTGGGTTTTTGACTAAAAATAAACTTCTATTTCCCTTTTTAGGGAGGTACTCTTTAATGCAATTCGTTTTCTCAAATTCTCTCATAATAAGTCTTTTAAATAAATTTCTTAGTTGCCTTTATTTTCTACCAGTTATTCAAGTATGACTTCTGTCTCATTTACTCTGTTAAATTATTCCCTTTAACATGTTCACGATAGGGCAATAATTCGCATATCTCACTGCCGGGCAGCTCTGAGCCACTGGTGGTGCATGCATGTCTTGTTGAGGGGCATGAGAGCGTTCCATCAGCAGGAACAAATCTCCTCATGGGATAGTCACGTATATACCATTGGCGGTTGAAGCCAGCAGGAATGTGTTAAAAACATTAGTAACCTCTGGCTCCTTCTTGTTTATAAAGGCAATTGATAATGCTGTAGCTTCCTGAAACTTTTTGTTTAAATTAAGCTTTGGGGACTCTCCATAACACTGGTTACTTTTTTCATCATACCTGCCTCTATTTGCTAGGAGTGTTTTCTTCTCTTTCGTAGGTTAAGTGTTCTACCTGTTCTAGCCTATTTCCCCTGTAATTTATTCTTATAATTGACCACAAGAATCTGATTAACCACCAGACCCTTGTTTTGTCAGAGTTACAGGAAGTAGAAACTCATTTAAATTAGCCTAGGCAAAATTCGGATTTATTGGAAAGCTACTGGCATCTTACTTAATCCATGATATGTATAACCTGATCCTAAACAGAAAACTGGATGCATTCTTTCTTTCTAGCACTACATGGTCCCTTATTGAAATAACCCTATAATTCTAATGTCTATAGCCAATCCTAAATGCTTGAATAAAAATATCTGATTGGCCTTTGTCGGTGGAACATGTATCCCTGCCTTGTTCAACTATGACATTGGACTCTATGGCATTGGGGTTCTCTGCAATATTAGGGATAAGAACTCTGAGAAGGGAGTATAGGTTGGGAAAGTACTTCTCCTGCATAGACTTTCAGCAACCTTCCATTGATTATGGAATAAAATAAATAAAGACCTTCCATTATCTATACCCTACCAGTCCTTCCACATTTTCTTCCTAGTCTGGGGGTGGTGAACCTATGGACACATTCCGCAGCAGACTGTTCGTATCATTGAAAGCTCTAAGAAGTTCGCCATCACTGCTAGTCTTTATTTAGCTCAGTATTTCTTATTTTGTATTTTACCTTTTCTCACAACAGTGCTCATATTTACTTTTTCACTAGGACTCTTCTTAATGACTAGCTACAGTAGTTGATTTGAAGGGCAAATTGATGTTGATACTTACCTTTGAGCTGTAGATAACATAGGCTTGGACCTATAATTTTTACCCTATGGAAATCCCAAGTTTTTTCAGGAATGCTGTATTTTGCAGGTAGGGGTGCTTAAGTTTTCATGGGACCATATACTTCCTGGGTTTCTATTTCTACATACATTTATGAACACATAACTAGTTTCAACCAAGATATCTACATATCTCTGTTTCTCCCATAGTACACTGAGTTTGATACATATGGCTTCCTTTTAACTTTGTACTTCAACCCTTTCTTCCTTATTTTGCCTTGGAAACTCCAAATTCTCTGCCTTTAAGATCAGTGCCCTTAAAGTCTCCTCTCAAACTGTATAGCCAAAGTCATCAAGTTGTACATATAGATACCCCAAAAACCTTCAATAACCAAGAGATTAAAATAGATTTAAATGAAAGGAAAATTGTTCCCTTAGTACGGATTTTCTACTATACAAATAACAGCAACAACAAATAGTGGGTTCAAGAAAAAGTTACCAAACCAGTATTTCACAGTTAACTATTTGAGTATTAACATTTTTGTTTTCTCTGATGCTACCTCAGTAAGTTTTTCTCTTCATATCTAGGCAAGTATACAATTCATTAATTCAGTGACATGAATACATATTTCAATCAAATATGAGCAGATAAATTGTGTCATGAAGCTAAAGCAGACTCATGTAATTTTAGTAGTCCTCAGAGAAAAATTTTTATTTTTTATTAATACATTTGCAGTACATAATGATTACATTCGTTGTGGGGAGTTGGTACATGTGCATAACACATCTTAATTCTTTTTACTTCCCCTTCCTCCACCCTCCCTCCATCTCTTGGTTCCCTTCCCATTTGTAAAAGATCTAGCTCCCTGTTTCCTATTATCTTTTATTTTGCCTCAGAGAAAACATTTCTACTACTGTTTTCAAAAGTTGTGCTATTAGATCATGTGTGTTTGAGAATCATCTTGAACAGCCATCCAGTTATCATCCATCAAGCATAATGAAAATTTCTTATAATCTTTTATTTGTATTAAAAGCAATTAAGGACTTGTATTGTTCAAAAGCATTATGTATCAAAATTGAGCTATATTTAAAGTACACTACCTGTGTCTCAAAAACTGATCTAAATCCTAATTTTTAATGCCCACAATGTATAACTAAAATCCAAACTAATATACATTGAAGCAAATGGGTATAAATGATATACATACGTTGTGGGAATGACAGTAACTCTGGGAACTGTAATCACATGTGAGATCAGTGAGTGACAGCCACTTCTGAGCTGCGGCTGTTTATTTCCATTACTAAAAGAAACATTGGACCTGGCTGCTACCCACTAGAACAGCACTGTTCAGTAATACTTTGTGTGAGGATTGAAATGTTATATATCCATTTGATAATGACCAGTATGATAGCCATTAACCATACCTAAATTGTGGCTTAAGATGACTGAGGAACTGACTTTGTTTAAATTTAAATGTAAGTTTACAGAGTCACCTGTGATTAATGACTACTGACCTGTACAGTGATGCTCTAGAACTAAATTGAGTTCTTGAAACAATCGTGACAAGTTACCAGTTCACGATTATTACATTTCCATAGAGCAATGAAGAGATGATGCAAAGTCAGACATACAGTAGTTCATTTCTAAGCAAATTGTATAGGCGGTTGCTATAGGACCTCAGGACGGAGTGATCACTTTAAGATGAGCTTAAAGTAAAATAAGTAGTTTTATTAAGGAGGAAAAGATTTTCAAGGAGGGTGGGATAATGGGAATCAAATGGATGCAAGCAGGATAATTTTTTCATTCACAAGGCTGCCCAAAATTGTGTCCTTGATACTTTTTCCTATTTTGGCAGACAAAGTATTTAATAACTGAGGTTGGCCTTGGTCTACTTGTTGGTTCCAAATTTTGATCAACAGCATGAGAAGGAAGAAAGCATTGTGTTGGTTTTATTCTTTGAGACTAACAGCAATGTAAAGAATGCAAACTTTAAAGAATAGCTCTACTTTGTGTTATATTTATTCACTTTACTTGGAATAATGTAGATTTCAGTACTTTATAGTTTTATAGTCAATTGTGAGTTTTCTTTCTTAGATGATGATCTAAGTCAAACAGTTATAGGGAAAAGTAAGTGAAAACTCTGAACTGCATAGTTTTATCTCCTAGTTTCAGTTGAAAACTTTTTTGTTTAATAATTGTCAGATCTTTTCTTAGAGGGAATTATATTTAGCTTGCAGTATCATATTTGAAACAGTTTGTGTTCTGTTTCTCAATAAACCAATTTAAAAGGGTCAATTTTTTTTAATTGTGGGGGATCAAGCAAGTCTTTTGTTTAAGTGATGCAGTAATGTTTTGTATAAAACTTGTTTCATTAAAAATTGTTATTAAAATATGTTAAAGACCCTGTTAAAATATTTCTTTATGAGAGAGCATTTCCCTGGTAATCTTATGTAAAAATAGTAGTACTTCCCACGCTGTCTTCCAACACTCCCTGTCTCCTAGATTTATTATGTAGATTAAATGAAATCCGGCAGTTAATACTTTATGGGACTGACACTTAATGGGCACTCATTAAATATTCTTGCTTAATCTTCTTCATTCATGCCAAGCAACCAAATTCTTGTCTTTTTTAATTTATAGTGAGTTTAAAGTGGCAGTAATTGTTTTAATTTATGTTAATATGGTTGCTTATTTTCATGTATTATAATAAATTCTAAAGCATGCAGTTTTATGATTTAAAGCATTGTTTTATTATTAATAATTACCATTTCTTGAATACCTCTTACTTGCAAATTGTGTGCTTATTTTACTTTATACCAGCCTGAGAGATATTTGTTAATTTCTGTTATTTATGTACTTTTAAAAAGTACACACAAAAAAGTTACTTTAAAAAAGTACCTCTGAGGCACAGAGGTAAAGTTACTTGTCTGTATTACATAGCAAGTTAGCCCAATTGAATTTGATATTAGGTTTGTCTAAATGTGAGCTGATGGTCTTCTACGTATTTTCTATTTTAGTATTTTAAATAATTATAGGGATTATTGATGTATTTTGTAATAATCATTTTTCCCTGTTACAGAATGTGATTTGATTTATAAATTAAAATTTACTGTAGAGTTATCGGGACAATATAATGTAGAAAGCAGAGGCTGCTAATCCATAGGTCTGTGAAATATTAGGACAAGCTTGTGTCATTTTAGCTTCCTCTTCCAGGTGAGAAAAATGAGACTGGAGAAGTTAATTGATTTGTCTGCAGTATTAGTTACTTTTCCTAACTGTTACAGAATACCTGAGATAATTAGGAAGAGAAATTGTTTATTTCGGCTCACATTTTTAGAGGTACCAGTCTGAGACTGGCAGATGCGTCACTTGGGGCTGCTGGGCTATGCTGGATGGTAGTTGTGGGAGCACATTGTACAGCAGAGGGCTCACTTCATGGCAAGAAAGCAAGAGAGAGAGCAGGGGCTAGGGCCCACCATCCCCTTCTAGAGTATGCTGCCCGTGACCTGAGGATGTCCCACCAGGCCCCATCTCCAGAAGACTGGAATCTCCAGAAGGTTCCAAGTCTCCTAATGGCACCATCCTGGGCACCAAGCAACTAAATGGATTTGGCAGATGCTTATCCAAACATAGTGTTCACCATCACTAGAGGAACCAGGACTAAGACCAGGATTTTAATAGAGTATAATTCAGTAGAATATAATTGTCTTATGAAAAGCTTTGATGTTAGTAAAGGGAAAATATAATTGTGAATATGGGAAGAACTTGATTTTTAAAAGGCATTCGTTTTTTTTTTCAGTACCTTTATTGAGATAAAACTAACAGGCTATAAGCTGCACATATTTAAAATGTGCAGTTAGATGTTTTAATATGCTTTTACACTGTGACAGCATTGCTGCTATCAACATAATGAAAATATCTCTTACTCCAAAAGATTTTTTTGTGTCCCTTTTTAATCTTGTGCTCCTGCCATTACTCCCTTTCTTCCAGTTTCCAGGCAGACATTTTCTGCTTTCTGTCAGTATAAGTTCATTTGCATTTTCTAGACTTTTCACATGAAGTACTATTTGACTATACTATAGTCAAATAGAATATATTATAGGATATACTAAGTGAGGGGTGGCCACTTTCATTCAGATAAGTGATTTTTGAGATTCTGTCATGCTGTTGCAGGCATCAGTGTCTTTATTTTTTGTGGCCAAGGAGTTATATTGTATGGATATGGTAAATTTGTTTAACTGTTGATGTTTGGGTTATTGTTAGATTTTTGTCTATTACAAATGAAGTTTCTGTGAATGTTTATGTGCAAGTTTGTTTGCTTGGGCAGTAATGAGGATTGAGTCCAGGGGCTTGCACATGCTAGGCAAGTGCTCTACTACTGAACTACATCCCAAGTCCTTTGTAAACATTTTTTGAGACTATTTCTCACTAAATTCTGCAGGCTGATGTTGAACTTGCAGTCTGTCTGCCTCAGCCTCCCGAGTAGCTATGTTTACAAGCTGGTGCCACTTCATCCAGCTTGTGTGCAAGGTTTTTAGTGGACTTAAGCTTTCATTATTCTTGAGTAAATGGCTAGATCATATGGCAGGTAGATGTGTAACTTTTTAAGAAACTATTAAAGCAGTGTTTCTATTTTTCTATCAGCAGTGTTTAAGAGTTTTAATTAGTCTACATTTTTCACTAGTATTTGGAGTGGTCAGTAGTTTTTACTTTTATTTTAGCCATTCTGATAAAATGATAGGTATACAGAGATGTCTTGCTGTGGTTTTAATTTGCATATTTGTATTTACCTAATGTTGAACATGCTTTCATGTGCTTATCTGCCCAGCTATCTTCTTTGGTGGAGTACCTGTTTGAGTCTTTTGTCGTTTTTTGTTTTTGTTTTTTGAGGTGGAATCCTGCTGTGTAGTTCAGGCTGGCCTTGGACTTATGTAGCCCAGCCTGGCTTTGAACTCGCAGCGATTCTCCTTCCTCAGCCTCCTAAATGCTAGGATTACAGGCATGTGCCACCACACCCAGTTAGTCCATTTTTGAAAATTAGTTATTCGTATTGAATGTTGGAAGTTCATATTCGCGATTCAATACCTTTATCAGATATGTGATTAGTAGTTGCAAATGTTTTCTTCCAGTGTGTAGTTTGTCTTTTCTTTTTTCAAAATGTCTTTCCAAGAGCAGTTCTTTTTTTTTTTTTTTTTTGCGGGTACCAGGGGTCGACCTCAGGACCTCGCGCGCCAGCAGGCGCCCGTGCCGCTGAGCGATATCACCGGCCCCTTTTTCGTATGTGGGTTCCGGGAGTCGAACTCGGGCCCTTGCGCTTGCCAGGCAGGCGCTTACACCGCTGAGCCATCTCACCAGCCCTCCAAGAGCAATTCTTAATGATAGTTTAGTTTATCAAATTGTTTTATGTACTACTTTTTATGTGGTATCTAAAAACCAAAGTGAGAAAGATACTGTAGATGTTTTCTTCTAGAAATCTTATAGTTTTCAGTTTATTTTTATGATCCATTGTTGATAACTTTTGTGTATGATGCTAGAACGGTTAAAAGTGCCTATTTTTCCATATGGTCATATATTTGTTCTAACACCCTTTATTTAAAAATTTACTCTTTTCTCACTGAATTGCCTTTGCATCTTTGTGAAAAACCAACTATCCATCTACATATGTGTGGGACTATTTCTGTTCTCACCTGTTGCATTGATGTATTTATCTTTTTTTGCCAATCCCATGCTGTTTTGATTGTTGGAGCTTTTAAATAACTTGAAATCTAAAAGTGCTAGCCTCCTGGCTTTTTAGGTTGGTTTTGACTGTCTAGGTCTTTTCAATTTCCATGTGAACTTTAGAATCAGCTTATCAATTTCTAGGAAAAAAAAAAAGAGTCTGCAGAGATTTTTAAATAGAGTTCCATTGGATTAACTTGAGAATTGATTTCCTAACAATATTGTCTGTACCATGATATATGAGGTATATCAGTCCCTTTGTTTAGATCACCTCTAATAACTTTCAGCAACTTTTTTTTTAGTATTTAGCACAGTGGTCTTTTACCCCTTTATCAAATATATTTGTAGACTTACTTTTTTATGCTATTATTTATTTATTTATTGTCTTTTTGAGGCAGGGTCTCACTATACAGTTCACACTGGCCTTGAACTCACTTTGTAGCCAAGGCTGGCCTTGAACTTGCAGTGATCCTCCTGCCTCAGCCTCCTAGAGTGCTGGGATTACAGGTGTGCACCACTATGCCTGGCTTTCATGCTATTTTAAGTTATTTTTTGGTTTGTTTGTTTGTTTTGACACAGGGTCTTGCTATGGAGCCCAGACTGGCCTCCAACTTGAGGCAGTGCTCCTGTCTTAGCCTCTGTAGTGCTGGGATTACAGGCTGTACCACCATGCCTGGCTTCAATGATATATTTTTTTTTAATTATAATTTGTGATTGTTTGTTCCTATTATATAGAAGTACAATTAATTTTTGCATATAAATCTTATCTCCTGTAACTTTGCTACACTTATTTTTTAATGAGATATATTTACTTTTTAGTTTATTAGTACATGTATGTAACATAATGTTTACATTCCTTGTGGGAAGTTGGTATATGTATGTAATTCATCTTAATTCTTTTTTCATCCCCTTTCTCTTTCCTCCATCCACCCTCTACCCATCCCTTGTCCTCTTTTTTGGGGGGGTACATGTTAGATTCCATTGTATTTTCACGTAATGATAGTATTGTCTATGCATAAAGAGTTATTTCTCTTTTACAGACTCATATACCTTTTAGTTCTTTTTCTTACTTGATTGCACCAAGTAGAACCTCTAGTACAATGTTGTACCAAAGTGATAAGAATGGCCATCTTTTTCTTCTTCCTCATATTAGGGGGAAAATTATTCATTCTCTCATTATTAATATAAGATGAGCTATATTTTTATATTTGCCCTTTTATAACACTGGAGAAATTTCCTTCTTTGCCTGGTTAGTGTTTTAATAATGGATTTTTGCCAATTTTTATCTCTTCCCTCTTTTAGCATCACTTCAATTATAAAATTATGACAGTATAATAATGTTGTATTTTCATTTTCAGTCCAGAATACCTGCTAATTTCTCTTTGATCCATAGATTATATACCGGTACCAGTAACTTAGTTTCTAATTCATGGGGGTTTTCCTGTCACAGACAATGGAATGACTGCTTGTGTTTTATATATATTTTGATAATTTGTATAAATCTAGAAGCAAAATTGCTGGTTCTAAACAAATGAATATTTTTAAGTTAACCATACTTGATCAACAATATAGTGAATGTTCAAAATTAAAAATAAAATACTACAGTAAATAACACATTGCCATTAATTTCCCTTGTTTTGAACATTTATCACATTGCTCTTACCACTTTCTGAAGCAGTTCTGAAAGTCCTCTTTTGTGAGTGTTTTTAGGTGTGCTGTCATGGCTGCCTCAGTGTTCAGAATGGATTCAAAACATATATCTTTTTTGGTGATTTTGCTTTTGGAGAAGAACCAAAACTCAAATGGTGCCAGATTCAATGATTAAGGTGGATGAGGACATACTGCAGTGTTCTTTATTTAACAGAGATTTCCATACAAGAAGCAGTGTGTGACACAGGGCATTGTCTTGATGAAAGATGAAACCATCTATGCATTTCTCAGGCCAATTTCTATGCACATTTAAATACTGTGATAAACCTTTATAATATTCAGAGTTCACTATAGTGTTTTTGGGTACAAACTCAGCTGGCACAGTTCTGTCAAGGCCAAAGAAATAAATACAGTCAACAAACATCACCTTGATGTTAGATCTTGATTAACACACTTTTTTCTCATGAGGAAAACTGGGTGATTTCTTTTGAGAATTCTGAGCTTTGGTCTGAGGATCTTAACCATAGACCCAAATTTTATCTAGCGTGATGACATTTCTATTAAAACTAGAGTCTGAAGCTAACAGGATGACACAACTCTTAGGAAATTGACAAACACCATTGCCTGTGTTCCACAGTAGAAAGGCATAGAACAAATTTCGTACTCACTTGCCTCATGTTCAAATCTGTTGTTAAATTGCTTTGAATAGAACCATAAGAGGTATTCAGATCCTCAGAAATTTCCCTGATAGTCAGTTGCCTGTTGGATGCAGTCATTTCACTTACTCTTCCAACATTCTCTTGGGTTTTGATGTTGAAAGACAGTCAGACCTCGTCTTCAAATTATTTACCATTGCAAAATCACTCAGACCCCTTACAAACCATCTTCATGGTCATTGCAGCATCACCTAACTACTTTAACAGCATAAACTAACTTTACCCCTTGTGTATTTCTTTAGTGCTTATTTGCAGCTTGAAGCACCACTTCATATTAATTTGTTGTTTGTTTTTTGTGGTCTATGATTTATGGCACACTTTCGAAATTTGTCACTCGTGTTACTAAGGTTCCTGCACCATTTCTGTTGGATGGCGCAAGGCAACAGCATTCACTGTTTTTTATCACATTGCATATATGCATTGCCAAGTTACCCTCTATTATTTTTTTTCTCACAGGTTCTATTTTATATTTTTTCTAATAATTTTGATATGAGAAAATAACTCATTTTAATTTCATCTCCCTGATTATAACAAAGGGCTGTATTTTTTCACTCACCTATTGTCCATTCTAGATTCTTTTTCAGTGAGTTACCTAGTCATAGTTCCTACCCAAAATATTGAAGGAAAGTAACTGTAATGCCACTTCACACTCATTTATGTCAAAACACTCTAGATAATGGCAAAAGTAACCCATGTATAGTATATATTCAAGTTGTTAGGGTTCTTGAATCTATAGTCATTTTTCTTTTGATGCATTTAAATTTTGTTTACTTGAAGGAAACTCACCCAGCTTATTGGATAGTATTCAAAAGTATGAGAATAAAACATTGCTATTTGGTTACATCCAACAGCTTGGCCAACATCAATACTGACTGCCAACTGAAGAGGAAAAAAAACCCTCAAATTATTCATTATTGTATTTTAATGTGACCTACCTGTTATCCTTTAATATGGTTTTTGTGGTGGAACTGGTTAAACCTTAATTCTAGACTAGACTAGAAAACTACAATTCTAGACTGACTAGAAATAAGAAAACTAGTTATGGGTATTAACTGGTTCTCTATTAGTTTTTGTTGTCCAGCCATACACATAATGGAATGTGTCATTTTGTTAACTTTATTCCACCTAGTAGTAAAGTATAAGATAGCTCAGCGTCTTACATGATTCTTTTCTCCCCCTTTGGAGTACTTCTTATACCAATGGAAAATGTAGTTCTTCAGTTTGGAATATGTGACTTGATGTATTGTAATACAATATCATACTTCAAAATGACCAATTATGAATTGTAATTAAATGTAGTCTTATTTTATTATATTGAATCATAATGCTTCATTGGTGGTAAGTGGCGTGTATTATCCAAATAAATTAGTCTTAGCCCTTAAATATACCAGTGATTTTTAACATTGCTTTTGGAAATTATATTTACACAATGATTATCACATTTTGCTGTTGCTTTACAGAATATATGTAGAAAATTTTACTTTTTTCTTAGGCATGTAGTACTCCTATTCCTATAACAAATTATCTTAGTGATTTTAGTGATTTCGATTGGATTTTTTCCTTTTTTTTTTTTCTTAGTTATTCTCAGCAATATAGAAATTTTGAGCAGCTATTTCTTCTCTCATTTAACAAGTATTTAACCAAGCATCTGCTATATTCAAGGTATTGTTCTGGGCTTCAGTCATATAATGAGCAAAATATTTCATAATAAAATAGTTTCTTCTATTGTGAAGATTAAGATATGGAAGGGGAAGATTTTAGGAGGTCTGTGAATCACACTTTGAGAACTGCCAAAGTAGGATACTGAAGGGAAGAAGGAAGCATGCAGTCCAAATGACCACTAAAGCAAAAGTTGTTATAGGATTAAAAATGGCCATAATGTAACTTTGAGTTAAAATTAGAATCAAATTAGGAATATATATACCATTCTAAAAATGTGACTGAATTAAAATGATAAAGATTTAGGAAAATTAAATGTAAGCATCTGTTGAGCAGAAAAGAACAGCCTCAAAGTTATGATTTATTAAAAGTGTGTTTCTTTCTTTCTTGGACTTTTAAAAGAAAATATTATCCTGTGTGTCCAGTTGAATAATACCAGGTCTCGGGTACACATTTTCTTTCTTCACACTGACAGCTTTGACTTTGAGACTGTATCTGAGATCTTACAGAGAGGATAGAAGGTGGATAATGTAGTATTTGGCATCTGACTGGATATGGAGGACAAGAGAAAGGAAGTAAAAAAAATTATTCCCTAGGGCTGAGACTGGATGACTGAGGATTTTGGCATCATCAATGGAAATCTGGAGAAAGTTTGGGAAAGCAGATGAGGTGTTTGTTTAAGACATTTTGAGTTTGAAATCAAGTGAACATCTTCAGTAGTGAAGTATGTAGTAGGTAATTAGAAATGTGGACCTGGTTCTGGGAATTAGAATAAGATGAACTCTGGAAGGTCACAGAGAAGTATTTGAATCATGCTACTAGACAAGTTAGATAATGCGTAAGTACCAAGTTGTTAAAAAAAAAATACAGGTATGATTAGTTTGATTATGAAATTAATTGAAGGAGGTTTCCTGGAAATAGGTTGTGATTAAAACGTTCAAAGTCTTCTAACAGGGCTGGGGATATAGCTCAGCGGCACAAGCACCTGCCTGGCAAGCACAAGGTCCTGAGTTTGATTTCTGGTACCAAAAAAAAAAAAAAAAAAAAAGTCTCCTAACAATCATAGAATGTTAGAAAGAAGAAATTTTTTCTAGGCCTCCTTCCTACTTTATATGAGGAGAAGGTTTTTATAATTTTATTATTTAAGTTCCATGGTATTTATACTGTACTTTTAAGATTCTTAATCAAATTTTTAATAATCATTTGAAATTAGTATGGCTGAACTTAACAGTATTTTAGAAAAGAAATAATTAAAACACACAGTTCAGGAATTTGCAGGTAGGCATGGCGGGGCGTGCCTGTAATCCTGGCTGTCTGGGAAGCTGATACAGGAGGATCACAAGTTTGAGCCCAGCCTGTGCAACATAGTGACTTAGTGAAACCTTGTCTCAGAATAAAAAATAAAAAAGAGGGCTGGGAATGTAGCTCACTGTGAAGGCCCTGGGCTCAATCCCTAGTACCCTCCCCCCCAAAAAATTGCTAAGGACCTTATAATAAATTAGTGACAGAACCATGACTAAAATTTAGATTGTCTGTATTTATTGTATATCATTAGTTTTATATTTTTTTTAAAAGGAAAAAGTTTTTTTAATAACCTTTTGGTTCATCAGTACTGTCCTTTTTGTTTTAGAGAAATCAATTCACGGTCTTTTCTGGGGTATTATTTTAAACTAGTATTTTAATATTGAAATTTGTTAATTATTATATCAAAATGAGTATAATATACCAAAAGAGCACTAAATAGGTTTTATTTATAATTTCTCTCTCCCTCTTTCTTTTGCCTTTAATATTTCTATGTTGCTTGATTAGTCTAAATTTTTTTGGAGTATGACTCCGGTGGGAGAAACTTGATATCAACTATGATTATTGTGAACTCTTAAAAAATTTCAGGGCTGGGGATATAGCTTAGTGGTAGAGTGCTTGACTAGTGTGCATGAGGCCCTGGGTTCAATCTCCAGTAACATTCAATCAGTAAAGCAAGCAGTCAATCAGTTTGTTAAGACAACAAAGCAAACCACATTCTGAAATGGTAAGAATGTAATAATCTGTGTGATTCCTTCAAATGCATTACATTGGCTGCATTATAAATTATTAAAAACATATTAACATAATATACCATAAAATGCAAAGTACTTTAAGTTAAGCTTGTAAGTCAGAATCCATTTAAGATATCAACTAATGGACATTTCACTTGACTATTACTGATGCAATACATTTGTGCCATTTTAATTGTTCTGTTCTAACATATTAAGATTAGTGGATACCAACTTTACCAGCTAACAAAAATAAGGGAGCTATTACTAAATATATAAGTAACAGCTAGGAAACTTTGCATTTTTAGAAATTATAAAATAAACTTATATATTATTTTGGGCATAAATTTATATACACATTTAATAATTCTTGTATATTGAAATATACACAGTAACATAGTATTTTTTCCCTCCCCTAATTCTCTACACACAGCTGCTAATACCAAATCTGGTGTTCATCATTTGTACACCGGAAATGAGATATCTGGCTCTGAAGCCTTCATGATAGCTCTTTTTTTTCCTCCTTTTGAGACAGGATCTAGCTATGTAGCCCAAGCTGGCCTCAAACGAATGGCATTCCTCCTGCCTCAGCCTCCTGAGTGCTGAGATTACCGTTATGTACCACCACACCTGGTCTTCATGATACTTTTAAAATATTTTTGTGTGTGTGTCAGCAGAGATGAAGACCATTGTGAAGGACAAGGGGAAGATAGCACTTATTCCTATACATTTTTATCAAAAGCCGTAAAATATTTTATTGCTTACTAATTTTTAATTTGTCTCAACCAAAACCCTTGGATCTTTTATTGTTTCTATTTGTGAATAACTATTACTTCTCTCATATTTGGCTCATTAGTTTTACTACCTTAGGGAAATCATTTTGTATTGTTCGTATAGTTTCATTTTTCCCTTATCTCCCAGCTGTAAGTGGACAGCTTGCTTTCTATTTCTCCAAGCTAATTAGAAAAATGAAACATCTCATGAGAATCCCAAATAAGATTCCCTCTCTCCCCTGTCCCTTTCCATCTGTCCATCCTTCCATCCATCCATTTATAACCTTAATTTGGTCACTTCTTATTGTATACTTCTCAGTAACAACAGAGGAATCCCTGGGCATTTCCTTTTGTAATTTTTCTGTTTTTATTTAAACCAAATAATTCTTAACATTATAAAGTAGATCTGCTAGGGCCAGTGAGATAGCTCAGTGGCATAAGCGCCTGCCTGGCAAGCGCGAGGTCCTGAGTTCGACTCCCGGATCCCACATACGAAAAAAGGGCTGGTGATATCGCTCAGCGGCACAGGCGCCTGCTGGCACGCGAGGTCCAGAGGTCGACCCCCAGTACCCACAAAAAAGAATAAATAAAATAAAATAAAATAAATTCAAATGTTATTTCCTTCTTTTTTTTTTTGTGGGTACCGGGGGTCAAACTCAGGACCTTGCGCTTGCCAGGCAGGCGCTTATGCCGCTGAGCTATCTCACCGGCCCTCCTCTTTAAGACAAGGTCTCTCTAGGTAGTTTAGGCTAGCCTTGAATTCACTATGTAACTCAAACTGGCCTCCAACTCATGGAGATCCTCCTGCCTCAGCCTCCCAAGTGTTAGGATCACAGATGTGCACCACCCAGCCCAGCTTATACTACATTCTAACTGAGCTCTCTGTTCAAAACAAATAACACAGTATGACCTACATTTGCGTGACAGTTTTACTGATGTTCCACATCATGTTTGGTTTTCATATCTGTCTTCTTTAATAAATTGAATACCTCAAAGAGAATGAATCTGTTATTTTCATCTTTGTTTTTCTATTGCCTAGTACAGTATTCAGTGAATGTTTTGAATAAATAAAGCATTTTAAAAACCGATAGGAAAGCCAGCCCCCATTTGCAGATAAGTAAATGGGAAGGGAGGAAAGAGAAACATGCTTGTGTAACTTGTGGCAGAGCTTTGGTATTTAAAACTGTTCTTTTGTATTCTAGTCAAGAGTGCTCTCCCTTGAAGTATAGAAGGTCGGATTAGGGCAAAATTATATTTTATATTTTTATTAGTACCTGATTATAACACATAATGATTACATTTGTTGCGGGGTGTTGGTACATGTACATAACACATCTTAATTCTTTTTATGTCCCCACCCTGTCTCTTGGTCAGATTAGAGTGAAAAGTAGGAAGAGGAAATGTGTTGGTCAATGTCCCTGACTTACAGAAGGTAATACCCCTGAATTAATGCAAGTCAGTTCAGTCAGGTTATAGTTCAACTATAGGTTAATGGGTATTCCGAAAGGGCCCCTTTAAGAAGGTGGTATACAGTAAAAGAGCACCAGACCGGGAGTCAGAAGTCTGCAGTGCTGAACCAAAGCATGTTACTGACTTTTCTTTGTGATCTTAGGCTAGTTGCTTGCTTAGCTGCTTTGAACCTGCCTTCCTCAAAACTGAAATCAAAGGAGTTAGGCTAAACAATTTCTGAAATTCCTTCTAGCTAAAACAGTATGTGAATCACTATGCCTGGTGAGTTTTCATAGTACTTCAGCATTTCTTGGCATCTCTCAGGTCAGACTGTTTTATGTTTCTGAAATGTAGAGAAAGAAACAGCTTTTTCACTTCTTCTCTGGGAACTTTGCCAGTGAAGAATAAACATCCTTTCCTGTCTCTCCCCAAATGAAGTACTTGGTCACAAGTGACAGACTTTTTCTTCATTTTGTTCTTTGACTCTGGTCTTGTTCTTATTTCAGTGTTTTTCTTAACCTTATTGTGAGTTTGTTTAAATATAGAAATTTGGAAATGTCAATTTAATTTGTTTTAGCCTGAAAACAGAATTTCATTATTTTATGAAGTAACAAGTAGTTGTATTTATCAATTCCATATTAACACATTTGTGTATTTGAAATACTTGGTTGGCACATGATGTGGTCTAATTAGAGTAGAATATGTAGTCTCATCCCTTGCAATAGAATTGTGTTGAATAAAAAATAGCCTAGGTAAATAGCAAGTAGACTGTAGAAGATATTATAAGCTTTTACATTTGGCAAAAATGGAGTAAAGTGAATGTTATTTTTTGTTTCTTTTAAATGGTATTTTCCTCCTTACTAGATAAGCTTTAAAAAATGGAGAAATTTTTATTGCTAAAGAGTGGAAAAATCTGGAAAACTTTGAAGAACAAAATGAAAATTCTTTTTTAAACCAGAAATAATTATCGTTAATATTTTAATTTGTTTCATGGGTTGTTTTGTTTTGTTTGGGGGGGGTTGTTAGACTTTTTGAGACAGAGACTCACTATGTAGGTCAGACTGGCCTTGAACTCACTGTGTGGCCCAGGCTGCCCTCTTGCTTCAGCCTCTCTAGTGCTGGAATTATAGGCCTGTACTACCTCGCCTGGCTTCTGTTGTTATTTTAAACATAATTTGAAATAAAGCCGAGAATACACAGCAATATATCAGGCTGGACATAACTGCTATGGATTAACAAAAGCCATAAATAAGATACATTTTTCTTTATTCTCTAGACAACTTAAAGTTATTTCGTTATGACATTTAGCATCCTGAACTTTTTCTTTCTGATAGTATATCCTGTTAAAGTCCTATTGTTCAAAATCTTTGTAAAGGAATCTGTGTACAGTGCCTTGCACATATTGTTGATTAATTTTAGTATTATTGAATTGATTATTCTATAGAACAGTAATTCCTAATTTTCTTAGATTTCTAAAATAAGAATTAGTAGGTCAGAGGGAATCGCTGTTTCTGGGGTTTTTTATTATCTATTTTCAATTCTTTTTTCCTCTTCCCCACAGTACAGGGATGGAACCCAGGAACACTCCACCACTGAACTGTACCCCAGCCCTTTTTGTTTTATGTTTGCGACAGGGCCTCGCCTTATCCCAGGCTGGCTTTTGAACTTCTGATCCTCCTGCTTTGGGTTCCTAAGTCCCTGGTTGTAGGTGTTTGCCACCACACCTCTGTTCCAGCTTCATTTTTATGAAAGCTGTCTTTTTGTGATATGGCTGGCTTATTGCTAATGTGATTTTTAAATCATTCAATTTAATTTTTCCCAGAATGTTAATATTTTGAAAATAATTTTTTTTTTTTTTGGTATATTTTAGAGAGGCTTAGCAATATTTGAAGACCTTAATATATGGGGTAAAAGTCCTATAGAAGTTTGCTAGTTTGGGTCCTTTGTTGTTACTAAAAAGTTTTTTATCAATCTAAATGTCATTTATTCATAAGTCAAAATCGGTAGATAACATGCCTTTCTGTTCAGTCTTATCACTACTTTCATTTGTAAGGTGGTATGATCTTTCAGTATAAGAAATTATTAGAATTTCAATTCTGGAAATTTTTCACTTATTCATCTTTTTCTGTAGTGCTTTTCTGCCATCTTTATTCTCTAATTCTGGAGTTGGTATTTGATGGATCTTGGATCTGCTCTCTTAAATTCCATGCCTGTTAATCTCTCATAATTTTTACTTTTAATTTCTATTTAATGAGTTCAGAGTAATTTCCTCAGTTGTCTGCCAGTATACAAATTTGTTGTCTTTGTCTAACCTGCTATTTAACTTATTCATTGAGTTTTTCATGTATTTTGGTTCCTTTGAAAAATCCATGTAATTTTTAGTTTTTAATTCATTGAGGTTTCTGTTCTTTTATTTATTTTGCCACTTGAAACCTACTTACTTAAAAAATAATTTCAATTTCTCTAAGAGTCTGAGGGTATTTATTTCACAGTGGTTTCTTCATGTTTGGATTTGATCCTCTGATTCAATAACTGCTCTAGGACTACAGATGATAGCAATTTTAAAGTATACCAAACATAGGAAGATGGGGTTGATCATAAAAGACTTGTTGAACTATTTTTCAAATAATTACTTGTTGATGGTGGTTTTCGATAGTAGAAAACAAAAACAGCATAAGAAAGATAAGGTGAAAGAATGTAAACAGCGGGCCGGTGAGATGGCTCAGCGGCGTAAGCGCCTGCCTTGCAAGCGCGAGGGCCCGAGTTCGACTCCCAGATCCCACATACGAAAAAGGGGCCGGTGATATCGCTCAGCGGCACGGGTGCCTGTTGGCGCGCGAGGTCCTGAGGTCGACCCCCCCGGTACCCACAAAAAAAAAAAAAAAAAAAGAATGTAAACAGCCATGTGTTAGATTAATTTGAATGCAGTGGAATAGCTAGAATTATGATTTCAGTAATAAAAGATACTGAATTATTGGGCCTATTTTAATACAGCAAATTGGTGGCAAATCCTACATAGTGGATAAGAACTTAGTTTTATGTTTAGGATTAATTCTTGGGATTCTTTTTCATTTTTCTTATCTCCATACTTTCTGTTCATACTTAATAAATTTTAAAAGGGAGTTTATGGTTAGAAGTTAGATCCAACTTTGTTTAAAAAACATGAAAAATGGGCCGGTGAGATGGCTCAGCGGCTTAAGCGCCTGCCCGGCAAGCGCAAGGGCCCGAGTTCGACTCCCGGATCCCACATACGAAAAAGGGGCCGGTGATATCGCTCAGCGGCACGGGCGCCTGCTGGCGCGCGAGGTCCTGAGGTCGACCCCCCGGTACCCACAAAAAAAAAAAAAAAATGAAAAAAGGTGTCTGTTGGGGGAGAAACATGAAAAAAGTTCATTTTTCCTGGTATTCAGAATTGAATACAGGGCCATTACACTGAACTGCATCCCCAGTTTCTGTTTTCTGTTTTGTTTCTAATTTTGAGACAAGATCTTGCTATGTTGTAAAGGCTGGGCCCAAATAGAGTTGTGAAATAGTGGATGAAAGCATACATGTGCTGGTTCAGCTTAACAAGTAAACGGTAGTAGTATTTAGTAAAAGGTTAATAGTATTTCAAGTTTATTGTTACTAAGCAAGCATGTAAGTTTTCTTCTTTTATTATTAAGCTAGGGCTTCTTGTTCTTTATGAAATAATTTAATAAATTGAAATAGTTTTTTAGCAGCAGTGATACAGGAAGTACAAAAACATATCAAATAGTTTTCATTCATTATATTTCTATAATTACATATACAACATTATTAATACAAAAAAATGGTTGCTTATTAAGTTTGGGAATATATATTTATAATTTCTCATTGAATTCAAAGAAAAATTTAAAGACCTATCGTCCCAGAGAAAAATATCCCTCACTTGACAATTATACCTTATTCATGTCATCACATTTTACAGTACATACACTTGTGAAGCACACAGAGTAAGATTAGATCAAAAATTTCTGACTAGCACCTTGGGAACTCACTAAGAGTTACAACCACTTCCATCAAACCAGACACTGATACATTAGATTCACAAAAACAAGTTCAAATATCCCACTAGGGTTATGTTGCCCTCTTTTACTATTATAATAAAAATATTAAAAATAAAGGAACTTTTGTTACTTATATACATGAATTATAGCATACGTTTCATACACAGCCCAAGACAGTTCCTCTTCACTTAGTGCAGCTCGTGCAAGCTAAACTGCTGGATACCCATAGTGTACACAGTTACTTCTGCCTGCAACAGAATCTACTAAAAAGATTATCAGTAAAGATTGTCATTGATTATATAGCTATTTATTTTCCTGATGCCAACTGATTTAATTTACCCAGGTCAAGAATATTTTTTCATTGCCTACTAATGACTCCTGACATGATCTACAGTAATTTTTTTTAAGTGTAGAAGCATAATTTAGTAGATCAAATATCTTATTTCAGTTGTTTCAAATGTAAGAAAAATGTACCATCCAATATCTTAAAGTTTATTGCAACTAAATTTTTAGAAAAAGGGAGTCATAGGAAGTATTGGAACCTTTCTTATCGGCTGTCAAGGGGCATTTGTTTGTTTTAAATGATTATGTTGTATGTATCTCTTGCTCTTTCCAAAAGACATTTGAGCTATGTTACAACAAAAGATTGGCATAAAAAAAATATGGTTACTAAAAAATTAGATCTTTGGAAAGGAAGAGGGAGCAAACATGCTAGCCATATTTAGTTCATACCTAACTGTTGCTATGATTATCAGTTTTCCGTTTGAGCTCCTGGAGTACAAATTCTATTTATCAGAAAAAGGAAGTGTGAGTTCTTCAGCAGTGTCAGGTTTTCCTGAATTCTAAAAGAAAAATATTAACAAATCATTTAGAAAATAGACCAATTGCCAGGCACAGTAGCACATGCCTGTAATCCCATCACTCAGGAGGCTGAGGCAGGAGGATCTGCATGAGTTTGAGGCCAGCCTGGGCTCCATAGTGCATTCAAGGCCACCCTGAACTACATAGCAAGACCCCATCTCAAATAAATAAGTAAGTTTTAAAAATATCCAAATCACTTTTTAAAAATATATTATACATAATTATATATAAAATATAAAAATATATTAACCTATCAAAACAGGGCCTGCCCTCAATTGTTCATAGTTTGCGGAATGGTTAGATAATAAAAGAGATAGTTATTTCAATAAGATCGGTAGAATCGGAGCACAGAGGAGAATCATTCAGCTAAATCCTACGGGAGGTCACTGGGCAGGAAATCTTTCCCAGAAAGAGTTGTGGTGAACTTTGAAACAAAATAAAAGACAACTAGACCAAGAAGGAACTTGGAAGAGATAGTTGAAGATAGAAAGAGAAGTGGTACATCTCAAAGACACAGCATGCATCATAAATGAGCCAAGAGAGTGGTCTCTTTTAGTATATGTCTATAATTTAATATGATTGGAATTTAGGAAGCAAATGGAAAGAAGTGGGAGTCAAAGTAGGGAAAGGTTATTAAGAAGGAAATAAAAATGTTTTTCTTTCAGTTTATGTCTCTTATTATTTCAGAAAGTGACTAAGTTATTAAAACACAATTATTCATTATTTGTCCCTTACTACTCAGTAAACCAAACTGTTAGATACTTCTTTTGGCCTGTAGCGGGGAGTAAGGAAAAAATTTACCCAGATGTTAAGGATACCATAAATGAAGACATTTTGGGAACCTGTGGCTTAGTACATAGAGTTAAGGCACAAATTTGTTACTTTGTATAATGTTTCTGGTAAATTTATAAGGATTGAAATATAACTAATTAGAAGAATGCTATTAAACTTTTTTCATCTAAATATTATGTGCCTCAGAGGCAATATTATTTGCCTCTTTTCATAAAACCAGACAGAAATTTGGGATTTTATTTTTTGTGATAGTTACATTTGTTAGTGTTTTGATAACTAGTAAAAGCTAGATTCATAAGCTTTGAAAACTAAAGGAATACTAGGAGTTGAATTCCATTACAGAAAAACCTAGATAGCATTTTGGCCCAGTTCAGAGTTCATGCTATGTCTACACAGATGAAAATGAGAAATTTAAAGCCGAAAGGGGTACTTTGTGTACTTCCAGGAATTCTTTTTTTTTTTTTTTTTTTTTTTTTTGTTGTTGTTGTTGTGGGTACCGGGGGGTCGACCTCAGGACCTTGCACGCCAGCAGGCGCCCGTGCCACTGAGCGATATCACCGGCCCTTTTTCGTATGTGGGTTCCGGGAGTCGAACCCGGGCCCTCGCGCTTGCCAGGCAGGCGCTTACGCCGCTGAGCCATCTCACCGGCCCCCTTCCAGGAATTCTTAACTTAATGAAATATGGAAATTATGCATAAAAGCATGATTTTCATGGATTTCTTTTCTTTTGCTCTGCTGTTTTTTGTCTGAATTTCAAAAGAGTTCTTAGCCCTAAAATGATTACAAACAGTTTCATAGAAATCAACAATTTCATTTTTATATAATGTGCTTGTGAGCACAGGGTAAGTTGGTATGAAAACCAATAGTAGAACTCATGTTTTCCTTTAGCTTACCTTTTCCACTATTTTACACAATGCATAATTTTTAGAAATCAAAAATTAGATTAAAAATAAAAAGAATTAGATGTAAAAAGTATTTTGCCAACAATTTAAACAGAACATATATATATGGATGTGATGAATCCCCAAAGAAATTAAAGAAAAAATTTTAATTAACTCTGTGCTTCAAAAGGTGCATAAAAAGCTGTACAGTGAAATAATGTCTTCCACTTTTCCATGTCCTTCAAAAATTCAGCTCTTTCCAGAGGTAGCAACCATCTGCTTTCTTGTCTTTTAGAATTAAAAACATTTTTAAAAAATATTGTTATAGCAATAGATAAAATAGTGAAAAGTATACAGATAATTGGAAGATAACTTAGGCTGTTTTAAATACAGATTAAATTTATGTAACAGATTTTCATTTTAAGGTTAACTATACTGGGTACTGGCTTCTATTAGGGCATAATTTAGAGATTCTTCTGGTTATAATGTTTTTATAGTGAGTCCATCAAATTATCAGTTGGGATAGTTGACTATGAAACATATGCACAGCAATCTGAATAGTCTTCTCAAGCCCAAATTTGACTCATTAAAAATTGGCCATAAGGGTATCACTTTATTTTGACATTCTGAGTTTTTTGTTTTGTTTTGTTTTCTCCATGAAGAAAAGTCTTTTTGTGTTGCCCAGGTTCGTTGAACTGTTGAGCTGAAGTGACCCTCCATTCTCAGCCTTCAAAGAGCTGGCATTACAGACACATGCCACTGCACCAGCTTAGTTTTTAAGAGGTTTTTTTATAGAAGATAAAATGACTCATCTACTATAATAATACTTTCATTAAGTGATACAGTGGGCCAATAATTATATTTGTAATTTCTCTTTTAAAATTTTTAAATTATCACTATCTCTGAAGGGCAGCTAATATTGTTTAAATTTTACAGTTAAATTGAGTATTTAAAGGTTAAGTGACTTCATCAAGGTTGATAGTGTAGGGGTTGAGATCTAACTTAGGTTTACAGATTATCAAATCCACCATCATTATCCAACCCTGAGATGCCTTTCTGTGTAAATATGTTGTGTTCACTTTACCTTAATATATTTGTCAAGTAATGCTACTTAGTGGATGAGCAGTTTTTGAATTTATAGTTTTATATGATTATAACAAAGGTAAATTAGTGAATCGTTGCTTATTAAGGAATTTAATATAATCAATGAGGATTCTCTTTATGCTAAAAACGCTATTATCCTTAGTGCTGTGTATTTTACTAAGTGGCTAACTTTCCTAGACTCCTATTTATTTTTGTTTTGTTTTGTTTTTATAGGGTGATTCCCGAACTCTTCCACTTCCTGAGAATGTGAGTGCTGTTCAGAAATTAGACTTTTCAGATACAGTGGTGCAACAGAAATTGGATGATATCAAGGATCGAATCAAGAGAGAAATAAGGAAAGAACTGAAAATCAAAGAAGGAGCTGAAAATCTAAGGAAAGTCACAACAGATAAAAAAAGTTTGGCTTACGTAGACAACATTTTGAAAAAATCAAATAAGAAGTTAGAAGAACTACATCATAAGCTACAGGAATTGAATGCGCATATTGTTGTATCAGATCCAGAAGATGTTGCAGGTATAGTATTTTGCTTGATGTTTATATAGTATACTAAAACAAGTATATTATTTTAGGAAACTATAAGTTTTGTGACAGTTTTTAGCTTTCTAAAAGTACAGAAACTACTTTTGTTTAAGGTCTTATATTCTATTTAGAAGGGGAATAAGTTGATGGCTATGAAAAAAACATTTACTTGGAAATGAGTAACTGATATATATAGACACTTATCCTCTGTCAGTAGGACATTAGAGTTATTTCCTAGTATTAATGTTTTGTATTGAATCAGCCACATGCTTTTACCTGATTCATTCTTATGATCAGCAGCACGAGTTTTCCAGATGACTTTAAAGTTAAAACTGCATTCTGTGAACAAGGGATATTTTTATTCTTTGCAGATGTAATTAATCAAACCTATGACCTTTGTTATTGTTCACTAAGCAACTGAATTAACCACTAAACTAATTAGACATACTGTTTAATAAAAAGAAAAATTGAAAACTTGAAATTAACAATTATGTAATGTAAAGAAAAAATTGAAAAAAAACTTTTGTTCTGCAAGTATAGACAATAAAAGGGGAATACAATCTATGATTCCAGTCTTATTTTTAAATAATAGAATCAACAGATATCAGTGTTGGAAATTTTTTAATAGTTCAGAAAGTAAAAGGAAAAAGTACCCTCTCCCTAAAGGTAATATTATTAATTTTTTGTTGTGTAGCTTTCCAACAAAATATTTCCCTATATTTGGGCCAGTTTTTACCCATCACATTCTTTCTGTAACTTTTTCTACAAAAGTCATGTATGAAAACTTCTAATAGTTTTGGCCTTGCAGAGATGATGTTTTGAGCAAAATATTTAATCTCTATAATTCTCAAGTTTTTTCATTTGCAATGAAAACAAGTCATTTGTATAAAGTAAAATACCTTACACCATAAAAATTTTAGAAGAACCTGTGTGACTAGCTAATAAGAAGTAATAGATGTAAGTAAAATTAATTAACGATCTTGCCAGGCGTGGTGGCACATGCCTATAATCCCAGCACTCGAGAGGATGAGGTAGGAGGATTGCTGTGAGTTCAAGGCCAGCCTTGACTAAAAAGTGAGTTCAAGGCCAGCCTGAACTCCATAGCAAAACCCTGTCTCAAAAAGAAAAAAAAATCTCAAGTTGCAGAAAACACTCCTGATATTCAGTGTACTTGATAAAATTTCCTTTCTTGTATCACCTTCAACATCTGACACTTAAGGGTTTTATTTGGAGGCTCTGTATGTAGATTTCCAACCATGTGAGCATGCTTGAATATTCAAAATGAAAGAAATCATAGAAGACGAACTGTTAAGGCTTGTGTTTAGATGTTTCCCCCACAGCCTCATGGGGTCATAGATGGAGCTTTTGTAGATGTGGCTGGATCTAGAGTGATGCTGGAGTTGATTCATGGTGCAATGTTAGGATCAAGGGCACCAGGAGTAGCCCCTGGAGCATAAGATGAATTTTGTCATCAAGGCGAAGAAACATGGGTCTGTCAGGCCCATGTTTATTCTTTAGAATATTTCTATTGATGAATTTTAATTTTATGAGTTTTATTAAACAATTAGTACTTAACAGGAAAAAATATCACAAAAATAAAGTATTGAGTTTTTAATATTTATTGTTTATAAAAACAAAAATTTTCAACATCGACTGGTTTTTGGTGTACAGACTCTAAACAAGAACATCAGAAATAAATTCCTATATGAACTACAATGAAAATACCTACAGCACTCTACGAAAAAATAATCTTCAGTTATCACACCTAAGGCAGTCTGCATATACGACGACAACACGTTCCAAACACACGCATCGCTTACACTGGCAGCACATGTCTTTTGCTTTCCTGGCCCTTCTGTAGGACATACTTGACATCTCAGTGGTCTTGCTGTTTTATCAGGAGGTTCATATTATATTATACAGTGTGTAGTTAGCAGGAACATAAAATATCAACAAATTATTAAATTCTTAATGTGTATTGTGTGTTTAGAATAGACATCAACATTTTCACTTCACCTATGTACTTGCTTACAAAACCTTGATGATAACATCAAAACATACACAAGTATCACACTGACAGCATGTGTGCTTAGCTTTCCTTTCCTATATGGCAGTCTTGTCACCTCTCTCCTATTCCTGTTTTGTGAGGAGCTTCCTACTATATTGTACAACATGCACTTAGTAGAGAAATAAGATGTCAATAAAATATCAAATATGTGCTTAGAATAGACATCGAGATTTTCACATCAGCTGATTACTTGCTTACAAAACCTAAAAGATAACATCAAAAATAAAAATCTAGGGCTGGTGATATAGCTTAGTGGCATAAGCACCTGCCTGACAAGCGCAAGGTCTTGAGTTTGACTCCCGGTACCCACATAATAAAAAAATAAAATAGATAAAAAAATAAAAATCTATGTGAACTACAGTGTAAACACAAACAAAAGTCTACCACAGAAATAAGCTTTGCTTCAACTGTCACACCTAAGGCATTCTTCACACATGACAACTACATATTCCATACACAAGTATCATTTACATTAATAGCACATATGTCGTGTTTTCCTGTCCTTTCTTGTAGGGCGCATCTTTTTTGTTTTCCTGTTGTTGTAGTAGGTCTTTGTGATGCTGCACCTGCCTATTCATCTGTCAGCTCACCAGTATGTTCCACAGTCTTTTTTGCCTAGTTCCCTGGGCAGAAACATTTTGTTTGTCCTCTGCTGTAAATGATCTCTATGAGCTCCAGTCCCAATTCTCTAAGAAAATTTCTCTGCAATATTTTGCACTTGTTGTTTTCCTTGTAAACTATCAAACTATTTATGCCACACGTGTTTAGGATCGAGTAAAGCACAACCATTGGCCAATGCTTTGTGTTCAAGTGACATCATAGTTGCTGCATAACTCATCAAAAACATCTACTCTGCCTTTGGTTTTGTTATAGAAAGTTTCCATGTCAGTCTTACATTTTATCAAGGTTTCCCTATCAATATGTCCATCATGGTGAAATATTGACATCAGCAGTACTAGTTTGTTTTTCTTTGCCATATATGAGGCCAATAGTATATCTTTCTGAAATCTAAATATTATACTATACAATTCTGTGTTTTGAAATCACAACATCTCATTTGGAATTTCAGGTTTGTTCCTGTGTACAGTTCCCCGTGCTGGTCAGCTTGTGCTCTGTTAGCAAATGTAACATCAATTGAAAACTGGTAAACCAATTGTCGCAGGCCATATTCTGTTTAGGAGATGGGAGCAACAGATCTGTTCACAATATCATTTGGTTTATTACTATAGAATAAGGCCCTGATGGCTGAGTTCCAGTATAAATGTCTAAATTGAAAGCTTAGTAAGCCTTAGCATTTACAAGGGCATAAATTTTTCTGCCATATTTTGACTCACCACTTTTCTATAGTGATGAGTCCTTTACATTCCTGTGATTCCCCTGAGAAATCCCTACTAAGTACAGCAGACCTATGATGCTTTCAGTTCAGCTAGTGAAGTGTCATAATAAATACGTTGTCAAATATGGCTATTGGTGTAGAAAGAACGTTTTTCTTGTATATCAGGTTTTGTGTATTTCACAGCATCTTTTGGCATTTCATCTGTTACAGTTGCCAACATTGAATGGCATTGTTGGCATTCTGTCCAATATGTTTCACCCCTGCCAAGACCCTCACTATAGTTTTGGACCTAGTTCTAACATTGGATGGTTCCATTAGGTTTCATGGTCATTTTGCAACATTTCAACTAGTCACATATATACTCACATTGCTGTTTTGTTGGTCATCTGAATCAAGGTCTGCATTTTCTGTGTCTGTATCAATCAATTCTTGCTCCATTTCACTGTCACAGGAACTTTGGCTAACATGGCCAGTGTTAAAGTCATCATCATCATCATACACTCATACCACTGTTCTGTTACAAAAGCATGTATTTTACCATAATGAATCATCTTTATCATCCATGCATGAGTAATCTGATGATTCACCTTTGACCTGTGAAATTTGAAAATCTTCACATTTTGAAAATCTTTAAGTTTTCATGTGCCATTGTACTGAATTGGGCTACTTCTACCCGAAAAATCAAAAGAAAACTTTTTAAACAAATCCTAGGGTGTTGTGGGTCTATTGGACCCTCTGTGATGCTCAACTAAACATATCCAAAACTAGTTAGAGGGAGTATAAAGGTGAGTTAAATCCTGTTTTGACACTTTTGCACACTCCTTGCTGTTCATCATACCAAGTGGGTAGACTCATAGGTTGCTTCCAGTCCCCTCAGAGAAAGGTTCTGAGATGCACAGCTGGCTACTATTACACTAATGTATATATTTACAGTGGAAAATAAGAGATGGGCCCGCTGAAGCCAGTCAGGTTCTAAGGGGTGAGTACTACCTGCCCTAAGTAGCCTGAATAAGATAAGGGGTAGAGGCTGAGGCAGGAGGATTGTCATGAGTTTGAGGCTAGTCTGGGCTACATAGTGAACTCATGGCCATCCTGAACTACACAGCAGTACCCTGTATCAAAAAAAAAAAAAAAAAAAAGTTATGCAGGTTAGAAAGAGCTGTGGTCATCCCTTGTTGCTTTGCTACCTTTTGCCTGCCATGAACTGTTTCTCTGCAATGCCTGTCTGCGATGCCACCCTGCCTTGGAGTCAGCCAATTATGGACTGAAACCTCTACAAACTGAACTAAATAAACCTTTTCTCTTTTAACTTTGGGTGCCGGGTATTTTGTCTTAGGAATGAGAAAAGTAAGCCACCAACCTTCTTATTTTAAAATTGAAATAATCCCAAAGATATGAATTGATTTACTCAGAATCATCAAGCCAGTTAGAGAGATCTCTGAATCTTCATCTCACATTCTCTTACCCACAAATTCAGTACATTATGAATGGGAATATGTATTATGAAAATGGTGTTTTTAGTAGCAATATTATATAAACTCAAACATAGCCTGTTGTGATTGGAACTCTGCCGAGCTCTACATATTTTGCCCATTACATCTTTAGGAGAACTCTAAAATAAGAAACAGAACTGGAGCTTTAAACTCTGTTTATTTAGAGAAAACATTTCTGCCTCACAGAATCCTGATAACTACCTTATGATTCACTGGAATATAGAAGAGTTTTAGAAACATAAAAGGTAGCCCATTTGCTTTTTTAAAAATGAATTTTATTGAAGTATAAATTATATATGATACATGTAATATGTAAGTATGCAGTTTGATTATTAGCAAATGTATATAATATGCTCAGCTAATTCAGTGGTTTCCTTGTATTCTTTCCCAGTCAGTCCCAATCCCTGATCATCAAACCTCATCCCTCACCCTTGGAAACCACTGGTCTGCCTTCTCTAACTTTAGATTAAGTTTGTCTTTCTTATGGTTTCATAGACAAAAAACTGATCTTAAAGTTCTACTCTCAAATTCTTGGGCTCCCTCAGAAATCAATATGGATGTTACCATAAAACTTTCTGACATTTTTGGCTTGTCTTCTCTGTGCTACTTTATGCATTCATTGTTGCGTTATGTTGCATTGCAGTTTATTTCTTTACATGTTTATATTACTAAACTGTGCCATCCGTGAAGGCAGACACATGTTTTCATTCATCTATTTTCTAGGCATACTATAGAACCTGGAACGTATGTTTTTAGTTTTGAGTAATACATCTCAAAAAGAAACAGCAAATTAAAATCTTGTATTAGTTTGTGTAATTATTGATTATCAAGTCATAATTTATTATGGAACTTTAAACATTAAGTAACTTAGGGAACCAAGTAGAAAATAAGAGTTTTAGAACCAGGTATGTGGTGCACACCTATAATCCTAGTACTTATAGGCTGAGGCAGGAGGATTGTTGTGAGTTTAAGGCCACCAAGAACTACATAGCAAGATCTTGTCTCAAAAAACAAAACAAAAGTTTTAGAATAAATTCAGAAACTTTCTTTACTAACCATTTTTAATTTTCAATGTTGACTTCAGATAATCGGAGGGATGTAATGCAGGCATATAATACAGCTTTTTTTCCTTCTTTTTTGGGGGGTGGTTTTTGAGACAAGGTCTCACTTTGTAGTGCAGACTGGCTTTGAACTCACTATGTAGCCCAAGTTGGTCTTGAACTCATGGCAACCCTGCTGCCTCAGCTTCCCAAGTGCCGGGATTACAGGCATATGCCACCAAGCCTGGGTTGCAGTACAGCTTTCTTTTGTGACTGCTTAATACTTTAGTTTGTTTGGAATAAATTTAACAAGTTGGCTGACTTCTGACTTTATTTTTTAAAGTTTTAAAGTTGTCTTTGCATGTGTGAGGCCCCAAGCAGAGGGTGTTTTTGCAAACGGCATAATCACACAACTTGGTTATAAGAGTCTCCCACCTCTTCTTAGTGATTTGACAATGTTAATAGAACAGCAGCAGTATAGAGGATTAGAATAGTTTAACATTAATTTTAGATCTGTCTGCTATAAATTTTTAGATGTTTTACATTGTACATTATAAGGTAAAGTATATTTACTACTTATTAGATCTAGCAAGAAGATTCAAGAGCATCTTCCTTTGCTTTCAGCTCTTTAAAGTAGTAGTAGATTTATAGCAGAGGTATTTGGTTAATTTCTTTTGTATTGGATACATAAGCAGAATGAATGATTCAAAGGACAAAATTTAGGTCTATATTGTTTGATGGTTACTGTCCAGGAAGATGTTTGTTCTTAATTTGCCTCTGAAACAGTATCTATAAAGTATTAGTTTGTTATTTGTAAAATAAGAATTACTTTATTATAAAGTCAAGCCCTAATCATTTCAGACCATTACTGTAAAATAGATGTATCCACTTATTTTTCAGAATAGTAGGAGATAAATTATTTCATGTTCTCTTCTTTCCCAGGACACTGTACTTCCTGTTGATCTTCTGTATTCTTTAAAAACACTATGATGGGCAAAAACCATATGATTATCTCAGTAAATGTAGAAAATATATTCCACAAAAGTCAGGTTCCTTTCATGATAAAAACTCAACAAATTAGATACAAGGGAAATGTTCCTCAGCACAGTAAAGGACGTTACATGACAAACCAGCAGTTAACATCATACCTAATGGTGAACACTTGAAAGCTTTTCTTTGAAGATCATGAAAGACACAAAGATGCCAGCTTTTTTTGTTCACTATAGTCCTAGCCAGAGCAATTAGCCAAGAAAAAGAAATAAAAGGTATCCAAAAAAGAAAGGCCTGAAAGGAAGAAGTGAAATTTTCTCTGTGGACATTATTTTGTGTATAGAATTTCCTAAAAATTCCACCAAAAAGCTATTAGAACTGATAAAAGAATTCAGTAAAGTTGTAGAATATAAAATCACACAAAAATCAGTGGCATTTATATATTAATGACAAACCCTCTGAGAAAGAAATAGAGAAAATACTACCATTTTATAATAGCATCAGAACATTAAAATACTTGAGTCACGTTAACTAAGGAGATGAAAGATATTCACATAAAACTAAAACATTGATAAAAAACCTAAAGATGACACAAAAGTAGATGTCCTCTGCTCATAGATTGGAATAGTTAATATTGCTACAATCTTCATATTACCCGAAACAGTCTGTACTTTCAGTGCAGACCCTATCAAAATCCCCATGTCATTCTTCACAGAAATAGGAAAAAAAATCCTAAAATTTGTATGGAACTATCGTCTTGAGCAAAAACAATAAAACTGGAATATCACACTACCAAATTTAAAATTATATTATAAAGCTATATTAGCAAAACTGCATAGTATTGACATAAGATATCAACCAATGGAATATGAGAGCTCAGAAATCTACATGTTCATGGTCAATTTCTGACAATGGTATCAGGGACTGTATTCAGCAAGGACAATCTCTTCAATAAATAGTGTTGGGGGAAGTGGATATCCACATGCTCAAAAATGGAAATGGCCTCTGTCTCACCCCTTATGCAAGACTCAACCCAAAATGGATTAGAGGTTTAAATGTAGAGAAAAATTTCCACGACATTGGTCTGAGCAGTGATTGCTTGGGTAAGTCCTCACAAGCACAGGCAACAAAAGCAAACACAGACAAATGGAATTCTAACAAATTAAAAATACTCCTTTGCACATCAAAGGAAGCACTGGAATGAGACAACCTACAGATTGAGAGAAAATAATTGCAAGTCATTTATTGAGTAAGGGACTGATACCCATATGTTAATACTGTATATCAAGAAAACAAATAATCCTATTAAAAACATGCAAAAGACCCAAATAGACAGTTACCAAAAGAAGTACAAATGACCAAGAGATACCTGAAAAAATGTTAAACATCTCTAATCATTACAGAAATGCAAACTAAAACCATAATGGGATATCACCTTATACCTGTTAGATTGATTGTTATCGAAAAATTTGAAAGATAAATGTTGGCAAGGGTGCAGAGAGAAGGGAACCCTTGTATACTGCTGGTGGTATTGCAAATTAGTGTAGCCAGTTTGGAAAACAATGGAAATTTCTCATAAAATTATACGCATAAAACAAAAAGGCTAGGATGTATGTAGCTCTGTTTTAGAGAGCTTGCTAGCATATGTGAGGCCTCAACTTCCAGTTTTCAACACTGCAAAAAACCAATAAAAATAGAATCTCTAGCCAGGTGTGGTGGTCACTCCTGTAATCCCAGCACTAGGGAGGCTGAGGCAGGAGGGTTGCCGCAAGTTTGAGGCCAGCCAGGTCTACATAGAGAGTTCAGGGCCAGCCTGAACTATAAAGCAAGACTCTGTCTCAAAAAAAATAATCGCCATAGCATTCAGCATTTCCATTTCTGAGTATATATTAAAAGGAATTAAAATCCGTTTCAAAGAGAAGTCCACACTTCCCTGTTCATTAAAATGTTCTTCACAATAGCTATAATGTGAGCAACCAGAGTGCCCTTCAAAAGACAAATGGATGGTTAAAATGTAGTACAGCTAGGTGTGGTGGTATACATCTATAATCTCAGTACCCAGGAGGCTGAGGCAAGAGGACTGTGAGTTCAAGGCCAGCCTGGACTGGCTAGATTGTGAGATCCTGTCTCAAAATAAAATAAAATAAAACAGTAATACACAGTGAATACTATTCAGCCTTACTAAAAAAAAAAAATGAAAGTCCCTCACTTGCAACAACATGGATAAACCTAGTGCGCATTATGCTAAATGGAATAAACCAGGTACTCACCAAAAGACAAATACGGAATGACATCACTTCTATAAGGAATCTATAAACAAAGTCAGACTCATAGAGATAAAGAATAGAATGCTGTTTAGCAGAGCTGGTGGGTGGGGGAAGGTGGGTAAATGGTTGAAGAGTACAGAATCCTAGGAAGAATGTGTTCTATTGTTTATTGTGTAGTATGGTGACTACAGTTAATGTATAATTTCAGGTACCTAACAGAGAGGATTTTAAATGTTCTCACCACAAAGAAATATTAAATATTTGAGGTATTTGGACATGTTAGCCTGCTTAGGTGATTCTACAATGGTTATGTGTAACAAAACATTACATTGCACGTCATAAATATACACGATCATTATTTGTCAATTTAAAAAAAAATCTTTAGGAAAAGAGAATAGTCTCATGGGATATTATTGTCCCACACAGAAATTATAAAGATAAGATTAGCTGAGGCTGATTGTACCTTATGAGAAAGATTACTGGTCTCTATAACGTGAGCTGGTAATCAAAGCTTTAGTTGGCACCTGAGACTCCAAAAGGAAATACTTGGGAAAGAGCCAGTTTCTTGAGTCTTGGTCTCTTAAATGAGTCAGTATCTGTAAAGAAACAAAGAATTTTCTTATGTTTAAGTATAGCTAATAATTTGTGTAGTATACTGCCCTTCTGTTTTCACCTTATTTCATGTATCTTATTTCCATCTTCTCAAACCCCACCAGACTTAGATTTTTCTTTACTATCTGGAATATCCTACAGAGAAGCATTGATTTAGTATAAAACTAATAGTATTGGGATTATTTTTTAGTCAATCATAGCAAATTCTTTCTAAAATGTAGCTATATTAAGGGAATTTTCTTTCCTAATGTCTATTTAAAACATAGTTTAAGAAGTCCTTCTTGTCTACCTAAATGTGACCTGGAAATTATAGTTGAATTGTGTATGTAGAGAAACAAATGTAGAATCTATGGTCTACTCTGTTATATAACTTACATACCTTCTTTATTTCTGGTTGAATTTCTCACTTTAAACATATTTTGAATGAAGTTAAAAACTGTTTTGGTGTACCATTTCATGAATTTTAAGATAGATTTGTCTAACCACCACAGTAATCAGGAAAAGAATAGTACATAGTTCCACTGTTTCAGAAATCTTTCTCATGTTATCCTTTTGTAGTTATACTCTCCCACAACTCCGTACTGGCTAGTAACCACTGATCTGTTCTTTGTCACCATAGCTTTCTTTTTAAGGATGTCATAGAAATGGAATCATAAATATGTAACCCTTTGAAACTTCTTTCACTCAGTATATAGCCTTTTAGATTCATCCAGAAGTCATATGTATCAGTAGTTGTTTGGTTTTGTCTTGTTTTGTTTTTTTAATCCCTAGGTAGTAATTCATTGTATTATGAACATTAGGGTTGTTTTCCTGTTTGGGGCATTCATCAATAAAGCTTTTATAAATATACATGAGCCAGTTCTTATATCAGCAAAAGTTTTAAGAAGCGGGATTGCTAAGTCATATGGTGGAATGTTTACCATTATAGGAAACTGAGAAAATGTTTTCTAGAGTGGCTGTATTATTTTTCAGTCCTACCAGCAATGCATGAGAGTTCCATGTGTTTCACCTTTTCTCCAGCATTTGGTACTGCGAATACATTTTTAAACCACTGTAAGAGGTGTGTAGTGTTTAATAATACACATTATCATCACCAAAGGGGACAAAGAAGAAAAATAATTTAAGAGTGAAAGTGCTATGCATTCACCAGGCTCAGAGTTATATACAGAAAGAAGTAGTCTCTACTAGGAGAAGCAGTTTATAGTTTTCAAACAGTAAGATACAACAGATTCAGGTAGTTTTGAAGTTTTTAATGCCTAAGTTGCTTGTACCTTAAACAGAACTTGTCACAGCCACAGTCTTATCCTTCACCATTGTCTTTAATGGATGAAGAAAGCTAAACCGGAGATTGTATTAAGCAAAATCACTTCATTTGTTGACATCTGACAAACATCATCCTGAGTACACAAAATAAGTGATTAAACACCCATGAATAATAAGCATTCATTTTAATTTGAGCAGGTTGCAAGTAGCTATAAAATACAGGCATATCTGTTTAAAAAAGAAAGCTGGACTTTGGGGGAAGTATAAACAGTTCACATAACTGTAACGTATGACACGATTTTCAAGGAGTTTATTTTTTAAAAACCAATTTAAAAGTACCAAATGAAAACCAAAATGTTGACCAGTGAATAGTAAGAGGCGGAAGTTTGTTAAGGAAATGAATAAAATACTAAGCTAGTGTTTCAATATAATATTACTTATGTTAGTTTATTTTGGCTAGATTTACTTAAATTATCTTTCCTCCCTTTTTCTTCATTTCTTTTTTATTCAGTACTGGGGTTTGAACCAGGGACTCACACACAGTCTACCACCAGTGAACTGTATCCCCAGTTACACCCCTACTGCCTGCGTTTTTTTTTTTGTTTTTTTTTTTTTTTTTGGTGATGCTGTCTGGCTAAGTTGCCCTGGCTGGCTTCAAACTCGAAATCCTACTTCCTCAGCCTCCTGACGAGCTGGAATTGCAGGTGTGTGTCAGCATCCCTGGCTTAATTTTTTTAATCTATTACATAGCCTTGTTCCATAAATAGACATCCCATTTGTATAAAGTAATACTCTTTGAATATCGAGCAGAGTCAGCTGGGTATAAAATGAAGACCAGAGGTTATATGATCTGAAATGTTGTCCCAATGGACTGTGTGATGTCTTATATCTACAACTCCCTCCAAAGCCTCATGTGCTCTTAGTGGGGTTTTTTGGAGCTGACTGGGTCTTAGGGAGTGTGATACTGGTAGTAAGGTTGTGTGATACTAAATTAGTCTAGTATTGGACTAGTATTAGTGATTGGAATTGATCTAGTGTTAGTGATTGGAATTATCATAGTTCAGGGTGCAGCTGAATGGATTCACTGAAGACAGAAGCCCCACCCTGGGTGTGGATGGCACCACCCAAAATGCTTGCAGTCTGGATGGAAAAAAGGGAAAGGCTGCTTGCTGATGCTGCTTGCTGCCTTCTGCCTGCCAAGCCATGAACTGTTTCTCCTCTGAGATGCCCCTCTGCCATGCCGTCTTGCCTTAGAGCCAGTGAACTATGGACTGAACCCTCTATAAACTGTGAACTGACATAAACCTTTCCTCCTTTAACTTGTGGGTCTTGGGTATTTTGCCTCAGCAACAAGAAAAGTAAATAAGGCAGATCATTACATAGTGGTGTGTTTGTATACCACTTGGAACCTTTCTATATATACTATTTCAAGGGTGTTTGGTGAACAAGTACCAATACGCAAGATGCTTTTAAGCAGATCATTATAATACTATTGTACAGTATTTCAGTGGAAGAAAGTAAGTAAAGCTTGAAGACATATTAGAACGGGTGTCTGATTAGACTGGGGATGGTTAGGAAAGTTTTCCCTAGAGAAAGTAATGTCTAAGACAACATGTGCTGCATTTCTCAGAAATAGAAAATTTGTTTAACTGAACATAGATCTGACAGAAAAAGATTATTGGAAGGGTATCTTGGAGCTACGTAGTATGAAGTTGTTAATGCCTGGCTGTGTAGTTAGAGCTTTATATGTAGACAAGCATTAAAAATGTTTCAGTGAAGGACTTAGTCCTGTCCACTATCCATCTTAAAAGAACCATTTATACTGGTTAAATGTGTGTAAAGATATGATTTCATATGCTTATCTCTGATGCTTTGTCAACTGTAATTTAGACATGCATAAAATCTCTTTGATAGATGCATGCACAATTCTTGTACTAACCCTCCCAAAAAAGCCTGATTTTTTTTTTTTCTTGTAATTTTAGCAGTAGATGTAACAAATGGAGGTTTGTTACTAGTATAATCATGGAGTCTAGCTAGTTTCTTCAGTCGCCAATATGTATAAAAGTAAGTTCAACATTTCTTCTTATAATTTAAAATCGGTTCTTGGAATGAAAAAATGATTTTCATTGGCTAAGAGTTTCTTTTTAATTTCTTTTTGTTGAATGGGGAGAACATTAATAAGGAGTTCTAGTTAGTCCTATTTTGAAATATATGTCACTATGAAGACAAGAGTTTAGCACATATACTGGCAACTATGTGTTTCCTATAACTTATCATAACCTACAAGGAAGAAAACTGGAGAGCAGAAAATAGCAAGTAAGAATTAAAAGTGCAGGTTTAAGTAAACAGGTAAAATCCATGGAAGGCAGCAGTGTATTTCTCTAATATCTAAATGGGGAAAAAAAGGAGACTTTATAAAACAAGATATATCAAAGAGTTTCTGGTGGATTTTGTTTTTTGGGGGTTTTTTTGTTGTTAAAAGATGTTACATTAAAAATCTCTAGTTTCTGTGAAGATGAAATGAGTGGAAATTCTAGCTATTTTGCTAAGCTTTGACTTGTAATTTTTTTAATCTCTTAGTATGTTTTAAGCATTGATCTAAGCACTATACAGGCTTTATCTTTATCATAACCCTCATTTTGTGACTGTAAAAACTGCAGCATAAGCCAGGCGTGGTGGCACACCCCTTGTAATCCCAGCATTTGGGAGGCAGAGGCAGGAGGATCTCCAAGAGTTCGAGACCAGCGTGGGCTACATAGTGAACTCAAAGCCAGCCTGAACTACAGTGAGACCCTGTCTCAAAAAAAAAAAAAAAAAAGTAAAAACTGCAGCATAGATACATTAAGTATGAAATCAAGACCATACCCATAAGTAGTAGCCATTTAACCCAGGCATTCTGAACCCAGAGCCCAGCCTCTTGACTGTTATTTCTCTGTTCTTAAAATCCTTATAAAATCTCAGAACGTACTTTCCCATAAGAACAGTGGTGGTATTATAATATTTTTTACCATCCCACAGACTTAGATCAGTGGATATTTCAATGTCCTGGTACAACGTGCTGTAATATACAAGAATTCATTATATAGTATATTTACCAAATTGTAATCTAACTTTTATATTCCAGAGACAAAGAAGTTTACTACATTTTAAGGCAAAGCATTTAATTGTTAGATAACCCGAGCTGTAAGGAATTTTGCTTTACCTGTAATATATTTCTTGCCAACACTAACTTTCACTTAATTGAATCTGATTCTCTGTCCTGTGGGTAAATAGTAAGTGTACAGCTTTCATTTAATTTCAAGAAAAATGTTTAAATTTTGGACAGAAATCCTTTATCCCCTCATTTTAGGCCAAACAACTATTTCACAAACAACACATTTCTATACTCTTCTCAACTAATGCATTCTACCCTGAATCCAGGCCAGATCTTTTTACAGTGTGCTCACTATAAACTACATGCCAGGTTCTATGTAATTACAAGACCCTTGAACAGTATCATTTATATATTAAAAAAAAATGTTCCCAGATCTGTACTGTTTATTATACTAGTCTCAACAGAAATAAGCTCACACTTTCTACTTGAGTACATTTAGTTAGTATTTATTGAATATTTACCATGCACCACACCCTTTTCTAAGCTCTTTGCACATAATTTATTTAATTTTCACAATACTCTTGTGAGGCGCATGCTATTTGCCACTATTTAACAGATGAAGACAATGAGGCATAGAGCTGTTAAGTAACTTGTGTGCCTGAGTAGATTTTTGACTTTGGGGGAGAGCCAGAAGTTACATGTTGCCAGATCCAATGAATGAGATGGATGAAGACACAGCATGTTTTCATAGGCCTCCCTTTCCATTCGATGGCACTTGGCAGCAGCATTCACTGTGTTTTTTATCACACCTTAGAAAGACACAAGAGAGGACTTCCAGAACTGCTTTAGAAAAAAGCAAGGGTAGGATAAGTGTGCTCATAGTGAGGGGGAGTATCTTGAGGGGGATTTATGGTAATGTCTTTTACTGTAATATATATTTTTTTAATTTCAATATTCACTGCATTTTTTGACGGCTCCTTGTATGTTAAGAAATGATGTTTTCATGGTTTTGAACTAGTGAATTTTTTAGAAGAATACAAAACCAAATATGAGGGCTGGTGATATGGCTCAGCGGCATAAGCACCTGCCTGGCAAGCGCAAGGCCCTGAGTTCGACTCCCGGTACCCACATAAAAAAAATATGAAATGTATTTATTAAAATAGATTAGTTACTCCATCTCACCTTGCATAGGAGAAAAGGAAACCCTTAGCACAAAGGTTAAGCAACTTTTTAGTGATTACCTAGTTACTTACCACCTAAAACAGGCTTAGTATCCTGATCTTTTTTAGCTTTTTTACAAGATGGAGAGCTAGTGTAGATAAAAACAAAACAATGAACTTCACTAGTTACATAGTACAATTATTAGAAGTGGATTACTCAAAATAATTCAATGGTCCATTTTGAAGTTTTTGTTTTTTATGTATAAGCGACATGGCATTCTTTATGAAATGTGACAGACTCGAGTGTTTGGTCTCCCTTTACCTTCCTACCAACAGTCTTTATCAGTCGCTCAATGTCTTTGAAACAATTTTCCATTGTGATTGAATATCTTCATAGTGGAAAACAAAATGTGAAGGTATGTATGCTTGTGCTTAAGTTATGAGTAATTGATGCAAGCACCGTATTTCAAGAACTGTTAGTTCTGTTTACAAAGAATTACCTTAATGGAATTTGTGTAATGTTTGAATATACTTTGTTTTCTAACCAATCAGGTAACAAGTAAGGAATTTAATTGCTGAATAAACTAGTCAAATTGCTTTAATTTAATTTAGAAATAGTAATGTTAGAAAAACCTTGAACAATCACCTAATTCAATTGCAGACTCTAATTACTTCTGTAAGAATTGGAATCTATCCTAGCAGGTGGTCCTGCAACTCAAATATTGCCTTTGCTTGGATTGATTGAATTTTTGTATTATCTGTAAGCATAAGGAGATTCCACTTAGGTGACTTCAGACTCATTTCAAACCCTGTTCATTAGTCTTTAAAAATATTAGGGCCGGTGAGATGGCTCAGCGGCGTAAGCTCCTGCCTGGCAAGCGCGAGGGCCCGAGTTCGACTCCCGGAACCCACATATGAAAAAGGGGCCGGTGATATCGCTCAGCGACACGGGCGCCTGCTGGCGCGCGAGGTCCTGAGGTCGACCCCCCGGTACCCACAAAAAAAAAAAAAGAAAAAAATATTAACTTCCAGTTCTTTTTTTTTTTTTTTTGTGGGTACCGGGGGTCGACCTCAGGACCTCAAGCGCCAGGAGGCGCCTGTGCCGCTGAGCGATATCACCGGCCCCTTTTTCGTATGTGGGATCCAGGAGTCGAACTCGGGCCCTCGAGCTTGCCGGGCAGGCGCTTAAGCCGCTGAGCCATCTCACCGGCCCTAACTTCCAGTTCTAAGCAGCAGTTGATCCTAATAAGTAACTTTAACACTTTATTTGCAGATTGTCCAAGGACTCCAGATACTCCAAATAGTGACCCTCGTTGTTCTACTAGCAACAATAGATTGATGGCCTTACAAAAACAATTAGATATAGAACTTAAAGTAAAACAAGGTGCAGAAAACATGATACAGATGTATTCAAATGGTTCTTCAAAGGTAAGTACAGTAAATAAAATAGTCAAGTCTCATTGTTTGCAGGATCCATTTTCGTGAATGCATCTACTTATTAAAATAATAATTTGTAACCCTACTGTCAGTGTTGGTAGCAGTTTGGGAGTCATTGGTGGACAGGTGCAGAAGAGTGAGAATTTGAATAGTCTGATATGCATGTTTCCTGCTGAGCTTTACGGTGGTGTTATGCCCTCTTAAACTGTCATACTGTAAAAAATATTCTTTTTGAGAACCATATATGACACATTTTTGTTCGTAATTTCAGTGTTTAGACAGTAAATTATGATTTCTGAAACCATGTTAGTTAGCCTCATAATTGAAAAGTATAGACCAGAAAAAGTTTTTTAAAAAGCAGTGTTTTAAAAATTGTTTATTCCTACCAAAACCCAATCAATCAAAAATTTGATTATATGATTAAAGGGTATATAGTTCTCTATACTTGTACCTTTTCTGTGAATCTAAAATTATTTTAAGACAAAAAGGTTATTTAAAAACTTTAGGCTGTGATGGTCTTTTCATTACCACATACAGTTTTTCAGGAAGAGGAAAATGAAAAGACAGAACATTGAGTGTCAGTGTCAGTGATTACCTGGCTTAGACCTGTATATTCTTGGAGTTCTGGTATAGGGATATAAATCCCCTATGAAAATCAGTGTTATGGGGAGCAGTTTTTACTAATGAAAATCTCTGTTAAATGTGGCAGAAAATAAGTTGGAAACCACTGGACCAGATTATCCTAAAAGTTCTTTCGACATAAGGTTCTGTGGTTTTAGCAATTCTTAAAACTTCTGAGATAAATGTATCTATTATGAAAACCTACTTTCCCACTCTCAATTCTTTTTTTTTTTTTTTTTTTTTTTTTTTGTCTCTTTTGAGGCAGGGTTTCATTGTGCAGTTCAGGCTGACCTTGAACTCACTTTGTAGCCCAGGCTGGCCTTGAACACAGCGATCTTCCTGCCTCAGCCTTCTGGGTGCTGGGATTACAGGCCTGTGCCACCATGCCCGGCCTCAGTTCTTTTATTTATTTATTTTTTTTTTTTTTTTTTTTTTTTTTTTTTTTTGGTGGGTACCAGGGGTCGAACTCAGGACCTCATGCGCCAGCAGGTGCCCGTGCTGCTGAGCGATATCGCCAGCCCTTTTATCGTATGTGGGTTCCAGAAGTCGAACTCAGGACCCCGCGCTTGCCAGGCAGGCGCTTATGCCGCTGAGCTATCTCACCAGCCCAATTCTTTTATTTTAAAGATTTTTACCTTTGTAAATCAGTGTTTCTTCATATCTTCATAAATATGTCTTAAATAATTTGGAAATAAAAGTTGTACTGTATTTATTTTTGTTCCAGGATAGAAAGAATTTGAAATCAGAGGAGGAAAGATCATAAAGTCATACATCACAGCTTCCCACCCTGAATTAAAATTTGGGAAGATACTGAAAAAGAGAAATATGTATGCATTATGGCAAGATTTTTAAGATTAATTGTGAAAGCTAGGTTTTATGTGATATCTCAAAAGGGTTTTTTGGGGGGGTTGTTGCTACTGCTGCTGCTGCCGCTGCTATTTTTTAATTTATATTTTAAGACAGAATCCTAAAATAGTCCATAAAGGCCTTGAACTCACTATGTACCCCAGCCTGGTTTCAAACTTGCAATCCTCCTGCCTCAGTTGAATGCTAGCATTACGGGGATGGCTACCACACCTGACTTTTATTATTTCCAGTGAAGTATATTTTTGTTTCTTATAAGTAGGATATTATTTCACTAACCTTAAACATTTATTATTGGATGGTAGAATTGTTATTTTCTGTGCAACTTTTTTTAGTATTGACTTTTAGTTTTGGAGATTTTCAGTTTTATCAAATATTTTTGGACTTTTATTTTTCAGTATTGTTTTTTAGCAAAACTGTGTTATTGGAATTGTGGTTATAGTAGTTTCACTATTTCAAAATTAAATTAAGCCATTTACTGCCCTCTGTAGTAAGTTTTTTTTTTTTTTTTTTTTTTTTTTTTTTTGTGGGTACCCGGGGTCGACCTCAGGACCTCGCGCGCCAGCAGGCGCCCATGCCGCTGAGCCATCTCACCAGCCTTTAGTAAGATTTTTTAAAATCTGGGGTTGACGGATTAGTTTGAGGGATTTTAAAAACTGAAGTTATTTGAAAAGTGAGTGTGTGTGCTGATAACTGGATAGAGGAGAGGGTCATAGGTTTCACTGAGCTCTTAGAGAGGTCTCTGATCCCCACAAGATTAGCAACCACTGCCCTAGATTGAACAGAGTTACAGACACACTAAAAGTAAAAAAAAGAAAAAGAAAATACGTAAAGTTACAGTAACCACAGATCCAAAATGAAAAGGACTGTGACAGCATGTTAAAATAAATACATAATTTTCCAGTAACTTTTATTTTTAAGGAGGAGATTGATTAATTTGACAGGGACTCGAGTGGATGTCCGAGGCCTATTGGAGGTTGGTGTAGTCTCTGAGGCAGGCCTGCCAGTTGTTTCTATCTTCAGTTCTCATTTCTCATCTTTAAACTTCTCAAAGGGACAGCAAGTACATCTTTATGGGATAGAGAAGATTCTAATTGAAATTGTATGGACTATTCATTAAGGGTTTAACAGTTTAATAGACGTGCTAGGCTCTGGGGTATAAATGTGACCGTTCCTTATCCATAATTGCTACTCAACAGATAATATCCTGCTTTGGGAGACCCACTGTCTAAAAAAGGAGACACTGCATGTATATAATTCCAGCACTCGGGAAGCTGAGGAAGGAGGATCACTGTGAGTTCGAGGCCAGCCTGGGCTACATAGTGAGACCCTGTCTCAATGTTTTAATTAGCCATATTACTTTCAGCCTTCTGTTCGAAATCCTTTAATGGTTGATCTTGATTTCAACTTGATTGGCTTGGTAAGAAAGCACACTCCCCCATGTGTCTGGGTAGGTCATGAGGGCATGACCCTGGGGACGACATCTGGTCCCTGACCTTTTTCCTCTTGGTTCTTTGAGCTTCTCTCTGCTTCTGGCTACCTGTAGTGAGCAGATTTCCTTTGCATGGCCCTCTGCCATGATGTTTCTGCCTTGGAGCTACTGACCATGAACTGAAACCTCTGAAACTAAGCCAAAATAAACTTTTTCTCCCTTAAGTTGTGTACGTCAGGTATTTCGTCCCAGCAACTGAAAGCTAATATAATTCCCCAATGGATTTGCATTGCAGTTAGAATAAAATCCAGTCTTTAATCTGACTCTATAAAGCCACACATGATTTACCCCTGGCTATTTTCTAATCTCATCTTCTAAAAATACTTGTGTCTCTCATTACACTCTAGCTACACTGGCTATTTTGCTATTCTTTAAATATAACAAGCACTCTGACCTCAGGCCTATATACTTCCTGTATTGTTGTCTAACCATTTCTTCTAAATATTTTCATGGCTTTTTATCACTTCATTAATGTCTCTGTTCAGTAACTATTACCTCAGTTAACACTTCACTACTATTCTAAGTAATCCTTGCCCCTATACTGCATCACCTGATCAATTTCTTCATCATGTTTTCAACATTAGAATATAGATCTCATGTAGGCCATTGATTTCATCTACCTTAGCCTCCAAGACTACCAGGATGCAGGTGTGTGCCACCATACCTGCTGCCAGTGAGTGACATTGTCTTGGTTATCACTGTATCTTCAGTAATTAGAACAATATTTAGTACATTTAGTACAGTATTTTAGTACTACTTGTATCTCAATAAAATATAGTACAAATAGTACTAAAATACTGCTGTACCATTTATTATCACTTACCTTCTGTTGACATGAAATTTACACATTGTTCTTACTTCGTTTTTGTGTGCGCTATAATTATTTTCTTTTTCTCCCTTATACATTAAGACATTATGTTTAGATAACAAACCAAGCTATTTATTAAAATCTAGGGTTCTTTCTAGCATTTTGTACCATTTCTTGTAGCATTTTTGCTCCCAAGACTTCTCATACTTTTTTCTCATTCAGATATGCCTGTCCATCTGGGTTCTTCAACCCCCAAATCCTCCATTCGTTCTTAAGTTTTATTGTGATCTAATTCATGTATATAAATATTGGACACACACATACCATCGCCACAATCAAGATACTTGCTCTTCTGTGGGTATTTTTGTCATTGTTACTGTTATTTGGTTTGGGGTAGTTTTGGATGTGCGTGCGTGTGTGTGTGTGTGTGTGTGTGTGTGAAGAACACTGAGAAGTGAGAAGTCTTCTAATATGGGCATATTTCAGGCTTATCTACACTAACAACTGAGAAAAACTTTCTGAACTCTACCAGTGAAAGCTAATCTCACTTTCCTTTGAAATTTTCTTCAGCTACTTTTAACTTTCTGATACGTATGTAATTAGCTATGTCTCTTCTGTAAGACTATACCCATCAACAGAGCAGCATCCTGACTTTTTGTGTTTTTACTGTAACTGACAGTGTTTACCATATGAAAAGTAAGCCATAAATATGGGATGGAAAAATGAAGGCAATGATTGGCTCATTTATTTGAAAGTTGTGTGTGAGAGATGTCCCATTATCTCACTGTGAACTGGTAATTCATAACTTAAAAATTTGTAGATTTTGCTGATATTGTACATTCCAGATATAATTATCAGGCACTATATAGAGTGATATGGTGATTGAACCATATAAAACTGCTGTTTTGTAGTTCAAAATCAGTTAAATATTGACATTTTCATGTGGTTCAGCAAACATATATATGTCTTCCCAAAGTCTTTATCAACATAAAAGTCAATAATTCTTAACTATGTAAAACATTTTGTATATTTTGAGTCCACCATATCTACTACTTTCTACATATTAGGTGCTCAATAAAAAAATTAATTGAGTGCCTGAAAGCATAAAACTGACAATAAAAATTTATTAAATGCTGGAAAGCATAAAAGTGATATATGTAGTAACTGTACATTGCCCATGACAGGTAAAATCCCAAGTCAGTTTTAAGAGTTTCCATTATACTTTGACATTTGTGTACATCCTCCAGAAATCTATGGGGGGAAATTCACTTTTTGTTTTTTGTTTGTTTTGGTTTTGGGTTTTTTGGTACTGGGAATTGAACTCAGGATCTTGCGCTTGCCAGGCAGGCTCTGTGCTGCTGAGCTATATCCCCAGCCCCTAGGAAATTCACTTTTTAAGTGATATACCCGTGCTGTTCTTTGCATTCTGAATTGAAATAGTTAATAAAAGTAGTATTTCCAAAGAAGTAATGTCAAAACTGCTGTTTTTTCATATAGCAATAAAATAATAAAAGTTGCAACTTAATTGAAAAGCAAACTATTATACTGTATAGTTTTCTTAATATTTATATTTTCACATTAGAACTTTACTGAAATAAGACAATTATTCTTTTATTGTCCTAAGAGAATGTTTTTTGGTTTTGGGTTTTTTTTTTTTTTTTTTTTGGTACCGGGAATTGAACTCAGGACCTTGTGCCTGCCAGGCAGGTGCTCGTGCCGCTGAGCTATATCCCCAGCCCGAGATAGTGTTTTAAAGTCAGTTAAGTGCCAAGCAATATAATTCTAGTGCTTATAAGAGCTCTGTACTTTACAAAGTAGTATCCCCTTCTATGTAATTTCTGCAAGAAACCTAAGACTTTCAGAAACAACCAAGTTTACATATAATGCAATTTGGGCTCGTGCCTAACTAATTGTAAAGTGTATTCACTCCATGAAATTATGAGTTTTGGAATACTAAGTTTTTCTCTTACTTAGATAAACAGTTATTTTAAATCTTTGGTTTATCTAATGTTCCTTATACTAGATAGATGGAAGAATTACAGTAAGTAATGTTAAGTTTGGAAGGCAAATAAATTCGAAAGGGGAATATTTATTTTTAATTTTTGTTAGTTCATGTTTACAGTACATTATGATTACATTCATCATAGGGAATTGGTCATGTGCATAACACATCTTAATTCTTTTCATGTACCCTTCATTTTGCCTGGAAGGGAAATATTTATAAAAGTATATATAATATGTCATACACAAACACTTAAGTTCAAACTAGTGTCCTTATTAAGGAAAATGTGTGTTTGTGTCTACTTCGTAGTGTAAATTTTTTTCCTTTTTTTTTTCTTCTTTTCATAGTGTAAATTGATACCTAAAAAATTCAGTAAACTATTTGAGTCTGTTCTTGGTGTAAAATCAAATATTTTATTAAAGAATAAAATATGACTGCAAGCTCCTTCTTTAGGGACTAACTTTAGCAATTAAGAAAGAAATGGAAGAAGAACTTTGTAAGTTTGCAAATTGCCTTTTTCCCCCATCGTATATTAATGAGAGTTCGGTATTTAGCAGACTGCGTTACAGCTCACTTTTCTTGCAATTATATCAAAACTACCGCTCCACCCTTCATATCTCCATCCCCGTTTATACAGTATCATGTAGTACATCTGAGTGCTTGATTTATTAAAATTATGCTGCCCAGGTAATTATCTCAGGCTTTGGTCTTTAGTTGCCTACAGAATAGAGGTTGATTACATGCTATTTTATTTCCAAGTTAAGGGAAAATATACACGTATCCAACAAGAGTAGTATTTAGCAGTTAGTGTTCAGTAAATTTTGATTTCAAAAAAATTTTTTGATAAAAGTAAAGATGCTTCAATAATATGTAAAGATTGACCTTCCTTATGCATAAGTACTTCCTAACTTTGATGCTCAGTTTCGTCTATTATTTCTTTATGTGTGGATATCCACCTTTGACAACTAATGCAGTTCTCAAAGCCAGAGATAACATTAGTTCCCAATACTTGGTAAAATTCCTATATTTGTTTTCTAGGGTTGCTATAACAAATTATTACAAATTTAGTGGTTTAAAACAACCCAATAAAGAAAATAAAGACCAAAATAAAAGGCAACAGGAAGTATGGAGATAGATCTTTTTCACATGAGAAGGAGATCAAGAGATAGGTGGAGGGAGGGAAAGGGAAAGGATGAGAAAAGGTATTAAAATGTGTTAAGTACGTGTACCAATTCCACACAAAAAGTGTAAACATAACATAATGCAAACTATTACTAATAAAAATTCCACAAATGTATTGTTACAGTTTTTGCAGTTATTTTATCTGGAATAGATCTCACTGAGCTAAAATCAAGGTATTGGCAGGGCTGTGTGCCCTTTTGGAGGAGTCTGAGGATAACGTTTCCTTGCCTTTTCTAACTTCTGGAAGCCATCTGCCTTTTCTGGCTCATGATCCTCTTTCTGTCTTCCAAGCCAGCCAATAATGGCTCCAGTTTTTTCTCATCATGTCACTCTAACCTCTTCCGCTTCCCTCTTACACATTTGAGGACCCTTTGATTACATTGGTCCTACATCTATAATCCAGGATAATCTCTATATTTTAAGGTCAGATGATTAACAATCTTATTTCCATTTGCTACCTTAAATCCCCTTTGCATGTAAGGTAACATTAACAAGGTTCTGGGATTAGAAGATGGACATCTTTGAGTAAGCCATTATTTAGTCTACTGCAGTTCCTCTGTCATTTGCATTCAGTGTTAATGGAACTAAATAAAGATGTAGTGGAAACATTATTTCACTTAGTTTACAACCTTTGTTGAAATATTTTGGTGTTTTGAGAAAGGGTCTCATTGTGTAATTCAGTCTCTCCTTGAACTCACTATTTGGCCCGGGCGGTTGTCCTGCCTCCCAAGTGCTGGCTATGTTGAAATTTTAAGAGATGACAGAAGTTTAACTTTCTCCTCAGCTTTACTGAGGTCTCTTATTTTTGATATTCAAAAGATTGTTGTCACCATTGTTAGCATGCTATTTTATATTTTTGTCTTTTTTTAAAGCAGAATTTAAGTGAACACAAATACTGTGATTAACTGTGTTTTAAATTTGCCTTCATATTTGAATTCCCTGAAATTTTAGCTGTCATAATAGAAAAAGAGGTCATTTAAATGTTTTAGACTTACTCACAGAGGTATCCATTACATGCTTCTGAGTTGGAGAGTTATTGATCAGAATAAAGGAGAATTCATTTTGTTTTTTTATAAAGCAAAGGCAAGAGAAAATTGCAAATGTGAGTTTGGATTTGGTTTGTTTTTAAACAGTAATAAGATTCAGTCAACCTTCGTTATCTATCAACAGATGAGTAAAGAAATTGTGTAGTACACATGTAACATACACGGTGAAATGTTATTCAGTCTTCAAAAAGCAGATACTGCCATTTGTGGTAATATGGAATAATCTGGAGGATATTATGTGAAACGAAATAAACCAGACAAAGAAATAAAAATACTATATGATTGTACTTACATGTGGAATATTAAAAACTAAAGTTGAATCAATAGAAACAGTGTAGAATGGTGGTCACCAGGGGAAGGAGAAGAAATGGGGATAAGCAGGTTATAGGGTAAAATTTACAATTAGATAAGATGAATAAGTATGTAGATCTCATATGTAGTATGAGGACTATAATATTGTGTACTAAAAATTTGCTAAGAGTAGATTTCAGGTGCCCTTAATGCACACATACATAAAGAGGGTTACTATGAAAGGTGAAAAATTTGTAGTAAGCATATATGTATATTCTTTTTATATATGTATATATCAAGCATTGTTTTGCATGCCTCAGGTGTGTGTGTGTGTGTGTGTGTGTGTAGAGAGAGAGAGAGAGAGAGATCGTCAAAAAAATGTATACACACTTAAGCTTTTGGCCATACTAATAAATGTCTGGATCTAACAGCCACCACTTTGAGCATCTCTTGTAATCGTAGAGTCCAAAGGTAACTTGTATTAATCTTATGATGTCTCCAATACATTTAGCATTAAGATATTTACACAGGGGGCCGGTGAGATAGCTCAGCAGCATAAGTGCCTGCCTGGCAAGCGCGAGGTCCTGAGTTTTGACTCCCAGTACCCACATACAAAGGAAAAATGTGCCGGTGATATCGCTCAGCAGCACAAGCGCCTGCTCGCAAGTGTGAGGTCCTGAGTTCGGTCCCCGGTACTCACCAAAAAAAAAAAAGATATTTACACAAGTTTTTCTTTTCCTGGTGTATATACTTTTTTTGGCAGACTCTATATATATTTATTTAATTTTAAAAATAACAATAAGGTTCACTTGTTTTTTCTCAGATTATCTTACCTAATGGAGTTGTTTTTCTCAATTATCTTAATGTCAGTTTGATGGTTTTATTGTTGTTTGGTAAATGTATCTGAAAATTACATATTATACTGCAATTCTTTTAACTCTGTTTTTCACTTGCTGATGTATCGGGTGATCTATTTAAAAGATATGAAAGTGCTTTTTTCAAACTTACTTTTAATAGGATCGGAAACTCCATGGTACTGCTCAGCAACTACTGCAGGACAGCAAGACAAAAATAGAAGTCATACGAATGCAGATTCTTCAGGCAATCCAGACCAATGAATTGGCTTTTGATAATGGTGATGGAATAGACATAAACTGTCAATATTCTTTTATGAGCATAGAGTGCTAACCATTCTTATGTAGGAAAGAGTGCTTCAAATTAGAGTGTTGTTATTTTGTTTTATCTTGAGTGTTATGCTTTCAGATTTTGGCCCTCATATTTCAAGAAGATACTGATCAAGAATATACTTCTTAGCCTGGTGTGGTAGTGCATATCAGCACTCTAGGAGGCCGAGGCAGAAGAGCACAAGTTCAAGCCCACCCTGGGCAACTTAGCGATTTAGTGGGACCTTATTTCAAAACTTAAAAATTAGAAAAGGTCTGGCTATGTAGCTCAATGCAGAGGCCCTGGGTTCAATTCCCAGCACCACAAAAAAAGGAAAGAAAAAGAATGTATTGGGGTGTGTGTGTGTGTGTGTGTGTGTGTGTGTGTGTGTGTTCATTCCTGGAGATTGAAGCCAGGGCCTCACCCATATTAGGCAAGCACTCTGCTGCTGAGCTATATCCCAGCCCTTTAAAATTTTTTTTATTTTGAGAAAAAGCCTTGCTAAATTTTCCACAAGAGCTTTTGCCTCAGCGCCAAATTAGATTATAGATGTGAGCCACTGCACTTGGCTATATATTCATTTTAATAAACTTCTAATTGTTTTTTTAAAATCTATTGCCTATTTGAAAGTATTGTTTTGCCTTTCTGGTTGTTTTGTGTTTTGTTTTTTAATTACAGAAGGAATCTTTACAGGTAGTTGACAAAAGTAAGGCTAGAAAGTATATTTGTCCCTCAGTATCTTTGGGAGATCGTTCCAGGATTCTGATGTATACCAGAATCCGTGGATACTCAAGTCCTTTATATAAAAATATAAAATGGCCCGGTGTTTTCATATAATGTATGCACATCCTCGTTCTTTAAATTACCTCTGGATTACCTCTAATACCTAGTACAGTGTAAATGCTACGCAGATAGTCATTGCACTGTATTGTTTGGAGAATACTGACAGGAAAAAAGGTCTGTCAGAGAGGCCGCTTTTTCCCCAAGCATTGCGAATTCTGGGGTGGTCAGATTATCTTGGAACCCGCAGATACGGAGAACCAATTGTGTTTTGGTCTCATGATGTTATCATATAGCAGTATCTTTAGTTCTAAAATCTTCTTTGTAGATTTGTAATTTAGATATATAATGGCTAAAATAGAAGGCCTTACATTTCAACCTGTGTCTAGTTTTACTTCAGTATTTATTGATTTAAGAACTTTTAGTATCATAAGAATTAATTTCTTTTCATAGTTTTCAGTTACTACATGTTAGAAAGTCAAATAAATGGTTCAAATAATGTTTGTTTCCTTTTTCCCCGCTCTAGCAAAACCTGTGATAAGCCCTCTTGAACTTCGAATGGAAGAATTAAGGCATCATTTTAGGATAGAGTTTGCAGTAGCAGAAGGTGCAAAGAATGTAATGAAATTACTTGGCTCAGGAAAAGTAACAGACAGAAAAGCACTTTCAGAAGTAATTTTAAATATTTTAGTTTGTTTATTAAATATATTATTTAAACAGTGTGATGTTTTAAATGACAGTTATTTTTTTCCTTGGAAGGCTCAAGCAAGATTTAATGAATCAAGTCAAAAGTTGGATCTTCTAAAGTATTCGTTAGAGCAAAGATTAAATGAACTTCCCAAGAATCATCCCAAAAGCAGTATTATTATTGAGGAGCTTTCACTCGTTACATCGCCAACACTAAGTCCCCGGCAAAGTATGATATCCACGCAAAACCAATATAGTACACTATCCAAACCAGCAGCCTTAACGGGTATGTAGTATGCAGCGTTTTTTTTGTTTTGTTTTGTTTTGTTTTGTTTTTCCCCTTTTGTGTGTCTTGTCTGCATCTGGTTCTGGATTAATATAATAATTAGGAGAACAAGCGATTAGAGAAATGCAAATCAAAGCAATGCTGGGATTCCATCTTATTACGGAAAGAATGGGTATCATTACGAACTCAAAAAACAAGAAATGCTGGCAAGGTTTGCGGGGAAAAGAAACCCGTTCTACAACCACTGTGGATAATGAATACAGAGTTTCTTCAAAAAACTAAAAATAGAAATTCCATTTGACCTGGGTATACCTCTTGTGAGTATTTTCTCAAAAGAGTTAACAACATCATATTACAATGATTCATGTATACCCATGTTTACAACTCAAAATAGCTAAATCTCGGAAACACCCTATTTATCCATCAGCAGATGAATGGATAAAGAAAATGTGGTAATATGCACAATGGAGTACTATACAACCATACAGAATAAATTTGAGTCATTTATAGGAAAATAGATGCACCATGAATCTGTAATTCTAAGTGAAATAAATCAACACACAAGCTTAAATATTGCATGGTTTCTCTTATATGAGTAAGTATAAGTAAAGAGCAAAATAAATAATAGAAACAGGGAGATAGATGTTTTGCAGATGGAAGAGTAACCTAGAGATGGGAGGGGAGGGGAAGAGGTAGTAGAAAGGACTACGATGTGATATGTGTGGGTATCAACTCACAAGAATCAGTGTATTCATTATGTATCACAAACATGTACTAAGAAAATATTTGAGGGGAGAAAAAGTGTACATAGATTTCTAAAAATTATGGTAATATTTACATAACATAAAATTTATTACTTTAACCATTTTACAGTATTCGATCCAAAGCCATTTAATATATGTATAATGTTGTGCAACCATCACCAATATAGTTCCAGGCACTTAGATTACCCAAAAAGTAAAACAATACAATTGACTACCCACCTACACCCCCTTCCTCCCAGACCCTGGCAATCACTAATTGCCTTTTTGTCTCTCTCTGTTTGCCTATTCTAGATAATTCTATTTAAATGAGATTAAATAATCTGTGATCTTCTGCATCTAGTTTATTTCACTTAGTATACATTCTCAAGGTTCCTTCATGTTATAACATTATTTATTGCCTTTCATGGCTGAATAATATTCCATTTTATGGGCACATCCCATATTTTGTTTATCCATTTGTCAGGACATTGTGTTCTTTCTACTTTTTGACTATTTGAATTTTTGACTATTTGACTACTTTTTGAATGATGTCACTATGAACATTTGTATGTAGGTTTTTGAGTACCTCTTTTAAATTTTGGAGGATATATACTGCGTTAGGAATATAATTATGAGGTCATATGGTAACTATATCTAAATTTTTGACAAACGATTAAACTTTTTTCATAGATGCCGTATAAGTTTACATGTTAACAGTTTCTCTGCTCCTCACCACCTATTATTATAGTAGTAGCAGTAGTAATCACCAGTGCCTCTTGGAACTGTCCATATCTTCCTTCAGTTATGTAAATTTTTGTTTCATGTATTTTGATGCTCTGTTAGACGTACTATATGTTTGTAATAGACTCTTCTTAAGATATGATATCCTTCATCTCTTATAACATACTTTATTTGAAGTCTATTTTGTCTAACCTTAGTGTAGCCATCTCTGTACTTTTAGTTATTATTTGCATTGAGTATTTCCTACCCTTTCACTTCCAATTGATATGTGAATTTGGATGTGAATCTTTTTAAGTAGCATATAATTGATTCAGTTTGAATACATTTTGCCAGTCTCTAGCTTTCAGTTGAATATTGTCATCTATTTACATTTAAGGTAATTACTGGTAAGATTCAATAAATTCTGATGCTAACTGCTGGTTAAATTTTACTGATTTACAGCACAGTCCCCCAAAAGTTTGTCCTGACTTCAGATACAAGCTGCAGGCTTGAAGTTCTCTGGTCACCTGCACTTGTGACCAACTGGTTTCAAATTTCAGAATGCCTATTACATCCTCACATAGAGTTATTCACTGAAACTACTCAGAACTCAGGAAAGCACTACATTTACTATTGTAATTTCATTATAAAGGATACAAATTAGAACTAGCCAAAGAGAAAAGACACATAGGGTGAAACCTAGGAATGTCTTAAACATGAAGCTTTTATGTGCTTAAGATACATCACCCTCACAGCACACCATTGTCTTATCAACTAGGAAATTCATTTGTGCTTCAGATGTCTTGAGTTTTTATTGGAACTTGTTATTCAGTAGATGTGATTGAATGAGTCATTGCCATGTAACTGAATCTAATCTCAATCCTGTCCAGCTCTGGAGGTCAGAAGGTCAGGCTGATGCATGTGGCTCAAAACCTTAACTCCCTAATCATGTGATTAATCTTTCTAGCATGGCCATCCCCTGTCCAGAAACTGTCTGGGTGTCTACCATGAATCACCCTTTCAGAATAAATTCAGGTATGGTCTAAGGGTCCCATGATGAATAACAAGGACATTCCTACCACTGGGGGCAATTCTAATAGTTTAGAGGATCCTTTATACAAACCCAGGACAAAACTCAGCAAAATTTTTTATACAAAAAAAAGTTTGTTTCTGCCATTTTGCTGTTTTCTACAAATGTTTTTTTTCCCTAAATTCTTATCATACTATCTTTTGTGTTTGTTTGAATTTTTCTAGTCCTTTTTTTTAATTCCTTGTTTCCTTTTATATTTAATTAATAAACTTCATGTTTTAGGGTAGTTTTAGGTTCATAGGGGAAAAAAAAAAGTATAAGGATTCTTCACAAACCCTGCGCACCATCTTCCTCACCATCATCTTGTACCAGATCGGTACACTTTTCTGTAAGCGGTGAATCTTTACACAGTTACCATCCGAGGTCCATAGTTTACGTTACTCTTCAGTCTTGGTATTGTATGTTGTTTAATGAGCAGTGACATACAGCTACCATTAGAGCATCACATAGAGTAGTTGCATTGCTGTAAAAGTCCTCTGTATTCTCCCTATTCATCCTCCTTCCCCCAGCCTCCCAAGCCCTGGAAACCCATTTCTGTAGTTTTGCTTTTTCCAAAATACATAGTTGGAATCGTACAATACGTAGTCATTTTGGTTTGCTTACTTTCATTTAGTATTATTTACTTAAATTTCCTTGCTTTCCATGGCTTGCAGCTTATTTCTTTTTAGCACGGAATAATATTCCATCATCTGGATGTACCACTTTATCCACTCACCTACTAAAGGGCATTTGCTGAAAGACTTGCTTCCAAGTTTTTGCAGTTATGAGTAAAGCTACTATAAATATCATGTGCAGGTTTAAGTTTTTTTTTCTCAGTGGTTACCCTGGTGATTACTACTAACAGAAGTGAAATAAAAACAAGAGTTACAAACTAAAACTATATGCACTTATGTCCTTAGGCCTTTGGGGGTTGTTTTTGTTGTTTTTCTTTGTTTTTTAAGTTAGGGTCTCAATAACTTGCCTACTAGGCTAGTGTCAAACTCAAGATTCTCCTGCCTCAGCCTTCCAAGTAGCTAGGATTATGGCCACACAGCAATGTAACTGGCTTGTTGTTTTACCTGTGTTATTTTTTCTTGAGGTTCAAGTTACTGTCTGCTGTCCTTTCATTTGAATCTGAATGCCTTTCTTCAGCATTTCTTCTGAGCAGGTCTCCTGGTGGGAAATGATTTTTGCTTTATATACAATTCCTGGTTGGCAGTTAGGGCTTTTTCCCCCCTTCAGCACTTTAGAAGTGTCACCCTCCTCCCTCCTGATCTTTGTGCTTTTCCCTTGTGAGTCCTGTGTTACTTTTCTCATGCTCCTTTCTAGACTCTTATATTTGGTGTTTTACAATTTGGTTGTAATGTGTCTTAGAGTGGGTCTCTTTGAGTTTACCCTGTTTAGAGACTTTGAGCTTCTTGATGTGCAGGTTCTTTCATCAAATTTGGGGAGTTTTCAGCCATTATTTCTTCAAATATTCTGATTTCCACTTCTTTGAACCTTTCATCTTTCTTTTTTTTTTTTTTTTTGTACATATATATGGCCTCCCACATTTCATTTAGTATCTGTCCACTTTGCTTGATACTTTTTCTTTCTGCTCCTAGGACTGAACTTCCACCAAATCGCTTGGTGGTTGCTTTTTTTTTTTTTTCTTTCTTTGTTTGCTCGGTTCTGCTTTTGAACCTCTTTTAGTAATTTTTTTTTCTTTTTTCATTACTGTGTTTTTCCTACTCCAAAATTTCCATTCAGCTCTTTTTTAATAATTTCTGTCGCCTTCTTGATATTGTTTTTTTTTTTTTTTTTTTTTTTTTTTTGATGAGACATCATTCTCCTCCTTTCCTTTAGATCTTTGTCCATGTTTGCTTTTAGATTTTTGAGCATTTTTAAGACAGTTGAGATAGTCTTTATCTCATAAGCTTCAAGGTCTTGGCTTCAGGGACAGTTTAGTTTTTCTAGAACTAGTACATTCTAGTTTTTCTCAGAATGTACTCCTTTGTTTCTTTGCTTGCTTCCTCATGCAAATACTCCTCTACCCTAGGACTTCTTGTTGCTGCTATCTGTTGAAGAGAGTTGATTTTTGTAATGTTTTTTGCAAAGACTATATTCTGTATCTTGCGTGGTCTCTGAAGTATCTTAGTGTCTTTTTCACTATCTTAATGGTCAGAGTGAGTTGTTCTGTGTTGTTTGAGACAAGGTCTCACTGCGTAGTTCAGGCTGGCCTTGAACTCACTATGTAGCCCAGACTGGCCTCAAATTCATGATCTTCCTGCCATGGCCTGCTGATTGCTAGGATTCTAGGCGAGGTATTATTTTGACTACATCTTTCCTTTAATGCCTAAAAGGAGAAGCAAATTAATTCCCTAGGCTTTGCAGCTGGGATATATAGTATGGGTATGTTGGTCATAGTTTCAGCTCTCACCCAGTTTACAGCTCTGCCTTTTGTTGTGTGCAGTTTGAGAGTTAACCAAAGAGGAGAGTTTAGGGCCTTGTCGGGTCTCTTCCGAGGATGCCTGCCACTTCCACTTAGCCTTCTAGTTTCCCAGTAATAAGTGGAAGTGTTGCAAAGCCCTTAGTCACCAAATCATTTTGCTCGCTAGCTTTTCCTCCCAGGCTTTTTGGCTTGTCTGTTTGCCCTGAGATCCTTTGCCCTAGGCTGCAGGGGCTGATTTATAATAATGTTGACAAATGTCTTCTCAGCTGCTTCTCTGCCTTAGAGATTTCCACTTAGGTGTAATAAGGAAAACCCTTTGGTAGTCCTTTAGGGATCCTTCAGATAAAAAAGAGGCCACCAGTTCTTTGAAAATGAGGTCCTTCCTTTTTCCTCTGGAGCCGGGAACCTACTCAGGAGTGCACACTGCCATCTTTAAGAGTGCCACCGAGCTGTTGAGGGGGCGGGGGGGACATCTGGCAAAGGTAAGTGAAAACACTGCAAAGCTCTCACCATTTTCATTGCTTTTTTATGTTATTATTACTGTCATCATCATCATCATCATCACCAATATTATTGGCAGGCAGTCCTGGGAATCTAACCCAGGAGTGTTCTCATACTGAGCTGTCCCCTGGCCCTCTTTGTTTTTGTTTTTTGTTTTTGTTTATATGTGGGAACCAGGAGTCGAATTCAGGGCCTCACACTTGCCAGGCAGGCGCTTAATGCCGCTGAGCTATCTCACTGGCCCCTCTTTGTTTTTTGAGACAAGATCTCAAAGTTGCCTGGGCTGGCATCAGGCGTGGAGGCCTCCTGCATCAGCCTTCCAGGTACCTGGGATTATAGGCAAGTACCACTGGACCCAGCACCTTTTTTTATTTTGACTAAGCATTTGTGGGTTAAACCTTCAGATGTTTTCTAGAATTCTGATGAACTTGATGCTGCTAGTTTTTGTTGTTCTTGTTTACTTCGTTGTTTTTTTTTTTTTTTTCTTATTTTTATGAAGACACTATCTTTAGACTTTTCTACTGTTTTTTATTTTCTCTGATATCACCTACAAAAGTTTTTTATGGCCCATATCAAGTGTATACAGTACTTTTGTTACACAGACTTCCCAGAATCCTTAAGTATTCTTATCAATATTAATGTGAATAAGGACTGTACCTTAAAAATAATGCCGGGGCTGGTCAGATGGCTCAGCAGCATAAGTGCCTGCCTGGCAAGCGCGAGGGCCCGAGTTCGACTCCCGGAACCCACATACGTAAAAAGGGCCGGTGATATCGCTCAGCGGTATGGGCGCCTGCTGGCGCGCGAGGTCCTGAGGTCGACCCCTGGTACCCACAAAAAAATAATAATGCCATTTACTCAGTTACGAAAATGTTCATCAGTAGTGCCTAGCATACTATCATATTCTAGTTACTTTGAGTATTAATCAGTTTTAGACTGTGACATACTTTTACATTAAAATGTGAAGGAAAAATTAATAGTTAAACTCTGCTGTTGCCACTAATTAGAATGAGTCTAAACCTGCAGTTCCCAAATTGAGTTTCTAAATCTGAGGCCCCCTGGGTTGCCAAATGAAAATAATGTATTTGATGGAAATACAGCATTACTGAGCATCCTATGGTTACTATCTGGACTACTAGTTCAGAGTGGTTAGTTTCAACATGAGGTGAAACTACGTTCCTCTCACAGATGTCAAGTGTTCTGGGAAGCTGTATTTTCCTTGGTTACTATGATTTTTTTTTAATACTGTGGTAAAAACACTGTAGTAAAAAATCAGGATGGCAGTCTTCAAACTGATTCCAAAGTTTGAGAAGTTTATACAGTTTTCATTTGGCAGTCATATCTCATTAGAAAGTGATATTGCTTATTTAAAAATAAAAATACTTTTTGTTTTAAATAAGGTATTTGTTTTTCAAACAAATTTATAATTTGTTAAGATGCCAGTAAACAGAGATGTATAAAATAAACAGAACTCTTAGATACAATTTTTGTCCTAGGGGTACATTGGAAAAACGATTAAAACATTAGAGTACTGTTAACTGAAAAAGCTTGGAAACCTCTGGGTGGACCCTTCATATTATGATACATGTTTATTTTTCTTGGTGTATCTTTTCAAATTCCTACCATGGATCTATCACAATTAGGTTGTGCATAGTCCTCATCCATCCTGTTTAAATCCCTATGGCTTATTATTAATCTTACTACATGTATTTTTTAATCAAAACTGGAATGTAAGCCAGGAATCATGGTGCACATCTGTAATCCCACCACTCTAGGAGGCTGAGGCAGGAGGATTAAAAGTTTGAGCCCAGTCTGGGCAATTTGGCAACTTAGCGAGACCATGTCTCAAAATAAAAAAGGGCTGGGAATCTAACTCAGTGTGAAGACCCTGGGTTCAATCTCAGGTACTGCAAAAAAATTAATTAATTTGATACCTCAAATTACCTTTAAGTAGAGTAAGAAATTAAGCTCCTATGGGGTAGTTTTTATCTGGGTTCTCCCTCTGCAGAAAGATTTGGATCCATGTAGTTTACTTGGGACAGGTTGACAAGAAGCCAGAGGAAGGGAGAAAGAGGGTAAGGGAGAGAAGAGAGTAAGACAGCCAACATGGAAAAGCCTAAAAGGTGAATTAATTGAGTTGGTAACTATTCTGGGTAATTAGAGATTAATCCCAGAGGGGATTTCCTGAAGAATTATGTATAGTATATTTAAATATTGCCTCTTTTAAGGACAATGTGAAGTATTTATCGAACAACCCACCGTTCCCATTGGCTGAGAATTGCTCCAGGGATCTTTAATTCCTTTTGATTTAAGGACTGTGCTTGTGCAAAATGGGCTGGGAGGCTGAGGCAGGAGGATCCCAAGTTTGAGCCCAGCCCTGTAGCTACTTTGTGAGACACTGTCTCAAAATAAAAAATAAGAAAAGGGATGTACATTTAGTTAGCTCAGTGTGAAGTCCCTGCATTCAGTCCCCAGTAACGCATAAATCAGTCAGTCAGTCAGTCAATCTTGAATGTAGACCTGAAAATAAGATTTCATTATCTGCCTAACTATAATTAGGCAGGGATTATCTTATTTATATTTTTATTAGACATGTTTGCAGTACATAGTGTTTACATTCCTTGTGCAGAGTTGGCACATGTATATAATACATCTTAATTTCTTTTTTATCCCCTTTCCTTCCCCTCCCTCCATCTCTTGATCCACATACCATTTAAGAAAGATCTATCTCCCTACTTCCCTATTACCTTTTATTTTGCTTTTTATAATTTTTTTCTCATGTAAGAGAAACTGCAATATTTAAGCTTGTGTGTCTGATTTATTTCACTTAACATTACAGTCTTAAAGTGCATCCATTTTTCTACAAATGACTCATCTTTATGGCAGAGTAGTACTCCATCGTGTTTGAACACCACGTTTTCTTTATCCATGCATCTTTTGATGGACGTGTAGGCTGCTTCCAAGATTTAGCTATATGAATTGTTCTGCTATAAACATGGGTATGCATGTATCACTGTACTATGATGTCTTTAACTTTTTCAGAAAACTACCTAGAAAGGGAATAGCAGGGTCAAATGGTATTTCTAGTTTTAGTCTTTTGAGGAATCTCCATATTGATTTCCATAGTAGCTGTACTTGTTTACATTCCCACTTATTATCTAAGTTTTACCATCTTTTGGCTTAGTGCTGAACACATTGTTGGTACTCAAGAACCTCTGAATGACGGATTGATTAAAATATGATTTAAAATTTTTGGAAGTCAACATTTCTAGAAAAGCAGTAAAGCCATGTTTTAGAAACTCAGCTGATAATGGTTGGAATTTTGTTTTTCTTTTTCTATTTTAGTCTGCTCCTTCCCTCAACTCTTGAACTTTAACTTCTTTTCGGTTCCTTCTTCTACTCTACATTTCCTTACTGAACTTTATTCAAAGTGATGTAAGTCACCATTCTAAAAAGTATCTTATGGGGCCGGTGAGATAGTTCAGCGGCATAAGCACCTGCCTGGCAAGCGTGAGGTCCTGAGTTCGACTCCTGGAACCTACATAAAGGAAAAAAAGGGCCGGTGATAATGCTCAGTGGCACAAGCGCTTGCTGGCAAGCGTGAGGTCCTGAGGTTGACTCCTGGTACCCACATAAAATAAATAAATAAATAAAAATAAAAAGTATCTTAGAATTCTTAAGACATTTTCATTTCAGAATATTTTTAAAATTTCTTTAAGCTCCTACTAGATCATAAGTAAAATATGGAGTAACTAGGAAAAGATAAAATACTAATAAAGGATTAGACATGATAAAAGTTAAGCATTGATAAATAGAGCACTTTCTCTTGTGAATTTTTCACTCCATTCTATAATTTGTGGTTTGTCTCATTTAATTGGTTTCTTTTGTGGTTATATGATTACAATGAAATTTGTAAATTTGTTGCTACTTTGATATAAGATATAATTGCATTTTTGCTTTATATTGTGAGAAATTTACTAGTTTTTATGAGATTTCTTTAGAATTAAATGTTCCTGAATTGTACCAAGATGTAATATTGAATTAGTACAATAGCTATTAAAATAGTTTTTTCCAGACAGTTGAAATAAAATAAAAAAGCGTTTATTTGTTCTAATATAATTCATAGCTGCAGCTTATGAATGCAAACATTTACTTCTCAGATTTGCTTATTTTAAAAATCTCATATTGTGGGTTATGAAGGTAAAAAATGTAGTTTTAAGCTATTTCTAATGTGGTTATATGCAATTGCAATTATGTCACCTCATAAAAGAAAGAAACTTGTAGATGTTTAATAAAGATTTTAACTCCCTCCAGATCTTTTTTCCTAAATGAAAACAGGTGGTAAGCATTGTCATGTTCTGATGTATTGAAATTACTAAAATATTTAATAAGCTACCAGGGTTTGAAGTGGTAGCCAGATGTTTTCAGTTTCCCCAGGATGACTTTTACAGCTGAGGCTTTACTGTGGAAATAAGCAAGTTTGCCAGTTTACCAGCAACAAGAAAGCAAATAAAACACAAACATAACAAGTTGTTTCTTTTGAACTAAAGTAAAAATGATACCATTGTATTTAATCTATCTTTCCACTTTATGGTAAGATTTCCACAGCCTGACAAAAAATGGAAAAGATTGGTTTCACCCTCTTCCCCACCTTTAACAGCTTTATTGAGGCATAATTTACATTCCATAGAAATCACCCATTTTTCAGTTTTATATTTTATAAGTGTATATTACTGTGCCATTGTCACAAATACCCAGTTTTTAGAACAATTTTCTAACATATAATTGACAAACAATAAACTATATATATTTAAAGTATGTAATCTTGCTTCCATGGTTTCCAATGAAAAATTTGTTGCTGTCTGTCATGTTTTGTGTCTGGATGTCCCCCCAAAGCCTCATGCGATCATGGGGGCAGGCTTCTAGAGTTTGAGATTGATTCGTGATCCAATGCTGGGATTATGGGTATGAGTGCTACACCCACCCTAGGGTGCGTAGCCTGCATACAATATAAGGGACGGAAAGAGTCTTCTCTTGCGCTCCTCCCTTTTTGCTGTTTGTTGCTTTTGCTGTTTTCCGCCACCACCTTTCCTTCCTTAATTTTGGGTGTCAGGTATTTTAGACACTATCCTTACCTTTGTTTCTCTGTATATAAGTGCTTTTTCTTGTGCTGTTTTTAGTGTTTTCTGTTTACCACTGGTTTTGAGAAATTGAATTATGATTGGCTTTACTTCTGTTTCTTGGATTTGATATTCATTGGACTATAGTTTCACCAAATTTGGAGAATTCTTAGCCATATATATTTGTCCCCTCATTGTCTGCTTTTCATTAGGAACTTTAATTACACATATACAGTATAAGGCTACTTAAAGTTACATTCACATATGCATTAGTCCTTTTTTTTTTCTTTTGGGACAGGGTCTCGCTATGTAGTTCAGGCTGGCCTTGAACTCACTGTGTAGCCCAGGCTGGCCTCGAACTTGCAGTGACCCTTCTGCCTCAGCCTCCTGAGTGCTGAAATTACGGGTGTACGCCACCACACCCAGCAGTCTTACATATTTTTTGTAATCTCAACTCTTTTTTTTTTTTGGTGGGTACCGGGGGTCGAACTCAGGACCTCGCGCGCCAGCAGGCGCCTGTGCCGCTGAGCGATATCACCGGCCCTTTTTTTCGTATGTGGGTTCCAGGAGTTGAACTCGGGCCCTCGCGCTTGCCAGGCAGGCGCTTACGCCACTGAGCCATCTCACCGGCCCTTAATCTCAACTCTTTTGTTTTTCGAATTGTTGTGCCTTCTACTTCACAATTTTTTCCCCCCCAACATTTAACCTGCCACCAATCTGTTCTCTGGATTTTTAAGATATCACAGACAAGTTGACTATGCTGGTAATCCCAGCACTCTGGGAGTCTGAGGTAGGAGGAATGCAAGTTCGAACCTAGACTAGGCACCATAGCAACTTAGCAAGACCCTGTCTCAAAAAATAAAAATTGGGGGCCGGTGAGATGGCTCAGCGGTTTAAGCGCCTGCCTTGCAAGCGCAAGGGCCCGAGTTCGACTCCCGGATCCCACATACGAAAAAGGGGCCGGTGATATCGCTCAGTGGCACGGGCGCCTGTTGGCGCGCGAGGTCCTGAGGTCGACCCCCCCGGTACCCACAAAAAAAATAAATAAATAAAAAATAAAAATAAAAATTGGCAGGGGCTGTAGCTTAGTGAGAAGGCCCTAGATTTAATCTCCAGTACCACGGAAACAACAAAAATCTCAGACATTTTCTTTTTTTATCTCTGGAAATTTGGTTTGAGTTTTTTTTCTTCCATGTCTCTGTTCAACTTTTGAACAAATGAAATATTGTTATAATAGGTGTTTAATCCTTTTCTGTAAATTTTAACATCTGTATCAGGCCACTAAATTTGTATTAATTTGTAATACAATAGTAGAAAAAATATGCCTGATTTTTTTTTTTTATTCCTGTAAATATTCTTAAGCTTTTTCTATGGTACAACTACTTAGATATAATTTGACCTTTTGAATATTGCTTATAAGATTAGTTATGTGTAACAGCAGCATCATTAGGGGTAATTACACTTTACTGCTGGAGCAATACTCTTCAGAGCATTCCCTCCAGCGCCCCATGAATTGAGATTTTCAGTTCTGGTTGGTGGGCATGCAGACACCATTCCTACCTTGTACACTGAATATTGTTCTTTCTAATCTTTTCAGGTGGTTTTCTTGCCCTAGATATTTTCTTCACAAGCAGGTGCTGATTAATAGTTTGTTGAAGATATGGGAAAAATCTTCTGAAGATCCCAGAAGTGCTGTCTTTGGACAACTCTTTCTTCACTGTACAAGCTCCAGCTGCCTTAGTCTCCTTTGCTCTTACTTCTGTCTCCGCAGCTTGGTTCTGCCTAAGCTCTCCTCCCTGTACTGTAGCGTGGAAACTCTTACGGCAGTAAACGAGAGTAATCTAGGGCTCCTGTCTTTTGGGGGATCACTGCTCTGCTTTGCTTGTCATCCAATATCTTCAGTGCTTTTAAAAATACATTTTGTCTGGTATTTTTAGTTGTTTGAATTGGGAAGTTTTTCTACACTACTTGGTTGGAAATTAATTCCTTCAGTTATTTTTCAGTTATTAAAAGTTTTAAGGAAAATTATTTTAATTATTTATATTTAATGGGACAAATTTACTGGGAAATAATCCTCCTAAAATATTTTGTCATGTGCAATATCTAAAATTTTAATACTAAAACATTTTTAATTCTAGTATAAGTTTAGCCCAAATGAAGGCAAAACCATATCTCCTGATGGCCTAAGTCACAATTCCTGATTTTTAATTTGACCACCTTTAGTATTTATTTGCCTAAGAAAAGTACAGTTATTTCATCCTTAGTTACAATCCATATTTGTTTGACTAACCTGTCAGAATAGACAAATAATATGATAATTATACATCTCAAAACAGGAACTATTTATTTATGTAAAAAACCCTATGAAGTCCTTTTCCCTGTTAACTACAAAACTATTAAGCACAGCTGTTATTCAGATTTCCTTGTTTCTAACTTCTGAATGTTATTTTAGTAGGTGTACTATGTAGCTTTTGTTTCCCCCATACACTCTATTCGTATAGTTCTGTAATTGTCGAATTAACTATAGAAATGAGCATTTAGATATACAAGAAGTTTATGTAACTTATTTTATGCCCTACAGGCAGCTTTGGGACATGCTATTTTCTATAAAATTTCTTATAGTTGTCTTAACCAAAGGTTTTCAGAGTAAAACGGGAAAGTTTATAGTTACCTCACAGATCCTCTAGAAGAAAAGTTTTGTTATTTTAGCAGGTTTTTTTGTTTTGTTTTGTTTTGTTTTTTCTGTTTCTGAATAGATACCAGAGACAATTCTAAATATTAAGACTTGCTGTTCGTTTTTGTTATGTATTTATGCTAACAGGTACTTTGGAAGTTCGTCTTATGGGCTGCCAAGATATCCTAGAGAATGTCCCTGGACGGTCAAAGGCAACATCGGTTGCACTACCTGGCTGGAGTCCAAGTGAAACCAGATCCTCTTTCATGAGCAGAACGAGTAAAAGTAAAAGCGGAAGTAGTCGAAATCTTCTAAAAACCGATGACTTGTCCAGTTCAGTAACCACACTTTTTAAGATCATGTAACAAATTAAGGGGGACTTATCAATGGGGACAAAGAAGAATGAAAATTGTCCATGTGGGACAAAAATTTTTTAAATTATAATTTCTGTAATTTAATTTGAAAATATTTTAAACCTTTAATGATAGAAAACAAAAAGAACAGATTTTACTTTATTGATGATGTAAGGGTGAGTGACGAATTGTTTTGAAAGGTAGATACTGCGCACGTCTTTACGCCAAGCAGAGGACACGCAGCCTGAGAGACTCCTGGTTCTTGTGGAATCGTATCTGGATTCTTATAATGGTCTAGTGACACTTCCAAACTAGTACAGAAATGTTAGTAACTGAGTACTGGGCCAGATGTGTGCTGGGATAATAACCCAGTAGTCCACGTTGGTAGGGGCCAGAGAAAGTAAATTGCAAAAGCTTTAAGAAGCATTTCTTGACATTCTGAATTATAATTATAAACTATACATAAATATATGGCTAGAGGAAAAAGGCAGGTGACACTTCAACCTAGCATAGAGTATAAAGGTGAACTTTTTTGCACTTGCCTGTGTTTAGAGAGAGGATTTGGGGAAAACATGAATTGTGAGGCAACAAGTTCCACAAATAACAAATGTAGATGGAGGAAAACTAAACGATTGATACTGATGCACAAAAACATACATACAGTGTGGCAAACTACTGGTCACTGTTAGTCCTTTTAGTCATATTTTATATATGAAATAGTTACTACTTGCATTTTTATCAAAGGATTATTTGGGAGGGTCTAGTGGGTGTGGAGAATATATATATATATATATATATCCATTCCAGATAGAAGAGCTTCAATGTTATTATGAAAAACTATTTCAGAGAGTCTTAAGACTTTTGTTGCTGGGTGTGGTGGCACACACCTGTAATCCCAGCACTCCGGAGGCTGAGGCAGGAGGATCGCTGCAAGTTCAAGGCCAGTCTGGGCTACAAAGTGAGTTCAAGGCCAGCCTAAACTGCATAACGAAACCGCCCCCAAAAAAAAAAAAAAAAAAAGACTTGTTGCTAATAGTGTTCTTTGTATTTTTAAGCAAGTTTATAAATTTTAATTACAGATGATGTCTGTGCTGTTTTGAAGCTAGATAATACTGTGGTTGGTCAAACTAGCTGGAAACCTATTTCCAATCAGTCATGGGACCAGAAGTTTACACTGGAACTAGACAGGGTAAGATGAGAAATTTTTTACTTAAATTTTCATTAGACTTATAATTTATCTTGAATGTAACTAGCATTTTTTAGAAGACTTTTAAGTTTTATTCTTAAGAAAAATAAAAGAATAATTTAGGAATTCTTGACATTTTTCATCTGATGAGTTAGAGATAAATCTACCCTAAGATACAGCTGAATATCAGATAGGTGCAGTAGCTTCCATTTGTAGTAATTTGAAAATGTATAGTTTATATTAACTAGAAAATCCAGTAGCCAAGTGAAATTCAACACTTAAATATATTTATTTTAATAGCAGACAACCTAAGCACGAAAGTGATTCTTCTCACCCACCCTTTGTACATTATCTTAACAAAGCTGCGTTTGAAAGTTCTTACACCGTCACTCAGCCTTACATGTGTCTCCATGTCACTCATGAATGATTAAGATGCAAGACGTATATGTACCAGTTCCCCAAGATGAATGTAATTATTATGTATTGTGAACATATACTAGTTTAAAAAAATTTTTAAGTGAATGATATAAATACCTACAATTCAATCTGTCTGTAGAACCCCCCTAAAATTTAACTAATGCACTGTACATTCAAGTCTACAATGATGTTGATTGATTGATTGATCGATTGATCAGTACTGGGGATCAAACCCAGAGAGCACTGAGCCATGTCCCCAGCTCTTTTATTGTGTTTTGATACAGGGTCTTGCTAAGTTGCCCAAGGCTGGCCTCAAACTTTTGATCCTCCTGCCTTCACTTCCTGTGTAGCTAAAATTATAGTCGTGTGTCTCCAAGACCAGCAGTAACTATTTTAGATTCAGATTTATCTATTGAATGTGTTAGGAAAATATTAAAACTTAATCACAATTTTGTCTAACAAGAATATATTAAGATTTTTACTATTTAGTATTCAGATTGATGGTACATGTACCATTTTTAAGATTATATTAGTGAAAGGTTTACAGTGCTTGATCATGTAAGCTATGAAAATGTTGTGGAGGTTATGGCTATAACTTACTTTTAAAATACTTTTCAAACTTATCTTTTCTATCTTCAAAGTAAACTTCCTAGTTCAGGCCTTTACTGTTGTTTTTTCTTAGCAAAATTTATCTGCCACTTAAATGCTGTGTGTACTTAAACATAATGCTTAGCCTTTTATGTAGTCCAGCTTCCTTATCTTTAACACTGTCTGTCTTGAGACTTGTGATGATTAAAACATGTAAAATCTTACAGTAGTGGTAGGAACTTAATTAATGTTGGCTATTTTTGCTGAAGTAATCTATGGACTAACCTCCATGTATCTAAGTATCAGACTTATCTTTAAAGGCACTACTTTCATCCTGGCATTTGTTTTCAGGTTTAGTATCATTCATTAAACTGCCCATTTATTTAGTTAACAATATTTATTGATTTCTGCTGTATTCCAGGTATTTCCAGGTGGTAGATTAGCGATGACCAACGTAAACAAAGTCTTTCAGAGTCCCTCAAAAAACTTAAACTTTATTGGCTTTTCAGTATATATTTGATTAGTTAAAGGCTTTTTTTTAAACCATTACACCAAAACTGTCTGTAGGAGTCTACTGCATTTTCCAGGCATAGCTTTATTTTGATAATTTCAGTTTAGAAGATACCAAAGACTTTGCTAGGCTAAGGTATTTACATTTGTTGATAGTAGGGACAGGAGGGGATACATAGCAGAGAAATTGACCTTGAGAGTTGTGCAAAGGATAAATTTGAGGAAAGAGAAACTAAAGGCGTGTAAATGGCAGGAAGCTACTCCCATACTACAACTGTATAGTGATGAGAATTTAAACTAAAATATGGTGGTAGGATTAGGAAAAAAAAGAAGTATATAGGAAGTGAAAGAAAAACCAGAATAACTTAATAACTAAGTTATTGGATATGAGCCTAGAGGAAGGAATTTTTACATAAGTGGCAAAGAAATGCCACAGAAGTTAGAAAAGATCTATATTGGAGGGGGATAGATTCTACTTAACTAGTTCTTTAGCAGTTAAGGCATGGAACTGGAGGTCTGGGCTGGGTAAGTAGATTTGGAGTTCTTCTGATTAGAGTTCGTAGATGGACATCGTCCAAGTCTGTGAGATTAATCCATTCATTCTTTGTGTATTACTGAGCATTGTACACTGTATGCACCATGCGGGTTACGAGGTTTTAGGCTTCCGGGGGTAATACATACTGTGCTTCAAAGTCCATATGCTATTGCACAGCATCTAAGCTTTATAGATGTCCTAAGGTGACAATGTATGATAAAAACCAGAGTTAGTAAGTTAGACATCATTTAAGTATCTTTTTGTTATAATTGATAGAAAAGATGCATCTTGGACTTGGAATTATTATAACACCTCTGGGCAGTGTGTATCAGGACTTGTCATTAGGCTGACAGCAGAGGCAGAAATAAGCATACAAGGAGAGGTTGTGCAAAGTGGTCAGATTTACATCTTGGTAAGAGGAATCAGTGTGTCTTCTAGCTATACTGTAGAAATACGTTACTAATTCAGGGGGAACCTGCCCTCTTGCTAATATCTTAATTGTAGAGATCTGATAACTCTCAGATACATGGCTTGGTATATCTGTTGCTTTATGTCTCATTTTAAATTGAGCATTAAGGAAATGCAGTATTGTAATTGTAACTTTGCCAATACTTATATCTAGAGGCCTGTTTCCATTTTTATCTTCAGTAAAATTTTTGTTCCCAAGAAAGGATTACAATTTTTTTCTAACAAAAAAAAAAATATATATATATACTGTGCTGTAATGGAACTCCATTATAATCACTGACTTTATGTTCTATGTCAAGCATTAGTCTACATGCCGATGGGGATTGCTCAAAATAGTCCAAGTCCCTGTACTTACAGAGAGAGAAATTAAATAGTAAACAGGTTTTTCAAAAAAAAGGAATGGTGCTGGGGGTATACCTCAGTGGTAGAGTGCTTGCCTAGCACATGTGAAGTGCTGGGTTTGATCCCTAGCATTGCAAAATGCATGAATAAACAAATAAACTCATAGATCTTGTTAGAATTGTAAGCTAATTCTAGAAATGATCGAGAAATCTTTTAGAAAAGTGAAAATTATGTTCTAGGGAGCTTCGGTGTTCTGCAGAATTGTCTCAGGAGGGAACATGGAACCTTTTTTTGGTTTGTTTTGAAATTCGGTGTAAGATGTCATTTGGCTTTTGCCACTTAAAAGCCCACTTATTTTACAAATTAAGAAAATTATGGCTTGGGGTTAAATAATGAGCCTAGGCTATAATACAGGAGTCTTAATAACTACTGCCACTATTGTGTCCTCATTTATTGAGTTGCTCTTTATTTTTTTTAAATTTGATATAGTATGTTCTTTTTTTTTTTTTTTTTTTTTTTTTGTGGGTACCGGGGGGTCGACCTCAGGACCTCACGCGCCAGCAGGCGCCCGTGCCACTGAGTGATATCACCGGCCCCTTTTTCGTATGTGGGATCCAGGAGTCGAACTCGGGCCCTCGCGCTTGCCAGGCAGGCGCTTAAGCCGCTGAGCCATCTCACCGGCCCTAGTATATTCTTTTTTAAAAAAAATTTTTTTTATTTTAATAGGGATTTAACCCAGGGGCTTCACATTGAGCTACATTCTCCAGTCCCTTTTTAAAATTTTTTTTATTTTGAGACAGTGTCTTGCTGAGTCATTAGGTTGCTCAGGTTGGATTCAAACTTGCAATCCTCCTGCTTCAGCCTCCCAAATGCTGGGATTATAGGTGTGCACCACCATACCCAGCTCTATTGTTTATTACAAACACAGTAGCTGTACAGTTTCTCAGTTTCCCTGAATTCTCTTAGCTTTCTTGTTATTAAAAACCTTAATCAAGGGGCCGGTGAGATAGCTGAGCGGCATAAGCGCCTGCCTGGCAAGCACGAGGTCCTGAGTTCGACTCCCAGAACCCACATACGAAAAAAAAGGGCCAATGATACCGCTCAGCGGCACGGGCGCCTGCTGGCATGCGAGGTCCTGAGTTCGACCCCCAGTACCCCCCCAAAAAAAAAAAACCTTAATCAAGATGCCATGAGAGATTTAAATAATCTGAGATGCTGGTTTTTTAACTTAGAGTGGAACTATAGTACTTAACCTTTTTTGTCTTACCTTTACTGCTTCCAAATTGTACTGTTATTAAAGACAGATCATATCTTCCTCTGAAGCGAGTCCTCTGAGACTGCATATATATTATACAATCAGTCTCTTTCATTCTTGATCACTAGACCCTCTCCAGTATTCATTAAGGATGACTTTAGTTGTTCCTTCACTCTAACATTTGGCATCATCATAAGATATTTAAAACACATAAAACCCATTTATCGTACCATTATTTCGAATTTCTTTGAATTCCTCTACTCTGCTATACCCTTCTTCCTGTGTCATATTTAGCACTGAATTCTGCTACACCTCTTAAATCTGGTTTTATTTTCCCCAAGTTTATTTATAATTGTACATGTTTATGGGATACAGTGTATTAATTTGGCATATGTATTCAGGTTGGAGTGATCAAATCAAAGTGATTAGTATTTCCCTTTAATTTTTCCATTTCCTTGGTTCTAAAGATATTTTTCATGCTCTTGGCTCTTTCAAAACTTCATTCCCAGGGCCGGTGAGATAGCTCAGTGGCATAAGCGCCTACCTGGCAAGCACGAGGTCCTGAGTTCGACTCCCGGTACCCACATACGAAAAAAGGGCCAGTGGTATCACTCAGTGGCACAGGCGCCTGCTGGCACATGAGGTCCTGAGTTCGACCCCCGGTACGCCCCCCAAAAAAAAACTTAATTCCCTTCTCTATTTAAGTTATCATATATTTCAAGTCTTTATCCTTTTACCAGTAAATTTCCTTCTACCTCAACTCATACTGCTTTACTTCTGTTTTATAGGTTAGATTAAGACCATTATACTTCATATTCCTCCTACCATCTGCTGAATTTTCTGTATCTTCCTCTTGGTTTTAGAGAAAGAAGTTCCTCTTAGTCTGTGATTTAAATTGTCTTTGTTTCCATTCTCTCTGGTCTCCTGAATCCCTTTTCTACCAGTTATCCTTGCTATTACCTGTATCTTTTAACCCCTTTTCCTCTTACCTCTGATTCTTACTACATATATTCACATTCCTTCAATTTAAAAAATTTTCTTTTTGCTTATTCCTAGCTCGGTGAAGCCTTTTACAAACAAGATTCTTGGAAAAGTAATTCATGTTTATATATTAGAGTGAAGATTCTATTGACTTATAATAGGTTCCGAACAAAACACATTATGTGTTGTGTCTCATTTAATCCTCACTGTAATCTTACAAGATATGTACAATTACTTTAGCTATTTTAGGGATTACTAAAGTCCCAAAAGTTTATATAACTTTTCTCTCACCACACAGCTGGACAGTGGTAGAGCTGGGATTAACTCAAGCGTGGGACACCAGAGCCAACTCTGCCTGAAGCAGAAGCCTGTGTGCCCTTCACTGTAGTTAGCTAACTTGTCTCTATGTTGCATTTTTTTCTCCCTTAAACTTGTGATTCATCTCTCAAAACCCAGTTTGACCATTTCTGACCTTTTCTGATCTACCTGGTACCTTAAATAGTTTCCACTGTTTATGTCATCATGTACATTATATATGCCATTCCATTGCCAGTATTTATTCACATTTTCACCTCCCCCAACAAAATCTGTATCTGAAAACAGGACTGTATGATGCTTATCATTGTGTCTCTGTGACAGGACATGCTTAATAAGATAGTCACTAAGTATTACGGGAATTAATGAAAATAATTTGTACCAAAACAATTTTTAAAAATAAAAAGCAGTTTTTCTCAACTTCTTTTGTGTGAGGGGAGGTACTGGGGATTGAACCAAGATCTTGGTACTGAGCTGCATCTCCAGCCTTTTGTATTTGGAGACAGGGTCTTACTATGTTACCCTGGCTGGGCTTGAACTTGTGATCCCTTCTGCCTTTGCTTTCTAGAGTGCTAAGATTACAGGTGTGCCCCCTCCATGCCCGGCTTCTTTTTTTGTTTGTTTTGAACCTCAGCATACCTGCAGACCATGACACTCCTGATGGATTTAGAGATTCCCAAATAAACACATGCAGAATCTAAAGGGGAAGGGCATGTTTAATTTGCAATGTCTCCTTCCTTGCTCACTGTCACCCTCCTTTACATAACTGAATCTGATTTCTCTGTTCCTTGCCTGTTACTAGAAAGTCACATTTTCACAGGGTGTGGTGCTGCATGCCTATAATCCCAGCACTCGGGAGGCTGAGGCAGCAGGATCACTGTGAGTTTGAGGCCAGCCTGGGCTACATAGTGAGTTCAAGGCCAGCCTGTACTACATAGCAAGAAAAATGCTTTTTTCTTTCTTATCTATAAATTATTACTCTAGCATTCCAAGTAGTGGTGCAAGCAATATTTTTTAAAAAGATAAAATGTTCTTCCATAAAAGATTTTTTAAAATTGCTTGAGGCAGCATTTAAAACAACTGCCTGATGTGCCAAATTGTGGTGTGGTATTGGTGTGTTGTGGTTTGGTTTGGTTTGGTTTGGTTTGGTTTGGTTTGATTTGTGAGACAGGGTCTCACTATGCAGCCCAGGTTTGCCTCATTTTGAGATGATCCTCCTTCCTGAGCACGGGTATTATGGGCACGTGCCACCACACTTGGCTAAATTGTGTTGTAGAAGCTTAGGGACGAATTCTACCAACATGAACTTGCATTCATATGAAGATGCAGCCACCATGAATGAGCAAAAACAGATAATGGGACTATTACATAGAGAATATAAAGTAAATATTTAAGGAAATAATAGAATTTGAAAACGTGAAGAGTGAATGGCAAGCCAAAAAGAGTAGGCCGAGTTTCAAAGGAATCAAACCAAATGAAATTGGAGATATCTGGAATTTGCTTCAGAATAGTTGGGAGGAAGGTAGAAATGAACATGATTGACCATTAGTTGTTATATTGTCAATGCTAGTGGGAAGGAGAACCAAATAAAATGAATAAGGATAGGAAATATAACATTTGAAATTGAAAACTGAAAGAATGGGTTAAGCAAAGAAGAGTTAGTGGCCAGGATCATACAGCTAAAGAAGTTGCCAGGAACACAACACAGAGAAGTAAAAATTATGAAAGAGAAGCTAAAAGTCATGAAGGACAGAACAACAGTGAAGTGCAGAAGGAGGGAATAGAAGGCAGAGGTTTTGCCTGAAGCAAAAAATGCCTGAGAAATTTCTAGAATTGATAACAGCCATGAATTTTTAAATTTGCAAATCACGTGTCCCTAGAAGGATAAAGAAGAAGATAGCACATTTGAAAACCTGAGGCACATGGATTGCATTTAGTTAAGAACGCCACTGTAGAAGAGACGAGATTTTAATTTGGCTTCAATAAAAAGAAAAAAATGAGGGCTGGTGAGATGGCTCAGCAGCATAAGCGCCTGCCTGGCAAGCGCAAGGTCCTGAGTTCGACTTCTGGTACCCCCATTAAAAAAAAAGAGAAAGAAAATTGAGACTGGTACAAGGGAGTGACTAGTAGGAGAATCTTAACGGAAATGTAGGTTTTGGTTGGGGACTGGGATACAGATTTAGGAATAGGAACAATATAACTCGTATGTGAAGACATGGAGGCAGAAAAGTATATAATGAGTTCAAAGTAAAAGAAAGACTTTGGAACTTTTTAGAGGACCTGAATTGACTTAGGAAGCAGTTGTACTAACTGATATAGCACTACATAGTTTCTATTGTAACAGTCGCTTTCTATAGGAAGCAGAGTCACGCACATCTTGTAGCAGGCTGACTTCAAAAATCGTGGCCTTGCCGGGCGTGGTGGCACACGCCTGTAATCCCAGCGCTTGGGAGGCTGAGGCCGGAGGATCCCCATGGGTTCAAGGCCAGCTGGACTGCATAGCAAGACCCTGTCTCAAAAAAAAAAAAAAAAAAAAAAAAAAGGCCTTACGTTCTTCATTGTCTCCATCTCCTGTTCTCTGTTCCTTATCCTCCCAAAAGATCACAGGGTTTCCCTCTTGCCGTCACATATGTTCGAGCTCATGAGTCACCTTCACTGGATTCCTGAACTTAGAGTAGATGTTACCGTTTCTTCAGGTGGTGGTTTTCTGTTTGTTCCTAGTAAATTACAATCTTCTCCTTTCCCTGTTCTGTTTTTCCCATATAGGCTGATAGCTATTGTTTACTTGGATAATTCAGCTAAGACTTAGGATGAGAGACACTAGGAGATCAGAGGGTAGGAGAAAAGGGAAATTGGGGTGTTTGTGTCCCTTGATCCTTTCCTGTTTGCTTTGCTTTTCACAGTTCATCTATGGCTACAGCTACCACTACCATCTCTATAAAGATCCAATCTTAGTGGATTCTCAGAACTTTCGCCTCTTGGCCTTTCAGGCTAGGGTAACAGTGGATTTCTACCATTGCTGATCTTTAGAGTCTTCTGTTCTTTGTTAGTTCCTTCACTTCAACCATACCTCCTTAAGTAGCCAATTTTTTTTTTTTTTTTTGTAGTAGCCAATTTTTAAAATTATCTTTAGTTAAACTCTTAGTATGCAGCCTGCTTGCTGCTGGGACCTTAAGTGATTTATTTCCTGAGCCTCTGTTGACCTCAAGAAGCCCATTGAAAACCAATAAATATGAAATCTGCCATGCACACCTTTGTAAAAATGTCACCTTCCTTCAGCCCTTGAATTTCCCATGCTTTGAGTAAACAACAGAAAGTTTGTATTTTTGTCTTTTGTTTTCAGCTGGTGCTTCACTGTCCTTTCCTCTTATCAAAGTTTCCAAACTTTCTCGATTCACATTATCCTGTAAGTTTTTCAGTTTGTCTCTCAACCAGAAGAAATACACTAGTACTGTTTAAGTAGTAGTTACTAATTGGTGTTTATGCCCTAGAAATTTAGTACTTTGGGGACAAAAAACACAAATATTGAGAGGAAAGAGGTTATTTCCTTCTTCTGTTTTGTTTTGTTTTGTTTTGTTGGGGATTTTTTGGTTTTATTTTGTTTCTTAAGATAGGGTCTTGCTGTGTAGCCCAGACTGGCCTTGAATTTGATTGTTCTCCCACAGCCTGCCAAGTGCTGAGATTACGGGTGTGCGTCACCGTGCCAGCTGTACTGGTGGTTGTTGTTGTCTGTTTGGTTGGGGGGTTGTTGTCGTTGTTGTTTGTTTGTTTTTGTTTTATTTTGTCTTTGAGACGCAGTCTCACCATATAGTCCAGGCTGGCCTCAAACTCGAGATCCTTCTGCCTCAGCCTCCCAAGTGTTGGGATTACAGGCATACCTGGCAACTGCTGTACTGTTTTTTGTGGTGTTTGTGATAATTAACTGATTGTGTCAGTGTGAGTAAGAAACACCCAACTAAATTAGCTCAGCATAGTTCTGGGTGAGGAAGAACTTCCCTGGGGAAGATTGTCACCAGAATGGTATAAAAGGGACATGAACAAGGAAGGCTTGCTTCTGTTTCTCTGGAGGAGCTCCCATCTTCACCTTCTCTTTGGATGTCATCTCCTGGCTTCCAGCACAGACCCTTAAGCCTTCCATTGCAGACCCTTCTACTTCCTGACAGGAGCTTGCACAGGACCTACAGTGAGCTCCAGGCCTTCAACTGGAACCTTCAGATCGCCAGCACACACACAGACCTTTTGCACTCTTCCACACCTGACTCTATGGGTGCCATTGTAAGCCAATCTTGTAAATTCTTATATATTTGTATATCTTGCATTAAATCTGTTTCTCTAGTAAGTACTGACAGAGATTTTGATACCAGGAATGGAGTCATTGCTGTGACTGTGTGTGACCATGGGGTTTAGGAGCCTTTGGAATTCACTTGTGGAAAGCATTTAGAAAGTTTTGGAGATGCTGGCTGAAGAAGCAGCCTTGGAATGCTTTAAGCTGTGCTACATGAGAGATTCTGGTCAGAGCTCAGAAGACCAGAATGCTGGAAGAAATGCAGCCAGGAAAGACCAGGCTCACAAGGTTTCAGTTAAGAACGAGGACTGCATTGGCAGTTGGACTGCTGGCCATGTGTGTTATGCTATGGTGGAAAACTTGTCTGCATTTTGCTCCTTGTCCTGAGACTTTGATGAAGCCTGAGATTAAGAGCAGGGGATTATTTAATCTTGTTGAGGAAATTTCAAGGCAGTCTAATGTTGACACAGTGGCATGGCTATTGTTGGGTGCTTTTAGACAGCTCTACCTTAAGAATCGAGACCAAAAGTCACAGCTGAGTGATTTAAAGTTTTTTGCTTGGCCAGAAAGGAAACTCCAGTAAAGTTGCAGACTGATGGAGCAGAGGAGAACTTAGTTGCGGAAGAGGAATAGAGACAGTAGAAAAGATGGCCTGAAGTCATCACAAGAACCAGCAGGACTGGTTCTTTGCAGCCTCAGAGTCGCAAAGGTACAAGACTTTACTTTGAGGGCCGGTGAGACGGCTCAGCGGCTTAAGCGCCTGCCCGGCAAGCGCAAGGGCCCGAGTTCGACTCCCGGAACCCACATACGAAAAAGGGACCGGTGATATCGCTCAGCGGCACGGGCGCCTGCTGGCGCGCGAGGTCCTGAGGTCGACCCCCCGGTACCCACAAAAAAAAAGACTACTTTGAGAAGAAAGCCCCAGAGCACCATGTTCCAGAATGCTAGTGGCCTAGAGAATGTGTTCCTTGGGATTTGGTCATGCACTCAGCAATCCAGGCACTCAGCCTCTACTGACAAGAGAGAAGGAAGCCTGGCTACTGCTCCATCTGGTGGCAGACCTTTGTGTCATCTACATGGTACTGGTTTTAAGTGCATACAGAATGCAAGAGTTGTGGGGTCAGAAAGTCTTCCACCCAGATTTCAGAAGAAAGCCTGGAGGCCAGGCAGTATGCTCCTGAGTTGGCAGTTTGTGAAACTGTGAGTGTGAAGCCAAAGGTGCAGTGGAGGCCCTAGAAGGTTGGAGAAGCCAGGAACATGGATCATCTGAGGAAAGCTGCAGGAAGTGTGCAAAGCTGGCCCAAGAGAGAAGCCATGAGAGCTGCAACCACATGCAGTGCTATAGGGGCAAAGCCGCTCAGACCCTTTGGAGTTCGTATCTTGCCACAGCTTGCCTTGGATGCTAGACATGAACTATGGAACTTAATGTTTGCCCTGCTGGATTTTGGACTTGCCTTGGTCCTATTCTTTTCTGTTCCGCTATTTGGAATGAGGATGTTCATCTTGTGCCATTGTATGTTCAACTTTCTTTTCATTTGTGCAGGGGCTCACAGCTAAGAGTTTGCCTTAAATCTTAGAGACTTTAGACTTGGACTTTTCAGCAATTCTGAAACTGTTAGATCTTTGGCAACTCTTGGAGATGGACTAAATGCCTTTTGCATAAAGGGATGTGCATGAGTCTTTGGGGGGCCAGGGGCAAAATGTTATGACTTGTGTCTAGGTGTTCCCCGAAAGCCTCTGTGGTCATATACGGGGCTTTTCCGAGGTGGCTGGATCTAGGGTGTGTGACGCTAGGATTAAGGGCAAGTGATTACTAAATTAGTCCACTGATTGTTTGGCATAGTTCTGGGTGCAGATGGGAAGGCTGACCTTAGGTCAACCTAGGATGGCACCACCCAAAGGGCAGGTAGCCTGGAAGGGATAAAAGGGAGGTGCTGTCTGCTGCTGCTGCTTTGCTACTGTGATGCTTTGGTACCTTCTGCCCACCATGAACTCTTTCTCTGCGATGCCCCTCTGCCAAGCCACCCTACCTTGAAGGCAGCCAACTATGAACTGAAACCTCTACAAACTGAGGTACAATAAACCGTTCCTCCTTTAACTTTGGATGTTGAGTATTTTGTCCGAGCAAGGAGAAAAGTGACCAAGACAGTGGTGGAATTTTGTTTTTAATTGCAACACATTTTAAAATTTGTTGCTCTTCCTCCACTGCATGTAAAGCCAATTCAGTGTCTTTTACCTTTTTTCGGATTGTATTCAGGCCTTTAAGAGATTTCTACTGTTCAGTTTTGTACTTGGTTCTGAAGTCAAATTCATAATAAAGCAAAATGAAACACAAGTAGGAAAGGCCACAAGTAGGAATGGTGGCTCACTCTTGTAACCCCAGCACTCCGTAGGCTGAGGCAGGAGGATTGCTGCAAGTTCAAGGCCAGCCTAAACTACATAGGAAGACCCTGTCTTGGAAAAAAAAAAAATTCTAAGCAGTGTTGGCATCTCCTTATGTAGAAGCCTCATATGATACTTTTCACATACTATATCCTTGGCTAATTTGCCCAACCACATTGGATATTAGTGCTTAAAGGGGATTGGGGATTCATGGCGTAAATTATGAGTATTGATATAAAATACATTATCTCTAGATCAAAGCCACCCTCCCTCTTATGTTATAAAGAGAGTGATGTTCACAGGATACAATACGAAGGAGCAAAGAGTAAAGAGCTTTATACCAGAAACCTTACAGTAGAACTCTAGGAATCATAGCCTGAGGTCTATGAGGTGAGCCTTCCATCCCAAATCTCAGATCCGTAACAGTTTGAAGCATGGATAGAGAGGAAAGACAAATGACATTGGGTTAGTTTTACCAGAGTGGCTAGAATAAATAGTAAATGAGGTGGCTGAACCTGTTGTCATTTGGAGTAATACATAATCTTGCCATTTTTGAAGTGTGAAAATGTGGGAACTTTTAACAAATGCTAATTTTATCTCCCCGTCTGTATCCCTTGCACATGCCTGACCCATAACAAGTCTTCCTCTCAAGGAGGAAGGTGGAAGTAGTCCTCACTTCCCCTGGTCTAAAGAAACACAATCAAAATTACCAATGCCTAATACAGTTGTTCTCTAAGTTTATTTCCCCAAATAGCTGTTTACAAAATATTTAAACTTTTAACCTAAGCTGGGCATAATGGTGCACACCTGTAATCCCAGAACCCAGAGGTTGAGGCAGGAGGATCAAAAGGATCAAAAGTGAGCCCAGACTTGGCAACATAATGACCTAGTGAGACCTTGTCTCAGAACAAAAAACACGGAAAGGACTGGGAGCATAGCTCAGCATGAAGACCTTGGGTTCAATCTCCAGTACCACTAAAATGAAATAAACTTTTAGCTCAAATAGCATACTGTATAGCATTACTATTCCATTCACTCAGTACACATGTGCTAACCCTAAAATAATTCTCCTTGTGCTTTTTTTTTTTTTTTTTTTTTTTTTGAGACAGGGTCTCGCTGTATAGTTCAGGCTGTCCTTGAACTCACTATGTAACCCAGGCTAGCCTCGAACTCATGGTGATCCTCCTGCCTCAGCCTCCCAAGTGCTGAGATTACAGGCATGCGCCACCATGCCCGGTATTACTTTTCCTTCTATGATAAATATTTGCTTCCAAATTATGAGAGAAGACATGAGGCAGGAGGCCCTGGGATCATATACCCTAAGTATATTTTTCTGATAGTTTTCCTGATTGGCTATGAGTCCTGGCACATTGTGTTTTGATTCATTTTTTTAATGCTGCATTTCTGTAAGTGTTTATATATTCACTTGCATCAACTACTTTCATAGTTTAAAGTCAATTTTTTTATTGTGTTTACTGGGAACTTACAGCATAAGATGCATAGTTCATAAATGAAAATCATTATATAAAAGAAGTAATGTATTCCTTTGTAGAGCCTTAAGGGAAGAATATTTATCTCTTTTTGTGGACTCTCTACATAATCTTGAAAAACCAAATAATGAGTCTTGTACTTTATTACTGAAAATGCATATAGATTATAACATATATGTTTTAATCAGTTTATAACTATGTAACACCAATTTATAAACTGTGTTCTAAAGGTACATTTAGGAAGCTAGGCATGGTGGCACACACTTGTAATCTCAATACTTAAGTGGCTGAGGTAAGAGGATGGCAAATTCAAGGTCAGCCTGGGCTATATAGTGAGACCCTGTCTCAAAAAACACCAAAAAAAGCTTAAAAGTGCTTTTAGTAATAGCTTATTAAAACCTTAAGTGTGTTTCCCCATGGAAGCACTAGTTTTAATGACTATCATATATTCTCTTGTATAAGTATGGTATAATATATTTAACTTATCCCAGGGTTTTGGAATTCAAGTTCTAATTTGAAGTTTGCTTTAACTTTCTCTGTGTGTGTGTGTGTGTGTGTGTGATAATAAATGAACATTTTCCTGTGTAAAGCGTAGCCGAATTTCCCCATTCCTCCCTCGCAGTGGAGGCTGCTGTGCTCACTGCTCTTGCTACCCTATAGTGTTTTTTGAAGATTAAACGACCTGGGCCGGTGAGATGGCTCAGCGGCATAAGCACCTGCCTGGCAAGCGCAAGGGCTTGAGTTCGACTCCCCGAACCCACATATGAAAAAAGGGCCGGTGATATCGCTCAGCAGCACGGGCGCCCACCAGCGCGCGAGGTCCTGAGGTCAACCCCTGGTACCCACCAAAAAAAAAAGATTAAATGACCTAATATTTTTCAAGTGCCTAGCACAGTGTGTGGCATATTGTAAGTGCATGATAAATGCCATTTGCATACCTTTCCCTGGCTCAACAGTCAGATAAGGAAAGAAGAAAATTCGACATGGTCTTTTTGAGACAAGCACTGGGGCTTTCAGCAGTAGCACAGCTACAGCAAGCGATGGCACATAGAGAAAGGAGAGCGGAAAGGTTGAAGCTGTGTGAGAGCTGAGTTTCTGTGGTCTTTCATCAGATTGGTTACTCCCAGTAGATTTTTCAAGTGTATTTTAGAAATACCTTACCCAGGGACTGTCTGAATATAAGTTTTGTTTTGTTTTGTTTTTTAGTTAAAGTGTATAAGTTTAAGGTAATATACAACTGAGAAAAATTACAAAGTTTTGTTTGGGGGCCGGGGGTACAGCTCAGCGGCACAGCACCTGCCTGACAAGCTCAAGGTTCTGAGTTTGATTCCCGGTACCAAAAAAAATTTTTTATTTAAAATAACATGATCTTTGTGTTATCTTTGTTTACTCTATTTGTATTTCATATTTTTTGTGATACTTTATTCAAGTGTGTGTCCAATGATGTCTTTTCTGTTTTTTTGTTTTTGTTTTTGTTTTTGTTTTTAATTATCCTAGTCACGTGAACTGGAAATTTCAGTTTATTGGCGTGATTGGCGATCTCTGTGCGCAGTAAAATTTCTGAGGTTAGAAGATTTTTTAGACAACCAACGCCATGGCATGTGTCTCTATTTGGAACCACAGGGTACTTTATTTGCAGAGGTAATAAATGTGTTTTATTAAATGTGCATAACTACAATTGAAATTATGCATGTAGATAACATGATATAGAAATGGAAAGAACTTTAGGCTGAAAGCGATGACTTGGATTCTTGATGAAGCCCTGCCACTGAATAGGTATCTGACCTTGAGAAAAGTCAGTTTTTCCCTCTCGGTCTGTTTTCTCACCTAGAAAATGAGGGGTTGGACTAAATCATGGCTAAGAGTCCCTTAAGCTTTCAAATCTTATGAGTTTCGTGGATTTCATGAGCCAGAAATCTAATGCTATTTTCATGTCAATTTGAATTTTCTTCATTGCAGGTTACCTTTTTTAATCCAGTTATCGAAAGAAGACCAAAACTCCAAAGACAAAAGAAAATTTTTTCCAAACAGCAAGGTAATTACAAAAACTCAAATACAGAATAGTTTTGGTGTTTTATTAAATATAGCAAATACAATTATTATTTTAAAATAATATCCATGTATGATTTCTTTCCTTTTAGTTCATTTCTTTCTAATGTTTCTTTCTAAACATTTTATTAAGAAACATTTCAAACACATCCTAAGTGGAAAGATAAGTGCAGTGTACCATCACTCAGCTTCAGCAGTAGTCAGTTCCTGGCCAGTTTTGTTTTACCTGTATCCCATTTACTCACCATTTTCTCACATTATTTGAAGGAAACCCAGACATCATTGGTTCATCCATTAATATTAAGGTTTTTATTTCTAAATGATAAGAATTCTTTTAAAAACCTTAACCATGGAAATAATTACTATATTTAAGAAAAAAAGGAACAATAAGAACTGTTACTTTTTAAACTACTGTGCTATTTTGCACTAACTTGAATAGCAAATATTTAAGAACTAGTTTTTTTATGTGACAAATTTTGTTCTTCATAAATTATAAACTGATAAATGTGAATTTTTAAATTATGGCTTTTGGGAATATATAAATACATTGCTTGTTCCATTTTCTTTATTCACAATATCTACAGGCAAAACATTTCTCAGAGCTCCTCAAATGAATATTAATATTGCCACTTGGGGAAGGCTAGTGAGAAGAGCTATTCCTACAGTAAATCATTCTGGCACCTTCAGCCCTCAAGCCCCTGTCCCAGCTACGGTGCCAGGGGTCGATGTGCGCATCCCTGAGCTAGCACCATCAGCTAGGTATGTGTCTATGATGTTTTAGCATAAAATGGTCACGGAGACATTGTTATATATTAAATACAGTGGTTATACTAAGAGTCTCAGTTTTTCCAAGTAGTATTTTGAGATAAGGTTCTGTTTACTTAAGAAAAAAATAGTTTGCTTTTGTTTTAAAGCTATTTTAAGTACATGCTTTTTATTACTGTTCTGGTGAATTGCTTTCTCTTCTGTAAGTGATTCTACAGTAACCAAGTTGGACTTTGATCTTGAGCCTGAACCCCCTCCGGCCCCACCACGTGCTTCTTCCCTTGGAGACATAGATGAATCTTCTGCATTAAGAGTTTTGGATACACCTGGACAGGCAAGGCATTTAAAACCTTATATAATTCCTTTTTACCAAATGAATTAGCAGTAAAAGTCATCACAGTGAATAAAGTCCACATTTCAATTTAAATTGCCTCTGTGAACGGTGTATGTATATTTCTTATAAATGAACTGTTCTCAACTAAATTAGACCAAGTTGACAGAAGATAACCAAGTTCTTAGTGTTATTGTGCCATTGTCATCAGCCTCTGGATGCTGACAGGCCATAGGAGATGGAATAGATTGCTTAAGGAGCATAGGAACATGGCTGGTACTGGATGTCATGTTATCGTTAACTTTTTTTTTTTTTTTCTTTTTTTGTGATGCTGGAGATTGGGGGCCTCATGCATGCTAGGCAAGTAATCTAGCAGTGGGCTACACCCAGCCCCTAAAACATTCTTTATCTTACACCTTGGTTAATAATATGTATTGAAGATAATTGTTAATAATATGTTAGTATTTTGCATTTTTAAGATACATATTAATATAAAATTCGTGTCCAAAAGAATGAATGGTTATTCATTCTGAATATCTGAATTTTTTTCTAATTTATGATTGTGACTGTTTCTGTGTTTTAATGAGCATTTAATATTTTATAGGATTCAGACACTGTATTTGATATTGAAAATGACAGAAATACTGTACTTCCAAAATCTCAATCTGAATATGAGTCTGATATTCCTGATTCAGGGCTAGGATATGGAAGTATTCGAGAGCTTGAGGATAGAAGGTAAAGACTGTGTACAATGTTTTTGTTACTGCATTTTTGATGGTATACTTCTTGCTTTATTTGTAATCGAAATTACTATTTTCAGATCTCAGCAGAGATTTCAGTTCAATCTACAAGACTTCAGATGTTGTGCTGTCTTGGGTAGAGGACATTTTGGAAAGGTAATCTTCTGGAATTTTTTCCAATACCTATAAAATTAATAACTCAAATAGGAAATAATTATTTTAATCTTATTTCAGGTGCTTTTGGCTGAATATAAACACACAAATGAGATGTTTGCTATAAAAGCTTTAAAGAAAGGAGACATTGTGGCTCGAGATGAAGTAGACAGGTTAGTTTTTTTAAAAATGAAATTGTTTCTCTGAAGTCATAAATTAAGAGTTATGCATATATTGCAGCAGCAAAACATTCATTATATAAATTAGTATATCTATACTTGGTAAAACATAAATAGTATTTAAATGCTGTTTTTTTCTTTCTAGCCACTTCCTCTTTTCCCTTCTTTTGACAGTTAACTGGTTATTGGATACCAAGGAAATATAGTGAAACATTTAATCTGTTAAGATTTTTATAGCCAGGCCTGGCAGTGCATGCCTAAAATCCCATCTACTTGGGGATGCTGAGGGCAGGAGGGTCACAAGTTCAAGGCCAGCCTAGGTAACATGGCCAGACCCTTGTCTCAAAAAAAATAAATATTTTTATAAATGGAGATGTTAAATGTACCAATAAAATTAATTTTTAAAAAATAAATGGAGATGTTAAAATATTTATTTAGGATAGAAACTGTTACTCATTTATGGTTCAGTAAGGCTATATCTCATTTAATTGTACAGACTAATAAAATGTCACTTCCAGAAATTCTGCAGTTACCTGAATAGTTAATATATTCTGCTTTTTACCTTTTTTCCTCTATTTTTCTTTGAAATCATATTTTTTGACAATAGTACATTACCTTTCTGACGAATTTAATGTAAATTATTGTGGATTCATATTTTCATATAATTATTAAAATGCAAGGACTTTGGCAATAACGATTATAATTGGGTTAGAGAATGTAGTTTAAAATGACTCTCAGATATGGGAATTGTTATATACAAATGACATGTTTATCATAGAGGCTTTCATTTGATATTAAGTAGTATTTTTCTTTCACCACCAGGAAGTATCTAATGAAAAACAGCACTGTATACTGAAAGGAGCCTTAAACTATAAGTGAGACGAATGACTTTTCTAGTCCTTCAGTGAACATCTTTGAGCGTCAGTTAACCCATGTATTAAATATACTTTTTTTGGGGGGGGTACCGGGGGTCAACCTCAGGACCTCATGCACCAGCAGGCGCCCATGCGGTTGAGCGATATCACCGGCCCCTTTTTTCGTATGTGGGTTCCGGGAGTCGAACTCGGGCCCTCGCGCTTGCCAGGCAGGCGCTTACGCCGCTGAGCCATCTCACCAGCCCCCTAAATATACATGTTGATAGCACTTGCCTTACCGAGTTAAATTGCTACTTTTAACATTTTTTTTTCACCATATAAGTAGTTCTTAGAATTAGGACGTCTTAAAGATTGAGGATTTTTATTTATGTTTAAAAAAATGTTTTTCTTTGTAGATTTACCTACTTATTTTTTGCCTCTATTTTTTTATTCTTTCTTATATTCTTCGGATACATGAAAATAAATGCTTTCTTGATATCTAGAATTACAGAGGATTTTGCTAGCTATTTATAAAACACTCTGAGCACTCTGAGCATGCTTGAAAGTATGTTCTTATGTTCCATAAACAGATTATTTAAGCAAATCTTTTTTTTTTTTTTTTTTTTTTTTTTTTTGTGGGTACCGGGGGTCGACCTCAGGACCTCGCGCGCCAGCAGGCGCCCGTGCCGCTGAGCGATATCACCGGCCCCTTTTTCGTATGTGGGTTCTGGGAGTCGAACTCGGGTCCTCGTGCTTGCCAGGCAGGCGCTTAAGCCGCTGAGCCATCTCACCGGCCCCTTAAGCAAATCTTTGATCCTGTCTTCAATCTGTTTATACTTGGCAATAACAGAAGGATCAGAAGATTTTCTTTCCTGGAATAGTACAGTATTTGCTGTATTCTACATTTCTAATGATAAATTTGTTTACCAAAAAAATTGGAAATTGGTCAGAGGTTGAGTGTCCCTAATCTGAAATCTAAACTCCTCTAAATTTTTGAGCATGGACATCATGCCGCAAAGTCTAATAGCTCAAAACAAAATTGTTTTGTACACAAAACTCTTTAAAATATTATTATAAAATCACCTTCAGATTATGTATATGAAGTATATATGAAACAAATTAATTTCATGTTTAGAGTTGGGTCCCCATCCCCAAGATATCTCATTATGTATACACAATATTCCAAAATTTGAAACAATTATGGTCACAAGTATTTTACATAAGGAATATTCAACTTGCACTCCTGCTAATCCTGGTTATTTATATAGCTTTCTGCTACATTGTTACTACTTTGAGCCAAGTCTTTATAGGGAAACACTTTCTAATTAAATCTAGACATAATATTAAATAAAGTTTAGGTAGGATGTAGGCCATTACCCTGACTGAAAATAAATCCAGCCTTAACGAATGACCCTTATTTATTTAACTTTGGTTTTAAACTTTTGCATTTTTCAGTAACATGAAAATAAAATAATCTCAAGTAAAACTGGTACAAAATTGAAAAATGGAAAGTTTCAAGAGTAGGAAATAAAACTCACTCTTAGAAAAATTTGAGGAAGGTAGGGGAAAGGAGTAATTTTTGTGCAATTTTTGCTTATTTATAATTAGTTTGATTTATTTTCTTATTTATACTTGCAAGTAATATATATTCTAAATATATGCTGGTCTTTTTTTTTAAACTGAATTTATTTGTTTTTCTCTTAGATATGCTAAAACCTTAAAATTAATACAAAATAGGTATATTTTCTGGTTTTATTTTTAAGACATTAGTATTTGTTTTACAAAAGCTTTGTCTAATGCTTTATTTATTTAGTTTTTTTGAGACAAGGTCTTGGTATGTAGTTTAGGCTCATCTTGAACTCACTATGTAGCTCAGGCTGGCCTTGAACTCATGGTGATCCTCCTGTCTCAGCCTCCCAAGTTCTAGGGTTACAGGTGGGCACCACCACGCCTGGCTAATGCTTTTATTTTTTAATTTCTATTTTCTGTCGTTGCATAGATTGTAGAATATTCTGACTCAACCTCATTTTAAATGAACATAAATTATATGAAAACCAAAGTAATTTATGTACAGTCTGTCTAGTGTTGGTTGAATACTGTCCGAGTCTCATCTCCTGCCACCCGCATTATTGTAGTCCTCACTCAGCTTCCTTTCTTACCAGTTCATCGTCAGCACTACAGAATAGGCTTGGAAGTATTAGAAACATACATAGAACAAGAAAGTGTGTCTACTGGTCTTTAGTTTGAGCAAGTACTAAAAATAAGTATGATTAACTTTTACTGGAAATACATTTGACCTAGTTTTCTTTTACTTTGCAATTTTAGTCAAATTAATGTAATAAATATTTTTAAAGAAAGAGGTGTTTTTTGTTTCTTTTGGTTTTGCTGTTAGGGAAAAGTTAATATTTCACATTAGTAAGTTTGACTACTGTTCTTTTTAATAAATTGTCTTAGCCCTTACAGGAGAAATTTGTGATTACATAGATTTTTCTATGATACTATAGAAAAATTACATTTTTCAAGGAAGTTTTGTTGTAGAATTCTCTATATGGCCTCCTTATTTTCCACTTTTCTACATAAGATTTTATGCCTCTCAATTTCATATTTTATATTAAAAAGCTGAATATATAGCTTATGAATTACAAATACATTACTTGAAATTACCTTGGTCACAAATTTTAAATTTTTTGAAATATTTCAGGTTACTAAATTCTGTAATTTCTGGTAAATTCTCATAATTCACCTGTAATTAAGCCTTTTAAAAGTTTAACTGTTGTATAACCAACAGGGAATGGTGGCACATGCCTGTAATCCTAACACTTGTGAGGCTGAGGCAGGAGGGTTGCCATGAGTTCAAGGCCAGCCTGTGCTACACAGTGAATGCAAGGCCAGCCTGGAATACAGAACTGTCTCAAAAAATAAACAAAGATTAACTATAACCAATAACCGTATATGTGCCATTCTGATACTGTCAGTGTGAACACTACAGTCTTTAAGTCATATGAGTTATTTTGTACTTTTTCATTAATATATTTTGATTACATATATAGTAGAACAGTTTTCATAGCACATATAGCAAAAGATATTTCATGATTTTTAAAGTTATAATAGTTAAAGAATTTAAGTTTTAGCACTTTTTCAAGAATGTCATTTCCAACTAAAATTTTTTAAAGACTATTCACTTTTAAATGTTCTCTCTTACAGCCTGATGTGTGAAAAAAGAATTTTTGAAACTGTGAATAGTGTAAGGCATCCCTTTTTGGTGAACCTTTTTGCATGTTTCCAAACCAAAGAGCATGTTTGCTTTGTAATGGAATATGCTGCCGGTGGGGACCTAATGATGCATATTCATACTGATGTCTTCTCTGAACCAAGAGCTGTGTGAGTATGCTTTAGACATTTGTCTGAGCTTTTCTGTGACTGATTTCTTTTTGGGAAGAAAAAGAGTTCATTGTGAACTTAAGATTTTTTTTCCTAATGGAAAATACATCATAGTAAGAAATATTAGAATTTCTTGCTTACTTTTTTGCTAGATACTTTTTGTATTTATATATTATTACGTTGTCCATTTTGAAAATTTCATGGATTATCCCAAATCATACTTAAGAATGTAAAAAACCAACCTGGGTTCATTTTAGCACTTTTTCTATCAGATTTTCTCCCTAGGAAATGACATCCAGGACCATGATTTTAACAACAAATTGTAAGCCAGGCATGGTGGCACACACCTGTAATCCCAGCATTTGGGAGGCTGAGGCAGGAAGATATATATATATATGTCAAGTACATATATACATCAAGTACCTGCTTGCTTGAATTTATAAATCTCTGAAAGAATATAAAGGAAACTGGTACAGGTTGAGTGTCCCTTGTCTGAAATGCTGGGGACCCAGTAGTGTTTTAGATTTGGGGATTTTTCAGATTTTAAAATATTAGCATAGTTGAGCCTCCCTAATCCAAAAATCTGAAATGCTCCAAAATCCAAAACTTTTCAGTGTTGTATTGGTGCTCAAAAATTTCGGATTTTGGAACATTTCAGATTTTCGTTTTAGGGATGCTCAACCTGTGTGCATATTGCCTCCGATATTTACAGGCTTTTCACCATAAACCTTTGTTAAAGTTTATTTCAGTAGTATATTAAAATTCTGCTTATTCAAGTATATAAAAATCAGTAATACTAAATAGTTGAGATTATAGGTACATTTGCAGTTTGTGTATTTATTTTCCCTATTATCCTGATTTTAATAGCTACAACTCTTAAGTGCTGATGTTTATCAAATTTAGATTTACAGTCCTGACCTCTTCCCTAATCCTCTAACTGTAGTAGTATTCAGATCAGGGCCAGCTTTTCCATTTGTAGGACTAAAAAGCATCTCACTTAACATCACAAACTGAACTCCTGATTTTTCCCATCCCCCTTTCTACCTTACCTACCACTCCCAAGACCTGCTACTGTCCTAGTCTCCCTCATCTTAGCACCTACCTGTTGTTGGAGACAGAATGCAGGGAGTTTCATTTTGCTTTGTTTAAACCAAGGATTGAGCCCAGAGAGCACTGAGCTACGTACCCAGCCCTTTTCATTTCTGTTTTGGTACAGGGTCTCTAAGTCTACAGGCTGCCCTTGACCTTGATCCTTCTGCCTCAGCCTCCCAGGTAGCTGAGATTACAGACTTACATGTACCACCGCTCCTGGCCGGGGAGTCATTCTTGATTCTCCTTTTCCCTCATTTACAACATCCGCACCATAAACAATTTAGTTCAGTCAACTCTGTCTCCAGAATATACCCAGGTCACAAAAACATAAATTGGTTTTGCTCTTGAATTTTTATTTTCTGATGAAGTAGCAACTGACATCTGTGTCACACTTTCACACCTTTATTGGATTTTCATCCTAACTATAGAGGTCTATAGAACAGACAGTAGTAGTACTGTCACAGCCTTGAGGTTTCAGATGGAGAAATAGGGATTAGTTCTGATGGGTCATGAAGCATTCAAAAAAGGGGGAAGTCAGAAAGTAACAGAAGGCTACTAATAATTGATTCCCTGAATATTTAAAAAAGTAAAGGAGGGTACTTGCTCTGCCTTGTGAATTTATTTTTGTTTTATTATGCTTGGTTTTGTTTTTTGAGGAAATAAAATATAGTTTGCCTTAAGAAACTATTATTTTTGTTGAGAATATAAATCATACATAAATGAAACCAGCCCACTGAAGTGTAAACACAAAATGCTGCATCGCAGTACTCCAAATCTAATCCCTCTAATCACTAAGGTCCCAGCTAGATGTCCTTTCATTAAAGGCCTTCTCCTGAGTACTGTAAGATAGCACATCACTAACCTCAAATCAGATCACTCTCCTATTTTCTATTTTATTTTTGTACTGTTTTATGTCTACCTAAAGTCACCTTATTTATTTTTAATGTTTTTATCATCTGACCCCTCACTCAAAGGAAGGGGCAGGTGCCACGTCTGCCTCTTCACTAGTGAAACACTGGAGGAGGGCCTGCCACATCTACAGTAATCTGGATTGGTACTGACCGAAACTGTGGATCAAGTAGTTCAGTTCCTAGCTTTGCTCTTTTCTAACTGTGTGACTTTACACACATTAGTTTTTCTTTTTTTTTTTTTTTTTTTTTTTTTTTTTTTTTGTGGGTACAGGGGGTCGACCTCAGGACCTTGCGCGCCAGCAGGCGCCTGTGCTGCTGAGCGATATCACTGGCTCTTTTTTCGTATGTGGGTACCGGGAGTCGAACTCAGGACCTTGCGCTTGCCAGGCAGGCGCTTATGCTGCTGAGCTGTCTCACCAGCCCCACATATTAGTTTTTTTCTGAGCTTTATTTTCTATTCAATAAAGTATTTATCTTAAGGCTTACTTTGAAGATTAAGCTAATGAATGAAAATACCTGACACATGGTAAGCATTTGGTGGAATATATATGTTAGATAATATACCCAATGCTTTCTTGACTATAATCATCATGACCTGTTTACAAAGAAAGAAGTCAAAATATTTTTATACTTGTTACAATATTTTCTGCCACCAAAAATTGTTTACAAATAACTATCTTGAGCAATTATGTAATCATGTTTATTTTAACAAACTTGATATAATTCCTTTAACTGGTAAATTGCCAGTCATAGTAGCACATGGCTGTAATCCCAGTTCTCAGTAGGCTGAAATAGGAGGATTGTTGCAAGTTCAGCTCCAGCCTGGGCTACATAGTGAGTTCCAGGCCACCCTGAACTATACAGCAAGAGCCTATATCAACAATACAAAAATAATACTAGTAAAAATAAAATAGATAAGTTATGTAAGATCTGACATATAACAAACACATTTCTAAATAGTTGGATATTTTAAATTCTTTTAAATTATGCTGTCATTTTTATAAAATAAGTAAAAGCAAAACATATTTACATGTGAGTATTAATGTAGTCTAAAAGTTTGAAAGAACACTCACCAAACTCACAGGGGTATTTATCTCTAAGGATGGCAGTAGAGTTGGGGTGCGATGGATGGATAGATCAGTGAAATGTTCTACTTTAGGGGAAGTGAGCATTATGTGTATTTTCTAGAGAAAATATACTTAACTGTATTATTAACTAGTTTTGCTAAGTGTTCATAGATTTGCATTTTAAAATACATTCATTTATTCTCTTCCTCTTCATTCAATAAACTTGTTATATTTCAGGCATTATGTTATGCATTTGTGATAAAAATTGAAAAAGACAAACATGGCCCCATGGCTGGAGAGTTAATATTCTAAGCTGGGTGTGGAGGTGCACACCTGTAATCCCAGCTCTGGGAGACTGAGGTGAAATCCCAACTTTGAGCTCAGCTTGAGGGCAGCTAGATGACTTAGAAAGACCTTCTCTCAAAACAAAATTTAAAAATGGGCTAGAGATGTTTCTCAATGAAAAAGCCATGGGTTCAATTACCAGTACCACCAAAAAAAAAAGTGAACATTCTAGCTAGGCCCAAATTTTCCTGAGCTCCAAATCTGTATATCAAATTTCTAAATGTTGTCACCTACCCTGCAGGGAATTCAAAGTCAGAATACCTAAGCCAAATTTATTTTCCTCACAAAACTTTGGCAACTTTTGTATTTTTTTACCTGTCCATCTCGCTAAGATGGAAGCCTTGAGAGTCATCTATAGTTCTTCCCACAGCTTCATCCTATACAACTAAAAGACACCATGCCCTGCCACACCAATTTTTATTTATTTTATCTTATTTTATTTTTTGTGTGTGTGGGTACTGGGGGTCGACCTCAGGACCTCGCGTGCCAGCAGGCGCCCGTGCCGCTGAGCGATATCACCGGCCCTTTTTTCGTATGTGGGTTCGGGGAGTCAAACTTGGGCCCTCACGCTTGCCAGGCAGGTGCTTACGCCGCTGAGCCATCTCACCGGCCCCACACCAATTTTTAAAATTTCTCTTAAATCCATCTATTAATCTCTTTGTTACCACTAAAGTGGATGTTCTTGTTACTCATCTGTGCTATCATAAAAGTCTTGTGTTTTCTTTTTCTCTCTGGATCTCTACATACATCTGCTCCAACCTCCACACTGCTATCAGGAAAAATTCCCTGATCATTGTCCTCTGATTAAAATGGTTTGTTTCTGCATCATGAAGAGAAGCCAAGCATGGTGGCACATGCCTGTAATCCCAGCACTCAGGAGGCTGAGGCAAGAGGATCACCATGATAGCAGCCTGGGCTACATAGTTCAAGGCCAGCCCGAACTGCAAAGCGAGACCCTGTCTCACACAACAAAAGAGAAGAAATTTCAATATCCATAATATGACATTCAAGATCCTTTGTTCAGGCTGTCTTTTCAATCTAATGTCCTACTTCTCCATATGTACCCATCCTTTATTTTAACCACAGTAAACTCATTAGTTGTCCAATATGATGTGCCTTTCACACCTCTACTCAGGAGTTCCCTGTGCTGTATTTCCCCCCACGAAACTTGTCACTCTGTTCTTTTTATCCTTATGACACATTATAATCCTTCAGAACTAGATCAGATGTCCTCTCTGGGTCCACAGTGACTCTACCAGGCAAAATTAATGGCTCCCATTGTCGACTCTCCTTTTTCATTTTTTAATTTCACCCCTTATATCTAGTACAATGTGTTGTACATAGTAACGACTAAATACCTATATAATTAATTAACCACAGAGTTTTGCTTTGAAGCATAAAAATATAAACTAGGATTCAAGAACAGTGAAGTTTATTAAACTTTTGGTTTAATTCTTCAAACAGATTTTATGCTGCATGTGTAGTTCTTGGGTTGCAATATTTACATGAACACAAAATTGTTTATAGGTAAGTAAAATTTTTATTCCTCTGAATCACTTAACTTTGGCTTGAATTAGAATTAAAGATAATTAAGAAGGAGATTTTATATTTTGCCAGCTTAATTTTCTCCATGTGATAAGTCAAACTCTAATTTGAAAGGTATATAGGGGCCGATGAGATAGCTCAGCGGCATAAGCACCTGCTGGGCAAGCGCGAGGTCTGAGTTCGACCCCCAGTACCCACAAAAAAAAAAAAAAAAAAGAAAGAAAAGTATATAATCAACATAAAAATTATATGATAAACTTCTTGATTCCAGATCCTCTGCCATTTCCTAATTAAAATAGTGAAATTATGAATTGGCCTGTCATGACACAGTTCACCAACGATGTTCATCCTAGTGAACATTTTGCATTCAACTGAGCCACTGCAGAAAAGCTCTGCAGATCAGTACTGCTTCTGTCGTGTGCCTGTGCTGAGATAAGTAGCTTGTTCTGGAGACTTCCTTCATTAGGAAGTTTCAGAGGCCAAGGGTAGAGCTCACGGTATCTCTAGTATCTTAAAAACAAAAAAACAACAAAAAAAAACACCGTTTTTGCTGTCATCCAAATTAAATTCAGCCCTTACAGGCAATTTTTGTACTGGTCCATGCTCCTTATCAGATTGCAGACCACCAACAAATAGTTCATATCCCAGCAGCCAGTCTGGGCCACACTTTGACTCGTCTGTGCCGCTATAGACCAGACAGATTATTACATTAAATAACACTGCTCAAAACCAAGCAAATTATGGGAAATCTTCAGAATTAGGAGACCATAAGCATTGATTTATTCAAACTTCTAACAGTGTTTCAAGGTAAGGATTTCCTCATGATTCTATTTAAAGGATAAAATGTTTTTGACTAGTTTAATTTGTAATCAGTTAGCTTTTTTTACTGTTTTGAATCATTCTCTTACAAGATTAACTCTACTACAATGGTGTAAAGGTAGATTAAAAGATGTTTAGCTAAAAAGAGAAAATATTCCTTTCAAAATACATTCTTCCTTTTCTATTAACAGAAGGAAAAGTACTTAGATAGAGACCATTATATGGAGCAACAAACTTAATAATAGAAAATTAAATGTTTGTGATACAGCATTTAAATCTCAAATTGTAACTTGGAAAACCTGCTTGTAGAAAAGAGAAAGTAGGGCTCCCATTGAAATGATTTCTTTACTGTGTTATCCACTGTTTTGTTTTTGTTTTTTCATCCTGAGCAGAGATTTGAAATTGGATAACTTATTACTAGACACAGAAGGCTTTGTGAAAATTGCTGATTTTGGTCTTTGCAAAGAAGGTAATTGGTTTTTAAGTTTCTTTTCTAACATATTCCTTTGTAATTTGTTAGTTTTATAAGTTTATCTGTGGGGAAATAATTTTAAATTTATTCTTCATTAAGACATTTTGGATTGTTCATGTAACCTCATTATCACATTAAGAATTTACTCTGTGGATATATATAAGTTAGGATTCCAGAAATCTCAGTATAAGACTAAGATTCTCTTTTTATTATAATTCTGTCATTATTCTAAGGAAGTATTAAGCACCAAATTGTTGAATCTTTGGGGGCTGTGCAGAGTGAATTATATAGGTCTAATAACTTCTCCTACCTTCTAAGAACTATTAATATTTTAAATAGGAAAAAATATATATATTATATGGCTGCCTCAAGAATGTTTTCTGTGTATCTAAAAGTAAACAAGTAAACCGGGGAAATTTGATTCAGAAGTCACTTAAGAAAGCATAAAGAAGCCAGGAATGGTGATACACACCTGTAATCCCAGCATTCAGGAGGCAGAAACAGGAGGATCTTGAGTTTGAGGCCAGCCTGGGCTCCACAGGAACACTCTGTCTCAAAAGGGGGACGGGGAGGTAAGAAAAGAAAAGGGGGAAGGGGAAGGAAAGGAAGAAAGAAAAGCATAGAAATCATGGTTTTAGGTACAAGATAATCCTAAGGCTGAATCCTGGCTTTGCCACTTGCTGTGTGTCTTTGCAAACTTCTTTTTCTCCTCTTTGAGTCTGTGTCCTCAACTATAGAATGGATAGAAGTGCTGTTAGAGTATGAGGCATACATGTTACACATAGATATCCTCACCCTCACATCTAATATACTGTAATTAACATGAACTGTCTCCCTTTCTACACTAGTAGCTTCTTGTTTCAAATTCAGCTTTGTTTTCATAGCACATAAAATGATGCCTAGTACATCTTAAATATTTAGTGAATATTTAATTAACAAGTAGTTGGACAAATGAATGAACTACAGAAATATATTTCCATCATGTATCCACGAGCCTCCTAGCTGATGAACCCAATAAAAGTTGTTCTGTATTGGGACTTCTCTGTGTTAGACTCTATTGTTTTAAATACTTTTTATTTCTCAGAATCTGCCCTTAGCCTGTTGTTTTCACAGCTTGTTTTTTTTTTTTTTTTTTTAATTTTATTTATTTATTTTTTAAAGACAACAAGTAAACATTCTCATGTATTAACAAACTCAAGAATTAGAGAATGTACAAATACCTTTTAGAGAAAAACATTACTCAGTATAAGATTAAGCCATGTAAAAGCTAGGTAAAAATAGAAGACTAAGGAATGGAATAGTCACAGTGAAATCGCATTTTCATACTAGGGAGACACTACGATGTTTACAAATGTGCATCCGGTTTATTTCTCTTGTGAGTATTTTCTCGAGTTGCATCCATTTACCTATAAAAGTTTCCAGTTTATCTTTCTTTATGACTGAGTAGTACTCCATTGTATAAAAATACAACATCTTTTTTATCCATTCCTTGGTAATGGGCATTTGGGTTGTTTCCACGATCTAGCTATTACAAATTGTGTTGCTATAAACATGGGTGCACATATATCGCTGTGGTGCGATGTTTTTAATTCTTCTGAGAAAATATCCAAAAGGGGAATAGCTGGGTCGAATGGGACCTCTAATCCCAGTTTTTTGAGGAATCTCCACACTTATTTCCACAGTGGTTGTACCTATCTATACTCCCACCAACAGTGAAGAAGGGTTCCTTTTTCCCCACAGCCCCTCCAGCATTTGTTATTAGTTGACTTCTTGATAATAGCCATTCTTTCTGGGGTGAGATGGAATCTCAGTGTTGTTTTAATTTGCATCTCGTGAATGACTAGTAATGTTGAACATTTTTCATATATTTATTTGCCATTTATATTTCTTTATTTCACAGCTTGTTTTTAACCATGAAACTCCCATGTCCTATTGCAGTTCCTTCCATAATACTCCATACCATATTTTTATTTTAAAAAAGAAAAAAGTCTATGGTGTGTCTGAGTTTGATCACCATGCACCAGGCTTTCATTTTGCTTCCTAAGGATGCCTTCTAATTTTTATGCTGTGTCTTTTTCTTTGCCAACAGTAATTTAAATTTTGTCTTTTTCAGGAATGGGATATGGAGATAGAACAAGCACCTTCTGCGGCACTCCTGAATTTCTTGCCCCAGAAGTATTAACAGAAACATCCTATACAAGGGCCGTAGATTGGTGGGGCCTTGGAGTTCTTATATATGAAATGCTTGTTGGTGAGGTAAGAAGGGTGAAATGGGTAAGAGAGGAGAGAAGAGATTATTGAAAGAACAAGCAAGTCATTTATATCACCACCTAATGTATCACCTGCACAAGTAGAATTGAAAATTTTAAAATAATTTTAGTATGTTAATAATTGGTACTGGGTGTGGTGGTGCACGCCTGTAATCCCAGCACTCAGGAGGCTGAGGCAGGAGGATTGCCATGAATTCGAGGTTAGCCTGGGCTAGATAGTGAGTTCAAGGCCAACCTGAACTACATAGCAAGACCCTGCCTCAAAAAAAACAACAAAGTGGCTGTGTTTCTATAATTCCTTCAGTAGTTTATATTAGATTTTTATGTGATCTACGGAATGCATTATCAGTGCCTTGTAAATTGGTATTATGTTCTGGCTACGTTTTATGATTTTAAGTCATAATCTTAAAACTGATCATTTCATAGGGAAGAAAATAACTGGAAGCTAATGAAAAGTAGTTACTCTCTACTTACAAAGGCAAGTCAGCTATACAGTAATCAAAAATAAATGTTACCTTCAAAAACTGTAGAACAGAGTTGAAAAGATTTAACATTTCCCTCTTTTTTTTTTTTTTTTTTTTTGTTGTTGTTGTTGTTACTGGGCTTTTTGGTTGTGTTTTGAATTTTTTAGACAGGGTCTTGCTATGTAGTTCAGGCTGGCCTTGAATTCACCTTGTAGTCAAGGCTGGCCTGAAACTTGCTATGATTCTCCTGCCTCAGCCTCCTGAGTGCTGGGATTATAGGCATGCACCACCACACCCAGCTCACCCTGTTTTTTGTAGTTTAACTTAAATTAGAGAATAACTGAGTTGTATATAAAAATTTTTACTATTTAAGAAATTGAACTATATGAAATAAAGGTACTAAGAGCCTGATGTATTGTGTTATAAATTGTTAAGAATGATAAGTAGAGGCAGAATTTGGAAAGAGTAACTTTTCCAACAAGTGATTGAAAACTGCTTTAGAGGGACTTGATCTGGAAAGGCAAGAAAAATGGTTTTATGGAATTGATTTTTTATTCTGTAGTTTTTCCATTGCCAACAACCTTCCTTGTACATTCGAGGTATGAATAGGTTTGCAGCTGAGAGAATAAATAAGAAAATTCTCGAATTTCAAAAATTTCCGAAGCTTTTGTTTGTGCTTGTCACTTACTGGCACTTACCTCAAACAAACGAATGACTTTCATTTGGCCAAACACCACCCCTTTCAGTATGTCAGATCGGAGTGCAGTCTCTGGACGAGGAGTGGGAGAAATGGCGAGTTGCAGCAACGGCATTAATTGTGTGCTGGCCACTGTGCTGTGTGTTTTATGAATGTTAGCTTGTCTAATTTTTCAGCAACCTATAATAAGCTCCATACTAGCCTTCTCCTATTTTCAGATGCATAATTGGAGACTAATACTTGCTTAAAGTAACATAGCTCTTCTGTGGTGAAGGTGAGATTTCTAACTGTGTCACTCTGGCTTCACCGAAGTCCACACTTGCATGCTTTGCTGCTTCAGGATAGGTATGGAATCCATCTAGCCTTGTTTTCCTCCTTAAGACCAGTGGTCCAGGTCTGATTATTCACCTCTGTTTAGAAAGGCTGTTACAGGGTACCTGGGATGGAGAGATTCCTTTTAGCCCCAATGCAGCGGTCTTTCTAGAAGTGCAGAAGACTTGTAATAGCTCTTCCTGTGGGTTGTAGCATGCTTGGGCTCTATCCCCCTTCCCATCTCTCTGCCCGCCTCTGCATACTTATCTTGCAGTACTGGAGACTGAACCTAGGACATTCCCACTGAGCTACATACCCAGCCCTTTTTTTTTTTTTTTTTTTTTAATGTGGGTACCAGGAGTCAACCTCAGGACCTCGCGCTTGCCAGGCAGGCGCTTATGCTGCTGAGCTATCTCAACAGTCCCCCCCTGCCCTTTTTTAACATTTATTTTGTGACAGGGTCCTGCTAGGTCACTAGGTTGCCCAAGCTGGGTTCAAACTTGTAATCCTCCTGCCTAAGCCTCCCAGAGTGCTGGGATTACAGGGATGCACCATCATTCCCAGCTCCCCCTACCTTTTTAAAAAAGTAACATTTTTAATGCTTTTTTTTTTTTTTTTTTTTGGTGGGTACTGGGGATCGACCTCAGGATCTTGCATGCCAGCAGGCGCCCATGCCGCTGAGCAATATCACCGGACCCTTTTTTCATATGTGGGTTCCAGGAGTCGAACTCGGGCCCTCGCGCTTGCCAGGCAGGCGCTTACGCCACTGAGCCATCTCACCAGCCCGATGCTTTGTTTTTTAAATGTACTATTCAGGTAAATATGAAATTTACCAAAAATTACGTACTTGCTTAGAAATTACTCTTCACATTGGGGATGACATGCAAAAATGTGAGTTTATTGCAAAGTGCTATAGAATTAATAGCCGGCTGATTCTGTTTTCTCTAATTCTAAAGCTACTGTAGGGTTTGGCAGAGAAAAAGGGAAGAAACTTCTGTTTCACAGTTTTTCAGAATTTCTAGTTGATGGAGCTCTTACTTATCTAGACAAATGAATCTAGCTATTCCTTCCCAATTGCTTTTCACAATTTCATTTCTCTTTAGTACACTCCACAAGAGGGTAGTTAGGAAAAGAATTAAACTTAATACTCATCAGTCTACTTTATAATGTTACAGCCTTAGTGAAACTTCAGTGATAACTTTTTTTAAAATTGTGATGTGGCCTATTTTGTGTTATTGCAAATAATTGAAAATTCACTGGATATATCATGCATCTTCAAATTTGTATTTGTATACTTCTGGTAGTTTGGGGGACTGGAAAGACTCCAGGGATAAACTATCGGGTCCCCTTTTTCCTGTGCCAAATGAGAATGAATATGCCAAAGAGGTTGGGTGCTGTGAAAGTTGACATCTGAACAAACTATTGGATCTTCTTAGATATACTTAAAACTCACCTGTTAGCTTCTGTGGTCAGCCCTGTTAGGCACAAGGTGCTTGAACATTTCAACAAATGTGTAGATGTTTCTTTGCTATTGAGAGATTTGTGGAGTGGCAGCTTTCAAGTACAAAATTCTTCAAGCAGAGGACAAAATCGCTTTTTCTGTATTTCCACTTGAAATTCTGATTGAGAAGCCTTGTGAAATAGAATTTTCTCCTGACTTGCTTTTTCAATTCCTGAAAGAAATGAGATTGTCCCACATAGTAAATATTTGAGTTATGTATTTTGAATGAGTGAATGAATAAGTTAAGGTTTTGGTAACTAAAAGGTTTGAAATGTTCTTAGATATGAACAATAAGATTGACAGCTCAGCCTTAGGGAATTGGGTTCTGAATTCATCCTCACACGTTTTTCAGATTAAAGATTCCTCCCTTTCCATTAATATTATCTGCTTGACTTTCATTCTTAAATACTTTGCAGGAAGCAGGCAGCCAAATTCAACCTAATGAGGCTTAGTAAGGTTATATAGTTCCCCGTTCAGAAAATAAGGTTAGAGATACTTGTTTTGTTGATTTTTAGATATTAAATGATACTTAGAAAAAAGTGAGCCGGTGAGACGGCTCAGCGGCTTAAGCGCCTGCCTTGCAAGCGCGAAGGCCCGAGTTCGACTCCCGGAACCCACATACGAAAAAGGGGCCGGTGATATCGCTCAGAGGCACGGGTGCCTGTTGGTGCGCGAGGTCCTGAGGTCGTCCCCCCGGTACCCACAAAAAAAAAAAAAAAAAAAAAAAAAGAAAAAAGTGATACTTAAACACTTACTGATTTTGAAAATTACTTTTTTTTTTTTTTTTTTTTTTAACAATGTCTCGCTTTATAGTTCAGGCTGCCTTGAACTCACTGTAGGTCAGGTTGGCCTCCAACTCACAGTGATCCTTCTGTCTCAGCCTCCTGAGTGCTGGCATTACAGGCGTGCACCATCACGCCCAGCTTTGTTTTTGTTTTTTCTGTTCTGTTTTGTTTTTTGATTTTGAAAATTGTTGAGTAAACTCTAAGCCATCTGAAATTCAGAGGCAATAAATCATACTTGATAGCTAAGTAGTCAACATCATTAGAATTATTTATCCCTTTGTACATCAAATTGTCATATTGAACATAAAGGTAACAACTTTTTTCAAGGTCATTATAAGCAATGATTTTTATATTCTTACTGAAGTGTCTTGTCTGTTGTTTTTGGAACATTAAATTTGCCTGGCAATGTATGCCTTTTTAATTCCTTTCCATTTAACTTTGTGGCAGCTGCTTCTTAGTGCAATCATTATACCTACTAATCTCTAGTTTGTGTGTGTGCGTGTGTGTGTGTGTGTCTTTCTTGGTTTTTTTGAGACAACATCTCATTATATAGGTCAGGATAGCCTTGAACTCACTATGTAGCCCCAGTTGACCTCAAACTCACGGTGATCCTCCTGCCTCAGCCTCCCAAGTGCTCAGATTACAGGAGTGCGCCACCACTCCTGGCTTTCTAATTGCATTTTTGCCATGATTCATTTGTCATTGACTTTGAAATCCAAAGCACATCCGTATCTGACATTTCTCCACAGACTCTGCTTTTCTCTGTCAAAACCACATTTACATTACCCATTTTCTTCTATCTCTCCACAAGATTGAGTTTTCTGAAGATTGTGTCTGTTAAATATTCCCCACTGTTCAGTAGGTAATCTTGAATATTGACTGTCCAGATGGATGAATAAATGAATGAAATAAAATGGGATGGAGTACAATAGAACTAAATGAAAAGTATGATTTTCACAAGTTTTTATAGGCTCTATAAAATAAAGATTTCAGGATATAGCTTATCCTCTAGGTAATAGATAATTATTGTGACTTCTTATAGTTCTTGTTTGTGTTAGGTTTGGTTACATTTTTGTTGTTTTCTTTTTCACTGCCTGAATCTTGGATGTACTTTGAATAGATGATAAGATTTTACTGTATTGACACTTTCTCCTAGTCTCCCTTTCCTGGAGATGATGAAGAGGAGGTTTTTGACAGTATTGTAAATGATGAAGTAAGGTACCCAAGGTTTTTATCGACAGAAGCCATTTCCATAATGAGAAGGGTAAGAATTTTTTTCTAAAACACTGTTTAAATTTTTTTATACTGAAGGAAATTTACCTGTAGAACTTCAGAAGTTGTTTTTTAGTTCATAAACTGTTGCACAGTTTATATAAATTTTACAGACAATTGTAAATCTTTGAAAATTATGAGAATGCATATCAGTGAAATTTGTTTTATTGGTTTTAACTTTTTTACTTTATGTTACATCAGCTGTTAAGAAGAAATCCTGAGCGGCGCCTTGGAGCTGGTGAGAAAGATGCAGAGGACGTAAAGAAGCATCCATTTTTCCGGGTAAGTATGATAAAGTTCAGAAGTTTTATTTTGTTTTTGTTTTGTTTTGTTTTATGAACAATAGTAGGAAACTAACCAGGACGTTTTATATTTTGTGATTCAGCTAATTGATTGGAGTGCTTTGATGGACAAAAAAGTAAAGCCTCCATTTGTCCCTACCATTAGAGGACGGGAGGATGTTAGTAATTTTGATGATGAATTTACCTCAGAAGCACCTATTCTGACTCCACCTCGAGAACCAAGGATACTTTCAGAAGAGGAGCAAGAAATGTTCAGAGACTTTGACTACATCGCCGATTGGTGTTAACATACTAGATACTGTGAAACCAAGCGGACTGACTCGCAAGAAGACCTCTTAAAATAGCAGTTCTTTGTTTGCTCTCTGTGCCACCAGTAGCTTCTGAGTATTTTTTTTTTTTTTAAACACATGAAGATTTGTTTAAAAGTACTATTTTAATACCTTCTTAAAAAGTGGCTTCTCAGTGTTTTTCAATGTAAATTTGAGCACTGGAAACAGTTTTCATGGAGCTTAGGCTGAATGAACATTGGCCATGAAAATCCATCACAAAGGAATACTTTTGGATCAGTAGTCTATTTTTAAAAAATAACAAGAAAAAGAACCACTCTTTTGTAGTCCCCATCTTTGCCATAATGCCTGCCTTAAGTGGAAGGAAAATTAATCACTTAACTATGTTTTCAAAAGCAAAACACTAGAGCTTGGAATGCTGTTACCATTCACATAAACTATGATTCTGTTTGACTAAGGCAACTGCTCTTATTTTTTTTAAAGAAATTACCATAATATCAAAAAATGTAGTGGCATTTTATATACCTTTGGTGGCTTGATTTTTTTTTTTTTAAAACAATGAATTGATGTCTTCTTTTATAAATTTCCTGTATTTATCTGGAGAAACCTTTATTGCCTTATCTTTACCAACCATGTAACACAGCCTCATAGCTTTCCAACAGAGCTACTTGCCAAACAATTTCTTGTTTATTAATGCTGAAATAGGAACGTCAGCATTTACTTAAAATGTTAAGACTGAGGACTTCTAATCAGCCTGAACCAAGATACTGTGTTACCTGTGTGCATTCCTGAAGTCCAGACAACCAGCGTGCTGTCGTACCTTCCAAAGTCAGTGAGCTGATTGTCCCTTTCTTGATATGTATTCTACAGTTATCACCCTAGTTCATTTGTTCTTGTGTCTGCTGTAGAAGCGAACTGTATCTTTGTTAAATCATAGGGATTATCATTGTATACATGCTGTGAACATGTATATGTGAAAGTTGTAATGTATTCTGTAATGTAGGCTTCTTATTTAATTTCACCACTTCATCACTTTTGTACAGTGGCCAAGCAGACACCTCAAACTCCAGCATTTACATTAAGTGCATTTGTATATTTTAGGCCACTGGATCCAGATTTTATATTGGCAGTTACTGAGGGCAAAAGCAATATATTATAACAGAATGTATAAATATTTTTGATAAAACAGTCTATATTTTATAAAAAAAATTATAACACTAAAGCTGTACCTCAAAAGTCTCAAAAATAATTTGATCAAATATTTTTTACAATTCTTCAAGAGGATCCGTTTGTGGCTTTTTACACTCTTACAGTATATGTTTTGAAAATCATGACTTTCCATTTGCTTGGAGTTTTTGTTTTACTTTGCTTTTATTTTTTCCTCTCCTAGTCCATGTCTTAATTGTTTTCTCTTAATAACATCTTTGATCCTGTGCTTAGCATGTTAGGGTCATTATACCTCAGGAATAACAAGCTGTTGACTAACCATGCTGAATTAACCATTTAATCACAGTGAGCTCATCTCTTAAAAGTTATTCAAGTTTAAATCTTATAGTGATTTGTGAAGAGTTGAGCTGAAAGCATTTATAAATATTTCAGCCTTGTTAGGATGTGTTAATGTGTTTTTATTGTACTCTGAGAACAATTAAAACTGTCCAGAGGTAATTCATATTACCTTTAAAATTATTACCCAAGATGCTTTGGGAGAAAATCTTGTAAAAAGAGGAACAATGTGTTATTTAAAGTTATTTTTAAATGCCAGTTAAACTTCCTTGAGAAAGGACAATAGGAGACGTAAGCATAATTTTCTAGTTTTAATTTAAACATCATTAACAGCATTAAAATAAAACGCTAAATACTTTTGAGGTACAGTCTGCTCACCTGTCTGGTTCTCAAATATGCCTAGAAAGCAATGTCTAAAATGGGCTTTTAGCATTTTAAAAACTGACCTAGCATTTTATAACTACACAGTGTACAGAAATTTTTTTAATTGAAGTCAATCACTAAAAAAATTAGAGGGCAGGGTATATTCACACAATTAAGCTGAAGAAAGCACTAATTTTTTCTGTAGTTTAAAGTATATATATATATATATATTTTAGTCAGATTAAAAATTTTAAGAGTGTAAATATATTTTGCTGTTACTGTATGTGTATGTGACTGCTCAAGCACTTTGTGAGGAAATTAGGATATTTTAGAATGGTACACTATACAAATGAAATGTGTCTATTTGTCATTCTAAGAAGTGTTTTTTGCAGTCATAAATTACCACAAATGCACAAATTAAAGTTTAAATAGACTGAAATTTGTAACTTTGGTTTTAAGTATTATTTCCTTTTAGAAACGTCCTAGTGATTAAAATCTGCATTAGCTTTACTATGTTTAAGATCTCAGAGACTAATTGCATAAGACTTCTTGCAAGTACTTTTTGTCTAGGGAAGGCTAACACCGTGGAAATTCACAGCAAGTAGTCCACTTCACTAGGAAAAGTGGGGAAATTTTGTATTCTGCTTCTGTAATGTGAGTAGCATCTTTTGTTCAGCAGATACTTGATGAACACCCACTGTGATGGGACACTGAGGATAGGAAGGTGGGGAAAAAGCAATAAAGTTCTTATAACTGAAAACACCATGCATTAATATTAAAATACAAGGACTGCTATTATATGTACTTTTCTCCTGTTTGGGTTAACTTATTTTAATTTAGGACCTGATTTTTCATAACTAAGAAATTAATAAAACAGTATTAGCCATTTGGTAGTCATCTTGTTAAAAAAAATTACAAATGGAATATTTTACAAATACTGTATAAAATGATCCATGCTCTCCCTGTAACACAAATTGAAGATATAAGGGAAATTGCTATTATATGTTGACAAGTAAAATGTGCCTGACAAATTCAGACAGAATTTTTGTAGGTACTATTCATCTTTCCAGAGCAAATGAGGGAATGAATAGGAGAAATCCAAGGAGTAAATCCCAATTCGTGAATCATAACCTTACTTTAAGTTTAGAATTAGCGGGCCAGTGAGATAGCTCAGCAGCATAAGCGCCTGCCTGGCGAGCAGAACCACACATAAAGGAAAAAAAGGGCCAGTGATATCGCTCAGCGGCAGGTCCTGTGGTTCACTCCCGGTACCCACATTAAAAAAAATAAAAAATAAAAAAGTTTAGAATTAGCATTTCTCTTTTAGCCATCTTGTAAAATACAGTGTTTCTCTGAGATCCTGACTTTACACATTAAACTTTAAAATCATCATTAAAAATGAGGAAGTATACCAATACTATAAATATATATAATTAGAGGTAAGTATTTAGATAACTTCTAAATCTAAGGGTCAGAACTCTCAATTTTTGGCTCAGCGGCTTAAGCGCCTGCCCGGCAAGCGCGAGGGCCCGAGTTCGACTCCCGGATCCCACATACGAAAAAGGGGCCGGTGATATCGCTCAGCGGCATGGGCGCCTGCTGGCGCGCGAGGTCCTGAGGTCGACCCCCGGTACCCACAAAAAAAAAAAAAAACTCTCAATTTTATGCTTCCTAGTATGATAAAGTAGAATTTCTATGATCTTCAGAGAAGCATTGCTAGTCTCATTAAAGTTTATATAGAAAGTAAAATTATATTTAAGAATACGAGTTCAAGGCCAGTCTGGGCTAAGTAGTACATTCAAGGCCAGCCGGAACACGGACTAAGACATAAAACCAATGACATCATCCTTTGGTGGAGGAATCACCAGAAGCATTCTCATTAAGCACTTACTAAAATTGGGATTATGGGAAGTGGGATTGGTGATGCATGCTGGAGACTGAGACAAGAGGATCGTGAGTTTGAGGCCAGCCTGGACTACATAGTGAGACCTGGTCACAAAAACAAAAAAAGGTAAGTAAAATTGGGAATAGGGCTAGGATGCCTATCATTACTACTCTTTTTCAACACTATTCTGTCATTTTCAGTGGCATAGGATTCAAAGGAAAGCAGGCAGTGGCCACTGTCACTGTTTACAATAATAATATTTTTTACTTAGAAAATTCAAGACAGCAATTGCTAGTAGTAATAGATACAAGATAACACAGAAGTTGATGTGTGGCTATGTATCATCATCGAACAATTAGAATTCATATTGTAAAAATGCATCTTAGTGACAAAAGTTACATAGAAATAAATCAAATGATATTCCAAACATGTTAGAAAAAAGTTTTACTAGGAGATATTAAAGAAAACCTAAGTGTAGAAATATCCATTTATAATGTTTTCACCAAATTGCCGTGTAGATCCCATCAGCATCCCAAGAAATTTTTGTCAAAGTACAAGCTTATTCTAAATTTGTATGGAAAGACAAAGGGTCAAGAACAGTTAATGAATAATAAATTCCTGAAGTAAGCCAGACGTTGCTCAGCACTTGAAAGGCTGAAGCAGGATTGCCTCAAGTTCAAGGCCAGCCTGAACTACACATATGGAGACCCTGCCTCAAAACAAAAAAAATTTCCTGTTACACTATGCATAAAAATTTCAAATTGATTAAAAGTGCAATGTTGAAACTTAAATCTTTGAGGGCATGTAAATAAAGTATTCAAAAGCAAGAAAGATTGATAAATTCATCTATAATGAGGAACTTCTATTTATCAAAAGTTACCACAAAAATAAAACACAAGGCACAAACTCTAAGAATATAATTTCCAGTACATGTATAATCATAATTTAAAACTTAAATAAAAAAAAGGAGTCTTGCGGGCGCATGCGCCTCAGGAGGTCCCTGGGGCAGTTGCGATTGGGGATGTTGCTGTGTGGGGGGGGAGGGGGGCGAGGCCTCACCTTGGTAACCGTAGCGCCTCCAGTGGCCCGCCTCCCGCCTCCCGCCTCCGGAGAATCAGGGTCTTGGGTGAGGGCGCTGGACCCGCGTCCCTGAAATAGCCCCACAGTCTCTCAGTCACTACTGCTGCCACCGTGTAAGGAGCGCACGCCTGATACCTTCAAAGGAAGGTTAAAGGAGGTGCTATTGATGTACATACATCAGAAAAAGCGCTTACTGTTCAATATGAAGTGGAAGCCACCATTCTTGGAGAAATGGGCAGTCCCATGTTGGGAGAAGGAAAGGAATGCCAAAAAGTGTTCTGAAGGGTCTCGGTGGTTGAGTGTAAACTTGCTCATCCCTCAAAACGAAGTGAACCACTGTTCTGTCTGCAGAACAGCCCTGATTGATCGTTGGGGAAAGAAAAATCAAACCTAAAGACCCATCTCCTTTTGAAAGAACGGAGATTGATAAAGTTGCCAGCATTAATGACATGGACAAGTGCAGTGAGTTGCTGTATGAAGATATTCCTGACAAGGTTCGGCTTCTGCTTTGATCCTGCAGCTTGCTTGAAATCCTGGGAACTTGGAAGAACTATGATTAAATGAAACTGCCCTCCGTGCCCTAGCAAGAGGCCTGAGAGAAGACTGGAAGCAAAGCGTTGCGTTAGCTACAAGCATAATTTACAACTCTTTGCTTTTCTAGCTTTTCTCAGTTTCATGAATAATCACTCACACTAAAATTGGAGCTCTGTGTATGAATATTATTGATCATGGGTTAAAAAGACACTAGCTTTGGCAAAAAGAACTAGAAAAGAAGGCTGTTGATGACCTTGAAAACCAAACCTTGAGAAAGGATTACAAAAAACCATTTAAAAAATACCAGGGGCTTGTGGTAAAACAAGAACAGCTATTTCCAGTTGTTCTTTCTTTGCATCTTAATCTGGCTGAGGATACTTTCACGGAATTGAAGATGAGGATTAAAAATGTAGTTCACATTTTGGTGAAGGCGCTTGATCGGGACAATTTCGAGCTGCTTGTTCTAGTTGTAACGTACTTAAAGAAACTCAGCATTTTAACGGAGAATGAAAATGATATGGTGGAAGCCGGGCGTGGTGCCTGTAATCCCAGCACACCGGAGACTACAGCAGGAGGATCCAGCTTAGGCTACAAAGTGAGTTCAAGGCCAGCCTGAACTGCATAGTGAAACCCTGTCTCAAAAAGACAAAAACAAAACAAAACATAAAAAATGGTATGGTACAAATATGTGCATCTGAGATGAATAAACACTTCTCAGATGAAGAAATACAAATGGCAAATAAATATATGAAAAAATGTTCAACATCACTAGTCATTTGAGAGATGCAAATGAAAACAACACTGAGATTCCATCTCACCCCAGAAAGAATGGCTATTATCAAGAAATCAACTAATAACAAATGCTGGAGGGGCTGTGGGGAAAAAGGAACCCTTCTCCACTGTTGGTGGGAGTGTCGACTGGTGCAGCCACTGTGGAAGTCAGTGTGGAGACTCCAAAAGACTGGGATTGGAGGTCCCATTTGACCCAGCTATTCCCCTTCTGGGTATCTTCCCAGAAGAATTAAAAACATCATACCACAGCGATATATGTGCACCCATGTTTATAGCAACACAATTATGTAATAGCTAGATCGTGGAAACAACCCAAATGCCCATTAACCGAGGAATGGATAAAAAAGATGTGGTATTTCTACACAATGGAGTACTACTCAGCCATAAAGAAAGATAAACTGGAAACTTTTGTAGGTAAATGGATGCAGCTCGAGAAAATACTCACAAGCGAAATAAACCGGATGCACATTTGTAAACATCGTATTGTCTCCCTAGTATGAAAATGCAATTTCACTGTGACTATTCCACTCCTTAGTCTTCTATTTTTACCTAGCTTTTACATGGCTTAATCTTATACTGAGTAATATTTTTCTCCAAAAGGTATTTGTACATTCTGTAATGCTTGAGTTTGTTAATACATAAAAATGTTTACTTGTTGTCTTTAAAAAAAACAAGTTTACTTCTTTAAAAAAATGGTATGGTAGAAATGGAAAGTGTCGAAAAACTGGTAAAATTGACAGTGTGAGCATGAAGGTTTACCAAATATAACTCTGGCTTTACTAAACCTGTCCTTTGACACAGGACTGAGGAATAAGATGGCTCAAGTGTGCTTTATCACATAAGCTTGGGTGATAGCTTTAAACCAGCATCTGCCTGTGCTGATTATATACCACAGTCAATGGAAATGCCCTTTCAATGTTCACATAAAGCAATTGGTTTGGGACTCATTTCTCTGCATTAATCCTGCTGCTAAGAAGAGGAATGTACAGCTGATCTGTGAAGGAAATGGGCTGAAGATGCTCATGAAAAGAGCTCTGAAGACTAAGGATCTATTGCTGATAAAAATGATTAGAAATATTTCCCATTATGATGGACCAACTAAAAATTTGTTTATTGATTATGTTGGAGACCTTGCAGCCCAGATCTCTAATGTTGGGAAGGAGTTTGTGATCGAATGTTTGGGAATGCTGGCAAATTTGACTTGGACTGGAAACTGGTTCTTAAGGAGTACAAGTTGGTTCCATACCTCAAGGATAAAGTAAAACCAGGTACTGCAGAAGATGACCTTGTTTTAAAAGTGGTTATAATGATTGGAACTGTATCTATGGATGACTCTTGTGCTGCATTGCTAGCTAAATCTGGAATAATCCCTTCCCTTATTGAATTACTAAATGCTCAACAAGATGATGAATTTGTGTGTCAGATAATTTATGTCTTCTACCAGATTGTTTTCCACCAAGACACGAGAGATGTCATAATCAAAGAAACACAGGCTCCAGCATATTTCATAGATCTGGTGGATGATAAAAATAGTGAAATCCAAAAGGTATGTTAGAATACACTAGATATTATAGTGGAAGACGATGAAGAATGGGCTAAGAAAATTCAGAGTGAGTAGCTGGATGTGGTGGTGCATACCTGTAATCCCAGCACTTGGGAGGCTAAGATAGGAGAATCACTGTGAGTCCAAGGCCAGCCTGAACTACATAGTTAGACCCTGTCTCAAAAAACAAAAAATGAAAGAAAACAGAGAGGGAAAAGTTTTGATGGCATAACTTTCAGTGGCTGGAGATGGTAGAGAGTTGTCAGCTGAATGACAGTGAGCAGGACTTGTATGGTGAAGATCAAATTGATTCATATATCCATGAAGGAGATAGTCTCAAAAAACCTGACATTTTCTACAGCTGAGATGGACTAAGTGCCACTGAAGAAGACACAAATCCAGATTTCTTCAATGACTATCACCTTCAGAATGGAGGTATAGTTGGACAGCATTCATTTCCTGGCAGCCTTGGAATGGATGGTTTTGGCCAACACCTGGCGTACTCAGACACTCTGCCACAGCTTCTGGATTCTGCCCTGATAAATGGGCTATAGGTTTCGAGGAAATCATGTCTTTCTGTGTGAACCCCCAGAAGGAATCTGCGTGTGTTGGGTTACACTTCTCCTTGGCGTAATAGTACATGTTGTTACTAAAAAGAAAAATAGCAAAGATCAAAATATATAAACAAACATGCCACATAAGCAGTAAACATGCCTGATTGCTGCAGTAATCAGAAAAGTACAAATCAAGACCATGTTGACATACAAACTTTGAATCATCAGACTGACAAAAGTTGATATAAAATTCTGGCCAAATTAGATGGTGGAGATGAAATGTAGGAAGTGAGTTCCCTTAAACCCAAGGGTCAGAAGGTAAATTTTGTCATAAAGGCACAGAAACATAGGTGTGTCAAACACACGTTTGTTATTTAGAATATTTCTATTGATGAGTTATTAATTTTAATTTTATAGGTTTCATTATATTAAACAATGAGTGCTGAACAGAAAAAAATCACAAGAAGTATTGCATTTTTAATATTAAGTTTATTAAAAGCATCAAAATTTTCAACATCAACTGGATTTTGGTGTACAAAGTCTAAAAAAGAACAACAGAAATAAATTCCTGGGCCAGTGAGATGGCTCAGCGGTGTAAGCCCCTGCCTGGCAAGCACGAGGTCCTGAGTTTGACTCCTGGTGCCCACGTAAATAAAAAAAAATTGCTATATGAACTACAATGAAAATACCAATAGCACCCTACCAAAAAAAAACTTTACTTCAATTATCACACCTAAGGCAGTCTGCACACGTGACAACAGCACATTCCATACACATGCATCACTTACACTGACAGCACATGTGTTTTGCTTTCCTGGCCTTTTTGTAGGGCATACTTGACATCTTGCTGGTCTTGCTGTTTTGTCAGGAGGTTCTTATTATATTATGCAATGTGTAGTTAGCAAGAACATAAAATATCAATAAAGTAAATTATTAAATTCTTATATGTATTTTTCATTTAGACATCAACATTTTCACATCAGCTGTGTACTTGCTTACAAAACCTAAAAAAGAATATCAGAAATAAATTCCTATATGAACTACAATGAAAATGCCAATAGAACTCTACCACAGAAATAAGCTTTGCTTCAACTGTCGCACCCAAGGCAGTCCTCACACATGACAACTGCATGTTCCATGCACACGTCTCACACTGACAGCATGTATACTTAGCTTTCCTTTCATACGTGGCAGGCCATTCTTGTCACCTCTCTTCCTTTTTTCTCAGGAGCTTCCTACCATGTTGTACAAAATACTCTTAGCAGGGAAATAAGATACTAGTAAAATAAAATATCAAATATGTAAAGAGTGCTTAGAATAGATATCAACATTTTTACATCAGCTGTGTACTTGCTTACAAAACCTAAGAGATAACATCAGAAATAAAAACCTATGTGAACTACAAAGAAAATACCAATAGAACTCTACAACAAAAATAATCTTTGCTTCAATTATCACACCTAGGCCAGGCGTGGTGGTGCATGCCTGTAATCCCAGCACTCAGGAGGCTGAGGCAGGAGAATTGCTGTGAGTTTGAGGCCAGCCAGGACTACATAGTGAGACCCCGTCTCAAAAGGAATTTAAAAAATTAAAATAATTTAAAAAAAATTGTCACACCCAAGTCAGTCTTCACAAATAAAAATTTCATGTTCCATACACAAGTATCGCTTACACTGATAACACGTATGTTTTGTTTTCCTGTCCTTTCTTCTAGGGCACAGTTATATCTTTTTGGTTTTCCTGTTTTCATAGTAGGTCTTTGAGGTGCTGCATCTGTCCATTCACTTGTCAGCTCACCAGTGTGGTCTACAATTTTTTTATGTAGTTACCTGGGCAGAAACATTTTCTTTTTCGTCTGTTATAAATGATCTCTTATGGGCTCGAGTCCCAATCCTCTAAAAAAATTTCTCTGTGGTACTTTGCACTTGTTATTTTTCTTTGTAAATTATCAAACTGTTTATGCCACACATGTTTAGGATAAGTAAAAGACAACCATTGGCCAACTCTTTGTGTTTTGAGTGACATCATAGTTGCTGCATAACTCATCAACATCTACTCTGCCTTTGATTTTGTTGTAGAAAGTTTCCATCTCAGGCTTCTGTTTTGTTGAGGTTTCCCTATCAATATTTCCATCATGTAGCAATGTTGACATCAGCAGTACCAGTTTGTTTTTCTTTGCCATATACGAGGCCAATGTAAATCTTCCTGAAATCCAAAGATTGTACTATACAACTCTCTGTTTTGAAATTGCAACATTTCATTTGGAATTTCTGCTTTGTTCCTGCATACAGTTCCTACACTGGTCAACTTGGGCTCTGTTAACAAATATAACATCAATTGGAAACTGAAAACCAATTGTCAAATGTCACATTCTGATTAGTTTGGGAGATGGGATCAAACACCACATCTTTCACAACATCATTCAGTTTATTACTACATGAATAAGTACCTGATGGCTGAGTTCTGGGATAAATGTCTGAACTGAAAGCATAGTAAGTCTTAGCATCTACAAAGGCATAAATTTTTGTCATATTTTGACTCATCACTTTTCCATAAGTCTTTTACATTCCTGTGATTACCATGAGAAATTCCTGCAGCAGACATATGAATGCTTTCAGTTCAGCTAGTGAGGTGTCATAATAAATACATTTTTTAAATATGGCTATGGTGTATACAGAACATTTTTCTTGTATTTCAGCCTTTGTGTATTTCACAGCACCTTGTAGTATTTTGCCTGTTACACTTTTCAACATCAAATGGCAGTGCTGGCATTCTGTCCAATATGTTTCACAAGATGCTCACTATATTTTTGGACCTAGTTCTAACATCAGATCATTCCATTAGGTTGCGTGGTCATTTCACAACATTTCAACTAGTCAAATATGTACTCACACTGCTGTTTTCTTCATCATCTGAATCAAGGTGGTCTGCATTCCCTGTGTCTGTATCAGTTGATTTTTGCTCCATTTCACTGTCACAGGAACTTTGGCTCACATGGCCAGTGTCAAAGTCATCATCATCATCATCATCATCATCATTATCATCATCATTATATACCCACACCACTCTTCTGTTATGAAAGCATGTATTTTACCATAATGGATCATCATCCATGCATGAATAATCGGATGATTCACTTCTGATCTCCTCTGAAACTTGCAAATCTGGTTTTCCATGCACCATTGTACTGAATGGGGCTATTTCTACCAGAAAAATCAAACAAAAGAAATTTTAAAACAAATTTTAAACAAATCCTAGAGTGGTGTGGGTGTATAACACCCTTTGTGATGCTCAGGTAAACATACACCAAACCAGTTAGAGTATCATGTCAGTGAAAATTCTGGTTTGCCAGGTTTGCACATGTACACACACCTTGCCTTTCATCACTTGCCACCAAGTGGATAAACACAAAGATTGCTTCCTGTATCCCTCAGGCAAAGGTACGAAGACACAGCCAGCTACAATTACGCTAAAGTAAACATTTACAGTAGAAAAGTAAAGGATGTTTAACACTGTAAGAAGTGTTAAGAAAGAACCATTTTGAAAAAACAGCTTGGTATTACCTTGTGAAGTTTAACTGTATACTTCTTTCAATACCTAGTAGTTCTGCTTAGGTACTGCACACTGTTATACCGTCCCCCAAGCATCCTGAGCAAGGGTGTGTATAGCACTGTTTGTAATAGCAAAAGCTGAAAACAAAGCAAATACTAATAGAAGACAATGGTTTAATAGACATGGTATATTTACACCATGAAGTATTAATAAGCAATTAAAATTAACCAGCTTCTGTGGTAGGGAACAGCACAGAAGAATAAAATTATGAAAGAAGCTAATCATAGAAAACTACATATACTATGATATCCTTTTTAAAAGTTTAAGCTTAAATCAAATAAATAACTTTTTTCTTCTGTAAGCAAAGGAAAGTTAAAAATTAAAACAGCAACTATTTAGTGCAGAGGTAAAAGATTATGATATGGTGGATTGAGTGTATTGTTCAATATGTTATTGGTAGTATTATAAGCCTTCATTTGGTAATTCCATGTCTTCAATATATTAATAACAAATAATATACTCCCAACCCCCTTAAGTGTGTCTTTTTCCAGCTTAAATTCCCATACCCATCATTTTATAATCGTACCCTCAGCTCCCTTCTCCTATTTCATTGTATAAACATGTCAAAACCTCAACCCCAACATCTGTGAAATCCATCTCTATCCAAACAACTATGTCCACTGGTCTCCCTGTGAGGACAAGACCCCTTTCTTAACGCCTCTAGTGCTTCTCGCACTTCAGCACTTACGTATCAGAATCACCTAAAAGTCTTGTTAAACACATGGACCTCCCCCAGGTTCATTCAGTAGGTGAGGCCTGAGAGTTTACATTTCTGGTAAGTTTCCAGATGATGTGCTTCTGGTTGGGTCCTAGAACAATTCTCAGTAAATCAAACCCAATTAAATTTTTTCAAAATTATTTTGATATTTGTATGTAAAGTTCAAGCACAGTTTCACATTTGTAACATGCTTGCATGGAAACTATATTTAGCAGGTGACTTAGTTGTGGAAGTATTAAAACTAGTAAGAATGAGGATTGCAGCATACTAATTATTAAAAGTGACCATAAGGAAGCAATGCTATTCAACATATGTTAAGGGAAAACCCATTTTCTTTCCAGGCTATTGATAAGACTTCTCATTATCTATTTATCTATGTGATCTGCTTGATAAATACAGTAAGTATTCACATCTTACTCTTGCTAAAGTCAGCAACAGAGTTAAAAAACTAAGTTAAAAGAGTAATCAGACCAGGTATGGTGGTGCAAGCCTGTAATCCCAGTACTTGGGAGGCTGAAGCAGAAGGACTGCCTCGAGTTCAAGGCCAGCCTGGACTACATAGTGAGTTCAAAGGCCACCATAAACTACATAGTGAGACCCTGTCTCAAAACACAAACGAAAAAAGTAATCAGACTAAGCCAGATGTGGTGATGCACATGTGTAATCCCAACACTCAGGAGGCTGAGGCAGGAGGATCCCCTTGAGTTAGAGGCCAGCCAGGACAGCTTGAACTACGTTGCGAGACCTTGTCTCAAAAAGAAAAAAAAAAAAAAACGAAAAGAGTAATCAGACTAATGTACTAATGTTTTTACATAATTGTAAATTCAACTCTTCCTTTTTTGAAGAAATCAGTGCCAAAAGAGATCAAAAGGAATATCCATTAAGACTTCCTTAATTCAGCATCATTTGGAGTAGTTCACCATGTGTAAATTTGCATATAACTAAAGTTCATTTTAATCTTGTGCAATGAAACTCATTTGAAAATTGAGTAAAACAAAAATTGCATAAAATCATGTCCTTGACAATGCTTTAGTTCTTTCCCATAAAAATACAGTTAACTTTGCCTTATCAGAACGTTTAAAATTTGAGGAGCTCCTTTCCTCACGATGTGTTGCCAATTATAGCCATGTTTGAGTATCTTCTAACCATAAATATTGTGTGTATATATGTGTGTGTTATATATTACTAGACTTAGCACAATGAAACATACACCCTACAAAAACATGCAAAAATTGAAACTAGCTGAGGGACAGTAAACTCCTCTGTCAGGTTCATTCTGAAGATAAGATTAAAAGAATGAGAAGCAAGACTGGTTGCACCATTTAAATTCTTTTTCTTGTGCACATGCAAACTGAGTGTGTATTGTTGCATTTGTGTAACTTAGACGCTGTGTGGGACTAGGGTAACATAATTGTGTGCCATATTCTGTCAGACACCCTTCCTCCTTTCAGTTCAGCAGCACTGTGTGTCTCTGAGATGTGGACCCACTTTAGCGGAGAGCCAGAACCCCAGCATATCAAGACCCCCACCACGGCCTTGGGCTTTCTAGCGCAGTTTAAGTGCTCAGACTTTTGCTCACATTTTACACCTTGCCTCTTTTCTCCTTTCTGCTAAGTCACATGTCACTCACTTTCTTATTTGCAGTTACCACACAAACCCGCTTGCCCACTCCTACTCCAGTCTTAATGCCCACGGCAGTTCTATCTCGAGGCCCCACAAACGATGCAAGTCCTCACAAACAGTATGCGATGGTCCCCAGGCATTGTCAAGGAGGCCCACCGGTTCTGCTGACGTCACATTCAAGCCACCCCGTGTCTGAGATTACCTAAATGACCTCAGATCTCCTCCAGGCATCGATTCATAAGGGCCCAGGAAACTTAAGAGTCAAAACTTCAGATTGAAAATCATTCATTACAATCATTAATGGATCAAATCACGGGTCCTGGACGGGTTGTCCTCTGTGCCTTAGCTTTGAATCTGTAAAATAGAAATGATAGTTTCTGCTCCATAGGCTTCTCTGGAATTTTCATCCCAGTAACGCTCTTGACCTGCCTTACCTTCCAGCCAAGGTGAAGGCAGAATTCTCTCTAGAAAGAGTTTAGTTCTGGGTATGAAATAACTAAAAGAATCATCGGGAGGACTAAAGAAACAGGTTCTGGATGGAACTTCTAGGCCTGATGTCCGAAGCCTGGTGCAGGGCTGGGCCAAGAAGCAGCTGCCAGTCTTGCCAGGGTTTGGCAGCTGCCTGGAAATCTATAGGCTGCCACCTGCTGTCCCTTGTTCAACTCCTTTTTTAATTCAAGTGTCACGTGCGTGCATCTGGTTGACGAATTCTTCAATTAGGTCCAAAAACTCAGCTTCAAAGGAGTCTGGGAGTTTTTCTTTTTCTTTCCAGCTGCTGCTGCTCAGGAAAGGATTCTAGAAGGTGATCGACTGGAAGCTGATCACGCCCCACTTGCCATGACACGCTACCGATAACTGTTATCTAGGTCAACTCCATCTCATATATGTAAGAATCAGGTGCAGAGATTTAGTGACTTTTTTAAGCTGTTGCTAGGAGTTCCTTCTTTTCTTTCCCTTTTTTTTTTTTTTTTTTTGGGGGGGGGGGGGTACCAGGAGTCGACCTCAGGACCTCGCACTTGCCAGGAAGTGCTTGTGCCGCTGAGCGATATCACCGGCCCTTTTTTTCTTTATGTGGGTTCCGGGAGTCGAACTCAGGACCTTGCGCTTGCCAGGCAGGCGCTTATGCCGCTGAGCTATCTCACCGGCCCAGGAGTTCCATCTTAAGCTCAGTGTTTACCCCTCTGACAGGCTTGTTCCCCATTGACCTACAAACCTTTCATTTGGGCTGTGAAATTTTCACTCTAATTCTTTTTGGAATGTTATCTGAAATATTTTCTCAGTATTGACATTTATGTGTTTTAATAATTACACTGATCAACCCAGATATGGTGGCTCACACCTGTAATCCCAGCACTTGGGAGGCTGAGGCAGGAGGATTGCCATGAGTTCAAGGCCAGCCTGGGCTACATAGCAAGACCCTGTCTCAAAAAAAAAATTTTTTTTACATTACACTGATCAGATACACAAGTTTAAATATCCCATTGGTTTCTCTTATATGAGAAATCCAAAGTAAATAATTTAAAGATCAAAATAAAGGATGGGTAATAGGAATCAGGGAGACAGATCTTTTGCAAATGGGAAGGGGATCTAAAGGTGGAGGGAAGAGAAGAGGGGGTAAAAAGAATTAAGATGTATCATGTACAGGTACCAACTTCCCACAATGAATGTAATCGCCACCTACTGCAAACACGGACTAAAAACATAATTACACTGTATTCTATAGATCGACTTCAGCATCTGTAAATCACTCTGACCCTTTATTACCCTTTTGTACCCCTGCCACAACTTTTGCTTTTCAGAACTCTGAATTTTCTCTTCAGTTTTAAACCAAATATAGTCAAAAGCAGAATTTTTAAAAAAAGCATCTTTATTTCAGATCACTGTTTTAGACAATACGAGGTGGACCTTTACGAACTGCACCAGTTTTTTTTTTGTTTTGTTTTTTTTCTTTTGAATACAGTAGTTCCAGAGCCACCTCCAGAATAGTAGTTGAAATTTCTGCTTTTAATTAAGATCTACTTCCTCTGTTCTGGAAACTTGTGTAGAATGGGAAAGGAAATCTAAACATTTTAGTGCCTGATCATTTGATCTATAAATGAATAAAGTTTTAGTCAAAAGTTTATACTCCCGTGTGGCTTCCTATCCAACAAAACAAACCCTCTTTATTATTTTCAACTAAACATCCAAGGGAAACTTAAGGTTCAAAGAACTTTCAATATAGTTAAATTTTATAATATCAAAAGTGGGAGCCGGGAATGGTGGCACATGCCTGTAATCCCAGCACCCAAGAGGCTGAGGCAGGAGGATCGCCACAAGTTTGAGGCCAGCCTGGGCTATCTATGTAAGCGAGTTCAAGGCCAGCCTGCAGTAGTACATAGCAAGACCCTGTCTCAAAAAAAAGAAAAAAGAAAAAAAAGTGGGAGAAAGTTGCTGCTTTGTCCAGAGACCATTGTCTTGTTACGTGACCAGCATTGGAATCAGGTTAGATGTTTATATATTCAATAAATATTTATTGATCCCCAATTATTGGTCACCAGGGGTTATGCTTGGTGAGGACAAGGCTGGAAGGACAAGTCAGTCACTGCTTCCGCAGAGCCTGCAGTCTACCAGGGGGTACCTGCAAGTCCCTTGGAAATGGCACTAAAGTGTGACCAACGCTCCACTAGGAGGAGAGGTGCTGTTGTCCTTCAAATAGGTACTTGAGAAGGCCCGGGTGGGAGTCAGTGGAGACTTCCAGAGGTCTTGGTAGATTGTCACTTGCATAGAGGTCAGCTGGAACAGGAGGTGAGGGGCTTCTAAATGAGGGAAGCATGTTTGAGTTTGCCCACAGGTGACAGAACAGGGCAGTTTTGAGGAAATGAAGTGTCACTGTAGCTGAAGTAGGTGTAAAGTCTGCCACTGAGCAGACAGGTAGGCCTGGAAAAGAAGGGCTCGGCCTTGCAGCTCCGGTTCAGAAGGGGTTATTTATCACAGGGACGGAGCTAATTCCTGTGAGGCTCAGAGTGCTTCCTATTTTGGTAGGTCTCCTTAAAAATTCTTTATTTTGTACTGTTGGCTATAAAACTGGGCTAGGACCTCACAAAGGGCCTGTAGGAGTGCACGCCCTTTGCGTTTCCCCGCCTTCCTGCTCAGTCACCTCTGTCAGAGCCACCCAGGCGTCTTCAGCTAGAGATGCCATCAGCCTTCCGTGCAAGAGCTAGGAGTTACCTCAGCCATCAGGAGAAGTGGCAGTGGCTTTAACTAAGGTCAGGCGAGGGATTAACTGATACTCTAGGTATGGAAACAAAGGATTGACACTACCTACGTGTGGCCCAATCTGACCACACCGTAAGAATGTCTCCAGGCAGTGTGAGTTCCACTTACCCTCTCGGGGCCTGTTCCTCTCCAATGTCTTCTTTCAAAAGCGCTTTTCTGCCTTGTGCCCTTTCAATACAAGGAGGGTGTTTCTTCCTCTGTGGCCCCTTGGGTTCTACACAAACCTGTCTTAGACACTCAACCCCTTGCATCAGTGCAAAGCAAGTCTCGTGCACCTCCTGTATGTTCTATGGGCAGGGTTTACAGGATGGAGAGTGAATGGTCTTCTTTGCTCTGTACCAAGATTTCAGACTAACAAAATAATACCACGTTCACATTAGCGAATGCCACCCAGCCTGAGATCCTAATGCTGTGCGCCGCAGCTGGGCTCCAGCATAAGCAAGGTGTCCCTCTGGCCACCTCCACCGCAGCACCCCTCAGGATCAGTCCTCACTGATCTGCAGAGAACTTTCTTCTGTGTCGTCATCCGAGACATAACAAGCGCATGGAAGTAGCCAGAGGACTGAGACGAGGCCTCATTCTGCTGCTAACTAGTAATGTAACCTTGGGAAGTTTCACCTCACTAGAGAGATGGGAATTTTTCATTGTAACGTTTTCATCTGTAAAATTTTTTTTTTTTTTTGTGGGTACCAGGGGTCGACCTCAGGACCTCGCGCGCCAACAGGCACCCGTGCCGCTGAGCGATATCACCGGCCCCTTTTTTGTATGTGGGTTCCGGGAGTCGAACTCGGGCCCTCGCGCTTGCAAGGCAGGCGCTTACGCTGCTGAGCCATCTCACCGGCCCATTCATCTGTAAAATTAAGGAGTTATATGAGACCATTTTTAACAAAATCATCAGTGCTATGCCGGGTGTGGTGGTGCATTCCTGTATTCCCAGCACTGGGGAGCCTGGCAGAAGGACCAAGAGGACCAACGTCAGCCTGGGCTACACAGCAAGACCCTACCTCAAAAATAAATAAATTAATTAAAAAAATAAAAGTAATGTTGAATCACGGCTTTGCTAGCCATATCCTGTTACAGATCAGAGAAAGGGCAGAACTGTTCTGATACTTTCAGGAGAAAACTTTATGGTCACTGTGGCCTTGCGAGATGTATGTCTCCCATGCTTCCTAACATATGTCCCCTGAAACTTGTAACTTCCTGAGCAATGGGAGCACGAAGGGAATCTTCTATTCTAGTATTTGGTCTTTTGCGCTAGCCCTTACCAGCTTTGTAATTTCCTGCGTGACAGGAGCTTCAGTTCCAGTGAAGTGAGTCTTGGCAGGCTCCTGGATAGCATCAGGGTGGAGCTTGGTGGCCATGTGACTAGGGGGCTGGAAACATCATGCTCACGCCGCCCTGGACCTCCAGGAAGGAAAGAGGAACTGAAAAGCAGCTTGATACTAATGGCCAATGATGCCATCAATCAGGCCTACGCAAGGAAGCCACCAGGCCGAACTCTTGCGGTTCCCTGGAGGGTGGGGTACCTGGAGGGAGGGAAGACCTTGTCTCTCAATGTGCCTGGCCCTGTGCATCTGTCACATCTGGCTGTTCATCTGTACCTTTGTAACACCACTTAGGACAACTGGCAAATGTCTTTCCCTGGATTCTGTGAGCTGCTCTAGCAAATTAAACCCACCCCAATTTACAGCCAGTGGGAGTCACAGGCAGCCACCACTGCCTCTCACTGGCATCGGCAATGGGACTGAGCCTGAGTAGCCTAGGGCTGACAAACAGGACAAACAACTGAGCACGATGGGTCAAAGGCCATAGAAACCCAGAGGACAGGAGCAGAATGCAGGACGCAAAATGACTCCTGTGCTCCTGAGCACTGCACACGGAACCAATCAGAAAAAGGCACTTTCAATCCCTCGTTTGAATCTGGCATTGTTCACTGGACCAGCCGGAAACATGCTATTGTCAATCCTTCATTTACATCTGGCGGAAGCTGGGTCGGTCTTTCCATAGGGAAATTTAAATCTAGCTCTGCACCAGGTGAGTTTTAGCTGGGACAACTGTCCCAGAGTGTTAGTTGCATGAGGGAGGAGCCAATTCGGAAATCTGGGTTCAAAAGACCCCCTTCTCGTCTTCGAGGCACCTATAAACCTGTCCCCTGGCTGCTCTCGCCCTGTAGAATGTACCTTTCCCGCTTTCAGTAAATGTACACTTTCACGACCTTTTCTGTGTGTCCCATCCAATCCTTTGTTCAGGACACCAAGAACCTGGGAAGAAGCCCCACGGACAGCCCCGGTCCAGTCCCATTACCTGCGTGGCCTGGCCCTATCTCCAGGTAGGTAGTGTTAGAACCGACTTCAGTTACAGGACACCTTGCTGGTGTCTGCAGAACTGCATGGTGTGGGGGACCCCCACTCATGATGTCAGAAGTGTTGAATAGCTGGACGGAGAGGCGCATGCCTGCAATCCCCGCATTCAGGAGGTTGGGAGAGCGCCAAGTTCAAGGAAAGCCTGGGCTACGTAAGGAGACCCTGTCTCAATACTCTCTCTCTCAGAAAGAGAATGTGTGGAGTGGGATGTAAATAGAGACAAAAATAGATTTTTCTTCTCAGGGTCATCTTTTCCCCTTTCAAGGCCTCCTGAAATAGCAGCTTAAATCTCACCCCTACTCCCACCAGTCCTAAGAGCAGAGAAGCGGCAGTGACCGTTAGGAATGAAAGTTTAGCTCAACATGGTGCCACATCCCTGTAATCTCAGCGTTTTGCGAGACTGAGGCAGGAGAATTCAAAGTTCGACCCAGCCGGGACAATTTAGTGATTTAGAGAGAGCCTGTCTCAAAAACTAAACGGCTGGAGATTTAGGTCAGTGTGAAGGTCCTGGGTTCAACCCCCAGTATCACAAAATAATAATAATAATAATAATCATGAAGGGCTGAGAATATAGTTCAGTGGTAGAGTGTCCCTGGGTTCAATCCCGTGTCACCAAAAAAAAAAAGAAAAAAAAGTTGATGAAAGCTGCATCCTTGTCTGTAGCCTAGAGAGAGGCTGAATAATGCTCTTACAGCGATGCCTTTCCACCCAGAGATGCCGATGGAGCATGTGTATAAATATCTGGGAGGGGGAGGATGGGGTGCTTAGGGGGTCAGGGAATCTTCCAGTAGCTCCACAATCAGCAGATGAGATTAAAAATCCAGCAGCAGGAAAAGTCAGGGCCACTGACAATTGGAAATATTGGCATGGGGCACAGAGGCCTCTTGGTTGGATTAGGACCAGATGGGTAATAGGCTACCCCCTCAGCTGTTCATCTTGATAATTAAAGTAAATCTTGCACCTGTGATACAAAATTAGCTCAGGAACCAAAGATGTCCATGGGTAAAGTACACTCGTTGTCTGGAACACAAAGGCTTACTATCAAGAGGCATCAAGTTTAAGATGCATTTAGTCTGGGGAAAGGGCTAAAGAATGATTTCTAGCTATTAACTCTTTGTCACCAGGCTGATTTAACAGTAATTAAAAGCTCACTCTCAAAAGCTTTCCCGGGCCGGTGAGATGGCTCAGCGGCGTACGCACCTGCCTGGCAAGCGCAAGGGCCCGAGTTCGACTCCCGGATCCCACATACGAAAAAGGGGCCAGTGATATCGCTCAGTGGCACGGGTGCCTGCTGGCGCACGAGGTCCCGAGGTTGACCCCCGGTACCCACAAAAAGAAAAAAAAAAAAGCTTTCCCTAAGAAACTACATAGAAATTTTGCATTCAAATGTTCTCATAACTGAATAGAATGCCTCTTGAAAAGTACCACTAAGCTCAGTACCGAGGCCACCTCCTGTGAAATAAATCTCAGTGGCATGGTGGAGAGTGCTGGATGGAGTGATCAAACATTAGTGCCATCTCTGCTACTAAGTGAACTTGGGCAGCTCTTTTGGTTTCTCTAGGCTTCTGTGACATACAAAGTGGGCAGACTGTACTGGAGTGCTGAAACTCAGAGTCCATGAAACTTAAATCCTTGAATTCGGAGTAACAGCAGAGACTGTCAATGAAAGTGGCTTCCAGTGAACCCTTCCTTTAAATATCTGGGTGGGAGGGGTCATATTAATGAAAACGTCAACATTTAAAAATGCTAGCATTGCTGGGCATGGTGGTGCACGACTGTAATCCTAGTACTCAGGAGGCTGAGGCAGGAGGACTGCGAGATGGAGGCCAGCCTGTGTTACATAGTGAGTTCAAGGCTGGCATGAACTATATCATGAGACCCTGTCTCTAAGTAAGTAAAATTTTAAAATGCTAGCTTGCACAGAATGGGGCCACTTTCTCCTCACTGAAACGGTCTTGCTAAACTCACTACCATTGCTACCTTGCTAAAATGTGGGCTCCAAAAGCAGCTGCCCTCGAACTTTAAGCATGTTCATCTCCCCATGAGATGCTGGGATAGAGTTTTCCCTACTTCAGAGATAAAGCCACGTTCAATCACCAGCTTAGAGTGTACTGTTTTCAATGTGTGATTCCTCTCACTTGTAATTCTTTGAATTTCTAAGCATAATTTTTCCAGAATAAAGCAGTTGTGAATCAACAGTACACATGCAGTGGACACGTGTCTGTCACTGGGGATTTTATCCAAGACCTCACATATACTAGTCAAGTGCCCTACACTAAGCTATACCCCCAGCTGACTTTTTCCTTATTTTAATATCTATAATGAAAAGTTGATTTAATCATATGGATAGTTTAGATTTTAGAAAAACTGGCACTCTAAATCCTTCAGTTTAAAGAATTATCTACACAAATGAAGGAAAAAAGGGCCGGTGATATCGCTCAGCAACACAAGTGCCTGCTCGCAAGCGCGAGGTCCTGAGTTCAATCCCCGGTACCCACACACAAAAAAAAGAATTATCTACAATAAAAACTCAACTGGGCATGGTGGTACACATCTGTAATCCCAGCACTGGAAGGCTGAAGCAGGAGGATCACAGGTTCTACAATTTAGCAAAGTGAGACCCTATCCTCTAAATAAATGAATGAATGAATGGCTAGGGATGTAGCTCAGTACACAGGCCTTGAGCTCAATCCTTGTACCACAAAAGTAAATAAATGCAAATTAGAAGATACATATATACACACACACACATACGTACATATATGTAAACATGTCCTCTGCCCCCATATTAATCTTTAAAATTAGTTCTCCTGACCCAAGTTTTATAAATGGATAGAAAACAAAACACGGACCAAGATGTGGACATATTTCGGTGGCAGAAGCCTTTTATTTTTATCTGCATTTTTCTAATTATCTAATAAACACAAACTGTAACAAGGAAAAGAGTAAGAAGTTGCATTACTATACCTGAATTCACTTTTTTTTTCCTGAGACAAGGTTTCACTATGCAGTTCAGGCTGGCCTCAAACTCACAGCAATCCTCCTGCCTCAGCCTCCCAAGTGCTGGGATTACAGGCATATGCCACCATGCCCGGCCTCTGAATTCACTTTTTAAGAAAATGCACAGCAAAGCAGTTGAGAAAAATCAAAACAATCGTTACTTTTGTGTGACTTACGGATGCTTTATTTTACAAGGCTCCTACGCTGTGTATGCACTGACCATTGACAACTGCGAAAGTAACTCTTCTCAGTCAGACTGAGCTGGGGCTCAGCTTGTCACCTTCACCGAATTGCAAGTTTGTGGTTGGGATCGGGGCTGGGAGCAGCTAAGGGCTCAGTGCTGCTCCGTCCATACAGGGATGCGGGGCAGGTGGGGCAAGGGATGAAAGATGGTACCAGATTCCTTCTTTCCAAGTTTCGCTCTGGATGGGATTTGTCCTACCTGCTGGTTTATGGGCTCGTCACTAGACTCGTGGCCCCGTGACAGCTGTTGCTCTCCCAGGTCTGAGAAGTGCCATGCGAGCAGCTGTTTTGTCCAAGGGAGGAACACTCTGTCCTCACATCCCAGGGCTCATCCTCCTTCCAGAGTCAGCACAATGGCAGTGAAGTCTGATCTCTCTACAGGCCAGAGTCAGAACCTGCACCCAAGGCCACTGCCAGTGCCAACGTCTGACAAGGCGGTGAGAACCACAGCCTGCTGCCACAGGACACCGACACTCGATGTGTACAAACTACCCAGTGGGGAAAAGCGAAGTTGTGTTGGTCCTCTCTCATCTAAATCTGTGATCCCCTAAGAGTGATGTGTGAGATACCCGCTGTACCACAATCACCCAGTAGCGCTGTTAAATACTCCTCCTGGACACTTCCAGTGCCCAGAAATCTCCACTGTAAATTTCCTTTACCCTATGAGAGCGCAGTAAGTGTAACTAAGAATGAAAAAGAATTACACAGATTTTATAAAATGAAACAGTAACATCTCTAATTAAAATATGATCTGCTGGTTTCTTCTTACCAGCATCACCATCTCTGCTCAATAAGCTGGGAGTCAGGCATGGTAGCACAGGCCTATAATCCCGGCACTCAGGAGGCTGAAGCAGGAGGATCAATAGGAGTTCAAGGCCAGCCTGGGCTACACAGTGAGACCTTGTTTCCCCCGCAGCCCCCAAAAAACTCCCAAAAAAACTCACTGAAAAATGCAGTTTAGCATCTCTTAAGCTGGTGTCTCTCAAGGTCCAGCTCACCAGTTCTCGTGATGGGAGCCGAACCTCAGCCCTTTTATTTTTTATTTTCAGACAGGGCTGTGGACTTGACTTTTGATCCTTATGCCTCGGTCTCCCGAACAGCCATGGGTATAGGAGTGTGCCACCGTGGCTGGCATCTCTTGCTGGATTTATATATTAAATAAACCTCTTATACACACACAGTTTTTTTTTTTTTTTTGAGACAGAGTCTCACTATGTAGTTCCTGCTGGCCTTGAACTCACTCTATAGCCCACGCTGGCCTCAAACTTGCTACAATCCTCCTGCCTCAGCCCCCCAAGTGCTGGGATTACAGGCGTGCGCACCACACTTGGCTACACACACCCTTTCCAACTACAAACTAAATGTTATAGATGTTAACAATCATTCTCAAAACTTTTTGCTATTTGCACAACTTTATTAACATTTTAAAATCTCTTTATATATGTAAAAGAAAAATAACAGAAAACAAGGACCTCTATCAGCTACATTAGCTGCAATGCTATACATTATTTTAAATTATATATTATAAATTACATATAATATGTAATTATAACAAAAATTTAGTTTTGAAAAATGTTTTATTCAAGAATTTTACATGATTCCAAATATTTTCCAAAATACAGTTTCCTAGACTGCTACAAAAGAAAGCAAATTCAGTAAGAAATTTAAATCATTAAATATGTTTCACTAGTATATACATAAAGAATGCCAAGCGGTAACATTTAGGCCTAAAATGCGTACCATGTCTGTTTCTCTCGGGAAGGCTCAAGCCAGCACGATGTATAGGCTATGTACAATAGACAAAGTTCTGTGTACGTCAGCGTTTGCATTTGCTGCCTCAACTTAGAGCTGCGGTAGTTTGTCCACTGGGGTGTCAAATTTGAAGTCTGACGGGAAGAGATCTGGGGCACGAGGATAAATAAGTCTGTAGGACTGTCTGATTGTAACGTCAGCAACACCAGCAATATCTCCAATTTCTAGAAGACAAAAACCAAAATATTAACAAGCATGTTTTTTCCCTTCTACTTCCTTCCTACTACCCAAAAGCAAAAAAAAAAAAACAAAAAACCCAAAAACTTAAAACCAAAAAATACTTTCAAAACTGATAATGCAAATACAAACTGAAAGCCAGTGTGGTGGTGTACACCTGTAATCCCAGCAGTGGGGAGGCTGATGCAGGAGGATTGTGCATAGTTCCAGGCTAGCCTGGGCTACATAGTGAGGTCAAGGCCAGCCAGAACTACACAGCGAGGCCCTGTCTCAAAAAACCAACCAACCAACCAACAAAAACAAATGAAAATACAAACTAAAAGGTAGAACACAAGAGATAAAAGTCAGTAAAAATACTGATAATGTAGTAGTACTTACTACCTTAAAGGTTTGTCAATAGTATTAAAAGGTTTAATACACACAAAAGCACTCTATAATCAATAGAATACCGGCCATGGACAGTGTCCATGGATGAACTCTCCACAGTGGATGAGGTCACTATGTACTGCAAACATGTACTAAAAAAACAAAAAACCAAGAAAGCAAAATACACATTCACAATACAGTATGTTGCTTGTACGGTAACTTGCCACACTGAGAAAGAAAGCACCAGCCCTCCCCCTCTTTAAGACTTTAAACAAGTTTCGGGGGGGGGGAGTATTTAAAATGATCAGGAATTGGGGGGGCTCTAAAAATGAAAACTGTAAAAACTAAAAGTAAATAATTCAGAAAACTTTGGACACAAGGCCATGCCTCCACGCATCATTGTTTAGTAGCCACTTAACAAGCTGCACTTTCTTAGCAGTTCGGTGCTGAGGAGCTACTTCTTGATTATGGGCTCTGGATCCTGACCTGCTTCCCAGTTACCATGGTAACACGGTCAGCACTGCAGCCGTCAGTTCTGCTACCATTCTTCCTGGGGACCAACCTTACCTTTCTGGGTCCTCTTCTCAGCTGAGGCCTGTGAGGCCATGTAAATAGCTGCCGCTGCCACGGAGATCGGGCTTCGCCCAGGAACCAGGTCCAGCTCCACAGCCTTGCGGGCTATGTGTGTTGCTGCCATCTGCACTTGCTTCGGGAGGCAGAGGTTGGAGCAGAACCTGGACATGAAGTCCCCGGTGGTAATCAAATCCACACTGGTTTCTAAAGCTTTCAATATAAGTTTAAAACATCGGCCAATTTCTTTCTTAGAAATTCGTGATACGGCACATATTTCTAAAAGAAAAAATATTTAAATAAATCCACACAAGTCATATACTTCATTTTAAAATCAATTACCTCTGATTATAAAAACAATACATTTTACTTGCAAAAATTTCAATCATGCCTTAAAGATGGAATCTTGATCCTCTCCGTGATACTTCCCATAAAGCTAACCTAAAATTTCTTAGTTAATTTAAATGTTCACTACATTGTAAAGTTAAATTTAGGTCTTAATCTTACAAAATATTAACTTCTCGGGCCGGTGAGATAGCTTAGTGGCATAAGCGCCTGCCTGGCAAGTGTGAGGTCCTGAGTTCGACTCCTGGTACCCACATATGAAAAAAGGGCCAGTGATATTGCTCAGCGGCACAGGCACCTGCTGGCTTGTGAGGTCCTGAGTTCAACACCTGGTACCCACGAAAAAAAAAAATAAATTTACTTCTCTATAGTTTCTATTTATACAAATAAGTCTCTTCAACTATTCAAAAATTTCTTTGGTATTTATGTATTAATCTGTTACAAGGAGTATATCAAACAGAAGAAGGAAACTACTCAAGCTAAGAATACCTCTCAGCTACACAATGTCCTGTGTACACGCAATCCTTGTGATTACAGGCCTCAACCAAACTAAAGTCTGTCACTCTGTTATTCTAAACATTCAACCATTAAACACTTTCAGAATAAATTTAGGAAAAGCCTGTTTTAGCTGCAGCAACAAAAATGATGATGATAATAAAAGCCACTGCTTCTTCACTTCGACATAATATACTTATAAAAAATAAGTACTATATCCACTGGTAGAATGAAGGGTTACTGCCAGGTGTGGTGGCGCACGCCTGTAATCCCAGCAGTCGGGAGGCAAAGGCAGGAGGATCACTGCAAGTGTGAGGCCAGCCTGGGCTACACAGTGACCTCAAGGCCAGCCTGAACTACACAGAGAGACCCTGTCTCAAAACAACAACGACAACAAAGAAGGGTTACTATACTCTTTAGCTAAACTGTGCTTTGTCAGTGAAAGTCAATGTAAATACCGTGACCACCGTCATAAACTCACATGGTGAGAGACACCAGTTATCTCAAAGCCTCTAACTTCAGTGTGAGAACGCAAATGCTGTACCTCGAGAAAAACTTCACCGATGCTTCTTCCTGTGGTGCTCCACTCCCCTGCTTACAGAGACCTGCACTAGAAGTGGCAGCTGTTCTCGTGCATGCAATGCAGACTTTCCACAAAAGCCCTACTGTAGCTTAGGATACCAGGCCTCAATGCCCACGAAATACAGTCAGTCAAAAAGACCTCACTAGCAAAGAACGCGATGGTTCACAGGGTCTAAAACAACTACATGAGAAAACAGCTTACAAGGAAAATGGTCAGTAAGATCATGGTACAAATTTGTTGTTAAGGAACAAAATAAATAGGTACCAGCAAGTGATATTCAGGTGGTAACTGTGTAACAGTGAAGACACAACCTAGCTTCTAAGCATCAAAGCTGCCAGACTCCGGTCTGTTACTTTATGCAACTGAAGACTCACCTTTAAATGTCCTAGGAACCCCTTCTTGTCTACAGGCAATATAAAGACAAGCAGAAGCTATGGCATCATTGGCTCTTCCCTTCAGGCTCTTCTGTTCATACACTTGCTTGAATAAATTATTTGTTCGATCCTTCAAAGAAGAGAAACTAAGTTTAACTCTAGGCCATTTAGTTAGATGCAATATCAAAATTTCATATGTTCATTAAATTATGGTAAGCCAGTGCAAGAATGGCTTAAAGGAGGTACACAGAACTTACAACTATATTTCGAGGGAGATTGATTCTGTCTGCCATGGTAGTTATTTCCTTAAATGCATTCATCATTGCTCGATCAGAACTACTCATTGTTCTCCGATTCTGGTACTTAGAATTGCCAAACTCATCAAAACTTGCAGCTCCTGTACCCTATAAGACAAAGTTTTATAATGCTGCAGAAATTTTTATAAAATTTAAGTGAATAATTTATATGAAAGTATAACTTATACAATCTGATTCCATATGCCCAAGAGGTCTGCACTATATATCCTGCTTAACTTCTCAAGTAGAAAGAGTACCAGGTTCAGACCTTTTAAAGAGATTTTTAAATCAAACACTAAGGAATATATAATTATAAACAATTGTTGGAGGAAATGAAAAATGAAATAGTCCAATTTCATTTATAAATATGATACAAACAGAATACAGCAACATATTAAAAAGCTAGCTGATCTGGTGGTGCACGCCTATAATACCAGCACTTGGGAGGCTGAGGCAGGAGGACTGCTGTGAGTTTGAGGCCAGCCTGGGCTATATAGTGAGTTCAAGGCCAGCCTGAACTGCATAGTGAGATCCTGTCTCAAAAATAAAGTTAGATATCATGACCCAGTGGAGACTTTTTCATAAATGCGAGATATCTATTAGAGAATCTAATAATATAGAAGTTCAGAGTAATAGGTCTAGGAAGAAAAATCATACAATTTCTGAAGGTACCAAAAAGGCAAGCAATGAAATTCAAAATTCATTTTGGAGAAAAGCTCACAGAGAGCTAGGTTCTATGGCACACATCTGTAATCCCAGAAAGTTGAGGCAGGAGGATTGAAAGTTTGAGGCCACCCTGGACAACTTAGAAAGACCCTGTCTCAAAATAAAAATGGGGTAGGGATATAGCTCAGCACCTGCTGGGTTCAATCAATAGTACAACACACACACACACACACACACACATGCACATATACACAAACACACACAGAATACTACAGATAGGTATCTTTTTATATTAGAAAAATAAACCTTCCATGCTCAAAGCCAACACTACAATTAACAGAGAAACAGTATGTACTATTATTGAAGTCAGATGTAAGACAAAGGTACCTCTTACAACTACCATTTAAAACTGTACTAGAAAATATAATCAATATTCTTCAGCAAGAGAAAAAATTGTAAGTACAAAATTAAAAAGGAGATGATAAACTATGTGCAGGTAATACCTATACATACCTAGGGTACTCAAGAAAACCACTAAAAATGTTATTGCTATAAATAATAAAAATTCATTAAAGCAACAAGGTGAACATTACTAAACAGAAATCAAAGGCCTTTGTATAGGGCCGGTGAGATGGCTCAGCGGCTTAAGCGCCTGCCCGGCAAGCGCGAGGGCCCGAGTTCAACTCCCGGAACCCACATACGAAAAAAGGGCCGGTGATATCACTCAGCGGCACGGGCGCCTGCTGGCGCACGAGGTCCTGAGGTCGACCCCCCGGTACCCACAAAAAAAAAAAAAAAAAAAAAAAAAGGCCTTTGTATATACAATTAACCAGTTAGAAGACAATGAAGGAAAATATTCCAATTACAACAGCAACACTAAAAAAACCGTTCTGGGAATAAACTTAAGAAACACACAGACGTTTACAAAGAAAACTTGAAAACATTCCTTAATGGCTACATGAGATCTAAGGAAATGGTAAGACATACCATAATACTGGGTAGAACGATGCATCAAGAAAAGTCAATTTTCTTTTTTTTTTTTAATGTGGGTACCGGGAGTCGAACTCAGGACCTCACGCTTGCCAGGCAGGCGCTTACACCGCTGAGCTATCTCACCAGCCCAAGAAAAGTCAATTTTCTCTACATCCATTTGCAAATAAATCTAACCAAAATCCTAGTAAAAATAATATAACCAAACTTATATATATTTTTAACAGAACCTTTTTTTTTTTTTAATGTGGGTACCGGGAGTCGACCTCAGGACCTCGCGCTTGTCAGCAAGCGCTAGTGCCGCTGAGCCATCTCACCAGCCCTTAACCGAACTTTTTAAGGAACAAAACAAAGTGATCCTAACCTTTAAAAGCAAAAGACTACTGAAGGAAATACTGCAAGGACCGATGAGAGAGGACTAGTGCTCCTAGACATTGGGACAGTGCACCAGGCGTACAATTCATGATACAACAGTCCAGAAACACGCCCAAATACACATGGAAAGTACGCACGTAATACATGTAACACTGATATAAGTACCAGTTTAAAAGGTTTTTTTTGCCACATGAGCACAACTTTGGATACAGGATAAACTAGTAAGAGTGGTTACCTGTTTCTGGCGGAGGAAGGGGTTGCAGTGGGAACTGAGAATTTGGGGGTCAAGGGTGAGGAAAATTTACTGAATTCTTTTTATACATTTATTTTTTGAGTCATGTATTTCTATTAAAAGTATTTTAAAAGTAACAGCATCAGTTGGTTGGAATCTTACATTTTAAAACACCTGTAATATACCATTTATCCAGGCTGTAAGGCTTAAAGCAAATGCAGATGTGACCTAAAGATGTTTCTGCATATAATCTCTACACCTTGAAACTTAGCCTATACCCCATTTTTCAAATTTGATATGTAATTTATCAATTAGACATGAAAAAAAATTTTTTATTTTCCTGAAAACAGATTTCTATATACATTAGTAAAGTTCTAAAATACCATACACTTCCTTGATTAGTCCTTCAGAATACTGTCACCACTAATTCCAATTCATTTAATAAAGCAAAAAAGAGTGAGGTAGGCCAGATGCAGTGGCACACACCTGTAATTCCAACTACTCAGAAGGCTGAGGCAGGAGGATCACAAGTTTGAGGCCAGCTGGGCAACTTTGTGAAATCATGTCTCAAAATAAAAAAGGGCTGGAGATGCAGTTCAGTGCAAGGGCCTCGGATCAACTCCCAGTACTGAAAAAAAGAAGCGGAAGAGCAAGCCCGGTAGCTAGGGAAGTTATGCTACTGCCTTATATATTAATAAAAGCTGCCATTAACAGCACACGCTATTCACTGCATATTATGTTACAAACACCTTATATATAAAGTCATGAAACCCTCAACATTTCTATGAAGTATATGGTGTAGAGGGAAAAAACACATTCTTACGATTCAATGTTAGGTTATAAGAACACACCAAACTCAATTTTTTAGTTTATGAAAGGAAAAAAGACTGAGATACAAAGACTATGATTTGATGTTCACTCCTCTAAGATGGAAGAAATACAGGAGCCAGGCATCACTGACAATATTACTGGCCAGTCCTACTGCCAGACCAACACTCCCCACCAGGGCAGTGACTGGCATTTCCACAGGATCCCAGACTCCCTAGGTCTTTGATCTCTCTGCACTTGGCACCGTCTGCTGAATGGATGTATTACCTTGCCAATCATAGTAGACAAATCGCCATTACTCAGAAGAGGATTCTGAGCATCTCCAACCCGAGATGGATCTTTTGTTGCTTTGTCATTGCTGAAAGTTCTCCATTCAGATCCCACATCAATAACCCGGTCACCTAAGAAATATAAGCACACACCTAAATCATCCAGTCATGATAGGATTTACTTAACAACACTATCTAATACCCAATTCAGCCCTTTCAGTTTAGGAAACCTGGATAGAGAGAGAGACACCTAGGCTCTAGCTTAAATCCTACGCCCCAGGTATTATCCTGAAGCATTTCCACGCCTATTCAACACTCTCTATAAACATTTCAATTCTTCATATTCTAATTCTTAGAAGAAAATGAATTTGTAAAAATAGCAGAATTCATACAAAAATAAAGCAATACAATAATGATTCAGAATCAAATTTTGTACAAAACTTGTGACATTCAGGGAAAACAAAAAACACTGTTCAGAATGATATTGACATGACCATGTTTTCATGGGGAATGCTTGCAGAAAATAACGCCTAGGCTTATATTTCAAAGTAACTATCTGATGAAAAGTATTTTTGGCTAAATAATGGATACACAATAAACATTACACCTACGATTAGTAAGAAGCCAGATAGACAAACTTCTTTTTAGGCAAAGCAGCAGCAGCTTCCTATGTCATGCTAACACACCAGACATGAGTAAATCTGATTGATTACTACTTGGGGAAACAGCTGAATGTCTGGTAACACCTTCAGAGTAGACAAAAGGTAACACTGAACACTAATGCATGCTAGTCATTGTGCCCTTTGTACTTGCTCTCATTTAACCTCACAGCCTTATAAAGCCAGGTACTGCTTTCATGGTGACTTTATAAATGAGACCTCCGACCTCAAGATGGCGGATGAGTAAGAAGCAGGCAGCGAAACTCTCTCTAAAAGTTACCATTGGAACACGGGAATATAGCGACCCGGAAAGCGCAGGAGGGGGGGAGATGCCTCCCCGAAACCCAGAGAAGTTCTGAAGCGCAATCTGGGACCCCCAGCACCAGTGACGGGTGACTTCCAACAAAGAAGAAGGAAAGAAGGAGCAGACCGCACGCGCGCACCTTCCACTATCCCGGGAGTTGCAGCGCCGCGGAAGCTCAATTCTACGGACACACGGTGGCAGCTGGTGCCCAGGGAGCCCCCACGGAGGATCCTGAGACAGCGGCGGGGCAGGGGAGCGGCGGAGAACGGCGCTGACCAGCGGTGAGTGTCTTTCAGCCACAGCTGCCCCGCGCCAGAGAGCGACCGGACGGGCGCCATTGTGGGGGTGTGGCGAAACTCAGAGCTGCTCGGAAACTGCTCTGGGAACTTGTGCTCCGGACAGGGCAGCACGGGGCCTCTCAGGCCCACGAAAGTGTGCTGAGGTCAGCAGGCGAACGAGACTGGACTCTCAGCCACACCTGTCCCGTGCCAGAGAGCGACTGGCCCGGCGCCATTGTGGGGGGCGTGGCGAAAAACCAGAGTGGCGGGAACCAGTGCAGGGAACCCGCGCTCCGGACAGCGCGCTGCGCCTCTCAGGCCCAGGGATCGTGAAAGGGCGCTGAGAGCGGAGGTGAGCTAGACTGGTCTCTGCCTGAAAGTACGCGCATCTGCTCACCGCCCGCCAGAGGGCGCTCCTGGCTTACTGGGACGGACCTGCACAGAACAGGACTCTGTCACCACAGGGTAACTGCCTACAGCAGAGTCAACACCTGGAACTGATTCTTTTTATTTTTTTCTTTTTCTTTTTATTTTTATTTTTTATTATTATTTTTTTCTCACTGATTTGTTTTTTGTTCTGGCGAAGGGTTTTTTTTTCTTTTTGTTTTGTTTTGTTTTGTTTTTTGGTGGGGTTATATTTTTGATCTGTCTGTTTTATTGTTTTTATCTTCGTTTTTGTTTCTGTATGTGTATTTGCTCTTTCCTTCATTATTCTCTCTGGTTTTTTATATGAGTGTAAATAGCGCCTCTAACTTCTTTGTGATTGTGGTTGTGATCTGTTCTTCCTTTTATCCCTTCCTTCTCTTTCTACCACCTGTCCTCTGCACTAGTGTCCCAATTTTAGTGGGATCCCTCTTGGTCCTCTAACCTTACATCTAATTCCTTCCTCTTCTCCCAATACTCTATTTCCTCCTTAACTCATTTTAAATTTAAACTCCTCAGGGGAAAAATTGCCATACACAGGACTTGTATACTGCATATAATTTTTCTGGTGTGTTTTAGATTTTGTTATATAACCGCAACTCTATACAGCTAAAAGTGGTAAATAACTGGTTAGCTCAGTCTGTCATTTTCTAGGCTGTGTTTGATGCTTTAGTTAACATTATAGCCAAATGTGAAATAATTGTTCTAAACATCTTTCCTTCCTGATATTTCATGATTGAGATTGACTAAGGGACACAGAAAATACAGTGGCACAGTACCAAAGAATCAAGGACTGGGCCAAACAGGTAGCAACTTCGCATACCCAACGAATTGAAGAGGTAGGATCTGGCAGAAAGCTCAAAACCTAAAAGCAAGCTCCACTTGGAAGATACTGCAGAGTAGTCATCTTCTAAAGATCTTAAACACTAGCAATAAAGTAACCTACTATAGGTAATTTGCAAACATCACCCCAGGAATTAAAGAAAGAAAACATGAGACGACACTTAAACAAGATGCAACCCCACACATCCAATTCACCAAAGGCAAACCTAGGGAGCAACGAGGTGGGACAATCCGAAAGCCACCCACCTGGCCTATCTGAAGTGGTAACAACAAAGCAACTGAATGAGGTTCTGGAAAAAATTAAAACAGAAATAATCTCACAGATAACTGCAGAGATAATGTCTACAATGAAGACCATGCTTAAGGACACTATAGCTGATACAGACAAAAAAATAGATGAACTTAAGAAAACTATAGAAACCATGAATGCTCAGCATAGGAAAGAAATGGAATCCATAAGGCAGATTCAAGCAGATACCCAAGAGATAAAAAATTCCATTGAAAGTATTTGTAGCAGAATAAGCCAATGCGAGGACAGGATCTCAGATATAGAAGACAGGCTTGCAATTAGTGATCATGAAATGGAAAAATTCTTAAAAATAGCAAGGGACCATGAAAAATCAATTCAGCAGCTGCTAGATGACTCAAAGATAAACAACTTAAGAATAATTGGAATAAATGAAAAAGCAGGAGATAGCATCAACGACATTAAAACCTTGTTCAAAGACATAATCAGGGAGAACTTTCCTGGAAGAGAAAAGGAATTTGACGCCCCTATAAGTGAAGCTTTTAGAACACCAACTAGACATGATCAAAAAAAAACTTCAGCCAGACATATTATAGTCAAGATCCCAGAAATTCAACAGAAGGGCAGAATCTTAAAAGCTGTTAGGGAGAAGAGACAAATCACCTATGAAGGAAAACCCATCAGAATCACAGCTGACTTTTCAGCACAAACCCTCAATTCAAGAAGAGCTTGGAATGATGTATTGCAAGCTCTAAAGGAAAATAATTTCAGCCCAGATTGATGTACCCTGCAAAACTATCTTTCAAAATTGATGGAGAAATAAAATACTTTCATGACAAAGAACATCTGAGAAAATTTATGACCACCAAACCAGCACTCCAAAACGTTCTGAAGGACATTCTAGAAAGAGATAGGAACCCCAACAGAAGGAATCCACCAGGCAGGGCAAATAATTAAATAGCCGGAAAGCGGAAAAACAAAGAGTGGGAACCAACAACAGGAAAATATCATGACAAGTCAATACATATCAGTTTTAACCATCAATGTTAACGGTCTCAATTCACCAATCAAAAGGCACAGACTGGCGAAATGGATCAAGAAGCAAGATCCAACAATATGCTGTATACAAGAAACACATTTAATTCAGAAAGAAATTCATAGACTGAAAGTCAAAGGATGGAAAACAATACTCCATGCCACAGGAACCCAGAAAAAAGCAGGGGTAGCTATTCTTTTTGCAGACAAAGTGAACTTCAAGCCAAGAAGGATTCAGAGAGATAAAGACGGTCATTACATCCTTGTAAAGGGAACAATCCAAGAGGAAGAGATAACGATTATAAATATATATGCGTCAAATACCAATGCACCCAGCTATATAAAACAAGTACTAAAGGACATGAAAAATCAAATAAGCACTAATACAATTATATTGGGAGATCTCAATACTCCACTGTCACAAAAAGATAGATCAACTGGACAGAAAATTAATAATGAAATAGTAGAACTGAACCAAACTTTTGAACAAATGGACTTAGTAGATGTCTACAGAGTGTTCCATCCCACAACATCAGAATACACATTTTTCTCAGCTGCACATGGGACGTTCTCCAAAATAGACCACATACTAGCTCATAAAACCTGCTTAAGTAAATGCAAAGGAATTGAAATTATCCCATGCATATTATCAGACCATAGTGCAATGAAATTGGAAATCAATGGCAAAAGATCCCACAAAAACTCCCTAAACACATGGAAATTAAACAGCATCCTCCTGAACAACCAATGGGTCACAGATGAAATTAAAGAAGAAATTAGTCACTTTCTACAACTGAATGACAATGACAGTACAACATACCGGAACTTATGGGATACAATGAAAGCAGTCCTAAGAGGGAAATTTATAGCATTAAATACTTATATCAGGAAAATAGAGCAAGCGCAAATAAACAACTTAAGGGTGAACCTCGAGCTTCTAGAAAAAGAAGAGCAGGTTAAGCCAAAAGCCCGTACAAGGGAGGAAATTATAAAGATCAGAGCAGAAATTAACGTATTGGAGAATAAAAAAACAATACAAAGAATCAATGAAGCAAAAAGTTGGTTCTTTGAAAGAATAAATAAGATTGACAAACCCTTATCCAACCTTATTAAAAAAAGAAAAGAAAAGACTCAAATCCATGCAATTGAAAATGAAAAGGGTGATATCACGACGGACCCTGCAGAAATCCAGAAGATCATCTATACCTATTTTGAAAATTTATATTCTACTAAGATGGAAAATGCAGAAGAAATGGACAGATTCCTAGATTCGTATGAATTACCAAAGCTAAATCAAGAAGATTTAAAAATCCTAAATAAACCAATATCAACCAATGAAATTGAAGATGTAATTAAAAACCTCCCAACAAAGAAAAGTCCAGGCCCTGATGGATTCACTGCCGAATTCTACAAGAAATTTAGAGAAGACCTAACGCCCCTACTTCTCAAACTTTTCAATGAAATTGAAAGGGAAGCAATACTCCCAAATTCATTCCTGGAAGCAAGCATTACCCTGATACCAAAACCAGAGAAGGACCCAACTAAGAAAGAGAACTACAGGCCAATCTCCCTAATGAACATAGATGCAAAAATCCTTAATAAGATACTGGCAAACAGAATCCAACAAATCATCAAGAAGATTATACACCATGACCAAGTTGGATTCATCCCAGGGATGCAGGGATGGTTCAACATACGTAAATCAATCAATGTAATACAGCATATTAACAGAACCAAAGACAAAAATCACATGATCATCTCAATAGATGCAGAAAAAGCTTTTGACAAAGTCCAGCACCTTTTCATGATAAAAACCCTACAGAAAATTGGAATAGAGGGTCTTTATCTCAATCTGGTAAAAGCTATCTATGACAAACCAACAGCCAATATTATACTAAATGGCCAAAAACTGAAAGCCTTCCCTCTAAAATCAGGAACAAGACAAGGATGTCCACTGTCCCCACTCTTATTCAACATAGTTCTGGAAACTTTAGCCAGAGCGATTAGACAAGAGAAAGAAATAAAAGGAATAATGATTGGAAAGGAAGAAGTTAAATTATCATTATTTGCAGATGACATGATACTCTACACAGAAGATCCCAAAAACTCCACTAAAAAACTGCTAGATTTAATAAGCAAATTCAGTAGTGTAGCTGGATACAAAGTCAATACTCAAAAGTCAATAGCCTTCCTGTACACAAATAACAAACTTACTGAAAGAGAAATTAGGGAAACAATACCTTTCACAATAACATCCAAAAAAATGAAATACCTAGGAATCAACCTCACGAAGGATGTAAAAGACCTCTATACTGAAAACTACAGTACTCTGAAAAAGGAGATTGAAGAGGATATCAGAAAATGGAAAGATATCCCTTGCTCCTGGATAGGAAGAACCAATATAGTGAAAATGGCCATACTTCCAAAATTGTTATACAGATTTAATGCAATTCCAATCAAAATTCCAACAGCATATCTCACAGAATTAGAGAAAACAATCCTAAAATTCATTTGGAATCAGAAGAGACCTAGAATAGCAAAGGCAATTCTGGGCAACAAAGGCAAGGCAGGGGGCATCACAATCCCCGACTTGAAATTATACTATAAAGCTACTGTGATAAAAACAGTGTGGTAATGGCAAAAAAACAGACCTGAAGATCAATGGAACAGATTAGAAGATGCTGAAACAACCCCAGACATACTAAGCCACCTTATCTTTGACAAAGGTGCCAAACACATTCGCTGGAAGAAAGATAGCCTCTTTAATAAATGGTGCTGGAAAAACTGGCTCTACACATGCCGAAGATTAAAACTAGATCCATATCTTTCACCATGCACTAAACTAAATTCAAAATGGATCAGAGATCTAAATATTAAAACAGAAACATTAAATCTGCTGGAAAGTAGGATAGGTAAAACCCTTGGAGACATAGGTGTAGGCAAAGACTTTATGAATAAAAACTCAACCGCACGGGAACTATCCCAAAGAATCAATAACTGGGATCTCATCTTATTAAAAAGCTTTTGCACAGCAAGAGAAACCACCAACAGAGTGAAGAGACAACCCACAATGTGGGAAAAAATGTTTGCCAGCTGTTCCTCAGACAAAGGACTACTATCGAGAACATATAAAGAACTCAAAAAAATCAGACCTCCCAAATTTAAAGACCCACTCCAAAAATGGGCATCTGAGATGAATACACATTTCTCAGATGAAGAAATACTAATGGCAAACAAATATACAAAAAAATGTGCAACATCACTAGTCATTCGAGAGATGCAAATTAAAACAACACTGAGATACCATCTCACCCCAGAAAGAATGGCTACTATTAAGAAATCAACTAATAACAAATGCTGGAGGGGCTGTGGGGAAAAAGGAACCCTTCTTCACTGTTGGTGGGAGTGTCGACTGGTACAGCCACTGTGGAAGTCAGTGTGGAGATTCCTCAGAAAACTAGGGTTGGAGGTCCCATTTGACCCAGCTATTCCCCTTCTGGGCATCTTCCCAGAAGAATTAAAAACATCGTACCACAGCGATATATGTGCACCCATGTTTACAGCAGCACAATTTGTAATAGCCAGATCTTGGAAACAACACAAATGCCCATCAACTGAGGAATGGATAAGAAAGATGTGGTATTTTTATACAATGGAGTACTATTCAGCCATAAAGAAGGAGAAACTGGAGACTTTTATAGGTAAATGGATGCAACTCGAGAAAATACTCATAAGTGAAATAAACCAGAAGCACATGTGTAAGCATCGTATTATCTCTCTAGTATGAGAAACTGAAAGAGTAAATAAGATCCAAAATGTACAATAGATATGGTGAATCAAAAAGAAACTGGTCAAAAGGAAAGAGAGACTGGAATAGGGAAAAGAAAGAAGGGAAAGGGAAAAAAATTGTATATATATATATATATAAGATGGTTAAGATAGATACACTACCATTTTTACTTAGTTCATTGAAGAGTAAGGTTTGTGCCAATAATGTTTGGACAATTGAATGCTAATGTCTGGTGTCCTGAATAACTAACTTAAAGATAGTAATACGTAATGTATTAACCATTGTTACCCTCCTATTATGTTGTTTTGAAAATTTGTTCTTCTTTTGATTTGTTTTGTTTTTTTCTTCTCTTAAAAAAAAAAAAAAAAAAAAAGTTTCCATCCCCACAAAAAAAAAAATAAATAAATAAATGAGACCTAAGATAACACAACTTAGGAACTGAGAGGCACAGCTGATTCCAGTCTGTTCCACATTGCATTTGAAAAACCTTGGCTCTTTCAATGAACTGTGAGAGTGGCTACAGCAGAAACCACACCATTTTTATCTCTGCGTATCTATGACAAGCACAAAGGGGACAGGAATGACGGAAATCATTTACTGCAGCAATTAAAAGAAGTCAAGAAGTCAAGACAGTCCGTTAATATAATGATTAGGGGTGTGATCTGTCATGTGCTGCTTAGCCTTGGACAAATCACTTCATTTTTATACCTTTACTTCCTCAGCTTTGAAACTCTCCAATAACTTTGTATTTGAAAGGCTGTTAAGATTAAATAAGCTGGTACACATACACAGTGCATGTAAAATGCTTAAGGAGCCATTCTAAGTAAGTGCTCAATATGAGCTATTTACTAATTTGAAAATAAACCTGGCAGATATTTTGAATGTTTTTTCCTTCTTGGTGGCGGTGATAAGAAGAAGCATAAAACTTTAATCAGCATAATAGGTTTTAAAAGTATCCAAGTGCTCTGCTGCAGGTATTTATTCGTAGGACAACAAAGGAGAACAGAGGGAATGGGAGGATCTCGTGAAGATCATGCTAAATCTTTTAAATTATTTTATGTAGCACATTAATTAAAATTCTCATAAACAATATAGTGATCACAGTCTAATCTGAGTGACAGATCTGCTGTGCAAGTAAATGCACAACAGAATGATTCATTCCTGAAGGTTTTGGAAAAATCTCATTTCCTTTGAACCGTCAAATCACCCAGGAGTAAACAGAAGGTCCCCTGGACCCTCGCCGTCCACGTTACAATGGGTCTGAGACTAGGGAGTGTGCTCATCTAGTGTCCTGTGCGCAGTGACAACAGCCAGGGAAAGCGGAAGCAGGGGGAGCAGTCACAGGGCAGTCCCTGCACATCAGCCCAGGCAGGTGGCCCGAAGTCAGGAGAAAATGGTTAAGTAGATGCGACTGTCACAGATTTGTTTCTGTACAGGCTCTTTTAATTATAAAGGAAATTTTAAAAACTTATATTTCTAATACTAGTATATTTCTAACACTACTCAAAGGTAAGACTGAGAAACACAGCCTGTTCCCATAATTAGAAAGCTACAAAACTTAACAAGCCTTAACATTCCAGGTGCCAGCTGCAAGATAAGTGTAACTTGCCAGACAGTGATGTTTTGCTTACTTTCAAGTCCCTGAGACTTATCATTTCAAGGACAGCTCGGCTCAGTCTAAGACAGTGATTGATTCCTCCTGCTCACCCTAGCCTTGACCTCCCTGTTACAGGATAGAAAGCCCCCAATTAACTTGCCTGAATCAAACCTGCCTAGCAACGTATGACAAGACATATGTAACCAACAGTAAAATAGCATGTTATCTGCCTTTTGTACTTCCTTCTGAAAACCTATATAAGAAACGACCTGGGCTGGGGATGTGGCTCAGCGGTAGAGTTCTTGCCTTGCATGCACAAGGTCCTGGGTTTAATTCCCAGGACAAAAAAAAAAAAAAGACCCTACCCCCAAGACACTGCTGATGATTTGAGACCCGATTCCCATCAGCCTGCTAGCATTGAAATAAAGGTTGCCGCCTTACTCCTCAGGTGCAAAGAGTCTTCCATTTGGTTTCTGTAACATTTTCTCCTCATAAATCTCCAGATTTCTGTAACATTTTCTCCTCATAAATAACAAACATCACTAAACTGGGGAAGCAATTCTAATTATATAAATTAGATTTTAAAAACTTACCTAAAAGCATCATAAAATCTATCACTGTGCACTGAAGCCTTACTATACAGTTTTCATCAACAAGCCCATGTCTCTAAAAGGCCACACTAAAGAGGCATGCACTAGTTAAAATGATACCATGGTATTCCTATGTATTTATGTTTTCACAGGGAAAGAAGCAAATCTTTCCCATTTAGAAGAATAAAAACACAAACATGTACCAGACAACAATTACTGGGGCCTTCAAACCTAGAGTTACTAATTTCAGAACATTCAAAAAAACCAAATGTCATTAACTTGCTGTATTTTCAAGGAACATAAATGAATGCATTAAGAGAATAAATGGAAAGACAGGTAAGTTTACACACATCTTTTTTTTTTTTTTTTTTTTTGTGGGTACCGGGGGTCGACCTCAGGACCTCGTGCGCCAACAGGCACCCGTGCCTCTGAGCGATATCACTGGCCCCTTTTTCGTATGTGGGTTCTGGGAGTCGAACTCGGGCCCTCACACTTGCAAGGCAGGCGCTTACGCCGCTGAGCCATCTCACCGGCCCCTGCACACATCTTTTAAGTCTCCCTAGAAGTTTAAAGATAAAACTTTATCTTTAAGCAAGGATATGTCATTTCATAGCATTTTTTTTTCTTTTGGCCTCAAAGTAACTTACCATGAGTTTCTTATATAGCTTGCTTTATACTACCTTTTAAAAAGACCAAAGAGATTTAAAAATAATAAGGTAGCCTAGCAGAGTATAAATAGAAAACCCAGCACTGGGTAGTGATGTAATTTTTCCACATACATGGGAATGATCTAAATGACTCATTCAAGAATTTGTGGTTTGTGCTAAGAACCATTCCCCCTTTTTATATTTAACTGCTCAAAACAGCATTTATAAGGAATAAAATTTCCAAAATAACTCAAATAGTACACCATGAAACTACAATGAGCCCAGCAGATTATGTGCATGAGTAATGAGAAATAGAGCAGGCCTATTCAGAAAAAAATTTAAATACATAAAGGATTTTCATTTAAAGAAATCTAAATGAGGTATTTTTAAAAGCTGCTGTGGAAGAAAACTGCAAAACAGAATCTTTTCAGGGATAAATGACACAAGACAGCTATCATGTTTGGATATAATCAACCTCTGACAAGCAAGAGGCCTGTTTATAATCAACCTTTGATAGGAAGAATCCTAATTAGTGCACACACACACACCTCACATACCCTTAAATATTCTACAAACATGCCAACTTTTACTGGTTTTCTTCTATACTAGATGCTGAGTTTTGTATAATTAATACCAGCTAGAAAGTCTATGTAATAGTTTTTATAATAGTTCAAATAACAGGACCATAAATATCATTCCTCCCTCCATCTACCGTGTGTGGTCTCTAACATTTTTAATCAAGTTCCCACCCAAAAGAGTAACCATGTACAATATGTGTATTTAGGTACTACACGCATGTTTAACTCTCCATGGAGTACTGTCTATGACATTTTACCTAAATATTCAGAGAATATGAACTTCAGCTATTTGAAGAAACTGAGAATAACTATCAAAACCACCTCTATCAGTTTAAAGTAGTTCAATCACTTTAGTACCTATCTTAGGAACTGGCAATTCCACTCTTTATTTACTTATGAGAATCTCACATAAGAATATTCGAAGCTGCAATATTCACAGTAACTTAAAACTGGTTAACAACCCCGATGTTCATCAACAGGAAAATGTACTAAAGAAACAGCTCTCAGCAAATCAACGATGGATACATGCAATAACATAAATGCATTTCAAAAACCCAACTTTGTGCCCCAAAGACAGCATGATTTCATTCAAACATAGTTCAAATAGGGGTGAGGGTCACTAGAAAGAGGCAAAAGGAACTTCTGCGGAAAGGGAAGAGCCTCGTGTCTTGATTACGGTGGATTCATACCAGTAATACGTGCTGCCACAATTCCAACTCTAAATCTGGGTACTGTGTATCTCATAGCATGGAATGATACCCCAGTATTTTAGTATTTACTCTCAACATACTGTTGATTTCCAATTAAACTACGCCAAGCCTGCATACTACTTTGGAAACAATGAAACATTTAAAATTAACCTTCCTGGACAAGAGAATACTCTTTCCTCAAGGTCTTCTTTCAGATTTCCAAGTACACATGTAACTTTTTAGTATATGTACTGCCAAAGACAGCACATCAAAAAATATATATGTAACATCAACTCTAGATTTTTTTCTTCTGTTAAAAATCTTGCCAGGCACCAGGCGTGGTGGCACATGTCTGTAATTCTAGCATTTGTGAGGCTGAGGCAGGAAATCTCCACAAGTTCAAAGCCAGCCTGAGCTACGCAGTGAGACCCTATCTCAAAACAGAAACAAAAATGAAAGAGAGAGAACAAAAAGAAAGAAAGAAAGAAAGAAGAAAAATCTCATTGGCTAACTAATAACTCTTCTGTTTTATATGTTTTTTTATTTAGCTACTTTGGGGCTGGGGGTATGGCTCAGTAGTACAGCACCTGCCTAGCATGCCCAAGGCCCCAGGTTTCATCCCCAGTGCTCCAAAAATAAAGAACAAATCTATTTAGCCATTATTAATACTTAACTTTTAAAAACTTGATTTGAATATTCTAGATTATAGAACCCTACCAATGGCAAAAACACCCTCCCTTTCCATTGCTTAACTTTCATTTCTAAAGTACTGGTGAGAACTTTCAAAATGATGTTCTTGATTTTAGACAGAACCATTTCAACATTATGCACAGAAGTAACAGATAAATTGAAATAGCCTTTTATTAAACTCCAATTCTGAAGTGTTAAGCTTGCTTCAATGTCTGTTATCTTACCAGACCATATTGTTCCCTACATACTGTCTTATTAGATTATAAAAGTGACCATAGTTATCTGCACGTCAATATTCTTCTAATATTCCTGTTAGGACGAATTATGGTAGAAAAGCAGATAATTTCAAAAGGTTTGTTACCTAATATTCTATTTCTTGTTCATACTGGACATTTACAGATGGACACCTGGGGCTTTCTGAGCCACTGTGATTCAAGGCTATGGAATTTCTACCACCTGAGATATCACAGCAGGGGGGAGGGATGTGGTGAATTATGCACCGATTTAGGTTTCTGACCAACAGTGACATTAACATTTCCACCACATGCCACTGGCATGCTTAAAATGGACCATGTACACCATAGGAAGAGAACCCAAACTACCAATGAATAGTCTTGAGTGTTGTTCCACATGAAAATTAGCAGAATTCAGCACTGTATTTTGGGGGATCAATGTATAAACTCATAAAAAAGAGTATTTTATGACATACTTTTCATACAAAGAAATATGCAATATGATTTTAGGTTTTAAAAGTAACCTTTAATTAGAGAAAACAATCCTAAAATTCATTTGGAATCAGAAGAGACCTAGAATAGCAAAGGCAATTCTGGGCAACATAGGCAAGGCAGGGGGCATCACAATCCCCAACTTGAAATTATACTATAAAGCTACTGTGATAAAAACAGTGTGGTACTGGCAAAAAAACAGACCTGAAGATCAATGGAACAGATTAGAAGATGCTGAAACAACCCCAGACATACTAAGCCACCTTATCTTTGACAAAGGTGCCAAACACATTCACTGGAAGAAAGATAGCCTCTTTAATAAATGGTGCTGGAAAAACTGGCTCTACACATGCCGAAGATTAAAACTAGACCCATATCTTTCACCATGCACTAAACTAAATTCAAAAATGGATCAGAGATCTAAATATTAAAACAGAAACATTAAATCTGCTGGAAGGTAGGATAGGTAAATCCCTTGAAGACATTGGTGTAGGCAAAGACTTTATGAATAAAAACTCAACCGCACGGGAACTATCCCAAAGAATCAATAACTGGGATCTCATCTTATTAAAAAGCTTTTGCACAGCAAGAGAAACCACCAACAGAGTGAAAAGACAACCCACAACGTGGGAAAAAATGTTTGCCAGCTGTTCCTCAGACAAAGGATTACTATCAAGAACATGTAAAGAACTCAAAAAAATCAGACCTCCCAAATTTAAAGACCCACTCCAAAAATGGGCAACTGAGATGAATATACATTTCTCAGATGAAGAAATGCTAATGGCAAATAAATATACAAAAAAATGTGCAACATTACTAGTCATTCGAGAGATGCAAATTAAAACAACACTGAGATACCATCTCACCCCAGAAAGAATGGCTACTATAAAGAAATCAACTAATAACAAATGCTGGAGGGGCTGTGGGGAAAAAGGAACCCTTCTTCACTGTTGGTGGGAGTGTCGACTGGTACAGCCACTGTGGAAGTCAGTGTGGAGATTCCTCAAAAAACTAGGGTTGGAGGTCCCATTTGACCCAGCTATTCCCCTTCTGGGCATCTTCCCAGAAGAATTAAAAACATCGTACCACAGTGATATATGTGCACCCATGTTTATAGCAGCACAATTTGTAATAGCCAGATCTTGGAAACAACCCAAATGCCCATCAACTGAGGAATGGACAAGAAAGATGTGGTATTTTTATACAATGGAGTACTATTCAGCCATAAAGAAGGATAAACTGGAGACTTTTATAGGTAAATGGATGCAACTCGAGAAAATACTCATAAGTGAAATAAACCAGACGCACATGTGTAAGCATCGTATTGTCTCTCTAGTATGAGAAACTGAAAGAGTAAATAAGATCCAAAATGTACAATAGACACGGTGAATCAAAAAGAAACTGGTCAATAGGAAAGAGAGACTGGAATAGGGAAAAGAAAGAAGGGAAAGGGAAAAAAAAATTGTATATATATATAAGATGGTTAAGATAGATACACTACCAATTTTACTTAGTTCATCGAAGAGTAAGGTTTGAGCCAATAATGTTTGGACAATTGAATGCTAATGTCTGGTATCCTGAATAACTAACTTAAAGATAATAATACGTAATGCATTGACCATTGTTACCCTCATATTATGTTGTTTTGAAAATTTGTTCTTTTTTTGATTTGTTTTGTTTTTTCTTCTCTTTAAAAAAAAAAAAAGTAACCTCTTTAGTGGCTGGTTACAAGTATTTTCATTAATAAAATGTTAAAAATGTTGAAAGGATACATTCCCCAATGCTGTAGGATTCCTAATTTGCAATCCTGAGGTCTTCTGGCAGGGATGTAAAATTCTCATCTATTGTACCTTTAACACAACCTTAGTCACCTGGGTCTGCAAGAATAAGTTGAGCATCTCTTATTGAAAAATCCAAAATGCTCCAATCTAAGGTTTTCAGTAAATGCCTAATATTCCAAAATTTGAAAAATTCCTGAACTGGAACCCTTGGTTCCAACCACTCAGATAAAGGATCATGCTTCCTATATAATGTGAATGTGTCTGAAGTTTTTTCTATGTTTTCTGACTTGATATTATAAAATAAATCTCCTAATTGTTTTATTGTGCTGGGTCTCCTCATGCTGTCTTACTTCTTTTTGATCACAGTTAATAAATATTATGGAAGCTAGGGGTGGTGACACACACCTGTAATCCCAGCTACTCAGGAGGCTAAAGTAGGAGAATTATGAGTTTGGGGACAGCCTTGGCAACACAGAGCATTGTCTCAAAAACAGAAACAGAAACAGAGAGAGAGAGAGAGAGAGAGAAGGAGAGAGGGAGGGAGGAGGAGGGGAAAGGGAAGGAGGGAAGGAGGAAAGGAAGGAAGGTAGGTGGGTGGGTAGATAGGTAGACAGACAGACAGATAGATTATGGACTCTTTAGCTCACTGACCACATAAATTATTTCAGCCAGGCATGGTGGCACACACCTGTGATCCCAGCACTCTGGGAGGCTGAAGCAGGATTATTAAAGGCTTGAGCCCAGCCTGGGCAACTTAGCAAGATCCAGTCTCAAAAATAATGAAAAAGGGCCGGTGAGATGGCTCAGCGGCATAAGCGCCTGCCTGGCAAGCGCGAGGTCCTGAGTTTGACTCCCAGAACCCACATACGAAAAAAAGGGACAGTGATATCGCTCAGCGGCACGGGCGCCTGCTGGCGCGCGAGGTCCTGACGTCGACCCCCGGTAGCCACACCAAAAAAAAAAAAAAAAAAAAAGGAAAAGGGCTGGGGATGTACCCTGAGTTCAATCCCAGTACCACAAAAAGTAAGTAAGTAAATACATAAACAATTTCTAGAACTGTTTTGAGTAACTAAACTATGCTGGGGTGGAATTTCTTGCTAAATCCATAGGATCACTGCAGTTTGTACCAGAAGCCCAAAGTTCAGTAGTGGTAGCGATGTCTGAAAATCTTCCCATCCACTGGCACCCGTACCTGCAGTCTCTCTGGGTACTAGCACACTACCTGGCAGGTAACAGAGGAGCCAAACAATATAAACTCCCAATATAATTCCAGAAGTTTCTTAGAAATGCTATAGGTAGAGTGACTGTAATCAAAGGAAAATAATAGTAATCTGAGAATTTTCTCGTGTTAGCCTGCACATAATAGTTCTAAGCCAGTGTAATCCAGGTTCCTTCTATCTTTTTGATATAGCATCTTCATCATGGCTTGCATTTTGTAGCATAAGACGGCTACCGGTAGTTCCCTTTATTATGTCTACCTTCTGGCTACTAGAAAGGATAAAAAGGGAGCATACATCTCTTCTAGGGCAGCACCCCACCTCCCATCTTGACACTAAGCTACATCCCCAGCCCTTCTGTAATCTTTTGAGACAGGGTTTCGCAGGGTCTCACTACATCACTAACTTGTCAAGGCTGGGCTCCTCCTGCTTCAGTCTCTCGCAGTGCAGGGATTACAAGTGTGTGCCACCAAACCTACTCCACATTTCTACTTACAACCCACTGACTAGAATTTAGCCATGGCTATACCCACCTACAAGGAGAGCTGGGAAACAGCTGGGCAGCCACATGCTCTGTTAAATCTCAGGGACTCTACCACTAAAGAAAGAAGGGGAGAATGTATGTTAAGAAGCAATCAGGGGGGCCGGTGAGATGGCTCAGCGGCATAAGCACTTGCCTAGCAAGCACGAGGTCCTGAGTTTGACTCCCAGTACCCACATAAAAAGGAAAAAAGGGCCGGTGATATCGCTCAGCGTCACAGGCGCCTCCTGGCGCGCAAGGTCCTGAGGTCGACGTCCAGTACCCACAAAAAAAAAAAAAAAAGAAGCAACCAGGGGTCGGGGATATAGCTCAGTAGCACAGCGTCTGCCTGGCAAGCGCAAGGCCCTGAGATCAATTCCCGGTACCAAAAAAAAAAAAAGCAATCACCAGTCTTCTCTACATGGAATGATGGGGGTGGTGGATGAGAAAGAAGGTCCAACAAAATCAGGTATTCTGTCTTGTACAGAAAACAGTATGCAAAGAAAAGCTGACATGCTTTTCCTCCTTACCATGCTGGCTACAAAACCATTAATTCAGCAAGAAGCATTTCGTAAGACAAAATTGTAATCCAGAATGGCTTAAGCTAGCATCTTAATAATGCAAGGGAAAACGACAACACCCCACAAACCGTCAGAAGCAAATATTAGGGTGTGATCTTCTAGCCTGACCTAGACACTGAATATTTTTGTTCCTGTTTCTTATTTTAACGTGTAAAGGAAATGCCCAGAATTTCAATTCTGCCAGCTTCCTGGAAACTGATCTTAAACATTTGGCACACCCCTGTAGCAGAGAACTCCTAAAAAGAAGTCTTAGAATAATATCCCTAAATTACAGGCTAGATTTACCTAAAACCCATGGTTTGCTTGCTTGCATGTTTGTTTTTGAGACAGGTTTCACTACATAGTACAGGCTGGCCTTGAACTCACAAATCCTCCTGCCTCAGCCTCCCAAGTGCTGGGATTATAAGTGTGCACCACCACCCCCAGCAAAAACCCATTTAGTTTAAAACTATACTTTTTTCAAAATGGGCTAAGTCTAAAGTTCAAGAATCACAATGTATTATTATTCAAGATGGATAAACTCAAGACATCAAATATTTTTAGTTAAAAGTAAAAAAAAAAAAAAAAAAAAAGAAGAAAGTGCTTTGGTGAAGTTTTTAGGCCAACACCCTGTACTGGTAAGTCTAACGCTGAAAATGAAGTGCATCTCTGGTTTCCACTATCAATCGCTCTTTCAACCACTCCTTCTCATTACATTCCAAATAATTCTGATTTTTAGTTCAGGGTCAATATATGTTCTTACCAAAAACTGCATTAAAGACAATTTTGGACAGAACTTCGATTAACAGATTCTTAATATTTAGACCCTTCAAAAGAATGAACAGAAAACTGCGCAAGTCGACAGTGTAATTACCATTTGGAAAACACTTTCTAGTGGGAAACACACAGAGTTCTATCCCGGAGTCTCAGGACATCTGTCTCTCGGATACGGGCAGGTCTGCAGCGGTGTCTAAGCTGAGCAGTGCAGGCTCCAGCGGATCACCCAATCTCCGTCGCAGTGAACTCAGTCATTCGCATCCTGATACTTCTCAGGCCTCTATCCTATGGCACAGGTTTCTTCTTCTCTCTACTCTAAAAGACTTTCCCTCCACAAACCCTTGTGAATTCTTAAAGATTGTGCTTCACTAATTCAACAGTGACTTCCCCAGAAAGCCATCATTTCCTTTCATTTTCACCATCCTTGGAAGACCCGTACCATACCTGTTACCACTAGGGCTTGCCTGTCAACAGCTCATCTTTCCATCCCTCTCAGTGACCAGCACAGTGCTTACCAGACATGAAGTAGAAAGACCAAAAGGTTTAAGTCCTACAGACCTAGATTTACATTGCTGTCACTTACTAGATAAGAAATCTCTCCCTACCCAAGCACCACATTTGAAATCTTGAGCTAATTACCTAAGCACCATGAATCTCAGTTTCTCCTTCTGTAAAATGGAAATTATCTCAAAGAACAATGCACTAATTGAGCTGGGTGTGGTGGCACATTTCTCTAACGCCAGCACTCTGGAGGCTGAGACAGGAGGATTGCTGTAAATTTAAGGCCAGCCTGGGCTATACAGTGAGTTCAAGGCCAGTATGAACTACACAGTAAGATCCTGTCTAAAAAACCAAAAACAAAACAAGCAAACAAACAATCTAGTAAAACTAGCACTGTCCTGATGCATAAGAGAAAATTTCACCCAACTTAAAAACTCTAAATTAGATAAGAAGGCTGTATCTGAATTGCCAAAGCAAGAATTTGAGAATACAAACAGGCCTTCCTTTAAAAAGTAACTTAGCCATGGTACACTAAATCCAGCTTTTTCCCTTTAGGAAACACGGTTAATGCTAACTTAAAGATAGTAACCCAGTAACCTTTAAAATACTACAATTAGAACATTAAATATGCTAGACCAGAGCAATCACTCAAACACATGCTGAAACAGATTTCAATGGTGTCTCAGACTCAGAATCGACTTTTTTGGGGGTGGGGAGGGAGGAAACTGAGGACTTTTGTACTGAGCTACATAAATTTCTTTTTATTTTGAGACAAGGTCTTGCCAAGTTGTCCAGGCTAGGCTCAAACTTCTGATCCTCCTGTCTCAGCCTGCCACACACTAAGATTATAGGTGTGTGCCACCATGCCCACCCTTTGCCTTCTTTTTAAACAAGTTTAAGAAAATAGGAACACTCATGTTCTGAAAATATGTATCAGTGGAATATCACACTAAAATGACACACATATTTTACATATTATTTCATTTGAGTCTTAATTCTGAGATATATGGTACCTGCCTTTTTGGGGCAAGAAAGGGAAAATTCTTTTACAGATGAAAAAAGTGAAGTTTCAAGACATTATGTTACTTGACTATAGTTACACAGTCATTAACTTGTGCAGCCTAGAGCAGCGGTCACAGAGAGCTGTTTATTGTCACTGAATGCTCTAAAAGGTTTGCCATCACCGGCCTAGAGCCACTGTCTCCTACTTACACTAGGAGCAAGGGGACACATAAGATGGATGACGTATAGGAGCTGGCAGTCCAGGTGCAGAGACAGAAAATACGGAGATGAGATGAAATCAGAGAAATACAGATGGTCTCTAAGAATGTGGTAAATTATAAAGGTAACAGAGATCTGAGTTCCTTAGTATGTTACCAGTGTATGAGCTGGATTACAATTCCGGAGTCCTTTTAAACACATTCCCAGCTGACTCTTAATGCACATTCACAAATTCATGTTTCAAATCCACAGGTATAAACAATACTGAGAATGAATTTAGGAAGGAGAGGTCAAATTGGCATGTTCCTTGTTTTCCAATCAACCCATTTTCCAGTATTTTCCTTACATTGCTTTTAAGAATAATGAAAGAACTTAAATGGTACACAAAAAATGGTATTAACTACAATACTACTAGTTTTAAGCAACTCTTCACTGTGAAATCCTAATAAAATTCATGACAATGCAATTTATTTTTTTTTTGACAGAGAGCCTTGCACACACACTACCTCTGAGCAACACCCCCAACCTCAATTTCATGTTTCGACAGCTACTACAGCAGCTTACTAACCTACACTGTGGATTATAAATCAATGTTTAAGCAATGTACAAGATCAAATTTATGAGATGACGATCTAAATATGATTATGCTGCCACCTACTGTCCAAATAAAAAATGACGCAATCACACTATTACAATCTGGTGGAGGAAAAAACCCACAGGACAGTGCTATTAGAACCAATAATTATGCTGGAAGTGGTGGCACAGGCTTGTAATCCCAGCACTAGGGAGGCTGAGGCAGGAGGATCACTGTAAATTCGAGGTCAGCCTGAACTACATAGCAAGATCTTGCTTCTAAAATAAAAAAAAAAGAACCAATAATTTTGTGGTAGGAATAGCAAAGCTTTCTTTAAAATTTGACCCTGTTTAAAGTCACTACCAGTATGTACTGAGAAAATGAGATAGCTAAAGCTAAATCCTTCTGGGCACAGGGACACACCTATAATCCCAGCACTCTGTAGGCTGAGGCAGGAGGATTGCTACTTGACTGACATGTTGGGCGGCTTGTACCACTGGTGGTACAAACGGATCTAATTACTTGTATCAGTCTTTATACTAATTAAATTAAATCAGAGTCACTCAGCAGGGAGATATATGAATTACAGACCCACTAAGAAGGTGTTAAAGACTGCCGAAACAACATAGTGAGACCCTGCCTCAAAAAATAAAAAAAGCCAAATCATAACACTTTGTGTTTAAAATAAAAATTCTATAATTCAAACAAAAGAGGAAATTAGGGGCCAGTGAGATGGCTCAGCAGCATAAGCGCCTGCCTGGCAAGCGCGAAGTCCTGAGTTCGACTCCCGGAACCCACATACGAAAAAAGGGCCGGTGATATCGCTCAGCGGCACGGGCACCTGCTGGCATGCGAGGTCCTAAGGTCGACCCCCGGTACCCACAAAAAAAAAAAAAAAAAAGAGGAAATTAGACAACTATTATATGTTGAATCATTATTAAGATAGCATTTTAAAAGCCACAAAATATTGAGAACAAGTCACAGGAGAAATCAAACATTACACAGCTGTTCAAATACCGAGGGAAAACATCCAGTAACACACAGCAGTGAGTGTGGGGCAAACTGCATTTTCTGACGACAGCTGCAAATCTCTCATTCACACGTTCTGCAACACGACGCATCCCTCTCACTTTCAGGTGCAGCCTGTTTCTCCATGCCGTCCAATCTGGGTGGACCCATGACTGCACTGAGCAGCTGAATACCAAAGTGATCCTGTTCCAGTTCTGAGCACTCTCAAAACACACTTGCGATATTTCTCTTGGAAATCGACCATGACACAAACTATTCTGTGATGACAGAGAAGCCCTGGAGTATGACAGACCCATGTGTGGAGACGACAGCACGGAGGTAACAGAAATGCAAGAGAATAACCCACTGAACTCGGGGTCACCTGCTGGCAACCACAGGATTAAAGACCTCTGCAGGACGCAGACCTCCTCCACTGAAATACCCTTGCTTGGCGCGTACTGCGATGTCCTAAGGCAATCCAGTAACACCGTCCAGAAGCACACGAGATAAAAACAAGTCACTGACGTAGTAAGCTCATTCACTCCCCGCAGTGAGCCATGACTCATCTTCTCTAAAAGAGTTACTGTACATAAACACCCTTATTTAAAACCAAAAGGGGCTTCTGTGAGATGGGACTAAATGGTCTTGTCAATTTGCAACTTTTTGTTTGTTTTCCTCGAGACCTCTCGCTATGTAGGTCAAAGTACTAGGGTTATGGGTGTGCATCACCCAAGCCTGGCTTCTGCAACTTTAATGTACAACTTTATTTACAATGAATGCAGCAGGAACAAGGAGACACAGAAAAAGCATTCCTGAGATATCCAGATTTGCGCCTACACCCTTCCCCATATCCTCAAACCCTATAAAGAACCCAATCTCTCACCCTGACAGCACAATTCCTCTCTGGAAACGCATATCTGCACCCTTGATAGTGTACTCTGATCTTAATGAACTCTTGTCTTTTCTCACTCTGATCTTGGTAAATTCTTTCACTACCTACTTCTCCACTCCATGGTACTATATAGTAGCAGATCCTCCAGCTGCAGCCCATGCCAACTGCCCAGACGAGTCCTTCCCAAATTACTAAGCAACAAAAACACGAGCAAAACAGAATGGTTTAAGCCTGTTCGTTTTGAGATGGTTTGCTATGTAACTGTAGCTGCAACAAAAACTGGTTCCCAAAGTATGGTGCTGCTTTAAGAAAAATAAAATCATGTGGCACTGGTTTTGAGACTGGGTGGTGAGCCTCAAGACTAAGTAAAACCCAGATGTGGTGGCACGTTCCTGTAATCCCAGCACTCAGGAGGCTGAGGCCGGAAGACTGCCATGACTTTGAGGCCAGCCTGGACTACTTAGTGAGACCCTGTCTCAAAAAAAAAAGAAAAAGATTGAGTAAAGGTTTGAAGAACAGAAAAAACGATTAGAGGCTGGAAAAAAAAGGCAGTCTATGTAAATATTGTTTTCATTATGAATTATTTTCATTAAAAAGGGTACTATACCAGGGATTTAGCTCAGTGGCACAGCACCTGCCTGGCAAGCATGAGGTCCTGAGTGCGATTTCCAGTACCAAAAAATAAAAAGCATAAAAAGGGGTGCTAGTAGTGGGTGCTCCTAGTTTCTGACTCAATTCAAAGCAGTAATATGTGGCTGTGAAAATGAAAAGTTGCACAGAATATAGCCTGGAGTTTGACATTAAGGGGATTTGGTGACAACAAGCTGTCTTAATTTTCAAGCACAAATTAATGAAGTACAGTGTTATCCAAAAACAATTCTGAAAGTTTCAGTTTCTGAAGTTCTCTGGTGATTTAACTGAAGGGTATTCAAAATGCTTATTTAATAACAATCGCTTCTTCAATAAATACAATCAAAATTTCAGACAATGTAAAATTTTATGGCAAGGACAATTAAAACCATGTACACCAAGATCAGTTATAAAGAAAACACAGGACAATGTCTGGATTCAAATTTTTAGGAACATCAATCTCTCAAATATGAAAAAAGCCACAAGTGTTACACCATTACTGGGCTGCCGATTTGCCCAGCTTGATTTCTTGCCCATCTCCTTAGCATAACAGGTACATTGCTGAACTGAGTCAGCAACAGAGAGCACATACCTTTAAAGCAGTGAGATAAGGCAAATTCAATCACATACAGAATATTTTCTGAATTGATTACGGATCTATGACAATAATACATACGTGTATACACGTATATATAGGCACATGGATTGTCATTTCAATTAATATATTGTCATTTAATATGCTTGATGATATTCTCAACCAGAATTTTGTAGCTGGGAGTGGTGGTTCATACCTATTATCCCAGTACTCCATGGGGGTGAGGTAGAAGGATCCTGTTTGAGGGTAGCCTGGGCAACTTAGCAAGACCTTGTCTCAAAATAAAAAACAAATAAAAAGGGCTGAGGATATAGCTTAGTGTGAAGGCCCTGGGTTCAATCCCTACTACTGTGGGGAAGAAGAAGAAAAAAGAACTTTTTAGCACTTTCCCACCTATCCTTGTTTGGTCATAGAATGGATTCTTCACTACAAGACACCATATCACATTTAATCTCATATAGCCTACTGCCTATTTTTAATTAAGTGTCAGTGATACTTATCTCAGAAGAATCAATTTCACAATTGGTGCAATTATAGAAATAAAATTTAATGGGATTATGTTTTAAAGATTCAGACCTTAAAATTTAACCAAAAAAAAAAAATTAACCTACTAGTTTTAGCTGGAAATGGTATTGTTCTGGTAAGGTATTATACATTAACAAGAAAAACAAAACTCATCAAAATATAATTCCCTTTAGTTTGAGGTGTGTGTGTGTGTGTGATATTGGGAACTGAAACCAGGTCCTCACACATGCTAGGCAAGTGTTCCTCCACTGCGCTACACTCTCCGCACTTTTTATTTTATTTTGAGACAGGGTTACCAGGCACAGTGGTGCACACCTATAATCCCAGCACTCTGGAAAGCTGGGGCAGGACTGCAAGTTCAAGCTCAGCCTGGGCAACTTAAATGAGACTCTGTCTCAATAAAATATAAAAAGGACTAAGGATGTAGTTCAGTATGAAAGTCTCAGGATTAATCCCTAGTACCACAAATAAAACAAACAGAACTGAGAGGCAGGGTCTTGCTGAATTACCTAGTCTGGCCTCAAACTTGCAGTCCTCTTGCCTCATTCTCCCAAGTAGGTGGGATTACAGCTCTGTGCTACCACGCCCAACTCTTAGTTTGATACAGCAGAAAAATGCAAGTAACCATCAGGGATACCAAGTACAAGAAAGCATATAAGCCTTTTAGATTATATCTTCTCTAACTCAGTTGATTAATCTTACTCAACCACCTTGCTGGTTAAAGCAGAAGGCTGATGAAGAGTTGGAAATACACTGTAATGATGGACTTTTGTACTATTTCTTTTTAAATGGGTATAAATGCTGAGTCAAGAAGCTAAAATTATCTTCAACTTTATGTCTCTGTTATCTTCAACTTTATGTCTGTTTCACTCTTATGTTAGCAGTTCTTTTTTTTATTTATTTTTTATTTATTTATTTATTTTTTTTTTTTTGTGGGTACCGGGGGTCGACCTCAGGACCTCGCGCGCCCGCAGGCGCCTGTGCTGCTAAGCGATATCACCGGCCCCTTTTTCGTATGTGGGTTCCGGGAGTCGAACTCGGGCCCTCGCACTTGCCAGGCAGGTGCTTAAGCCGCTGAACCATCTCACCGGCCCCCTAGCAGTTCTATCTTAATACTCAAGAAAAATTAAAATACATTAATTTATCTAAAAAGTAAACAAATATTTTCTATAAAGGACATATACAGTAGTAAATACTTTAGGCCTGCAGGTGAAAAGGAAAAACTGAGGAAATTATGTAAAAGGAAAAAAAAAATCACTGATTTCTTATTGATGAAATTAAAAATATGGGCTGGGTGTAGTAGCACACACCTGTAATCCCAGCACTCAGGAGGCTGAGGCAGGATTGCTGTGAGTTCAAGGCCTGCCTAGGCTACATAGTGAGTTCAAGGCCAGCCTGGACTACAGTGAGACCCTGTCTCAAAAAACAAACAAACAAAAACAACCCAAAAACCTAGGCGTGGTTCCAGCACTCGGGAGGCTGAGGCAGGAGGACTGCCGAGAGTTCGAGGCCAGCCTGGGCTACATAGTGAGTTCAAAGCCACCTTGAACTACATAGCAAGATACTCTCAAAAAACCAAAAAACAAATAGCAGAAATTAAAAACAAGAAGCTGGGCATGGTGGCCCATGCCTGTAATCCCAGCATCAGGAGGCTGAGGCAGGAAGATTGCTGTGAGTTGGAGGCCAGCCTGGGCGTAAAGTGAGACCTGTCTCAACGATGCCCCATCCAAAAGAAATTAAAAATACAAGTGTAATACATGTCTACTAATGCAAAGAATACTACCGTGTTCTTTGAACAAAAGAACAGTACTGGTGATACTGTAATATATCACTTAACTGGAGTTTAAATTAGTGTTTCCAGCTATCAAAATCAATTCAAATGTTCGCCTGTCAAGTACAGCTAAGTAGTGATACCAACCACGTAATTTTTAGTTGAGCACATTTATTTCTTGGAGGGCATTTGTACGATTTTATTACATTCTTCTGATATAGTATTTTCCTTTTAAGATGTTGCTACATCATCACTTTCAAGGTCAGAGGGAAGCTTCTTAAGTGCACAGGTAGTAAATATATTTTGAAACATGAAAATTTCCTTTGCACTTGTATTCAGGTCTGATAAATACCCTTGAAAATATAGCTCCAACTTAGAAATACATCTGCTGTAAATCTGTGTGGTAATGAAGATCTTGTTTTAACTTCTGATGGCCCTGAAGTATATAGAATACACAAAAGCAACTTGACATGTGATTCAAATGACAATAGCTGTTATCAAATTGATTGTATATGTATATTTCACTGATAAGCAGTTTTTCCTTGCAATTCTAAGTAGAACTCATCAATAAATATTAATAAATACTAGTAAGTCTGCAGCAAAAACTAATTTCCAAAACCATTCTGTGTTCAATAGAAGACAGTATGATTCAGAAAGATCTAAGCCTTGGACCTAAGCTGAAACAAATAGCAGTAAAACTTTACCACTGCTAAGCTACCAAAATTTCAGTTTCTATTTCTAATATAAAACTCACAGAACTGATAACTAAGTACACAAGAATGAATAAAGTTATCAACACTACTGTTTTAACAGTATCCAACAAATTAAAATCTACAAATTACCTGCTGATGAATAATGTAATGAATAACCACTGTCTTTAATTTAGGAACCTCACATTTCATAATCTTTGTAAATTCGTCCAAGTTTTTTGCCCCACACATATTTTTACAACCATCAGTTATAACACATCTTAGTAGATTCCACTTCAGGTGATAATGTATTAGTATTTTTATAACTTCTTTGAACATATTTTCTCCTATAATTGTTTCATGTAGACAACTCAGGCTAATTCTGTCACTTCAAACTCAGTATTCACTGGAATAAATAACTAAGCAGTATCAGTAACATCTATATAATAACCATGAACAAAGGAAATATACTCAAAATAATTTGTCTTGATTTTTAATAGACTACTGAGGCTGCCCCAAATGTTCTCAACTCTTTGAGCAACTATTCTTGCTGAGAAGATAATAGTCTTAAATAAATTTATTTTCTCTAGACACATTTCTTCAGCAGCTACAATCACAAATTAATTAACTCATCATTAGTAAATTTTTTTTTGCTTGGCCTACAAATAAATTATTCAGCCTTACTTGGTTGCAGCCTTTCATTCTTGTGAAGAAATTCTGCTGTAATTAAACATCCCACTATACATTTTTTTCCTGGCCATTGTTTTCCTGATTTAGGAATACTGTGACAAACATTTAGCATGGTAATGTCTGTTTACTGCAGTCTTTTAGCACAGCTACAGAGCTGTAGTACCATTTCATAATAAACACAATACAGTGTTATTTAGTTCAGTAACGAAATAATTCACTGTCCCTTAAAAGCATGACATTCAAGCTGACTTTTCTTGGAGCTGGGCATAGCGATGCATGCCTGTAATCCCGGCTGAGTGAGTTTGGCACCTGAGTGAGTGAGGCCAGCCTGCCCTACATAGTGAGTTCAAGGCCAGCCTGGACCATATAGGAAGACCCTGTCTCGAAAAACCAAACCCAAAACCAAACAAAAAAGCACATAAAATTGACTTCTCCTGTTTTGACATGCTGGTATGCATGATAATAAAAATAAGTAACATGTTCTAGTATGGCAACCTGTGTGGCATTCAAAATACTATAGAGTTATAACCCATCACTACAATTTGGAGTGTGCTGAGTAACTGAAGTGATGAGAACATCATCACATATATGGTTTGTATAACAACCACCAAGTTGCTGTTGAGATGCAAATGTGTTCCATTAAAACTATGCACACTGAAATCTGGATATGACATTATTTTCCTGTGTCCCAAAGTAGTTTCTTTTTGCTTTTTGAGATGGGGTCTCACTATGTAGTTCAGGCTGGCCTCAAAATCGTGGCAATCCTCTTGCCTCAACCTCCCCAGTGCTGTGATTGCAGGTGCATGTCACCACGCCCAGCCCAAAGTACCATAGTATTCTTTTGATCTGTTCCAACCATATAAAAAATGTAAACCGTGTGTGGGTGCCCCAACCCTCTAATCCCAGCACTCAGGAGGCTGAGGGAGGAGGGTTTCTGCAAGTTCAAGGCCAGCCTGGTCTACAGAGAAACCCTGTCTCAAGACAAAAAGTAAAAGCCATTTTTAGCACAGAGGCCATGTAAAAACAGATACTGGCTCACAGTTTGCCAATCCCAAATTGAAATCGTTTCATTATGATTCCACTGAAAGGCAATGCAGGACAGAAATTTGACTCCCACTTAGACAATGCAGCCAGACTGGCAGACTAGCTAAACTTCAGTTTCCCCATCTGTAAAATGAAGATGTTAGTACTCACCTCACAGGTTTGTTGTAAGGATAAAGTAAGTGAATATGTAAGTCGTTTATTTAGAAGAGTAGCTAGTATATGGTAAATATATTAGCTGTTAGTATTATTTACTAAGTAGAATAAAATTGCAAATAAGTCTCAATTCCTATTGGCAACTCTGCATACTTTAAAACTCCTACTACAGGGCTGGGGATATAGCTTAGCAGCACAAGCACCTGCCTGGCAAGTGCAAGCTCCTGAGTTCGATTCCCAGTACCAAAACAAAACAAACCAAACAAAAAAAAACTATTACAGGTCTGAGGCAAGGCACCTTCTTAGATGAATACAGACATTCTTTGAGTAGGACAATTACACAGTACATCACTATCAGTGTTTCTGTTATACTGCCCAGAATCCTACTGGCATTTTCATTCCCCTGTAATCCAAACTGTTTAGGACTGGGGACACCACTCAGTGGGACAGTGCTTGTCTATCAGGCAGAAGAGCCTGGTTTCAATACTTAGCATCACAAAAACAAAACAAAACCCCAAACCAAGGAATTGTTCCATGTTACTTCTTTGTCAGATGCTGGCTCCAGCCCCACCCTAAAAATGATTTCCAAATGGGTTAGCTCTTCTGAAGTTCTTCTACATACCTAAATTAGTAAGGCACTGGATGAGACTGGTATAGATATACCTTTATTACTCTGAAATACATCAGTTGATCTACTTTCCAAAGTATACAAAATCCTCAAAAGTGGGATTAATTTATTCATCATTTAATATGCATTAATGTTGGGGGCCAGTGAGATGGCTCAGTGTCGTAAGCGCCTGCCTGGCAAGCGTGAGGGCCTGAGTTCGACTCCTGCAACCCACATACGAAAAAAGGGCCAGTGATATTGCTCAGTGGCATGGGCACCTGCTGGCGCTCAAGGTCCTGAGGTCGACCCCCGGTACCCACAAAAAAAAAAAAGCATTAATGTCATCTCTGTCACACCTCCCTTAGTTTAAGACTAAGGACTCAGCAAATTACAGTCGGCCTTTTCCTTATTTTGATCAGTTCTGACCCATATACTTAAATATACACTGGATACACAATAAAATATGGTCTATCTGCATGATTTTACTTTCATTTCTGTCTCTTACTTTTTTGTTTTATATGAATCACTTGTAGGGGTAGAAAGTCAAAATGTATTCATTAGAAGACAGTTTGGAAAATATGTAAAGTATCCTAAACAGTGATTTAAATTAAAGCCATAATAGCTACTTACCCACAACCAGCCCACATTCAGGACAGATCATATCACCAGCTCTGTAGTCTTCCACTAAAATTGCATCTGGATGGTTTGGACATGTGACTCTTGGAAGAGCATCCGTACTAAATAAAAAAAATTTAAAAAAAAGATATTTTTATATCCTTACAACAAAGACGTAACAAAAGTCTTCTGGGGGAAGGGGTTGACTGGGGTTGTAGCTCAGTGGCACAGCACTTGCCTAGCACAGGCTCAATCCCTATTACCACCAAAAAAAAAAAAAAAAACCCCAAAATGTAATAAAGACATCTAATATAAATTTAATAATTACTTCTGGGAGGTATGATCTCATAATCACAAATGTTTGATACCACCAAAAATGAGCCCTTTTAAAAAATGAAGAAATAAAGCCAGGTGTGGTGGCGCACACCTGTAATCCCAGCACTAGTATACTTGGGAGGCTGAGGTAGAAGGATTGCCATGAGTTGAAGGCCAGCCTGAGCTACATAGTGAGTTTAAGGCCAGACTGAACTACATAGGGAGACTCTGTCTCAAAAATCAAACAAAATAATAAATTAAAAAATTTGAAGTAACACACTAAGTGATTATGTTGTGGCCATCAAACATACACCTAAAAGACGAAAACAACTTCTTAAATAGATTAAATTTCTCATGCTAGCAAATAACTCAGAATGTTAATGATCAGTTCAGAAAGTAAACTGGACAACTGATAAAATCATCCAAGTCTTCAAATTTATACAATTACATTAACCAGAACATGTCTTCGGTCTTCTCACTGGGAAGATAGGTGGGGATTGCTTTAAATTTATACTGATTCCACAAGAACTTCTGTTAGGAAAATGTTTAATAAAATTAAGCAGTAGGTGTAAATCATGACAAACTTGAAATAAAGGAAAATGTCAGCAAAATAAGAGTAATTAGAAATGAGTAAAACAAAAAGTATATGGAACACAGTATGCAAAGGACTGATAGAATACTTTGTCACTATTAAAAGTAAATAGAAAATCTTAGTGTAATGATATGGGACCATATCCAACGCATGCTGAGTAAAATATGAATTGTAACACTGAAAAAGTATGAACTAGTTACATCCAGTAATATGGATGAACCTCAAGACAGTGACCAGGAAACTAGACAGTGGAATACGTATGCCATTTATTTAAACTTTAAAGTGAGCAAAACAAAATCTACAGTGTTAGAAGTCAGAATGTGGTTTTCTCTGGGAAGGAGAAATGACTGGGGACACAAAGGAGACTTTGCTAGTGCCATAGCTGGTATTTGATTTTTTTTTTTTTTAACCTAGGTGGCAGCTATGTGTATGTGCTCACTTTATAACTGAACCATACATTTAAAATGTGCACTAACACCACAAAAAAAGGAAAGAGCACGGCAGCAAACAGGGTTTCCATTAAGACTACTTTTAGGGGGAAAAGAGGTTAAAACTCTGCGTGTTTGCTAAGCCATAATCACCGGGAAGATAACAAGAAACTGGTAAGTCTGGCTGCTTCAGGGAGAATTAGATGGCAACTAGAGAAAGAGAGAGACTACTTTTTATTGTATAGTCTTTTGTACTCTCGCTTTTGTATACATTCTCCATCCAAAATAAAATAAAATCATTGTAAAGTAGTCAATTTTTAAAAACTTTAATCGAATTACCCACAAATCAAGAGTAGGGTGGTGGAAGGAATAAAGAGAAACAATGGAGAAGGAGTAAATGCCACCAATGACATTAAAACAATTTAGACCAACAAGGTGCCAGATAATCCCAAACCTCATTTTATAGCTATTATTATCTACTATGACACTAGTGTTACTAGTGATGCTAGTGAGATACCATGTATCTAGTGATACATAGTACATTTATTACCATTTGTCTTGACAACAAACTGCAAAACAGGCACTAACTCAATTTTAAAGGTTATGCTCAGGAAACAATTTTCTTTGGATAAAGAAACAGTGTCTTTACTATGTGTACTATTTAAATACTGCGACATTTTAAAAACAAAATTTCTTTTTTTTTTTTTTTTTAATGTGGGTTCCAGGAGTCGAACTCAGGACCTCGTGCTTGCTGGGCAGGCGCTTATGCCACTGAGCTATCTCTCCGGCCCCCAATAAAATTTGTTCTATTACGTACAAAAGATGTGTCTAAATATGACCACATTCACCTCCCAGATCTATTACCACGAGATAATTTAAGTCATATTCAGGTAACTGCCGAAGATGAAATTTCCCATTTATATACAAGGAAGCCTTACCTGACAGAACACCACACCCAGACTGAACGAGCATTCAATCACAGAATCAGAACCAGTAAACAAGGGTGTCATTGGCTTTGTATTTCCAAACAAGACATTAGCTAAAACCGCTTCCCACTCCCTTCTTTTAACCATAAAATAGTAAGTCTTGCCAGTTACCAGAGGGGACCTGCACTTTCAGCTTGCTATTTTGAACAATGGCTTTCAGTGGTGAAATTTATCAATTCACAGACAATAGGCTCAGAAAAATCGTGCAGGAGCTGCCTTCCAGAAGGTGCAAAACTTAAATTTTTTTCTCAACATTTTCAGTTAACTACAGGCTAATTATGGTAACAGGAACAGGTATCCTAAACTTTACAGTCTATCACTAACTTGGAAAAGTCAACATTGGCCTGTCTATTCGTATGCAAAAATACTATTATCTACCTCATAGTGGTAGTAAGAAATAGAATTAAAAGCTGTCTCCGTAGACATTGCATACATTTCTTACAGATAAGTGTGTAACATTTAAAAATATACTAAAAAGTGACTCCGCAACACACAACTTCCTGCAAGCAAGATTCTTCAAAGTGCACGCAGACAACGATTTTGTTGAAAAATCCTTCAGCTGGAAACTAATCATCTCTGGGATCTGCCCACGCTTCCACTTCGCTGGGCCGCCGGGATGGTAATCCGTTTCCATCCGGCTTACCACTGCTGACGTTCCCAACTTCCTACCTGTCAGATAGAAAAGGACCTGGAAACATCCGTCTCCCCCTCTTGGGAAAGGAGGAATGACGGACCCTCGGGTTGCATGGGCCTCAGATGAAAAAACAAGAGCAGAAAAAGAAAGGAAAGAAAGGAAAGAAAGGAAAGAAAGGAAGGAAGGAAGGAAGGAAGGAAGGAAGGAAGAAAGAAAGAAAGAAAGAAAGAAAGAAAGAAAGAAAGAAAGAAAGAAAGAAAGAAAGAAAGAAAGAAAGAAAGAAAGAAAGAAAGAAAGAAAGAAAGAAAGAAAAAGACAGACAGACAGACAGACAGAAAGAAAGAAAGAAAGAAGACAACAAATATTCCCAACAACGCGAGTCCAGGCGCTAAGGTCACAAAGACCCACACAGGGTAGACTAGGCTAGAGAAGACGACCTAGGACGCTGAAGCGGTGACGCCGACGCGCAGTGCCCCCAGAACGCCCCCCAGTCCTGCCGTCTGGGGGTGCCTTTGTCCCCGCCGGCCAGTCCCGCCGCCTCTCCCCAAACCTCCGGGCGCTGTGGCCTATCCAGCCGCCGGGGAGAAGGCCGAGAAACTCCCGGAGCTCGCCGCCTGCCGCTCAGCTAGCCCGGCTCGGCCCGACTTACTAACCGGCTGGTAGACGCCATCTTCGCGGCCACTGCAGTCGCACCGAAAACAGCTACGCCAAAAACAGGAAGCGACTGTGGCGGCGAGACGCTCAGAGACAGCTTTTTATAGGCGAGTCGCCCACGCAGTCGTAAAAAGGCGCGGCTACGGGTCGGGAAACAGGCCAAGAACAGTAGAATCCCCGGCGCCACGTGCTTTGCGTTTTCTTATTCTCTTGTTTCGTTTTCTCAGAGTGGTGATTCTTTCTTACTAAGGAACTGGAATAGAGAGGGAGGGAGGGAGGGAGTTGGGGTGGGGGTTAGTTCTCCAGGTCAGGCGTAATTTCATGCTCTGTCATCAGCTAACACCCTGTGTCTTCTAAGGCACGTCTTTTAGCTCTCATCAGTGTAAGGGGTAGCAGTAGCTGCCTTGCATACCCTGATAGATTTGGCAGGAGATGAACATAACCCTGTGAGGGTACTGTGTGCTTTGAGGCACAGAGATAGGGGTCCTGCTCTGATGGGGTTCCCCACCACCTGCACCGTTTGCCTTTGCAAATTTGGCTGAAAGCTAAGTATAGAAAACTTGGCAGAACATCTAAATACTGCACAAGGTCCCCAGATTCATTAATTGATCAAACTAACTTCAAAATGATAATAGTGATAACACTTTGCTGAACATAAGCTACCCCTGATAATGTAGGGATAGGAGGAGAGAGGGTACTAGGTGGTTTCCACGGTGCTCAGGACTCAGATATGGTGACTGCTTCCTTCATTTGGGATCAGACTTAAATGCCAATGAGCACCTTTGTTTTCTTGGGCAGGTTGGAGATGCTAGCTTCCTTAGAACAAGGGGTGTGAGAGGCAGAAGTTTAGAAGCTGAAATTTGATGGGAATGAGAGAGCATGTTGTCTCTTTTTTCCTCTTCCATTTTATAATTTTGTGATTCAAAGCTTGACTATATTCCTGTGGGTTGTTAATATTTGGGAAAGTTTCAAAAATGCCGAGCAGTTTCAGCTGTGCCAGGTGCAGTCAGGAAAATGTTTGGAGGTGCTCCACCCAATTCGATAGAGTTTTCATGGTGGAGCATTGTTACGGCTTGTATCTAGATGTCTCCCCAAGACCTCAAGCGGCTATAGGTGGGGCTTTTTGGAGGTGGGTGGACCTAGGGTGTGTAATTCTGGGATCAAGGATGTGATGCTGGGATTGGTTCACAATTAAGGGTGTGAGTGCTACCTGCCCTTGCTGGGTAGCCTGGTTAAAATGTAAGAGACAGAAAAAGGGCTCCTGTTGTTGCTTGTTGCTTGCAGCTTGCTGCTTGTTTCCTTGCTACCTTCTGCCTGCTGTGAAATGTTTCTCCGCTGTGATGCCAGCCAACTAGGAATTGAAACCTCTACAAACTATGAGCCAAGTAAAACTTTCCTCCTTTAACTTTGGGCATCGGGTATTTTGTTTCAGCAATGAGAAAAGCAACTAAGAGAAGCATCTTGGCTAGTAGAAGAAAAGGAAGACTGCAACTGGACATCTCTTAGGGATCAAGAATGAGGGACCTGACATCTAGTGGATTTATAGTGGGTGCTCAGCAGAGCTTGTTGAAGAAAGAAGCCATCAAAGAAGCTGAAACCCCAGAGAGAGAAAGTCCCAGTGACCGGTTAAATTTCTTTGGCCCCACCCGGAATATCTTTTATCTGTCATAACCTTGTAAGGATTTCTTTTACATTATAATAAAAAGCAGCCATTCTTTTTGCTTTTTGTTAGTACAACATTGGCAATTTATAAAGTATTTCTTCATCAAAATTATCCCAATTAATCCTTATTTCTGATTCTGAGGTTAAACACACACACACACACACACACACACACACACACATTTTATCCTTAAGAAGGGACCTAGACTAGCATTACCAAAACCTGTAGTTTGTATTGATAGTCTAATAAGTTAATCATGATGATTAATTAAAATAATTTATATTAAATTAGTTCATCTTTTTAACTTAAATTTTATTTGAGCCGGGTGTGGTGGTACATACCTGTAATCCTAGCACTCAGGAGGCTGAGGCAGAAGGATTGCCACAAATTCAAGTCCAGCTTGAACTACATAGCAAGACTGCCTCAAAAAACAAAAAAAATTTTTTTAATTGGAAAAGTTTATATCACTACTGTAAAGTTACATCTTGATATACTATAGTTCCTCTAAAGTATAAAATGCTCTACATTACTTATAAATATTTTTGGTTTTGAATCAGGGCTTTGCTGTGTAGTTCAGGCTGGCCTTGAACATGGTATGTAGCCCAGGCAGGCCTTGAACTCACAGCAATCCTCCTGTCTCAGTCCCCAAAGTGCTGGTATTATAGGCATATGTTGCCATGCCCAGATAAATGATTTTTGCAAGTTTGTGACCTACTAGATTTGATACTGAGAAAAAAACCCTCCGTTATCAACTTGGATATCTGGTAATCTGTCAAGGGAAAAGTCACAGCCCCTTCATAATGAATATCTCCCTTAGTGTTACCAAGAAAAACCTAAATAAATCCTCCCTAGCTTTACTTGCTTTTAATTGACTTAAAAATCACCAAATTTGGAGAAGCCAGGCACGGTGGAGCATGCCTGTAATCCCAGCACTCGGGAGGCTGAGGCAGGAGGATTGCTGCTAGCTTGAGGCCAGCCTGGACTACATAGTAAGTTCAAGGCCAGCCTGAACTACAAAGTGAAACCCTGTCTCAAAAAAAGAAACAACAGCAACAACAATAACAACAACAAAATCACTAAACTTGGAGGTCACACTGCTGGGCAATACATTATTACCTTGCCACTGGCTTTGCTGTAGAAAACTTCTTTGACATGTGAGTCATGATGGTAACAGTCATCTAGGCTATTTCCAGGAACATACAACCTGCTTTTGCTGAAAATACTGACTCTTCACTTGGTCCTGCAGATGCCTGGTGTGTGACGGGAGCACCATCAAAATGCTTGACCTCTCTGTCCTCATATTGTATCTGTCTCCTTTGTTGCCTTAACCTTTGGGTCAGCTTCTATTCAGCTCTTCATGTCAACATGTTGATCATTTGAGAAATATTCTGTCTGGAACTACTATACAGGATTAACTTGACCTAGACTTGGTTAGCTTCTCTCCTCCCCCTTTCGAGGCTAATGACACCTACCAGCCTCCATGACATTAAACACCACATTGGACCATAAAAGGAATAAAAAGAGATGGTACCCAAGTGCCTGGAAGATCTCCATCTAGTCCTAAAAATGACATAAATATTTCATCCCTTTATTAGCCCATCTTGCTTCCTTTTTAGAACATTAAAGTGCTCATCCAGGGGCGAGGCTCATCCTCATTTTTTAACATGCAATGTATATACTGGCATATCTCAAAACTGCATGGGTCCTGAGAAATCCCCACCACTATGTATTTGAATGTCGCTCTTCTCCTTAACTTCCTCAGCAGCAGTCCCTGCACTAACCTCCAGGATGTAGCCCAGGACTCTCTCTTGTGCTGCTCTCCTTTTCCTTTGCTGAAAATGCTTTTGATAAAACCCTGTCTGAGCCAAGCGTAGCGGTGCGCGTCTATGATCCCAGCACTATGCAAGACTGAAGCAGGAGGATTGGAGGTTGGATCCCAGCCTATACAATTTAGCAATTTAGCAAGACCCTATCTCAAAATAAAAAGTACAAATAATGCTGGGCATGGTGGTACACACCTGTAATTACAGTACTCTGGAGGCTGAGGCAGAAGGATTGCTGCAATTTCAAGGCCAGCCTGGGTTACATAGTTCAAGCCCAGCCTGAGCTACATAATGAGGCCCTGTCTCAAAAAAAAAAAAAAAAAAAAAAAAGGGTGGGGTGGGGCTGGGGATATGGCTCAGTGTGAGGGTTCTAGGTTCAATCCCTAGTGTCAAAATAAAACAAACAGCTTTGTCTGGGAACTTTCTTCTGGTCTCTTATTGATTTCTATCTCTAGGAGGCTAACCAGCCTGGGGTTTGCAACAGATTGAACTTTCTTTCTTTCTTTCTTTCTTTTTTTTTTTTTGAGACAGGGCCTTACTCTGTAGCCAAGGCTGGCATCCAACTCAGAGCAATCCTGAGTGCTGGGATCTCAAGTATGTGCCACCAGGCCCAGCTTAACTCTTAAAAACAATAACAGCAATCTTACAGGGTGTGGTGACACAGGCCTGTATTCCCAGCAGTGGGGAGGCTGAGACTGGAGGATCATGTGTTCAAGATCCACTTGGACTACACAGGGAAGCCCTGTCTCACAAAACCAAAAACAAAGGCTGGGCATGGTGGTGCATAACTGAGGCTGAGGCGGGAGGATTACCAAGAGTTCAAAGCAAACTGAGCTATGAAGCAAGACCCTGTCTCAAAAGAAATACAAAATACACATTACTGAGATAGGATTATAAATTATAAAATTCATCAGCTTAAAATTCAATGATTTTTAGTAATTTTATCCAGTTATACAATCATTTGCACAATCTAATTTTAGACTGAGGCAGATTAGGGCATGGCAAACTGACTGGGAAAGTGGGCATGACCTGTTAATTAAAAAATCCCAGGACACATGTGGAGAATAATTCCCAAAGTCCTGCGTGTGGAACCAATCAGAGAGTGCTGTCTTCAACTCTTCTCAAGAACACTAGCAGGTTTTTGACAGGATGGCCTAGATCTGATGTCATCCTGAGGAGTGAGAGATACAAAATACTGCTGCCATTTTCATCATGGCCGCCATGTTCTGTCCTTCCTGGTGGTGAGCTCTTATCCTGTAGAGTGTACTCATTTTCCTACATTTAGTTGGCCCAAACTCGCTCTGCAGAGCATGCATTTTTCCTACCTTTAGTGAATGTAAAACTTTTCTCCCTTTTGAGCTTGTCTTGACCAATTCTTTGCTCAGAACAGAAAGACACTAGAAACCACTTCTAGAAGGAGACTCCAGCACCCCAAAGCCCAGTAACAAGGCCATTTCTGTCATCTCAATAAAATCCTTCATGCCTGTTCACAGTAAATGCATATTCGGCTCCCAGCCCCAGGAATACTGATGTGCTTTCTGGATTTTTCACATAAACGGGATCACATGATATGCCGTCTCATGTCTGGATTCTTTCACCTGGCATAATGTCTTGAAAGTTTATTACGTTTATCTCATGGCCTCACTTTTAGAAACATTGATATCTGAGTGTCTGTACCCGATGAGTCTGGATGGTGCTATCGGAGAAGACGGCAATTTCCTAACTGAAGCCAATGTTTGACATATGTGTTTGGAAATTTTAAGACATACTGCTGGAATAGGAAGAGCAGAGGATTCAGCAAAGTGTATGACCAGATGTAAGTAAAATCTACTGGATACGGGATGAACTGGGAATCCTGGTGGCGAGAAAGTCAGATGTGTTATTATTTCTAGAAATGTGAAGGTTTTCTGAATTTTTTGTTACCTGTGAAAGTGTTCAAGTACACCAAAATTAGAGAGAATAATGCAATACATCACCATGATAACCCATCATCCTGATTAAACACCAAGATTTGGCACATTTGTTGTATATATTTCTCCCCCCACACCCTTTTGCTATTTTAAAGTAAATTCCAACCAGGAATGTGGCACACTTTATAATCCCAGCATTTGGGAGGCTGAGGCAGAAGAATCGCTGCAAGTTTGAGGACAGCCTGGGCTACATAGTGAATTCCAAGCCAGCCTGAATTAAATAATGAGATCCTGTCTCTCAAAACAACAACAACAAAACCCAAAAATAAATCCCATATATCAACCCAACCCATATACACATTGATGTATATTACTATTTTTTTAACTAAATAAATTTTTATTTAAGGAATTTCACATGTAATTTCTTCATCAAGTTCAGTTCAGTGAGGTTCTTTGTCTTCAAGATAGCCCTTTTTAAAAAGAATTGATGCTTAGTCTACTCATGATGTATATTTCTAAAAAAGAGAGTTTTTAAGATTTTTTTAAAACATAGCATTTTAATGCTCACTAAATTACCAACAATTCAAGCCAGGAATAGTGACACACACCTGTAATTCCAGCACTCAGGAGGCTGAGGCAGGAAGATTGCTGTGAGTTCAAGGCTGGTGTGGGCTACATAGTGAGTTCAAGTCCAGCCTGCACTACCTAGCAAGACCCTGTCTCAACACCCCACCAAAAAATCACCAACAATATCTTATCACACAAAGTTTTCATACCGGTGACTTCCTGGGCTTGCTTCTCTTTTTGGGGGGTGGCTTGTTTCTTGATGGTTTGGCTTCACCAGGCAGAAGAGAAAGGCTCTGCTAAAGATGAGGTATGTAGATGCCCCAGTGGCCAGCTCTGGCAGCCAGGTTTCACACTTCAAGTACAGATTTGCCTTGCTCTGCTTGCTCTTCCCCATGGTCTGGGAGGCACAGTGTGGTGAGCTCAGAGGAAAGAGGCTGGAAAGGCAGCAGAGTGGCATGGAAACTGGAGAACAATGGAGATTTTGCAACATTTGGATGTTGCCTTTATTTATTTATTTATTTATTTATTTATTTATTTATTTATTTATTGGTACCAGGAATCAAACTCAGGACCTTGCACTTGCAAGGCAGGCGCTGTGCCACTGAGCTATATCCCCGGCCCCATTGGCTTTATTTATTATATCTAGATCTAATTTTTTTCTTTTTTTTTTTCTGGGTAGAATAAACTCGAATGTGTTTTGCAGTGCAGGTTCCAAGGGTATTATTTTTAATAATAGGAGAATGTGTCACACTGTCCTCATACACCTCTCACAGTGTAGTAAAAGCTTGCTGGCAGACAGGGAGTAAAAAGAGATGGGACTTTCTCTGAGGATTTGCAAAACCTACTCGAGACCCCTGTGAATCAGGTGCTCTAGCAGGTACCTCACATTCATTACCTCATCTCCATTCTGGTTATCTTGTAAAGGCTGAGAGGTTGAGCAGGTAAACTTCCCAGGGTCACACATATGTTAGTAATGTATGCAAACTACGTAACTGTTATTGCAAGGCTATATTTCTAGGTCTAAATGACTGTGCCTTGGAAATATAGATTATATGTGTAGAAATGTTCAATGTGTTTTTGATTTTATAATGAGAGCAGTAAAGCTTTGTTTCAATTTAGGTAGAAGTAGTAACAAAAATTAATAATTAGCTGGGCATGGTGATGCACGCCTGTAATCCCAGCACTCAGGAGGCCAAGGCAGGAGGATCACTATAGGTTTGAGGCCAGCCTGGGCTACATAGTGAGTTCAAGGGCAACCTGAACTACACAGCAAGACCCTGTCTCAAAAAAATTAATAATCACAATATTAATAATAGTAGCAATACCTCATATAGTGCTTATTATATACCAGGAACTATTTTTTTAAAGCTTTGCATATATTAACTCAATCTTTCCAACAACTCTATAAGTTGAGTACCATTCCTGTCCCCATCTCATAGATGGAGATGGAGAAATTGAGGTACAAAATGGTTAAGTCACCAGCCTGAAGTCATATAAAGTGACAGAGCTAGTAAATGGCAGACCTGGGATCAGAACCCTGGCAAATTGTCTCCAGAATCCATGCAGATGCCTCCTAATAGCAACTGAATATAGAGAAATTTTGATCTACAGAGTGTATAAGATCAGGGAACGCATTTAACAAGCAGTGATCCTACAGCAGTCACGTGAGCCTCACTTCACGGGCAGCTGTGATCTAAAATACTCTGACCAGTTGTCCACTCAAGGGCACTTGAGTTTGCTAGGTCAAGTGCTACCTAAACTGAAATGAGCCTGGCTCATATCCTGTTGCTAAATGGACTTGCATATGTGATCTTGACTATATTGTTTGTTTAGTGATTCATTGGAAGCTTTGAATCTTGATTTGTGTCTTGCTCTTTATTTGAGAAGAAATCAAGCTTGTCACTGGGAAAGCCAGCAACTTCCCAAGAAGCAACAGGTCACATATAGGCTTAAAACATTAATCATCTATAAATAGAAAATTTTCATTGTCGGTTGTCTCCTTATGGAATCAGGGATGAAGATTACTAGAAATTAATTCTCTTTTTACTTTAGTGTTCATTGAGCAGCAATGTTCTTTTGATGTCTTAAGCTATTTTGATACAATAAACAGAACAAAGCAAATAACCCTGAAGGGTTTAAATTAAGAATCTGTGACTTTAGTATGTTTTCCAAAGACATCATTTTGTACTATGTGACTTCAAAAGTTTTACTGCACTATTTAGTGTTGTCTTATTATACAAATATTTTGAAATTCATATTTTCTCCAATAACAAATTTCTCATTTTATAATAAATATCATGAAGAATTTGAATGATAGATGAAACTAGTTTCTTAAAAATATTCTCAAGTACATAGATTTTAACCTAAAGTTTGCTCTTAAAATTCTTTTAATCAATTTCTTTGAGGAGTAATTGAGAAAAAATGAGAAGGTGGAACCCGTTCTTATTCATGTGGCATGTTACTTATTCTTAAGGACTGAATTTTAGCATTCGATTTTTACTGTTTCCATAAAAATCACAGACTGAATGACTTATTCTGTAAAATGAATACCCATTTTCAAATAATCTCATACTATTTCAATCTTAAATTAAAACTGAAAGTATTCATTAAGTGTGACCATGGGTTAAGGATATTAAAAAGCTTCCCTTGTTACTGTCATTCCTGCTCACCATATTATAAATTGATATAGCCCTTTTAAAGGACAATCTGGCAGTGCTCCAAGAATGATTTTTCTGTTAAGGTCTCTTGAGCCAGTAATCCCACTTCTGAGAACTGGGGTAAGGAAGTAATCTGAAGTATGAGAGACTGTTCGTGAGGATAGCCACTGCAACATTATTTATAAAAATATAAAATTGGAAGCAAGATAAATGTTAAAAGTAGGAAACTTGTAACTTTAGTCATAACATTCCAAAACAGGAAGCAACTTTCATGTTCAAAACAGGGGAATGGTGTACAGAAGGCCCCTAACATCCTAGTGCATTTTAGATGTTAAAACCAATCCAGGCACAAAGGGCCTTTTCTAAGCAATGCTTTACCAAGACTGATTCTGTTATTTCAGGTGCTTAAAAGTAGACTACGGTGATGTTTTCTTTGCGCCTTTGTGACTAACCCTGTTGCATACAGAAGATACCCAACAAATATTGGTTTATATGACGTAAAGACTTATTGTGTAAAAGACTGTATTTTAAAATATCATCAGTTGGACTATTTACAATAATTAAGCCAAATTAATGAGTTTTACCAAGAGAGCTCCCCCATTAGAGCTAACATTGGTTTTTTGTTGTTGTTTTGTTTCCTTATTGCTTTTTACTAACGCAAAATTTTCCATTATATCTGCTTATCCTCGTTATTTTCTGATCATTCCTGCCTAGGATTTTGCTCCTTCACACTGACAGGATGAGGGACTCCTGCGCCACACTTTCATGAAGTGGAGCATTTGTCCCCGCTGTCTTTCCACCGATCTTAGCCAAAACAGGCAGTCTCTGCAGTATCTCAGGTTCAGATGTCACACAAGAGCGCGTTATCACTACTAGAACTGTTATGATTCGAGCATTCATATACTCACTACTAAGTCAAGACTTTCTAAAAAATGTATTTTTGAGACAAGGTCATACTGTGTAGCCCAGGCTTGAACTCTCAGCAAGCTTCCTGCCTTCGTCTCCTGAGTGCTGGGATTACTGGTGTGCACCACCATGCCTTGTTGGGGTGGGTTTTTCAAATTAATAAAAAATCAAACCCAGTGAGGCGGCACACTCCTGTAATCCCAGCAATAGGCAAGCCGAGGCGGGAGAATCATGAGTTAGAAACTAGCCAGGATTGCATAGGAAGACCCTGTCTCGAAAAAAACAAAACAAAATGAAACAACAATAACAAAAAAAAAATCAAAGTCAACTTGATTGTAAAAGCCCTCAAACTCACAATGGGTTAACCATTTCCCACTAGTTTAAATGATTTTATTCTGTGGCATTTGTGTTAAGATGCAGCACAAAAGCAGCATAGAAGTCCATGCCACTTTCCGCATTTCCCTCACCATGTAGTCCAGGCTGGTCTCAAATTTGAGGTCCTCCTATCCCAGCCTCCAAAGTGCAGGGATTACAGCCACTCCCTTCCACGCCCAGCATAACTACTATATGTTTAAATTACTAGTTTACTATCCTGTTCCCCCACTGGAATGTAAATTCTAGAACATGATTTCTAACTTTATATCTTGCCTAAGCCACACTTAGTGAAGAGGGATTGTCTTAGGTTGCATATAAAATACATAATATGGTTAATACATATAAGTAACAAAACTTCCTTTATTTCTGAAATGTTTTAGTTTAACATTTAAAAAGAGGGCAACACAAATATACAACTAATGGGATATTTGATTTCATTTTTGTGAAACTAATGCATTAATATCTGGTTTGATGAAAGTGGTTGTAATTCTTAGTTAAATTCCCAAAGTGCTCCTCAGAAATTTTTTAACTAATTTTTTTTTTGTACTGGGAATCGAACTCAGGACCTTGCACTTGCCAGGCAGGTGCTGTGCTGCTGAGCTATATCTCCAGCCCTTTTTTATCTAATTTTAATCTTTATGTGCTTCATTCTTGAAAATAATTGTTCACAAATACATGTGCTATCAAAAAGTGGCTGGGCATGGTGACATATGCCTGTAACCTCAGAACTCAGGAGGCTGAGGCAGGAGGATCACCATAAGTTAGAGTCCAGTCTGGGCTACCTAGTGCATTCAAGACACCCCTGAACTACACAGCAAGACCCTGCCTCAAAAAAAAAAAAAAAATATATATATATATGACATGCATAAGGTGTGACTGTGAAGGTAGGGATATTTTTCTCTGGGAAGACAGGTGTTATAATGTCTAGTAAAGAACCTGGGTGTGGTGGCACATTCCTCTAATACCAGAACTCTGGGAGGCTGAGGCAGGAGAATCATAAATTTGAGCCCAGCCTGGGCAATGTAGTGACTTAGTGAGATTCTCTCTCAAAATAAAAAATAAACTAGGTGTGATGCATACCTATAATTCCAGCACTGGAGAGGCAGGCTAAGACTGGAAAATCACCAAGAGTTCAAGGACAGCCTGGGCTACATAGTGATCTCGAGGCCAGCCTGAACTCTATAGCAAGACCTTGTCCTGAAGAAAGCAAAAGCGAACAAATGAAAATGACTGAGAATGTAACCCGATGTAAAGGTCTTGGGTTCAATCCTGGTGTTACGGCAAAATCACAAGATAGATTCACTCACAGGAAGACAAGATTCAAGAAACAAATGAATTCTTTAATTGATGCCGGCCGGGGACAGCAGAAGCTGACACCAAGCTTTTGTGTCCTCCTCCTTAAATACACTTTTGGAGGCCTTACAAAGTCCTTGGTTGCCATGGAAACTGTATTTTTTACTATATCACCTCTCGGGAAAGTTTTCAAGGTTCTTCAAACATCTGGCCAATTAACACTGGGGATGGGGTAGCAGGTACCACCTGTGCTAAAACCATTTTCTCCCTTTTTGTGGTTATATGACCTTAAGATAGTGATAAGGAAAACCCATTTGTTTGTGATAGTACCATCTGTTTCTCCTCTTTGAAGTTTATTGTTACAGAAAGGGCAGTGGGACTAAAGTTCAACTAAAGATTTCTACCTATTAGTTAAATTCAGAGGTTTAAGGAACAAAATGAAAATACTCTTGCCCTAATATTCCCCCCTCGAGGACATATTTTCCTCTTTAGGACATATATAGTCCTTCATGTGGCGGCGGTTCATAACCAGGCTGATTTGTAGAGATATCGGCCAATACCATCATCTGAACCTGATTTATGTTGTTTTGAATTTTTCTTTTACCCAGTTAATCAAACACAGTCCAAAAGTCAGGATCAGTATTAAAATAACTATTGGCCCTGTGATCCTGACAAAATGGAGGCCAGTCCAGGGTTTTAATTAAGCAGTGTCTCATACCACCCCTGATTGTTGTAGTATATTCTTTCTCATTTTTTGGCCTCCCATTCTAATTTGTCTAGGGTCTCTATTATGACCCCTGAATTATTTGCATAGAAGCAACATTTTTCTCTCAGAGCGGCTCAGAGTCCCCCTTGTTTTATAAAGAGCAGGTTAAGACCTCTCCTGTTTTGCAGGACCACTTCTGCCAGGGAGTTTAGCTGGTCATGCAATTGTTTAACCACATTTTGTACTCCTGTCACACTTTGTTCTATGCTGTGAGTTATTCTGTTGAGCCTCTGGAGACCCGTTTCTGAGTGGGCTATTGTTCCTGCACCCATTCCAAGAGCTCCAGCTATGTTTGTCCCTACTAGCACCGACACAATTGTCTCTCATTTATATCGTGTCTGATGGTTGGCAGGCAGACTTTGGAGCCCAGGATCTCCTTGGAGAGCTGTTACTCAGGGGACAAGCATTGTTAAAAGGCAGGGGCCTGTCTGTGTAAACTTTTGCCTATGATCTAGACACTTAAACAGTCCATTAGAACAGAAAAGCCAGGATCCTGGAGGTGCCCAGTAGGTAGAGTCTTGTGGCAGGGTCTTGTTGCAGACAACCTGGTTAAGACCTTCCCCAACACAGAATCCCTGCCCATAAACATTTTTTATCATGAGTAAGGGCAGCGGCTCTTCCTCCTCTGGGGTGCAGATTATGTGACTGGGCACGACCTCAACCACGGAAGCTATAGCTTCATAAAAGGGTGGACTCGGCCTAATACACGTCCAACAGCTTTTGGCTAAACCAAGGTTTGACATTTTGAGGAGTAGGTGAGTCTCACTGAGCATTTGGTAAATCTCAGATTGCATGCTCACCTTGTCTGTGTTGGCTCGGACAACTTCCGGGCTTGAGACATTATCTTTTGAAAGGATCTTGGGCAGCACCTTTGGCTTGGAACACTCAGGGCGATGTAACTCACCAAAAAGAGCGGGAAAAGGGGCAGCAGGTTTTCGGGGCATCACCTCTGCCCTTGATATGTGGATAAGGATCCCTGGATCTGTCCATCTCCCTATCTTTTGTAACCTCATACGGACGCCCCAACTAAGCCCCGTTGTCCAGATTGGATCATAGACATCCTTGAGGATAATCCTGACCTGTAAACAAAACCGGCCCGAGTACCCAGTTTTGCAGCTTTCCCGCTTCTCTCTATACACTTGGATGTATTTATCATTTTGGGCCCACCAATGGTTCAGAGGATCTGGGTCTCGTGACATTGGGGCCCTGTCAAATCGGCCCCCCAGAGCCCTATGGTTTCACAACCCCAGTGTAGGCAGTATGTTGCCCTTTCATTGTCACAGCCTCCCCCTTTTACTTTTGGGCACATATATAGCCCAAAAGTTGTCAGGTCTATGAACTTTTTTTGTCAATTGTCTTTTTCTGGACTTCATACACAGCGCAGAAGTCTGTGGGCCCTTTGTCCCACCACTAGTGGGGGTTCCAAAAGTAGCACATGGGGATGACAAAGACAACAGTTTACTGGTCACAGGGGATACGTTGTGATGACATCACAGCCTGCTTAAGTCTAATAGAGTCAACCTGCAGGCGTTTAACTGTATAATTGCAGAGATGTTCCCCAAATCTGTTGGGGCCAATTGTTTTTATCTGTGAACTGGCTTTCCCCAGGGGTAGCAGAAGAAACAGCAGCAGAGCTGGAAGCAGGACAGTAGCAGGAGTCATGACGTGGGCCCAGTCGCAGTTAGTCTCTGCTGGAGTCTTTGAGAGCGATGCAGTGAGCAGGTCCCTGGCACAGGTGGTGGCGGTGGTGGCGCTGGCTCCTCAGGGGCCCACTTTTTTTTTTTTTTTTTTTTTTTTTTTTTGTGGGTACCGGGGGGACGACCTCAGGACCTCGCGCACCAACAGGCACCCGTGCCGCTGAGCGATATCACCGGCCCCTTTTTCGTATGTGGGTTCCGGGAGTCGAACTCGGGCCTTCGCGCTTGCAAGGCAGGCGCTTAAGCCGCTGAGCCGTCTCACCGGCCCAGGGGCCCACTTTTTGACTCTCGAGTGATGAATCCACGGAGCACAACCTGAAAGTTTAAGAGCAGTGGGCGTGGTTAGGATTACCTCGTGGGGTCCCTCCCACTTTGGTTGGAGAGGCTCCTCTTTTAGGCTCTAATCAGGACTTGGTCTCCTGGTTGAAGGAGTGGACTGGCATGGGCATGGGGCTCAGATGTCTCCATAACAGTCTGCTGAAGTTTCTGAAGCGTCTGGTGCAGCGCCTTTATCTGTAGGTGCAAGTTCAAAGTTTCCATCTCCTGTAATCTATTTAAAACAAGTATCAGTGGGGGAGGCTCCCAAACATTGTCTCAAATGGAGTCCAAACATTGTCTCAAATGGAGTTAGTCCACCTCGGTACAGTGTGCACCACAACTGCAAGAGGGCCGCTGGGAGCACAGTAACCCAGTTAGCCCCAGTCTCTTGGCATAACTTTGTCAGGGTGGTTTTAAAGTACAGTTTTGTCTTTTTATTTGGCTTGAGCTTTGTGGCCAATATATAGTATGGAGTTTTTATTTTAGCCCCAGCACTGCTGTAAGGCTTTTGACCATTTTACCCACAAAAGCGGGTCCATTATCTGAACCTACCGTTATGGGGAGCCCATACCATAGAATGATCAGCTCCATCAAAGCTTTTATCATCTCTCTCGATGTTTCAGTCTTAGTGGGGAGGCCTCCACCCATCCTGAATAGGTACAAATCAAAACGAATAAGTGTCTCTTACTTCCGTTGGTGGGTTTAATTTTAGTAAAATCCACTTTAACATCTTTAAATGCAGAGTTCCTTGTCTCCGGACATCTAGTTGTTGTGTTGTCAGGAGACAGGATTGTTATGGGCTCAGTTAGTGCACCTCTCAGTCACTGAAACACATAAAGTCCATATCTGGAAATAAAGAATTAACAGCCAAGCAACATTGTCATAGAGTCTTTCCCAAGCTTCTGTGCCTATGCGAGTCTTGTATTACAAAATATCCCAGGAGGCAGAGCCTCTGCCTGGATGGTTTACTCCGAGGTGACAACCGTTGCTCCCACCCTCCAAACCCCATCATTTACCATGCTGTTGTCATCCGAAAACAGGGTCAGGCCAGGGTTCTGGAGGGGAGTGTCCTGTAAATCCAGTTGGGCTGTCATCAATCTTTTTTTAGGACTCTGAAGGCTGTCTGGTACTTAGGACTCCACTCGAGCGAAGGGGTTGTTTCCTCCCTTTAAGGCCTCATATAGGGGTTTTGCAATGGCTGCAAAACTTGGAACCCAAAGACAGTAGTATCCAACCATTTCCCAGGAATTTCCTTAAGTTCATTTTAGTTGCATCCTCCTTTTAGGCCCCAAAGGGCCTGGATATGTGAGACTGACAGCATGTGTGTCCCATCTTGTAACACAAACCCTAAAAACTGTACAGTCAGCATACAGATTTGAGCCTTTTAGTCAATCATCTCTATCTAGTACATAAGAAGCTTTTATCTAACTTGTCTTTCAATAGGACATCACTGAAGATATTTTATGACATTATCTGGACTGTTTAATATCTAGGCATCTCTAAGTACTGTGGCATGTATATAGCATATACATCACATAGGTTTTTGTTAAAAATTATCATTTGATTGGTGACCTTTTATCAGTATGAACCTCTTATCATAAATATCTGGAGCACAAGCAAAGGCAGGTGTCTGAATCTGAAAGAAAGAAAATGTTTATCTGTATAAATAATCCCAGTTTTATATTTTAGAAGATCTGTACATTGGAAGGTATGAATACACTTAATATGCTATGAGATTAGCAACACTAAATTGTCATAGCCATATGACAACTTTTGTTTCTTAATTTAGTTTTGTACCAGAGCATCTTTAAATCAGAAAACCTCATTGTCTTGTTTTAGAAGATTTAACCTGTTGATGATGACCAATGTAAACATATCACAATAATATATTTTGTCTAACAATTTTTGATGACTTATGAAAACCAGATCACTCAACACATTATTTTGAACAAATAAGAAACTCTCAAATCATAATATAACAATAAACAATAAACAAAACATGCATTACATTTATAAAACCAATTTTAACATCATTTTGGCCAGCTGGCAACTTTTGGTGGAAGCACACCAGACAAACGTTTTAAAAATCCAAAAATGCAAAAAGAAAATTCGTTGAGCTCAAATAAAACAGCTGTTTACAGGTTGGGCACACAGAAAAACAAAACATACAGACAAATTTAAAAAATCAGAGTGCACTCATATATATTAGCCAAATTAAATTATAGTAACTCTTATAATTTTAGAAGTTTGTAATTACAAATAGACTAGTCAGAATTATTTGTAGGTCAATAGTAGAGATCTCTTATAAGAATTTGGAAGAAACAAAAAATAAATTCCTTCATAAAAATACTGACAACTTTCATGTTTTTCTTCTATCTAGCTTCCAGCTCAGTCATCTCCATACCCTCTGTCACATACTCAAACCTTTCTTTTACTCTCTTAGCATTCTCTCTGTAAGAATATCATTTATATAAATTTCCTTTGATATATCTTTGTCAAAACTTATTTTGACCCCTTGTTCCTGGGTTGTTACAATTACGCCCAGTTTCCCGCTAGCTGCAAATGCTGCAGCCATTTGTGATCTAAGAGCAGAGACCCTCTTTGTGTGTGGAGAAAGAGAAAAGCATGCTTCAGGATAAGGTTTTTGTCCCAGGTGTTTTGAGCCAGGGCACCCAGCTTGTGCTTCACACTGTGGCTTACTCAGCTTACTCGATGTTTTGACAAAGCAGGCATTTACATTTCTCCTTTTAGATAGTAATTTTGATTAATCATCACTCAGGAGTTTGTAGTGCACAAGAAAAGTTTTATGCACATCAGTTTAAACTGAAAACCAAAAGTATAAGTGCCAATTAGTCAAAATTTGCAATTAGATTTCTCCTGTAAAACTTTCCTAGATGCTTTCAGGCAGCGCCAGGCTAGTGACGCCCAGGCTGGCCATTGGGGCAGCACTGGCACCGCATACAACCAGGAGTTTATATATGGAAACTAATCTGGGTGCTCAGGCTTTCTGGTGACAATATTTTATACTTCATTGATTACCTGGGGACCGAGCAACCCTTTAGCTAATCATCCCACATTGAATGTGGGCCACTCAAGCTCACAGAAGTTTTGGAGCTTCACTTTTTATCTTAACTCCATAATCCCCTTTGAACTTATCAAAATTGTTAAGCATATATTTCAAAACAGTTGACTTACTACCATGTCAATGACTTGGACAATACAGTAACCCATAGTTACAATTTATCTAAGCAAGTCTTATCCCCTCCACTCAATCTGAAATACAAACAAAATCCAAAACTAGTCTCCTGCTGGCAGGTTGAATTCCTCTGGTAACAGTGACTTGGAAGCGCAGGCGCAGGGGGGATAACATAGATGCAACACAGGGGAGGAACACGCACACACAGACAAAAACAGACAATCCCAGGAATAATAGCCACACCGCTCCCGACCTCAAATTTAGAACAGATTCAGAGGATGACCTCTGACAGACGGCAAAACACCGCGTCCGGTGGCCTAGCTCTCACAGGTTTAAGCAGGACAGACGCTAGCACAGAACAGATACCTGGACGAGCCTTGGGCAAATTGCCAAACCAGAAACCGAATTACAAGCATGCTTACCTTGGTCGGGAGGCGGGAATTCAGTTGTCTCTGTCTCGTAGCCTTGCGTCCTGCCTTGCAGCTGATCTGGGGCGGCCAGCTGAAGATCAGCTTTTTGGCGCCTCGGCCCCCCCAAGGGTTAGCTGCCAGGCAAGGAGGCACCGAGGCCCCCTCCAATGAGGATCTCCCTGTGAGGATCTCGCTGGGGCCTCCAAAATGTTACGGCAAAATCACAAGATAGATTCACTCACAGGAAGACAAGATTCGAGAAACAAATGAATTCTTTAATTGATGCCAGCCGGGGACAGCAGAAGCTGACACCAAGCTTTTGTGTCCTCCTCCTTAAATACACTTTTGGAGGCCTTACAAAGTCCTTGGTTGCCATGGAAACTGTATTTTTTACTATATCACCTCTCGGGAAAGTTTTCAAGGTTCTTCAAACATCTGGCCAATTAACACTGGGGATGGGGTAGCAAGTACCACCTGTGCTAAAACCATTTGTCTCCCTTTTTGTGGTTATATGACCTTAAGATAGTGATAAGGAAAACCCATTTGTTTGTGATAGTACCATCTGTTTCTCCTCTTTGAAGTTTATTGTTACTGAAAGGGCAGTGGGACTAAAGTTCAACTAAAGATTTCTACCTATTAGTTAAATTCAGAGGTTTAAGGAACAAAATGAAAATACTCTTGCCCTAATACTGGTACCAGGAAAAAAAAAAGTCTAGTAAAGAAGGTGGGTGTGATGGCACATGCCTGTAATCCCAGCACTCTGGGAGGCTGAGGCGGAAGGATTGAAAGTTCAAGCCCCGCCTGAGCAATTTAGTGACATTAGCTCAGTGTGAAAGCCCTGGGTTCAATCCCCAAGTACTACCACCATCAAGAAAAAAGCCTAGTAGAGATGTAATCAAATTTTGGGGTTGAAGGGAGGCAGGGAATGGGGAAAAAGAGGAATCGAGATATATCATGTACAGGTACAAATTCTTTATGATGAATATAATCATTATGTATATCTAAATCATACCAATACACTTAATAAAAAAAAAAAGAAAAAAATGAAAAAGCTGAGGACAGCAGTAAAAAATTTTTTTTGCGGGGGTTGAATGTCAGAGTGCAATTCTACACAATCTACTTGAAAATTCTCAAGTGATGTATTTATGTAAAGGGTCACAAATATACAAAAAAAACTGATGTTTTTTGGAAATTTAAAAAACCTTTCCTCGATTCTTGAATCAAAATGGAAAGGAAGACTGTATAATTTTTGCTGTCCACAGACTGGTTAGTCAACACACTAAAATGTGTACAATTATTTGCCATGACTTGAGCTTGCCAAGACTCAAAACCACACGGGTGTTGGATACGGGCGGTTTCCATTCCACTGACTGTGTGTGGCAGGTGCTGGAGGCAGAATCAGCACTGCACTGCGTCCTCCCCAACATGGCAATGCAGTGTGGCCTGTGGCTTTGGGTCTTTGTGGGAGCTCAGAAGAAGTTCTATATCCAGGGTCCTGTCATTGCCCTGGGATCTTGTAATCAACGGACCCTGCTCATTTTCCCAGCCAGCTTTGCCATACCCCACCTCCTGTATCAGAGGGAAGGGAGTGACTCACTCAGCTTCATCGTTTCTAACTGTACTAGGTCTAGGCTTGCTCCATCCCTTCCTGGGCCCTGACTTCTCCGTCCCTTGCCCATGGAAATGAAACTGGATCTTGACCTCCCGGTCCAGCATCCGCATACTCTGTCCACTCATCTGGGCTGAGAAGAAGTGGGGGTGGCAGGTTATACCCTAGGCCTGAGGATATTTGGAGAAGCTACTTGTCTCTAAAAGACAAAACCTAACTTTCTTCAGGTTTCATTTTGCAGTGCTGGTTACAATGTTAATTCATAAAGTTTTCTTCTTCTTCATCTATAGTTGAGATAATTTCTTGGCTGTACAGAAAGTTTCTTCTTTTCTTTTAAACTTCTAGTTTGCCTAGTACAGAAAGTTTCTTCTTTTCTTTTAAACTTCTAGTTTGCCTAGTATATCAGTCAGTGCTTACTAGAGAAGCAGATTTAGTGCAAGATATACAAATACATAGGAATTTACCAGATTGCCTGGCGATGGCTGCCCGTGGTCAGGTGTGGAAAAGTGCAAAAAGGCTGTTCATGTGCCAGAGAGCTGAAGGATCAGTTGAAGGCCTGGACCTCACTGTAGAGTCCTGGGCGAGTCCGGATCAGGAGGCTGAAGGGTCTGTGCTGGGAGCCAGGAGGCGATGTCCAGGGTGAAAGTGAAGACTGGAGCTCCTCTGAGGAAACAGAGCGACCCTTCTGTCTTTGTTTCCCTTTTATTCCATCAGGCGGCAGGGCTACTGGTTGGTGCCACTACACCAGGGGCGGGGAGTCTTCTGTCTTCACTAAATCCCTTCAGCCACACCCAGAACTATGCTGATCCAATTTAGTTGGGCATTTCGTACTCAAATTGACACAATCAGTTAACTATCACACCTAGCATATTTTAGATGTACTTCTTTTATTTATCCTTTGTATTGATGAACAGTTAGATGGTCTGGGACCATTCCTGATTTTTTAAATTGCAAATTCCTACCTTTTGTGCATGTATATATGTGTGTGCATATGGATATGAGTACACAGGTTATATGGATTACATGTGCCTCACAGGCCACTACTGTAGAAAATAGTTCATTTAGTTAGCTAATGAGTAATGCAGCTAGCTAATGGACGGGCCTGAGATAGAGTAGGGTGACCAGCCATACTGATAAAAATTAAGAATAGAACTAGGACTTTGGGCAAAGAATGAATTACCCACTCCATACTAAAGGGAGGTGTAGCCACTCCCTACTAAATTCCTGAATTTTGAGGAAATTATAATGCCGATTAACCAGTTCCTTCTGAGATCCCAGTTTCCTGTAAACCCTACATGTTGAAGAACTGGGTTAAAAGCCTGAGTCCCAGTTGGTCATTTTAAATCCACAAAGCCACCTGTGATAGGTAATTGCTAACAATTGAGCAATTGCTGTGCTCTGCATATAATCAGCTCTATATCAGGGGGCCATGCAGCCACCCCATTTGGGACCCCTCCTGGAAATCCAGGAGCCATTCCCCTCCTTATTTCCAATAAAAATTCTCTGAACCTCCTGATTTGGTTTTCAACTTCATTCTTCGGCCCAGTAAACGTAGTATCACTGCTCTATTGAATCTAATTATCTTGGAGCTCCATGGGTTAAGTGCAAGTGTGAGTCATCTATCCTAGGACTGAGCATCTATGGATCAGATCGGACGACGTACACACCGATTAGCTGAAGCCCTGTGCAAAGGGGCTCCAGAAGACAGGCTGAAGGGACTCTGAGATGTACTAATCATACCTGCGATCTTAGGAACAATTTTTGGCACTTTAAGAAGTCATTAATATGAGGAAGACATGGGCCAAAGAAAGGCTCAAGACTAAAAACCAAAGGACAACGAAAACAAAACAAATGGTATGCTGACCAAATTCATCCAGCTGAAATTCATTTATCTAGAAACACGGAGTGACTACTGTACGCTGGACCCTCCTCCAGGCACCGAGGGCTCAGCACCAAACAGAAGGGTGAAAGTGCCTGTCCTCAGGGAACTCACATTAGGAGGGAAGGGCTTGAGGGGAATTGTGGTTATTTCACCATTGTTTCTTTGCAAGCTGCTTGCAGCTGTGAGATGAGTCTGTGGTAGAATATTAACTTCCCACCATGTAAGCTACGCACAAAAACTAGGCACTCATCGCTAGATAATATAGCCATTATATAATATTATATAATACCATTTCTTCCCCAGTCCCAGTAGACTGTAAAAAGTCCCTTTCCAGTACAAACATATATATTTTGTTCAGGTCCCCTTGGCCACTAACATTAGTCAATCTTTACGTATTGGTTAATGTTACCCAAAAGACTTTCTAGGAACAGCGAGGGCTCCAGACCCTGTCAAACAAGAACACTATGTCAGTCTTCAAACAGCACCTGGATGTCCCTAGAACTGAGAGGGATGGACAATAGAGCCACCGTGACCTGATAAAAATATTCCTGGGATGACATTTCCAGACTCCTTCCTCATGTGAAAATCAAACACGTAAATATGAAATATGAAAATCTCAGCCTTTCACCCTGATTGTGTAGCCCTCTGTAGGACACAGAGCTGCTCTCTGCAGCATATCGATACACTCTTAACTCTTCTATGTTCCTTGACTACTGGTAAATTCTTTTTACCACCCATGGCACCAGACTCTCACACGCTGCATCTTGAAGGGCAAAAGACAAGAAATAAATGAGGACAACGTATGTAAGTTAGATGGTGATAAGTGCCCAGGAAGGAAAAAAAAAAAAAAAAAAAAAAGACAGGAAAAGGATATGGGAGAGTTAGGAGTTACAATTTTTATTTATTTAGAGATATGCTGCCCACGATGGTGTCAAACTTGTGAGTTCAAGTGATCCTCCTGCCTCAGCTGCCAGAGAAGCTGAGATCACAGGTATGCACCACCACACCCCATAAGGAGTCACAGCTTTAAACGGAAAGTCAGGCAAGTAAAGATGTGAGGTAGTCAGGGGAGGCTGGGGGCAAAGCATTCCAGTTAGATAGAACCACAAGGACAAAAGAAGCAACTCTAAACTTGCCTGGTGTTCAGGGAGGAGCAGAGGCCCCGGGCGGTCAGAGTGTGTGGAAGGGAGAGTGAAGGAAGATGAGGTGAGAAAAGGGCAAGGGTCAGGTCATGCAGGGTTTTGAAGGTCATAGTGACAGATGCACCTTCTATTCTGAACAAGACAGTCACTGAAGGTGTTTGAACGTTAGAGCGTCGGGAGCCCTTCAAAATGATCATTTCCAAGCATGGAACATGGATATCAGTGTTTTACCAGGACAATGACATTCCAGAGGGAAGGATTTTAGAAAACTGAAAAGTTTCCCTGAGCTTTGTACTCTTCCAGGCATGTATTTGTTAGCAGAATGCTTCTGGAATAATTATAAAAGTAGTATTATGAGTCATCTCAATAATTTATACAGAATATGGAGTTATGGAATAGGTCTGTGCTTTCAACATGACATGCTTATGTGTTTTTTTGAGACAAGGTCTTGCTACATATTCCAAGCTGACCTTGAACTCACAGTGTAGCTCAGACTTGCCTTGCACTTGTGGTGATCTTCCTGCCTAGGCTGGGACTACAGGTGTGTGTCACCATGCCTAGCCTACACTTCTAACAGAGACATAATAAGTGAGAGTTTATGAAAATAATTCTTAAAAAAAAAAAGAAAAGAATTCTTCAGAGAGGATCGAGGCAGGAAATTAGGGGATGGCCAGCTGGCTGAGCAAGTAGGTATAAACTGTCACTCACAGAGATCCAGGACACATGTGCAAAAAACCAAAAACCAAAAAACAAAACAGTTCCAAATGCCTGCACCTAGGAATTGAAAATACTCCATTCAATTCTTCTGGCACCAGATCAAGTAGGTTTTTGATAGGATGCTCTAGATCTAATGTCAGCCTGAGGAGTAGGGGATATGATGTCCGCCATTAACCTTGTTGCCACTGTAAGCTCTCTCAGTGGTCTGCTCTCACCCTGCAGAGCGTGTTTCTGTTCCTAATAAATGTAAAACCTCACTACATTTTGTGTGTTTCTTGTCCAGTTCTTTGTTCGGGACAATAAGAACCTGGAATCTCTAGGAGCCCAAAACCCTGATAACACAATGGACACTCTCATTGATAAAAGTACAAAATGATTTCTCCTTCTTCTTTTTCTGGTACTGGAGATTGAACCCAGGCAGCACTGAGCTACATCTTCAGCCATTTTTATTTTTATTTTGAGACGGGGTTCTTTAAATTATCCAGGCTGGCCTCTAATTTGTGATCCTCCTGCCTCAGTTTCCCAAGTACCTGGGATTATAGGTGTATACCATCATCCTTGGTTTATTTTATCTTGATGAGATTTTTGCCACAAACAAAAGGCTTCATATACTGTTTTTTAAAATGCTGTATCTAAATGCAAGGAAAAATAGTAGCTGTATAATATGATGAAGTTAATATTGATTAGAATATCCAATTATCTGTACAATTTGTTCTAATATATCCCAAGATAGCTATTTGTCAGCAGGTGAACTTCCTGTTTAATTGGCACAATTAAGTAATTAGATGTACCTTCAAAGTAGCAATAAAATAAAATTCTCATGTTTCAGTAATGTGGTTGAAGTTTATGTTCTGTTTTGATTTACCCCTAGGTTTATCTAACCAAAGCTAGGGAGCCTCCAATTTTACCTGGGAATAATTTTTAATTTAAAATATCTGGTAATTGTGTGGTGGTATAATTGCTTTCATCATAAGAATGTTGACAACCAGGTGAGATGGTGCATGCCTGCGATTCTAGCACTTTGGGGGCTGAGGCAGGAGGATTGCCATGAGTTCAAGGCTAGCCTGGGCTACACAGTGAGTTCAAGGTCATCCTGAATTATAGACCTTATCTCAAAAAACAAGCAAGCAAACAAGCAAGGAAACAAACAAACAAATCCACCCAGGAATGATGGAAAAATTCCTGAATTTGACAGGACTGTAATAGCTTGCCTTTTCCTCTTCCTTAATCCTTCAGTGCCTTGCCATCTCTTTCCCAGAGCCTTGAGGAGTCTTCTGATGGCCACTTCTCTCTCCTCAGGTCTTTTTCCTAGGTCAGTTGATCCTCTAGAAGAGAAATTTGCATTTTATCAGATTATAAACAACTCCCTCTTGCTCTCAGGTCCTTGTTTTGGGGCAATGAATATGGACGCTAATAAAACAGCAAGCAGCTATTACTGTGGCTTTTTAGCCTTATTGAACCACAATCGTGACTAGTTATAGGTGTGGCTAGAGACTGTCAGCAGGGGCAGTGTATAGAACTTGGCATCCCTTTGTATATTCAACCTAAATTACTATTAATATTTTTATATATCTTATTGGTCATATTTTCTTGCTGGTTATTTAAGGCCAAGTTTAAGTAAGACCTGTATTAATTAGAATTAAACTTATGTTAAATATTATGGTCAGTTAAGACTTCCCAGGGGTTACTTTTGGAACCATGTACAGAGCCTTTCAGCTTTTCTACCAATGTCATCTGCCAGGATGAGTCATGGTTTTGCTTGATCATATGGCTTCCTGTGGAAAGATGGGAGACTTTTCTTGTCTTTTTTTTTTTTTTTGAGACAGGTCTCGCTATGCAGTTCAGGCTGGCTTTAAACTCACTATGTAGCCCAGGCTGGCCTTGAACTCACTGTGATCCTCCTGCCTCAGCTTCCCAAGTGCTGGGATTATGGCATATGCTACCATGCCCAGCCTTTCTTTCTTTAGGGACCCCCTCTTTGAGCACAATGTACACTGGATGACTTTTCTCTGAGGTCTAACAATATGTCTGGTCAGGAGGTTGGGTGACTCACCAGAGTTGTAGGATCATATGGAGAGTTTCCCTCATGTCCTCGGTCCTTGTTGACTTTGGAGGGCCAGAACCAAAATATTGGCTGTTTACTTAGCCCAGTTATGTATTTAGCTTTGGTCTCCAAGCCTTAGTTGTTGAACACTCAGAAGATCAGTTGCAATAGTATTGAAGTAAGAGCAACCACTGATTGCCTTAGAAGTCAAATTTTTTTTTTTTTTTTTTTGTGGGTACCGGGGGGTCGACCTCAGGACCTCGCACACCAGCAGGTGCCCATGCCGCTGAGCGATATCACCGGCCCCTTTTTCGTATGTGGGTTCCGGGAGTCGAACTCGGGCCCTCGCGCTTGCCGGGCAGGCGCTTAAGCTGCTGAACCATCTCACCGGCCCTCAAATTTTTATAGAATAGTTCCAGATAATAGTTATAAAGTTTTTACAGGGAGAGTTTGAAATCAAGAGCAAAACGTAACATTTCAGCACAACAATTATGTCAACACTATTAGGTGAGAACCATGGTTCCCCCCGCCAAAAGTATATTTAAATTTTTATTTTAGTCTATAATACCTTATCACAGAGAAAAGCTGTAGATTGCTAGATGGGCTATTTATTTACCATTTCTCCTTGTTACAAAAACAAGTTTGAAGCTTTGTCTTTTTTTTTTTTTTTTTTTTGTGGGTACCGGGGGTCAACCTCAGGACCTCGTGCACCAGCAGGCGCCCATGCTGCTGAGCGATATCACGGGCCCTTTTTCATATGTGGGATCCGGGAGTCGAACTCGGGCCCTCGCACTTGCCAGGCAGGCGCTTACGCCGCTGAGCCATCTCACCGTCCCTGAAGCTTTGTCTTTTTGTAAGAGGGCTGAGTGTACACAGTATGGCCTGCAGAAGTTAGGACCATCTCTCAATGCAAAGAAAGCCTGTACATTAGGCACTGAGGGCATTTACTCTGATTTTTAAAAATAGGTATAATTGGAACATTTTATTATAATTGATATTTTCTCCTATTGGCCAAGTCTTGCCATCTTCTAGTAGATACCCTACACATGCCTGTGTGTTGAAAAATATCAACAGCTTTTTAAATGACTGAGGATGAATTTCTCCCAATTCTTGAGGATACACCCCAGAGATATGTCTGTAGAAGGGAAACTAATGGAATTTCCCATCTGAAACACACACATAAAGAAAGTGGGAGACATAAGAGCATCCCTGTCAGGCCTGCCTGACAATCTCCTTTCCCAGCCTCTGTGCTCACAGTAACAATAGAGGAAGACTAACTTCCCCTTGTTGTACGAGCAGCACCTGCAACGTGCCCTGGTCCATGCCTATGGGGGAGCATGATGGGAACTATCTGCTTTGTGGGAGCTTTTTTCCCTTGTTCATGGCTGCACTAGGGAACTTCTTGCTCCCCCATACTGCCTCAAAACAACAGTAAGACAAGCCCATTTCCCTTTAGCCTGCCGGCTGCAGTCTCAAGGTGCCCTAGTGAGAACCTGAGAGGGAATGGAGGGGGTCCCACTTCCTGGGTCAGCTTCTAAGGTCCCCTTCACCTGGGGGATCCCCTAGACAGAATAAATTTTGAGGACTTTCCCATGAATGGTGGAAAGCCCTCTAGAAAATGTTCTACACTGATTGAGATATGTCAAGTGTCTGGCTTTTTCCTAGGGAACACAAAAGTATCTTAAGAGGTGCACCTAGCCAGTAGAAGTGGCTCAGGAAATAAACATTAATCATTCCTGTGCTAAGGTCTGTGTCCCATGTACATTGTAATGTGAGTTAACCCAGAGAGAGAAGACTCACCTGTGTGTTGAGAAGGTGGTTCTCTGCTGCATATCTTTTTAGCCCAGCCCAAAGAAAAGCTGAGAAGCCTTTTACCTAAGGAAGGGGAACCTATAAATATCTTCCTGATAGTCAACTGGGCACCTGGGACTTTGGGGGACCAGGAAGGACTGAGAGGTGGCCTAGAATCTTAACTTGTTCTTTCCTCACCCGGTCTATCAGGATGTATTTGAAGAGGAAAAGGTCAGCCATAATGACATAGAGAAGAAAAGTCCCAACCTGTAGCTCGACTCTTAACAGAGACTTACAAGAAGGCTCTCACAATGTTTCAGGTCACTCTGGAGCAGCAAATTCCAGGAGATCACCAAGAGAGTTTTACCTCTCATTTCATGGAGGAGTACAGCTGGGGATGACAGATAAGTAGAGATTTCTCTACTGGTTACCCAATCAGGCTGTTGAAACCCAGCTTCCACCGAGGAGCCTTTGGGTGCCCACTGGAGAGTTGCCCCCACCATGGCCTCTCAATTGCCCACTCAGCTTTCACTGGTTACATGGAGACAGAGATCTGTCTCTGGAAAGAAATCCAGTTCCCTGTCTGGCCAACATTTCCCCTGGCTTCAGTGGGGGATTAGCCAGGAGGTGCTGGGGAACCTGTCCTCTCCTTTAAGAAGCTGCTCTAGGAATGCTTAACTAGCAGGCAATGTACACACTGTTTCTTAGTGTTCTGTAAGGGACAGGCAAAGATTGTGTGCTTGTATGTTCAGCTATTCTGCCACACTTACCTGTCCATAGAGAAGACAATGCTCCACAATGGACGCCAGAGATGTAACCAACCAGCTCCCTTTAGCTCTCTGGTCCTTGTTTTGGGGCAGTGAAGATTGACGTCGACAAAACAGCAAGCAGCAAGCAGTGTGGAACAGCCAAATGCTTGTTTATTAGAAAGAATAAAAGGAAGAGCTCCTGGCTAGTAGAGAAGGGGTTATGTAAGGTAGACACCCTAAATGTTTAAAGTCTATTAGCTTTTTATACAGTTTTTGGTACCAATGTATGTGTCAGAAAAGGCAGGCCTTTGATATCCAGAAAGCAAGCTGCTTCATTTGGATTTCACTTACTTCAAGGCTTCTCCCATTTGTTTAGGGACTTGTTCTTTGTCCCTTGCATTCCATTAGGCCCTGACAGTCAGTTTGCTTAAGTTAGTTATTTGGGACCTAAGTTAGTATTTTAGCTCACTTCAGCCCCAACTTTTAGTTTACTTTAGGTTAACTATTCAGCACCTGTGCCCTATCTGCCTAACTTCCCCTAACTCCTTGCTTTGAGATAGCAATATATTCATTTATGAATAACTCAAAGCCCTACTACAGTGGCTTAACCAAATAGGGGTTTGTCTCATGCATTACAAAGTATAAGAGTAGGTACAGTGGCTTTGGTTGTTGCTTCCAGAGTTCCAGTCTCCTTCCACCTTTCCGCTATGCTATACTTAGTGTGTACACTCATCCTAGCTGCTACATAAATGCAACATGGCTGCCATGCCTTCAGCCTTACTCCTACATTCCAGGTAGGAAAAAAGTAGAGGGTATGGAGGACAAAAGTCTTGGGAAGACTTTGTCTTTCACCTTTTTCCATGAAAGGAAGGTCTTCGCAGGTACCTGTAAGTAGTTGCGTATGAAGCTGAAAAACGGTACCTCGGCCATTGTTGCTTATGGTGTAAAGTTCCTATCTCTTATTCTGTAAGATGACATTTTAGAATGACTTCTTACCTAACTTTGGGAATTTGTGGACAACTTCTCTTCACTTCTGCTAACCTTTCCTTAGGAACAGAACTAATACTATGTGTAGATACACAGAAGGAGGTTTGTTTTAAGGCGCTGAGGAGTATAGTTCAGTGGTCGAGTGTGTGCTTAGGCCCTGAGTTAGAAGCCCTGTACCTGAGACCAATTAGAAAGTGCTGTCTTCGGTTCATCTCACAAGCACTCAAGCCAGTTGTTGATAGGACAACCTACACCTCACATCAGCCTGAGGTGTGGGAGATACAAAAGATGGCTTCCATTAAGCCGGTAGCCACCGTAACCTGTTTTAGTGGCCCACTGTGCACTTGGCAGCGTGAATTTTTTTCCTACTTTTAATTGGTCCACACTCATTCTGTAGAGCATATTTCTTTTCCTACTTTTAGCACCTTTAATAAATGTATAACCTTGTTACTTTTTCGCTTGTCTTGACCAGTTCTTTGCTCAGGACAATAAGAACCTAGAAAGCATCTTCAGGAGCACCCCAGAACCCCAGAACTCTGATAACAAGTTGAGACTGGGAGTTTTCCTTTAAATCTATGAACATGGAGGTCACTGGAGAATTTAGAACAGTATTAGGTGTGGAAACCAGATTGCAGAGAGTTGGAAATAAGTGAGGGGTGTGTGTGTGTGTGTAAGTGGAGTCATCCAATAAGGAAATTCTTTTAAATTATTCTGCTTTGCAGTAAAATTTCTCAGAAAATCTGAAGTTAAGCTGTTCCCTCCTTGTTGCTATCTACACTCAGGTATTTAGTGATTTCATCCAGCCTCGTGTCTTTAAGGGTCATGCATGTTAGAGACTCTGATTTGTATCTGTTTATCTGAAGCCTCTTTCTCAAACTCTATACTTGGCTGTCCAGCTTCTTGGCTCTTATCTCCATCTGAAAGATGAATGGAGCTTTCTCCTCAGTAATACGACCAATCTTTCTAGTTGATCAGGTAAAAATTTGGAGTTTCCTCATGTTCCTTATTAATTCTGTACTAAATCCTGTAGGTTCTACCTTTAAAATATATCCCAAATCTGACCATTTCTTACCTGTGCCCTGCCGCCATTATGATCTCCCACCAGAACTACCGCAATGGGTCTCCATGCCTCAACCTTTGCTGCCCCTGGTTTGTTTCCAACATAGCAGCCCAAAAGAGCCTTTTAAAAGATGCAAGACCCTTCAGAACTTGTGGTCCCCTCAAGAAGAGAGTGCAAGGAACATACTCTACTTTTTGCAGTCCTGAGGATTGAACCCAGGGCCTTAACACTGAGCTGCCTCAGTCCCTTTTAAAATTTTTTAAATTTTGAATCGGGGTCTCACTAAATCACTGAGTTTTCCAGGTTAGGCTTGAATGTGTGATCCTCCTGCCCCAGCCTCCAGAGTGCTGGGATTACAGGCATGCACTACCACACCAGGTAAGGAACATATTCTGAATAGCAGAAGGAGAAGAAAAAATAAGGTTGGTGTACTGTTTGAGAAGAAAATTACTCGACGCTCAATTTTTTTTTTTTTTTTTTGAGACAGGGTCTCTCTATGCAATTCAGGCTGGCCTTGAACTTGCTTATGTAGCCCAGGCTGGCCTCAAACTCATGGCAATCCTCCTACTTCAGCCTCCTGAGTGCTGGGATTACAGGTGTGCACCACCAAGCCTGGCTCAATGCTCAATTTTTAACAAGGGAGAAAGATGCTGAAAATTTCACCAGGAAAAGTACAAATGCAATTGTTATTTTAAAACTCTAGAACCAACAGAGGGAAAGAAAAAGCAGGAGCAAATAATCTGATCAGCAGTGGCACTAACAGTGATCATCAGGTGCTGCCTGTGAACCAGGTATAAACAGCCAGAGCCTATACTGATCTTGTTTTGTCTTGGGTTCCAAAAGTCCCTCCCACCCAGCTCCTCTGGGATTCTCACTCTATCAGTAAAACTAGCTCTAGACTGGTTAGGCCTAGTTAAGCATCTGGAAGCACTAGGATGTTAACACTTACAAATCTCCTTTGTTCAGTATTACACAATTCACCCACAGATACTGTATTTGCTTACTTATTTGTTGATTGATTGATTGTAGTGCTGGGTAACCCAGGTCCTTGTGCTTGGTAGGCAAGTGCTCTACCACTGAATCCCAGATCCTATATTTAGAATTCATTCTCCCTGCCATCCCTGTCAGCTTTCGTCATCCCAACTCAATGGAAAGTATGATGAGCTCTGTCCCTTGGATCACCCAGATAAAGAGTTCCTAGTAGGCCAGTCTTGGACTTGTCAGACCAAACCATAAAAACGCTCACCCAAGTGAATGCACAAAAATTCTAGAACCCCCAAGGTTAAGGCTGACGCACAAGGCTTCAATAGTCAGAGTACCACATTCTGGAATTACAGAACACTCTGTCTACTGAGATCCCTGGCTAGATGATTCTTTGAAGGCAGTATGAAGAAACCAGTGTTGATGGAACTTATTCACATTATTGTGTGTAGCTGTAGTTTGTTAATATCCATTGCTGTATGGTATCCCAGTGTTAATATATCCACAGGACATTAGATGGTTAATGATTTGATTGTTTCTTGTTTGGAATAGTTATAAACAATAAACATTGTATGTTAAAAAGAAATGGAAGTGCATCCTGAGTCTCTTGATTAAACCACCATTTCTGTAACAATCCCAAGCCCCATGTCACTCCCCTGATCTACCACCTACTACTTCTCCATTGGTTATTCCATCCAGTCAAATCAGACTTTTAGTGGTCATCAAACCTGGCAGTCCTGGCTTGCCACTGAGCCACTGCACTGGCCATTCCTCCTGCCTGGAATGTTCTTAAGCTCTCCACAAGGCTCTCTTCCTCCCCTCCTTTATATTTACTTCCATGTTCCCTCCATGAAACTTATATGACCACACTGTCTAAAAATTGCAATTTGCATCTCAAATTCTCATTTCTCTTTATCCTGTTCTACTTTGTTTTTTCAAACAATGATTATGTAAGTTTACAAACGAGATATTTTCATTTTGTTTGTGAGTTAGTTATTCTCCTTCCCCAGGCTAGATGAAATGAGGCAGGAGATTAGGGTATGTGGCCAGCTGGCTGGGCAAATGGGCACGACCTGTTAATCACGGAAATCCCAGACACATATGCAGAAAAAGTTCCAAGGCCCACACCTGGGACTAATCTGAACATGCTATCTTCAATTCTGGCACAAAATCAAGCAGGTTTTTGATAGGATGGCCTAGATCTGACATCAACCTGAGGAATGGGGGATACAAAAGACAGTGGCCTTGTGGCCACCGTATGCTCTTTCAGTGGCCTGCTCTCACTCTGCAGGGCATACTTCTTTTTCTATCTTTAATAAATGTAAAACTTTTTGTGCTTTTTGTCCAGTTCTTTGTTGAGGACAATAACCTGGAAAGAATCTCTAGAAGGAGCCCACAGTACCCCAGGACCCTGGTAACAGAAAGCCTTGGAGAGTAGGATTTCTGTTTATTTGTTATATATAAAATGTGAACTCCTAGCTGTGCCTGGCATCTAGTAGGAGTTCAATGAATACTTATGTAAGGGAGGGAGGAAAAAAGGAAGGAAGGAAGAAATTGTGCCCGGAAGAAAAAGAAATAATAGGGTAATGGAATTCAGAAAAGGGTTTTCTTTTATTATTATTATTATTATTATTATTATTATTATTTTAAAGAGAAAAAATGAATAAAAACAATGATACAGAATTTCAAAACAATGGGAAATTAACAAAGATTAATATATTGCATATTACCTTCAAAGTAGTTGCTCAGATTACCAGATATAGGCATGCAAAACTGATCAAACGATATAAGCATAAACCATTCTTTTCAATGAACTAAAAGAAATTAGTAGTATAATTATCTCAGCTGTCTTGTGTATATGTATATATATATATATTTTTTTTCTTTTCCCTTCCTTTTCTCCTTTCACTCATCCCAGTTGTTCTTTCCTTTTGAGCAGTTTCTTTCCCTTTCACAATATCTACTGTAGATTTTGGATCTTATTTACTCCTTTATTTTTTTAGGTACCGGCAATCGAACTCAGGACCTCACGCTTGCCAGGCAGGCACTTATGCCGCTGAGCTGTATCCCCAGCCTCTTTTAGTTTCTTACACTAGGGAGACAATATGATGCAAGTCTGATTTATTTCGCTTATGAGTGTGGTCTCTAGTTGCATCCATTTACCTATAAAAGCTTTGAGTTTATCCTTTATAGCAGAGTAGTACTCCATTGTATAAAAATACCACATCTTTAGGGTTTTCTAAAACGGAAAAGATTGAACACACCTCATTTCTAAGGAATCAGTGAAGGATGAAGACACAAGAGAATGAGTTGAACCAGTTTTCTGAGAGTGTGAGAAGAAATGTGATCCAGAGGACAGGTGGTGGGATTAGTCCAGGGAGGAAAAGTCCAGGGCTGCAAAGACGTTTCCAAGCCTAGTGACGAGCTCATCAATTCCTCAAGGGTGCAGAGGCTAAAGCCTTTACATGGGATTTGTATTGCCATGCAAGAATTGGCTCCTGGGAGTCTGAGCCTCCCTCTTTTTTTTTTTTTTTTTTTTTTTTTTTGTGGGTACCGGGGGGTCGACCTCAGGACCTCGCGCGCCAGCAGGCGCCCGTGCCGCTGAGCGATATCACCGGCCCCTTTTTCGTATGTGGGATCCAGGAGTCGAACTCGGGCCCTCGCGCTTGCCAGGCAGGCGCTTAAGCCGCTGAGCCATCTCACCGGCCCTGAGCCTCCCTCTTGATGGTTGCCTTGGAAATTTTCAACCAACAGTCCTCCCCACAGGCACCACCCCTGTCTGCTTCAACAGGCCAGTGGATGACCTGTATAACTGCAGGGAATGAAGAAGGGCTAGGTGTTGGTGCAGGTAAGTTACAGGCTTATTGAGAGGATCGCAGGAGGAAGTGCTGCTCTTGTAGCTTCTGTTTGTTTTTCTGTTTTTCACAGGTGCAGATGAGGTCATCGGCTATGATTGAATTGTGCTGCTCGTGGGGCGGTTTTGAGGGGGAAGGAGAGTTTGGATTTATTATTATGGAAAATAGCAGAATATTAGGAATTGCTCTGTTGTAATAGGTAGTGAAAGCTCACTGGGGGAAAACAGGATTGTGTCTAGTTTAGGTTAGTGGTGCAAATTCATGGTTACTAGAACTTGCTCAGTTGTGCAATGTGGCAAACCCTTGGGACAGGCATGGAGTTTCACATCAGGACTGAATTTTTTTTTTTTTTTTTTTTGATCAGGTAGGTGAATTAGAATGACAGTATGGTCATTCAAGGCAGCAAAAGTATCCTGGCTGACCAGACGGACAATGAAACCTAAGCTAGGTGAGGAAAAAGAGTAAAGATATAAGAGGGCCAGTAGGATACAATCAAGGGTTCTATGGACTACAGCAGGGCCAGATCCCGAAATCACTGTTCAGTCTGGGGTGAGGACCAGAATCTCTATTTTTAGCAAGGGTTCTAGTTGACTGTGACATAAGAGGGCCATGGATGAGTTTTTGAGAAATAGTGGATTTAAAATGGTAGTAAGTTTACAGAAGTGATCTCCTGAGAGGTTGAAAGGGAGGAAGAGGGAAAGAGCACACATTAAGCACAAGCTGGAAGGATATGAGATGACTTTATTACCTCCAAAGTGACACAGCTCTGAATGAGGAAAGCCTCAGGGTGCGCCCAAGGGAGCGGTGGCTGCAGTGGAGTGGAGGTGAACATCACCAAGGCGGAGGAGGTCGAGGTCTAAGGTTGTCCCTGTGGACTTTGAAGCCACCCAAATAATGGCAGTCCTCGGAACAGAGAGGCAAAACCCAGAGCAAAGTTCAAGGCCACTGGTTAATGAAGGGGAGGGAGCTACAGTTGCATAGGTAAAGAGGAAACATGAGACAGAGGGTTGTAACTGGTTAGGAGTTTGTACACAGTGGAAGAAAAGTGAAACTGGCTACCCTCATGTGTTTATTGTTTACCAGGCTTTACATAGATTAGGCCATTAATCCTCCCAGACCACCTTCATATGAAGAAGTGCTATTTGCATTCCCCATTTATAATTTGGAAACTGAATCACAGAGAGGTTAAGCTTCTCACAGTTCTTATCCATTATGCTATGCTGACTTTCATAAAATGACAAGAAATGTTTCATTCTTCCACCGTGGTGCTGGGCATGGAACCCATGGTCTCAAGTATATTCACTATTGAACTACATCAGTGTCTTAGGGAAAGGTGTTTTAGTACATTTCAACTAGAAAAAAATCAAATTCCCTGAAGTGGGATTAACTGGAAAAACAATGGAGATAGTTACTTAAATTTGTTTGTATTGAATTATTTGTTGCTCAACATCCGGCAGATGGTAGCACTTGAGTTACAAGTCCGTACTAGACCATCCAATGGCCAGTCACATATTCTGCATCCTCAAAACTATCCACTCCAGGCCTTCATGATTTCTTCAGCAGCATCCAGTGTACTGTCTTTCTGTAAATTAATGAAATAATTGTAATCATTATATACTGACACAAATTCAAGATAAAGATTTATATATAAAGATATAGGCCATAATAGCACGAAATGCAGACTTAAGTGAACATCTGACCTCAGGTGAACAAAATTTTCCAAAGTGCAAAAGGCAAATGCAGAACCCAAGAATTAATAAAATCAACTATAGAAACAAGTGAAAAAGTATAGAGGAGCTTACAGTAAAAAATAAAAGGAAACTGCTCCAGCCCTCCCCATCTTTCCCCATTAATCCCTTCATCTGCCAAGACAACCTTTTACGGTAATTTCAATCTAAAAAATATACTTAAGTTTCTATTTTTTTATTTGTGAACTTCACATATTAGTCACTGTACATAGCTCTGTACGAGGAATATTTAGTTCATTCTACACGTCAGTCTGCCCTTTCCTATCAAAATTTCAACTACGGTTATTGTAAAATGATCCACTTAGTTTCTGAATAGGTAACGCATGCCTACAATATAAAATTAATTAAACCGAAGGGTAAACAGTGAGAGTCTAGCCTGGTGTTTTCCTCTTTCGTTCTGTTTTTTTCTTTTCTCTGCCAAATGATTCAGTATGGAAGCCACTAGGTGCGGCTGAGCAGAGTACATGTCCAGGCGTGGAGGTGCGGAACCTGGGCTGCCTGCCGCAGGGTACTGGAGTCTGAGTGGAGCAGGCAGGATGGCCAGTGTGGGGGGAAGAAGGTGGTAGAAGAAGCTGGGTTGGTGGCATGCACTTGTAATCACAGCACTCTGGAAGGCTGAGGCAGGAGGATCACAAGTTAGAGCTCAGTCTGAGCACTTTAGCAACTTAAAGAGAACCTGTCTCAAAAAAAAAAAAAAAAAACCAAAAAACCCCACAAAAAATAAAGACCACACACACACACACACACACACAGACAAAAAAGGCTGGGGATGTACCGAGGCACAAAGGCCTGAGTTCAAACTCCAGTTCTGCCCACCAAAAAAAAAAAAAAAAAAAAAAAAAAAGGGTGGTAGAGGGGGTAGTGATGATACTGAGCCATAACAGAGTGTCAGAGCTCAGGCGTGTGATGCATCTGTGTGGTAGGGGGCCCTGGCTTGTGTTTTGTTTTATTGTTGTTTTTTTGAGACAGGGTCTCACTATGTAGCCCTTGCTAGCTCCATGTATGGTACTGGGCATCTGGCTTGTGCTGTCAGACCCCAAAAAGGGTGAGGAGAGTTTCTATGCAGTGAGAGGCAGAGGTGGCAAGAGTGGGGTGCTGGGAACCCAGAGGAGGGCACCACCAAGGGAGGGTGAGAGCAAGCAGGCATGGGGTTTGGCAGCCAAGGCAGGGAAGAACTATGATCACATGGGGGTGGTGGAAGGAGTCTGGCTCAAACTGTCCCAGCCTGTGTGAACAAAGGGCATCCACCCAGAGATTTGGGTGAGTGGATGGAGGAGGATTGGCACCGATGGGACACTGATCACATATAGAGAGAAGCGTTGATCAGTTACATAATTAAATCATGGCACCAGGCTTTTTACTGTTGAAGAAGGGAGTTACAAATATGGAAAGGGAAAAAGCTAGAATAAAATCTGTTGGTAGTTTTCAATATATTTGGATACTGTCACATCAGAGGTGAGCAGCTAGCTGGAATTGAAAACTTAGCGCCAATAATGAATTAGAAGGATGGAGTTTAAGAAAGGAAGAGGATTTATTTGTAAGTAGAAAAAAAGCAAAAGACAGAAACAAGCTGCCCCAGAGAGAGAGCAGGGGGTCTGGAAAAAGATGGATGCCCCTGAGCCTCTATCCCTGGTTTCTTTTACTAGAGATAGGGACCCTTTCTTCCAGGTGGATACTGGGAACTTGTCACAATCTGATTGGTTCCCTGGGCTGTCTTTCGATGGGTCCCAGGCCTCAAGACCCTACCCCAGGCACTTTTGTCCATGTGGACATCCCTTTTGGTGGGCTTTGTTTGACTTTCTCCTACTCTTTTGTCCCTGTCAAGCCTTATCTCTGGGATTTATAGGTTGGTTAGGAGAAGCCTTATTGAAAAGCAGCTTAGAGTTAGTGATTAAGTAAGAGGAGGTGTGGGTATCTAGTGCAGTAATGTAGTGACACCAAAACAAAAATACACACACACACACACACACACTAAAGTTTTCCCTTAAGTTAGGTAGACACCTCTTACTTCCTTTGCATTTTATTGGGGTGGGGAGTCATTCTGGTTTCTGGGCTCCCGGCTTCCTCCATGCTCTGCCCACCAGCTCTTCCTCTGGTTACTCTCTCCATCGGAGAGCAGTCCTTCCTTGCTCGTAAATTCTCATGCCTTGGGTGCTCTCTGGTGCCTTTCTGTGTCTCATTTCTTTCTTTCTCTCTCTACCTTTGTCCTTTTAATTGCTCCTAAAGGAATTCCTCCAGTAAAGTTTTAACTCCTTTAGCCAGGATTAGCCAGTGAATCTAACTGCATAGGCAAAAGCTGCTTTTAGTAAGATTTTCTACTAATTCCTTTAATAAAGTCTAATGAGGCCCTTATTCTATTTTTTCCCATCCTATAGAACCCTCTCCCTACAGATACATATAAATACAGAAGTAAGTATGCATATAATCAGTCTACCAGGTCCACTGTTCTGCATCTGAACCAACTGCCCACTGGAGATGTTTGAAAAAAAGACATTATGGCTGGGTGTGGTGATGTACATTCATAATCCCAGCACTCAGGAGGCTGAGGCAAGAGAGCAAGAGTTTGAGGCTAGCCTGGGTTGCATAGCAAGTTCAAGGCCAACCCAGACTACATAATGAGACCCTGTCTCAAAAAACAACATTCTTAGCCAGGCATGGTGGTGCACGCCTGTAATCCCAGCACTTGGGAGGCTGAGGCAGGAGGATTGCTGTGAGTCTGAAGCCAGCCTGGGCTACACAGTGAGGTCAAGGCCAGACTGAACTACATAGAGAGACCCTGTCTCAAAAACAAAAAACAACAACAACAAAACAAAATCCAACAAAAAATAAATTATACCTGTACTGAACATGTACAGATTTCTTTGCCTTTATTCTTTAAACAATAGTGTAAAACAACTATTTGCATGGCACTTATATTGTATTAAATTATAAATAACCCAGAGATAATTTAGGCTGTATGCAAATACTACACTATGCAGATAAGGGACTTGAGCATTCACAAATTTTGGTATTTGTGGTGGTCCTGGAACTCCTTGTATACAGAGGTATGACTGCAAGATCTTTAGTCATGACATGTCAACTTGACTTGACTAAGAAACTCTCAGGAGATTAATAAAGCATAAGTCTGGGTGTTTCTGGATGGGTCATCAATGATTGACCTCAGGGATTATATACAGTCCCTGGCCCCTTCTTCCTTGGTGGCTTGCTTAGTGGCTGCCATGAACTATTCCACCATGATACTCTTGCCTTGGAGCCAGCAGACCACAGACTGAACCCTCTGAAACACTGAGCAAAAATAAACGTTTCTTCCTTTATTATTATTATTATTTTTTTTGTGTGTGGGTACCGGGAGTTGACCTCAGGACCTCGTGCGCCAGCAGGCGCCTGTGCCGCTGAGCGATATCACTGGCCCTTTTTTCGTATGTGGGTACCGGGAGTCGAACTCAGGACCTCGTGCTTGCCAGGCAGGTACTTATGCCACTGAGCCATCTCACCAGCCCTCTTCCTTTATTTTTTTTTGGTTGCTTGAGATAGAGTCTTGTAGGTAGTCCAGGCTGGTCTTGAACTCACTACATAGTCCAGGCTGGCCTCAAACTCACAGCGATCCTTCTGCCTCAGCCTCCCAAGTGCTGGAATTATAGGCGTACACCACCACACCTGGCCATTTCCTCCTTTAAATTGTGGGTATTGGGTACTGTGTCCCAGTGATAGGAAAGCCGCCTAATATAGACTACATTATATACAAATGTGTGCATGCATGCATATGCATTCATATATTCCCCCCTCTGTCTACTGGGAGGGTCCGGGAACAGCAATGCCCCAATAGCAGTGAGTGCTCTTACTGTTTAGATGTGGTTTGTAAGAACCACTCTTTACTAAAAGGAACCAGGACTTACTGGAAATGGCTGACTCCAATGAGTAAAATAGGGATCAATGAGTCATTACTGCTACTAATGAGTAGGTAAAATGAATAAATTGGTTTATGCGATATGGAATATTTTCATAGTTTCAAAGTACTTTACTATACAATATCTAGTATTTTTTAATGAAAAAATTTTAACTTTACAATAGAAAAGCCTGGCAAATACCATTTAATCCACTTACACCAGTAAGAGCAAAATTGAAATCATGTATCCCCTGATGCAATAAAAAGAAGAAAGCAGCACTTCTATGCTTTCCTGCCAAAGTGAATAACCTCCATTTAATCACGGGGAAATGCAGACTGAAATTCAGGGGCTTTCTTCAAAAGAGTTGGCTGATAATTTTCAGAAAGTACCAAAATCACAAAGGTCAAAGCAAACTAAAGAAACCTTCTAGCTCCAAGGAAACACAATTACTAAATGCAATGAATAATTCTAGATCCATTGTAACATAATATTATTAGCCTTACTTTTACTTCTACATTTAAATCGATTTAATACTTACATGGTCAGGTTAACATTTATATTCTATTCTGAATAGGCCTTCCATAGTTTGTTTATAGATTATTTCTAAATGTGAAAAAAGTGTTCACATTATTCTGACAAGGTTTTTGGTTGAACAAGTTGGCATAGAAAGTGCCTTTATCTCAGTAAGACTGTTTCTAGTGCCAGTAACATCTTAAAAATGGCAATTACATCTTCAGAATCTTTTTAAATACAGATCTGATGATGATGAGTTCTCCCGGCTTTTGTCTGTCAGAGATGTCATTTATTTTCACTCTTAAAGAATGTTTTCACAGATGTAGAATAGTAGAGGCTGACATAGCTTTTTTATTTCTGCGTTTTGAACATATTTCATTATACTCTGGTCCCTTTGTTCCTGATAAGAAGTTAGTTAACATTCCTATCTTTGTTCCTATGCCTAGGATGTGTGGTTTTTCTCTAGTTGCTTTAACAATCCTCTCTTTACTTAAGATTTCAGCGGTTTAATTATGCCTGGCCTAGGATTTTTTTTTTTTTTTTTTTTTGAGACATGGTCTCATTGTAATCCAGGCTGGCCTGGAACTCAAGATTCTCCTTGTAAGTGCTGAGAGCCACCACGGAGTCCAGGTTTTGCTTTAAATCCTGTTATAGTTTACTGAGCTTTTGAGATTTTTAAGTTGCTTTTCACCAAATATGAGAAAATTCTGTCCATTATTTCTTTTCTTTTTGAACTTCTTTCAGGGAGAGGGAGGTTAAGATAGGGACTTGCTGTGTAGTATAGGCTGGCCTTGAACTCACTATGTAGCCCAGGCTGGGCTTGAACTTGTGACCGTTCTGCCTCAGCTCTCCAAATGTTGGTATTACAGACTTGCACCACTACACCTGGCTATTTCTTAAAATAATTTTTTTCTGCCATATTTCTTCCTTTGTTATTTTTTTTAACAGTAGCAAAGTTATATTAAGGTTAGGAAAAGAAACAGGCACTGCATAGCCAGTTTGGGTCAAGCAAAAGTAGGAAAAGAAGTATACTCTACAGCGTAAGGGTGGCCACCGTGCAAGATTGAACACAGTGGTCCATTTGTTATTTTTTATTTGTGGTACTACAAGGGCATGCATAGCATCATTACTTGATACTATCTCTATTTTTAAAAAGTAATTTTTCTTTCATTTTTTTTCAGATTAGACATTTCTATAGATCTGTATTCAAGTTGACTTCCCTTCTTCCTGATAGCTTCAATTCTTGGCTCAGTCTGATAAATGTTTCATATTAGATATTATACCTTTAAGTTCTGGAGTTTCCACCTGATTTTTTTTAAAGTTCTAATTCCTCTGTCACTGTGACCATATTTTCTTTTAATTTATTGAACATAGTAGTAATATCTGTTTTAAAGCCATTTTCTGCTAATTCCTACTTTTGTGTCATCTTTGGGTATATTTTTATTAAGTATTTCTTTTTTAAAATATAGGTCACATTTTCTTGTGTTGTTACGTATCTAGTAACTTTTTATTGTACGCTGGGCATTGTTACTTGGTAAAGTGTCTGGATTATGTTGTCTCCCCTGAAAGAGGTTAAGTTTTGTTCTACTACACAGTTAATTTCAAGGCAGCAAACCAAAATTCAGAAACTGAATATGAGGTTATAATTTTTAGCAATAGAAAAAAAGGTGCTTTATAAATCAGAAGGAAGGATATTACAAAAGGGTTTATGAGTGGATCAGGGAACTTACTTTAATGAAGCAAAAGCGCACAAACTTCTCAAACTGTGATTTAGTCTCTAAGTTACAAAATGCTGTCATCGGGATGGCTGATAGTTTCTGAAAAAATAAATAGGATTAAATAATGAACCACTTATATTTAAAATATTAATTTTGAGGCAACAGACATTGTACTTTATTTTTTCCATTTTAAGGATTGAACTCAAGAGTCTTTACACTGAGCTACATCCTTAGCACCTTTTTTTATTTTTTATTTTAAGACAGGGTCTTGCTAAGTCACTAAGTTCTCCAGGCTGGGTTTAAACTTGAAATCCTCTTGCCTCAGACTCCCACAGTGCTGAGATTACAGGTGTGTGCCGCATTGCCTATCTTGATATTTTTAAATATGCACAACCATTTCTAAAATGAAAAATATTTTTTAAATCCCCTCAAAAGTCACAGTGGAAAATCATGTAACAAAGTTACGACCAACGTTTTTCAAAGCTTGTGAGCAAGTTTCCTTCATAAATCAACTATAAAATACAAAACAATAATGCAAAGGCCAATAAACATTACCTTATTTTTAGTCATCCATTTCACAAATTTATAGTCATAAGGCTCATTGCTCTTTATGTCAGAGAGGTCGGCATCTAAAACAATGAAAATTAGTTTGCTTTTGAATTATATTTGAGATGACATGTATTTCACTTAAGTCCATCAAGACTCAAAATTCTCTCCTGATTTAATCTGATGTAGCTAAGAACTTTCTTGGCAGATGTTTGCAACAAGTCGGAGTGTCACAGTGCATGGTGAGGAGCAAAGGGAGGCAGGCACAGAGGAGGGGCACTGAGACCCTACGGCGATGCTCACACGCAGCTGGTCAAGCGAGCAGGCAGCTGTTAGCATAGGAAGAGAGCAGGAAAGGGGAAGGAGTGAGTGAGTGTTGCCTTTCCACCTAGAAATAGGACTGCATGATAAGTATTAAGGAAATAATAAGCAAATCTGTACTTGTCAGTAATAATGACATTACTTAGAGATTTTAATCCCCATGAGGATAAAGTGTTTAGTTTGCAACCTAGTGCATCCCCAACTCTTAGGTCAGCAAGTAATAAAAAGCATATTTGTTGAATGAATAAACTATTTATTATTTATAAACAGGGAATGTTCATATCTTTCCAATGTTATACTTGTTGTTTATCTGTTGCTTCCATATACTATGATGTTTAACAATTTTTTTATTTTGGGAAGAAACTTCAAATATGTATTTCCATTCCTATCATTTTTATCAGTCTTGCTTTAAAGTCTGGGCAGAGTATTTTTCTGGCATTCATTTTCAGTAATCTACATTTCATATTGTTTGAATTTTATTGGCTTGTACTCTTAGATCTTTTAGAATGCCCCCAAATACCCAATATTGATGGTTACTGCAATCAGTGAAGTTTGTAATTTATTGCTCAGAACAAACTGAGGGAGATATTTTACTTTTTTAATTAACTAAATACCAGTGGGTGTTTTTCAAATTAATCTTTTAAAAGCCTTGACACTGAACATACATATATATTTAATTTATATATAAGTATATATAAATATATATATACTATATATATAAGTATATATAAATATATTCATTATTTTTACCTGATAATTTCCTCTCCAGTTTCCCCTATACTTTAAGGAGAAGGTAAAATTTCCATATAATAACACTAATAATTACCACTTTTTGAGTACTTCTTATTTGTTAAGCACGTTGTTAAGCACGGTTCTCTCATTTAGTTGTCTCAACAATTCTGATAGCTACAATTCTCTATTTACAAATGAGGAAGTTGAATTCATATTTCAAGATATATGTATGTATGTATGTTTAATTCAAGTTTGGCTCTAACAAAATAATATTAGAATCTAGTTGTAAATTATGTAAGAACTCCACGTGACAAGTACACACTAGTAGTGAATTCAAGGTATAAAGATAGCCCAGGTATAAAGACATGATTATCTTTGGGTATAGAAGTAAGAACAGAGGTCACTAACTGTAACTGATGCACTGTGCTACTCATTTAAACATTTTTTATTAGCATATCTTTATGATAACTTAGAAAAATAGGAATTGATTGCCATAGTGCTGAAAAAAGAAAGAAGGGAATAAATACAATTACAAAGGCTTTGTAGTTAGAAGGAAGTTAGAATTTATTCCTTTTGAAACGACCAAGCTAGAGACCCTCAAGGGAATGAAACAAAGTCATTCTTTATTAAAAGTGAGAGTTTAAACCAAATGTATTAGCATATTTAAGCAGTCTATCAAACTCTGACTTGGCTTTTGTATTCTATCTCCTCCACAGTCCTGAATGCATTCTCACCAGACAACAGTAATAATCTCCTTATCTATCATCTTTCCTTCTAATCAAATGTTCCTCCTTTTAGTTCTAGGATGAAGCTCATCCATCTGGCAAAGATGCTTAGCAGACTAAATTCACTGTTCAGGCATGGATGTCTGGGCTCAGAGTCAAAGTGGCTGATTAGTTGGTTAACATCAGTAAAGTACTTGATTCTCTGCTCTTTCCCATCAACCAGTGGGGCACAGAACCTATCTTGTACGGTTTTCTTGAGAATGTGACATTTGCAAAGCTCCTAACATAATACCTACTGTATCACAAATGCTCAATAAATATTAACTAGTGCACATTATTAATTTATAAAGGGAAACAATACTATGTTCACAAATGTTATGGTTTATTTTTATTCTCAAGCTACCATCAAGAGGAAGTTTTTGTTTTTATCTTTAGAAATGGATACAAACCACCTCTAGTATATGAAAAAATTCAGACACTGCAAATTTAAAAAAAAACAAATGAAAGAGTAAAATAAAATGGTTTTCTTCCTGTGTAGCATGATTTTACAAAGATTAACATTCTTCTCCATGGGGGAGAGAGGACATAAAGAAGGGACATCTTCCCCACCCCATCCCCCATCATCAAAAAACACACAATTTCTAACACAAATCTTTTCCACACCTGTTTTAACCAAGATCTAAAACCTAAACTAGTACTGCATAATGGATGAACTGACTGAGGGAGGAATGGAAGACAAATTAAGACAATGCAGTAATTCAAGTTGCATCACTGTCTCTTGATAATTAGTAACACAGTGTGATAAATCCTTTTTAGAATTTACTATCTGGAAAAGTTTGGATCCAAAATGAATTGTTCTTATATAAAAAGCTGTTAAACTTCCTTTATCCAAGAATTATTTAACAAATTCCATTTTTGTTTGTCTTTGCTGCCATGAAAATCTCAAGTTAATGCTAATTATAAAACTATACAAACCTAGGTAACTAAAATATTTGTTTCATTTACTTCCTGTGGCATGATTTTTGATTTATATATAGTTATTTCTATTCATATATTATTACATAGAAGACCCCCACCCCCATACTAGGGACTGAACCTAGGATCTCTGCATTGAACTACATTCCTACACCTTTTTATTTTTTTATTTTGAGACAGGATCTTGTTAAGTCTCTAAACTGCTTAGGTTGGGGTCAAATTTGCCATCCTCCTGCCTCACCCTCCCAGAGTACCAGAATTATAGGCATGCAACAAGATGATTGGCTTACAGAAGAATTTTAATATGAATAGGCTCAAATTTTTTCTGGAGACCTGAAGTGTAAATAATTTTCTTTCAAGAAAATGATTCAAAGGGACCAAGAAATGGAGGGAGAAGACAGAAGGGGGATGTAAAAAGAACTAAGATGTGTTGTGTACAGGTATCAACACCCTATCGTGAATGTAATCATTGTGTACTGCAAATATGTACTAATAAAAATAAAAATTGAAAAAAAGAACTTAAAAATAAAATGATGCATGTGAAAAATCTTGTGGACTTCTAATTCAAAGGCAAAATATCAGTGATGAAAACTCTCAGTAACTTTCCCGTCACTGGGACACAATACTCAACACCCACAACTTGGAGGAGGAGAGGTTTATTTTAGTTCAGGTTCAGCCCATGCTTGATGCAGCAGAAACAGGGTGGTAGAGGGGCATGGTGGATAAAAAGCTGCTCTGGTCATGGTGGCCAGGAAGCAGACAGTCTAGGTCACACCCCCAGTGACCAGTTGCTAACCAGATCCCTTCCTAACAGCATTGTCAGCTGCTGAACCCATTAGTGGCTAAATCCACATGCGCCCTCATGACCCAATCACCTCTCAAAAGCCCTGAGTGCATTAGAGTTTAGGTGCACATTCTAGATCTAAACCATAACACTGTGCCTTTTCTTCTTATCATTTCATAAAGTGAGCTGCACATTTAGATCAGATATAGAGAAACATGTCATGGTGGTGCACACCTGTAATCCCAGGAGGATCACCGTGAGGTCCAGGCCAGCCTGGGCTACACAGTGAGACCCTGCCTCAAAACAAAAGCAAACAAACAAAAAAGTGGGACTTGGGATTTTGCCAAATACAACTCTCTGGGAGTAAGAATGCAAGAACACGTAGCCTGTTCTCTCACAATAAATTAAGAAATGTAAGAAAGAAGCTTGCTTCAGTTTGAATCAAACCTCACATAATAAACTCTTGTAATTTTATGTTGCTTCAGTGTCTTTTCAGGGATTAGTCATCCTTGTAGGGGAAAGGGGTCTGTAGGCAGAAAGAAAATAGGATAAGGGCTTCATTCATTTTTCTAGCTAACCCTAATTAGAAGGAGTTAAAACTTTACTAGAGAAATTCTCCTGGGAATAATGTCAAGGACAGGGGTAGAGAAAGAGAAAAACCAGGTAAAGAAAGACATCAAATAGCCCTGGGACTTGCACCAAAAGACCAGAGAAATAGCTCACAGGCGGAGTACAGAGAGCGTCAAGTGCACAAAGCCAAGCTGAGACAGCCATCCCCCACCCCCATCTCCAATACAATGGAGGGGAAGCAGAGGCTCAGAGGGGGCTGACTGACTTTGGGGAAAGCTCTTATTCAGTATGCACTCACACTTACACGCTAACACGCCTACATATGTATTCACTCTAGGGTCACTATATGATCCGCTCTGGGCTATTTACTACAATAGATATCCACACATCCCCTTACTAACTCTAAGCTAACCATGAATAAGGCACCTTCTTGCCAACCAGCTGCCCACCCCGGAGATAAGGCCCTGACAAGGACAAATAAACAAACACAGAAAGAAGTTATATAAATAGACCACTGGAAGAAATGACATAGGCAAGGGGGCCCGGTCTAATCCAAAGACAGCCCAAGGAACCAATCAGGTTACGATAAGTTCCAGATAGGGGGAGGGTCTCTGACCCCAGAAAAGAGAAGCCAGGAACAAAGGGTCCATGACAGGTCCTGAATCTTTCCAGAGCCCCTACCCTGCTTCTTATCAGGGTAGCTATCTAGCTTCTCCTTCATGCTCCTTGCCAACAAAGTCTCTTCCTTTCTAAACTTTGTATCTTTAATTCATTACTGGTACTGAGTTTACAAAAATGGTGAGCTGCTCATCTCAGCGGACACCCTGGACACAGTTTCTAGCTCTCTGCCTCCTTGACTCTCCCTAGATGTATTTCTTATATAACGATCTCCTGGTGACCACCTCCCTATGGGACAGCCAGATAAACCTCCTTGATTTGCTCCAGTGACCCCCCCATGCCGCAGGGGCTGTAGAGATGTGCACACTAACGCTTCTCATACAAGCCCAGCTCCACAGAGCTTGCACCTGCTTGCTCTAAACCCACCCATCAGGTCTGTCTGTGGACACCTGTGTGGGTGATGCCTTGGAAGGCTTTGGCTCTCAGCTCCCTTGTCCTCTGCCTTTTTCCCCAGCCCCTGGCTAATCTTCCATTACCCAGGGGACTACTTCCTTCCTGTTAGCCCTATCAGGCGTGCTGTCCTCTTCTCTCTGGGATCTGCCAGTAACACTGCTCTCGTCCTGTGTGCTTTGTTGTGCTGCCTCTGCTGTGTCTCACCTGACCGATACGACCGAGCCTGACTTTCCTCCTGGGCAGAGATGAGAGCCATCAGGGGCTCTGTCAGCACAAATGGGTTTCTCATGAGAGGGACGCCGGGCATGGCCAGCAGGCTGGTCACCGGGGTAAGGAAGTATTATGGGATGGCACACTGTGAACACCCACGGCCACCTCTCCTACAGCCTTGTTAGGCTCTAGAGAGAGACCTCAGGACCAAAGTACGTGCCAGTCACAACATCTCCTTCCCGAAGTCTGTGAAGATGATCGCAAAATAGTGTAAGAAGTAGAAACTATTAATGTCAAATGCTGTGTATTACAGAAGTTAAAATATATCCATGGTTTTGTTTTAAAAGTTGATTATTTTTCACTTTCCAGTTACCTAAAGTTTGGTATAAACAGAATACTCTAGTTTTTCAAGTGGCATATATTTGATTTATAATAAATCAAATTTAAAAACATTTAGAATGGCCATTACTTCTGTCAATAAATATGCTGTAAAGTTTACTATAAATAGTAGTTTTATATATATACATAAAACATCATCACACTTCTAACTTCTAGATTGTTGGTGGCATGTCGGAGTTACACCTATCAGCTTTATGTAAGGTAAGACCACGGGTTTCTGGAGACAGAACTGGCTGCGTGACTTTGGGTAAGCTATTTAACCTTCTAAGTCTTCTTGTCTGCAAAGATGGAGCTAACAGAGCTATTTTCAAAAGGGCATTTGAGCACTTGCCATATAGAAGACTTTCAATACATGTTATTTTTCTTATTTATTTCATTTCATTGTATTCCCAAAGGGCAACATTTCCTGATGGCTTCAACATTTCTAGAAATCTTGTAACCAAACAGTGTATTTATTTGTTAAGCAAAAAAGAAATTAAAATTTTACCAAATGAATGCAGGGTGCCTGTATTATTTTATGTACCAGTGTTTTAAAATATACGCCAGAACAGGATGACTGCAATTCAATGTTTAAGATCTATTTACGCAGCATCCACTCCACAACAATTTAACAACAGTCACATTTCGGGTAGAAATGATAACTGTAGAAAATGTTGATATTGTTGAAATCTGCCCTTTTTTTTAGAGAAAAATGCTGTGATGGCTTTGTGTATATTTGAAATAATAAAAACATTTACAAACCTAATGAAGACACATCAACAATGATGAAGTATCCTCCATCAGGAACTACTGGTTTCAGGCCAACACTTTCAAGCAAATGTACCATCCGATCTCTTTTTACTTCTAATTCTTTTGACAAAGAATTAAAGTAACACTCTGGGTCATCCATGCGCTTGATGTCAACCCAGAGAGCTTGAGCAAAGGCTTCCTGTATGTTAAGATTGAAAATGTGGAAAGGAAATATGGTAATATTAGTCATTACTTAGTTTATTGGTATAATAAATAAAAACCCTTTGAATAGAGTTTTTGGCAAAAAGGTCACTCAAGCACCTGTATTAAATTCCACAGATTAACGGAGGAACCAGTTCCACGTAAATGATCAAATCTAATGTGATAAGCTGCAAATGAGTCACGAAAATCCAAATTCAAAAGAGGGATTATATAAAGATGACTGACTTGGTAACAAAGAGATACTAAATTGGTTTTTGCTGAGGTGAGCTGTAGGACTTGCTAAAGCTAAGTGTGGAAACTGATGAGGGAAATCACGAAGTAGTCAGTCTTCCCATTACCTGCGTGGACAGAGTGGGAACAAAATGGACCTCCCTCCCTCGCCTGAGCGTGAAAACCCTTGCTATAATCATTCATATCCCAGGAAGGTGGGCCAAGAGAAATAGGATTAGAAACGAGTTTCTGGAGTAGGCAGGTGACTCCTCTATCACCCTTCAGGCAAGTCAGCAGAGGCAGGAGAGAAACCGGGTCAAGGAAAAAGCCAGTGTTGTTAAGTGCAGTGGACCTAAGGTTTATATCCCCCAAGTCTGTATGTTGAAATCCTAGCTTCCGTGGTAATGGTAGTAGAAGGTATGGCCTTTGGGAGGCAACTAGATCAGGAGAATAGATCCCCCAGGAACAGTAGTATTAACACCCTCAGAAAAGAGAGGCACATGTCTGTAATCCCACCACTTGGGAGGCTGAGGCAGGAGGATCTCTGCAAGATTGAGGCCAGCCTGGGCTATGTAGTTAGTTTCAGGCCAGCCTGAACTACATGGCGAAACTCTGTCTCAAAGAAAAAAACAAACAAACAAACAAACAAAAAAAAACCTGGCAAGGGCCGGTGAGATGGCTCAGCGGCGTAAGTGCCTGCCCGGCAAGCGCAAGGGCCCGAGTTCAACTCCCGGAACCCACATACAATAAAAGGGCCAGTGATATCACTCAGCGGCACGGGCGCCTGCTGGAGCGCGAGGTCCTAAGGTCAACCCCCAGTACCCAAAAAAAAAAAAAAAAAAAAAAAAAAAAAAAACCTGGCAAGCGTGAGGTCCTGAGTTTGACTCCCGGTATCCCCCCCCAAAATCAGAATAATGACCTTCCAAGATGTCCACAAAATCTGTAAACACATTAGCTTGCATGGTAATAGAAACTTTACAGATGTGATTTAAATTAAAGACCTTGGGGCTGGTGAGATAGCTCAGCGGCATAAGCGCCTGCCTGGCAAGCGTGAGGTCCTGAGTTCAACTCCCGGTACCCACAAAAAATAAAAAAGTAAAAAAATAAATTAAAGACCTTGATTTTATTATCCAGTGGGCCCAATATAATCACAAAGGTCTGTGGAAGGGAAAAAGGGAGATAGCTGACTTAAAGAGTCACCAAAAGGAGCTGTGTTTAGAAAGAAGAGGTTGGAATGATGTGACTATGAGCCAAGGGATGTTGGCAACCTCTAGCAGCTAGAAAAGGCAAGGAGCCTCAGGAAACAGTGCAGGCAGGCCTTCCAGACCTGTTCCGGACTTTTGACATGCAGCTCTGTAAGTTTGTGTTGCTTTAAGGCACTGTTACAGCAGCAGTAGGAAACTAACACAGTCATAATATTTCAATACTTGGATAGATCATGGTTTATTTAATCAGTTGTCTATAGATGGACAACAGGCCATACTCAATAGTCCGCAACAAATAGCTACATACATAAGTAACTTCTTACATGTGTACATATCAAAACAAAACAAAACAAAAAACAAAATTCTAGATACCAGTGAATACGTGTCTGCTCCTAAATTCCCAGTTGTTTTAGAAGGCCTTTCTCAAGAAAGACTTGAAGGGAGGAACTACATTCAAATACATGATATAAAAGTGACATCTTTACAAATCATGCTCCCATCCCAAGTCACTAGATCACCTACCTGTAAAGGAGTTGCACAAGTATAAACAGTGTTTTGTTGAACGGTCTGTAAATGTTTTATCAAATGATTAGGACCAATGGTCCAGCCAAGCTGGGAAAAGAAGAGATAAAAACACATTTCAAAAAATAATCTAATAGTATATCAATATCAGATCCGAGGGAGTAGTTAATGTAATTGTTAAATCAGGCAATTCAGAAATGTTTACACTATGGAATCACTGCGATGTTAGCGTTAGAAGCATTTCAGCGCTGTTCTCTTTTGTGGAAAAGTGGAGTCACTAATTCTGCCTTTATCACTAAGCTCTGTCGCTGTATTTTTTTTACAGGTTTTTTTTTTTTTGAGACAGGGTCTCGCCATGTACTGCAAGCTGGCCTCAAACTTGCAGCGATCCTCTTGCCTCAGCCTCCCAAGTGCTAGGATTACAGGTGTGTGCCACCACAGCTGGCTAACTTTTCTTACTTTCAAAGAAATAATTAAATCTCAAAAAAGAGGAAGCTCTGTGTAAGTCAATAATTAAGAGATAAAGATATGTGTAAACTAAGTATGTATGCATTTATTTTTATCTCTCTATCTATTCATCTATCCATCTTTTGAGACAATCTCCTTATGTAGTCCAGGCCGGCCTTGGATTTATAATCCTCTGGCCTCAGCCTCCCAAGTGCTGAGCCTATATGCATTTAAAACACAAAACATTCTGCAAAAACCATAAAAACTCCCTATTTTTAGGCAACTTTTTTCTTCTTTTTGGGCAAGGGGAGTGCTGGACATTGAATCCAGGGCCTCTCACAAGCTAAGCCCATGCCTTAGCCCTGAGCTGCACCCCAGGCCACAGCTGAGCTCCAGGCCTCTCACCTTCCAGCCAGTCACGCTGAAAGTCTTCCCAGCGCTTCCGATTGTTAATGTTCGCTCCCACATACCTGGGAAAGTGGCTGGAAAGGGGGGGAGAGATTAAATAATTTTTTTCCAATCAATCTATATTTAGCATAATCTAAAAACACAAGTACATGAATTCAATGAAAATAAATATATTATAGTGTAGTTAGTATAAATATTCCAATAGTTCCTCAAGGCCTTCAGCATTATACACAGCCTTTAAATCTTTTTTGTTTTTACTTTTTAAATTTTAAGACAGGGTCTCACTAAGTTGCCCAGGCTGGGCTTGAAATTGCAATCCTCCTGTCTCAGCTTCCTGGAATGCTGGGATTACAGATGTATGCCACCATACCTGGCTTAAACAGGTTTTTTAAAACAATATAACTTTAAGCCCGCACTTAGCTGAAAATGCTGCAATGTTTTACTAAAATAATATGTAAATAGTTAATAATTCTAAGTGAAAAAATTGTCTCCAAGGGCAGGGGTGGCAGTGGTATCAACGGGCAGCATTCCAGGACAGTTCCAGTGGCAGGAGTCACGCGCTGTGGCTTCCAGCGCTTAGTGCTGCAGTGACCGTACTCAGACACGATCCTACGGCATGGCTTTGGATGACCGTGAAGCACCCACCCCTTTATTCTGCCCCTTTTGTGATCTGTTCCTTCCGTCTTATATCAAAACTTTTCAGGTCTGATGATTTTAGAAAAGTAAATTATAGTTTAAATTTAGATTACGGTTCCATCTGAAGGGCAACTAGTCTTTGTATTTCCCATCAATGACAAATAATGCTTAATTTAGCCAAAGCAGTTCTGTTATTCATAGAAGATTTAGACTTTAACAGAAGTCAGATAAAGATTAGGGACACGATGAAGCAGCTGCACCAGGGAAAACTGCCTCTGTGGCAACATGAAGACGATGCTCACATCATGATATGTCACGAAAACACCTCACTGTATTATACGAGAAGCAACTGCAGCACTTCACAAACTGATGTGAGAGCTATTTTGCATCTTTCATGAACAGACTTCGACAGTTAATAGAATTCCTGTTTTGGTACAATCAAATTGTGCTTTCTAAATAATTAGTGAACTCATTTTTTTCTTTTTTTAACCATATGGCCTCTTATAACTAAAAAAAAAAAATCTGAGTTTAAAATATTTACCTTGAATATCTTTAGCAAATAGTAATTCATAAGTCTAAACAATAAATTTCAAGATCATTTAACGTGATCATGAATATTGTTAAACTGAGTTAAGTGCAAAACAATTCATTGTTCATGTTGGACTGACTTTTTGATTGGGAAATAACCCAAATGATCCGAGACCCAGAGCATCAACAAGATGGGCAGCGGTGGACTCGGACATAATCTGTTCACATAATATCCTCCTGGAGAAAATTTATTCTTTACTATGGTCCAGCTTTCACCAAAATTTTGATGACTGCCAAAAATATATGCCTTGGTAATCTGATCCTGATTATTAGGCTTAATAAGTCCACTTACCTCTAGGCTCAGTGACGCTCAAACTTAAGAAGCGTTTCCACTGTGAGAAGTAGGAGCGGCCTTGGCTGAACTCCTGCCCACAGATCTGCTCCTCCTTTCCCTATTGCCCCTGGGTAAGAGTTTCCCCACAGCCAAGCATTCCACAGATTCTGGAATCAGACTTACTCAGCTCCCTCCCAACCTCAGATGCTGTGCTAGACGCCCTATAGCTCCTAATTCTCAAGTGTTCCATGTATCGGTTCCCCTGCCAGGGCACAAGACTTGCTAGAGATGAGGATCTGCACCTGGCTCTTTATATATATATATAAATCAATCACGGAAGCAATTCTCCTGCCTTGCTTCTTGTTTGCAGTTGTTCCTAAAGTGTAATCATTGGCACTCCAGTGATCAAATTCAAGTAGAGAATTTTAAAAAATCAATTTTAAGTTTTTCCACACAATTTTCTGAAGCCTCTGGCAATTGCTGCCACTTATCTGACAGTGAATGCTACACATTGTGAAACAAATGAGTCATGACTAAATGAAATCAGAGTAATTCAAACGTGTTTCTTTCAATTGCTTTTTGTTATAGACAAGTATGAATAGAATTATGATTTTTACACTGATTTTGAACTGTCAGATTTCTCAGGAAAAACTGCTTCTAATTTTGGGATAGAACTGCTTCTAGTTTCATTACGTCACTATTTCGCGATGAAGAATATTGTGGTTTCAAGGCGTTCTACTCGGTAAGTTTCAGAACCACTGACAACTGCAACAAAATTTATATCCTTTGTTCTCATATATATATAAGTCCCTTGGGATCCCCCTACTTTCCCATCCTCATTGGTACCAGTTACTCCAACACATTCATAAATCAAACCATTTACCTTTCTCAGGTATTTCCAGATCTTGTGCGCCTCCATGCCTAAGTACACACTAGCTTTTTTGATAAGAATGCAGTTTGCATTTCTCTATTATTCCATCTTTTGCCCACTGCTTTTCTGATCCCCTCAACAAGTTGCTTTCTCCTCCTATCGCTACAGGCATTTGTAATGTATTACAAGGACAATTAATTCTGGTTCATGCAGAATTAATTCTTAAGTTTATCTATTTCTGCCACAATCCTTTACCATCCTTCCCTGTCTACTTCATATCTCTGATTCATTTATTCAACAACTAGTTTTCTGACCCTATTCTGGAAAATGGGGATTTGGGGAGGCCAGCAAAAAATAATCTCTACTTTTTGCAGCTTGAAAGTGAAATGCATAAATTCTGACATGTACTATAAAGGGAAAAGCAAGATAAAACAGAAAAAAAAGACCAAGCAAATACTGGAGGAAGAGGTGTATTTGAAATGTGGCGGTCATGAAAAGTGACATGGGAACAAGACCTAAAGGAGGTGAAGGACCAGACCAGGTGGGTACTTGGGGGAAAAGTGTTTCTAGACAAAGGAACAACAGGTGCAAAGACTGAAAGCTTCCAGCCCAGCTTATAATTCTCCTAATCGATACAAATTCAGGCCACCCAGAATATGCTGGCATTTGTCACTAGCAATGGCAAAATTCTAGACAAGGACTGAGTGGCAACAGCTTATTGTCCCTATCATTTCTTCCCGTTGCCTCGCATTTCAGCAATCTGCTCAGCGCAGACAGTCCGGAATCTCTTCAGGAACAATTATGCTCTCTGTATTATAAATACCCAGGAATAGCAGGATTCTTACTGAGAGGCCAAGGAGACAGGCATATGTAGAATCCCCCTGGCTTCAGTTTCAGAGTGTGAGCTGGAATTGCTCTAAGTTTGTACCATTTGTCTTTCAAGCTGTTCGTTAATCCCAACACAAGCATCATTCATTCAAATATTATTCTTACGTGCTCATGCACATAAGGATGATAAAGACTATTATAAAGCTGGTCTGGGTTCCTTTCCAATCAGTTGTTCCACATGTGCCCAAACACACTTAGATGTGTGAGTCTACGTAATAATCAATACCTATTTTTAAATGCTTATTTCCGGTGTATACAAGCCACTCATAAACCTCGTCGCTGATACACAGTACGTCGTGTTTGATGCAGAGGTCAGCAATGAGTTGGAGTTCTTCTTCCGTATACACCTACACGGGTTGAAGGAAAGAGCACAGCCAGTTATTATTCAACATGCGAGCGAGCGATAGGTCAAAGCCTGCATAAAGAGAGAGACTCACTTACCTTGCCAAGGGGGTTGTGTGGAGTATTTAGTATGATGGCTTTGGTTTTAGGACTAAATTTGCTTTCGAGTTCTTGTGGATCTAACGTCCAGTCAGAACTAGACCATTTCTTTCCACCAACAGCTTTCTAAGCATGAAGAATGAAGACGGGATTTAAAGAAATTAATTCATGTTTGTTAGCTTACAAATAAATGAATTAATAAGGGGAAAGAAAACCAAAACAAAAGAAAGGCATGGCAGGAGTCACTGAATAAATGACTTAACAAAGAACATAAACAGAAATAACTGGGCCTTGAGCGCCGTGATGACCTGAGTGCTAGGCTCACATCTGTGAAAGGGAAAACGAACCCTGTCCGCATGCACAGCTGTTACAATGCCTGTATTCCTTCCGGGGAGCCGGCTCTAACCACAGTTAACGTGATACTACGTAAGGCGATAGAAGATTCCGTGTTTCACCTTAGTGTGTTAATCACTTTGAAAATATTTAGAACCTTTATTGGTGACAAAGTAATTAGTATTTCCATAAATTCTTACAGAGAATGAATTGACTGACAAACTTACAGATCTTAGGGGAATAAAAACAGGTGTTGCTCCAGCCATTCTCACCATGGGCTCATAGCAGTCGTAGTAAGGCACCATTATTATGACCTGAAATAAAAGCAATCAAGAGCGTAGCATTTCAGTCATTAATTCATTTTACAAATATTGTGTGCTTCTTATATGCAAGGACATCTCTATGTTGAGATGCCGGTGAGAAAGCAGTTCTCGTCTTCACGGAACTAATGTCTGAATGGAAGAGACCTTGGATTTAAACTTGTCTAGAGTCTAAATTGGAAGTTTTTGGGTTTTTTGTAGATCTGTGGATGGGCCTGCAGTGGATCCTCTTGAATTGGTAAAATTTTACATGTGCATAGGAAGATTTATTTGGGGAGAGGGGCCATACCTCTCATTACATTTTCAAAGGGACATTTAACCAAAATCATAATTTATTTTTATTTCAACTTAGAAGGTAGAATGCACAGTATATGATATTTTAGACAGTGACAGGAGCAGGACTGTATGGAAAGGACTGGCATGGAGCGCTAATTTACAAGCATTAGCCCGAGAGTAAAGATATTTCTCCTCAGAACATCCTGTAGCAAAGAGTGGATGCAGGAAGACAAGCTGGGAGACCTTTGTTCTTGTCTGATACCCACGATTGCCCTCCAGGAGCCCCATATCTGGAGTCTGTCGTTTCCCCTAGTCTTTTGGGTACACTCCCTGTCCCTTGCCGCTGCAAGCTCTCCCCCAGCACCTGCTGGTGGGCTTTGAGGTGAGGGCCAGTCCCGCTGGCCCAGCCACTATCCCACTTCTAACCCACCAGCCTCATATAGTATCCCTGACTTGGCTTTTCTATAGGGTGAGTTTGAACACATAAGTTATAGCCATCGTATACACTCAATTTTTCTCTTTTTAAAACCTACCAATATTCCATGAAATTTTCATGCTATTATACTTTTCATATTTATTACTTTAATGGTCACAGGAGAGTCTACTGGATTTTAGAATACTTTTCTTACCGTCACTTGTATAAATAACAGTGCTGTATTTATGTGTGAGCATGTAGTTCTCTATTTTTAAAATAATTTGTTAAAAAAAGTCACATGATTGCTGTATCTAAATTATAGAATATAAACATAGGGTCTTGCTATGAAATTCAGGTGGACTTGAACTCACTATGTAGCCCAGGCTGGCCTTGGACTCGGGGCAATTCTCCTGCTTCAGCCTCCCAAGTGCTAGGATTACAGGCCTGCACCACCATGCCCTGCTGTTGGATCAAATTACTAGTAAAAAATTGGTGCTTTAAATGTCACTTGCTACTGTTTGTGTTTCTTATGATATAAAATACCTGGTCAGCGTCTTTCTCATGGGAGGCATTCATCCTAAAAGCCCCTTTGTACTAATCATTCAACTCAGACTGAGGCTGAACGAGTACGATCGGACAAGTTTGGAGTCAGGAACTGTGGAAGACAAAGCAATGAATCAGGAGCAGGTCCTCACCTCAAGCAGACTGGAAGGTCTCATCTGTGAGGCTCTTAGGGACTCAGAGGACCTACCTGTATTACTTGGTGGAGACATAAAGCCCAGAATAAAGTGAGAGAGCTGTCTAAGAAAATACCCAGGTAGACGGGGCAGTACAGCAGAAAGAACCCAGCCGAAGGCCTTCACCTTAAATCCTTTACTTTTGTGGTGGGAATAATTCCCCTCTTTTTTTTGAAGAGTGCTTTTTGAGCACTTATTATTTTAGGTGCTGGCAGTATAGCACTAAACAAGTTCTCAGCCAAGTGTGGTGGCACACACCTATAATCCCAGCACTCTGGGAGGCTGAGGCAGGATGATAGCAAATTCGAGCTCAGCCTGGGCACTCAACAATTTAGCAAGACCCTGTCTCAAAATAAAAAAATGGGCAGGGATGTGGCTCAGTGTGTAGGCCTGGGTTCAATTTCCAGTACTACCCAAAAAGCCAAAATTCTCCCAGAATTTATATCGTGGTGGTACCTTTTATAAAAATAACATGAAAAAGAATTATAAGAGTTCAAAGTAAGTTAACAGTATAGATCAAGATTAATATTCTCACTTCAGACGCAGCTTAAGAAATGCCTCTTTGCAAATCTATCTCCTCTATTAGATAAGGAACCCCTTCCAAGTAGAAACTATTTTTAAACACCTCTCTCAGAGTGCTTGGCATACCGGAGATCATCAGTAAATTCTGGATAAATGAAAGGGATCAGGAAATATTAAAGCAGGGGTATTGGAAGGGGTAAACAAAAAAGGTAAGTGCCAGTGTTGGTCCTGCATCACACTGCTGTATGGCAGAAATGGCTTGGCCTTCCAGTTACAACTGCACTGCTAATGTGATAACGGCACGAAAAGACACAAAAAGGCCAAGCACTTGCTGCTCGAGTTCAAATTAAATGCTATTTTAGCAATGAAGACAAAGGATTCTTTCCCCTCAACCTTGCTAGCCTACTTCCACCTACTCTTATCTAAGTAGGCTGTAAAAATAAGAATAAACTAATGCAATAGAATGGATGACACTAATAGGCAGTATAATGAGAAATGACAGAAGCCAGACCCAAGAGCATACACTGTATGATTCTATTTACATCAAATAAAAGGGCAGCGAGAACAAACCTGTGGTGACGGAAGACGGACTAAGAGGGAGAACACAGACTAAGAAGGGAAGCAAAAGGAGCCTCTCCGGAGGCCGGAAATGTACAATATCCTTATCTGGGTTATTGTTGCCTGAGATTTTATCTAGCTGTACATTTAAGATTTGTTAACTTTATAGTATATGCATCAAAATTCTAAGATACTTTGAAATACAAAATAAGTAGAAGATTCGAAGATGGGATGAGTGACAGGGATTAACGTAGACATTACAATAATGTTAATGTACTTACTTCATCTCCTTCATCAACTAATCCTTGAATGGCATTAAAAAGAGATCCATATGCTCCTACTGCCACAGCGATTTCTTTATTTGGGTCAATTTGATTTGGATAAAATTTTTCATATAGGCAGGACAGGGCTTTCACAAGTGACGGATGACCCTATTGGATTAAAAAATAAGAAATAAACCAATTGAATTTGATTATGGAACTGGTTTCTTCGAGGTAATATGGCTCTAAAATTTAAGAATTTTAAAAATTTGCAGGGATATAGCTTGGTGGCACAGTGCCTGCCGGGCAAGCCCAAGGTCCTAAGTTTGATTCCTGGTACCAAAAAAAAAAAAAAAGAATTTTAAAAATTTGTATTTGATATTTGTAATTATCCAAGGGAAAAAATTTTTTTTAGATAAGTCTTCTTTATATTATCTAGACTGGTCTTCAGTTCTTGACCTTCCTGCCTCATCCTCTCGAGTGCTGAGATTACAGTTGTGTGTCACCATACCCAGCAGAAAATTCGTATTTTTTTTTTTATGTGGGCACCGGGAGTCGACCTCAGGACCTCAAGCTTGCCAGCAAGCACTTGTGCTGCTGAACGATGTCACCGGCCCATTTTTTTCCTTTTACGTGGGTTCCGGGAGTTGAACTCAGGACCTCATGCTTGCCAGGCAGGCGCTTATGCTGCTGAGCTATCTCACTGGCCCGAAAATTTGTATTTTTAAATGGTGATCAATTAAAAAATATTTTTCCTAACTCCCTATATAATGTTATGAAGACTCGTTAATCATGAAAACTTACTTCAAAACAAAGGGTTTGAGAATACATAATTATAAAATACTTGATTTGAATAGAAATGAACTTCTAATATATATATCTTTTTCTTGGTGGGGGTTTCTTTTTTTTTTTTTTTTTTGAGGGTCTCACTATGTAGTTCAGGCTGGCCTTAAATTCACTGTGTAGCCCAGGCTGGCCTCGAACTCACAGCAATCCTCCTGCATAGGCCTCCCGAGTGCTGGGATTACAGGCATGCACCACCACACCCAGCTTTATTTTTTGAGGCACCTACTGTTTCCCTAGGTGCTGCACTAATTTATATGACCATCAACATCATCTAAGAGTTTTTCCTCTCATCATCCTTGCCAGCATTTGCTATTTTTTTTTTTTTTTTTTGTCGGTACCGGGGGGTCGACCTCAGGACCTCGCACGCCAGGAGGCGCCCGTGCCGCTGAGCGATATCACAGGCCCTTTTTTCGTATGTGGGTTCCGGGAGTCGAACTCGGGCCCTCGCGCTTGCCAGGCAGGCGCTTAAGCCGCTGAGCCATCTCACCGGCCCAGCATTTGCTATTTTTGCTTTTGTGACAATAGCCATTATGATTGTGGTAAGATGATTTCTCATTATGGTTTTGTTTGGCATTTTTCTGATGACATCTAGCATTTTTCCATATATGTACATGTACTTTCTGGCCATTTCTTCTTAGAAACGTCTATTCAGCCAGATGTGGTGGTGCACACCTGTAATCCCAGCTCTCGGGAAGCTGGGAGGCAGGAAGATTGCTGTGAGTTCAAGGCCAGCCTGGGCTACATAGCAAGACATTGTCTCAAGGAAAAAAAAAAAATGTCTATTCAGTCCATTTGTCCATTTTTAAATTGAACTGTATTCTTTGTTGGTTACTTTCTCTCAGTAATGTTTTTTTTTTTTTTTTTTTTTTTGTGGGTACCGGGGGGTCGACCTCAGGACCTCGTGCACCAGCAGGCGCCCGTGCCACTGAGCGATATCACCGGCCCCTTTTTCGTATGTGGGTTCCGGGAGTCGAACTCAGGCCCTTGCGCTTGCCGGGCAGGCGCTTAAGCCGCTGAGCCATCTCACCGGCCCTCTCAGTAATGTTTTGTGGTTTCAGTGTACTGACTTTGAACATACACATTTAAAAATTTAGTCCTAAATGTTTAGATATTCTTGTAAATGTTATTTTAAAAAATTTACTTTCTGATTATTCATTTTCATTATATGGAAATATAATTGGCTTTTGTATATTGGTCTTGTGCCCTGCAAACTTGTGCAATTCATTCATTAGTTATACTAATTTTGTAGAATACCTTAGAGTTTTTTTTTTTTTTTTTTTTTTGTGGGTACCGGGGGGTCGACCTCAGGACCTCGTGCGCCAGCAGGCACCCGTGCCGCTGAGCGATATCACCGGCCCCTTTTTCGTATGTGGGTTCTGGGAGTCGAACTCGGGCCCTCGCGCTTGCCGGGCAGGCGCTTAAGCCGCTGAGCCATCTCACCGGCCCCAGAGTTTTTTTTTTTTTTGAGACAGGGTCTCACTACTTAGTCTAGGCTGGCCTTGAACTCACTATGTAGCCCACGCTGGCCTCAAACTTACAGCAATCCTCCTGCCTCAGCCTCCCGAGTGCTGGGATGACAGGTGTGTGCCACTATGTCCAGCATTCCTTAGGATATTTTATGTACATGATATTTTCAGCATACGGGTTTCAGTTTTTCTCTTTCTAATCACATATTTTTCTTTCTTTAGGACTTCTAGACAATTTTGAATAATGGTGAGAGTAGACATCCTTCCTTTGTTCCCAATTTTTTATATTATGTGGTCTGTAGACATTATCTGTAGGTTTCTCATAGATTTCCTTTAACCGATTGACAAAATTCCATTCTACAGTATTCCTGAGTAGCTGAAGGTTTTTATTATAAAGGAGAGATGAGAGACGGGGAGGGAGGGAGGGGAAAGAGGATGAAAAAGGAATTAAGATGTACTACGTACATGAACCAACTTCCCACAAGGAATGTAGTCATTATGTACTGCAGACACATACTAATAAAAAAAAAAAAAAAAAAAAAAGAGGGAACCAGGCATGGTGGCTCACACCTGTGGTCCCAGCAGTAGGGAGGCTGAGGCAAGAGGACTGCCTTGAGTTCGAGGCCAGCCTGGGCTACATAGTGAGCTCAAGGACAGCCTAAACTACACAGTGCGACCCTGTCTCAAAAAAAAAAAAAAAAAGATGGATGAATTTTGTGAGTGTATTTTTTGTATACTCTAAGGTGATCATGTAGTATTTCTTTTTTATTACATTAATATGCTGAATTGCAATCACTGACTTTTGAACATTAAGCCTGCATTCCTGTGATAAACCATACTTGGTCAGCATGTGCTACTTTTTACCTCTTACTCACAAATATACATACATATACACATGCACGTACATACACACACCTGAAGTTGATTTGCTTAAATTTTAGAATTTTCGTTCTTATATTCATGAGGGATATTGGACTGGATTATCTTTTTCTTTATCTTGTTTTGTATCTGAGTAATGCTGGCCTCATAAAATTCACTGGCAAATTTTTCATCCTGCTATATTTTCTGAATGAATTTGTGTAGAATTGGTATTACTTATTCTTTAAATGCTTAACAGAAAATTATTCATGATAGTGCTATTGCTCTTTTAGTGTCTGCATGATCTATAATGAATTTCCTTTTCCATTTCTCATGTCGTACTTTTTTCCATTTTTTATTGACAAATCTAGCTCAAGTTTTATTGATTGACTTCAATGAACCAGATTCTGGTTCTATTTTCTCTACTGTTAGTTCGTTTCTGGGTTTTTACCGTGGACTTGAACACAGCTGGGAGGGAAGTACGGGAGTAGGTCTGAGGTGGGGGTCTGGATATGAACTTTGTTTTTGGTGGTGCTGGGGACTGAACCCAGGACCTCGCACATTCTAGACATGTGTGCTACCCCTGAGTCACCCTCCCGAGCCTGAGATGGGGGTCTATAGGTAGATCAAGGAGTGCGATTCCATGGAAAGCGGGATTCCCGCCCTGTTAAACCTGGGATATGGTCAGTCTCGCTGCTTTTCCAGGTTCCCTCATTCCCAGTGCCAAGGCCCCCTAAGGATTTTTGCACTTAGACTAGTAAGGCCACAAAATAGGACTTCTTTCCTTCTTTCCATTTCCCAAGGAAAGACAAACACTGAGCCATGTGGCAACTGCCTGGCTTTTAGGCATAATGCACACAACTCTGCAGTTTAAGAATGAGGCTTTCGTCACAGAAGGACGAAGAAGGGGGCCGAGGTGGGAGACAGGACACAGGAGACAGAAGTGACTTGTTGGAAAGTGCACCGAGAGGCCAGAGCTGAGGCTGCCTGAGATAGAAAAGACGTCCTTCAAGAGAATATTGCTTGGGCAGGTGAGATGGCTCAGCAGCGTAAGCGCCTGCCTTGCAAGCGCGAGGGCCCGAGTTCGACTCCCGGAACCCACATACGAAAAAGGGGCCGGTGATATCGCTCAGTGGCACGGGTGCCTGTTGGCGCGCGAGGTCCTGAGGTCGACCCCCGGTACCCACCAAAAAAAAAAAAAAAATAAGAGAATATTGCTCCTTCCTCATTGCCCTAAGATCACATTTTGAACAACAGTAAAGTAAGGATGGAAACAGAACTGCGGAGGGGTTGAAGGTTGAAAAAGACTCGTCCTAGAGATAGGGCATGGGGGAGAGTCCTGCGCTCATCAGGCTGGGACAGCTGATTCCACGTGAGTAATAGAAACACGCACGCAGACGACACAACGCAAACTCTCAGCTCATGCACCTTATGTTCCCGATATACTTACAGAGCCCCGTGTGTACTGATTCAAGTTATCGACTTGGGCAACCTTAGACAATTCTTCCTTTACGTACGTTGGAGGCGATATATCTGGAAGGCCTTGGCCAAGATTCACCACAGAGGGATCTGCAGCCAACTTGGTAAATTCAGTCCTAAGATTAGGGAAGGAAAAAAAAAAAAAAAAACCCATAAAAAAACAAGAACTCAAAAATATCAGTATTGATAAGTACTATACTTACGAAGTTTGCTTTTCATGTCACATGGTCTTACCACAAAATTGAAAAACAGAAACTTACTTTGGCTCTACAAATTCCCAATGAAAAGTTATACCACCCATGCCTATAATTCCTGCACTCTGGGAGGCTGAGGCAGGAGGATTATGAGTTCAAGCCCAGCATGGGCAACTAGGCAAGATCCTGTCTTAAAATAAAATTAAAAAAGGGTTGGATGTAGCTTAGTGCAAAGGTCCTGGGCTCAATTTCCGTTACTGAAGAAAAAAAAAATTACCACCCATAAAATTAATCTACCTAATAAAATGATGGCTGAATTAATGAATCTAAGGCTCCTTACACATCTCAATTTCATGATACCCATATTTAACCATACATATTCCCCCACCCTTAGCCACTTCCGATCTGCTGCTACGTTCTCTTGTCAGATGTTAGCAGAACTAATGAGAAATGTTCATGGATTAGAAGGTAAGTTCCAAACCAAACTTGTTTTTTCCTCTGCTGTGTTCAGTTGCAGCAGAGCATGGCACCCTAGGGAAATTAATATATCAATGTATGGGCAGCTACCTTCCTTCTGTTATCATTTAATGGATGAATTAGATAAATGGCTTTATTTTTGGACACAGATGAGGCTAAAAATTCCCGACTAAGGAAATAAAAATATGGAGGAAAATTTCACCAAATTATTAACGTTTTAAGATACTTACCATACACTGTTACCAAGTCCTTCGATGCGTTTTGCATTTTTCAATTTCGCAGACATTTTCTGAAAAATGTAAATATTTAAAGATTTTAAAAAATTCTTTAATCAAAATTTGAAAGGTCAGTAAGTCATGGGCCATTCTTCCCTTTCCTATCATCATCACCATATAGATCGGAGGATCACAGAGGTGAGTTCTAGAGTCCAAAACAAAAATCTGAGGAAGAGTCCATCTCTTAGCAGCTGTTCTAAGGAATGATTTTTGTGCATGTTCTCTCCTAGCTTAAAGAGGTAATCATTTCAAAGGCTTGCCATGTACTAAGGAGAACAGGAATAATACTTCTAAAAAGTCAGTTTAAAAAATATCGAGCTATGCTCTGAAGAAAGTTTCACAAGAAAGTTCCTTGCATGGCATAAAGGAAGCACTCAACAAATGGTTTTTATTTTTATTTTATTTGTAAAAAAATTTTTGTTTTTTTGAAACAGGGTTTTGCTATCAAGTTCAGGTTGGCCTTGAACTCGCTATGTAGCCCAGGCTGGCCTTGTGCTTTCAGCGATCCTCCTGCCTCAGCCTCCTGAGTGCTGGCATCACAGGTGTGCACCACCATGCCTGGCAACAAATGGTTTAAAATCTACTCACTAAGGGGTTCCAAGTAACAGTAACTAATATGATCAAGTAGTGATTATATACTGTTCCATGTGCTTCACATAATTTACTCAGCTAATATACATGTTAGCTCTGTTACGAGCCACTCTGATATATGAACAAAGTGAGGCACAGGGAGGATTAAGACCACAAAACTTTTCACATCTGCCCAAGTTCATTAAAGTAGTAACCTTCAAACCCAAACAGGTTTACCTAGGATTCGAATCCACTGTCTGACTGCAGAACCCATACACAGAACTATTGTCATCTGCCATCTTACAAAACAAGACTTTCTAAAAATATGACCAGAACACTGTCTCTTAAAGTACGTTAGTAATTTAGGTTGGGTCTACTCACACCAAGCAAGCTAAAGCTGTGGTAGAAAAATATTAGAAGTTATAATTATCATACAGCATACAACTTTTAGTTCTTAAGATTCTAAAATTAATTACATCCTATCTCTCAAAAGTACTGAATTACTTTTGAGTTCATTATTAACAAGCTGGTGGGAATAAGAAAATGATTGACAGCATTTTTGCAAAGAATTTTATAATAGAATATTAAAGCAATTTTAATTCAATCTGGGAGGAAGATAATAATGGTTATGAAATCACCATTGTTCTCATTCTATTCCCAATAATGGGACAAAAAAAATGGCCTTTCAGTTTCCTATTTTTCATCTTTGAAACTCCAGTGAAGTAAATCACATACGTATTCTCCAGGGGTTCAAGTGACTTCTAGCACAGCATCACCATTAAGTCCCACCTGAACACGATGCTACTCCAGAGACTAACAATTGAAAACTAGAGTCCCAGCAAGACAGAGAAAAAAGATATCTTAACAAGTGCCGGTTACTATCTCTGAAACAATACTGAGAGCTTAATGATTCATTCAATGTGGACTGCAAACACGAAGTATAGATTCATGTATAAAAATGCCAGCACGCTGTCATGGAAGATAATTAGACACTGAGTACAATTTTACTTAACATTCAGATGGTTAAGGTCACAATGAAGTTTGAGATTTATGTTCTTTAAAATCTGCATCCAGAGCAGCCTCTTCTGTTTCTGCTGCCCATACCTCTCCCTCCATCCCAATTCCTTGTTTCAACCACTCTACTTTTTCAAATAGTCTTCGTTTTCTCTCACTTCTGCGTGTGATTTTTTCCTCCGCCCAAATAGTCTAGCTCTGCACATTCCTCAGCCTCTTTTTCATCATTGCTCCTGTAAGGGCCATCTTTACACAATTTTTCCTAACTATCAAGGAAATGGTAAGGAACACAACCTTGTCAAATGGGCTTTGAATGGTCATGAAACACTGTAATAGCTAACATTTACTTTGCTTGCCAAGCACCCATTTTCTCTTTCTTGGGGGTGATAATGCCTCTGTTGAGAATGTGGCCTTTTTTTTTTTTTTTTGAGACAGGGTCTCCCTATGTAGTTCAGGTTGGCCTTGAACTCACTATGTAGCCCAGGTTGGCCTCGAACTTGTGGTGATCCTCCTGCCTCAGCCTCCCGAGTGCTGGGATTACTGGCATGCACCACCATGCCTGGGTGAGAATGCGTATTTTCTATTCAACCCAATCTCCTGGTCCCCATCACCCTGGCCCTGCACTTGGCTAATGTGGATCTCACCTGGCACCTTCAATTCTCGAGTTAGGTATCATTTCCCGCAATCTTCTCTGACTCCCCAAATCAAGGTTCTCCTGTGTGGTGTCATTAAACACAGCACTTTCTAAAGTTTCATATATAGTAGAAGCTTCTGTTTGTTTCTATCTACTCTGAGAATGTGAAAGTAGCTTGTTTTATTGACATGTATTGCTAGCAGGGTTCTCCAGAGAAAGAGAACCAACAGGGTGAGTGAGAGATTTATTTTAAGGAATTGGCTCATGCAATTGTAGGGCCCAGCAAATGCGAACTCAACAGAGCAGGTCATGGACTGGAGACTCAGGAAAGAATTGTTGTAGTTCAAGGCAGAATCCTCTTTACCTGGGGTAGGGGTGGGGCAAGCAGAGCCCCTCCCCCCAAGGTCCATCCATATTATGGTGGATAATCTACTTTCCTCAGAGTCTACTGATTTAGATGTTAATCTCATCTAAAAAACACCTTCACAGCAACTCCTAGATTGGTATGTGACTAAATATCAGGGTACGGTGGCCTGGCCAATACACCACAGTGCCCAACATCTCATTCTATGCCCGCACACGTTGAGCTTTCAGTGAATATCTGATGAATGAGTTAATAAAAACCCCTCCTATTAGGAGGAAAGTTCTGATATCATCCAATTTAAATCTGGTACTTTTTGTGTCAGTAAGCTTATGTTATTTTATGTTGCCAAAACCATGATACCAAAGTCCTGACAGCTTCAAATCACAAAGGCTTATTCTTTGCTCAGAGCCACCGAAGTTTGGCTCTGCTCTGTTCATGCCACTGTCATTCTGAGGCACACGCTGATGAAACCTCCTGTCAGGAATTCAGCCTGTAGGAAGAAAATTTTCCACTTGGATATACGCACATCATTTCTACTAATATTTTATGGGTGAAAGTGATTTCAAGGCTAAGCCACAGGACAGGCATATATAACCATCTGGGAGGGAAAAACAGCAAAAAATTTTGAAAAGTAGCACGGAGAAATGAAGCCTGAATATATAATCAGACAGGTAGTTGTTACGGGGTTGAATTGTATCACTTCAATTCCATACACTGATGTCCTAATTCCAGTGCCTCAGAATGCAGCCTTATTTGGAAACGGTGTCGCTGGTTTTTTTTTGTTTTTTTTTTTTTTTTGGTACTGGGAATCAAACTCAGGAGCTTGCGTTTGCCAGCAGGCAGGCGCTTGTGACGCTGAGCTATATCCCCAGCCCAGAAATGGTGTCATTGGAGATGGAATGAGTTCAGATGAAGTCATTAGGGTGGCCTCAGCCATTACAACTCGTGTCTTTATCTAAAGGGGAAGTCTTGGCACAAGGACACACAGAGAACATTACATGAAGACAAAGGTAGAGATTGGCGCGATGCTTCTGCGAGCCAAGGAATGCCCAGGATCAGCAGGACATCACCAGAAGTCAGGGCTCAGGGAGCAGACAGTCTTCTTGCAGCCCTCAGTAGGAACCAACTCTGCTTTTGCTTTGATCCCAGGATTTTAGCTTCCAGAACTGCCAGGTAATAAATGTCTGTTGTTTAAGCAACTTAGTTTGTGATGCTTTGTTAAAGAAATCCAGGGAAAGGAATTCACTGCTGAAAGTTACAAGACACCTTACAAAGCCCAAAGAGATCCGGATTCAGCAGTAGATGTAAATGCTTACTGTACAAAAACTACTTCCCAGCATAGACCCATCACCAGGAAATAAAACACCCCTGGAATTCTACTGAGAACTGGGTATGAATTTCAGGTACATAAAGAAACATGTGTAAGGTTTATATAATGTTTGGACCCAGCTAACTCTAAGAGGTGACTTTTGCTATAGGTTACAGGCCTGGCACAGTCATACAATGCTCTGCTGTTATTATCAACATACAACTGCAGTGAAATCACAAGCAGCTTCATCTTTTGTTAGCTTGAAGAGGATGCAGTTCTAAAGATCCAACACAAGATGGCATGAATGACAAGCATAAGGAAAATCCTACTACATTTTCAAAATGTTTGCACTAAAGGTGCTAGACCAAGTAAAGTTCGGAAATATGAAAAACAAATACCATGATTCTAAGAGTCTAGCATGCTAAAATTTAAATTGTATCTTTTTTGTCTGTGTGTGTGTTTTGAGATAGGGTCTCGTTATGCAGTTCAGGCTGGCCTTGAACTCATTATGTAGCCCAGGCTGGCCTCTAACTTGTGGTCATCCTCCTGCCTCAGGCTCCAGAGTGCTGAGATTATAGGTGTGCACCAACCTGTCCAGCTAATTATACCTGTTAAGGAAGTTGTGCATAAGACTTGTCACAGGTAGGTGGGATGGGACAGTGTTAAAAATTTTTCCTAAATGGTGGGGTCAGGCTAGAGAAATCAAAGGTATTTATATCTATATATTATGACTATCAGTCAAGTCCTTATCCAAAGAAAACAAGATCACAGCCAAAAAAGGTAATTGTAAGAATACATGGCAAGAAAAGGCCAGAAATGGAATCAGGAAAACTATATACAGAGCGTGTATGTACGTGTGTGTGTGTGTACTGATGTTTCAACCACCATTGTGATGATAGTAGTATTCCTTGATTCCTCAGCATTTCCCAATGTCTTTTTTATTTCAAATGCAGACTTACTTTTAAAAGAAACTTGGTCTTGCCTTTCCTGCCCTGTGTCGTTTCTGTAGTGGAGCAGGACTCTGGTCAGCTCTTGCGCCTGGACAGCTTGCAACTTCTCAGGAAGCACCGTGGCTTTGCAGAAAGGCAGCGGCACCCAGTTCCACAGTGGGGCAGAGACGGGTGCGCAGCAGCTGCCTTTGAAGTTTCAAACCCACCTTCATTGCATGTCTTGGTTGCACAAGACAGAAACTCAACTGGAAACAGCTCAGGTACAAAGGGGAATTTGTTAGAAAGCTCACGTTACCATGAGAAGGGCAGAGGGGCAGTCAGGTCAAAAAGTAACTGACATCAGGAAATTGAACCCTGTAGAATTTTCCTACACCTCCATGTCGACCCACTTTGCCTATCTGCTTTCCTTCACCTTAGGCATCTTTACAGTCACATCTCCCAACTTCGCCATCACACAGGATGTGAGAGCTGAACACTCAATACTGTTAATAATTATTATTGCGGACATATCCAGTGAGCTCAAATATATCTTACGTTTTCTTCTGAGCCACAGAAGGAGAGAAAATATTAACAAACATATCTTACAAAGGACTTTTATACAGAATATGTACACTTTTAAAAATATAAACAACTTTGACAGCTCAATAAGAAGATAATTCAACTTAAAACGGGCAAAAGGTTTGGCAGTCTTTTCCTAGATGATGTAACTGGCTAAAAAAGCACATCAAAAGATGCTCAACATCATTAGTTATTGGGAAAATGAAAAAACCACAGCAAGATACCATGAGATACCCATCAGAATGGCTGTAGATACCAAGTCTGGGAAAGATAAGGGGCACACAGAATTCTATATAACTCTGATGGGAATGGAAACATAGTACAACTTCTTTAGAAAATGATTTGGCAGTCACTTAAAAATTAAACATAAATTAACCACACAACTCAGCCATTCCACTGTTGGTATTTACCCAGACAATGAGAACCTATGTCCATACAATGGCCTGTATCAGATGTTCATACCTGGACCCAATCCAAAAGTCTATCAACAGGTAAGCAGAGAAGCAATAAAGAGATAGTACTCTGCAATAAAAGGAAAGAAGCTACTGGTATGCTACCATATGGATGAATTTCTAAATCACTGTATGTGTGGAAAACATAGGAGTATATTACATGATCCCATTTATACAAAATACAAAAAAAAAGGTGCAAACTCATCTATAGTGATACGGAGCAAATCAGTACGGTGAGGGACGGACTGTGTAGGAACACAGGACTCTTTAGCGGCAAATGCTCTGTATGCCGACTGTGGCAGGGATTTCATGGTCTACGTGTCCAGCATATGATCACCGAGTTAAATTCTAAACGGGTGCAGTTTATTGTACCTTGATAAAGATGATCTTAAAAAACTGCTAGGATATTCTGAAATTGTGCCTCTTCCTCTGATCAAAATGCTGCTCAAGAAACAGACATTAACAAGAATATGTCACGGATTTTAGATGTTTTGTATGATCTGACTATCCATTAAAAAGCCAGATAGATAACTTTTTTTTTGCCACTAGATGGCACAGCAAAATAACAGAATGCTCTCGTAACAGTGCATCAACTGAAGGTAAAACTCAGGACTGGAAATGCACGATGGAGAAAGACAACTTGACATACAAGGAAAAAGTTAATTATAATAAACTCAGAGGAGTGCTTATTTCATTCAACTTTTAAGCAACACATATTTACTTGCTTTAGTTTATAAGAACCATGCACTGGTTGTAGCCCACCCTTACATAACTGACTGCAGCAGGCTGGAAGTTGTATTGGAGCTATTTTGCACATTTGTAAATCAAAGGTAAACAGTCAAACTCTGGTTCTAGAGATTTGACTGATTTCCCTCCATCCTGTGTGGAAACCCGTTTTTGCTTTTATTTGAGATTCCTTAACTTCATCAACATTTGTACTTTTTCACTTTTCCTTTGAACTCATCCTAACTTCTGTCAGGTTCCCTCACTATAGAGAAATAAAAACCTTCAACACATTTCATTTATATTTGTATGAGTCATGATTTAACCTTTTTCTGAAAATAACTTTTTAACAATATCTTTAGAGAAACTTATTGGAAACAGATTTCTCCAAACCTCAGCTCTGATAGCATGGGTAACTGGAATACCTGTAACTAGAACACCAGGAAAAATGGAGAGTTAGGCAAACCAAGAACCAAATTTTTGATTTATTTACTTTAAAAATTAGATCCAGGTGAAGATGTTAGAAAAGCGAGGACTGCCCCCAAATATACTCCTGGGGGTTGGCCCTTTTGCCTGTCTACACTGCAATCCAACGCCCCAGACACTGCCAGTTGGATTAGGGTTGGACAGTCAAGCCAAGCTAATCAGGACAGCTCCTAGCAATGTGGGTCTGAGGCTGAGACACAGTGTGGTTTTGCTGGGCATGTGGACTGGAAGGGAGGGAAACCTGGGTCTGCAGGAGGCACGTGCAGCTCCTCAGACACCCAAGCTCTGAGCCCTGTAAGATATGCCTACAGTAAAAAGTCTCCAAGATTCTTTAGTGCAGACAGCTCTCAAATCAGATGGGTCTCACTTCCAAATTAAACAGAGCGAACTAACAGAGCATGAAGCAGGCAGGACACTGGACTTCTCTCTAAGTCAGTGTCCTCACCCGTTCAAAGGGAATGAATGCCGGGCCATGCAAGTGCCGTGGGGATGAAATGAGACAAATGTAGAAGTGGAAAAACAGTTAGTTCTCGGCTCATAATATGAACCCAAGATCTACTGTCCACCCAGGATGTGGCAAAGATTCCTGCAGATAGAAGTAAATGGACTTCACACCAATGGCAGCCAAGGAGGTGCTGGGTATGGACTAAATCCACAACACACATCGTGTTCATGTGAAACAGATGTTGCTCTTGTGCTTCTCTGGTGAGCATTTACATTTTAGAAGTTCCTTAATCCATTTATAGCTTGGGTCTGACTCTTCTTGTCTAAAGAGAAACAATGGGAAGACTGGATAATGAATGTATAATATATAAACTTTTGTGCATTCTAATTATTTAAGTGTTTTTTTCTTTCCCCTTTGTAGTTTAACCACCGATGGCGACAAGGTAAATGGCTCTTCTCTAGAGACTTGTACCAATGTCAAATCTACTTATCTTTCTTCACATTGTCAAGGCTTTCTTTTGTCCTTAAAATGTATTATCAAACTTAAAAAAAAAAAGTTCCTTAAAAATTTTTTTAGACTGTATTTTTTAATAGTTTTAGGTTTACAGCAAAACTGACCGGAAAGCACAGTGAGTAGCCACAGGACCCTTCAGTGCCCACATAAATCCCCCACCACGTGTCCCCTTTGTCCCACTCTTCTTCATTTAAGGGTCAGTCATCCAGATTTATAATGTTTAGCCCAGGTAGTTTTCTGCTTTTCTGTTAATAATCTACTCACTGCTTACCCTCAAAATATCCTCAATACATTTGTCAAAACTCATTTGTTGAATCTTTCTTGCTTTCTCCCTTCCTTGTCTGTCTGTCTTTCAATCAATTAATCAATTAATCAATCATACCTAACAATACTTTCTCTGGCTCTCTGACTTTTTGGCACCAGCAGATAATACAAAGTTTATCTTCCAATTTCATTCTTTCCTCCCCCTCATCTTTCTCTCCTTCCCCTCTTCTTCTTTTTCTGTGTTTTGTTTTGTTGGTTTTTGAGACAGGTCTCACTATATAGTTCAGGCTGGTCTTGAACTCACTGTGTAGCCCAGCTGGCCTCAAACTAGTGGTGATCCTCCTGCCTCAGCCTCCCAAGTGCTGAGATTACAGGCATGCACCACCATGCCCAACCTCCTTCTCCTTCTTCTCGTATGTGGTCTCACTATGTTATTCAAGCTACTTTGTAAGTCCTGGACTCAAGAGATCCTCCTGCTTTGGACTCCTGGCTGATGGGTAGTTGAAATAATAGGTATGGACCAGCCTGCCTGGTTCTAGTGCCCTATTTTAGGCCTTTAATATCTAGGTGCTAAAATATAGGCTTCAGAGTGATTTTTTTCTCTTTTTCTTTTTTTTTTTTTGGTGTTTTAGACAGGGTCTCACTATGTAGTTGCCTTGAACATACTGTGTAGTCCAGGCTGCCCTTGAACTCTCAGCAATTCTCCTGCCTCAGCTTCCCGAGGCGTGGGATTGCAAGCATGCACCACCATGCCTGGCTGAGTGATTTTCATCCAAGTTTCTCTTTTCTCTTCTTGCTGTATGGCAATATTTTTTTCTTCAGTGTTCAAAACATTATTTACACCAGTGAGATAGCTCAGCGGCATAAGCGTCTGCCTGGCAAGCGCGAGGTCCTGAGTTCAACTCCCCGTACCCACATAAAAAAACAAAACAAAACAAAACACTATTTACTTAAAATTACAAAAGTAATAAATGTGTTTGTAAAATAAGCAAATAAGACAGAAAAGTAGTCTATCTGCTATGGTTTGAATCTCTAATGTCCCCAGCTGTCGTGGGTCAAGGGCTATAGCCCAGCTTGTAGTGCTATGGGAGGTGGGTAACCTAGAGGATGGGGGACTCAGTTGGAGGCAGCAGGTCACTGGGGCAGGACTTAAAGGGTAGAATGTGACCCTAGAAAATGAAAATCTTATACCTACATAAAAGTTGAGAGATTAGAATTACACTGAACAACATGGAATTGCTAATATTCTACCATTTTTGACTTACAAAAATGGCAATTTGGCTGGGCATGGTGGTGCACACCTATAATCCCAGCATTCAGGAGGCTGAGGCAGGAGGATCCCTGAGAGTTCAAGGCCAGCCTGGGCTACAAAGTGAGTTCAAGGCCGGCCTGAGTGCATTGTGAAACCGTCTCAAAAAAGACAAAACAAATAAACAAAAACTCCGAAAATAGCAATTTGAAATGATTCAACTTCCTATAAAACACTAAGACATAATACACCCAGATTCATTAATTTTCAAGCTTTTGTTTCAGTTGCTTATCTCTTTTCCTTTTCCTTTTAATTTTAAAGCAAAGCCTGCAGCTTTACTCATTAAATCCCTACATATATGACATATATCTCTAAATATGATTGACCTTTTCTTATATAACTGCAATGTCATTACCATACCCAATCTATAATTCTTTGGGATTATTTCATACCAAGTTGACAGGCATATTTGTCCTTTTACACTGTTAAGTAAAAATGACAGGAGGTCATTGTTTTGGATTAAAGCCCCCAACAGACAAGGCTAAAAAAACTCAAAATGGAATCACTCATGCTAAACTCCTCCATCAGTGATTATCTGACCTTCCAAAAAATCAGGACTAGAGTCAGCAGTCAGATTCCCCAAACAAGCCAGTTCAATTGTCTTGATGATGAAGTTCCCTCTGTCAAATTATTTCACACAAAAAGCCATCTGAATGTTAAGCAATCACTTATTTTTCTGTTGTTCTGTCTCACCTCCCCTGTCCTGGGAAAGTAAATTTGCAATGGCCATCCTGCTTTTGCTTCTTGTGTCTGCTTTCTTCAGCCTTTTTCTGTCTGGAAAACTAACCTCCAGCCTGGCCTGGGTGCATGCATATAATCTCAGCTACGAGAGGCTGAAGAAGGATCACAAGTTTGAGACCAGCCTGGGCAACTCCGGGAGACCCTGTCTTAGGGGGAAAAGCCTCTTCTCAGTTCAACACATTTGTACTTTGACAATAACTGGGCAGACAGGGGCACGTGCTTCAGGGCCACGCATTGTCCTTGGTGGTTATAGCTCTTGACCTCTTGTCTTTCCAGAGCAGCCCCTCAACAACAGCCCTCCTCCTTCCCTTCCGGTGATTACAGAAGAAACTGGGTCATGCATCTACCCTGTGGTCTTACCCACACTCTTGTTTGCTTTTCCATGACAACACTTCACCTGCTTTTTCTATAAATTGGAGGACACAGAACCAATATTTTTAGCCACTATAATATTCCTTTTTTGAGCAGGAAGATGGTGCCGTTTAGTGTGCCAGAGCAAAACAGGGTGACTGTGGTACTCTGGTTACACATTTCACACGGTGACCTTGGGTGAATCACTGAACCTACTTCAGCCTCCATTTTCTTATTTGTAAAGTATGAATATAATAACTCATACATTGAAGGGCTTTTTGCAAATGAGATAATGAATATATAATGACCATCACACTGTCTGGTCCACAGGCAGGAAGCAGCTGCTCAGTGAACGTCAATTCTGGAAGAAACACCTTCAAGAGCTGGGCGTGGTGGCGCATGCCTGTAATCCCAGCATTCAGGAGGCTGAGGCAGGAGGATCCCTGAGAGTTCAAGGCCAGCCTGGGCTATATAGGGAGTCCAGGCCAGCCTGAACTACATAGCGAGAACCTGTTTCAAAAAAAAAAAAAAAAAAAAAGAAAAAAAGAAATACCTTCAACTTTTACAACAGAAACACTCCAAAAGTGTGCTTATAAGAAGTATCTAAAAAATTACATCTTTACTTGGATGTTGCAGAAAATGTACCATAATTTGTCTGTGTGTCATGAGCAATACCTACACCATAAGTAGAGAATCCCAGGAGTTTTGTAGAACGAATTGTCTTTAGAAATTTTGCGCCATTACCAAGGGAGCAGAGTCTCCTCGGGGCCAAATACATGCTACAGGAGAGAAGAAAAATTGGGAAAGGGAGTGAACATACAACCATTGCATCACTGTCAGACAATATTCTTTCTATGATGCAATCTACCATCATTATAATAAACTTAGTACTTCTTATCTTACATAAATTTAGAGTGTGAAAGAAATGTATAAATTATCAGAATCAAAATGGCATCAGTTATGTCAACCCTAACAAACAAAAAGTACTTCTAAACTGGGCGTGGTGGTACACACTTATAATCCCAGCAAATCTCAGGGTTATGATTATCAGGCATTTCAGGCTGATGTAGGTGCTATTCTTCCTCCCAGGTTTCACTGTATAGTTCAGGCTGGCCTTTAACTCACTTTGTATCCCAGGCTGGCTTTGAACTCACAGCAATCCTCCTGCCTCAGCCTCCTCCATGCTGGGATCACAGGCATGTGCCACCATGCCCAGCAACATACTGATCTTATCAATAAAATCTCTGCCCAGATGACTGCTCCTGAAAAGTCCTGCCCTGGTCATGGAAACTATAATAGCTTTTGAACTATTCTAGGTGACACCAACCTATTATTAAGTCTCTGCTAAGCACTCTTTTTTTTCTTTTTTCTCCCAAGGCAGAGTTTTGCTATGTAGTCTAGGGTGGAACTCAACATGACCCCATGACCTGGAACTTGTGATCGTCCTGTCTCAGCCTCCTGAGTTCTGGGATTACAGATACCCCCCCACGCACACCTGTGCAGAGCATTTTTTTGGTTTACTTGGCCAGTTACTCATTGGTTAATGTACAACATAAATTCCAACTGGAGGAAGCTTGTGTATTAGGTTTCTTTGGCACATAGTAGGCATTCAGTTACGTAATTGTTGAAGGACTAAATGAACATATAAAATAGCATTAAAATGTTTTAAGTGGGCTATATTTAAGAAGAATTCTTTTGTGAGAGAGTGACTTTTTGTAAAGCAAATAGTTGCCCCTTATGCCCATTTAAGTTCAGCATGATTTAAACAGCAGAACAAAAGTGTTTTCTTACACGTAGACAAATGAGAGAAATATCTTTTAACTTCTTGAGATAAACTAGGGAGAAAAAGGATGAGTCAGGAGGCCTGGCTTCTAGTCTTGATATGTAAAAAAAAAAAACCGGTTTCTATTTTTGGAAAAAGTCACTAACTTTCTGCACTTGGTGCTGAGTCAACGAATCCCTGGCTCAAAGATAATCTCAATCACTGCTGAGTCACTAGCCCGGCACATGTGAGCTTACACTGCAGTTTTGGGGAGGTTTCACCCCACTCTGGGTGAGCCGTGCCCTGTAGCCATGTTCGTCTTTTTAGGGAGCTGCCAGGGAAGCTGCTCATTGCCTAAGCTAAATTCAATCCCCTCCTGTATAGCACATCGCCTCCAAAACGCACTGTTCTTCCTAGTAACTCCCCTGACTCTTCATTTCGCATCCACTTTCCCAGCCTTCCACTGTGTCCTTCGGGATAGGCTCACCATAATCTGGCAATTCCATTTTATCTTTGTTTTCAGAGTTCCTTCTACCTCCTGCTTGAACTCAATTCTCATTGTTCCCCGAAGATGCCACTTTTGTCTCCTCGGTGCTGGCTTTTGTTCTCATATGCTCCATATATATATATATATATATATATATATATATATATATATATATATTTTTTTTTTTTTTTTTAATGTTATCTCAAATACTTTTCAGTTATTTGTGGCAAAAATACCTGAACCCAGCTCTCTTGGCAATTTTTAAGTTTACATTATTACTAACCACAGTTGCCATAGTTATCAGTAAACTCTTTCCTGCTATCTAGTTTGCTATTGCCCAACTATTACTTCTATCCTCTGCCCCATTCATCTATCTCCTGCTGACTTCCTATCAGGCATTAAGGAGTTGTTAGGAAAGTTTTCTTCTCAACCCCAAGTACTGTGATCATCCTAGGTCATGGTAATGCCTTCATCTACGACCCATCAAACAACTGTTCCTCCCTCATCCATTGCTCTTGTCCTCCATCTGGCTTCAGTGCTTCTTTCCTATAATCATACCCCGTACCTTGCTGTTACCCCAAACTGGTCTGATCCTGAGATAACGAAAAAGACAACAGAGCTTCTTTTCCTTGCACTGTAACTCATTTTACCAGCTGTCTCCTTTTGCTCAAGTTGGTGTAATCTATTTTTGTACCCATTACTTCACAGAGGAAGTTTGCTGGTAAAGTCAGTTTTGACCTTCGTAAGGCTTAAAATACTGCCAACCAAGCCCTGTCTCCTCCCCAACACTTGCTATTCCCGTGGCTTTGACATTAGTTACAGCCCTCATTTTCCTCCTGCCTCTCTCCCATCCACCATTAAATGATGGAATTCTTCAAACCCAGACCCGGGCTCTGGTTCTGTGTCAGTCCCTCAGGAGGGAATCTTCTGGAAGGAACTCTGGGCGCTTTGGTGGAAATCACCTCAAGAAATCTAAGCAGGTGAGCTGGGTGTGGTGGTGCACACCTGCAATCTCAGCGCTCCAGCAGATGGTGACTCTGAGCCCAGCCTGGTGATTTAGTGAGACCCTGTCTCAATATAAAAAATGAAAAAGGGCTGGGGATGTATGTCAGTGTGAAGGCCCTGGGTTCAATCTCCAGTACCGCAAACAAAAGCAAAAAACAAAACAAAAAAACCCACCGAAACAAAAACAACTCTAAGCAGACTGATTAAATAGATTTTTTAGGTGTTTGCAGATTCCTTTAGCAGTGAGAGGAGAAAAGCTGGTGCCCCTTTGACTGTTAATGCTCCTTCAGAGGTATTTTGTTTGCTTGTTTGAAATAAAGTCCTCCAGAGAAAATTCCAAGTGACAGCCAACATCACTGAGTTATGATTCACTTTTTAGGTGACCTCAAGTAAACCGCTGGTAATACTGAATTCCCAGCCCGGAAGCGCTCTCTGCCTCATAGTGCTCACGAATGTGCCTGCCCGGACAGGTCAGGAAGAACCTTTCCTGTATCAGTATGTCTAAATCCCCCCAGTAAAAGCCTCTTGCTGTGCTTTCTTTGGGGAGGCACTGCTTTGCGAGTGAATTCCGGTGTGCCCCTTCCTGAAAGTAATACGCCTTCCTTTGTTCCTTCACTTCTTTATCTCCTCCTGGTTGTGTTTATTAGCTTTGCCCTCACCGAGGGGCAAATCCACATCACTCAGTTACAGATTCGGAACCTTTGAAGCAAGCCTTTTCTTCTGCACTTTAAATAAACATGCTTTGAACAGTATTTCCTAATGCAATGAACATTTCCTATATATAATATATATATATATATATATATATATATATTCACCAATAAACTAAATAAACGATAAATTTGGGTATCATGGAGAATTGAAAAAAAAGATCAAAAGGTATCTGGCTTTTAACTCTGAGCTGTATTTTCATTGCATTTTTTTCTAATTTCTCCCTGAAACAATGCTTGGTTAAGACAAGGAGGCACATGTGAATTGGGGTGTTTCAATCAATCTAATCATGGCATAATTAGTGGTACATAAACTCCACGTTCAAATGCACATGATCAATGGAAAATTAAGCTGAGCTGCCAATTTGCCCATCACTGGAGTAGACTCCAGTGATAAACATTCAGAAGGTGTGCTTGGCAGATTTTGGGGTGACCTGAACCTGAGAAGGCTGGTGAATTGTTGGGAACAGAATCCAAAACTCAAAGGTAAAGAAAGGAGTCAAAATGACTTTTTTAAATTTAAAAAATTCACAGATTAACGCTGTGGACTTGCTTTCAAATTATAAAGTTATAAACATTTTGCATATGCATATGGGGTAGGCAGAAGAAATTTAGTTAATTTGCCCAAGTCAAGAACAGGCCGGTTAACTACAAGCACAAGGACGATTAACAGAGACAGCTGCAAAAAGGGCTAGTGCTAGTGCACAGCTCAGATTGTCAGAAAGGTCTGGCCAAGCAGATGATTTTCCCTTCTTGCTTTACCTGTTAGTTTGCTGCCAGAATGCTTATAAGGTTCACTGATTACGACAGAAGGCACCTAGAAGAACTAGGTGCTGGTTGGGGAAAGTACAGCTGGAAGGATAAACTTCAAAGTCATGTCATAAGAGCAGAAGTAGAAAAAAAGTTAGCCAAAGTTAGTCAGCACAAGATTAAAGGGCATTAACCAGAAATCGCTGGAAAAGCGCTATGTAAAATTGTACCCCCTCCCCGCGGTGCTGGTCACTGACCCCAGGTGCTAAGCGCTCTACCACTACACCACACCTACGCCTGCCGCCCTCGAGCTGGGAGAATGGGACTCGTGTAATTATACCTTTCTCCAAAAGGAAGAAGTGTGGCTACGAGTTAGCACACGAGGTAAAACTTTGCAACGGTTGGTCTGCAGCGGCTGTGTGAGGTGGCAGTGGGCGAGCTGCCCGCTTCTCCGGCCGGGCGGTGCGGAGAAGTCCACACGTGGGGCGAGGGATTTCTGTGGTACGCGGTAGCTCTAGGCCTTCTCAGAAGCAAGACTGTCCCGCTTTTCTCCTTTAAAACTTTGTATTCCACTAAGATTCATTCACATGGAGAGTTAACAGCCTTTGCTTCCTTTTGCAAAACTAAGAGCTCGGCTAAGAAATGAACTGGAGCCAGCGATCCCTTCACAAACTGCTTTCTAAACGCGCAAAATTGCAAAATCAAGAGCAGACGGGCAAGACAGTCTGGCGCGCAGGGATTGCGTCCTGGGAGGCCAGTGGGACACTGCACTCGCCCTCTAGATCCGCCAGGTTTCAGGCCCCTGGGTGCATCTGCCTGCTGGTGTCTCAGCTCCGGACACCTAGGCCGAGTCAGATCACGTGCAGATTGGGTTTCTTCCCAGCCTCCCATGAGCTTCGGAGGCTTTCGCCTCGCGCTTCATCCCGCCTGCCCCGCACACCCCGCACGCCGGGGCCGCCATCCCCTTGCACCCGGAGGCTCAGGGTCCAGGGCACACTCACCTGGCGTCTAGGGCTCCAGTCGCTACCGGGCTTGGGGGCTGGTGGCGAGATTTGGACTTGGGGGCGTAGCCTGGACGAGATTGACTCTGAATTCTAGATGCTGATTGGCTGGAAGTTAGGTAGTGTTCACGGATTGGATACGGCCGGCTGACGGTAGTGGGCGTGCGAGACGCCGGAAGTAAGGAGGCGGGCCTGGATGTGGCCGGGGATTGGCTGTGGGGTCTGGGCTAAAGGTACGGGTTGGCTGCAGAGTGCGATTGCAAAAGTGGAGCAGAGGGTGGAGGATCCTAACTAGAGATGGGGGGCGGGAGGGGGCGTGGACGTGGAGCTGGATGACGATTGGCTATGAAATATAGGTCTGAGGCTTGGATCGGAAGTGTGAGACTCACGGGGGTGGGTTATTTGACAAGGGCTAGGTTAGAATGGCTGATGCGTTCTCCGGCCCTAGGTTTGGACAAAGCGCGGGTTCACGTTGGAATAATTTAGGTGCCGGAAAGACGGGGGAGAAGAAACGGATTGGAACTTTCCCTCCCTGAAGAGTAAAGTGAGTTTGATCAAAGAACTGAGAATGAAAGCGGGATGCGAGACTGAAAGAGGAAGATTTGCAATACTTAAAAAGGACGGAAAGTGGAGAAAAAGGAACACCGTGCTTCACTCCTTGGAGAGGGCCGGTGTTAGTGAAAGGCAATAAGAATCGAGTTTCGTGTTTAGATTCACTTCCTCATGTATTTTAAGGAGACAAGAGGATAAAGGGAGTGAGAGCAGCATTAGCATTGTTACTCAGACCTAGAGGAAAGAGCAAAACCAAATTTTGAAGGAACATACTGTAGTTGGCACAGTGACCTATTTTTGTCTTTATGCAAGATTATTAAATGATTTTGTCACTTCATCATGATAAAGAATGACTTTGACATTGCTATGTTTTATTTTATTTTTGTGATACTGGAGATTGAAACCAGGGAGCACTGAGTTAAATCCCCAGCCCTTTAGAAATTTTATTCTGAAACAGGGTCTCCCTAAATTGCCAAGAGTGGCCTTGAACTTGCCATTCTTCTGCCTCAACCTCCTTAGTAGCTGGGGTTACAGTCGTGAACCACAGTGCTGGGCTGATTGTGAAAAGTTTTAATGGGAGCATCATGGCCAGTTCTTAACGTAAGGTTAAGTGTTCAGTTCCCAATACTAGGGGTTACTTTTCTTCCTCTCACTTACACACACCGGGAGCCAGGCATGGTGGCACAGTCTCCTAATCCCAAGTACTTGGGAAGCTGTTACGGTTAGAGGTGATTGATCACGGGGGCACTATACTCATCGGTGGACTCATCCATTGCAGTAGCGGAATGTGCTGTTAGGTGGTGGGGCCTGGCTGGAGTTGGGTCACTGGGGCCATGGATTGGGAGGGTGTATCCCTACCCCCTTCTCTATCGGCTTCCTGGGTGCCATAGCATGAACAGATGTTCTCAACAGTCCTTTCCACCATTCCATTTCTGCTTTGGAACCAGCCAATTTTGGACTGAACCTATTGGAAACTGTGTGCCAACTAAACGTCTCTCCCTTTAAGTTGTGAGTGTCAGGTGTTTTGTTCCAGAGATGGAAAGTGACTAATACAGAAGCTCGATCAGGAGCATTGTGAGTTCAAGGCCACGCTGGATAACATAGTGAGTTTTTTTTGCCTCAAAAAACTAAACAAACTAAAAACAAAAACAAATCTGAATGGAGTACCTACATACTGAGGCATCATGCTCCGCTGAAAGTGTTGTACATCTTACATTCTTGTAGGGAGAAAAAGAGGGAATAAACAGGTAAATATGGAAAACGACTTCAGAGGGTAGGTGCTGTGATAAGCCTTCCTCCCTCCTTCCTGTCTTCCTCCCTCCCTTCCTTCTCAAGCTTTCTTTCCTTCTTGTATATTTAATTTTGGGTTTCTGCAAATGGAACCCAGAAACTTTCCCGTACTAGACATGCACTCTTCCCCCTTCCACTGAGCTTCATCCCTCACCCTATGAGGGTAAGTGCAAGGAAAGAAGCAAGGATGGGTGGTGATAGCAGAGATTGTAAACAGCATGGGGAGGAAATGCTCTTTTGAGGAGAGGAATTTGAACTTAGAAGTGAATGATAAGGTGGCAACCTTTCAAAACAAAGATTCTGGAAGAGAAAGCGGCAGTTGAAAAAACCCTGAGTGTGGGCAGTGGACTATAAGCCACTCTCTGAAAGTACTAGCTAATAGGTGTATTACCTTTATCCCTGCTGCTTATTTGTTTTCTGAATAAAAAACCCAATATGGTCCTTAGGTAGATAAATCCTTTTTCAGCTCATCATACAGGTGTGTCCAACTGCCTCCCTGCCTTAAGTGACACAACTTCCTTCATTTTAAACATTTTTTTAAAAAACAAAATCAAATGGAAACCAAAGAAAGAAAGACAGAAAATATCAAGAACAACAAACCAGGCAGGCCACAGACTGAACACTACCTGGGACAAAATATGTCCTGAAACACAGCACACAGAAGGCAGTAAGTGTAGTTTATATATTTCATGAATTGATTGATTTTTAGTAAGTGTAGTTTAGAAGCCAAGTTGCTTATCCCAGCTCTACAACTTAGAACAGTGCTCAGTTTTAGTAAGTATAGAAACATTTCTTAAGGAAGAAAGCTTACGATGAGCTGCTGCTGTTCTCCACTTGTTAGCATTCCTTTCCTCTCTGAAGAAGTAATAGAGCCCCTGTCACTGTTCATCATCATGTGTCAACTTGACTCAAGAAGGAGATGCCCAGGGGTTTAGTAGAGCACACTTCTGGGTATATCTTGGTGTGTCATGAGGGATGGCCTTGGGTACTATATATGGTCCTCGCCCTGTTCCTCTCTGACACCTCTTCTCTGTTCTGCTTCCCGGGTGCCATGAACTAAGCAGTTTTGCTTGGCTAGGCCCTTCCAGCATGATGTTCCTGCCTTGGAGCTATGGACTAAATTCCATGGGACCATGGACTCAATTCTCTGAAACTGTGAACTAAATTCAGCCTCTCCTCCTTGAAGTTGTGGGTGTTGGGTATTGTGTTCCAGTGACGGGAAAGCTAACTAATAGACCACTAATTTTTGCTAAGGATATGGTACATGAAGACTGTATTTCTAGCCTCTGTTATGACTAGGTCAGCCATAGGACCATATTCTGTCCAGTGGGGGTATAAATGGAAGCTGTAGGTGCAGCTTCTGTGTGATATCTTGGAGGAGTAGCAGGCTTTTCTTTTTCCCAAGGTTTGTGGTTTCCCTGCCAGTCTGACTGCAGTTATTTATTTATTCATGTATTTATTTATTTATTTTACTGGGTGTCTTAGTTACTTTCTTTGTTGCTGAGACACAATACCTGACACCCACAATTTAAACATTTTGGCTCATGTTTCAGTCCATGTTTGGCCAGCGCCAAGGAAGAAACAGCATGGCAGAGGGGGAAAAGCTGCTCACCTCGTGACAGCCAGGAGCAGAGATGGAAAAGGAGGAGCTGGGAAAGGAGATGTGTCAGCCCCTAGTGACTCACCTCTTTGGACCGGTTGCCACCCCCTAGCAGCAAGTCAGCTGTAAGCCCCTATTGTCTAATCACCTTCCAAAAGCCCCACCTATGAAAACATGAGACTTTTGGGGGGCATCTTAGATATAAATCATAACACCGGGGATTGAACCTAGGACCTTCGCAATGAGCTAAATCCTCAGCTCTTATTAAAAATATTGTTTATTTTGAGACAGAGTCTCCCTAAGTTGCCCAGGCTGGGCTCAAATTTTCAGTCCTCCTGCCTCAGCTTCCCAGAGTGCTAGGATGGCAGGCCTGTGTTTGCATGCAGTCTTGACAGCTACAGCCCTCGAATCACTGTGTGGAATCTGCAAGTTGAAGTTGTATAGAGCAGTAGAATGAGTGAGGAGGAGCCCGAGTCCTGACATCATGGAGCCCTTATTCCAGCCCTGTACCAACCAGCTACATTTCCATGAAAGAAGAAACAACTTCAGTTTTGCTTAATGATTTTATGCTTTAGTATTATAAACAAATCATTAAATCAATTTTTTTTTTTTGTGGGTACCGGGGGGTCGACCTCAGGACCTCGCGCGCCAACAGGCACCCATGCCGCTGAGCGATATCACCGGCCCCTTTTTCGTTTGTGGGTTCCGGGAGTCGAACTCGGCCGTCGCGCTTGCAAGGCAGGCGCTTATGCCGCTGAGCCATCTCACTGGCCCAAATCAATTGTTTTTTGAGCACATTATCCATTTCATTAAAAGTCCATATTTGCAAATTATACATTGCTACTACATGTTCACAATGTGTAATTTTTATCGTGTTACTGTGTAATCCATTTTTAACTCTCTAGAGTTGTAAAGTATCTTTTTAAAGTTATATCTGGATGAATTTAGCAAGAAGGAAAATTTAGTCCATTATTCCATTTGTTTATGACTCAGACTCCTTTTCATAATAGTGGTTTCGTCCATCTCCTTGTGAATATTATACGGAGACTGTAGATCTCTATACAAGGAAGCATGCTTCTCCTGGAACCCATGAGTGAGGATTACCCATTCCAGCATCCAGAAATCACGTTGTTGCTCATTGATTGGGGAGCCTGGATATAATGAACTGTACATTGTCTCCAGTAAGAAACTAGGATGTCTGTCCCTGACATTAGAATGTATTGTATTAGTACATGTTTGCAGTACATGTTTACATTCATTTTAGGGAGTAAGTATATGTACTTAACATATCTTGATTCTTTTTACTTCCCTTCCCCTTCCCCACATCCTCCCTCCCTCCATCTCTCTAGATCTCTTTCTCTCATTTTAATTATTTTTTAGTTCACATTTGCGACACATAGTGATTACATACATCACGGGTAGTTGGTACATTTACATAACACATCTTAGATCTTTTTATGTCCTCTTCCCCTCCCTCCCTCCAGTGCTCCATCTCTTGGTCCCTTTCCCGTTTGCAAAAGGTCTATTTCCCTGTTTCTTTCTATTACTCTTTTATTTTGCTCTTCTTTAGATCCTTAGCTTATGACACACTTTTTCTTTCACCTTTGCGTCGCCTTGAGCCTGTCTATTTCATTTTGAAGTTTTATGCTCTCATTCTGGAATCCCTCCCTTAGTAGTCGTTCCTGTTCCTAAAAAAAATAAAAGACAGAAACTTAATAAACCATAGCACTGAGTAAATTCCTATATTCTGTCCAGTTTGCATATTCATCGATTATTTGGTATTTAATTTCCTAGTAAAAATTTCTCTATCCCTAATTTTCATCATACCTATTCTTGGGCAGCTGAGGTCTATAGTTATTTCGAGTGTCCTTTAGCTAAGAAGTAGTTTCAATTATATTTCCTAAATAATGGTGACCCTAAATTATCAATCAATTCTCAAAATCTGACAGAGTGCCTGAAACTCAGGTTAGAAATTTGATCTAAGGGCTCCAGATCTTGTTAGCAGGGGTGGCAGAAGATAGGTTAGAAAATTAGTCTCACACACTGACCATACTGAATTTTGCACCTAAGTCACAACTCAACACAAACTGGGTCCAGGCTCAGAAAGCAAATGGAGCAGTTAAGGGGTCCTTCTGCCTGTTAAGGTCCCTTGGAGCTCATGTCATACCAGGCATGATTGGAAAAAAAAAAAAAAAATCATTGAAGGTCCCGCTATGTGGTCAAGACAGCTCAGCTATTTTATCAGTTACTTGACTGTATACAAGTTAATCTTTTTTGACCCTGAGTTTTTCTTTTAAGAAATATGGATATAATTCTTGCTTCATATAGTTTTAAGAGATACAGATAAGACATATTTTATGAAGTTTCACATAGAGTAGCTGCTAATTGAAATATACACTACTGACAAAAGACTAAATGTAACACAATTGCAAGCAAACACTTCACGATCAGACACAGGCAATGGGCTGGTCAGGCAGATACACAGGAATCAAAAAGTACAAGACGCAGGCAGGGTCCTTTTTGGGCTTCATATTCTACTTGCCACGCTAAAATTTTGTGATCGGGGGAATGGAAAAGAAACAGAACTCAGGGTGGCACAGTGGAATACCTGAAGTTTAAGGGCTAGAATCCTGTCCTGCTCTTCCTTCATCTTGATTCTCTCCTCCTCCATCTTCTCAGTCAACTGTTTGACGTGTTCCTGATAACTCTTCTCTTTCTGCTCCAGCATCTCCTCATTCTTCTTTTGCATTTCCTCCAACATTTTTGCAGCAGCCTCTGCAGATTCAGCTTTCACGCGTTCCCCTGAAGAGAAATAGAAAGAGGAAAATGTCAGTGGGGTTACCATGTTGCCTCATTTTTCATCCTACCTTGTTACTGCTGATAGCATTTGCTCTACTCAGATGTGCTGACGGGAACAGAGGCACATCTTTCTTCGTCTTGCTCTAGTTTTAGGATCCTGGATGTACTTAGTCAAATTATTTAAACTTGTAAGAGTTTTTGAGACCATTTAGCCTCTTGACTCATTCCTCACCTTCAATCTCTTTTTCCTTTTCTGTGAGAGTCTGGTCTGTGTGTAGAATGGCATTAGTCACCTCCTCCTTGGACTGCATGTATTTCTGCAGGACCTCTTCAGCCTTGGAGACCAGAGACCATGGAGTTAACAGTAGGAAGTGACTGTGAGGATTTGTTTCTGTCTGTCTCCCACCACTTTATCCTCTAGGAATCGCTCTTCCTGGCTCTACTATTGCTGGGGGCCAAGATTTCCCCATCACAGGAATGGGCACATGCTTCAGGCTGGCTAGACAGAGCTCCCACTAAGCAATGTTTTTCATAGGAGGTTTGTTGGGGAAAAGAGACTCTCTGTCCTTTGAGGTTTCAAAGTTGAGAGTTAATGGTGCCGTGGTCTGCATGGGCTGAGTGTGCTGGAGAATGGGAGCCGTTGTAGAGAAAGCAGAAAAGAGCAGCAAGTGGAGGGAGGAAAAAAGGGAGGGAAATGTGGGGTTGTGAGAGTAATGGAAAAACAGACAGATGATGACATCATTTGAAATCTTGCATCCAGTTGTCATTTAAAAGTAGTTTGAATCTGCTGAGTTAACATTTTTGTTTAAGGGACAGTCATTTGTTTTCTGTCTCTTACAGTGGAAAAACATCCAGCTGTAATAATGGATAACAGTAACATTCTGTGGTTATTCTGATAATTTAATTTATAACTGAATTGTTAGTTGAGTGCACTCTGATAAGTATCTGGGACATGTCTAGTGTGATAGACTCTGTGTAAATGTTACTGAAAGTGTGACTGTTATGGTGACTGTGAGGCACATCCCTGAGCAGTTACCTTGGTCACACTGTGTTTAAAGCATGCATGCAGCAGCTTTCCAGAATGCACAGATAAATGTTAGTTACCTGCAGCCCCTTCCTGGGTTCCTCATGGTACTTTTTCTTCAGGTCTTCTACCTTCTGAATAAAGAGTTGGTAGCCCCCTGGCTTAGAATAAATGCCCTGTTTCACCTCTTCTTCTAGGGGACTGAAAATATCTTGAAGTAAAGCTGAGCAACGATCTGAAGATGCTTTCGAATTCTGTTTACAGAAGTCTTCTATCTTTTTTTCTAGCTGGGCCTTTCATGTAAAGATAGAGAAAGAATAATGGAAAAAGATGTTAGCTTTAGCTCAGAATTTCTGGAAATGCTTTTGGAAAATGAGTCTGTGACCCTCTAGAAAAACTGACAGGGCACCTCGACAGGGCCATATCCTTCCTTCTGATCCTTCTTTCCACTACTATCTCTGTCTCCTTGGAGTTGAACTTCAGAGCAGAGATTGCTAGACTTTTATTTTTTATTTTTTGGTGGTACTAAGGATTGAACCAGGGCCTTGCACATACTGGGGTCTATCACTGAGCTATATCCCTAGCCCAAATTGCTAGCATCATGACGCGCCTTTAGAGGTAAACGTTCACCTTTACAGATTGTACTGATGATTGCATGTGGAACAAATCTGGCTCAACATAAACCTGTCTCTTTGCTTTTGGCTTCCATATCAAATCAATCTGACAACAATGGGCGTGTAATTTGATCAGAAGCACTGATTTTTAATTATATGCATTAATTATATTACATTAAAGGGGAGGTTATTAATTTAATCATGAGAAAAAAAATTTCAAGACTTTGAGTCCATAATAATGAAAGTGTTTCTTCTTATTATGATTATTCATAGGTACCTGTCACAATTTTGAAATCAAGTAATTATTTATTCTCACAATATAAACACTCATTTCCTCATAGATCTTTGCCTTCGGAAATCCAAATCCATAAAACATAAGAAAAAAAATTACCGCTAACTCCTTTTGAAATTTTTGGTCAACATCTTTGAAGGAATGTTTGATGAAGATCTCGATGGCCTCCCTCTCACAGGCCCGGTGCAGGCCCAGCAGCTCCTGGAGGGTGTCTGTGGGCAGCTGCACCTTCTGGCCCATCTGCTGGTCATAGTGGGCCAAGGCCTTCTGCACTGCAGCTGAGTTCTCTACCTGGGCCAAGGTCAGGACTGCGTTCTCCATGCAGGGCAGATCCCCACTGCTGATGGCAGTGACGTAGGTCAGCACCAGGCTCTTTAGACCTGCATATAGAGAGAAGGTGATGTTATAATAAGAAAGAAGAAAAGCCTCTTATTCTGTGTAATTCAGCATGCCAGTTACCGTATTTTTCTCAAAGCATCAGTGTTCTCAGCATTGCCCTGCAATTTGCTAGAAATCTCGATTTCTGTGCCAGATTTATTGAATTAGACCTTCCTCTTTGGCAGGATCCCCAGGTGCTACGTATACATGCCAAAGATCGAGAATCCTGGTTGTGAATCACATAGACTTCTGTTCATTAAATGTTTGCGTGCATTTTAACAAGTGCCATTAGAACCGAAACTGTATCTCATTATCCCTGTCCACAGAGAGCCTTTGATCACTATTTAAGGAAGAAGAGATGCAATCCCAATCAAAAGCTACCACCATTTGGATAATTCACTAAACAACATTATCCAAGAGAACTTTCTTCATGTGCTGATACGATAGCGATTAGCCACATGGGCATATGAACCCTTGAAATATAACCATGTGATCTCAATTTTTAATTTTCTCTCATTTAGATTAATTTGTCTTTAAATTTAAATAGTGACAATTGCCTAGTGGCTGCCGTATTGCAGAAAGAGGTCCAGTTTAATGAGGCAATTTTCAGAAATAAAACTTTTCCCCTTTTGACCTTTCCTATCTTTTTCCATTAAGAAATTTGATTAATGAAATCTATTATAAAGGTTGGTGCCGTCTAAAATTTAACACAACAAGAGCAGTAGATTTGCAGTTTTCAAAGCTGAAGCTAGGTTCATTTTATTTCTTATTCTTTGTCTTACCAATGAGAGAAAATACCAGGAAGGGTACTTACGGGGCCCATTGACCTCGATGTTTCCTGAAAGAGTTTTGGTCTTGGAAGAGTTGAAGATGTAAGAACAGAATTCTGTAACTTGTTGCACAAATTCAGAATCCAGCTCATCATCATGCAGTGTCTCCAGCTTGGGCAGCTTCTTTCCATGAGCGGGCCTATTGAAGACAAAACATCTCTTCTCTGGGAAGAACTTCCGGATAGAGTCGGGGCAGATTAAAATTTTTCTCTTTCTGACTGGTACCTGCAGGAAGATATAAAAGGGATTTGCTTACTGTAAGGATTTGAACATTTCGGTAAAGTGCCAAATAGCATATATTTTCAGCTTTTTGGGCCAGGTAGCCACTTTTCTATGCACTCAGTTCAGTTACTGAAGAGTGACAGAATCTGTGGACAGTAAGTAGATCAATAGTTACAGCATTGTTCTAATAGCATTTATTTTATTTTTATTATTTTTTATTTTATGGAAAAAAGTAAAACAAAATTTCATAACAAAATCATAGGAGAATAATAATAGTTAATGCACTGAGTATTGTTATCTTTAAAGTAGTTAATCAGAGTATAAGATATGGGCATAAAAAATTCTCCAAATGATATTAATAGCATTTATTTTAGAAAGAGTCATTGGCCATCCTTTGTCTGTGGGCTGTACTTTCCCAACATTTACTGCTTCTGCTTTTTTTTTTTTTTTTTTCTTCTTCTTCTTTTTTTGAGACAGGGTCTTGCTATGTAGTTCAGGCTGGCCTCGAACTTGTGGCAGTCCTCCTGCCTCAGCCTCCCGAGTGCTGGGATTACAGATGTGCACCACCATGCATGGCTCACCATTTGTGCTTGAATCTATTTCCTTCAAATATGTATCTATTGTATTTCATAGTCTTTGATTAAATACAGAGTCACATATCTTAAGCAAGTTTGTAAAGTTAACCTAGTCATAGCAAAAGGAAAGGTGAAAGAAAACAGAAACATGTTCTTAGCCAGGTGTGGTGGCACATGCCTGTAATCCCAACACTGGGAGGCTGAAGCAGGAAGATGGCTGTGATTTTGAGGCCAGCCCGGGCTACATAAGTGAATTCAAGTCCAGCCTGAACTACATAGCAAAACCCTGTGTCAAAAAAAAAAAGGAAAGAAAGAAAGAAAGATGTTCTTTACCTGCTCATGAGCATCTAGGTTATTTCCAGAGCTTAGCTATTGTGAACTGTGCTGCTAAATACATGAGTATGCAGTATCGCTAAAGTCTGATGACTTTAACTCTTTCACGAATATACCCGGAAAAGACATAGCTGATGTGACCATCTATAGAAGAATGGGTAAAGAAAATGTGGGATATATACACAATAGAGTTTTATTCAGCCATAAAGAAGAATGAATTTGTGTTATTTGCAGGAAAATGGATGGCTCTTGAAACTCTAATATTAAGTGAAATAAGCCACAAACAGAAAGCTAAATATTACATAATTTCTCTTATATGAGAAATTCAAAATACAAATAAATTAAAGAGTAAAATAAAGGAGAGATGATAGGAAATAGGCAGACTTTTGCGGGATGGGGAACGAGATCAAGGAAAGGGTTAAAAGAGGCCTGTGTGGGGGGGAAGAGATCTAAAATGATCAATATATGACATAGACATACAGATCTCCCCAATGTAAATAATACGTATAAAAAACACATACCAATAAAAAAAAAACCTATTCCTCCAACAAAGAAGAAAATATTTTTAAGTGAAATCTATTAATTCAGATATTAAACATTAATTTCTGGGAGCAGCTAGGTGGCAGCAATAGAAAACTGTTAATATAAAAAAAATGTAAGTAGAAAAGTAAAAAATAATTTCCAGTGTTTTACCATCTCCTTTCACCAATATACATCCCTGCTACCTTGCTTTAGCTTCAGGGAACTCTCCAGGTAGGCATCTGCCGAGATGGGCTGTCCGTCTAGTTCCAGTTCCAAGCAGAAATCTCTCAGGGTCCACACAAAGTCTGGGAAGAAGCTCACGAAGTCAGCTGAATCTTCAACCTCATCTGCGTCAGGTGAGGATTTTGCTCTGATCAGATCTGTCAGCTCTGTGACATAGCTGAGGAGCTAAGGAAAACTGGCAGAAATAACAGGACCCCCCCCCATGGCATATTTATTCAACAAATTCCCAAACCTTCATTTGCCTTTGTTCTTAACATGAGTGTCATTGCTTTAGTAGATACATGAATCTTTCCTGCACGTACGTTATTGTTCATGTTTTCTGTTTTTGAGCGGGCTTCGCCAGGATCCAGAGTCAGGTGGCCGGCTTACTAACACAGGTCTCTTTCTGCTTTTCCTGGTGTTCTGGACCACAAAAAGGATACTGCAGTCAGTCCATTGCCTCCTTATCGATGATGCCCATGCTGTTGTACACAAAGGTGCTGCTCAAAAGTATCGCCAGGGCGAAGATCCAGGAGTCATTCTGGGGGTCACTCTGGAAGCCAGGCCACGTTTGGGTCATAAGTATTTTTATTCTTATGTCACTTTAAAGGTCAGCAGTGGTAAAATTATGCTCATTTATTGAGTATTTTTAGACTAATTATGTAGAAAAGGAACCCAATTCCAAACAAAAATATTGTCTGTTTTACTTGAACTTTAAGTATCTTTTTTTTTTTTTTTTTGTGGGTACCGGGGGTCGACCTCAGGACCTCGCGCGCCAGCAGGCGCCTGTGCCGCTGAGCGATATCACCGGCCCTTTTTTCGTATGTGGGTTCCAGGAGTCAAACTCAGGACCTCATGCTTGCCAGGCAGGTGCTTACGCCACTGAGTCATCTCACTGGCCCCTTAAGTATCTTTTTGATTAGTGTTCAGTTTACACTGATTCTCACCAGGCTCTTATGATTATTGAAGAATAACTGAAAAAACAGTCAAGGTTGTGGGCATTCTAAGGTCTTAAAGGAAATTTAAATATAAAAATTTCTCTCTCTCTCTCTATTTTTTTACAGTAAAATTTGCTTAGAAGAGATTTAGAGCTGGGTGTCATAGTCTGTGCTTGTAATTACACCCTTATGAGATGCTGAGGCAGGAGGATTTGCAAGTTCAAGGCCAGCCTGGGCAATTTATAAAGACCTTGTCTAAAAAAAAGAAAAATGTGGTGGGCTAGGGATTTACCTCAGTGGTAAAGTGCCCAACGTTTAAATTCTCAGTATTGCTTAAATGAATAAGTAAATAAATACATACATAAATAAATAAAATAAAATCAGTAAGCACTAGCACTTGCAGCAGTTTTATAGAAATTATTATATACCTGAAATATCATCTGTCCTTTTAAATATTCAGAACTATTCTACAAGGCATCTATAGAACTGTTTCATCTACAGGTTAGAAAACTGAAGACAAGTCGAATAATTTGATTAAGTATGTTGCATTAAAAATAGAGATTTTTTTTGAGCCAGGGTTTCACTGTGCAGTTCAGGCTGGCCTTGAACTCACTTTGTAGTCCAGGCTGGCCTCAAACACACAGTGATCCTCCTTTCTCAGCCTCCCAAGTGCTGGGATTACAGGTGTGCACCGCCACACTTGGCTAGAGTTTTAATTTAAACAGAAAGTCATAATGCTTCAAAACACAAACCCTTAACTAAAGTTCTCTGCAGGATAAGACCTTTGGCACTGAGTTTATTTGTGCTCTCGTTTTGCATGTGAGTAAATTGCTTACTATGTACTGATCATGTTGCTTTTCTGCCAGGATTCTGTCATGAAATTTTCCTGATCTCTGATTGCTAAACTTAGTCTCATGTATATGTTATGTGTAAGTTCAAACTCTTAAGTGAAAACTGCATGCTTCAGAGACGCTACAAAGATAAGGAGCTATTCCCAAACTGAATACTCATCCTTACTTTATCAACATCTCCCAGGCCCTCAGTGTCCAGCAGAACTAGAGTCTGGTTTGGCTTCTTGGGATGAGGCACACACCACATCCAGATTCCTTTGGTGTGAGCCTGCACTGTGGAGCCCAGAGAGAAGCCTGCAAAACCAAGGTGAGATGACATGTGTGAGTTTTAATAGCAGATGTGTCTGAAATTGAGATAAATGTTAGCATAATCAAGCTTAGGAATGAGTACTGAAATTACAGCAAGTATTGATCTCAATTACAATCAGAAATTATAACAATAGATTACCCATTAGAATGAAAAATCCAATAGTTTTATGTTAGAAAGCATTCATCAGTCCAGTGTGATGGAGCTTTGCCCCTATGATCCCAGCTATACATGAGGCTGAGGCAGGAGGATCACCCCTTCGAGTTCACCCTGGTCAATATAGTAAGACCTTGTCTCAAAACAAAAATTTGAAAAGGCCTAGGAATATAGCTTAGTGATAGAGTGCTTTTCTAACATGTTTGAGGCTCTATGTTCAATTCCCAGTACTACAAAAACAAATACAAATAAACACAGACAAACACACAAACAAAAGTTGGAGATACAGCTCAGCCCTTGCAGGGTTGAACACCAAGTACTGTAAAAATATTCAGCAAACTAGAAGTAGAAGGAAACTACCTTAACTCAATGAAGTCTAGATATGAAAATCCCCATCCATTGTTATACTCAATGGTAAAAGACTGAAAGCTTTTCCTCTAAGATCAGATACAAGAAAATGGTGTCTACTTTGGCATTTGTGTTTAACATCGTTCTGGAAGACCTGTCCAAAATAGGCAAGAAAAAGAAGTACAAACCACCAAAATTTTGAAAGAATAAGTAAAATTATCTCTGTGAACAGATGATGTGGTCTCATATATAAAAAAACATTAATTATTCTAAATCCTGTTAATTCTAATAAATGAATTCAGCTATGTTACTGCATATATGTCAACACGCAGAAATCAGTTGCATTTCTACATGCTAGAAGTGGACAATCTGAGTAGGAAATTAAGAAAACAATCACACTTACGAGCGCATCAAAAGAATAAACTACTTGGGAATAAAGAACACCAATTATAGCCTTAAGACTTAGATACTGAAAAATACAGATCATCGTTGGACAAACTGAAGAAGATACAAATAATTAGAAAAACATCCCATGTTAATATAAAGGAAAAAAATATATATATACACAGAATATATGTAGAATATACAGAATATATAATATATATATATTATTTTTTTGAGATAGGGTCTCATTATGTAGTTCAGGCTGGCCTTGAACTCACAGCAGTCTTCCTCCCTCAGCCTCCCAAGTGCTGAGATTACAGGTGTGAACCACCATGTCCAGCTCTGATTTAATATTCTTAATATGTCATTACTATCCAAAGTAATATATAGATTTAATGAATCCCTACCAGAAGTCCCAATGAACTTCTTGTAGAAGTAGAGAAAATTTAACCTAATTTTTGTACAACATCTCTAGATACTCCAAAGTAGTAAAAAAGCAAATCTTTCAAAGGAAGTACAAATTTGGAGGAGTCCCACTTCCAGTATTCTGGTACTGCAAAACTGATAATCAAAACAGTGTGGAACCAGCATGAAGACTGACATACAGACAAGTAAAATAGCATAAAGAGCCCAGGAATTATATATTTGGTCAAATGATTTTCAGTAACCATGCCCATGAAAAGATGCTGAACATTAATATTCATTTAGGGAAATATAAATTGAAACCACAAGATACTACCTCACCCACATCAGAACGGCCACTCTAAAAACAAATGAACAAACAAAACCAAACAGAAAATAACAAATATTTGCAGAATGTGGAGAAATTAGAACATTTGTGCATTTCTGGTGAGAACATAAAATGATGCAGGCAATAAGAAAAATGGTGTAGGGCCGGTGAGATAGCTCAGCGGCATAAGCTCCTGCCTGGCAAGTGCGAGGTCCTGAGTTTGACTCCTGGTACCCACATAAAGGAAAAAAAGGGCCAGTGATATTGCTCAGTGGCACAAGCGCTTGCTGGCAAACGCAAGGTCCTGAGGTCGACTCCCGGTACCCACGTAAAAAAAAAAAAAATCCATGAAAAGTTGCACTTACTACACAAACATTTTATAACAGTCTCATAGCATATTACTATGTAAATTAATTACTCATATTACTGCCTTCCTCCTTCTAGGAAAGGATTATGATTCTAAAAGAAATCTGGGGCATAGTGGGTGGGGAGAGCTTGTGAGCTGACATTTATGCCCTGCACAGAGGGGATAACAGATAAATAGTCCACGTGTGAGTAGCAGATTAGCTTGCAATATTCCTCCCTGGCTCTACCCATCCCTGCCCAACCCCCATGCAGGATGCTGGCAGTGTGGGTGGGCAGAGGGCTCAGCAGAGCCTCGCTGGTGGCACTCACCCTTTTTCTTCCCAGCCAGCTTGTTCATCAGGTAGGATTTGCCTGTACGGTAGAGGCCCACGATAGCCACCACCACGACGGGCTGGGTGATGGCAGACAGGATCCTCAGAGCTTCCTGATTCACCTTCAGCTGCCCTTCAGTGTTCTCAATGAGGCACACTGGGGCTGGCATGTGGGTCCCTGAGGCCATGTCCGGCGCGTGCTCTGGTCTGCAAGGGCAGGGATGGAAAGAGCCAGAATCTCCAGTCTTAGTACTAAGAGATTGGATTCATAAAATTCCCCAGCATGAATAAACAAGTACTGTGTACATCAAGAAGAGACATGAGGGAAAACTCATATAGTGTTAGGAATTTTTGAAAATATTATTAAAGTAGTTCATTTTTAAAAAATGTACTATTGAGGTCCAGTGAGATGGCTCAGTGGCATAAGCGCCTGCCCGGCAAGCGCGAGGTCCTGAGTTCGACTCCCGGAACCCACATAAAGGAAAAAAAAATGTACTGTTGATATAACAGATATAACTTATCAACATTCCACTGCTCTCAAGACCCAAATTTTCCAGTTAATTTATTGTGAAAAATTTTTTTTGGATTCTGATTAAAAATTTACACAAGACATCAAATAGAAAAACAGGATAGGATTTAGAGAATTTCTTTTTTCATCCTGGGTATATGTAAGAAATTGAACAAATATTTATTCATGAATTAATTCTTATAATGAATAAAGACCCCTGTGAATATATGGTTCATTGCTTGATGTATGTCCTTTGGACAACTCCCAGGGATTTTCGTGTATTCTTTATTCCTACCCCAAGTTGTTATGCTCATTTCACTGGAACGAGGATGCATAGAATTTCTAACACTGCCTTCCCAGAAGGGAAACAAATAGAAGTTATTTCTGCAAGTGTTATGAAAATACTTGACTGTGGGTGCACACAAGCGGGGACCTTTCTGAGGACTTGGGGGGTGTAGGCAAGGGCAGTGCCTGACACTGGGGCCACCTGAACTTCACAGTGACCGAGCGTGAACTCAGCGAGGCGTGAGTGCACAATCGCAAATACTGGATGGTGCTAAAAATGAAATAAGGATTAGGAAATCAGGAAGCAGATTGTGTTAGCTAGTTAAGGAGTTGTTCAATGAAAATATATTTCCTGCAATATACTTTTAAATTTCGTGCTTTTTGGCCCCTGGTTAGTAGAGAAGAAGGAGAAATAGGAAGAGGAGGAAGTGAAGCAGTGGAATAGGTGGACCATAAGGAGCTGACAATGGGAGAGAGAATTTAGACAAGAGGTAATTGATGTGTTGCGGAAGAAAAACAAACCAGGACCAAAAGGAAAATGTTCTGCACTGAGGAGGCTGGAAGGCAACTTGATTATTAGTAACGCCAAAGGGCAAGGGGACTGAATCTGAGTCCAAAACACCAGCCCCAATTTAGTTCAATTTAAATACATTTTAGCAAGCAGGAAGTACAAGCTGATTGCAGGTTATTACATGATTGGTTACGTGAATTGAATCATAGGTTGCCAGGCAGGCTTATTCTAAGTAATCTTACTTATAAGGAATTGTTTATAACGTTCTGGGAAGGAGGGGGTCAGAGCTGAGCAGGTAAAGTTAAGTGTGTTTTTGACTGGGCTGGTCTGCTCCGGGCCCAAAGTCCTTGAAGCAAGCTGGAAAAACTACAAACATATCCTTTTGGGTAGGAAAACACAGACATTACAATTGGATGACCTAGCGCGTTATCCAGAAACAGCAGCTGCACTCAGACACTCAAGACTGCCTGACCTTTAGCAGTCTAAATCTGTGACAGGCAGCAGGCGCTTAGTCAGAGGCTACTAATTGATTTCTAATTTCTGCTGTGGAATTTCTATAAGTTTGCTACTCTGTAATTTTGCTCTTACAGATGGAGCTAGAGCCCACACAGGAATTCAGGGGAGGAGTTTCTTGAAGGCAGGACAATTTGTCTGAGGTCATGGGGTTGCCTAGGCAGGCAAGGCAGCCATCCTTAGTGCGGCACTACAGGACATTCTATTAAAGGAAGCTCTGTCATGAAGTGCAGAGTCCAGATTCTGCTCGTGAGAGGCAAGGAGTGAGTGAGCCCTCAGAAACCACTGAGTCTGCACTACTTCTGATGCCAAGTCCAGATGCATGATTAGGAAGTAAGTTGCTTTCATAAGTTTCATCTTTCCACCTGCATCTCATTTCTGTGCTTTCCTCTCCGGCAAACAGCCAGTGGACAGCCCCGTCCCTTCCTTAGCTGCCGCAGGAGCAGTTCTGAGTAAGTCCATCAGGGACCTTTGTAATTTGTGTCCTCAGTCAACACAAAGCGACAAACAGGAACTCAAGCTCAGTTCAGCCCCTGTACTGAATTGAGTGTCTGACTCAGTACAAGCCAAGTAGTGGCCCTGTGGCTCTGATAAAATCTGGATTCCATCTGATCAGCTGTCTCAGCTCAGGCTCAGCCGCAGCCTTTCACGATTGTGGTGGTTTTTAAGGAAAGTAACCAATCCTTAGCAATTCCTTCCCCTCCCTGCCCCAGGCTTAGAGGCTGCTTGTCCGCGAGCAGAGCTCCTCCAGAGCTGGAGAGGCCGCGGGAAGGGAAGGCAGCGTCTTACCTGCTCTTCCACTGTGTAGGCGCAGGCATAGGTGCAGGTGGATTGGCTTCTGACTTCTTTGTGTTTCACTTGGTCACTGAGCTTTTATTGCCTCCTCCAGTGTTGTGAAACTTTCTGGATTTTTTTTTGAGTTAGCAAATAGTGATAAATACAAAAGCCACTGTAAGAGACTTAGAGTCCTGATACTCAATACACAGCCAGGAATGGTCTCCTTACATTATACGGGTGTTCCAGGCCCAACGCCGCCTGGCTTACATGGATTAAACACCCTAAATCACATAGTAAGCATTTCCCTATGATTTTATAGAAACACAAAGCACAGACAGGCTTGTCAGTTGTCTCAAATCATAGCACTGTGAGTAACACGAATCCAAGCTGCAACCTTCTCCCTCCCCCTCTCCCCTTTTCCTCTTCCTTCTTCCTGAAGTATTGGGGATTAAACCTAGTACTTTGTACTGAGCTACATCCTCAGCCCTGTTTACTTTTTAAAATTAATTTTATTGGTACATTTTAGATATACATTAGGGTAACATTCATTCATTCATCATAGGGAATTTGTACCTGTACATGATACATCTTGATTCTTTTTTCCCCAATCCCTTTCCCTCCTTTCAACCCCTCTTCGCCTTTTAACTTACAAAAGCTTTGTTTCCATTGTTTCCATTTATTCTATTTTTTTCTTTTCCTTGTCTTCCTTCCCCCTACCCCCTCCCTTGTTCCCTTTCCCATTTGAACATTTTCTTCCTATTTCACAATATGTGTTATACATTTTGGTCCTTATTTACACTTTCCGTTTCTCACACCAGAGAAACACTGCAATATTTAAACATGCATGTATGACTTATTTCACTTAAGAGTATGGTCTTAAGGTACATCTATTTACCTAGAAATGTCTCAAGTTTATTCTTCTTTATGGCAGAGTAATACTCCATTGTATAAAAAAACCCTACATCTTCTTTATCCTTTCATCTGTTGATGGGCATTTGGGCTGTTTCCAAAATTTAGCTATTACAAAGTATGTTGCTGTAAGCATGGGTGTGCACATATCACTGTGGTAAATGATGCTTTTAATTCTTTTTGGAAGACACCAAGAAGGGAAATAGCTGGGCTAAATGGAACCTCTAGTATTACTTTTTTGAGGAAACTCCATGATGATTTCCAGAGTGATATTTTTTTCTGAGACAATTTCTTGCTAAGTTGCTAAGTTGTTCAGGCTAGGCTCAAACCAGCAATCCTTCTTCTTGAACCAGCTTGCAATACTGTCTATATGTTGCTGAGTGAAATACAAGAAAACATTGTTTTATTTTATTATAAAACAACTTGTATATTATTTTGTAAGAGGTTATGTTATGGGTAAATTCATTCCTGACCACAATCATGCAAAATAGGTGGTAATGTCTCTTTTACAGTATGGAAACTGTACTGGATGGTGCTACGGTTTAGATATGGTTTGCATGTGTCCCTTGCTAGTTCATTTACTATGAGCTTTGTCCACAGTGTGGTGATATTGAAAGGTGTTGGAGCCTTTAAGGAGTGGGGCCTGGTGGAAGTGATTAGAATTTAAGAGGGGTTAGTACTTTCCTTGAGGCAGTGTGTTATGGCTTTGGTGGAAAGTCCCAGGAGAGTGTGTTGTTTAAATAACTGAGCATGACACTTCTTTCTGTCTCACCATGTGATGTCTTTCTTCCTCACTGCAGGCCTCCTTGACATGATGCCATCTACCATGTTGTGAGGTACCAAAGATACCCTTACCACAGGCTGAACAGATAGGGGCTGATTATCATGGACTTTCTCCTTCCACAAGTGTGAACTCAATAAATCTTTTTTTTGTGTGTAAAATACAGAAAATGTGTTTTTTTTCATTAAAAAAAATAGCAACACAAAACTGACAGACTATATTCTACCTAAATTTTCTAAGCAAGTCACAATTGTGGGATGCACATTTTAAACTCTTTCACTTTAAATCTTATGCTAATTTATTCCTCTTCTCATTCATTCTGTTAGGAAAGATATAAGAAGAGAGAAGGAAGGGAGAGATTTACAAAATTCTTTATTGACCTCACCATACTCTGTATTTCTCCATGCCCAGAAGCCTGGACCTAAAATTTAAAGAACAGTGATAGATTCTCTCTTTTCTTTTCCCTTATTACTGTGATATTTTAAAATGTTTCTCAAGCCAAGTGTGGTGGCGTATGCTTGTAATCCCAGCACTGGGGGTGCTGAGGCAGGAGGATTGCTGAAAGTTCGAGGTCAACCTGGGCTGCATAGTGAGACCCTGTGCCAACAAAGTAAATAAATAAAAATAAAATGTTTCTGGGCAAGTAGCATTTTCATTTTCTCTAGAAGTTAAAGTTCATCTGAGCCTTTCAGTAGCTGGAACATAGCCATGGTCTTGTCTCACAGGTCTTTACACCCACAGTGCTTTGCCTCTGAATTGTACTTGCCTCCGTCTTGGCAACATTGCTTGTTTCTTGTACTTGAGGTCTCCACAAATTTGCATGTCCTCACAAAAGTCTACTGTGACTTTTTCTCAATCTCCACCTAATTTTATTTTTTTTCATTTTTCTTTTGACTACCTGAAATTGAAGATCATACTACCAGCAGCTTCATGCATCCTCAGACACATCCCCAGCATCTGGAACAGGGCTTGGCCTAAGATGGAAGCTCAGTGGATATTACATGTGATGAAGTATAAGATGACCCTGAATATGAAACCAACCCCACATGTGTGCCAATTTGAAAACATAAATTTTGAACATAAAGAAACCAGTGAAATCCCTATGTATTTATTTGTTAACTCGGTCATACCCACACTTAAAATTATACACCACATGTAAATATAATTCCAATATACAGTTTTTATTATACTTTGGAAAATAATTTTATTCCAACTGTCCATTTCCTTCTGCATATTTTAGTTTCATCCTTTCTAAAGCCATGTTAAAGTCATTTACTCCTTTTTCTCTAAGGATATCAACCTTAGTTCTGTGAAAAGTATTTACATTCTGAACAAATTGTCCTAAAAGATACATAAACAATGAAACTTTTCTTCCAGAAGATCCGTTACCTCTCTGGAATGAACGGCAAGTCTAACCCTTGGGTCAGGACTGGGTGTGCAGTGGTTTCCTTCAAACTCTACCACAGGTGGCTCGCTGTTCCTTCATCTCAGTCAGGGATGAGATGTTGCATTAGAGGGGGTAGGCACCAGCATCTCTTACCCCTCCATTTCCAAGTTTAAGGGACTAACTTCCTGGTGCGTGGAGCAGGTCAAATGTTCTCACCCGGGACCCAGCTCCCCTCGCAGAGTGCAGGCTCCAGCCCAGGTGTGGCAGCTGAGAACAACCGGCCTGACCACGTCCAAGTCTGGTTCCCTTCTCCACTGCAGTTTCCATGCCCACAGAGGCAGGTAGGGAAGCCCGGCAGCTGCCACCCTTGCCCAAGGAAGGAGCACAGCTCGGAGATTTTTCCCAGGGCGGAGGCAGTCCCAGGAAAGCACAGAGCTACGAAGCTCTCCCCAAAGGAGCAGGCTTTAACTGAAATGGCATGTGGGCAATTTCTACTTAAAGACTTGAAGAAAATGTATTGTTTGTACATCTACTTCATAAGAAATACTAATTAGAAGATTTTTAGGCAGAAAGCAAGTAACTCTGGATGGTAATGCAAATCCACATGGAAAAACAAAGATCACGATTAGGGGAATTATGTAATTATAAAACACAACATAGATGTATATTTCTTCTTTCTCCTCTTAACTGATTAAAAACAATTGCATGTGTATAATTGTATTGCAGGGTATATCACATATGACAAAGTAATATATTTAACAATGTAGGTGGTAGCAAAGCTGTGTTGGAATAGATGACACTGGATATTAACCTGAAGTCACAAGAATAAATATAAAGGACCAGAGATTATAACTAAGAAAGTTTTGTAATTAATTTTATTTCAACTCTCTTGGAAAATTTTCAGTGTACAATAAATATTGTGTTTTTAAAAAAGTTTATTTATTTATTTTTTTTGTGGGTACCGGGGGGGTCGACCTCAGGACCTCACGCTCCAACAGGCACCCGTGCCGCTGAGCAATATCACTGGCCCCTTTTTCATATGTGGGTTCCGGGAGTCGAACTCGGGCCCTCGCGCTTGCAAGGCAGATGCTTACACCACTGAGCCATCTCACCGGCCCTAAAAAAGTTTATTTTTTGTTAGTACATGTTTGCAGTACATGATGATTACATTCATTGTGGGAAGTTGGTATATGTACATAACACATCTTAATTCTTTTTTCATTCCTTCCCCCTCTCCTTCTTTCCCCCGCCCTCCATCTCTTGGATCTTCCATTTTGCAAATGATCTATCTCTTTGTTTTTTATTATTTTTTATTTTGCTCTGTAATTTATTTGTATTTTGGTTTTCTTATATAAGAGAAGTCATCTGATGTTTAAGCATCTGAGCCTGATTTATTTCACTTAATATTATGATCTCAAGGTACACCCATTTTTCTACAAATGACTCCAGTTGATCCTTCTTTAAGGCAGAGTAATTTTCTATTATGTATAAATACCACATTTTCTTTATCCATTCATTCACTAATGGACATGTAGGCTTCTTCCAAGATTTAGCTATTGTAAATTGTGCTGCTATACACATGGGTCTGAATGCAGGACTGCAATCTGATGTCTTTAAGTCTTTCAGGAAGACACCAGGAGGGGTTGAGTGGATCTCAGTGTCTAACTGTGAAGTTAGTTTGAAGGTGCTGACCTCTTCTCTGTGCACACCCCAGTCCCAGTTTATGGGAGAGGTCATAATTACTGAAAAGGTGGTTGTCAGGAAACTGTAAAACAGACTGGCAAGATTGCAAACAAACACAACACAGTTAAGAAACAAGTCTCTGATGAATTATGTTTCTTTAGACTCAAAGTCCGAGATGCTAGAAACCCTCCAGATCAAGATAAGATGTTCACAGCCCATGTTGGAGAACTGGCCATTTCTCAGCACTCATGAACTATTCTGGCACCCAACCGCCTGAGAGAAGTAATAAGCCTTCAGTAAGTATTCGTTGATTGAGTGACTCAAAACTGTGGCAGTGAACATATGGCTTAAAGATTATGCTCTTTTGAAGGATTTTGGAGACACATTATGAAATGTGCTCTAGGAAACATTTGCAGTCCCTCTCCTGCCTCCCAATGTTCATTGGGCTTTTCTGTCTCCCCTCACAGGGGGCGGCAGTGACACACGTTGATAGGCAAGCTTTGGCTCCTCTTGAGAAAGATCATGTACTTATACAGTCATTTTCACCACATTTACATCTCACTATTTGGCTACCTTGAAGCAAGAAAGCCGGAGTGTGTGTGGTGCTAACACGCCCATGGGCGGGGTCTACTATATGGCAGCAGTGGGTTACGTTACAAATGTTATTAATGAATTGTTCTTCTTATGTGCTAATGATGTGGGTGTCATTATTTGCACTTCTCCCAGCACAGTACGTACAGTTTAAGGATGGCTAATGTATTTTTAATAGCTGCTTGTCACCTGCTTGTCCCAACAGTAGGCTGATTTGAAGTTTCCTGGAAGGATGAGTCAGCGTTACGAGAAGCTCAGATTAGGTTTCTTTATGGGTCTTTGTTTTCCAAAGTGAACTGCAATTTTTTGCTAATCTGTGTCTCCCTTTATATTCCTTAAGTTTGAAGTCTGGATAGTCTTCCAGTAAATGAGAAATCTCAGGCCTTTTCCACTTTTCTTCCCGAATAAAGGGTTTTTGGTGTCGATTCAGGATGGCTTGAAACTAGCTTTGTTTTAGATGGAAAGTGAAAGCATGGCGAGCTCTTCATTTCTTGGCAATCTATGGGATGTTATAGAACAAATCCTTTCCTAGCACAATGAGTTGGCAGGAAGCTTGTTGTTTGTACTTCAGGCTGCAAAAAATTTTCTAGGGACTTTTCTTTTCAAAGGGGTATGAGGTAGCTTCCTGGGTATGAGGAAGCTACATTTCCTACCTTTCCTGTTGACTTAGTTTGTAGTCAATGGAATTTTTGTATCATTCCATCAGATAGTCCCAAATCAAGTTGATTCATTATTCAGTATATATGTTTTGTGATTTCAAGGATTGTCACAAATATTAGCATCCCAGTGAATTCCTTGTGTGGATTCTTTTCATTTTTCTTTTCTTTTCTTTTCTCCTCACCTCCTTCTCTCCTCTCTTCTCCTCTTCTCTTTCTTTTTTTGTACTGGGCATTAACCCTGGAGCCTTAGCACTGAGCTACATCCCCAGCCTCCACCCACCCCAGCTTTATTTCTTTTATTTTGAGACAAGGTTTCACTAAATTGCTCAGGCTGTGCCTCAAACTTGCAATCCTTCCAGAGTGCTGGGATTAAAGGCATGCACTACCGTACCTGCTTGGGACATCTTCAACTTCATCATCATCATCATCATAATAATGATAATAATCTGCTTTTCGTGTAAAGAACTCCACACAAATGCTCCAGAATACAAAGCAGCAGGGACTCGCTCACTCATCTGGGATCACTGAGTCCCATCTAGAATGGACGCAAGACATGCGTGTGAGAAAGACAAACCACAGTGTGTGTGTGTGTGTGTGCACGCGTGTGTGTGTGTGCATGTGTGTGTAGGGCAGATGCTCTGCACGCACAGCACTGTGCTAGTTCTGAGTGTGAGGATTCACAGACACGACCCCATCCCTCACGGGACTCACTCTGGTGGGTGAGAGTGGCCCTGCACTCTTGAAATGAAGGTGAAGTCCTGCAGAGGAAAGGAAGGGAGGAGGTGGATTATGGAAATGGAGCCAAGATCACAAAGAGGGACCTTTGAAACTTTCAGTAAGTGAGGAATTTGGTTTGCTGTCAGTTATGTAAAATGCATTTAATATTTTTAAACATGGTCCAGCGGTTCTGACTTATATTTAAATCTTTTAAACCATCTGTTCTGTTTTCTCTTTATTCTAGTAAACTCAGAATCACACTATAAACACGTAAACCTTTTGCACAGTTTTCAGACTGTAGTGAGATTTTTCCCCTGGTATGTTGTTTTGGCTCCTATGACCAACTCATTTCTCCCAGTGATAATTAAGATCACTTCATGATGGTTCACCACTATTGAAAATAGTGTGCAAATATAAACTGATATACAGATATTACTTTTAGTTAATTCATTTTATTTTGGAGCACGGATTGTTGCTATATTCATTCACAACTCTTTTTTCTTTTTCTTTTCTTGTTTTTTTTTTTTTTTTTTTTTTTTTTTTTTGAGATAGGCTCTTGCTATGTAACCCAGACTGGCCTTGGGCTTGATCTCCTACCTCACCCTCCCAAATGCTGGTTTTATAGGCACAGGGCACTATTCTTAGCTTTCAAAACTCTTTAAATCTCTCATTATTATTTGGTATTTTTTTTGCATTTCCATTCAAATTTCATGATATTTATCGATGCATTAGTTTTTCTATATTCCTTTTAATTGTGCAATAAAACACATACCACTTACCATAATTACTATCTTACGCATATATTTTAGTAGTGTTAAGACTGTTCACATTTTAGTGCAACAAAGTGTAGAACTTTTCTTTCTCACAAAATAGAAACCCTGTATGTGTAGAGCAACACCTCATTCTCCTATTCCCTCATCCCTGGCAATGAGCATCGTACTTTGCTTCAAAGAGTTTGACTATTTTAGTTACAACTTTGGGGTGGTTAAACTTAGAGGTCACATTGACTGGCTTAAGGAAACCTAGGGAACTGGTAAAGCAATATCTTTGGGTGTGTCTCTGAGACTGGCATTTGACTTAGTGAGCTGAACAGACAAGATGCACTTTCCATTTGGCATGCACCATCAGGTCAGCACAGGGCCTGCATAGAGAAGAAAGCAGGATTTTAGGTATCTTTCTCCTGGAGCTGGAATATTCTTTTCCTTTGCTTTTGGACACCAGAAATGCAGGTGCTCAGGCCGTTGTATTAGGGCAAGAGTATTTCCATTTTGTTTCTTAGCCTCTGAATTTAACTAATAGGTAAAAACCTTTAGATGAACTTTAGTCCCACTGCCCTTTCTGTAGCCATAAATGTCAAAGTGGAGAAACAGATGGTGCTATCACAAACAAACGGGTTTTCTTTATCACTATCTTGAGGTCATATAACCACAAAAAAGGAGACAAATGGTTTTAGCACAGGTGGTACCTGCTATCCCATCCCCTGTGTTAATTGGCCAGATGTTTGAGAAGAACCTTGTAAAATTTCCAGAGAGGTGATATAGTGAAACATGCAATTTCCATGGCAAACAAGGACTTTGTAAGACCTCCAAAAGTGTATTTAAGGAGGGGGACACAAAAGCTCCGGGTCAGCTTCTGCTGTCCCCAGCCGGCATCAATTAAAGAATTCATTTGTTTCTCAAATCCCGTCTTCCTGTGAGTGAATCTTGTGATTTTGCCATAACAGTTGGACTTGGACAGAGCCACACTCCTGGCATCGTAAGATGTGTAGCTTGCTGAAGGCCTCTCAGGGGACTTTTCAGCCTCCATAAGCACAAGCACCACTTCCCTTGGTAAATCCCGTGTCATAAATCTCTCTCTATATTCCATTGGTTCTGCGTCAGTGGAGAACCCTAATACACTCATATAAGTGAATCATGTAGTATTTGTCTTTCTGTGACTGGCTTATTGCACTTGTTATAAAGTACTGTATTCATGGCTGGGCTTGGCGGTGCATGCCTGTAATTCCACCACTCCGGAGGCTGAAGCAGGTGGACTGCCATGAGTTCAAGGCCAGCCTGGGCTATATAGTGAGTCCAAGTCCAGCCTGATTTACAGAACAAGACCATGTCTCAAGAAACCAAAAAAAAAAAAAAAAAAAAAAAATTTAGTGTATTCAATACTGCACTCTGCTTTGTATTACTCATATTTGCATTTGTACAACAAAGTGCCTGAGGTAATTAACTTGTAAAGAGACGAGGTTTATTTAGCTCACAGTTTGGAGGTTTAGATTCAAGATTGCACAGCTCCATCTCTTTGGGAATCTGGCAAGGGTGGCACATCGTGGCAGGTGTGCTTTCAGAGAGAGTGCTCACCTCTGAGGTCAGGAATAGAGAAGGAGACTGGTGGGGTCTCAAAATTGCTTTTGAGAGCACTCTCTCAAGGACCTGAGGACGTGTCATAATGTCCAGCTCCCCAAAGGCCACAACTGGGCCCCCATTGGCCACATTTTCATTACCCACTCATCTGTGGACAGATATATAGGCCACTTCCAAGATTTAGCTATTATGAGTTGTGCTGCTATAAATATGGGCATGCACGTATTAATGTAATATGACGTCTCTAACTCTGTCAGTAAGATACTCAGAGGGGAATACCTGGGTTGAATGGAATTTCTATTTTTGTTTTTTGAAGAATCTTCACACTGGTTTCTGTAGTTTACATTCCCAACCACAATATAGGAGGATTCCTTCTTCCATGTGGCTTTGCTAGCATTTGTTATTATTTGATTTCTTGATTATAACCATTCTTTCTGGAGTAAGATGGAATCTCAATGTTGTTTGAAGTTACATTTCTCTGACAGCCAGAAATACTTTTTCAGAAGACGGAAAGAAGGAGCAGACCGCGCGCGCGCACCTTCTAATATCCCGGGAGTTGGAGTGCCGGCGGAGGCTCAATTCTACGGACACACGGTGGCAGCTGGCGCCCAGGGAGCCCCCACGGAGGATCCTGAGACAGCGGTGGGGCAGGGGAGCGGCGGAGAATGGCGCTGACCGGCGGTGAGTGTCTCTCAGCCACAGCTGCCCCGCGCCAGAGTGACCGGCCGGGCGCCATTGTGGGGGGTGTGGCGAAACTCAGAGCGGCTCGGAAACTGCTCTGGGAACTTGTGCTCCAGACAGGGCAGCACAGGGCCTCTCAATTGAGCCCACGAAAGTGTGCTGAGGTCAGCAGGTGAACGAGACTGGACTCTCAGCCACACCTGTCCCGCGCCAGAGAGTGACCGGCGGGCGCCATTGTGGGGGGTGTGGCGAAAAACCAGAGCGGCGGGAACCAGTGCAGGAAATCCGCGCTCGGACAGTGCGCTGAGCCACTCAGGCCCAGGGATCGTGAAAGGGCGGCGAGAGCGGAGGCGAGCTAGACTGGTCTCTGCCTGAAAGTACGCGCCTCTGCTCACCACCCGCCAGAGGGCGCTCCTGGCTTACTGGGACGGACCTGCACAGAACAGGTAGCTGCCTACAACAAAGTCAACACCTGGAACTGATTCTTTTTAATTTTTTTTTTTTCTTATTTTTATTTTTTTTTATTATTATTATTTTTTTCTTCTCACTGATTTGTTTTTTGTTCTGGCGAAGGGTTTTTTTTTTTGTTTAGTTTTGTTTTTTGGTGGGGTTTTATTTTTGATCTGTCTGTTTTATTGCTTTTATCTTCGTTATTGTTTCTGTATGTGTATTTGCTCTTTCCTTCATTATTCTCTCTGGTTTTTTATATGAGTGTAAACAGCGCCTCTAACTTCTTTGTGATTGTGGTCGTGATCTGTTCTTCCTTTTATCACTTCCTTCTCTTTTTACCACCTGTTCTCTGCACTAGTGTCCCAATTTTAGTGGGATCCCTCTTGGTCCTCTAACCTTACATCTAATTCCTTCCTCTTCTCCCAATACTCTATTTCCTCCTTAACTCATTTTAAATTTAAACTCCTTAGGGAAAAATTGACATACATAGGACTTGTATACTGCATATAATTTTTCTGGTGTGTTTTAGATTTTGTTATATAACCACAACTCTATACAGCTAAAAGTGGTAAATAACTGGTTAGCTCAGTCTGTCATTTTCTAGGCTGTGTTTGATGCTTTAGTTAACATTATAGCCAAATGTGAAATAATTGTTCTAAACATCTTTCCTTCCTGATATTTCATGATTGAGATTGACTAAGGGACACAGAAAATACAGTGGCACAGTACCAAAGAATCAAGGACTGGGCCAAACAGGTAGCAACTTCGCATACCCAACGAATTGAAGAGGTAGGATCTGGCAGAAAGCTCAAAACACAAAAGCAAGCTCCACTTGGAAGATACTGCAGAGAAGTAGTCATCTTCTAAAGATCTTAAACACTAGCAATAAAGTAACCTACTATAGGTAATTTGCAAACATCACCCCAGGAATTAAAGAAAGAAAACATGAGACGTCACTTAAACAAGATGCAACCCCACACATCCAATTCACCAAAGGCAAACCTAGGGAGCAACGAGGTGGGACAATCCAAAAGCCACCCACCTGGCCTATCTGAAGTGGTAACAACAAAGCAACTGAATGAGGTTCTGGAAAAAATTAAAACAGAAATAATCTCACAGATAACTGCAGAGATAATGTCTACAATGAAGACCATGCTTAAGGACACTATAGCTGATACAGACAAAAAAATAGATGAACTTAAGAAAACTATAGAAACCATGAATGCTCAGCATAGGAAAGAAATGGAATCCATAAGGCAGATTCAAACAGATATCCAAGAGATAAAAAATTCCATTGAAAGTATTTGTAGCAGAATAAGCCAATGCGAGGACAGGATCTCAGATATAGAAGATAGGCTTGCAATTAGTGATCATGAAATGAAAAAATTCTTAAAAATAGCAAGGGACCATGAAAAATCAATTCAGCAGCTGCTAGATGACTCAAAGATAAACAACTTAAGAATAATTGGAATAAATGAAAAAGCAGGAGATAACATCAACGACATTAAAACCTTGTTCAAAGACATAATCAGGGAGAACTTTCCTGGAAGAGAAAAGGAATTTGACACCTCTATAAGTGAAGCTTTCAGAACACCAACTAGACATGATCAAAAAAAAACTTCAGCCAGACATATTATAGTCAAGATCCCAGAAATTCAGCAGAAGGGCAGAATCTTAAAAGCTGTTAGGGAGAAGAGACAAATCACCTATGAAGGAAAACCCATCAGAATCACAGCTGACTTTTCAGCACAAACCCTCAATTCAAGAAGAGCTTGGAATGATGTATTGCAAGCTCTAAAGGAAAATAATTTTCAGCCCAGATTGATGTACCCTGCAAAACTATCTTTCAAAATTGATGGAGAAATAAAATACTTTCATGACAAAGAACATCTGAGAAAATTTATGATCACCAAACCAGCACTCCAAAACGTTCTGAAGGACATTCTAGAAAGAGATAGGAACCCCAACAGAAGGAATCCACCAGGCAGGGCAAATAATTAAATAGCCGGAAAGCGGAAAAACAAAGAGTGGGAACCAACAACAGGAAAATATCATGACAAGTCAATACATATCAGTTTTAACCATCAATGTTAACGGTCTCAATTCACCAATCAAAAGGCACAGACTGGCGAAATGGATCAAGAAGCAAGATCCAACAATATGCTGTATACAAGAAACACATTTAATTCAGAAAGAAATTCATAGACTGAAAGTCAAAGGATGGAAAACAATACTCCATGCCACAGGAACCCAGAAAAAAGCAGGGGTAGCTATTCTTTTTGCAGACAAAGTGAACTTCAAGCCAAGAAGGATTCAGAGAGATAAAGACGGTCATTACATCCTTGTAAAGGGAACAATCCAAGAGGAAGAGATAACGATCATAAATATATATGCGTCAAATACCAATGCACCCAGCTATATAAAACAAGTACTAAAGGACATGAAAAATCAAATAAGCACTAATACAATTATATTGGGAGATCTCAATACTCCACTGTCACAAAAAGATAGATCAACTGGACAGAAAATCAATAATGAAATAGTAGAACTGAACCAAACTTTTGAACAAATGGACTTAGTAGATATCTACAGAGTGTTCCATCCCACAACATCAGAATACACATTTTTCTCAGCTGCACATGGGACGTTCTCCAAAATAGACCACATACTAGCTCATAAAACCTGCTTAAGTAAATGCAAAGGAATTGAAATTATCCCATGCATATTATCAGACCATAGTGCAATGAAATTGGAAATCAATGGCAAAAGATCCCACAAAAACTCCCTAAACACATGGAAATTAAACAGCATCCTCCTGAACAACCAATGGGTCACAGATGAAATTAAAGAAGAAATTAGTCACTTTCTACAACTGAATGATAATGACAGTACAACATACCGGAACTTATGGGATACAATGAAAGCAGTCCTAAGAGGGAAATTTATAGCATTAAACACTTATATCAGGAAAATAGAGCAAGCGCAAATAAACAACTTAAGGGTGAACCTCGAGCTTCTAGAAAAAGAAGAGCAGGTTAAGCCAAAAGCCCATACAAGGGAGGAAATTATAAAGATCAGAGCAGAAATTAACGTATTGGAGAATAAAAAAACAATACAAAGAATCAATGAAGCAAAAAGTTGGTTCTTTGAAAGAATAAATAAGATTGACAAACCCTTATCCAACCTTATTAAAAAAAGAAAAGAAAAGACTCAAATCCATGCAATTGAAAATGAAAAGGGTGATATCACGACGGACCCTGCAGAAATCCAGAAGATCATCTATACCTATTTTGAAAATTTATATTCTACTAAGATGGAAAATGCAGAAGAAATGGACAGATTCCTAGATTCGTATGAATTACCAAAGCTGAATCAAGAAGATTTAAAAATCCTAAATAAACCAATATCAGCCAGTGAAATTGAAGATGTAATTAAAAACCTCCCAACAAAGAAAAGCCCAGGCCCTGATGGATTCACTGCCGAATTCTACAAGAAATTTAGAGAAGAGCTAACGCCCCTACTTCTCAAACTTTTCAATGAAATTGAAAGGGAAGCAATACTCCCAAATTCATTCCTGGAAGCAAGCATTACCCTGATACCAAAACCAGAGAAGGACCCAACTAAGAAAGAGAACTACAGGCCAATCTCCCTAATGAACATAGATGCAAAAATCCTTAATAAGATACTGGCAAACAGAATCCAACAAATCATCAAGAAGATTATACACCATGACCAAGTTGGATTCATCCCAGGGATGCAGGGATGGTTCAACATACGTAAATCAATCAATGTAATACAGCATATTAACAGAACCAAAGACAAAAATCACATGATCATCTCAATAGATGCAGAAAAAGCTTTTGACAAAGTCCAGCACCTTTTCATGATAAAAACCCTACAGAAAATTGGAATAGAGGGTCTTTATCTCAATCTGGTAAAAGCTATCTATGACAAACCAACAGCCAATATCATACTAAATGGCCAAAAACTGAAAGCCTTCCCTCTAAAATCAGGAACAAGACAAGGATGTCCACTGTCCCCACTCTTATTCAACATAGTTCTGGAAACTTTAGCCAGAGCTATTAGACAAGAGAAAGAAATAAAAGGAATAATGATCGGAAAGGAAGAAGTTAAATTATCATTATTTGCAGATGACATGATACTCTACACAGAAGACCCCAAAAACTCCACTAAAAAACTGCTAGATTTGATAAGCAAATTCAGTAGTGTAGCTGGATACAAAGTCAATACTCAAAAGTCAATAGCCTTCCTGTACACAAATAACAAACTTACTGAAAGAGAAATTAGGGAAACAATACCTTTCACAATAACATCCAAAAAAATGAAATACCTAGGAATCAACCTCACGAAGGATGTAAAAGACCTCTATACTGAAAACTACAGTACTATGAAAAAGGAGATTGAAGAGGATATCAGAAAATGGAAAGATATCCCTTGCTCCTGGATAGGAAGAACCAATATAGTGAAAATGGCCATACTTCCAAAATTGTTATACAGATTTAATGCAATTCCAATCAAAATTCCAACAGCATATCTCACAGAATTAGAGAAAACAATCCTAAAATTCATTTGGAATCAGAAGAGACCTAGAATAGCAAAGGCAATTCTGGGCAACAAAGGCAAGGCAGGGGGCATCACAATCCCCGACTTGAAATTATACTATAAAGCTACTGTGATAAAAACAGTGTGGTACTGGCAAAAAAACAGACCTGAAGATCAATGGAACAGATTAGAAGATGCTGAAACAACCCCAGACATACTAAGCCACCTTATCTTTGACAAAGGTGCCAAACACATTCGCTGGAAGAAAGATAGCCTCTTTAATAAATGGTGCTGGAAAAACTGGCTCTACACATGCCGAAGATTAAAACTAGACCCATATCTTTCTCCATGCACTAAACTAAATTCAAAATGGATCAGAGATCTAAATATTAAAACAGAAACATTAAATCTGCTGGAAGGTAGGATAGGTAAAACCCTTGGAGACATTGGTGTAGGCAAAGACTTTATGAATAAAAACTCAACCGTACGGGAACTATCCCAAAGAATCAATAACTGGGATCTCATCTTATTAAAAAGCTTTTGCACAGCAAGAGAAACCACCAACAGAGTGAAGAGACAACCCACAACGTGGGAAAAAATGTTTGCCAGCTGTTCCTCAGACAAAGGATTACTATCGAGAACATATAAAGAACTCAAAAAAATCAGACCTCCCAAATTTAAAGACCCACTCCAAAAATGGGCATCTGAGATGAATACACATTTCTCAGATGAAGAAATACTAATGGCAAATAAATATACAAAAAAATGTGCAACATCACTAGTCATTCGAGAGATGCAAATTAAAACAACACTGAGATACCATCTCACCCCAGAAAGAATGGCTACTATAAAGAAATCAACTAATAACAAATGCTGGAGGGGCTGTGGGGAAAAAGGAACCCTTCTCCACTGTTGGTGGGAGTGTCGACTGGTACAGCCACTGTGGAAGTCAGTGTGGAGATTCCTCAAAAAGCTAGGGTTGGAGGTCCCATTTGACCCAGCTATTCCCCTTCTGGGCATCTTCCCAGAAGAATTAAAAACATCATACCACAGCGATATATGTGCACCCATGTTTATAGCAGCACAATTTGTAATAGCCAGATCTTGGAAACAACCCAAATGCCCATCAACTGAGGAATGGATAAGAAAGATGTGGTATTTTTATACAATGGAGTACTATTCAGCCATTAAGAAGGATAAACTGGAGACTTTTATAGGTAAATGGATGCAACTCGAGAAAATACTCATAAGTGAAATAAACCAGAAGCACATGTGTAAGCATCGTATTGTCTCTCTAGTATGAGAAACTGAAAGAGTATATAAGATCCAAAATGTACAATAGACATGGTGAATCAAAAAGAAACTGGTCAAAAGGAAAGAGAGACTGGAATAAGGAAAAGAAAGAAGGGAAAGGGAAAAAAAATTGTATATATATATATAAGATGGTTAAGATAGATACACTACGATTTTTACTTAGTTCATTGAAGAGTAAGGTTTGTGCCAATAATGTTTGGATAATTAAATGCTAATGTCTGGTGTCCTGAATAACTAACTTAAAGATAGTAATACGCAATGTATTAACCATTCTTACCCTCCTATTATGTTGTTTTGAAAATTTGTTCTTCTTTTGATTTGTTTTGTTTTTTCTTCTCTTTAAAATAAAATTAAAAAAAAAAAAAAGAAATACTTTTTCATGTATTTATTGGCCATTTGTACTTCTTCTGAGATGTATCTATTCATTTCAATTGCCTATTTTTTTGATAGAGTCTTTTAGTTTTAGGGGCCTAATTTTTTTTGTTTCTTTTTGTATTCTAGATATTAGTCCTCTGCCTGAGCAGTACCTGGCAAAAATTTTTCCCATTCTGTAGGTTATCTTTTTATTCTGTTGGTAGTTTTTACTGTGCAGATGCTTTTTAATTTGATATAATCTCACTTGTGGATTTCTGATACTATTTCTTGTGCAGCTGGGTTTTTCAGAAAGTCCTTGTCTATGCCTATGACTTCAAGAATTTTACCTATTTTATTTTTCAGCAGCTTGTGTTCTGTTTTAATATTTAGATATGTGATCCATTTTAATTTTATATTTGTACATGGCAAGAGATATGGGTATACATTCTATCTTCTGCATGTGTATGGCCAGTTTTCCCAGCACCATTTGTCAAAGAGGCTATCTTTTCTCCAGCATAAGATTTTGGCCCCATTGTCAAAGATTAGGTAGCAGAATGGGCCTAGCATTGTTTCTGCATCCTCTGTTCTGTTCCAACAACCCACATGTGTATTTTTGAGCCAGTACCATGATTTTTTTTTTTTTAAATCACTGTAGCTTTGTAATATAACTTGAAATCCAGGATTGTGATGCCTCCTGCTTTGGTTTTATAGCCTGGGATTGCTTTTACTATTCTGGGTCTCTTTTGGCTTCTTACAATTTTAAGATTGCCTTTTCTAATTCTGTGAACAATGCTGTTGGTATTTTGATTGAGATAGCATTAAATCTATATATTGGCTTTAATAGCACCTATGGAGATTTTGACAATATTGGTTCTGCCTATCCAGAAACAGGGGATATCTTTTCATTTTGTGATGTGTTCTTTGATTTTCTTTTTTAGAGTACTATAGTTTTAGTTAATGAGGTCTCATTTCCTTTATTAAGTTGATTTCTAAGTATTTGATTTTCTTTGAAACTATTATGAATGGTGTTATTTTACTATTTTCTTTAGAATATTTCTATTGATGAATTATGAATTTTAATTTTATGGGTTTTGTTATATTAGACAATGATACTTAACAAGAAAAAAATCACAAAAATAAGGTATTGAATTTTTAATATTTATCGAGTGTTTAAAAAAAGCATCAAAATTTCCAACATTGACTGGTTTTTAGTGCACAAAATCTGAAAAAGAACAACAGAAATAAATTCCTATATTAACTACAATGAAAGTACCAATAGCATTCTACCAAAAAAAAAAAATCTTTACTTCAGTTATCACACCTAAGGGAGTCTTCACACATGACAACCGCATATTCCATACACATGCATTGCTTACACTGAGAGCATATGAGTTTTGCTTTCCTGGCTTTTTTGTAGGACATACTTGACATCTTGCTGGTCTTGCTGTTTTGTCTGGAGGCGCTTAGTATGTTATGCAATATGTAATTAGCAGGACCATAAGATATCAATAAAATAAAGTATTACATTCTTAATACATATTGCACATTTAGAATAACCATCAACATTTTCACATCAGCTGTGTACTTGTTTGCAAAGCCTAACAGATAACATCAGAAATAAAAATCCATATGAACTATAATGAAAATACCAATAGAACTCTACAACAAAAATAATCTTTGCTTCAACTGTCACACCCAAGGCAGTCTTCACACTTGAAAATTGCATGTTCCATATACAAGTGTGGCTTACACTGATAGCATGTATATTTTGTTTTCCTGTTCTTTCTTGTAGGGCACAGTTGACATCTTTTTTGTTTTCCTGTTGTCTAATAGGTTTTTGGGATGCTGTGCCTGCCTATTTCTCTGTTAGCTCACCAGTGTGGTCCACAATATTTTTACCTAGTTCCCTGGCCAGAAACATTTTGTTTTTCCTCTACTGTAAATAATCTCTTATCAGCCCCAGTTCCAATCCTCTAAGAAAATTTCTCTGTGATATTTTGCACTTGTATTTTCTTTGTAAACTACCTAGCTATGTATGCCACATATGTTTAGGATAAGTATAACACAACCATTGGCCAACTCTTCGTGTATTGAGTTGTGTTTGCTTCATAGTTGCTGCATAACTCATCAACAAGATAGACTCTGCCTTTGGTTTTGTTTTAGAAAGTTTTCATCTCAGGCTTCTGTTTTTCAAGGTTTTCCTATCAGTATTTCTATCATAGTGAAATGTTGACATCAGCAGTACCAGTTTGTTTTTCTTTGCCATATATGAGGCCAATGTAAATCTTTCTGAAACCCAAAGATTGTACTATACAATTCTCTGTTTTGAAATTGCAACATTTCATTTGGAATTTCTGCTTTGTTCCTGTGTACAGTTCCTGCACTGGTCAACTTGCGCTCTGTTAACAAATGTAACATCAATTGGAAACTGGTAAACCAAGTGTCAAATGTCATATTCTGATTAGTTTGGGAGATGGAAGAAACAAGTCTATTCACAACATCATTTAGTTTATTACTACACTAATAAGTACCTGATGACTGAGCTCCAGGATAAATTTCTAACTTGAAAGCATAATAAGTCTTCACCTCTATAAGGCCATAAATTTTTATCCCATATTTTGACCCATCGCTTTTCCAAATGTCTTTTACATTCCTGTGATTACCATGAGAAATTTCTGCTAAGTACAGCAGACCTGTGAATGCTTTCAGTTCAGCTAGCGAGATGTCATAATAAATACAGTTTTGAGTATGGCTATTGGTGCACACAGAATGTTTTCATGTGTTTCAGCCTTTGTGTATTTCACAGCATCTTGTAGCATTTCGTCTGTTACATTTTCCAACATTGAATGACAATTTTGGCATTTTGTCCAATACATTTCACCCCTAGCAAGAACCTCACTATGTTTTCAGACCTAGTTCTTACATTGGATTGTTCCATTTGGTTGTGTGATCATTTTGCCACATTTTTACTAGTCAAACATGTATTCACACTGCTGTTTTGTTCATCATCTGAATCAAGGACGTTTGCATTCTCTGTGTCTGTATCAGTCGCTTGTCGCTCCATTTCACTGTCACAGGAACTTTGGCTCACATGGCCAATATCAAAGCAATCATCATCATCATCATCATCCACACTTTTCTGTTATGAAAATGTGTATTTTACAACAATGGATCATCTTCATCATCCATGCATGAATAATCTGATGATTCACTTTTGACCTCCTTGCAAATCTGGTTTTTCATATGCCATTGTACAGAATTGGACTACTTCTACCAGAAAAATCAAAAGAAAAGTTTTTAAAAACAAATCCTAGAGTGGTGTGGGTATATTATACCTTCTGTGATGCTCAGGTAAACATATGCAAAACCTGTTAGACGTAGTATCATGTGGGTGAAAATCCTGGTTTGATGCTTTTGTTCACATGCACGCAAATTGCCTTTTGTCATACCAAGTGGGTGAACACAAGGATTGCTTCCTGTATCCCTCAGGGAAAGGTACTGAGATGCACAGCCAGCTACTACTTTGCTAAAGTAAAAATTTATAGTAGAAACATAAGGGATATGTTTGTGGAACCCAGTGTTATGCTCTCCAGGTTGAAGAGATTGGCCTGCAGTTTTCTTTTTTAGTTGAGTCATTTTTAGCTTTGGAATGAAGGTAATGCTAGCTTCCAGGAATGAGTTTGGCAGCACTATTTTTCTTTAAATTTCATTAAAGGGTATGAGAAATATTGGTGTTAGCTCTTCCCTGAAGTTCTTGTAGAATTCATTGTGCTTCCATCAAGTTTTGGGCTTTTCTTAGTTTGTAGGGTTTTTATTACTGTCTCAATATTATTACCTGTTATTGTATTATTCAGGGTTTTTATATCTTAGCTCAGGTTTGGTAATTCATATGTATCTAAGAATATATCCATTTCTTCTCTGTTCTCCAATTATTGGAGTACAGGTTTTGAAAGTAGTTACTAGTAATCTTTGGATATTGGTGGTGTCTATTTTTATTTCACCTTTTTCATTTCTAATTGCATTGATTTGAATCTTTTACCCACCTCTGCAATCCATTGATTCTTTGTACTGTTTTAGTCTCAACTTCATTAATTTCTGCTCTGATCTTTATAATTTCCTTCTTTGTGCTGGCTTTGAATTAGGATTGTTCTTGTTTTTCTCTGTTTTTTTTCTGGTGTAGGCAGTCACAGCTATAAACTTTTCTCTTAGAACTGCTATTATTGTGTCTCATAGGTTCTAGTATGTTTCACTGGCATTATTGTTTGATTGTAGGAACTGTCTAAGTTCTTTCTTGATTTTTTCTGTGACCCACTGATTATTTAAAAGTGCATTGTTTAATCTCCATGTATTTGCCATGTATTTGTGCTTTCTTTTGCCATTGATTTCTAGTTTCGTTGTACTATGATCTGAATATGATCTGATAATATTATCTATCTATCTATCATCTATCCATTGTCTATCTGCTCTAATCTTTATCACTTTTCTCCTTCTGTTAATTTTGGGTTCAGTGTAGTCTTTTTCTGATTCTTTACAGTGTAATGTTAGGTTGTTTGTCTGAGTTTTTTTTTTCAAAAAAGTAGTTGTATACTACTATAAACTTCCATTTTTTGCTGCTTTTGCTGCACCTGTTATTTTTGACATGTTACATTTTTGCTTTCGTTTGTCTGAAGGTGTTTTGTGATTTCTGTTGTAATGCTTTCTTTTTCAATTTTTGTTTTTAATAGTACATGTCTCCAGTAAATAATGAATACATTAAGTGACTTCTTCTTTGTTCTATGAGTTCCATGAGTTTCAATTAACTGAAGGCCATGGAAGGTTAACAATAAGAGTAATGGTAAGGAGATGATAAGTTGGGTATTAAACTACCCACCGTAGAAAGGGATTGGGAGACCAAGGATGTCTAGAATGAGGGAATCATGAGTAGTATAGGCTGATGACATGTGTTTCAAAGACACTTTATGTGTTTTATAATTTCGTGTGTAGCTGATGATTACTTATTCTTCTTTCTGTGTATCATTACAGTAAGTCCCTGACTTACAAACAAGTTTCATTATAGGAGAATTGTTCATAAATTGGATTCATTTGTAAGCCAACAGTAAGTCTTATACAGTATACCTGTAAAAGTTTGCAACTTGAAATCTTGTAAGTCACACACTTACTATATATTGTATAATTGTGCTATAATTTGTACACTTTACTTTTTTTTCTTTTTTGGTTAAGAATAGGAAAGGTTTACTGGGGAAAAGGGACTGAAGGGGTCACAAGTGGGTTGCCATTGAGGCCCTTTGTCAGGGGTAGTTTATACAGCAAGGTCACAAATGTGGTTACAACGTGGGTGAAACTATAATCAACTAATAAGATTAAAAGTGTAGTTGCTTAGCTAACATTGATCCAATAGAGAAGCAGGGCACATAGCAAGAGCATATGGCTGACATCATTAACCTTGGCTTATTTATGATTTCTAAAACAGGAACTTTTAGGTGAAAGGGATGGGCCTACATGTTCTGGTCACCCATTGGGTGTCTGATACATACTGAACTTAATTCCAAAGGACAAAAGAGGTTCAGAGTAGAAAAGGTTGAGCTGGGTGTGGTGGTGCACATCTGAAATCCTAGCACTGGGGAGGCTGAGACAAGAGGATCACCATGAGTTCGAGGCTAGACTGGGCTACATAGTGAGTTCAAGGCCAGCCTGAACTACATAGCAAAACTCTGCCTCAAAAAATAAAAACAAAAAACCACCAATAACAAGAGTTTATTGGAGGAAAAGTTTATTGGTGAATAGGAATATTTCCTGAGGGACAAGAGGGGTCCTGAGTGGGTTGCCCTGTCCACTTTACTGTTGATGAACACTTGAATAGTGTTAAGTTTTTTGGTTATTATGAAAAAGGTGGTTATGAATATTTTTCCTATATATACATATTTTATTAGTGTATATTAATTTCCAAAAATATTTGGCTTCACTGTGGTGCCTTCATGCAGTCATATAATATATTTTTATCATATCCACCCCCTCCCTCATTACCCTTGCTTGCAACCCTTCTTCCTTCACCATAATGACCTTTGTCTCCTTTCCTTTCTACATTAGTGCCATTTTTTTAAAGATTCAACATATTAAGGAAAATGTGATACTTGTGCTTCTGAGTCTTGCTTATTTCATTTAACATGATAACCTCCATTTCTCCCATTTTCTGTCAAATGATATGATTTTATTTTTCTTTGTTGTTGAATAATACTCCATGGTATATACACACCAGTATTTATTTATCCATTCAAAAAGATCAAAGAAACTAGGCAGATTCTATATGTTGGCTATTGCGAATCATGCTGCAATAAAGATGGGTATGTAGGTATCTTTATAGTTTGCTAACATTAATTCCTTAAGGTGTATATTATGGAGTGGTATCGCCGGGTCATGTGGTAATTCTATTTACAGATTTCTATAGTAGGTGTTCTAATTTACGTTCCCATCAACAGTTTCTTTTTCCTCACATCTTCATCAGCATTATTTGTGTTGTGTGTTCTTGATAGCGATTCTGACTGGAGTGAGATGGAATCCGACTGTAAATTGTGATGGTCAACTTGTCTCGATGAAAAGATGCCTAGCAGATTAGTAATGCACACTTCTGTGTGTGTCTGGGCGGGTCATAAGGGTGTGACATTTGGGAATAATCTGCTTCCTAGTCCTTTCCTCTCTGGCACTCTTCCAATCTGCTGGGCTTCTTGGTAGCCATGAACTGAGCAACCTTGCTCCACCATGCCCTTCTGCCATGATGCCTCTGCCTTGTAGCCACCTGACCACGGGCTGAACCCTTTGAAACTGTGGGCCAAATTAAACCCCTTCTCCTTTAAGTTGCCAGTATTTGGTATTTTGTACCAGTAATGGGAAAACTGACCAATGCAGAATCTCAGCGTAGTTTTTATTTGCTATTCCATCATGGCCAAAGACATTGAACAATTTTTGACATAATTACTGGCCGTTTGTAGTTATTATTTTGAGAAGCATCTGCCTAATTTATTTGCTTATTTATTGATTGGGATATCTGTTGTTTTTGTGTTAGGTTATTTGTTCTTTTTGTAGAAAGTTCTTTTTTTGTTTTTTGTTCTTTGGGTTTGTTTTTTGTTTTTTGAGACAGGGTCTGGTTATGTAGTCCAGACTTACCTTGAACTCACTATATAGCCCAGCCTAGCCTCAAACTCTTGGCAGTCCTCCTACTTCAGCCTCCCGAGTGCTGGGCTTACAGGCACTCACCACCATGCCCGGCTATAGGAATTTCTTCATACTGGATATTAATCCTATTTTGGAAGACTGTCTGATGAAGAGTTTTCCTATTCTGTAGGTTATCTCTTCACTCTGTAGAAGAGATACCTCACACTTCTGTAGGTTACTTCTTTTCTTTCCTGTGAGAAAGTTTTTCATTTGCTGCAATCCCATTTGTTGATTCTTCCTAGCATTTTCTGAGCTATTAGGCTTTTAATCAGGAAGATTTTACCTGTGCCTATGACTTCAAGTTGTTCCCCTGTTTTCTTTGATCATCAATACTTCAAGTCTTATAACTAGGTCTTTGATCCATTTTTAGTTGATTTTCTCAAAAGGTGAGAATTAAGGATCTAGTTTCAATCTTTTTCTATTCTCTTCAGTATCCCAAATATCATAATCCACCATGTATGGTGGGTGGGTAATGAGTCACATGTTGGGCCTACTGTATTTTCTCTCTGATGCCATTGAAGAGGCTGGTGATGGGTGAAAGTTAAGCCAGTGCTAATTTTCCATGTAGATTTCCATGTGTGGAACAGTTAGGTAATCTGCTTGCTCCAGAGGCCTCGCTGTCCATGCACCCAAGCAGGTGTCAAATGTTCCAGCAGAGGTGTACACTTGAGTGGGTAAGCAAATAGACAACTGCAAGCTTTGCTGAAGGACCAGGTAGCCATGGTTGACAAGCAATCCTGTGGGCTCAATCCTGGCACTTTTAGACCCAGCTTCCTACTATAGCCATGCACAACAAGTGTACATCTCACCATAGAGGGCAATCTTTCTGAACACAGTGATCTATCACTACAACCTGAATTCCCTGCTGCTGAAACTTCTCGTAGGGTCTGTGACGGGCCCTTCTCATGTCCATGCTTGCTTCTTGAAGCTGTCATCCACCTAGTCATTGTGGCTGGGTGTCCTCAGGGATTCTGAATTGTGATTATTCCATGACTTCTGGTCCTTGGAGTATCTCAGTCGCAAATAGTAAGCCCTGTCTCAGGATGCCTGCAGGTCATATCTCTCTGAGATATGGCAGGCCTTGCAGTGGTTTCTTCTCAAAAGCTGGCCTGTCATGCAGAAGGAGTCAAGTTTAGACTAAATCCCCACCCTGGATATACACCTTGCAATAACTATGGGTTTCCATAGTCGTAGGTAGGGCTCCTGGCCTATGTTTACCACTAGGACTGCTGTTCCTCTCTGAGTTTACCTTGTGCTTGCAGAGTTTGGTTCTTTTCGCTCCCAGAGATGGGCTGACACTGAAAACCACTTTGTACTCTTCTTCGTGTTAGTTTTCTGTTTCTCCAGGCCTTTTGGCTTTCCTGTCGTGTTTTTCTGGATTACTGGAGCTCTTCTTGTCTTTTTCCTCTTGGGATATAGTTTCTTCTTTGTAACTCTTAACTCTTTATTCATTGAGTCATGAGAAGGTTATTTCTATTTTGCCATCTTACTCGGAAGTGTTACAAAAATTCTTGCATGAATCTTTTTCTTCACTTGCATGCTCATTATTCACACATATAAAATTAGATACTGAAAATATATCTGCCTAGCATTAGTAAATATTCTTAGTTTTATACTTGTATTAATTCAAATCCATGCTAGTAGTATTCAAGCACTCAAGTGCTCCATGATTTCATGTAGTAGTGGCACATTGTTGTTTTAGTGACTCATAAAATCTGGTTCTTTTTGTATATTTATTGTCCATTTGGGTATCTACTTTTTTGTTATTAGAAATCTTGTCATTTACACATGTATCTGTTTTTTACATCCTTTTTTCACTAGATAGCTTTTATTTTTGGAAAACTTGTGGGTGATGTATGTTCTTGAAGAGATGCTTAGTATGTCTCTAACATTTTTTATTTGCTCAGTAAAACATATCTAAGCTGCTTTCAATTTTTCAGTTTTGAGACGATCCTTAGTACATGTTGGTAGTACACTATCTTTAGCTTAGGTCTAAAGACGAGTATCAGAGTATATTTTAGTGCCAGTTTTAAGCAGGAATCTAAATTTCTAGGGCATTCTGTTTTGACTCACGATATATAATAAAGAGCTTAAATCAGCTCAGGAATATCTGACGTGGCCCTCCTTACCTTTTTCCCAGAATTCATCTTCAGAATTCTCATTAATATGCTAGTTCATGATGGAATTCAATAAGACCATCTATCAGAGAAAAGTTCATTTTTCTAACTTAAACATGCCATCTGTTTTGAGATCCCTCAGCTAAGTGGAGGTTCCATTAACAAAACTCTAGCAACTCCTCCTCAGTGTGAATGGAAGGGGAGCTGAGCTGGACACAGGCGATGATAATAGGTTTTCCACATAGGACATCTTTAACATTGCTGGTAGCCTAATGCCTAGTTGTCTGACCCATAACCAGGGGATCCTTCAAATGGGGGAATATGTTTATCCCTGCAAATGCAATGTGGCCTCTGACTGAGATCTGTTTAGTTGATGTCTTCCTGACCATGGTTTGCTAAGGGAAGCTGGACCTTGTGTTCTCCCAAGGGATCCTGGGAAATTTCAGCCTTGTTTTTCAGATGTAAAGTGCAAATTCAACATACTGCCTCATGGCAAAGGAATTCAAAGACTGACTTACAGATCCTGGGTAAGGGAGTGTAATGGGTTGCGAGGGTAGTCCTTTGTCCCCAGTTATGTGAAGCAACAAGGTGTGGGTCACTTTAAAATTTCAGGCGAATTCCCAAATGATCTGTTTAAGGAAAGCAGCAAGAAAAGCAGGAAGTCCAGTCTATCTAAATTTGTATCTTGATCTCAGGCTTGAGCCTTTCAGGTGTGGTCTACTATGGGAAACTGTGTCAAGGGTGACCGATCCCTGCTGCCTGTGTGAGGAGATGAAAGTTGTGTTCAGAATGGATGTCCAGGCTACACGAAATTATAATTCATTAACAATCTCAAAGTGCATTCCCACCTAAATGAAAAAGCAGGTCATGGAATGATCACCATAATTCCCCTGTGACACAGGGTGGTTTTTCAGGGTAGGTGAGACCATGCTGGGCTCCTGCCTCATCCCTTGTACCATGACTTTTGTAGTCACGGTGAATGTGACCTCTTATCTTCTGAATAGAAATGTAACCTGACACAGAGCTGACAGGACACCCTTCAGCCTTGGTGCCAAGTACAAGGGAATACAAGAGCCTGTATGTGTATAGGCTCACTGAATTATGGGGAGATCTTTTCCTAAGATCTCTTTGCCCATCCCAACTTCAAAGAGTTCCAGGAGCCCTCAATGTGCTCAGTCCAGCCTCTTCTATCACAATGATGCCACTCTCATCTCCTGTATTGTTTTATTTCCTCTACTCATTTACCTTGTTTCCTGAATAAGATAAAACTTGTCTAACAACAATTTAGCAATCACTTTTTTACTGTTTAGTTATCGGTGGATAGTTACATTCTTTGGCTCTTCTCTTCTGTTTCAATGGGCATTTCAAAGTTTTGGTAGGTACACATTTCTCTTGGTGTGAAGATGCTTGAGTCAGGGTTTAAAATAAGAAACTGGGGCCGGTGAGATGGCTCAGCGGCATAAGCACCTGCCCGGCAAGCGCGAGGTCCTGAGTTTGACTTCCAGAACCCACATAAAGGAAAAAAAGGGCCGGTGATATCGCTCAGCAGCACAAGTGCTTGCTGGCAAGTGCGAGGTCCTGAGGTCAACTCCCGGTACCCACATTAAAAAAAAAAACAAAAAAACTGTTATTTTATTTTTCCATAATATGCTATTCCGATATGTATTCTGCTACAAGAAAGGAGACTGTGAAAGTTCGAAGAGATCTCAAACACCCTTGTTTCAGAAACTCTGTGGCAAAATGCAATACAGGTGGAGGGAGGAATGCAGCTGAAATTGAATTTCATGTTTTGAGATCTCTAGGATTTTGATGATTACAGCCTAGTCATGAAGTTGTTCCAGCCCATGACATGCAGTTCAATGCAGTTAACTAGTTCTTAACTAGTTAACATGAAAACTCTCTCACTCAGTCAAAGAATGGGATGTCTAGAAAGAGTAAAGATTCATCTTTTTTTTGTGGGTACTGGGGATCGACCTCAGGACCTCGCGCGCCAGCAGGCGCCCATGCCGCTGAGCAATATCACCGGCCCTTTTTTCATATGTGGGTTCCGGGGGTCGAACTCAGGACCTCATGCTTGCCAGGCAGGCACTTATGCTACTGAGCTATCTCACCGGGCCAAGACTCATCTTTAGAGACAGTGTTTTTTTCCTCCTTGATTATTTTTTATGCCATCTGCTAGAAGTTTAGATTTTAGAAAATCATCCATTTGTTTTGGTCAAATAGAAAAGCAACTGATTTTCTAGAAATAAGCCTATTATAGAAATACTTCTTAAATACCTTCACTTTCTATGTGAACTGCACTGTTGAAAACACCTTTTCAAATAACCTTGAATTAAACTTAGAGGTTGTTTTCCTGTTTGAAAAACTTTTATAGTATGTGATTTTGAAACGTAGTGTCTGGAAACGTGTGCAGCTTGGATGGAGAATTTAAGAAGACTCATATTTGAAAGACTCATATTTCTGACAATTGTAATAATGTCTACATACATTAAGTAATAATAAGGTAAACTTTTATTAGTGAAAAATGTCAAACATGTCTGATATTTGACAAACATCAAAGGATACTAAACATGACAGTTGTTAATTACAAAAAGATTAGCTTAAACTTTAATACTACAAATGCATATTCAGTAGTTTTCTTACCACATTCATCATCCTTTAAAGTCTGTCTTTACACTGTACATTGCTAAACATACACAAGCCATAATTTTCATCTGTTGTCAATTATCTGAAGTTTTAAAGTGCCACATTAATGTTACAATCTAGTTGAATTGAGTAAGAAGGGAATGCCTCCTTCTTTAGCCCATATGTGTATAACTCTACTCCTTCTCATGCTAATGGTTTCTTCTTTTTGTATAGCTTATTTGGAGACTGCAGATCTCTAAAAAGGTGGCTTGCTTTACCTTAAATCCATTGATGAGGACTATGCATTGCCAGTGTACAGATTATTGCTCATTAATTGGACAGCCTTAATAAAAGAAACTAGGATCTGCATACCTGACATTGGAATGCATCATACTCTTGGCCAAATTGATGTCCCATCTGCCGAGTTTTACCTAAGATTTTGTTCAGTGTCCATCTGTCTACTGGGGGTCATTTGATTGAATAAACTACTAAGTGATGCCAGTGATTCCTCCTATATTGGTAGAGAGGTAAAATGCATCCTTGGCACACAATTTACACTCTATTAAGGAAGACGGATATGATTTTCACTTTTGTACTCCATGTTGTTGCAGATTTTAGAGGCTTATGATACAAGACTTATTTACCATCAACTGAAGTGACACTTCTTCCAAAATCTATAATTGCTCTGGCTATACCTTGAATAGTAAGGAGTGGCAAGACTGCTCCGTTCTTTAGGTCTTTAGAGGATGACACATCCACCACCTGGATATTTCATGCCTGCTCTGAGGCTCTGTATCTCATTTTGAAGTTGTCTGCTTTCATCTGTGGATCCTTCTCTCAGTAGTTCGGCTTGTTCCTAAAAAAGACAAATGGAACCTGAGTAAACCGTGGCTCTGAGTAAATCTCTGTATTCGATCTAGTTTTCATATTCATTGCCTTATTTGCATTTTATTTCTTAGTGAAATTTCTGTGCCTTTAATTTTTATTATACCTTTATTTTGGGTAGCTGAACTCTGTGTTACTTCTCCTTGGTGCCCTTAATCTATGAAATAGATTCAGTTATATCTTCTAATATATTGATGTGCCTAAATTACCAATCTTGATTTTCCTTCATTAATTTTAAATAATCTTTGTGGGTAATGTCAGTCATACATTTGGCTTCAGTTCTTATCCATGCATTATATACTTTTATGCATCTACCTCCAAACATAATATGTATAAATGAAGTGAAGACATTGAAATGGAACTTTGAAATTAGTATTTGAAAGCTATTTCTCCAGCTTCTTATGCTGAGAGTGAAAAACTGCACCCCCAGTCCAGGGGCCAAGAAGGTTTCAACAGAAGTAAACTTTCATCATTTTTTGTGGGCTCACTGGTGGTCCACAGCCTGACTGAATATATATGCATATTTCCTTGTTTTCATTCCATCTTTCCATAAGTCAAGGCAATTCTATGTGATGATGGAGGTTGGACTAGCTGCCCTCCCAATTTGGTCAAAAAAGTGAAAAATTCATCTTTACATTTGTATTGGCATCCCTATATTCACAATGGTGGGCAGGTCAATGAGTCCAGATAGTGGTGGCCTAGATTCTAGAAGCAGTTCTGGAAGTCATATTTTGTGAGAGTCTTTAGTAGGTGTGATTAAAAAATACAGTGAACACTTGTGCGTAGTTCCATCCAGTGGAAAGGCAGGATCATAAAAAACTTATTCTGTGCCCTCATCCAGCTTTTTCACCAAATCTGGTGCTTTGTGACTTCTGGCTCTTCTCCAAAGTCAAAATGAACATGTAAGGTAAATATTTTGAATCCATTTAGAAAACCTTGGGAGCCACAACAGTGTAAGTAAAGACATTCATGAAAGAGGATTTCCAGAACTGCTTCAGAAAGTAGCAAGAACAATGGGGTAAGTGTGTTCAAAATTAGTAAGAGTATTTTGAGGACTAATGTCAAATTTTTTAAAACTGTAATATTTTTTTAAATTTAAGCATTCACCATAATTTTGATCACATCTCATAAAAGTTATTTATATTTTCTGAACCTGTGTTTCTTCTCCTAAAAGGGATATAATTCTTGCACCTTATGGTCCTACAGAAGAAATATGGATAAAACATTTTTATGATGCTTAGCAGATAACAGCTGTGATTAATGGAATGATGGAATGTGACAGAATTGCAAGTAAAAAAATATAATGACCAGGCAGGGGCAGCAGACAAGTCAGGCATGCACACAGGAGTGAATATGTACGTCAGCTGGCAAGGTCCTATTGGGGGTTTTGTGTTCTACTTACCAAACTAAATTTTTGTTATTGGAGACAATGGGGAGAAAAAGAAAAAGTGGAGAGCTCAGGGTGGTAAGTTGGATACCTTGAGTTTAAGAGCTAGAGTCCTCTGTTGCTCTTCCATCAACTGGGCCCTCTCGTCTGCCATCTTCTCAGTCAACTGTTTGATGTGCTCCTGATAACTCTTCTCTTTCTGCTCCAGCATCTCCTGATTCTTCTTTTGCATTTCCTCCAACATTTTTGCAGCAGCCTCTGCAGACTCGGCTTTCATACGTTCCACTGAAGGGAATGAGAGGAATGTCAACAGGCTTACCACGTTCGCGCCTCTTCATGTGCTTACTTATCGTTGCTGCTAACAGCACAAGCTCTGTTCAGATATGATGTCAGAAAGTAAGAACACCTTTGCTGCACTTGTTCTAGATTAAGGATATCAGATTTACTTAGTTGAAGTGTTTATACCTTAAAGAGCTTTTGAGGTCATATAACCTCTCAACTCACTCCTCACCTTCGACCTCCTTTTCTTTCTCTGTGAGAGTCTGGTCTGTGTGTAGAATGGCATTAGTCATATCCTCCTTGAACTGCAAATATTTCTGGAGAACTTCTTCAGCCTTAGAACCAAGAACACAGAGTTAACAGTGGGAAGTGACTGTAAAGATGTGATCCTGTCTCCCACCATCTTTTCCTCTAGGATTTGTTTTTCTTAGTCCCAGTGTTACTGGTGACCAATATTCCCTCTCAGAAGAATGGTACATGCTCTAGGCTGGCCAGTCAGAGGTCCCACTCATCAATGCCTTCACAGAGGTTGGTGGGGGAAAAGAGACTCAGTGCTTTTCAGACCGAGGGCTCCCAGCTTGGACTTAATGGTGCTGTGGCCTGACATGGGATGGAGAATGAAGACCTCATGGAGAAAGCAGATCAGAGCAGCAAGTGAAGGGAGGAAAAAAGGAAAGGTAGTGTGGGGTGGGAAGAGTAATGGAAGAGACATATATGAGGAGAATCCAAGTGCCCTGAAAAGTTACTTTGAAGCCCAAACTGATGAATTATCATTTTTGTTTAAGAAACAATCTTTGAGCTTTTGTCCCTGCAACACAAAATATCAAGCTTTAATAGTGGATGATGTTGGGCTGGGGATATAGCTCAGCAGCACAGCACCTGCCTGGCAAGCGCGAGGTCGTGAGTTCGATTCCTAGTACCAAAAAAAAAAAAAAAGTGGATGATGTTAACAACTTGGTGCTTAATCTGATATTCCAATTTATAACTCAATTGTTAATTGCATGTGCTTTGTCTGGTGAGTACCTAAAACAGATCTAGTATAATAAGATCCCCATTCATATTATTGAATGAAAGTGTGAATGTTATGCAGGCAGTAAGGTATATCAATGGGCAGTTGTACTCTGCTACATTGGTGTTTGCAGCTGGCACAACTGCACAGATAAAATGTTAGTTACCTGTAGTCCCTTCCTGGGTTCCTCATGGTACTTTTTCTTTAGGTCTTGTACCTTCTGAACAAGGAGACGGTAGCCCCCTGGCTTAGAATAAATCCCTTGTTTCACCTCTTCTTCTAGGGGACTGAAAATATCTTGAAGTAAAGCTGAGCAACGATATGAAGATGCTTTCAAATTCTGTTTATAAATGTCATCTCGCTTTTTTTCTAGCTGAGCCTTTAATGTAAAAGTAAAAAGTAACAGGTAAAAGATAAAAGGTGTTAATTCAAGTTCATGTTTTCTGGGAATACTTCTCAAAAACCTCTATTACCCCTAGAAAAACTGACAGGCAGCAGGACCACATCTTTCAACCTGATCCTAAATTTCTACTAAAGTTCCTTTCTCCTTGGAGATACATTTCTGAGCAGAGATTGCTAGATCTGCGCCATACCTTTAGAGATAAAATTCCAATTTTTCATATTGGACCAATCATTGCAGTTGGAATTAATGTAGCTCAACATAAGCCTGCATCGCATAACTTAGAGTAATATTTTCCATTTTTTTTGGGTTGAATAGCAAATCAATCTGATAACAGTGCACGTGTAATTTGAAGAAACTCTGAGTGCTACATATATGCATTTAGTTATATCAAGGGGAAGGTTATTAGCTTATTCATAGAAGAAAAAATGTTTTATAACATTGAGTCTATAATAATATAATTGTTTCTTCTGAGTATTATAGTTATCCATAGGTAGTTGTTACCATTTTGAAATCTAGTAATACTTTCCTTTCTCAAAATACTCATCTCATTTTCTTGTAGTAATTTCCCTTTCAAAATCCAAATCTATATAAGCTTGAGAGAAAAATTACCGCTAACTCCTTTTGAAATTTTTGGTCAACATCTTTGAAGGAATGTTTGATGAAGATCTCGATGGCCTCCCTCTCACAGGCCCGGTGCAGGCCCAGCAGCTCCTGGAGGGTGTCTGTGGGCAGCTGCACCTTCTGGCCCATCTGCTGGTCATAGTGGGCCAAGGCCTTCTGCACTGCAGCTGAGTTCTCTATCTGAGCCAAGGCCAGGACTGCGTTCTCCATGCAGGGCAGATCCCCACTGCTGATGGCAGTGACGTAGGTCAGCACCAGGCTCTTTAGACCTGCATATAGAGAGAAGGTGATGTTATAATAAGAAAGAAGAAAAGCCTCTTATTCTGTGTAATTCAGCATGCCAGTTACTGTATTTTTCTCAAAGCATCAGTGTTCTCAGCATCGCCCTGTAATTTGCTAGAAATGCAATGTCTCAACTTCTGTACCAAATTTATTGAATTAGACCTTCCTTTTTGGCAGAATCCCCAGGTGCTATGCATGCCTGCCAAAGATCGAGAATCCTGGTTCTAAATTATATAGATTTCTGTTTATTAAATAAATTACATAGGTTTCTGCTTATTCAATATTTGTATGCATTTTAAGTACCATTAGTGCTGGAACCATATCTCTTTCATTTATGCCTGATCACTATGGAATAAGAGGTGTGATCCCAATCAGAAGGAATCACTATTTGGTTCATTAGACTAAAGAACTTTATCCAAGATAACTTTCTTTGAGTGCTAATAAAATACTGACAAGTCACATAGGGATATGAAAACTTGAATATAACTGTGTAATCTCAATTTTATTTACTTTCATTTAAATTAATTTACCTTTAAATTTAAATAGTGACAATGGCCTAGTAGCTACCATATCACAGACTGCAGGTCCTATTTACTAAGGCAGCTGTAAGCAATGAACTTTCTGTTTTTCTTCTGCCCTTTCCACTTTCATCCAGTGGAGAAATTTGATTAACATATTCGATTAGAAATGTAGGAGTTGTCTAAAATTTAACACAACAGGGGCCGGTGAGATGGCTCAGTGGCATAAGCGCCTGCCTGGCAAGCGCGAGGTCCTGAGTTCTACTCCCGGAACCCACATATGAAAAAAGGGCCGGTGATATCGCTCAGCAGCAGGGGCGACTGCTGGCGTACAAGGTCCTGAGGTCGACCTCCGGTACCCACAAAAAAAAAAAAAAAAAGAATAAAATTTAACACAACAATAGTGATACATTTGCCATTTTCAAAGCTGAAATTGAGTTCATTTTCTTCTTGCTTCTGAGTCTTATCGGTGAGCGAAAATACTTACGAGGTCCATTGACCTGGATGCCTCCTGGAAGAGCTTTAGTCCTGGCAGAGCTGAAGATGTCAGAACAGAATTCTGCAACTTGCTGCACAAATTCGGAGTCCAGCTCATCATCATGCAGTGTCTCGAGCTCGGCCAGCCTCTTTCGATAAGTGGGTCTATCGAAGATAAAGCATTTCTTCTTTGGGAAGAACTTGCGGATGCAGAGTCGAGGGTGATTAAAATTTTTTTCTTTCTGACTGGCACCTGTAGGATTAAAAAACAAAACAAAACAAAACAAAACAAAAAACTATTTGCTTCCTGCAAGGATTTGCAAACATTTTGGTAAATGTCCAAATAGTATATGTTTTTAGTTTTTCAGGCCGGGTAGCCTCTTTCCTATGCACTCAACTCAGTTCCTACACCCTGACAACATCTGTAGTCAATGTATAAAGCAGTGATGGAGAACCTTTTAGAGACTTAGTGCCAAACTGTAACCTGAAACCCACTTATTTACCACAAAGTGCTAACACTGCAATTAAACCTGAAAACCGAAGTTTTAGTTTAGAAAAAAGCAACTCTACATTAACATCTTTTGTCTTTAAAGAAAAACAATAGCACATGTGCCATAGGTTTGCCACCACTGACAGAAAGAAATGGGCTCCGTATTCTTCCAATGGCATTTATTTCAGGGGGAAACAGGGCTGCACTGGCCATTATTTGTCTGCGGGCCATAATTGTCCAACACTTGGGCTACTACACTGTTCATGCTTTAATATATTTTCTTCAAATATATATCCATATCCACAGTCTTTGTTTAAATACAGAATCACAAATGATAAGCACCAAGATACATTTAAACTATGCATAGCCAAGGTGAAAGAAACTTATTCTTTGAACAAGGGAGAAAGTATTTTAAAATTGAACGTATTTATCCAGATATAAAACATTAATTTCTAGGTGTAGGTAGGTAGAAGTAATAGAAAACTGTAAAAGTAAGAAAAGCATAAATAGAAAAGTAAAAAATGATGATTTCTAGTATTTTGATGTTCCCATTTACCAATTACCCATCCATATGACCTTGCTTTAGCTTCAGGGAATTTTCCAGGTAGGCGTCTGGAGAGATGGAATCTCCATCTATTTCTAATTCTAGGGAGAAATCTCTCAGGGTCCACACAAAGTCTGGGAAGAAGCTCACGAAGTCAGCTGAATCTTCAACTTGGTTTGTTTTGTGTGAAGATTTTGCTCTGATCTGATTTGACAGCTGCGTGACATAGCTGAGGAGCTAACTAAGGAAAACTGGCAAGAATAAGAGGCTGCTCACCCTCATGCCATAGTATTTCAACAAATTCCCAAGCCTTCACTTCATTTTTGTTCTTAACCTGAGTGTCATTTCTTTAGGTAACAAATCTTGCCTGTACTTATGGTTTACATTTCTCTTTTTAAGCTGGTTTCGCCAGTACTCAGAGTCAGGCTGCTGGTTGATACAGGTCTCCCCCCATCTTTGGTGCTGTTTTGAAAGACAGAAAGGATACTGTAGTTGGTTCATGGCCTGCTGGTTGATGGTTCCCACGCTGTTGTACACAAAGGTGCTGCTTAGAAGAATCGCCAGGGCGAAGATCCAGGAGTCATTCTGGGGGTCACCCTGAAAGTGAGAACACATTTGGTCTACAAGTAGGTCTTATTCTGTGTCACAAATCAGCAGTGGTAAAAGTATTGTCAATTAATTAGAGTTTTGAAGACTAGGTAGGTAGAGAAAGAACCCAAATCCAGACAAAAATGTTACCTGTAGGACTTGAACTTTGAATTATTTTTTTATTTTTATTTTTTTTTAGCTTTATTTTTTTGTGGGTACCAGGGGTTGACCTCAGGACCTCATGCGCCAGCAGGCGCCCGTGCCGCTGAGCGATATCACCGGCCCTTTTTTCGTATGTGGGTTCCAGGAGTCGAACTCGGGCCCTCGCGCTTGCCAGGCAGGCACTTACGCCGTTGAGCCATCTCACCAGCCCTGAATTATTTTTTTAGATTGTTATTTGGTTTATACTGATTTTCTCTAGGTCTTCTTTTTTGTTTTATGAAAAAATAAAACGAATTTCATAACTATATACTAAAAGAATAACAATAGTTAATACACTGTGTATCATTATCTTCAAAGTAGTTATTCTTTCTCTAGGTCTTCTTATGGTTATCAGCATGTAATTAATGAACAGTCAGGGTTGGTGGGCACTCTAAAGTCTGAAAGAAAGTTTAAAGTTAATATTTTCTCTTATTTTGTATAACAAAAGTTACTTATGTAAGATTTATAGATGGGTATAATACCACCTAGATGTTTGTAATCCCACCTGATTGGGAAGTTGAGGCAGGAGCATTGTAAATTTGAGGCCAGCCTGGGCAATATAGCAAGATTCTGTCTCAAAAAGGAGTGGGGGTTCAGGGTTGTAAGTCAGTGGCAGATTGCCCAAAGTTTCAATCTAATATTGCATAAATAAATAAATGTTTTATAGTATATGTAGCTGTTGTATAGCAATTATCACATACCAGAAAGATTATTTATCTTATTAAATATTGAAAACTGGGCCGGTGAGATGGCTCAGCGGCTTAAGTGCCTGCGCGGCAAGCGCGAGGGCCCAAGTTCGACTCCCGGAACCCACATACGAAAAAGGGGCCGGTGATATCGCTCAGAGGCACGGGCGCGCAGGCACCCGAGGTCCTGAGGTCGACCCCCCGGTACCCACAAAAAAAAAAAAAAAAAAATATATTGAAAACTATGCTATAAGGCATATATAGAATGATTACATCTACAGTGATACCTTGGTTGTGAACGGCTTCAAGCTTGAACTTTCCACTACTCGATCAGCAAAGTTAAAAAAAAATGTGCTCAGTGTTTGTAACTTTGCTTGACAGTCAACTGAAAATCCAAGTTGAGAAAACCAGCACCAGCCGAGAGGGAGTCATGAATTGCGTCTCCCCACGGACACAAAGGGGTGATGCCACCATCTGAGTGCCACTCTCACCCAGACAACATACAGTGCTTGTGTTTGTGCATTAAAACATTTGTCACTGTGCTCTTTTTGCATTTTATTTGTGAAAATATCAGAAGCATGGCTCCAAAGAATGTTAGTAATACCAGGAGTAAAGCTAAGAGGAAAACTGTGAGAATCACCACAGAGTTACAGAAGGAAATCATGGCAAAATCTGTTGAAGACCTATAAAAATGAATTTATAAATGTAAGTTTTGGGCCTCAGAACCAATTATTTGGTTCCCCACTATTTTTTATGGGAAAAATATGTTCAGTTCTCGAAGTTTTCAGTATTCAAACAGGAATTCAGAACGGATTGAGTTCAATAACAGAGGCATCACTATATTTGACAGATCAGAAAGCCGAGGATGAAAAAGTTAAATAATATGCTTACGGCTACTGAATTAACAACAGAGTTTTAATTTAAACACAAAATCATGAGTCTTCAAAACCCAAATCCTTAGTGTTTGGATTATACCGATTCTCACTAGGCCCTCATGATTATTGACAAGTAACTGAAAAAGTAGTCAAGTCTGTGGGCCTTCTAAGGTCTTAAAGAAAATCTAAATTTAAAAACATCTCATTTTTTATAGCAAAGTTTACTTCTAGGAGATTCAGAGACGTGTGTAGGGGTCCATGCTTGTAATTACACCTGCATAGGATACTGAGGCAGATGGATTTGCAAGTTCAGGGCCAACCTGGGCAATACAGCAAGACTGTCTAAAAATTTAAAATAAATAAATAAACAAATAAATAAATGGTGCTAGGGATATAGGCCACTGGTAGAGTGCCCAAAGTTTCAATCCCCAGTATTGATTGCTTAAATAAGTAAATAAATAAATAAATAAATGGTTTATAATACTTGTAGAAGTTTTATAGCAATTATTATTTACCTGCAACATTATTTATCTTATTAAATATTAAAAACTATATTAGGAGGCATATATAGAACTCTTACATCTATTTGACAAATTAGAAAACAGGCTAAGGTGAGTCAAATAATTTACTTAAGCCTGGTGAATTAATGCTAGAGTTTTTTTTTTTTTTTTTTTTTTTTTGTGGGTACCGGGGGGTCGACCTCAGGACCTTGCACGCCAACAGGCACCCGTGCTGCTGAGCGATATCACCGGCCCCTTTTTCGTATGTGGGATCCGGGAGTCGAACTCGGGCCCTCACGCTTGCAAGGCAGGCGCTTATGCCGCTGAGCCATCTCACCGGCCCAATGCTAGAGTTTTAATCTAAACAAGAAGTCATGAGGCTTCAAAACCCAAATCCTTAATTAAAGTTCTCTGCAGTGTAAGACCTTTGACGTTGAGTTTATTGTGCTTTCCTTTTGCATGTGGGTAAACTGCTTAGAAGATTGTATCTGACCATGTTGCTTTTTTTGCTAGGATTCTGCCTTATAAAATTTTCCAGATCTTTGGTTGCTAAACTTATGTAAGCAAAAATGAAAAAAATATATTATGGATAAGTACGAGCTCTTATTTAAGTAAAAACTGGATGTTATAGAGATTATACAAAGATAAGGAGGTAATCCAAAATTGAATCCTTGGGGCTGGGGATATAGCTCAGTGGCACAGTGCCTGCCTGGCAAGCGCAAGGTCCTGAGTTTCATTCCTAGTACCAAAAACAAAAATAAAAACACCCAAAAAACAAAATTGAATCCTCATCCTTACTTTCACAACATCTCCCAGACCCTCGGTGTCCAGCAGAACTAGAGTCTGGTTTGGCTTCTTGGGATGAGGCACACACCACATCCAGATTCCTTTGGTGTGAGCCTGTACCGTGGAGCCCAGAGAGAAGCCTGCAAAACCAAGGTGAGATGAGATGCATGAGTTTCAATAGCAGATGTGTCTGAAACTGAGATGAACGTTAGCACAATCAAGCTTAGGAGTGAGAAGTGAAATCACAGTCAGTGTTCATCTTGCAGTCAGAGAAGTAATAAAAATGAGATTATCCAATACAAGACAAAAATCCAGTATTTTCATGAGACAAAACATTCATTAGCGTAGCATGATGGAGCAAACCTGTAATCCTAGCTGCTCAGGAAGCTGTGGTAGGAGGATTGCCGCTTCAAGGTCGGTCTGGTTACCCAGCAAAACTCTATCTCAAAACAATATTTAAATAGGGCTGGATACGTAGCTCAATGGTAGAGCACTTTCCTAGCAGGCCTGCGACTCTAGGTTCAATCCCTTGTACCACAAAAACAAAAACAAAAACAAAAACGAGAACTAAAACAAAGACAAAGACAAAGACAAAAGCAAAGAAACATAACAAAACATAAAAAGCCTAGGATTTAGCTCAGCCCTTGTAGGGCTTGATCCCCAGCATCACAGAAACGTTCTGCAAACTATAATTAGAAGGAAACTTAGCTCATCACAATAAAGGCCATATATTAATGTCCACAGACAGCATCACACTGAGTAGTAAAAAACTGAAAACTTTTCCTCTCAGATCCTTCTTTAAAAGGAAGTAAAAATTTGGAGGATTTCCACTTTTGGAATTCTGATACTACAAATCTCAGGATCATTCAATGATCTTGGCCACTCGGATTCAACATTGTTATGGAAGTCCTATCCAATATAATTAGGAAAGAAAAGGAAATAGAAGACACCAATATTGGGAAAGAAAAGTAGTTATCTCTGCATACAGATGAAGTGACACATATACGAAAAACATTAACTGTTACAAATACTGTTAAGCCTAATAAATGATTTCAGCAATGTCGCTGCATACAGCATCAACATGCAGAAATCAGTTGCATTTCTACACACTAAAAATGAACAATCTAAGTAGGAAATTAAGAAACAATCCCAGGCTGGGCATGGGAGAACACACCTGTAATCTCAGCATTCAGTAGGCTGAGGCAGGAGGATTGCCATGAGTTCAAGGCCAGCCTCAGCTACATAGTGAGTTCAAGGCAGCCTGAACTGCGTAGTGAGACACTGGCCCCCCCCATAAATAAATAAAAGACAATCCCAGTTACAAAAGCATAAAAAACTACTAGGAATAAACCAAACCAATAAGAACCTTATGATTTGTATACCTGAAACTACGGGACATTGTTAAACAAATTCAAGAAGATACAAATGATTAGAAAAACATCTGGGGCCAGTGAGATGGATCGGCGGCATAAGCGCCTGCCTGGCAAGCGCGAGGGCCCGAGTTCGACTCCCGGAACCCACATACGAAAAAAGGGGCCGGTGATATCGCTCAGCGGCACAGGCGCCTGCTGGCACGTGAGGTCCTGAGGTTGACCCCCGGTACCCACAAGAAAAAAAAAAAAGAAAAACATCTGGTGTTAATGAGAAGGAGATTTAATATCCTTAAGATGTTACTAGTGGGCCGGTGAGATGGCTCAGCAGCTTAAGCACCTGCCTGGCAAGCACGAGGGCCCGAGTTCGACTCCCGTAACCCACATACAAAAAAGGGGCCGGTGATATCGTTCAGCGGCATGGGCGTCTGCTGACGCGCAAGGTCCTGAGGTCAACCCCCTGGTACCCACACACACACACAAAAAGCTGTTACTAGTATCCAAAGTGATAAATTTAATGAATCACTATCAAACTCCCAATGAATTTTTTGTGGAGGTAGAAAAATCTACCATAATTTTCATATGAAATCTCAAGAAACTCCAAAATAGCAACCCCCCAAAATCTTTTTTTTCTTTTTGTGGGTACCGGGGGTTGAACTCAGGACCTTGTGCTTGCCAGGCAGGTGCTTATGCCACTGAGCTATATCACTGGCCCAAATCTTTAAAAGGAAGTAGGAATTGTGAAGACTTCTGGTTTTGGAATTCTGATAGTACAAAACTGGTATTCAAAACAGTGTGGAGCTAGCATAAACAGTGATATATAGCTCAAAAGAATAGAATAGATAGCCCAAGAATTTTATGTACATATCATATTTATCCTATATAATATTTATTGCATTTATCATATTAACATATATATGCACTGTTTTCAGTATGCATACCATATTATTATTCAATGAAGGAAGTATAGTCTTATCAGTAAGTGACTTTGGGACTATACTGGATATCCACATGCAGAAAACCAAGAATACATGGAAGAAGGGGAGGAGGGAAAGATGTAGGAAGAGAAAAAGTGGGAAAATGCACAGAGGAAGAAGAATAAAGCCCAGTGTGAGGGGAGAGGGAGGGACAAGGAGAAGGGAAGAGGAAGAAGGCATTGTTGTGCTGTTTCCACATACCACACAAAAATTTACTCAAAATAGATGAAAGACCTAAACATTAGATGTAAAACTATAAAACCCAGAAAAGAAAACTTGGGGGAGAACTTTCATGTCATTAGATTTGGCAGTGATTTCTTGGTATAACATCAAAAGCATGGCCAACAAATGAAAAAAAAAAAAATAAGAGAAGGTGAACTTCATCAAAATTGAAATCTTTTGTGCATCAAAATACTCTTTCACAGAGTGGAAAGGCAACACATGGAACTGGAGAAAATATTTGCCAGACATGTATATGATAAAGGGTTGATATCCAGAACATATCAGAAATTCCTACAATGAAACACAAACAACCAGAAGAAAAAATGAACAAAGTACTTAAGTAGACATTTCTACAAAGAAGATACACAAGTGACTAATAAGCACATGAAAAGATGGTCTATATCATTAGTTATGTAGGAAAATATAAGCTGAAACCATGAGATACTACTTCACATATATTAGAATGGCCACTATCTAAACAAATATACAAAAGCAAAGAGAAAATAAAAAATATTTGCAGGATGTGGAGAAATTAGAGCATTTGTACATTTCTGGTAAAAACAAACTGGTGCAGACAATACCGCTAGGTATATAGCCAGAAGAATTTAAAGCATAGACTTGAACAGATATTTTTATACATATATGTATATCAGCATTATTCCTAAAGCCAAAAGGTGAAAGAAATCACATTGTCCGTCTACAGATGAATGGATAACAAATTGGTATACTCGCACAGTTATTGAGCCTTAAAAAGGAAGAAAATTTTGACACATGCTACAACATTGGTGAAACTTGAGAACATGCTAAGAGAAATAAATAAGGCGCAAGGGAAAATTTTGTGTGATTTCACTTGCATGATGTTCCTAGAGAGAGAATGTACAGTAGTGGTGGGGGATGAGTGTAGTGGGAATTATTGTTTAATAGAGTTTCTCTTGTGGAAGATAAGCTGGTCTAGAGATGGATGGAGGTGATGGCTGCACAAAAATGGGAATTTACTTAGTGCCTCAGTATAGCTAAAAAAGTATTTTTAAAAGGGTAAATATTATATTATGTAGATATTAAACAATAACAAATATGCAATACAAATGAAAAAGTTTTAACCTTAAAAATCAAGAGGAAACTTGCTCTGATTACATGAACATTTTAATAAGTCTTACAATTTATTGGTATGCAAATTAGTTATTCATAGTGCTGCTTTCCTCTTTCTAGGAAAGGAACAATTTTTGCTGTCCAAAGGGAATGTAAGGCATAGTAAGGAGAGTCGGAGAACACACTCTCACCCCCTAGAACAGAGTGAAGATAAAAAGTCCACCTGCGAGTGGCAGATTAGCTTGCAATATTCCTCCCTGGCTCTACCCGTCCCTGCCCAACCCCCATGCAGGATGCTGGCAGTGTGGGTGGGCAGAGGGCTCAGCAGAGCCTCGCTGGTGGCACTCACCCTTTTTCTTCCCAGCCAGCTTGTTCATCAGGTAGGATTTGCCTGTGCGGTAGAGGCCCACGATAGCCACCACCACGACAGGCTGGGTGATGGCAGACAGGATCCTCAGAGCTTCCTGATTCACCTTCAGCTGCCCTTCAGTGTTCTCAATGAGGCACACTGGGGCTGGCATGTGGGTCTTGGAGGCCATGTCCAGCGTGTGCTCTGGTCTGCAAGGGCAGGGGTGGAAAGAGTCAGAATCTCTAGTCTCTTGCACTCAGCAAGTGGATTCTGAGAGAGAGTGATGGAAACATTACCAAAGTGGTTCATTTAAAAAATGATGGTAAAGCAGTAACTTATTAACATTGAACTGCTCTTACAACCCACATCTTCCATTTAATTTATTGCAGAAAGTTTTCTTTCTGGATTCAGATAAAAAATGTATACAAGACATGAAATGCAAAACACAATAGAATTTAGAGAATTTCTTTTTCATCCTGGGTATATGTAAGAAATTTATTTTTATTTATTCACATAATAAATTATTAATTTTTTAATGAATAGAGATCTTCATGAATGAATGATTCTTAGTTTGATATATGTCCTTTGGACATTTTCCAGATTTTTAAAATGTGTTCTTTCTTCCCTCTCCAAGTAGCTCTGGTCGTTTCACTTGCATGAGGATCTACTGTACTCCTCACATTGCCTTCACAGAAATACAACCAACGCAAATTGTTTATGCAAATTTTATGAAAATACTTGACCATGGGAACACATCAGGAGGGACCATCCAGGGATGGAGAGGGTGTATGCAAGAGCAGTGCCTGACACTGGAGCTATGTAAGCTTCACAGCGAAAAAGTGTAAACTCAGTGAGAGGTGACAACACAATTGGAAATAATGGATGTTGCTCAAAATGACAAAGAAATAAGGATTATGAAATCAGGAAGCAGATCAAAAGAGAGCTAGAAAGAGAGCTGTTCAAAGAAAATATATTTCCAGCAATACACTTTTAGATTTTCTGCCCCAACCCCCAATTTAGTAGGGAAGAATGAGCAATGAGAAGAGGAGGAAGAAAAGTAGTGAGGGAGGCAGAAGATAAAGACGAAACAAGGAGAGAGAGAATTGAGACAAGAGTTGATGAATGAGTCTACTCTCTGCCCAAGAATTCATGGGAGGAAAATCTTGAGGGCAGGAAAATTCAATGTCACAGTTATGTCAAGGCAAGAAAGATGACATCCTTAGTACAGGAGATTCTTTCAGTGAAAGCTCGTGGGGGCTGAGTTCTGCTTGTGTGTGAAGCGGAGGGAGTGGGCACTAAGAAGCCACTGAGTCTGCTCTACTTTGAAGGAAGAAAGGCATTTTTAAACCAAGTTCAGATCATGGTTAGCCAGTATGCTGCTTTCCTGATCTTCATCTTTCTCTCTGGCTTCCAGGATTCTCTCTCTTTGTCCTTTAACAGTGTGGGTGGCTGCTCTTCTGCATCTCATTTCTGTGCTTTCCTTCTCCTGAAAACAGCCCACAGGCAACACTGCTAGTTCCTTAGCCACAGCAGGAGCAGTTCTGAGCAACCAACAGTGACCTTGGTAATTTAATTATGTCCACAGTCAACAAAGACAAAGTCGACAAAGAGAAAAACAATCCTATTGCGTTTTACAGGCTCAGTTCAGCCCTGTCTGCTGTAACACAAGACAAGCCCAGTAGAGGCCCTAGGGAACCTGCTTCTCCGATAATGCCCGGATTTTCACACATCAAGCACAACTACAGCCTTTTACGGTTCTGGTGGTTGTTAAGGAAAGTAACCAACCTAGGTGTAGAGGCGGCGAGGCCCGGTCCCCTTCAGAGCTGGAGAAGCTGCTGGAAGGAAAAATCAGTGTCTTACCCAATCTTCCCCTTGGTGTAGATGGATTGGCTTCTCTCTTCTCTGCTTCTCACTGGATTTTTGGGCTTTTATCACCCCCCCACCACTCACGCACACACACAAATGCTGTGGGGCTTCCGGACTTCCCTGCAGGACCAAACAATGAAAAGTATAGCAAACTGTGATGGGTTTAGAGTGATGTGAAACTGAAAGTACTTAGTCTTAGGCAGTGAATCAGCAACCATAAAAGGGATTTGTGGAGCTTGTGCCAATGAGAGGTTTTGACAAAAAGAACTTTAAAGTATTTTGTTGAAAGATGTCTTAGGAACCATTTGCACTTTAAAAAATGTCCCTTTGCTATAAAATCTAATGGACTGTTTCTCAAGATTGGGGGACAGTATCAGCATATTAGACTGATGAGACATCATATTATTGAAGTCCAATTTCTCAAAATAATAGAGCGACCCATACTGGAGCATGTTATTCCTTGGGTAAGTGAGGGAAAGGGCATCTCTTACACTGTGATGAGGACCCAGATCCTGATACTGTTACGGGGTGATAGCAGAAACTCAAAATATGACATAAGGAAAATATTATAACTCCCAACCTGTTAGATGTCTGATACATCCAGTTCATGTTCTCTAAGAATCAAAGAATGAATTCTATGAACAATAGAGATTAAGAGTAGGAATATATTTATTGAGAGGGAGAGATATAGCTCCTGAGAGGCAGGAGGGGACCCAAATGGGTTGCCCAAGGACCCCACTTTACAGAGAAATTCTTTAGAGCGATACCCATGTATGATGTGGGTTACAGTTATGATTAACCAATAAGGGTACAAGTATAGTCACTTAGGTAATAGTGATCCAATGGGGAAACAAGTCATGTAACAAGGGTGCATGGAAAGGACAAAGACTTTTTCTAGGAAACAATGGGTCTGGAGGTCTTGGTCACCCACCAGGGTGACTGATGTCTATCTAGGCTTCATTAGGCCTGGTGTTTCTATACAAGCCTGATCATCTCATCTTTATCTTGAGGCCTGGTCTCTAACAGGTATGTCTCCAGCCACAGCTGAGATGTGTTTTACCTTTGTCCAGGCTCTCTTGAGGGCCTAGCCCTATCTGACTGCCTATGCTATTTCTTCCTAGACTAGCTGTCTATAATATTCTCCCCTCTGAAGAGGTATCCCAAATTGCCATGAGGGGCAGGGGGGACGTGACCATTATGGCTTCTTTGGGCTGAAGGGGGTAGTAGTTGTGATTGGCAGTCAGAGACACTCTCCAGAGGATCTGTCTGAAAGGCCTTCAATAGACATCAGGTGTTTTTGTCTTGGGTAGGTGTATAGCTAAGTCTGGAGGAGACAAGGCCAAAGAAACAGTTAAGTATGTAGGGGCCAAATAATAAAATCAACAAGACTATTATGAATATAAGAAAAAAATAGCTCTCCCACAGAAAGTGTAAGGAGAAGGTCCAGGGAATTTCAGAATCTGACATGGCATTAACCTGTCATTTAATATCTTGAAGAGCCATCATCAAGACATTAGCAGACAGATCAGGAATGTACACAGTGCAATTGGTTCTTTTTCTAATGGCACAAGTATCCACTTCTGCTGTTCGTATGTCTGATGTCATCAGATTTTAAAGGACAGCTTGCCTATTTTACTTTATTTTATTTTATTTTATTTTATTTTATATTTAGGAGAGAGAGAGACCAGTTGAGGTCTCCTTTAAGGCCCACTGAGTATAGTTACTCAAGGCCTCAATGTGTTGTATGATGCTCTCTCTACAAGGTTGATCTGGTGGCTCCTGATAAAAGGAGTCTAGCACATTTGTTGTTGGTTTGGTCTGCATGATCACTTGGACTCTGGCAGCCTCTAGGCAAGAACAAACAAATTTTTAAGAAATTAGAGCATGTATAACCAGAGCATAGGCACCATAACTGAAAGGCAGGTTAAGGAAAGAGCCAAGTCCACTATCTGTTTTTAAGGGGCTGGAATTGTGACTGTAACCTGTTGGATCCTAGACCTCTTTACTAATGAAGTCATATTTTGTCATAAGTCTCTCCAGTTTAAGCTGTAAGAAAATAGAGAGTTTGGTGGTTTTGAAGGACAATTTTAGTTAAAGAAGTTAAAGACTCTTGTTGAGCTTTTATAGCTTCTATCATATTTTTTCTTAATGACTTATAACAGTGGTCAGCTACTGGTATAGTTGGAACTGCCAGAAGGGGTCAGCAATTGGAGCCTCTTTTTATATCTAGTATATTACTATGGCATTGTTTTATATACATTTTGGTTATACTTTTCTGCTGGGTGTTTAAGACCAAGTTAAAGTGAGACCTGTGTTAATTAAAATTAACCTCTTGTTGTCTATCAAAGTCAGTTAAGTCTCCTCAGGCATTACTTTGGAACCATATATAGAGCCTCTCAGCTCCTCTGTCAGTGGTCATCAAGATAGGTCACAGCCTTGCTTGACCATGTTGCTTTTTGTGAAAGCATGGGACTTTCCCTCTTGGTCACTCTTCTTTGGTACATGGTACTTTTGCTGATTTTTGTTGTTTTGGATCCAGCAATCTCCCTGCTCAGAAGGTTGGGTGACTCATCAAAGTTGTAGAATCTCATAGAAAAAGATTCCCTCATATCCTGGGTCCTTATTGACCTTGGAGGGCCAGGGCAAAAATATTGGCTAGTCTCTTAGCCCAGTTACCTTTCTAGTTTTGGTCTCTAAATTTTAGTTGTTGAACATCCAGAAGAAAAGATCAGTGGCATTAGAATTGTAGTGGGGGCAATGAATTTAACTAGTATAATTTATCGGATGTGAAGCACTTCAGAATATAAAGTATAGCCAGAGGACTGGTATTCCTTACTAATCATAGTTGTTTTGGTAGTTTTATCCCTGTAGAATGTTGACAGGCAACAGTTATATAGTTTATTGTTCAAGAAAACTTGAGAGCAAGAGCCACAAGTAGTATTTTAGCATGGCAATCATGATGACATTATTTTTGTAACACACTTAAAAATGTCCATCTCAACATAGAATAGCCTTTTTAGTCAGCATCTCCATCTGATCACAATATATGAAATGACACAAAGAAAACGCTTGCCTAATTTGTTATCTTTTAATAGGATGTCATCTGAGGAGAATGTACTGGCCTATAAAATGTACCTAAGAAGTTTATAATGTCTAACCTCTAATTTTAGTGTGTGACATTGTTTGGACCATTTGGTGCCTTATTATCTTTAAGGGTAGTGACACATATATAACATATACATTGTATAAGCCTTTAAAAAAACTATTATTTGACTGGTGGTCTCATGCTGGTTTGACATATATCTCTTATCATAAGAAGCTGCAGTACAAGAGAAAGACAGATATGTGAGTCTAGAAAAGGGTTATTACTGGTAATAATCCTGGTTTTATATCTTAGAAGACCTGTACACTCAGAAGGCACGAATATATTTATTTGTGTACACCATGAAATCAGTATAACGAATGTTGTAGCTATATGGAAACTTTTGTCTCTTAATTTAGTTTTGTACAAAGAGCATCTTTTAATAAGAAAATCTTATTGTTCTATTTACAGAAAACTTAACCTTTTGATGATAACCAATATAAACATATTACAATAATATGTTTAGCAACACCTCTTGGGTAGTGTCTCACATAAAGCTATGGAAACTATTGGGATCCCATTAATGAACAAAGGCTGGAATGAGATATTCATTTGTAGGCAGTTGTTTTTTTATTCACCACGAGGAGTCTTGTACAGTTTTCCCACACCCAAATGGTCTCTATTTAATTGTCTTAACAAATTTTTGATGGCTTATGAGAGCCAGATTATAACAATTAACATAGTAGTTTTGACCAATGAAAGACTCTCAAGTTATGGTGCATAGACAACAATATGCATTGTATTTGTAAAACTAATCTTGGCATCATTTTGATCAGTTGGCAACCTGGGTAGGAGTTGACTTAACTTAACTCTGATGACATCTATAAGTCAACTAAAGTTATAGACAAATATATATTTTTTTTAATCCAAAAAGGCAAGAAGAAAAAATTGTTGAGCTCAAACAAAACAGCTATAAGCGTTGTAACTGGTTATAGATTGGACAGACAGGTGAACAAGCACACAGAAGACAATTTTTGATAGACCAGAGTGCACTCAGATGTATTTGGCCAACTTGGAATTATAATAACTCTTTTTATAAGACTAGTCTGAACTTCTATAAGTCAATTAGCAGAGACCTCTTGTAATAAGAATTAAAAGGAATAAAAACCTTTTACTTATGGTCAATATTTTTTCTGCATTTTAATTTGTCTTAAGAATTTTGGGGGCCAGTGAGATGGCTCAGCAGCATAAGGGCTTGCCTGGCAAGAGTGAGGTCCTGAGTTCGACTCCCAGAACCCACATACGAAAAAGGGGCTGGTGATGTTGCTCAGCGGCACAGGCGCCTGCTGGCACACGAGGTCCTGAAGTCGACCCCCGGTATCCACAAAAAAAAAAAAAAAAAAAAAAAAAAAAAAAAAAAAAAAAAGAATTTTGGCACCTCCATGCCTTCTTCTTTCATTTAGCTTCTGGTTCAGCCACCTCTATACCTTCTGTCACCTACTCAGACCTTTTTTTCTTCTAACAGTATTTATGGGATCTCCTCCTATTATTATTTTTTTTATCTTTGGCTGTTCATACTTTAGGATTTATTTTTGTCTCCACAGGGGGAAGTAGTGTAGCTGGCTTGGGTGCATATATTACAGCATTTAAATGGGATAAAAAAAAAATGTCTCCCTGATAGAAAATAGAATTTCAGGCGTAATTAAAAATGCATGTATGAAGAGAAAGCCATCCCAGTTACAGCTTAAGGGTTGAGAAACAGCGAGTTAGCTCCTGCCTGGTGACTCCTTTCATTGAGGTATGATGGCTGGAAGGAAGGCCAGGGTTGAAGAAAAGGACCAGGAGACATGTGCCAACGCCCAGCAATAGGGTTTTTTTTTCCCCTATAGTCATGATCACTTGGAGCTCCCATGGGGAGATGACAGTCTGGCCAGAGGGAGAAGGCACAGGGTTCCCTGGGGCCCGTTATTCTTGCTAGGCCAGCTGGGAAGTTGAGTCTAAGCCCTGGGTCCTCTGCCTCGGAGCACATTTCTGCTTCCAGTGGCTACCTTGGCCCCATCAGGCCTGGTTTAGAGGCCTCTTAAAGCAGTCCCTCTTAAGGTGGTCTGTGTTTCCACAGCAGTAGCAGGTGAGTTTAGTATTGAGCTCTTCTTGGAGCCCTGAGAATCAGACTTAGGGTTTGTTCTTCTTAAGGCTGAAACAAAGGCAGCTGTTTCTTTTTGGTCTCTCTTTTCTCCTTTTGGCTTCCTCCTGGTCTCAGTTATAGAATACGGAAGAGGCAATTTTTACTAGAGTATCAAGTGAGCTATCTGGAGCAAATCTATCTCTTGTAACTTTTTCTTAATGTCTGGGGTTGACTGGGTAATAAGCTTGTCTTCAAGAGTAATCTGTCCTATCAAATCAGGGGCTGTGGACCTATGTTTTATCAGTGTCTCTTGTAAATGATCTAAGAAGACAGAGGGGTTTTCACCTTTCTCCTGATAAATAGTTGACAATTTAAAATAACTAGAGGGCTTGGTTTTGTCCTTACACCTTCAAGAATAAATACCTGAAATTTACCTTATTCCAACCCACATCTGGCTGTTCGGCCAGTAAGGGTCTTGGGTAGGGACTGCTTGGGCTCCAATGTGTTAAGACTGACCTGAGCAATCCCATGCTTTCCTTTGTAAACAATGAGAAGCAATAGCTTGCTTGTGGTAAAGAAATAAGGGTAAAAAGAAAAAAATTAATATCAGGCTACATTTGCACTGCAGTCCTCCGACACCAGCTCTGTGTACTAACATGTGCTGATTGCCCTTATTGCCTTAAACTCAAACGTTTCATCCAGATTCTTTAAGATCCTTAAAACTGCACCCCCGACCTTAAAACTGATATATACTCAGTTCCCCTTTAGATTTTTGCTGATATCAGTCTGATCTCAGTCTGCCTGCAGGTAGAGGAATAAAACCTGATTCTCCCCACAGCTTCTGTCTCCAGGTGGCTCCTCATGCACTGCTATCACACAGTGGAAACTGGTTGTTCTCCTGGCTGCTTATCTTCAGACTTTCTAAAATTAAGACCATATTCATCCCTACATGCAATAGCAGCCTGTAATGCTGCTTGATTTTCAGTAGAAATTAATGTTTGATTTAAGAGTAACATTACATCTCCCCGATTTAGCTTATAGGTCTGAGTAAGTCCTCTAAAACCTCAGTGTTCTTATCAGGGTCATCCAAAAACTTTCACGGATCTTGTTTGATCTGCCTTAGATCATAGAGAGGAAAGGACATATGAATGTGGGTAGTCTCGTATGGCTTATAATTATACTTTGAGCATAAATAAGTATTATTTCTCATGTAAAGAAAGTGTGAATAAGGTAATTCTAACTATTTTTTCTCTTTTTTTTAAGTACAATTCTAGTCGTAAAACAGCATCGTAATTAATACTTCCTTCTGCGTTCCATTTTGGCTCTAGAGGATAGGCAGGCCATGCACGGGTATAGAAAAATATTAAATGCTCTTTTTCAACATGTAAGGTTTGAACATCTTCCTGTGCTTAAGAATACATTCCATGGGCCAGTGAGATGGCTCAGCGGCATAAGTGCCTGCCTGGCAAGCGCGAGGTCCTGAATTTGACTCCCAGTACCCACATATGAAAAAAGGGCTGGTGATATCGCTTAGCGGCATGGGTGCCTGCTGGTGCATGAGGTCCAGAGGTCGACCCCCGGTACCCACAAAAAAAAAAAAAGAACACATTCCAAAGGAGTAAGATACTTTGACACCGAACTCCCTGTTTCTGAAATGCAACAGAAGATTAGGCATCCCATTAATTTCTACTTGATTTCTTATACCCTTTGGGTGTCCCTTAAGTTGATTCCACTCCAGGATAGGTGGATGCCATCTGGTGAGAGACCAGAAGATAAAATTCAACCAGCCTATCCAACCTTGTACTGGTGCATAATTTTATATCTCTTGGGAACTCAAATTTTACTGCAGCAGGTGTCTTTTTATAAGCACAAGTTATAATTGACCTCAGTTGTAACAGTTATGTCTAAAGAAGGAAGCATTCCTTTGTATTAAACCACTGTTTTGTAGTTCTTTGAAAGAGAGTGAGGCAGACAGATCCCAAAGCAGTACCTTTTATCTTCCAAAAGAGATTATCTTTGGATTAGGTCTTTGAATTTAGGGAATCTGATTTTTTTCAGCTCTTTATATGTTCTAGGTATTAGTCCTTTGTCTGAGGGACAGCTGGCTATAATTCGTTCCCACTCTGTGGGTTGTCTTGTCACTCTATTGATAATTTCTTTTGCTGTGCAAAAGCTTTTTAATAGGATGAGATCCCATTTGATTCTTTGCAGTATTTCCTTTGCTATCGGGATTTTGTTCATGATATCTGCCTACACCGATGTCTTCAAGTGTTCTACCTATTCCCTCTTCCAGCAGATTTAGTGTTTCTGCTTTAATATTTAGATCTTTGATCCATTTTGATTTTAGTTCAGGGCATGGTGAACTAAATTTAGTCTTCAGCATGTGAAAAGCCAGTTTTTCCAGCACTGTTTATTAAAGAGTCTGCCTTTCTTCCTGTGAACGTGTTTGGCCCCTTTGTCAAAGATAAGGTTGCTGAGTGTGTTTGGAGTTGTTTCTGGATCTTCTAATCTGTTCTACTGAACCTCAGGTCTGTTTTTTTTTGCCAGTACCAAGCTGTTTTTATTACAGCAGATCTGTAGTAAAACTTCAAGAAAGGGATTGTGACCCCCCTGTCTTTCATTTGTTGCCCAGAATTGCTTTTGCTGAATAGACACTTCTCAGAAGAAGAAGTACAAACGGCCAATAAATATATGAAAAAATGTTCAATATCACAGATCATTCAAGAGATGCAAATTAAAACAATGCTGAGGTTACATCTCACTCCAGAAAGAATGGCTATGATCAAGAAATCAACAAATAACAAATGCTAATGAGGCCTTCGGAAAAAAGAAACTTTTCTACTGCTGGTGGAGTGTAGGCTGGTGCAACCACTGTGGAAATCAGTGTGGAGATCCCTCAAAAAATTAGCATTAGAGGTCCCATTTGACCCAGCTATTCCCCTTCTGGGTATCTTCCCCTAAGAATTAAAACATCATACGTCAGCAATATATGCACACCCATGTTTATAGCAGCAGTTTGTAATAGCTAAATCTTATAAACAACCCAAATGCCCATCAACCAAAGAATGGATAAAAAATCATGTTTTTTTTTTTAATACAATGGAGTACTACTCAGCCATGAAGAAAGATAAACTTGAGACATTTCTAGGTTAATGGACACACCCTGAGACCATACCCTTAAGTGAAATGAACCAGACACACATGTAAATATTGCATTGTTTCCTGGTGTGATAAACCAAAAGTGTAAAGAAGGACCAAAGTGTATAATAGGTAATGCAAAATAGGAAGAAATTGTTCAAAAGAAATGAGAACAAGCTAGGGAAGAGTGGGAAAGGAAGGAAGGGAAAAGAAAAAAATGGTAAAACAAGGATAAAATGGAAACAAAGCTTTGCACAAAAGAAAAGGAAGAGAGGTTGAAGGGAGGGGAGGGGATTGGGAAAAAAAAGAGGATTTATGATATCATATACAGGTATAAATTCCCTATGATGATATGAATATTATGTATGTATAAATTGTAATAATAAACTTAATGAAAAATAAAAGGAATTAAAAAAACCCCTTTGATTAGAAATCTCCCTTCCCTCCAGGAGGGTAAGCTGAGGAATTTACAACAACTGTTTGCCTTTCCTGGAAAAGCAGCTATCAGGAAAAGCAATTTACATTTGTGTTTTACATATGCTAACTGAAAGTAACCAGAGATTTTTAGTCTCTCTTCTTTCATGTACATGTAAAACTGGTGAGTGTGCCTTTACTAATTTGTAAATCATGGCTTCTAGGCAACAAATATAAATTTAATCTGTGACTTCAGGTACTTAGAGAGTAAAATGGACTCTTTATTTATTTATTTATTTTTTTTTTTTTTTGAGATAGGGTCTCACTGTGTAGTTCAGGCTGGCCTTGAGTTCACTATGGAGTCCAGGCTGGCCTGGAACTGATGGCGATCCTCTTGCCTCAGCTTTCCAAGTGCTTGGATTACAGTCCTGTGCCACCACACCCACCTAAAATGGACTTTGGAACCTGCAGAGCCTTGTCTTGCTACTAGAAAATTTGCCTAAGTGATTAGATGGACAACACAAGTGTCCCGGAGACTTCTTTGCCCTAGGGCCCAGGGCAAAGTTCCTCAAGTCAATTGTGCTTATGTCTATCTCTAAAGGTGATCTCTCTTTTATTTTAAATCTAATTAAGTTTAAACTAAATTGGTACAATTTAAGTATATACAATGATTACATTCATCATAGGGAATTTGTACCTGTACATGATATACCTTGATTTGCCTTTTTTTTTTTCTCTTATTCCCCTCCCCTCCCTTCAACAAATCTTTCACTCCTTGTTCACAAAGTTTGTTTCCATTTTATCTTTCTTTTCTCTTTTTTCTTTTCCCTTCCTTTCTTTCCTCCTCTGCCCACCCTAGTTCCACTTTCTTTTAGAATAATTTCTACTTATTTCACAATATCTATTGTACAATTTTGTTCTTATTTACACTGTCAGTTTCTCACACCCGAGAGACAATGTGACATTTACACGTGTGTCCATGTATTTCACTTCAGATGTCCATTTTGGGATAAGGTCTTTACATTTGGGGGAGGGGTTCTGATTTTTTCAATTCTTTATATGTTCTAGATATTAATCCTTTGTCTGAGGGATAACTGGCTATAAATTTTCCCCACTCTGTGGGTTGTCTTTTCACTCTATTGGTAATTTCTTTTGTTGTACAAAAGCTTTTTAAAAGAATGAGATCCCACTCATTGATTCTTTGTAGTATTTCCCAAGCAATTGGGGTTTTGTTTATGAAATCTTTGCCTATGCCTAAGTCTTCAAGAGTTCTATCTATTTTCTCTTCCAGCAGATTTAGTGTATCTGGTTTAATATTTTGATCTTTGATCCATTTTGATTTTAGTTTAGTACACGGTGATAGACATGGGTCTAGTTTTAGTCTTTGGCATGTGGAAAGCCAGTTTTTCTGATATGGCTAAAGTGACTCCATTTTTTTTTTAAATTTTATTTTAAAGAGAAAAAAATAGAACAAAATTTCAAAACAACATAATAGGAGGGTAACAATGGTTAATACATTATGTATTGTTATCTTTAAATTAGTTACTCAGGGTACAAGATATCAGCATTCAATTGTTCAAACAATATTAGCACAGAACTTTCTTTTCAATGAACTAAGCGAAATTAGTAGTGTATCTATCTTAACTATCATATATATATATATATATATATATATATATATATAATTTTTTCCCCTTCTTTCTTTTCTCCATTCCCCCATCCCAGTTTCTCTTTCCTTTTGAATGGCTTCTTCCTGTTTTACCATATCTATTGTACACTTTGGATCTTATTTACTATTTCAGTTTCTCACACTAGGGAGACAATACGATATTTACACATGTGCATCCAGTTTATTTCATTTATGAGTATTTTCTCGAGTTGCATCCATTTACCTATAAAAGTCTCCAGTTTATCTTTCTTTATGGCTAAGTAGTACTCCACTGTGTGGTTGATGGGCATTTGGATTGTTTCCACAATCTAGCTATTAGAAATTGTGCTGCTATAAACATGGGTGCATGTATATCGCTGTGGTATGATGTTTTTAATTCTTCTGGGAAGATGCCCAGAAGGGGAATAGCTGGGTCCAATGGGACTTCCAATCCTAGTTTTTTGAGGAATCTCCACACTGATATCCACAGTGGCTGTACCAGTTGACACTCCCACCAACAATGGAGAAGGGTTCCTTTTTCCCCACAGCCCCTCCAGCATTTGTTATTAGTTGATTTCTTGGTAATAGCCATTCTTTTTGGGGTGAGATGGAATCTCAGTGTTGTTTTAATTTGCATCTCTCGAATGACCAGTGATATTGAACATTTTTTCTTATATTTATTTGTCATTTGTATTTCTTCACCTGAGAAGTGTGTATTCATCTCAGATGCCCATTTTTGCATTGGGTCTTTAAATTTGGGAGGTCTGATTTTTTTGAGTTCTTTGTATATTCTTGATAGTAATCATTTGTCTGAGGAACAGCTGGCAAACATTTTTCCCACGTTGTGGGTTGTCTCTTCCCTCTGTTGGTGGTTTCTCTTGCTGTGCAAAAGCTTTTTAATAAGATGAGATCCCAGTTGTTGATTCTTTGTGATACTTCCTGTGTAACTAGGGTTTTGTTTATAAAGTCTTTGCCTACACCAATGTCTTCAAGAGTTCTACCTATACTATCTTCCAGCAGATTTAATGTTTCTGTTTTAATATTTAGATCTTTGATCCATTTTGAATTTAGTTTAGCACATGGTGAAAGATATAGATCTAATTTTAATCTTCAGCATGTGCAGAGCCAGTTTTTGCAGCACCATTTATTAAAGAGGCTGTCTTTCTTCCAGTGAATGTGTTTGGCACCTTTGTCAAAGATAAGGTGGCTTAGAACATCTGGAGTTGTTTCAGCATCTTCTAATCTGTTCCATTGATCTTCAGGTCTGTTTTTTGCCAATATCTTGCTATTTTTATCACAGTAGCTTTATAGTATAATTTCAAATCAGTGATTGTGATGCCCCCTGCCTTGCGTTTGTTGCCCAGAATTGCCTTTGCTATTCTAGGTCTCTTCTGGTTCCAAATGAATTTTAGGATTGTTTTCTCTAATTCTGTGAGATATGCTGTTGGAATTTTGATTGGTAATTGCATTAAATCTGTATAACAATTTTGGAAGTATGGCCATTTTCACTCTATTGTTTCTTCCTACCCAAGACCAAGGGGTATCTTTCCATTTTCTTTTTTTGTGTGTGTGAGTACCAGATGTCAAACTCAGGACCTCACACACCAGCAGGTGCCCGTGCCACTGAGCGATATCACCAGCCCTTTTTTCGTATGTAGGTACCAGGAGTCGAACTCAGGACCTCACGCTTGCCAGGCAGGCCCTTATGCCGCTGAGCTATCTCACCAGCCCTCCATTTTCTGCTATCCTCCTCAATCTCCTTTTTCAGAGTACTGTAGTTTTCAGTGTAGGGATCTTTTACCTCCTTTGTGAGATTGATTCCTAGGTATTTCATTTTTTTGGATGTTATTGTGAAAGGTGTTGTTTCCCTATTCTCTCTTTCAGTGAGTTTGTTATTCGTGTACAGGAAGGCTATTGATTTTTGAGTGTTAACTTTGTATCCAGCTACACTACTGAATTTGCTTATTAAATCTAGCAATTTTTTAGGAGTTTTTGGGGTCTTTTATGTAGAGTATCATGTCATCTGTAAATAATGATAATTTAACTTCTTCTTTTCCAATCATTATTCCTTTTATTTCTTTCTCTTGTCCAATTGCTCTGGCTAATGTTTCCAGGACTATGTTGAATAAGAGTGGGGACAGTGGGCATCCTTGTCTTGTTCCTGATTTTAGAGAGAAGGCTTTCAGTTTTTGTCCATTTAGTATGATATTGGCTGTTGGTTTGTCATAGATAGCTTTTATCAGATTGAGATAAAGACCATCTATTCCAATTTTCTGTAGGGTTTTTTTTTTATCATGAATAGATGCTGGACTTTGTCAAAAGCTTTTTCTGCATCTATTGAGATGATCATATGATTTTTGTCCTTGGTTCTGTTACTATGGTGTATTTCATTTATTGATTTATGTATGTTGTACCATCCCTGCATCCCTGGGATGAATCCGACTTGGTCATGGTGTATTATCTTCTTCTTTTTTTTCTTTTTAACTTGGTAATAGTCAACAGACAACTCTGTCTCACAATTATGTTTACTAAAAACTGACAAACAAAACCTGTACAAAAAAAAATCCCCAATCACTTCTGCACCAGTCATCTTTAGAGGCATTATCGCCTGGGACCCCCTCTTCCTCTGCCATGGCCACATCCTCTTCCTCGACCTTGGCCTCGGCCTCTTCCTGCCACAGCTTCCCTCTTCTTAGATTTCACCTTAGGTTCAATATCCACAAGTAGCGTGTCCAGAGGCAAGCTATCTGGCAGAATAAAATAGCGAATGTTATTTCCTCAAATGCTCAATGATTCCAGCTGCACCGGCTCTCTGTTCTTCAGGGTCATCTTCACAGCTTTCAGATGTGTGTTCATGCTGACATCTATGCCTGTGATCATTCTGTGGACCTGAATTCCATTCTTCAATTCAATGGTGACAGTTTCATGACTCAGTTTCATCAAAAATCTCACAAGCTTCATCCTAGCGGCACCATCACCCTTTTGACCCGGTAGTACACAAATTACAATGAGCAGGACCCAGTGGCCGGTGTATGAATATCAATCTTCTTGATTATTTGCTGGATTCTGTTTGCCAGTATCTTATTGAGGATTTTAGCATCATGTTCATTAGGGAGATTGGCCTGTAGTTCACTTTCTTAGTTGGTTCCTTCTCTGGTTTTGGTATCAGGGTAATGCTTGCTTCCAGGAATGAATTTGGGAATATTGCTTCCCTTCCAATTTCATTAAAATGTTTGAGAAATAGTGGTGTTAGGTCTCCTCAAAATTTCTTGTAGAATTCAGCAGTGAATCTATCAGGGCCTGGGCTTTTCTTTGTTGGGAGGTTTTTAATTACATCTTCGATTTCATTGACTGATATTGGTTTATTTAGTATTTTTATATCTTCTTTATTCAGCTTTGGTAATTCATATGTATCTAGGAATCTGTCCATTTCTTCTGCATTTTCCATCTTATTAGAATACAAATTTTCAAAATAGGTATAGATGATCTTCTGGATTTCTGCAGGGTCCATTGTGATAACACCCTTTTCATTCTTAATTGCATGGATTTGAGTCTTTTCTTTTCTTTTTTAAATCAGGTTGGATAAGTGTTTGTCAATTTTATTTATTCTTTCAAAGAACCAACTCTTTGATTCATTGATTCTTTGTATTGTATTTTTAGTCTCTAATACATTAATTTCTGCTCTGATCTTTATAATTTCCTCCCTTGTACAAGCTTTTAGCTTAACCTGCTCTTCTTTTTCTAGAAGTTTGAGGTTCACCATTAAGTTGTTTATTTGTGCTTGCTCTATTTTCCTGATATAGGAATTTAATGCTATAAATTTCTCTCTTAGGACTGCTTTCATTGTATCCCATAAGTTCTGGTATGTTGTACTGTCATTATCATTCAGTTGTAGAAACTGTCTAATTTCTTCTTTAATTTCATCTGTGACCCATTGGTTGTTCAGGAGGGTGCTGTTTAATTTCCATGTGTTTAGGAAGTTCTTGTGGTTTCTCTTGCCATTGATTTCCAATTTCATTGCACTATGGTCAGATAATATGCATGGGATAATTTCAATTCCTTTGCATTTACTTAAGCATGTTTTATGAGCTAGTATGTGGTCTATTTTGGAGAACATCCTGTGTACAGCTGAGAAGAATGTGTATTCTGATGTTGTGGGTTGGAACACTCTGTAGACATCTACTAAGTCCATTTATTCCAAAGTTTGGTTCAGTTCTAATATTTCATTGTTGATTTTTTGTCTAGTTGATCTGTCTTTTTGTGTCAGTGGAGTATTGAGATCCCCCAATGCAATTGTGTTAGCGCTTATTTGATTTTTCATGTCCTTTAATACTTGTTTAATATAGTTGGGTGCACTGATATTTGTTGCAAGTATATTTATGATTGTTATCTCTTCCTCTTGGATTGTTCCCTTTACAAGGATGTAGTGAACTTCTTTATCTCTCTGAATCATTCTTGGCTTGAAATTCACTTTGTCTGCCAAAAGAATAGCTACCCCTGCTTTTTTCTGGGTTTCTGTCACATGGAGTATTGTTTTCCATCCTTTGACTTTCAGTCTATGAATTTCCTTCTGAATTAAATGTGTTTCTTATATGCAGCATATTGTTGGATCTTCCTTCCTGATCCATTTTGCCAGTCTGTGCCTTTTGATTGGTGAATTGAGACCATTAACATTGATGGTTAAAACTGGTATGTATTGACTTATACTTGTCATGTTATTTTCCTGTTGTTGGCTCCCCCTCTTTTTTCCCCCTCCCTCTGTTTAACTGTTTGCTCTGCCTGGTGGATTCCTTCTGTTGGGGTTCCTGGAGTTGTAGTCCTTGTTATACCTTTCTAGAATGTCCTTCAAAACATTTTGGAGTGCTGGTTTGGTGGTCATAAATTTTCTCAGATGTTCTTTGTCATGGAAGTACTTTATTTCTCCATTAGTTTTGAAAGATAGTTTTGTGGGGTATATCAATCTGGGTTGAAAGTTATTCTCCTTTAGAACTTGAAATATGTTATTCCAAGCTCTTCTTGACTTGAGGGTTTGTGCTGAAAAGTCCGCTGTGATTCTGATGGGCTTTCCTTTATAGGTGATTTGTTTCTTTTCCCTAACAGCTTTTAAGATTCTACTCTTGTGTTGAATTTCTGGAATCTTGACTATAATATGACTAGCTGAAGATTTTTTTTTTGATCATGGCTAATTGGAATTCTATAAGCCTCATTATCTGTACATTAAATTCTTTTTATCTTCCAGGGAAATTTTCTGTCATAATGTTTGTGAACAGTGTTCTGATGTCATTTATGATATCTCCTGCTTTTCCATTGACTCCAATTAATCTCAATTTATTTTTTTTTTGCCTCATCCAGTAGCTGCTGGATTGATTTTTCATTGTTTCTTGCTATTTTTAAGAATTCTTTCTTTTCGTGATCACTAATTGCAAGCCTGTCTTCTATATCTGAGATTCTGTCCTCATATTGGCTTAATCTGCTACAAATACTTTCAATGGAATTTTTGTTCTCCTGGATATCTGCTTGAATCTGCCTTATGGATTCCATTTCTTTCCTATGCTGAGCATTCATGGCTTCCATAATTTTCTTAAGCTCATCTATTTTTTTTGTCTGTATCTGCTCTAGCGTCCTTAAGCATGGTTTTCACTATGGACATTATCTCTGCAGTTATCTGTGAAATTATTTCTGATTTAATTTTTTGCAGAGCCTCATTCAGTTGCTTTGTTGTTACCACTTCAGAGATGCCACGTGGGTGGCTTTCAGATTGTTCCACCTCCTTGCCCCCTGGGTTTGCCTTTGGTGAACTGGATGTGTGGGGTTGCACCTTGTTTAAGTGTTGTCTCATTTTCTTTTCTTTCTTTAGTTTAATTCCTGGGTTGCTGTTTGCAAATTGCCTATGGTAGGTTGCTTTATTGCTAGTATTTAAAACCCTTAGGAGATGGCTACTTCTCTGTGGTGTCTTCCAAATGTAGCTTATTTTTGGGTTTTGAGCCTGCTGCAAGATCTTACCTCTTCAATTTGTTGGACATGAGAAGTTGCTGCATGTTTGACCCAGCCCAGTCCTTGGTTCTTTGGTACTGTGCCACAGTATTTTCTGTGACCCTTAGTCAATTTCAGGCATGGAATACCAGGAAGAAAAGCTGTTTAGAACAATTATGTCACTTTTGGCTATAGTGGTACCAAAAGCATCAACACAGCCTAGAAAATGACAGACTGATCTAACCAGTTATTTGCCACTTTTAACTGTATAAACTAGATTTGTGGTTATATAACAAAATCTAAAACAAATCAGAAAATTATATGCAGTATACAAGTCCTTAATATGTCTATTTATCCCTCAGGAGTTTAAATTTAAAATGAGTTAAGGAGGAAATGGAGAATTGGAATAAGAGGAAGGAATGAGATGTAAGGACCAAGAGGGATCCCGCTAACATTGGGAAACTGGTGCAGAAGACTGGTGGGAAAAAGAGAAGGAAGGGATACAAGGAAGAACGGATCAGAACCACAATCACAAAGAAGCTCTGTTTACACTCATATAAAAACAAGATCAAACAATGAAGGAAAGAACAAACAGACAAACAAAAACAAAAAACAATACAAAACAAACAAAAAATGAAACAAAAAAATCCCAAAAAACAAAGAAAGAAAGAAAACACCACTGCTGGAACAAAAAAAAAAAAAAAAAAAAAAAAAGAGAGAGAGAAAAGAAAAAAAAAGTTCACTTCCAGGTTTTTCTCTTGCTGTAGACACCGTGTGGAGACAGAGTGCCGTTCAGTGCATATCTGTCCCAACAAGAGCTTTTCAGTGGGTTAGTGAAAAATCTCAGCACTTTCTGGCAGAGACCAGACTCATTCAGCCTGCTGCCTGAGCCCGGCTGGGAGCGGTGCCATGGATGGAATGCTGGCTGCCCTGAGTTCCAAGTTCAGCTGCTGCCCCCCCAAAGGTGCCCGGCCAATCACTCTCTCACACAGGACGGCTGAGCATCAGCACTCACTGCCAGCCAGTGCGGTCCTTCACATCCACTGCTTCCCTGCACTGCTGAATCTCGCGTCCCTCCACAGAGGCCCCTGGGGGGGCCGGCAGTCACCGTGTCCACAGGTTTAAACCTTTTCTGTTGTGCCAAATCCTGACCCAGAGAGAAGGCGCCCACGGCCACCTCTTTCTTCTTTGATGAAGCTTCACTCTTCACTCTCTCTGTGTGTCCCGAACTGCACTTCAGATCCTTCCTGGGTCCAGGGGAGCCATTTCCCTCTTTTTTGTCCTCCCTGAGCCACTATGTCACAGTGTCTGGACTTCAACACTCAGAGAGGTTTGCTGTCTGCTTCTCAACACTCCTCCATCTTCCCAGAATCCCCCCATTTTGTTTTAAAGATGCCATCTTAATTCATTTAACCTATAGTTGAACTCACTCCCTCAGACCCCCTCCTCCTACTTAACCATAAAACCCACAAGGGAGAAACAAATGGTTATGGCAAACATGGGCCATGCTGACCTTTGACCACATCCTGTGTGATAAACAGACCAGATATTTAAGGAGGATCCTGTGATAAATCTTGTGATGTCCCTATAAAATTCCAGGAAGGTGATGTGGTGCAATGTGGTTGCTATGGAAACTGAGAAGATTGTTAATGTATAAAAAGTCTTGAAAACATAGACTCAGGGTGGATGTCTTAGTGGAGGCTAAACATCGTCCGCTGGCTGATAAAACTCCTTTGTGTCCATACTCGGTCTCCAGCATGAGTGTTTCTTGCTAATTTTATCATAAGATTTCCAGCACCATTTATTAAAGAGGCTATCTTTCTTCCAGTGAACTTGTTTTGCCCCTTTGTCAAAGATAAGGTGGCTGAGTATGTTTGGAGTTGTTTCTGGATTTTCTAATCCTCAGATCTGGTTTTTTTTTTCTTTTTTTGTTAGTTTTGTTTTTGTTTTTTGCCAGTACCATGTTGTTTTTATCACAGTAGTTTTATAATATCATTTCAAGTTTGTGATGCCCCCTGTCTTGCCTTTGTTCCCTAGAAGTGTTTTTGCTATTCTAGGTCTCTTTTGGTTCCAGATGAATTTTAGGAATGTTTTTTCTTGTTCTGTGAGGTATGCTAATGGTATTTTGATTGGTATTGCATTAATTCTGTGTATCAATTTTGGGAGTATGCAATTTTCACTATGTTGGTTCTTCCTACCCATGAACAAGGGATATCTTTCCATTTTCTGATATTCTCTTTGATCTCCTTCTTCAGAGTATTGTAAATTTCAATGTATAGCTCTTTTACTTCCTTTGTTAGATTGAGTCCTAATATTTCATTTTTTTTTGATGCTATTGTGAAAGGTGTTTTTTCCCCCTAATATCATTCTCGGTTTGTGTACAGAAATGCTATTGATTTTTGAGTGTTGACTTTGTATCTAGCTATGCTACTGAACTCAGTTATTAAATCTACAAGTCTTTTGGTAGAGTTTTTGGGGTCTTCTATGTAGAGTATCATGTCATCTGCAAATAATGATAATTTAATGTCTTCCTTTCCTATCCTTATTACATTTATTTCTTTTTCTTGTCTAATTGCTCTGGCTAATGTTTCCAGAACTATATTAAATAGGAGTGGTGATAGTGGACATCCTTGCCTTGATTCTGATTTTAGAGTGAAAGCTTTCAGGTTTTGTCCACTTAGTATGATGGTTGTTGGTTTGTCATAGATGGCTTTCATCAGATTGAGATAAAGACTATCTATACAAACTTTCTCTAGGGTTTTTATCATGAATAGGTGTTGGGCTTTGTCACATGCTTTTTCTGTATTGAGATGATCATGTGAATTTTGTCTTTGGCTTTGTTGATATAGTGTATTACATTTATTGGTTTGCATATGTTGAACTATCCCTGCATCACTGGGTTGAATCCTACTTGATTTGTTACATTCTGTTTGCCAGTATCTTATTGAGGATTTTTGCCTCTAAGTTAATTAGGAGATTGGCCTGTAGTTTTATTTTTTGGTTGGTTCCTTTTCTGGTTTTGGTATCAGGATAATACTTGCTTCCAGGAATGAATTTGGGAGTATTGCTTCCCTTTCAATTTCATGAAAGAGTTTCATCATTAGTAGCATTAAATCTTCTCTGAATTTCTTGTACAATCCAGCAATGAATCCATCAGGACCTGGGCTTTTCTTTATTGGCAAGTTTTTAATTACATTTTCAATTTCATTGACTGATATTGGGTTATTTAGAATTTATATCTTCTTGATTCAGTTTTGGCAATTCATAGGTATCTAGGAATCTGTCCATTTGTTCTGTGTTTTCCATCTTATTAGACTATAGGTTCTTAAAGTAGGTATTAATGATTTTTTGGATTTCCACAAGATCCATTTTGATTTCACTCTTTTCATTCCTAATTGCATAAATTCGAGTATTTTCTTTCTTCTTTTTAATAAGTTTGGCTAAGGGTTTGTCTATTTTATCTAATCTTTCAAAGAACCAACTCTTTGATTCGTTGATTCTTTGTATTGTTTTCTTAGTCTCAATTGCATTAATTTCTGCTCTTATCTTCATAATTTCCTCCCTTGTCCAAGCTTTGGGTTTGATTTGTTCTTCTTTTTATAGAAGTTTGAGGTTTAATATTAAGTTGTTTTGTTATGGCAAAATCACAAGAGTCACTCACAGAGGCCGAGCATGGATTCAAGCAAGCTTTATCCAGCTGGTGGATGGTGGTCAGTAAGAAACTGAGTCTTTGTTCTCAGGGATTTTTATACATTACAAGCTCCCCTAAGTTTCCCCATTACTATAGCAACTACATCATCTTTCTGGAATTTGTGTGAGAATATTACAAAATCCTCTCCAAACACCTGCTCTGTTTGTCACCCAGGATGTGGTCAATGGTCAGCCTGAGCATTGTTTGCTGTAACTTTGTTTCCTCCTTTTATGGGTTTTATGGTTAACTGGGAGGGGGTCTGAGGAGTGAGTTCATCTACAGGTTAGTGCTTTAATATATAACAGGGTTGGGGAGTGAGTTCCTCTAGGGGCCAAGTGAAGACAAAATGGAGTCACTTTAGCCGTATCATTCCCCCATCAAGGACATATCTTCCTTTTAGGACATACATAGTCCTTCATAATCTGGTGGTGGCTCTTACTCAGTGGTTTCAGTTAGTACTATCATTAGTACTTGGCTTAGAGTACTTTGAATTCTACCTCTTATCCAATTAATCAGGCAGGGCCCAAAGGTAAAGACTAAAATAAAAATTATTATTGGCCCTGTGAGTCCAGTGACAAGGGAAGTCAGCCAAGGATTTCAACTGAATAACCATCCATACCAGCCTTGGCTATCTTGGTAGGCCTTAGCCCTGTCTTTCAACCTTTGGTCTAGTTTATCTAAAGTTTCTATTATAACCCCAGAGTTGTTCGCATAAAAACAACATTCCTCTCCCAAGACTGCACATAGTCCTCCCTGTTCCATGAACAACAGATTGAGGCCTCTCCTGTTTTGTAAGACTATCTTACCCAGGGAGTTGACCTGGTCATGTAGCTTATGGATTGTATGTCGCACTCCATTCAAATCTCGCTCTACAGCCTGTGTCAGGCTAGTGAATCCTTGGAGGCCTATCTTGGAGTGAACTAATGCTCCTGTTCCCAGGGTGGCAGACCCAGCTATACTTGCCCCTACCAACATAGGGACGAGTATTGCAGCCCTTCATGCTCATAAGTGTTGTTTTGAGGACAGTAACTGAAACCCTTTATCTCCCTGCAGAGCCGCCACCCAGGGGATCAACATCACTAGGAGGCATGGAACCATGCCTGACATTTCAAATTTGCCATCTAAACATTTAAACAATCCATTTACACAGAAAAATCAAAATCCAGTCACGGCCCAATAGGTCTGATTCTGGGGTACAGACAGATTGCATGTAATTTTGTTGCTTCCTCTACCCACACAAAACCCTTGTCCATAAACTGCCTCTATCATAACTAGGGTTAGGGACACTTCTTCCCCTGGGGTGCAATCTGTCTGACTGTGAGCAATTTTATTGGGAGAGGCAACAGCTTCATAGAATGGTGGGCTAGGCTTTATGCACATCCAGCAACTCTAAGCATGCTCAGGATTAGACACACTGAGGAGGTGGTGGGTCTCATTTAGCTTTTTATAGATACCTTCCTGCACACCCGGTGATGACAGGTCAACTCTTGGGTCCCTTTTTATTGAGACATTTTTCCCTGGGGTGACAGTGGGTTTTATCTTTGGCTCTGGTTGTTTTTGTGGATGTAATTCACGTGAAAGTGCAGGAAAGGGATAGACTGGTTTTTTTGGTGTGATTACAGTTCTGCTAATGTGCATAAGGAAACAAGGATCTTCACCCTTTCTATGCATTCAGATTCACCATGTCAGTCCAGCTACCAAGACTGGGTTATTTACGTCTTTGAGGATGACCCTAGCTTGCACACAGAAGGGGAACGAGTACCCAGTTTTGCAGTCTGACTCTTTTTCTCTATACACCAAGATGAATCTGCCATTTTGAGCCCACCAATTGAGTTCGGGTACTGGATTCCATTTTCCCTTATCATATCGGTGTCCCCAGATTCCTATAGTTTCACATCCCCAGTATGGACAATATACTTCTCTTGGATTATCACAATTTCCCCCCTCAACTCTTGGACACAAATAGAACCCAAAAGTCATTATCTGTATGTCATTATCATCTATGTCAAATCAACACCTTTCGATATCACAAGGAGGAAAGGGGCCTGGGGCTTTGTCGTGCCACCAGTTTGGGTTCCACAATCAGCACTGAGGAAAGACTAGTTGTACACCTTTTTGATCACAAGAAGTTATTTCTTTTACCAGGGTACCTCTCCGATTTAAGGGGGTCCTGCTATAGGGGCTTTATGACATAGTGGCATAGATTCTCCTCAGTGGGGACCGGCCAGTGTCCCCTCATTGGCAGCATGCTGTACATGATGAAGACTGGAGTCTTTTGGAGTGCTGGAGCTGTTTAAGAGCCTCAGGTAGAGGAGGCGATTCCATTGACACAGATTCAGGTGTCCACTTCTTAACATGGGAGTGATGAATCCATGGGGCACAACCTGCAAGTTTAAGAGCAGTAGGCAAGGTTAAGATTACCTTATGGGGCCCCTCCCACCTTGGTTGGAGGGGATCCTCTTTCCAAGCCTTGATCAGGACTTGGTCTCTCGGTTCAAAGGAGTGAACTGGCATGGGCACGGGGATCAGATGTCTCTGCAACACAGTCCACTGAAGTTCCTGAAGCATCTAGTGTAGCACCTTCCTCTGCCAGCACAAGTCCAAGGTTCCCATCTCCTGTAATCCATCTAAAACAGGTATCAGTGGGGGGGCTCCCAAACATTATCTCGAATGGAGTTAGCCCATCTCGGTATGGTGCGCACCGTGACCACAAGAGGGCCACTGAGAGCATAGTAACCCAGTTAGTCCCAGTCTCTTGGCATAACTTAGCCAAGGTGGCTTTTAAAGTACAGTTTTGTCTTTCTACTTGACCTGAGCTTTGCAGACAATATGCAGTGTGGAGTTTCCATTTTTAGCCCCAGTGCTGCTGCAAGGCTTTTGACCACTCTACCCTCAAAAGCGTGTCCATTATCTGAACCTACCATTATGCGGATTCCATACTGTGAGACAATCAGCTCCATCAAAGCTTTCACTACCTCCCTGGATGTTTCAGTCTTAGTGGGGAGGGCCTCCACCCATCCTGAAAAAGTGCAAATCAAAGCTAATAAGTATCTCTTATTTTCCCTGGTGGGTTTAGTTTCGGTAAAGTCCACTTCAACATCTTCAAATGGCACAGTTCCTCGTCTCTGGACTCCCGGTTGTTGTTGCGGCTGGGAGACAGCGTTGTTGTGGGTGCAGTTAGTGCCCCTCTCAGTCACTGAAGCACATGAAGTCCATAGTCTGTAAATAAAGAAATAATGGCCAAGCAATGTTGCCATAGCAGTCTTTCCCAAATGGGTGCAGCTGTATAAGTCCTGTATTACAAAATGTCCTAGGGCCTCAGGAAGGAATATCTTTCCTTCCAGCAACATCTGCCAGCCATCTTTCTTGGTTCCCCCTTCTGCTTTTGCCCATTTCAATTCTGCTTCTGAATATTTGGGAGGCTTAAGAAGTGGGGCCACTAGGATATGGGCTGCAGGATGTGGTTCTCCAATGGTGTCCTATCGAGCTGCCAGGTCAGCCGCTTGGTTTCCCTGGGCTTCTAAAGAGCTGCTTTTGTGGTGTCCAGGACAATGGAGCACAGCCACCTTTGCAAGCAGCCAAACGGCCTGCAGTAGATTTAGTATTTCTTGGGAATTTTTGATGTCCTTGCCTACTGCAGTGCAGAGGCCATTTTTCCTTATAAATGACACCATGAACATGCAAAGTAGCAAAAGCATAATGGGGATCAGTGCAAATGTTTACCTGTTTGTCCTTTCCTGCCTCCAAGGCCCAAGTGAGGGCAATCAATTCAGCTCTCTGAGTGGATGTCCCAGGAGGCAGAGCCTCTGACCAGATGGTCCACTCCAAGGTGACAACTGCTGCTCCTGCCCTCCATACCCCATCGATTACCATGCTGCTGCCATCTGAAAATAGGGTCAGGTCAAGGTTCTGGAGTGATGTGTCCTGTAGATCTGGTTAGGCTGAGTAGACCACTTCAATTATCTCTGCACAGTCATATTCAGGTGTCTCCAAGGATGTGGGCAAAAGGGAGGCTGGGTTGAGAGCCTGAATGGTTTTAATAGTTAGTTTGGGATCTTCCAAAAGATCCACCTTGATATTCAGCCAGTCTAGTTCCTGACAGCAATTTACCACCAGGTCCTCTCAGCAAGGTCTCCATAGCATGAGGAACAAACACATTCAATGATTGTCCCTGAGTCAATTTATCAGCTTCTTTTACCAGAATGGTGGTGACTGCCATAGGCCACAGTCAGGGAGGACCCCCACCTGCCACAGAATCTAACCTCTTTGACAGATATGCCACGGGGCACTTCCAGGATCCCAAAGTCTGAGTCAGGACACCCTGAGCTGTGCCCTCTTTTTCATGAATAAACAGCTAGAAGGGCTTAGTGACATCAGGCATTGCCAGGGCAGGTGCACTCACCAATCTTTCTTTTAGGGCTTTGAAGGCTGTCTGGTGCTCAGGACTCCATTCAAGCGAAGAGTTGTTTCCTTCCTTTAAAGCCTCATACAGCAGTTTCACAATGGCTGCAAAGTTAGGAACCCAGAGATGGCAGTATCCAACTGTGCCCAGGAACTCCCTTAGGTCTTTCCCAGGTGTGGGTTATTTCAAATCTTGGAGGGCCTGCATATGCAAAGTGGACAATAAACATGTCCTGTCCCTTAACACAAAACCTAGGAATTTTACAGTTTGCATGCAAATTTGAGACTTTTTCTTTGACACTCTATATCCCTTGTCTTAAAGTAGACCTAGTAGCTTTTGGGTCATTTTCTGGCATAATTCTTGTGTTTCAGCAGCCAAAAGCAAATCATTTATGTATTACAATAAAGAAATATCTGGGTTCTCTTGGCTAAGAGGCACCAGGTCTTTGGACAAAGATTCCCCAAATATTGCAGGGGAGTTCTTAAATCCCTGGGGGAGCCTTGTCCAAGTAAGTTGGCATTTGCCTCCTCCCTCAGGTTCCTCCCATTCAAACACAAGCAGTTCTTGTGATCCCACAGACAGTGGAATACAAAAGAAAGCATCTTTTAAGTCTAACACGGTATACTAAATCCGAATAGGGGGCAGGAGGCTAAGCAAAGTATAGGGGTTGGGAACAGTGGGGTGAAGGGTAACAACCAAAGCACTGATAGCTTGCAAGTCCTGGACTGGGCAGTATTCCTTTGTCCCAGGCTTGTGGACTGGCAAGAAGGGAGTATTCCATGGGGACTGACATTCTCTTAATATTTCTGCCTCCAGCAGCCTCTGTATGTGGGGCCTAATTCCCTCGCAGGCCTCTATTGTCATTGAATATTGTCTTAGGTGAACCAGCTTTGCATGCCCCCTCAACTCTATCACCACTGCAGGAATGTGAGTTGCCAGACCTGGGGGGTTATCTTCAGCCCAGACTGTGGGGAAATTTTGTGTCCAAGAATGAAACTCTTGGGCTGGTGAGATGGCTCAGCGGCTTAAGCGCCTGCCCGGCAAGTGCAAGGTCCTGAGTTCGACTCCCGGAACCCACATACGAAAAAGGGGCCAGTGATATCGCTCAGCGGCACGGGCGCCTGCTGGCGCGCGAGGTCCTGAGGTCGACCCCCCGGTACCCACAAAAAAAAAAAAAAAAAAAGAATGACACTCTTGCTCTCCTGCACTGAGGAGGCAATATTCCTCTTGCATAGGAAATGTAAGGGTTAAAACATGAGCTTCTTGTGGGGACTCTTTTCCTGTAGTCAAAATAATATCCCTGAGGGTAAAGGAAATTTGGGCTTACAGCTTGCAAAGGAGATTTTGGCCCAGAAGGGGGAAAGCACAGTCAGGCATAAGCACAAAGGAATGACTTTCTACTTGTTGTCCAAGCTGAATCTGATGCAACTCACAGAAGAAATAAGCTGAGGACTGCCCAGTCGCTCCTTGAACCTGAATTTTCCTATCTATAAGTGGGGCCACTGGCTGAGTAACTACAGACACATCTGCACCACTGTCTACTAAAAATCTAACACGTTTTTCCCCAACATTTGCAGTTAGCATGGGTTCCCTGGGGCTGAGGGACAGGGACCCTTGACCCTGTCATTCTGAATCTTCCCCTGACTCTTCCAGAAACACTTTCTCTGTTTTTTCAACTTTGGACATTCCCTCTTGAAAAGTCCATTTTCCTTACAATAAATACACTGATCTGGATCTAAAAGAGGGCAGCATTTCTCTGAGTATGCTTATCTTTTATCTTCTTTCCTCCAGCTCCTGACTGTGCCGCCTCCTTAAAAGCCACCACTAACACCGTTGTCTGTTCCTTCTGAAGTTTCCACTCCCTTTCCTCCCTGTGATGATATACCTTTTGAGCCACTTCAATTAGCTGAGACATGTTCGTTCCTGCAAACCCTTCTAATTTCTGTAACTTATGATGTATATTGGGGGCTGACTGGGTAACAAAAGCCATGTTAACAATACAAGCATTCTCGGGCTCCTGTGGATTGAAGGGGTATAAGTCCAATAGGCCTCCAGAAAGTGCTTGTGAAACAGTAGGGCTCTCAGTGGGTCCCTGAAACACCTCAGCCACCTTGTTTAAGTTCGTGGGGTGATGGGAAGCTGCAAGAAGTCTCTTTCTCAGGGCCTGGTGGTGAGTCTCTAGTCATTGCATCCTCTCCCCTTGGTTATGATCCCAGTCAGGGGACAACCTAGGCATAACTCTCTGCACTGCCTCTGTTTTATTCTATTCAGTGCCCACAGTTTCCTGTCTTACTTGATCCTCAGCTACCTTCCAAATCCTGTCTCATTCCTCTGAGGAAAACAAAGTTAATCATCCTAGGTGGGACGATGGGTCCTAAACACAGACTCTAGCAGTGTGATCAGAGCTCATGGCTGCTTGGAATAATGCTTCCAATTATATAGGTCACTAGTACTAAAAGGGACATACACCATAACAGATTTGACTTGCCTACCCTGCCCGGCCATGGTCATCTGCCAAAGAGGCAGAACAGGAGCTGGGTCCCAGGAAAACGTTTCCACTTCTTGAACAGTGGAATCTATTTCAGGCTCAGGGGAAGGTTGCCAACAAGGGAAGCAAGGAGAGCGTGAAGAAAGATAAGGGGGTGGTGCTGCAGAAAGGGCTAAAGGCACAGATTCATCCTCCTCAGGGGTGGTGGGCAACACAGGGTCTTTCTCTTTCATGAATCTCTCCTTTACTATTAGGACCTGGTCAGGGAACCCACAGGCACACATTCTGAGCCACTGGGGCAATGCTTGAACCGCACACACACAAGAATCTGTATAGGGAAACTTATCCAGATGTCCGGGCTTTCCTGTGACAATATACCATACCTTACTGGTTATCTTAAGGTTGAGCATTCCCCCTGATGGCCATCCCACACCAAAAGAGGGCCATTCTAGTTCCCACAGAGTGCAGAGCAACATTGATTTTATTTTTACCCCATAGTCACCCTTAAACTTATCAAAATTCTTGATCATGCATTCTGAAACAGTTGGTTTGCTGCTGGTCAAGCCCATTCTAGCCTGATTTGAAACAACAAAACAGCCTATCTCAGCAAATCATCCCTCCCCTATCTCCCAGCAGTCCGAGCAAAAGTTGGAGGCTGATGAAATTCGAGAAGATGGCTGTTACCCTGATGGCGTGGGGCAGATGATCTGGGTCCTTTGGAGCTTCCAGGTAGAGGAATGCAAGGGGCAGAAAAGGTAGAAGCAGAGTGGCCACTAATCCTCCAAATCACGTGACAGATTCAACTGTGACCTGAAATTGTGGGTGCATTTGGAGCAAGACAAACACACAAAAGGACAAACAACCCGGGAAAAATATTCACCGCTCCCGACCTGACTGAACAAATTCAGAACAAATTTGGAACAAATTCAGAGACAAGTTCTGACCAAATTATCAGGTATGCTGGGAAAACAAATTCAGAGGTAAACTCTGACCAAATTCAGGGACAAGCCCCGACCAAATTCAGAGAGTGCAATCTCTGACCAAACTCCCAGGTTACATTGAGACCAAATGACCACCACGTCCAGGGTCTGGGCCCTTCACAAATGTTTCACAAATTCAACCAAATGCCAGTCCAAAGTCCCTGGACAAGCCCAAACATGAAACTGAAAACCAAATCTGAATTTTTACCTTGGTCAGGAAGTGGGGCCTGGTTGTTCCCTCTCATAGCCGTGGCACCCTACCCTACAGTCATCTCAGGTGGCCAGCTGAAATCAGCTGGGACACTCTGCCACCAGAGGATCGACCACCAGGCAAGGAGGCATGAGGGCCCCTCAAATTAGGACCTTCCTGTGAAATATCTCACTGGGGCCTCCAAAATGTTATGGCAAAATTGCGAGAGTCACTCACAGAGGCCAAGCTTGGGTTCAAGCAAGCTTTATCCAGCTGGTGGATGGTGGTCAGTAAGAAACTGAGGCACCAATGACCAGTCTTTGTTCTCAGGGGTTTTCATACATTACAAGCTCCCCTAAGTTCCCCCATTAGTATAGCAACCACATCATCTTTCTGGAATTTGTGTAAGAATGTCACAAACCCTCTCCAAACACCTGGTCTGTTTGTTACACAGGATATGGTCAATGGTCAGTCTGAGCATTGTTTGCTGTAACTTTGTTTCTTCTTTTTATGGGTTTTATGGTTAACTGGGAGGGGGTCTGAGGAGTGAGTTCATCTACAGGTTAGTGCTTTAATATATAACAGGGTTGGGGAGTGAGTTCTTCTAGAGGCTAAGTGAAGACAGAATAGAGCCTAAAAAGAAAATGGAGTCACTTTAGCCATATCAGTTTATTTGATCCTGTTCTGTTTTCCCGATGTGGGTTCACGGCTATAAATTTCTCTCTTAGGATTGCTTTCATTGTGTCCCATGAGTTCTGGTATGTTGTATTGGCATTTTCATTTAATAGTAAACACTGTTTAATTTCTTCTTAATTTCATCTATGACCCATTGGTTGTTCAGGAGAGTGTTATTTAATTTCCATATATCTATGGAATTTTTGTGGTTTCTTTAGCCATTGATTTCTGTTTTTATGTCACTATGGTCAGATAATATGCATGAGATAATTTCAATTTCTTTGTATTTACTTAAGCATGTTCTATGGTCTAGTATATGTTCTATTTTGGAGAACGTCCCATGTGCAGCTGAGAAGAATGTGTATTCTGATGTTGTGGGGTAGAATACTGTGTAGACATCTACTAAGTATGTTTGTTCACAGGTTTGTTTCATTTCTGATATTTATTTGTAGAATTTTTTGTCCAGTTGATCTGTCTATTTGTGACAGTGGGATATTAAGGTCTCCCATTACATTTCGTTAGGGCTTATTTGATTTTTCATGTCCATTAATATTTGTTTTATTTAGTTGGGTACACCTGTATTTGGTGCATATATATTCATGTTGTTATCTCTTCTTCTTGGAGTTTTCCCTTAACAAGTATGTAGTGACCTTCCTTGTTTCTTTTGATAAGTCTTCGCTTGAAGTTCCCATTGTCTGTGAATAGAGTAGCCACCCCTGCTTTTGTCTGGTGTCCTGTTGCATGGAGTATTGTTGCCTGGAGTATTGTATTGCCTGGGTTCCTGTTGCATGGAGTATTGTTGCATGGAGTATCCTTTGACTTTCAGTCCCTGAATTTCCTTTTGGGTTAAATGTGTTTCTTGTGTGCAGCATATTGTTGGATCTTGTTTCTTTATCCATTCTGTCAGTCTGTTTTGATTGGTGAATTGAGACCATTTATATTGATGGTTATAACTGATATGTATTGGCTTATCTTTCTTATATTATTTTCCTGTTGTTGGTACCCTGTCTTTCCCCTCTGCTTAATTGGTTGCCCTGCTAGTGGCTTTTTTCTGTTGGTGTTCTTGGAATTGTGGTCTTCCTTATCTCTTCCTAAATAATCCTTCAGAGCATTTTGGAGAACTGGTTTGGTGGCCATAAATTTCTTCAGGTGTTCTTTGTAATGGAAGTATCTTATTTCTCCATTGATTTTGAAAGATAGTTCTATAGGGTACATCAACCTGAGTGGGAGATTGTTTCTTGAAATACTTCACTCCAAGCTCTGCTTGACTTGAGGGTTTGTGTTGAGAAGTCTGCTATGATTCTAATGGTTTTTCCTTTATAGGTGATTTGTTTCTTTTTTCTAACACCTTTTAATATTTTGTTATTCTACTGAATTTCTGGAATCTTGATTATTATATGCCTTGGTGTAGATTTATTTTGGTCATGGTTATTTGGAGTTCTATATGCCTCACTTATTTGCATGTCCATTCTTTATCTATGTTTGGGAAGTTTTCTGCCATTACTTCTATGAATAATTTTTTATGGCATTTCTGCTATCTCCAGCTTTCTCATTGATTCTGATCAATCTTATATTGTTCTTCTTTGCTTTATCTTCTAGCAGTTGGATTGATTTTTCATGGTCCCTTGCTATTTTTAAGATATCTTTGTTTTTGTGGTCACTAACTACAATCCTGTCTTCTACATCTGATATTCTATCTTCACCTTGATTCAATCTGTCACATATACTTTCAATGGAATATTTAATATCCTGGATATCTGTTTGGATCTGTTTCATGGCTTCCATTTCTTTCATATGTTGGACATTCATGGTTTCCATTGTTTTCCTAAGTTCCTTTATTTTTTTTTTTTTGTCTGTGTCTACTCTAGATTTGTTGGGCATGTCTTTCACTTTGGTCATGATTTCTTCTTTTACCTGAGATATTATTTTTTCTATAGTCATCTCCATTTGAATTTCACTTCTGCTGCCTTCATTTCAGAAATTTCTAGTGTGTGGCTTCTGATTTCTTCTATCTCATTGTGCTATGTACTTGTCCTGCATGGTCTGGAGTTCTGGGGTTGTATTTTGCTTCTGTGTATTGTCATCTTTTATTTTGTATTTTTTTTTGTGTGTGTTGATGCTTGTAGATTTCTTATGGTAGATAGCTTTATTGCTAGTATTGAGGATCCTCTAGGAAATGTCTATTTATTCAGAGATGTCTTCTAGGTGCAGGTGTTTCTTAGTTTTTGTGTCTGTCTCAAGATTCTACCTTCCAAATTTATTAACGATGAATGTTGCTATCTATTTGGCTCAGCACCCCGTCCTTTGGAACTGGGCTATGGTGATGGTTATGACTCCCGAAAATCACAGTATTTTCATACAAGTGAGAACAAGTAACTACAACAGGTATGATATCCTGGCTAAAGTAGTACAATTAGCAATAACAATAGCATCAACCACAGCCTAGAAACTGATGAAATGTGGCAACTTTTAATTTGGTACCTTTAACCACAGGGGCAAGGTCCACCGTTATATAACAAAACCCAACATAAATCAGGAACTTGTATGTAATGAGTTTCCCCCTCATAGAGTAATTTTGCCCTGTGATGGGGAAATTTAAGATGTATAGGGGACAAAACAGAGAGATAAATAAAGAGAAATATAGTAGAAGCAAGACTGGAGGACAAAGGACGATCACACAAGTTTTAGGAAACTGGAGAAGAGGGCAGGAGAGAAAGAATGAAGGACAAAGCAAAAGATTATTGGAGCAAATCAGAAAGACTAGAGACAATGTTCACTCACATGAAAATATCAAAGGGTCAAAAGAGATAGTTGAGGAAAGAGAGAAAGAAGTCGAGTAGAATCAAACAACAATTTTTGTATGAATGTTAAAAATAAACTAACCAGGCGGAAAAAGGAAAATGATACACAAAAACAAAGAAAAAGAAAATTAAATAAAATTCCTCTGGTGTCCACTGTTCAATGGTAGTGTCCAAACCAGAGCTCCACCAAGCCTGCAGTAGGATTAGTGTTGTATGCCAGGCTGATCTTGGCCTCCGGATTTTGGGGCTGTGGCCAGTTTTTAGCGAGCAACTTTTTGGATGGTCCACCCATGTCTCTTTACCATGTTTGTCTCTGTGCTGCTCTCGTAGTTGATGTGGTGCCCTCAGACAGAGACAGCCCAAGGTTAGTCCCAGTCCTGTATACAGTTGGCCCCACCCAGACCTCGAACAGCTTGCTCTCTTCCACACCACTGGCTCCTCTCATGCATTGTCCTCCTTTTCCCACACTGGTGGTCGCAGTAGGAGGCAGTCCTGACTTCCCAGCCCAGGGGAGCTTGCCGTGCTGGTCACAGGGCAGGGGAGTGTTAGTTTTCCACTCTTTATCCCTGGAAGCCCCAGGCTACTTGTGCTGTTGGTTGCAAGTTAGAGGGAGTGCTGATTTCCCAGCCCAAGGATGCTAGTGCTGCTGGTTGTTAGTCATAGGGCAGGGAAGTGCTAATTTCCCACTCCTCATCCCAGGTGCTTCAGGTTGCAGCTGCATGCATTGTCCGTGTCCCTGTCTTGCACTGGTTGTAGGGTAGGATGGGTGGTGTTATTTTGCTAGCAATCCTCAGTGCCTCAGTCGGTCCCTAATCTTGTTGGTAGATGTTCCAGTTAGCAGTTATGGTATGCAACAGAGAAAGTAAAACAAAAAACAAAACCCAAAACAGAACTAAAGAAAACAAAAACTGGCAGCCCATCAGGGAGGGAGGAGTCTGTGTGAAATTTGTTGCCTGGCTGCAGTGTCCTCTGCAGGAAATCAAAAGAGGCGCAGAGAATTGTATTCTAGCTTTATCTTGTGTGATTTGAGTTTGCCACACATTTGCAATCTCTCCATTTTTCTGGGAACTTCCTGGGAATGGTGGTTTCTGCTCCTATCCTGCCAGTGGTAATCCCATGGGTAGCCTCGTAGGCTGGATTGTCATTTTACAAGTCCTGTGCCTATGTTTTGTTTGATCTACAAGTCTTTTATTTCAGATTGATTTTGGCATCAGGATACATGCCCCTCCCTTTCTTCCAATTACCTGTGGTTTTTTTTTTTTAATGCGGGTAGCAGGAGTCGAACTCAGGACCTCACGCTTGCCAGGCAGGCACTTATACCGCTGAGCTATATCACTGGCCCTCACCTGTGTTTTTAGTTGATTTTCTCTGAGAAGCTCCAATGTGACCCCTTCTTTATTCAGCCATGTTGAAAACCCTAACCAAGGAGTTTTAAAGTTAACTCCTGGTGAGTTGTAGAAAAACTGGGGTTTTTGACATATCATTAGAGATAAAAGTCCAGACCTGTAGCTTGACTTTTAATGGAGGCTTAAAAAGGGATCCAACAGCATCGTTTCAGGTCACTCTGACACAGAGGATATCTAATAATCAGTGAAGGGGTTAGCTTTCACCTCACTGAGGAGCACAGGTGGAAATGATAGATAAGTGGAGATTTTCTTCCGATTACTCTTCTAGGCTGTCAGGACCCAGCTTCCACTGAGAGACCTTTGCATATCTGCTAGAGAGTTGCCCCAGCTATGACCCCTCAGTTGTATACAGGCCTCAGTTGTCCTTTCAGTGTTCACTGGTTCTGTGCAATCAGATATCTGTCTTTGGAAAGGAATCCAGCTGCCCATCTGGTCAACATTCCATTGGCCATTGGCATCAATGGGAATGGGTATTCACCAGGGGGTCCCGGAGAAACCTATCCTCTACTTTGAGAGTGGAGGTGCCCTGAAGGTGATTACTAGCTGGTAGAGTAACTACTGTTTGGTTTTAGTGCTCTATAGGGGACAGATAAAAGCCTGAGCTGAATATAGACTAATTTTACATAAAATTTCATAAATTTCATAAACAGACCCATTTTACAGAATTTTATATCAAAGTACACTAATGGCACCTAACATTACTTCTCCTTAGTGCTCTCTAGGATAAAATTAAAAACCACAGCAGTCATGAGTCAAACAGAGCAAGCAAGTCTAAATGTGACATGTATAAAACAGGAGTGCAAGACCTTTGTCTGCAAAAGTAGAACATCCCTTCAAAGAAACACCACAATCATTTTAACAAAAGGATATAAACTCAAGGCACAAAGCAATTTACAAAAGGCACAAGCAGTGGCAAACAAGAATGACAATTATGATTACCTAATATAATTCAGCAATCAAGAAATGAAGACAAACTCTTACCTCCTGTTAATTATTTCTGATCTTGGTAGGTCCTCCAAGTATGTTACAAGGGTGATATCGGAACCTCTAAATATGATATAAGGAAAATATTATAACTCCCAATGTTTTAGATACGTGATACACCCAGTTCGTGTTCTCTAACAATTAAAGAGTGAATTCTAGGAACAATAGAGATTAAGAGTAGGAAGATATTTATTGAGAGGGAGAGGTATAGCTATTATTAACCAATAAGGATATATGTATAGTTGTTTCAGTAATTGCCTCATCCAATGCAGTTCTTGAAATTCCTGGGGGCAGAATAGTGGAGGAGGAAGGAATGAAGACAAGAGTCAGAATGCAGAAAGCTGAGGTCAGGTGGAGTCTCCTCTCCTGGTGGGAGAAAAGGAACTGCCTAACAACTTGTTGGTCTGGCTCATCTCGGGCGCTCCATGTTCTTGGGCTGGCCTTGCTTTAGCCCCGCATGTGTGATTGACCTCCAGCTTAGCAGCTCCCTACAGGTAATAGTGATCTAATAGGGAAAGAAGTCATGTAATAAGGGTGCATGGAAAACTCAAAGACTTTTTCTAGGAAATGATGCGTATGGAGGTCTTGGTTACTCACTGGGGTGACTGATGTCTATCTAGGCTTCATTAGGCCCAGTGTTTGTCCTTCAAGGAAGTATACAGGCCTGGTCAACTCATCTTTATCTCGAGGCCTGGTCTCCAACAGATGTGTCTGTGGCTACAGTTGAGGTGTTTCACCTGTGTCCTGGTCTCTCTAGGGCCAAGCTCTATCTGATTGCCTTTAATATTTCTGCCTAGATTAGCTGTCTATAATAATACTACACTTAGCACGCAGTCAGGAGGTAGCTTCCTGGATTTTACGGGTGATCCAGGCCCAGTACCAACTGTTTTACATGGATCTGCACCTCCTAAATCTCATGACAGACATTTCTGCAGATTTTATAGAAACTGAAGCGCAGATAGGCTTTATCAGTTGTGTCAAAAATTCATAGCACTCTAAGTAATCTGAATCCAAACATGATCTCCTTTCTTCTTAAACAATCTTACTGTGCTGTCTGTTTGGTAACTCAATACAGTAATTGTAAAATTTAATGTTTTTTCTTGTACATTGTTTTATAACAGCTTCATCTGTTATGTGTAAAATCAGTCCTGACTGCAATCACATAAAACAAATAACATTGTCTCTATTTTACAAAGGAAACAAGAAATCGAGGGGAGGGGACTGTGGTCTAGATATGGTTTGGTTGTGCCCCCCAGAGATTCATTTACTCTTTCAGAGACAGTGGGATTCTTAGGTGAGATAAGATTAGGGGCTGGGCCCCTTTAAGAGGTCTCTGCGTCTCAGCAAGCAGCAAGCAGAAGCAGCAGAGCTGCCTGTCTGTGGCTTTGACACCTGGCTCTGTGTAGCTACACTGAGCCAGCAGCCTGTGGTTTTGATGCTCCCTTCTATGTAGCTATTATAGGCAGCTAAGTTAAATAGAAATACAGCAGTCAGACAGGGTCAGGCCCTCCAGAGAGTCAATGCGGAGGATGAGAACACATTACAACTGTGGCTGGAGGCACATCTGCTAAAGGCCAGGCCTCAAGATAAAGACAGAATGACCACACCTACATACCACCCCAAGGGATAAGATAAGTGGTACCACGTCATCCAATAAGTCTAAATAGGCATCAGGCAAGTGGGTGACCAGGACCTCCAAATCCATCCCTGCCTAAGAAGGGCTTTGTTTTTTCCATGTACACTTGCTACATGACTTGCTTCCCCATTGGATCAATATTACCTAAATGGCTGTACTTATAATCTTATTGGCTGATCATAGTTTTGACCCATGCTGTACCCACCTTGTGATTTTTCTTTATAAAACTTCCTTTGAGAAGTAGACTTGTTGGCAACCCACTTTCAGGTTCTCTCCTGCCTCTCAGAAGCTATGTCTCTCAATAAATTTTTCCTACTCTTAAACTCCATAGTTCCTTAGAATTCATTCTTCGATTTTGGGGAACACGAACTTGGTGTATCTGACATCTAGTAGGTTGAGAGTTATTTTTATTTCCTCTATATCATAGCTACATTGTTCCCCCTAAGCCCCTCTTTAACTAGGTTACTTCTCGGAAAAACTTCCGTTCCAAATTCCCCTGTCAGCCCACGTACTCTGGCCCTAGTAACAAGTTTAGTAACCAAATCAAGTGTCATCCCTCAAGGGGGTGGAGACAGGACCCCTACCTCATTAAAACAGGATTGCCACCCCAGATTTGATAGTGTCTCAGCTCTGAGAATCCCCAGCCCTTCTCCGGAGTGGCTTTGTACTGCTTCCCGCAGTACCTACAATAAGTACTTTTGCTTTGCGCTGGTCTTCTCTGACTCCTGTTCCTCTTTCTACATTGTAGTGAGAGAGACAGGTCTGGCAAGGGGGAGTCTGGTGACCCCTAAACCCCAGACCCACCAGACGCAACATTCTTAGCATTGAATTCAGTGTTGTGATATTGAAATGTGCTAAAACCTTTAAAAAGTGGGGTCTAGTGGGAGGTTATTGGCATTTTAAAAGAGATGAATACTTTTCTTGTGGCAGTGTGTAGCGGTTTTTGTGAAAATGCCCAAGGAAGTGTGTTGTTCAGGAAAAAAGTGAGCTTTGACCCCTTTTTATTTCTGTCTCATCCTGTGACATCTCCTTTCTGCACCGTAGGCCTTCTCGCCACGATCCCCATCACCATGCTGTGATGGACCCAAAGGGCCCTCACTGGAGGCCGAACAGGTGGGGACAGCATTTTTGCATTTTATGCTTCCAAAAGTGTGAGCTGAGTAAGTATTTCTTCTGTCTAAAATACCCAGCCTCTAATATTTTTCATAGCAACACAACAGTGATAGAGAATAAGCATTGTTCTGCTAAAAATCCTAAGCATGTCACAATAGTGTGAAGCAAGTTTTAAATCATTTAACTTCTGTGCTCTTGCATGCCCTCCTCAATACTTCTACAAGGCAGGAAATGAGAAAAGACAATGAACTGTGAGATTTGCAATGTTCTGTTCTAATCATGCCATACTCTATCACTCCATTCCCAGAAGTCAGTATCTGAAATTTGAAGAATAGATGTTGCTTCTGTATATTTTTCTTCTTGTTGTCATAATGTTTTAAAATATTTCTGGGCTTGTAACATTTAAATTTACTCTAGAAATCAGGATTCAACTGAGTCCTTCTTTTAATGGCACATGCTATGTTCTTCTTCCCTCCTTGGTCTTTATGCCAGGAATTATTTGCACTTATATCCTTCTCACACCCAGGCTTGGCAGGGTTAGTTCTTTCTTGGACTTGAGGTCACCATCAAATCGGCATGTTCTCAGAGAAGTCTGTCTTGATCCTTTGTTCAGTCCACTTTACCCTTTGACTACCTGAAATTCAAGCTCATTATATCAGAGGCCTCATGCTACCAGAGATGTGTCAATAGCATGTAGAACAGGGCCTGGCACAAGATGGAATCTCTGTGGATATTATATGTCCCTAAGTATGACATGACCTGGAATATGAAACAGTTTGAGTTATTTGATTTGAATTGTTATGAAACAGTTTGAATGTATACTTTGAGGTGTAGAATTGTGGGATGCCTATGCAAAGCATTACTTTCTTAATCCATTTATACCCATGCATATTGGGTGTAAATATATGGGATATATAAATATATATATCTCCCATGCATATTGTTTTCCTTTCTCTCCCTCTTTCTTTTTCTTTCTTTCTTTCTTTCTTTCTTTCTTTCTTTCTTTCTTTCTTTCTTTCTTTCTTTCCTTATTTCTCTTTCTTTTCTTTCTTTCTTTCTTTCTTTCTTTCTTTCTTTCTTTCTTTCTTTCTTTCTTTCTTTCCTTCCTTCCTTCCTTCCTTCCTTCCTTCCTTCCTTCTAGACATAGTCTTATGCTATAACTCAGACTGGCCTTGAACTTATGATCCTCCTGCTTCAGTCCCTTGAATGATGGAATAACAGGGATATACTACATACCCTGTTGAAATAGGTTTTCCTTACATTTTACAAAACAATTTTATTCAAACTGTTCCCATTCTTCCAAATATTTTAGCTTCATTATTTATAAAGCTATTTTATTTATTTATTTTTGAAAACTTATCATCCTCACTTCTACCCAAATTATTTGAACCATTCAAAGTCCCCACAAATTGTCCTAAAAGAATACATAGATAATAAAATATTTCTTCCAGAAGATCTGCTGTGTCTCTGGAATAAATAAGCAAGTCTAGCACTTGAGTCAGGAGCTGCTTTCTCCCATCCTTGGGGCATTCAGACTGAATGGCTGGTATGGATATGGTGGGTATGACCAACAAGGTGGGGATCCCTCTTCCTTCATCTTCCAACTAGGGATAGAATATCCCACAGGTGACCGTGACCAGAGGTCTTGTGCTCCCACCCTGGGCCCCACCCCACTCACGGAGCACAGGCTCTAGCCTGGGCATGATGGATTGGGAACGCTTGCCCTGATCACATTCACTCTGGTTCTCTTCTTGGGTACAGTTTCCATGGTGACAGAAGCCAGGGGAGAAGACCAGCAGCTGCCGCCCTTGTCCTGTGAAAGCATTGGCCGATTCCCAAGGAGGGAGTCAGTTCATAAAAACACAGAGCTCTGAAGCTATCCTCAAAGAAACTGACTTTATCTGAAATAGAATGTGAGGAATTTTTAACACAGAAACTGGAAGAAAATGAAAGTTAGGAGAGAGAAATGAAACCACAGCCATTGTTAATCTTACGGACAGAGAAATAATGAAAATTAGAATATCCAATACATGATAAAGGCCATATATGAAAATCTAAAACCAACATCACACTCAATGGCAAAGACTGAAAACTTTTACTCTAACATCAGAAACAAGGGAAGGGTGCATGCTTTGGCCACATGTACTCAACATGGAAATCTTATTTAAAGTAACTGGGCATGGAAAGGAAATAAAGCATATCAAAATTGGAAAGGAAGTAGTAAATTTTTCTGTTAACAGTTGACATCATCTTATTTGTAGAAAACCTTCGCTATTCTATAAACCACTGTTAAACCCAGTAAATACATTCACCAATGTTGCAACATAGGAAATCAACATGCAGAAATTTTACATTTCTATATGCTAACATGACTAATCTGAAAAAGAAATTAAGAAAACAATCCCACTTAAAATAACATCAAGATAATAAACTAGGAATAAACTTAACTGCCAATAAACTTCTTGGTATAAGGTACTTACAAATAAATTTAATATTTTTATACTGGGACCAAAATATTGTTGAAAGAAAATCAAGTAAATACAAGTAATTAGGAAGACATCTCATGGTAACGGCAATAAAGATTTAACATTCTTGCCATGTTACTACTATCTAAATAACACACAGGTGCAGTGAAACCCTATCAAATCCACAGTGAATTTTTTTTGGAGAAGTGGAAAAATTCACCCTAATTTTCATAGGAAATTTTAAGGCATCCTTATAGAGCCAAAATATTCTTAAAAAGGATCTGCAAATTGGGAGGTCTTGTTTTCTGAATGTGACACTGTATAACCGTGATAATAAAAAATATATATATATTGCTGGCATAAAGACTGACATATTCACCACTAGAATTGAATAGAGTGCTCAGGAATTAACTCATACATATGGTGAATTTATTTTCAATAAGCATCCCAAGATCATTCATTGAAGAAGGATAGTCTCTTTAAACCATGACATTAGAAAATCTGAATATCCACAAGCATAAAAAGAAGAATAGGGCCGGTGAGATAGCTCAGCGGCACAAGCGCCTGCCTGGCAAGCGTGAGGTCCTGAGGTCGACTCCCGGTACCCACATTAAAAAAAAAAATAGAAGAATAAATGCAGAAAAAGAGGAAGAGTAGAAAGAGAAGCAGGAGGAGGAAGAAGAAGAGGAAGAGCAGGAAAAGGAGGCATGGAGGAGGAATACGAAGGGGAAGAAATTGTTATTGGAGTGTTCCCATATACCATACAAAAATAGCTCAAATTGGCCGGTGAGATGGCTCAGTGGCATAAGCGCCTGCCTGGCAAGCGCGAGGGCCTGAGTTTGACTCCCGGAACCCACATAAGAAGAAAGGGCCGGTGATATCACTCAGTGGCATGGGCGCCTGCTGGCGCGCGAGGTCCTGAGGTCGACCCCTGGTACCCACCAAAAAAAAAAAGCTCAAATTGAATCTCCTAAGTATTAGAGTCAAAAATATAAATCATATAGAAGAAAACTTAGGAGAAAACCTTCCTGATACTAGATTTGGCAACGATTTTTGGATATAATACCAAAAACATAGGCAAAGAAAAGGAAAAGCTAGGTAGATTAGACCTCATGAAAATTAAAAATTTTGTGCATCAAAGTGCAGGTAGGATTTGCCTATGCAGTGGAGGCCCACAATAGCCACCACCACAACAGGCTGGGTGATGGCGGACAGGATCCTCAGAGCTTCCTGATTCACCTTCAGCTGCCCTTCAGTGTTCTCAGTGAGGCACACTGGGCTGGCATGTGGGTGTCTGAGCCATGTCCAGCGTGTGCTCTGGTATGCAAGAGCAGGGGTGGAAAGAGTCAGAACCTCCAGTCTCTTGCACTCAAGGTGGATTCATAAAATTGCCCAGCATGAACAAAAGTTTTGTGTGCATTAGATAGCTGAGGGAAACCTCCTGATTTTGGAAATTTATGAAAATATTATCAAAGTTTTTCATTTAATACAAAAGTTGTAGCAGTGACTTATGAATATTCAGCTGCTCTCTTGACACAAACCTTACATTTAATTTTGCATGTACAACATTTCTTCAGGATTTTCTTAAAATCAGAAATTGAACCTAGGCACTGTCTACCTTGCAGCTACACATCCAGTTATTCTGACTCAGCTTACAAAGTAGCTGGCATTAAAGCCATAGACCACCACGCTCAACCCTATTAAGATTCTTACTAAACAATTTACACCTTCTATAACATGGAAAACAGTAAGATTTAGGAAATTTATTTTATATCCTAGGTATCTGTAGAGATTAATGTTGATTTTATTCATTTATTAATTCTAATAATGCCCAAAGACTTTCATGAATACATGGCTCTTCATTTGTTCTATATTCTTAGGACAATTGCCAGGGACATGAAATGTGTTTCTTCCTCCCACTCACGGTAGTTATGTTCATTTCATTGGAATGAGAATACACAAAGCTCATTTGCATTATAGAAATGTAACCAATATAACTTATTTCTGAAAATTTTGTGGAAGTGTCTGGCTGTGGGAACACATAAGAAGGCACCCTGCCAAGGGCATGGAGGGGTGCACACGAGAGCAGTGCCCTGCACAGCAGCTCTGTGGACTTTGTGAATGAGTGTAAGTGCAGGGAGGTATAAGCACACAATCACAAATACTGGATGATACTAAAAATGATTACAAATTAAAGATCAGGAAATCAGAAAGCAGATCAAGAGAGCTAGAAAGGGAGCAGTTCAAGGAAAATATCTGTGTCTATTTTGAATGATAAACTTCTAGGTCTTTTGCTTCATTCTGTTTTCCTTTTGGTAGAGGAGAAAGAGCAATAGGAAGAGGAGGAGGAGGCATGCAGGAGGTGGAGGGTAAGGAGCTGACACAGAGAGTATTGAAAAGAGGTGATGAGTGAGGCCAGCACCTTCCTAGGAGTTCAGGGCACAGATTTCCAGGAGGGCAAGAAAATTTGTCTGAGGTCATGGGGTTGCCTAGGCAGGCAAGGCAGCCATCCTTAGTGCGGCACTACAGGAGATTCTATTAAAGGAAGTTCTGTCATGAAGAGCAGAGTCCAGATTCTGCTCGTGAGAGGCAAGGAGTGAGTGAGCCCTCAGAAACCACTGAGTCTGCACTACTTCCGATGGAAGACATCTAGTTTGAAACCAAGTTCAGCCCATGATTAGAAAGTAGGTTGTTTTTGTGATCTTTGTCTCTTACTCTGGGTTCCAATATTTTCTTTTTTCCTGTGTTGGTGGCTGCTCACAGCACCTCATTTCTGTCCTTTCCTCTCTTACAAACAGCCCACGGACACCCCTGTCACTTCCTTGGCTGCAGCGGGAACAGTTCTGAGCAAGCCCATCAGTGACCTTGGTAATTTGTGTCCTCAGACAAAGTCAATGAAGAGGAAGACAAGCTCAGTTCATCCCTTTGTCTCCTGGAGCCCAACTCAACATAAGCCCAGTAGTGGCCTTAGGGGACCTGCTGCCTTGATAAAGTCTGGATTTCATCTGACCTTGTGTCCCATCTTAGGCTCAGCTCCAGCCTTTCACAGCTTTGGCGAAAAGTAATTACCCTTACGCACTCCTTTCCATCTGTGCCCCAGGCTTAGAGGCTGCGTGTCCCTGAGCAGAGCTCCTTCAGAGCTAGAGAGGCTGCCAGAAGGGAAGGCAGTGTCTTACCTGCTCTACCCATTTTGTAGGTTGTTTGGCTTCTCTTTTTGTATCTCACTGGATTGTTGGGGTTTTTATTTCAGCTTCCAATGTTGTTGGGTTTTTGGGTTTCCCCAAGTGACCAAAGAGTGAAAGTACAACATATTCTGTGATGGATTTAGAATGATATGAAAGTCCAGGCCTGTGGATCAGCAAGCATAAGGATTTCCAGAACTGTGTTAGTGGGAGACTTGGAGCAGATTTTCCAACCAGAATTTGCCAAACATTTTGTTAGAAGAGGTCTTAGAAACCAGTTGCTGTTTTAAAAGATGTCCTTTAGATATAGAATGTAGTGGTATGTTTCTCAAGGTTGGGGCTCAGTGTGAGCATCTGGAATCAGGAAGCATCATACTATTTTTTAAGTGTAGTTTCCTGAAGTAACAGACCCACCCACAGGGTAGCTGATAATTCTCTGGGAGATGCAGTTTGTGAGAGGAAGGGCACGGCTGGCACTGTCATGAATGCACCAGGTACTGACACTCAGGATACAGAGGGGCTTCTGCTTTACATGGATCGCACATCCTAAATCTCATGACAAACATTTCCCCTTGATTTTATAGTATAAGAGGCAGAGACGTGCTTTGTCATTTGCCTCAAATTATAGAAGTCTAAGTAATCTAAATCCAAGTAACCTTGATCTCAAACCTTTCTGAGCCACATTATAATACTACCTGTTTGCTGACTAAATAATTGTAAAAGCAATGGCTTTTTCCTGTATATTATTTTGTTACAGCTTCCTATGTTATGTGTACTGAGTACAATCATGCAAAATAAATAGCATTGCCTCCACTTTGTGATGGAAACAATAAGTCTCAGGAAGATGACTATGGTTCGTTGGGTTTGATTGTGCCCTCCACAGTTTCATTTAACGTGAGTGTTGAACTCAGAGTGGTGATACTGAAGTGTTCTGGAACCATTAAAAGGTGGGGCCTAATGGGAAGTGTTTAGGATTTTAAGAGGAAGTAATACTTTCCTTGTGGTAGGATATGGTGATTCTTGTAGAAAACTCCAAGATAACTTTTTAAAGTGACCTTTGACCCTTCTTTCTTTCTGTATCACCATGCGAGTTCTCGCTCCTTCGCTGCAGACCTTCTTGACGTGACACCACCTGCCATGCTGTGATATACCTAAAGGCTTGTTGTGTTCCTACTAACAGCTGAATAGACTCAAGCTTGGACTTTCAACTTCCAGTACTGTGAGCAGAATAAATCTCTTTTCTGTATAAAAGACCCAGCCTCTGATTTTTTTTTCAATTTTTATGGCAACACAAAACTGACAGAAGATAAGCATACTTCTGTTCAAATTCCCTAAGGAAGTCACAGTGGTGTGATGCAAATTTTAAACCATTTAAACTCTATGACCTTTCATGCCCTCCTTATAGTTTCTATACAGAAGGAAACGAGAAAGGAGAATGAAGTGAAAAGTTTGCAATATTCTCTGCTCATCCTACAATACTCTTTATCCTTCATGCCCAGAAACCAGTGTCTGAAATTTGAAGAATAGATTCTCTGTTTTTTCTTTCTTTGCCATAACCTTTTAAAACATTTCTGGGGAGGTAGTATTCACCCTAGAAATCAAGTTTCAGCTGGATCATTCATTTGCTCTGACAAACCATGTTCTTCCTGCCTCTGAAGCCTTTATTTCAACAACTATTTGCATCTGTATCTTTCTTACCACTGATCTTGGCAAGGTTAATTCTTTCATGTACTTGAGGTGACCACAAATGGGCATGTTCTGAGAGAAGACTGCCTTGATCCTTTGCTCAAACCACAACCCATTTTTAAAAATGTATTTTCCTTTCGACTAGCTGAAATTCAGTCTTACTCTATACAGAATCTCATGCTAGCGGAGATGTATCCACAGCCCTGAGAACAAGGCTTGGCATAAAATGGAAGCTCAATGTATATTATATGTGACTAAGTATGAAATGACCCTGAATATGTAAGAAATTGCACATTTTTACTATTTAAATATATACTTTGAAGTGTAGAAGAAATAGTGAAATGCCTATGTAAAGCATTAACTTATTAATTCAGTCATACCTACATTTAAAATCATCTTATACACACACATATTTCATGCAGATTGTTTTTTCCTTCCTTCCTTTCCTCTTTCCTTCTTCTCTCTTCTCTCCTCTCCTCTTCCCTTCCCTTCCCTTCACTTCCGTTCTTTTCTCTTCCCTTCTCTTTCCTCTCCTCCTCTCTCTCTCTCTCTCTCTCTTTCTTTCTTTCTGAGAGTCTTGCTCTGTAACCTATGCTGCCCTCAGACTCAATCCTCCTGCCTCAACTTCCCAAACTGGTTTTAAAGGCATGAACCACTATACTTTCTAAAATATTTTTTTCTTACTTTTATAAAATAATTTTATTGAAACTCCATTTCCCCAAATATTTTAGCCTCATTTTTCCTGAGGCTACTTTAAGTTACTTGTTTATTTTTTATTACTTGTATCATAATTATTTCAAATATTTAAAGTCTCTACAAATTATCCTAAAATGATACATGAACAGTGAACCATTTCTTCCAGAAGACCTGCTACAACTCTGGAATGAATAGCAAGTCCAGCGCTTGGGTCAGGACTTGTTTTTTCCACATGCCAGGGCAGTTTGACTAAAGCTCCACTACTGGTTCGGTATGGCCGACAAGGCAAGGATCCCCTTCCTTTATCTTCCAAGCAGGACAAGGTCTCTCATAGGAGTGGCAAACCACCAGCAAGTTTCTACACCTCCAAGTTACAGAGACTGCAGTTGTGGAGACTGAATTCCTGACGAGTGGGCCGGAGATTGAGTGTTGCTGCCCTGGGCCCAGCCCCAGTCAGGGAGCACAGGCTCTGGCCGAGGAATGGTGGACTGAAACCACCTGGCTTGATCATCCTCATTCTGGTTCCGCGCAGTTTCTGTGCTAACAGAGAGACCCATGGAGAAGACCAGCTGCTGCTGCCCTTACCCAGTGGAAGGAGCATTTTCCAGGGAAGTTGGAGTCGATAGAAACACGGTGCTCTGAAGCCCTCCCTAGAAGAACTGAATTTACCTGAAATGATTTGTGGGTTAATTCCAACTTAGATACTAGAAGAAAATTTGTTACCAGGAGATGCACTGTACAAAAAATGTTAAATAAATTTTTCCAAGCAAGAAAAGAGTGATGATGGATGTCACAGTTCATGACTGTGTCACGATGGAAAGGATGAGAGATTACTCGGAGCCAGTGTCCAATTCAAACTCTGAGAAGGCCCGAAGGGACTGCCCTAACAGAGCCCCTCAGTATGACAGAGTCTCATAGAGATGGCCCCACACTGAAACTCCTGTGGCTTTTTATTGATAGAACCAGAAAGTGAGGATAAAAGACAAAAGAAGGATGTCTATTCATGAATTCATTTAGGGGACAGGGGAAGGACAGAGGAAGGATGGGGAAGGTCAGGTAGTCTGTTACGTGACTGACCTTAGGGCCAGTCTAAGTAATAAATCAGAGTATGGGAGGAGAGAGCCAGGGCACTCATTCCTTAAGGCAATGTGTTTTGATCCTACTTACTTGGACTTGTAGCCCCGTAGGCTATCTTTTAATCTCTAACCATGCATTCTAGGAGGTTTTGGGCACGTGGCTCTAAAAGTCCCTTTATCTCTACATATCCATCTCATACATACCTCTGGCCAATGCCCCCACTGCTGGACAGTAATGCAAATCAACATGGAAATAAAAGAACACCATTAAGGGACTTAGGCAATTATAAAACACAGCATGAGTGTATATTTCTTTTCTCCTCTTAACTGATTAAAATATTACACAACAAAATATGTATATAATTGTATTGCAGGTCTATGACATGTAGAAAGGTATTGAACAATGCCAATACAAAGAAGGTAGGTGGGAGTAAAGCTGTATCAGAATAAGGACATGACACCAGATATTAATGTTTACTTACAGGAATAAATATAAAGATTTAGAAATTGAAACTAAGAAAACCCTGTAAAGTTATTTCTCCTTTGGTATCTTTTAAAGGCATAAACTTATATGAACTCTTAATTATCCTAATGTTACAGAATTTTTTTTTTTTTTTGTGGGTACCAGGGGGACGACCTCAGGACCTCGCGCGCCAACAGGCGCCCGTGCCGCTGAGCGATATCACCGGCCCCTTTTTCG